>CM050422.1:14981305-16378805 GCA_027564155.1 Gymnocypris eckloni scoliostomus | reverse complement strand
AGGAACAAACAGGAGCTCATGTGCTTCCCATTCAAACCAGGTCTTGATAAAGAGGACCCTGTGAAAGCTCAGGAGCTGCTGATGAAGATTAGAGGCTTCCTGGTCCAGTTCCCGCTGGATTTCCTCTGTGAGGAGAACCTCTTGCCCTCAGTAGGCACCAAAGAAGCCATGGTGCCCACTGAGATCTGGACCTGATGGCACCAAATGAGAAGCTCAAAACTGACAATGCACTTCCAACATGAGGGGAAAAACAAAGACAAAACATCTCCAGTCGATACGAAGGAGCAAAGGATATTAAGACTAACTGTCTGTCCAATTATTTATATATAAATGTACAAAACGATATTTTATAAGTGATTATCAGCTCATATTGTGCTATAATGTACTGTATTTAATGAAATTTGCCTCTCTAAGAACAGAGGGCTTTTTAAATAAATCTTTTAATTATAATGTAAATATAAAGAGGATTTGATTTTTATTGTTATAGCTGGCTAATGTTTAGAGGCAGCACTCAAAGTGAAGGGCAAAATGGAGAGTGGAAGGCCTGTCAGATATCATTTTGTCACTGCAGCCCATTCTTCAACATGGCATTCCCAGTGGAAGCGCATCCATGTTAGGCTGAGTACAGTGATCTGTGTTTTCTGTCTGGTGAACCTGCTCTTAGACCGAGTCTGCTGAGGCTTTTACTGTCCAGCCTCGCTGCCTGTGTCAGTGCTCTGGAGAGACCAGACAATCTGGCTGTGAATTAAAGTGCTGAGTAACTGAAGGAAATGATTGCCTCTCAACACCATACAGTGACGTGTGGCGTCCAATCATATTTTTCCCTTTCACAAATGTGGCACAGGTCTTTTTTCACAAGTCAGCACTTGTTGCCATTTCAATTTGTCCCTTGGTGTTTGAATATCATCGGGTCAGCCATTTTCTACAGTTTCTTGGTGAGATAATATCTTGGTGATATTATGTTTTTAGTTGTTGTGATTTTATCTGCCACCCCCCCCCCCAATAAAAAATACTGAATGGGAATACACTTCCGTTGTGCCTTATAAAGAAGTCTGTTATGCTCACCGAGGCTTCATTTAACTGTAATTTATACAATTTTGCAATTATACAATTTTGTTTTACGTTTTAATATATGTTAAACCGTAATTTATTACTGTTATGTTAATGCAAAATTATCAGCAGTCATTACTCCCGTTTTTAGTCACATGATCCTTTAGAAATCATTCTAATAATTTGGTGCAGAAACAAGAAACATTTCTTATCGATGTTGAAAACAGTTATATATTATTTTTTGGGAAACATGATACATTTTTATAGGATATAAGGCTTTTTTTTAATCCAAATGTTTTGTAAAAATCATAAGTGGGTTTACTGACCCCAAACTTTTGAATGTTGGTGTTTCAAAATTTGCAACCGATTTTACTGCCACAATGCGACTCGTTTCTCATTTCTGTGACTCATTTCTAGTTGGTGAAAATGTGCATTATAAATCTGAATGGAGCCAAATCAAAAGTGAGCACACTAAAATAATGCCCAAATAGTCTATTTTGTTTAGAATAAAGATGTACAAATCAAACATAATAAGAGCAAGAATTCATGTTCACAAAATCATCTAGCATAGCTTCTGAATCTGTGAAGAGATGAGAATGTTGTTTTACATTCATCAACATGTTCTTTCTGTTTATTTCAACATGTATCACTGGCTTTGAAGATTCAAGCTTGCTGCATCTGCCCTCAGTTGGTGACAGCAAAGCCAAACCCTACTGAATAACATGAAGCTCACTGGGAGAAACAACTCCTGTGCCACCTTTTCTAGCACATTTCATAACCAGCATGTTGTCTGTAGATATATTAATTGTGAATTTGACAGGCAAAGTATATTTTAGCCGTGACTCCAGTGTAAATCCATTTGTTCAGAAATTTGCACTAAATAAGTTTCAAATAAATTGCAAAAACGGTTTGTTATGTGAATAGTTTCCTTGGGGTGTTTTACTGCAATAGCTGATCTTAAATCATATTCTAATGTTGTCTTATTTTTCATTTTACCACCAAAATGCAATTAAAACATGTCCTTTAGGCACCAATGGCTGGGACAGAGGTTTAAAAATATGAGTTGGATTCTCGTGAACATTAGTTTTAATGCCATCATTTCGCAGGGCAACCGACTCTGATCCGTGCCCAAACCTGGAAGTCTTGAAACAGAATCATTATGAAGCAATTTAAATGCAAATCTGGCCACTGGCTCGTCCCCAAACGTGCCTCATTGGACGAGACACCTGATCGAGCGGCCGACGTTAATGACATCCTCTGAGTGGAATCATGTTCGGAGGTATTGAAATCAAGAGTGAAAAGAGTTGATCGATTATCTCTGTGACCCAATTGCTGAGCTGTCATGCCTCACTAACTACATGTGTCATTTGAAAACAGGACCACTGTCTCAATTACTGTGTACTGTAGTTCTCTGGTATTGTGCAATGGCTCATTAAACAGATTGTCCTCTTCTGAAATGAGAAGAGCAGTCTCTGGCAAATTTGCAGTGATGTTCATAAGTATTCAGAATCCATATGTTAATAATTATGCATTTTTGCACTGCTCATTATTCTCATAATATAAACAGATACAGTATCCCTACTGAAGTCTGTGATGCAGTACAATGCTTTGTCTAGTATTGAAGCTTTAATGAAGCAAACTCACACAAGCAAGAATGTTGATATTCATACCAGAACAGAATGACTGAGACTATGATGCTGCTTTTATAAAATAATAAAAAAATGTATATGAAGCAGCTTGCATTTTAGACGTAATATTGTCCTGTTACTTGGTCACAAAGCCACATCAGAATCAACCGACTCTTTGCAACACACACCCATAGAGGCATTTTGTTCTTGAATGAGTCAGTTTTTAATGAATAGTTAAGTGAATGATTGAAAGCATCTGTATGTATTTTTTATTTTGTTTGCTGTTTTGAAACCCTACAGTTAAGTGAGTGAAAAAATGGGTGAAAACTATGTGAACATTTAAAGGAACACTCCAATTTCTTTGTAAATATGCTCATTTTACAACTCCCCTAGAGTTAAACAGTTGAGTTTTAATGTTTTTGAATCCATTTAGCCAATCTCTGGGTCTGGCAGGAGCAGTTTTAACTTAGCATGGCATAGATCATTGAATCGGATTAGACCGTTAGCATCTTGCTAAAAAAATGACCAAAGAGTTTTGATATTTTGCTTATTTAAAGCTTGACTCTTCTGTAGTACTAAGATATTACGCAGTGCCTGAAAGTAGTCCCCAGCAGTAACTAGTAAGCTAGGTCTAGGCCTGTCATTCATCTGCACCTGCAGCAAAGTTCTTTATTGATTATTATGCCGGAATGAGAGTATAGTTCCTAGCCAAATCGTCCTACAAAATCGCAAAATTTTTGGATGAATTATGGCAGTTTGCAGAGCTAAGAAGTCAACAACAGAGTGTTTTAAAAGAATAGCCTTTATTTATAATATCAATTATTTTAGTTTCCTTTGCGCTCAAAAAGTATTCTCTTAGCTTCATAAAATTAAGTTTGAACCACTGATGTTACATGGACTAATTTAATGATGTACTTACTACGTTTCAGGGCCTTGCGGGTCCGTTCTATTGCTGTCTTTGCAGGGTCAAAAGCTCTCGGATTTCATCAAATATATATATATATATATATATATATTAAATGTTCACAATAAAAAGGGAGCTATCGAGATACTAAAATGACAAAAAGCACAATAAAAAGTAGTAAATACTGCCATAAGCAACACTGAAATGCAGCTAACGTGTTGTTGTGTACAGCACTCCACCCCTTCACATATTTTTGCCACTCATCCAACTAAAATTCTCCAATGGGAGTCATTCTGGTGGTGCTTATTGGAAGTCAGTGTACCATCAGAATGATATTAGGTAAAATGTACTGTTGCTTTAATGAATCCCTCATAAAGCTAACCACTTATCGCCACCTACTGGTGTACGATCTAATAAGAGTCACTCAAAAAAGGCCCACCAGACGAGTAACAGTAAAAAGCTGCTCATCCAAATCTATTGTAGGCTTATGCATAGAACATACAATATGTGAGAATGTTTCTGAATATCTTTTGAGTGAAAAGGGATACTTTTTAAACAGACAAGCAAAGCCAATTTTTGCCAGACACAAACTTCCAACAGTCGTCGGGATTAGTTAAAAGTACTTACAGTAAGTTAACAAATTATAATTAATTCATTAAAATAATTAATTCTATCTAACCTAAATAAATAAATAAACTGAAACCATGATATTTCTTTTTCATCCTTCAAAATCGATTGAAGAACATCCAATTCTTGAAACATCCGTGCTGATCACTACTGAACCCTTTCCTCTGTGATGATCATGTGCTCCACCCCATTCCAGGCCCATGCACGTAGATGTGTCTGCTTATACTTCAGCTTTTCCTGTTCTCCATTCCAGTTTTATATAAGAAAACATACCTCTTAACCCCAGGGCATACCTCCAACTGTGCCTTGTTGAAGTTTTTTTCTTTTTTGCATATTTAATTACTCATGTTTCTCTAAATGAGTCACTTCAAAATGTAATGTCAACCTCAAAGCATTGTCACAGGCCGCCTGCTGGTGGTTTGCTCTTTTTCCTGCCTAAAATAGTGTTTTTTCTTTCATTTGTTACACTAGACCAGGTCTTTTTGTGGATTATAGTTATTTTTTATTTTCTGTAAAGCATCTTTATTATAATATCACTGTTTAAAAAGTGTAAATTGAATTTAAATTGAACCAAACCAATGATTCTTTTAGGCTTCAGTCAATCTTCCTCTCAGCTAAACGAGTAACCATCCATGGTTTTTAAAAGCTTATATTAAAAACTTTTATCATCTTCGGCTGAGACAAATGACAAAATCTTTATCAGTTAAACTCAAGCCTGAGTTATAACTTGAATCTGCAAATCAAAAATGTGTCATCACTTTGTGTATCACATTTGCTTCTTTGTTGGTCCCTTGAGTCTCAATTTAACTTCACACAGTTTGCCTTGCCTCTCCTCTGTGTGATGTGCGGTGATTCACTGTAACATCGCAATGCTATTTCTCAGTTCACAGTAACAGCCAGGGGGCAGAATAATGTTCCTGACAGCAGACCGAATGTTTCCTTTCAAAACGTGTTTTACAAGGAAATAAGTTGCTGCAGCTAATCCTCAGGTAGATTAATAAAAAATGTTAAAAGTTGTTAAACAGGAAGTATTTCTGAATTTTAAGATAACATCAAAACATGCTCAGATTAAACATGTAATTTCTGATTCTCTGCCTGTACATGTGCTCCTCACAACATACAATGTGTCACTCTGACCTAAATCAGTTGTAAATAAACTATGGGTGTTACAGAAAAACAAACATATAACCTATCATTGTGGCAGTTTGCACTGTTAAGAAGTCAACAACAGAGTGTTTTAAAGGAATAGTTCAAAAAATGAAAATTGTGTTATGAATTACTCACCCTCATGTCGTTCCAAACCCGTAAGACCTTCATTCATCTTCAGAAGATAAATTAAGATATTTTTGCAGAATCTGTGAGCTTTTTAACCTTGCATCAACAATCAATGTAACTGACATGTTCAAGGCCCAGAAAGGTAGTAAGGACATTGTTAAAATAGTCCATGTAACATCAGTGGTTCAACCGTAATTCTATGAAGCTACAAAAATACTTTTTGTGCGCAAAGAAAAGAGAAATAATGACTTAATTCGACAATTCTTCTCTTCTGTGTCAGTCTCCGCTGTGAGTGCAGGAGCCGGCGTTCTGATGTAGAACCCAGATGTGCTGCTGCTTGTTTGCGAAGACAGGAATGCACATGCATGTGTCATGGTACTGTCATTAATTTGTGTCGAATTCTGACACGGAAGAGAATAAATTGTTGAATAAAGTCACTATTTATATATATATTGGTGTTTGGTGATGAATTTTTGGCTCAAGGTCTGCATTTAAAGTCACACCAGAAGTGTTCAGCTGGGCTTTCTGCAGCCCAGTCAAGTTCTTCCACACTGACTGAATCATCATTTCTCTTTGATTCTTGCCTTATACACAGAGACTGTCATGTTAGAATAGAAAAGGGTCCTGTCCAAACTGTTGCTATAAAATTAGAAGCACAAAATTCCATAGAATATCATTATATGCTTAACATTAACATTTGTACTCGTGGAAATTACTAAAGTAGTCAACCCTTTCATTAGAAGGTGGTGACCCAATACTTTTGGCAATATAGTGTATGTATATATATATATATATTTAAAATGTTATCAAGATACTAAAATGACAAAAATCACAATAAAAGTAGTAGTAAATACTGCCATAAGCAACACTGAAATTAAAGTCATAATCGTGATAATATTATCCTAAACACTGACTGTTGAGTGGTGGGAATCTCACGACTACGGTAAGGGCATTGACATACTACTTTTAATGGAATTTCCCACTTTCACCACAATTCCCTTATGAAAATGAACCACAAATTAACAATGGATACTTTTAGTAAAAATGTGGGTATAATAAAACCACGGTTTATTTTCGTAAGGATTGATCTAATCACTCACAGCGCCACCTGGTGGACTGCAGTACAAAAACCGTATAAGTGTATAGATAATCTGGACATTGTGAGTACTGCCATTATCCTCAAGCAGTGCTACACCCTCCCCACAGAACTGCTAATGTACGTTTTTTATAGCAACTTTTTACCTATCTCATCTTTTCATGGACAGGGATCGATCGCTAGAGTTGAGCCTAAACCAGCTGCATTTTCACTGTCATTAATGGACAGTCTGAAAGGGCAGATCAAGACTGTAGCAGATTCAAGATCTGCACATGCTGCATACGGTAGATATCACCTAAAGATGTGTCCCTGAGGGCCCACTGCCAAGAGCTGTGCTGCATCCTGACGCTGCTGAATACACAAGCTGACTGCAGTGTGCCATTGCAGCTAGGAATTTGGGTTAGAAAACAAGAGTAACTCTAATGGTTGTAATGCTTGACAATTGACATGAGCACCAGACAATGTGCGGAACAAAAGATAAAGAATGGTGTCAAATCTTTCTGCGCTATTTTGTTATATCATCATCCAGTTCTGTCAAAGAAAGTGATTGAGCTTGTAAATATTACATTGTTTACAAGGACACATTCTGTAAATAAATAGATGAAAATAAAAGCTCTTGCTCATGCTTGGACCAGTTGAAAATTAGAGATATGTGCAAAACTATGCTAAGATAGCTCTTGCTAAGAGAGGTGAATCATTGCTTCCAGATCTCACAACCTCACTGGAAACTACTTCTACTACTTTTACTACCGTAAAATTCTGTAGATTCACTGTAAATTCACTGTAAAGCTACAATGCTATTTCAAAGTTCACAGTAATAGCCAAGAGGCAGAATTATGTACCTGGAAGATTACCTCCAATAATTTTCTCTCTCATAACTGAAAAGCCTGGGGTTAAATATACATTTATATACATTTTAACACTTTTGTTTGCAGAGTTGTCTTGAACAGGTGGGCATATTTGACGACTGTCAGAAGTCGGTCATACTTTATTGTGCTAAAGCACTGACAAGCCAGATTGCGTGACTGTATAGTGGAAATGAGTTGAAAAAAGCTGTAATTCATTACTTATTGAAAAAAAAACAAGGCCAGAGGCACTTACTGTATAATAGGAGGACATGGCAACAGAGCACTGAATGCAGCTTTGAGTTGAGCTGATGTGTTGAGTGTTCAAGAAATATTTGAATATCTAATGCCCCACTGACCAGGATACTTTAGATACTCTTATATGGAAACTCTTTCTTCACAGACCAGCACAAATCACTCTTCTGTGTCTTCAGTACACTCATTGTATGTTGGTTATATTCTGAATGGCAGACTGAGGGATTGTGCACATTTGGTTGTAAAAAGCTCTTTCAGTCTATACTGTGGAGCTGAAAGGCTTTCTTGTTGTCCGCGGACTGACCAAATTCTCTTTATTTTCACATTCGATTCTTCTATAGCAGACTCCTGATTTACTTTTTATTACGTGACAACCTTTGAACAATAGCAGAGGAATTGCAAAAGACAAACCGGTCTGCTGGTTCAGGTATACAGTAAATGGAAAGTATGTTTCTACTGAAGAAGCACCTCTTGGGCAACAGATGTGCAACATATATTTGCTAGACAGGTAATAAACATACTTCCTGCATGAATTTCACAGTGTCCATCCAAATTGCAGGGTTTGTACTTCCTTCAGATGCAAATTCAGATAACTGTTTTAGGTGGGACACATTTCCCAGGAAATCCCTTTTTATGACTCATTATTTAATTAACATGGCAAATAGAGTGTAATCTGTCTTCTCATGTTGCCTAGAGCAAGCAGCCACCAGGGAGCGACGGCCCCGGTCATCAACCCCAATTGCTCTCAGTGGCTATTTGCCCCATGTGGGTGGTACTATACCTATTACATTTTGTTGTAGTATTCCATTTTGGAAGTCACCTTGGATTAAAGCATCTGCAAATCTCCATCCTGGTGCACTGAATTCGGCCTGTTTCTCTGTAAAATGGAGGCATCAAAAAGAGATGAATGCAAAAAGGGGTACTCAAATAAATATAAATGATTCGTACTCAAATAAATATAAATGATTCATATCTTTTTGGAAACAGATTTTGAAACAGATTTTAGCTCCATGAAAAGACCACTAATGAGCTACTTGCATCAAAACAGCGAGGCAAGCTCATCTGGCTTGCACTTTACTGACATTTTAAGCAAACTGATCTTTAACCTTAAAACACTCACTTGAAGAGACTTGCATGCAAAGTAACAAAGTTACACTTGTGTCCAGTAGTTGCCGAACAGCTGTTTTGAATAGGCAATAATAAAAGGAATCAAAGGAGTTTTAATACAGAGAGACTTATTAGAGAAAACCAGGACAGGCTCTGGATCTTTGTTCAAATTATAGTGTCTGTGGAGCTGTGCATTTGATGTGATCTTCTCAAGTAATACAAGTTACATTAAGGAGGATGTTGTTTAATAGACAATGACAACACAGTTAATAACTGCTAATGATGTGAGAAAATAGTTTCCCTTTAACAATTTATCAGTGGTGTTCTCTTAAAGCCAACATGCAGTAGCATCATGTCTAAACACATTTTGTTCTTTAACATTTCAGAAATATGTTTTGACAGATGATTGATCAGAGTAGACCCTCTCCTCTCATTTCAGCCATGCAGAAATGAACATGACTCGTCTCTTGACTGGAGTGCAACAAAACAGGAAAGCAGAACATGTAAGGAACATCAAATTAGTTCCTACGTGGATTAAACAATTATATAGGTCAAGTTTCCAAGGAAGCAGAAATGTTCAGCTGAATTACAGGGCGGCTGTGCCAGACTGCAGTGGTTTGGATGAAAATACGGATAATGGGATGAGCTTATAATGTATTCCTTTAAATAGAAACAACAACAGATTCAAATGAGGGAAATCGACCTGTATTTTGAATGTAATGTAATGTTATAATATATTTAGCAGACCCCAGTTTTTTATTTTAATGAAGACCTATAGAATGAATAGAATAGGTTTATTGTTACAAATCTAAACTAAATCTGGTTTACATTTTTATGCTGGAAAACACAGAGTTGTATACATAACAGTTCCTTGGAAAAATCAAACACAGAGGTGAATTCTTTCGGATGTTATCATCGCTGTTAAGATTATAACTCAACAAAACAAGTGAAGGTGTATCTAGAGTTAGTTAGATCTGGCCCTCAGCCAAGCAGACCTGTCAGGTGCGTTCTTAAGAACCACTTAAGATAACTGCTTACCAAAGGGCAACATAACACAGATTAATGAGATATGATACCAGTGTATTCCTTTAAAATATAAAAACGTAACATAAAGTTAAGTATGAAGAAGGAAAATGAGGAAACAGTGAACAGAAGAAGCAAACAAATGGGCGGTACTAATAACGCTGGCTCCCGCCCCGTCTTTTAGCCACTCCCACACATCTTATTGATGCTACTCTCAAGACAAGCGGCATTGAGATTTCAGCGACAGTGTTAGAGAGCAAAATATGTGTAGCTCCTGCTGAAAAACATGGAGGCATTTTTGTTTGCTGGGGTCAAATCCAAGTGAGGTCTAGCAAAAGCATCGGTGGAATCCAGAGATAAAAGACGGATTGTACAATAAGCACGAGCGATCTGCGAGACGAGATTTGAACGCGCTGCTGCCGGAGGAGATCAGCGGACGGCTGCCTGAGATCTATTCAACAACATTCCTTTGTTTCTCTGTGTAATTCCGGTTTTCTTTCGTCTTTAATATGGCGAGCGATTCTCCAGCTCGGAGTCTGGATGAAATAGACCTTTCCGCGTTAAGGGTAAGTTATGTGTCCTTTATTGGAGATGCTCATTGATGTCTTTTGGTGTTGCGGTTGCGCTGTAATGGCAGGTGCAACAATCACTACAATAGTAGAAATGGAGTCAAATGTAAAATAACGGCTGGACGAACAGCGACAAGACGTTTGGTTTCTGAAAGAACCGTTTACCTTTCTTGTTCAGTCGATAAGAAGCTGTGGAGGGTTGCATTTATCAGATCAAATTGCTGCTTTTTGAAACTTATTACAGATTATTGCAGGAAATGTCAGTGAACTGATCCAGTTAATAAAATAACATTCCGATTATCCTGATTTCGCCAATCTTTTTTCTTTGGCATTATTTGTGTATTGTACATGTTGTAGTATATTCTATTAAAGTAGCCCTACACGCTGACTGCTTCTCTTATAACCTTTTTATCTTTGATGCATCAATGACAAGGAAAAGGAGAAATATTTACTAGAAGTCTAGTTTTAAACGCCACGTTCTTTAATGTAATGTTTGTGGTAATGCAAATTTGTTACATTTTTGAAAAACGTAGTCAAAAATTGATTGCAATGATCAGGAAAAGTGCTAGAATATTTTCTATGCCCATTAAATACGTACAGTATCAACACACACACAGAATCATTAATTCCCAAAATCACAGAATCATTATTTTCCCAAAAGTTTTGAAAACATTACATGTTTCAATGTAATGTTGTTGTCATACATTTGTTATACATATCATACATTCAATAAAATAATGCCATAAAACCGTGGTGAGGTTTTGTAGATAAATTTTGTTGATCTGAGTAAAACATGCCTTTTCATAAAAAGGCAGACATATTTGTGTCACATGGCAACAAAATGGCTTCCTGCATGTTGGTTATAGCACACTGACTCAGAAGTTTTATTTATTTCATTTTTCTCATTTAAATACTATTTTTAAACAACAAAATGTCTTCACTGCTTATATTTTGGGGGTATTAGCAGGTATAAGTCTTTGTTTTTTCTTTCTTTATGAGTAGCCTGTTTAAATAGTTATATCTTCTAGAACATTTTGACATTTTAACACATATTTTTTTTCACCAAAAAGATCATATTTATATTTGATTCAGAAATTGAAACAAATTCATCACAGTAGAAGAATTGCATGGTTGATTTGCATTTTATTGTATTCATAAAAGTAAATCTGGACCAGCAAGAAAAAAACATAATTTACCCAAATCGGTATTTTTATTCCACTGTTAGTTCAATAGAAACAAATTTAATCTTGCTGTGTGCTGCTGCAGGATCTATCCGTGTCCAACCGGGAAACAGTGTGCCATATGCATGGCTTGATAAATTCTCAAATCCTTCTAATGCCACCAAATTACTCTCAGCATGTTTTCCAGCGACTTCTGAGTGGATAAACTGGGTTACTTCCTAACAAGGCTCTGGTTTTATGTGTCACTCCTCAGATTATAAAAACTGTGTCAGTCTGTCTAATTAGTGTGAGCGCGTTTGTGCATTGTCCTGTAGCACTACTGGAAGCGTGTACAGCTGACACAGCCTATAGGTCATGGGTTTGGTTCCCAGGGAACATAAATTGGATAAATGCATCTGCTAAATGCATACATGCAAGCATGAAAATATCTATGCATCATGACAAATGTGTGTGATAAGTAAATTAGGCACAATATAACTGGATGGGCAGTTTAAGGATGCCCATATGGCGAGGCACAGTTTCACAGCAGCCGTAAACCAATTACCCTGTGGGCTGTAGGATCTAATGGGCTAAAGGGGTGCACGTGAAGTGCTCTTCTTTCTCTGTTCGTGAGGCTAAGTAGCGCGTGGGATGGAAAGATTACTGCAGATAGCCCTTTGAGTGCTTTTGATTTGGCCATCCATTGTGTCTGGTGCATTAGCTTCACCTTCCCTGCCTCCTCACACATGGATCTGTTTGCGCGTACATGCTTCAACATCACAGATCACATGGCGCCCCAGATGTTGCTCATATTTTGAATGGGATTAGGTTAAGTGTTAATCTCTGTTTCATACAAGGCAAGCCATGCTTCTCTGCCCTTCACTGAAGCAGGGTGATATGGAAGAAGTGAGTTTTAAAGGCCGCTCGCGCCACTTCCTGACTGTCTGTGGGGAAAATGCAGATTGTATAAAAATACTAAATAAAGCTCATGATTTGTCTGAATAAGCACGTCGGTTTGTACTCGAGTCAAAACGGACATTTAGGTGCTGACATGACTTTATTTTTGCTGTCTGTCCAGAACCCTCACTAAATGTTTCTTTATAAAATGTAATATGTGCATCAGGGAATGAATCCTTTGATTTTATCTTACCGATCATTTAAATGTAGTCTGTTGAGTGTGCTTTCTCGCGCATGTTGTGTTTGAGCGAGAATGGAAATAGGTCACCCAGAAGCAGAGCACTGACATGTGCAGTAGTGTGGGGAAACATTTCAGTGCAGCACATGCTCAGATGGGCCATTCATAAACTCTCTCTCTGGCACAGAAGCGGAGGTCTGTGTCCCACATACATGGGAGCCATGTTTGGCATCACCTGGTCAGCCTCACCTAGTCCTGAGGGACGACATCTGAAAATGAGCTTTTGTGCTCTGACCACAAACCTTGAAATGAGATCCATGCCCTTTCTGTTTGTTGTCTGGCAATTTTTTAGCTACAAACACAAGTAGCGAGGACCTTGGTTTGTCGAGGAGTACGTGTACCACACCTCGACCGTGTTATTAGGCTTGGTTTTGATGTGGGTCATCAGAACGACCTTCGTTCACCCATATTAATGAGGTAGTGTTTTTCTCGACACAGGCGAGGTTTGTTTTACTCATGGCTTTGACAGGCATGCGGTTTAGCTGTAGAAAGGGGCCCTGGTCAGTCAGCTGCAGCAAGACTCCATGTTAAGTTCTTTTAAAACAGGACACGGTCCAATGATGTGATGGTCATTTTGTTTTTTATTTAAAAATATAATTAGAATGGCATTCATACTGTACATGTGATGACTTGGTTCTGGGGGCGGTATAGTAAAAAGTAAAAAGTGAAAAATATAAGGGTGATGTAAATGTGATACAAATAATTAAATTGTATTTATTTTTTTAAACCTGCTTATTAACATTTTGGCACAAGAAGGTAAACACTTTGAAATATTCCAAAATATTGTGGTGAGATAACGCACACAAAACAGGAAATTATATTATAGGGAAGAAACCTGCAGAGCCTCATGATTGTTACCGTGAAATACTGCTTTTCAAAAGTTTTTATTATAGTTTAAAATAATAGATTTATTCTGCAAGGGAGCACCACTCTTAATTTATATTGATAACTCAAAATTGACAATAATAAGAAAGTAATGATGCTGAAAATTCAGCTTTGCTTCACAGGAATAAATTACATTTAAAAATATATTCTAATGGAAAGCTGTCATATTAGGTTGTATAAATATTTCATAATATTACTGTTTTTACCAAATAAATGAGATGTCTTTCAAAAATATAAAAATAAATCTTATCATCTCCAAACTTTTGAATAGTTATGATTAAGATGTTGTAGGAGGCAAATAAAGTAATTGAATTGCTTTGTTACAATTTGTATTGTTAAAGGCGCTATATAAATAAAGGTGACTTGACTTGACTTGACTTGAATTGAAATTCAAAACCATGTTAAGCCAACACAATGCACAAAATATATTTCTATAAACTTGTCATCTGCGATGAACATTTCCTTATAATGTGGGCAGTCTTATGTCACAGACCCATTCATGATAAAACGCATGAATGGAGCTGCGCTGCTTGCTGGGAGTTTTTTATGGCTTGGAGTTAGGCTTCAAGATCCTGCTTTCATTCACGCATCCTCTCAGATTGAGTCCCTGTGTGCTTTCCTTTCATTCAGCAGCTCGGTGGGTTAAAGGAACAGTGCTGGGTCTGGTACTGTGAGGGCCAGGTGGTGCTCCATCTGCTTCCCTTTCACCTGACTTCCGTACGCTCTGCTCCGCGTGTGCAAAAGTGTAGGAGAGATGACGAGATCATACCTGCGCTCCTCAAAGAGCAGCAGTGACAAGACTCAGCGTGTGATAGCGTGGTGTCTGGTCTGGTGTCCTCCCTGGGTGTGCATGTGTGCCGTTTTGTGTGCCTCTTATTTTGTGGGGAATTATATTTGTGTTAGTCACTTGCTGTCACACCCTGGCACTCCAGCTGCATTCCATTCTGCCCGAGGATGTCTTGTATAATTGTATTTTTATATACACGCCACACCAAGAAAAGAAAATGCGTAGTTGCTGATAATGGGCTGAACTGCCAGTTTTAGCAAAGCCACATCAAACTGAGGGGTGCAGAGAGCTGTCTCACCTCATGCCTAGCCTTGTGCTGGTGTGGTTAAAAGTGCTTGTGGGTTTTTGTGTTTTATGTTTGCAGTTAGCCCGTGCCCTGCAGCGTTAGCTGTCCTGAATCTCCCCTCCATCTCTCCATCACTCTGCCCTCCAGCAGACGTCCGCTGACCCATTTCCTGTCTGTTTGCTGAAACGCAAATGTGGAATTTCATGTAGTTTCATTTTGCTAGATGTTTTCTTTTTAAAAATATGTTGAATAAACTGCCACATCTGTTGTAAATGGCCTGTTTACATCTGGAATTAAGATCCATCTCAGGATGACCCGTTTGCAAGAGACCGTTTTGTCACTCATTCATTATGTATTTAAATTCTAATTTAAGCACAAATGTGACATTTTGGTCTGAACAATTATTTAATTCATTTTAGTCTTGCTCCTGTATTTGATATGCTTTACATGATCTGTGCACCACTGCATGTTGATATCAGAAATATTGAAGAAGTACTCTTCACTAGTTGACTATTAAGTGGTCTTTATCTGTCATTACACACTTCAAATATTAAACCATGTAAGGAAGTAAATGCTAGCTTAGGCTGGCACTGGAAAGAGTAACCTCTTATGAGTCCATTTTTAAAGAGTGTGACTGCCTTGTGATTGGATTAATGTCCTGTAATTAGCAAATTATCAAGTGTTTGTAGATCAGTAACATGCACCGATTATGAATGAGTTTCTACAAGTCTGAAACTCATTAGTAATTGATCTGAATTAAAAATAATGAAAGTCTGGCCAATTTGTGTTATGCACGGTGTCAAAACTAAATGTTTGTTACATTCAAAGTTGAATAGTTAAACTTGAATAAGAACAAAACAACTTTTAAAATGATTGAAATTCAACATGCACAATTTAAATAACTTGCAAAATAATTCTTTGTTCACTACAGACTTGGTTTCCACTCATTGATGTTTATATACTTTAGATTATAGGTATAAAATTAGATACTAAAATATATTTACCAAATACCTGGATCTCTATCTATTTTATAGATCAGTGAACTTGTCACCACTCGTGTATCATTCAGAGTTTCCCACTTATAAATACAACTTGGCTCTGTCATTCATGTGCTATAACTCGTAATTATGACTCCAATTTCCAATTCTGCTCGCCGGGCACAAGATTAGCAAGGGTATGTGGGTGGGGAAAATAACATTATCCAATTATATTTTAGCCTAACATATTTCCATCCAATCAATTTCTGTTAGATAGGTCCTGCCCTACACTTATTTCCAATTTAATATGCTGTCCCACTCTCTAATATGAAACGCAAATGTGTGCAGGTACCACTAAGTTTTAAGTACACTTCACCAGTTGTGGTCTCTGTTAAGTGATCATCTTACAAGAATTTTATGTGAATAGAAACTGAGACTGACACTGTGATGCGTAACCTCATATGAGTCACTCTTGAACGAGAGTGTGACAGTCTCTTGAGTCTCTTAATGTGCTGTCATTAGAAAATCAGCAAACTTTTGTTAAGTGTTTTGCATTGATAATTTCATTCTTGGTTGCATTAGAAAGAAATCCTTCAGCAGCACTCTTAATTCACTAATGTAAGAGTGTTGATCTAGTCTGTTGGTCTGAGGCAGCGCTCCAGACTTCTTCCTCTGCTTGTGTTCATGGGGATTGGCAGTATATTGATGTTAGCACAAATAGATGCCTGCCTCCCTTGATTGTGAACGAGCTTTGGAGGTCGGGATGGGATTTCGGAGCCAAAGGTTTATGTTATCGCTGTGGTATTGATCAGCGGTTCAGCGAACTTCACTAGGTGCCGTGTATTGATGTCAGAACCATCTTCTTAATTTGCCTTTTACATGACTCATTGGCTTGTGAAGACTAAAAGATGGCTTGAACCTCCTATCTCTCCACAGACACATTGTTTTATGGAGCGTCAGATGTTTGGGAACAAAAATGGGTTGAGAAAGGCCTAAGGGCAGGTTATGCATTCATCAGGTGCTCTACACAGGAATCATTATTAGCTTTTTTTCAATACGTCTCGCTACTTTCTCTGGGATTACAGCTGAGTGTGTTTTGACAGTTAGAGATTTATTACCTAGATAAATGAGAAAATATGATCACTGTTCACTGTAATTACATACTGGCATGACCAAAATGTTACATAACAGCATTTGCATAATATCCCGTTTTAAAAGGGTTAATTCACCAAAAATGAAAATTGTCGTCAGTTACTCACCCTGTTGTTGTTCGAAGCTGAACTTATTGATTTCAAAATCATATTAAATGCATTGGATTAACCTATTTCCCCCCACCCATGTATATTGTTTTTGGTGTCACATTTGTTAGGTATTTGTTAGTTTTTAACTTGTTGACTTTTTTTGGAGCACATCCCGCTCTATATTATAGCATATCACATACTGATAGCCATGGAAATATATATGTGGTACAGTATCAGATACCATAACATGGTAATTATTATAGTAATTTACCATTGCACGTCATTCTAAATAAAATAATATGGTCTGATGTATCTGTTTTGTGAAAAGTAGGTTTGAAAATGTGCAGAAACGTCATGTTGTGAGGCTTTTGACCACTTTTGTTTATTTTTATGAAAACGAGTGTTCATATTGATTAGAGCTGGGCGGTATGACCAAAAATCTATATCACGGTATTTTTCTAAATTATACCGGTTTCACGGTATATGACGGTATTTATTTTTTTCTTGCATGACCGGGTGTTAACCACATTTTCTACTGACTGAGGAAAAACTGCAGTAGATTAACTTAGAATGCCATATTTTAGTGTCATGATGAGTGAATATTGTAGAAAAGGTCCACACTAAATACAGGGGTTAAAGCAAAAAAATATATTTTGACTGTAAATATTTCCTCGGCCAAACCCCATTCCACAGCCATATGGCTACAGTCACACACACAGTTTAAGAGCCGTGTTTTCTTGTAATTAGGAGCGCTTGTCCTCCTAATTAAAACCATTTAGGAGTACCTTCTGATCAATAAAAAATTCTGATAAAAAATTGCCTTCCAATCGAGGTGACGTTTGACTCCTTAAAGTGACTTACAGGGTATTTTATTTTACCTTTGCAATAGCATCATTTACATCTACTTCAAAAATGTATGTTTATAAGCTTTTTAAAAATTATATTTAAAAAAATAGAATAAGTACAATACGACAAATAAGTTACCAATCATGAAATTAGTATTAATAAAAAAAAAAAATTGTATAATTTGGCACAGAACACAAAAGTGGCTTTTACGTACATTTTCAGATGTTTAATGAGGCTCAGAGGTGGCATGAGTGCAATTACATTCATAGATTCATGTGGACATTAATGTTTTACATATAAATTAGCTTTTAGTGATGCACAACGGCTCAGCTGTTACTTTATTTTGAACTATTTTCGTTGATGAAATAGAACAAAATCATGCAGTACTTGTTTATTGATCTTTTGTATTAAATCAATATATCACATTTCAAACTCCCCTTATAATTATTAAAATCTGTCACTCTCCTGATCGCGATCTCTGGGCGCAGACATTGAGAGCTCTCAAGACTCAAAAGCACGTGCAAATGTGATGCATTCTGTCAGAACCTGTGGGAATGAGTATAATTATTATTAATAGCCGCAATCCCGCGCCGAAATTCAAGTTCTGCTCGGTGTTCTCTGCTAAGAACCCGACTGTGAATGATGCGAGCGTTACTATGTTGTTTGCCGAGGCGGGGATGATTTTTGGTGTTCCGCAGAACAACAACAGTGTGTTACATGATTCCTACATGTTTCTTTTCTCTCAGTAATCCCTGATAACGTTTAAATGGAGTGAACACGGAGCAGGAATGTAAGCGGGAATGTAAAACCCGGAGTGGATCCAGAGCGGAGTGATTACAGAACGCTTAGAGTGGAGAGAGGAACGTGCTTTAATCCACTCCAGGCTTTGATCACATCCCCCTCATCAGACTGAATGCACCTCGTCTTTCCTTCATTTAAGACCCATTCAAGCTGAAATCAAGACATTTATGACACTATTTGAGAAATGTAAACGTATTTACGGTCTTAAAATTATGAAAAGTGAATTTAAGAAGGCGGGAACCCTGCAGTTGAGGGAATCCGTCGTAACGACGGAGAACTTTAGTGTGTGAGAGACGCGGGAGCTTATGCAGCGGATGGTGGATATTTGTGGTGGTCAATGTGGATATTGTGGATGACTTCTCTCTCTTCACATTCTACTAGTGCTTCAGTTTCGGAACTTTCACGCTTAGTAACACATACAGCTGTATCCTCGCCAAAATGCAATAGTGAAAAGAGACCCCTCTCTAACAGTGTCGCGTTTCAAACGTTATTTAAATGACACCGGTATTGCGGTATTTTAAAAATTCATATCGTAAGAAAAATAAACACCGGTATTCGGTATGAACCGGTATACCGCCCAGCTCTAATATTGATTCTAAAACAGAATTTAAGACAATTGATGTGACCTACCAATATACCCTGATTCTGTGTCATTATATGTAGCACGTGAATGTAAGTGTTGTGCTCACATTGTGCCTGAGCCTCAGCTTTTTCCTGCGGCACATCAAATATGGATGTAGACAGATAGATTTGTGTGTGTGTGGCAGAGGAAGTCAGGCATTATGATATGTTTGGAGCAAATTGCATCTATTGTAATCCAGAGCCAGAGTCAAGCAGACTGATCATCCAGAAAATGAAGAGAAAGAGAGAGAGTGTGTGGACACCCCAAACACCTGCTCTGAATGTTTAAAACCAGCTGCACCCCTTCCCTACAAACTCCACTGATGTGTATGATGGTTTAAAATAATAGTTCACACAGCCATAAATAATTTATTCACCTCATGTTGTTCCAAACCTCTAGGACTTACTTCCTTTTGTGGAATGGAAAATTAGATCTTCTGAAGTGAAGACACATTTGGCCAATATTTTCCCAAGTAGTGGGGACTGGTGATTTCCAGCTGGCAAAACAATATCCACAAAAAATGCTATATTCCAAACCTTTGGAAGTCATACAATGGATTATTTTCACAGATTCATTTTTTTAAATATAATTTACATTTGTAACGCTCTTAGTTTAAAACATAAAATATTCAAAGGTAATATAAAACAATTTAACGCTGCTGTGCAATCTTGCTCACATGCGTTCTATCTGCACCGCTTCTTCTTTACCCTTCTCTTTCTCTATGGGCCTCTGGAACATGTCACACATCTCTTTGTCTCCCTGCACTGGCTCCCGGTTGCAGCTCGCATCAAGTTCAATAAACTGATGCTTGCATATAGAACAGCCACAGGCTCAGCACCCTACCTCCACTCACTGATGACAATCTACATTCCCTCCAGAAGCCTGAGATCTACGAGTGAGCGACGCCTCGTGGTGCCATCACAGAGAGGCACAAAATCATGTTCCAGAACGTTTTCATTCACCGTTCCTGGCTGGTGGAATTAACTTTCCACCCCTATCCGGAATGCTGAGTCCCTGACAATTTCCAAGCAACACCTGAAAACTCATCTCTTCCGTCTTCACTTGACAACTACTTCTTAAAAAAAAAAAAAAATACACCTTTGCTCTCTTTCCTTAACCTTTCCCTGTCTAGCTAGTTTTTGCTCTGAACAATGCCTGAAATGTTGTATTACAAGCACTTCCTGTGACTGTTTGCCTCTTTATAATGTATCGCTTATTGTAATCCTCAATTGTAAGTCGCTTTGGATAAAAGTGTCTGCTAGATGACTAAATGTAAATGCTGCGAGTTTTTAATACAGCCGTGACAGCATAAGCAACAATCAATTTCTCAATAGTTATTTTTTACATTTTACATTTAAGCATTTAGCAGATGCTTTTATCCAAAGCGACTTACAGTGCATTCATTTATTGTCAGTACGTGTGTTCCCTGGGAATCGAACCCACAACCTTTGCGCTGCTAACGCAATGCTCTAACTACTGAGCCACAGGAACAGTTTTTCTTTCAGAAATTCACAGAAATGCTATTGTGGATTTATTTATCTTTGCTATTGGAGCAAATGGGAATGCAAAAAAGTAAAAAATAAATAAAAGACAAATTAGTTTACCCAACTGACGACTTCCACATCTGATAACCCCAAAAATGTGAAAAGGGTTGATAGCTTTGTCTGAGAAACAGACTAAAATGATTCATATATTCATTGACTCAGGAACTGAATCAGTTTGATTCGTACAATTCATTCAGAATTTTTTTAAATAAGTAAAAAAATGTCCAACTGTAAATTAAAAATAATGATTCATTGATTTGAACTTCACTATATGCTCATAAGAACTCGGATGTATTTTTGATGACTAACAGGGTTTGGAACAACATGAGAGTGAGCATAATGATGACAGTTTTAATTTGAGGTAATTATCTCTTCAGTAGTGTTGTGGCAGCTGTTCACCTTATTAAAGTTGCAGAAGCAGCAGTTATGAAGGGGAAAAGAATGCGAATTTGCTTAGGCTAATATTTAACTGTAGCAATTGCTACTAGTTTTCCTTGAGTTGCATCAACTGTGTATATTCGCTTCTGTTGTGCCTCTAAAAATAAACACCTTTCAGGCTGTCTTTCCCTTCCACTCAGCCTAGTGCTGCCATGTTAGTTTTCTGTCAGGCAGGGCAGCCTGACGGTGGGAACCATAACACGGTATTCTGCTCATGTTTGCTTGAACAACAGAAACCTGAGTGATGTGCAAGGTTGTTAACTCCTCTCTGTCTATCACGCTCTCGCTGACAGTTTGCACGCTGACCCTCATTTTCAGATGAACCAAGACAGGAAGGTATGCAGGGAGAATGTGCATCCTTCCTCTGTGAGAAGCCAGAAGGAGAAATAAAGAGAGAAACACATTTCCATAGACACAGTGACTGACACGTCTGCTGATGCAGCCGGAGAAAAGGGCCGTCCTGCCAGTCTTGTCAGACAAAGCACAGACCCAGCATGAGATGACTGGGGTGAAGGAGAGGGGGAAAACAGCCATGAGACCTCTGTGAAGAGAAGAACGGCTGAATAAGGGAAATAGCCAAGACACCAGCTGTAGAATGAAACTACAAAATACAATATATTCATAAGAAATGTGTTATTTAGCATTCCCCTGCAGACTATTTTATATGTATACCATATACCCCATTCAAAAGATTTTTTCAATATATATTTTTAAAAGAAGACCAATGCTAAACAAGGATGCCTTTATTTGATCAAGTATATATTAAATCTAGCAATATTTTGAAATACTTTGATTTAAAAATATATATATTTTAATAGTCAGTCTTCAGCGTCACATGGTCCTTCAGAAATTATTCTAATATGCCGATTTGATCCTCAGAAGCATTTCTTATCGTTATCAATATCGAAAACAGCCATTCAATATGTATATTTTTTTATTTAAATTTTGATTTTATTATTTTCATGATTCTTTGGTGAAAGTATCGTTTTAAATAGACCATGAATGTGGTTTAAATAGACTAAAGAATTATATATATATATATATATTAGTATAATTTATATATGCACATTTTGTATGATCATAACTCGTTTAATTTTACATTTAGATAATTTTTGCTCACTTAATTTTTCTAAATTAATGTCAATTTTATGCTGTACATTAAAATGTCGACAATGTAACCATTTAAAAATATTTATTATTTAGTTTACAGTGAATTTAGACTTGGGTTAAATTTTGGCGGTCATGGCGAGCTGTCATCTAGATTAAGAAAAAGTCATGTGGGGGTTTGAAAGCTTGAAGTGGGTTAACGCTCACCCCTGCTTGGTTCAACTCATCCTCAGCAGTGTCACGTGATCACTGCTGACTTCCCCCACGTCTTTCATATGGTTCAATTTGGGATTAAGATCTGCTTAAAAGCTTCTTCTACAAATGGTCCCATGAACCCATTGGATGGACAAAAATCTTTCAGCATCGACTATGAAGGTTGTTGAAGCAATTTCAACTAAGCTCTCAGCGTTGAGACCACCTTGGCGTGAAATGGAGTTTGGGAATGGCCATAAACCAGATTGTTTTCCTCTAATGTTATGGTAACAGCCAGAAGTCACCCAAAATCGACAGATACAGTTTCTACATTGAGGGTAAAAGCTTGCACGGCTATTATTCTCTATAGACAAATTGTTATTTAAGAAAAAAGTAATCTGCTAATTTTGTGTAATAGCATTAGACATCAATAGACAGATAAGTTACTTTGTCTAGAGAGCATGTCATGAAAAAACAAATCAACTGAAAACAAACAAGCCCTTGTTGAATAATATTGGCAGCACAACATAGAGGAACGGGGCCAACAGGTTGACTGGATTACCTTGCTGTAGACATCAGACAACATGTAGCCGTGTGTGGTTCTGTAGAATTGATTTCTTAATAAATATAAGGTACAGGTCTATTGATGTGGCTTTAGGTGTTGCCAAATCAGAAAATGCAGACTCGTAACCTGCTGATTGTTGGAGATTTGAGTTCTCTGTACATTTTTGCAATAACTGTCCTCTCGCTTTCTCGCATTTCATACTGTAGATTGTGTTTTCTTGACACTGGTTTCCCAGTGGCCTTACAGCTTTGGCTAACAGACAAGCCCCATTTCCGATAAATTCAACATTTAGTTTCACAAGTAGTGTTGTGGGGACTGTCTAGCCTAGAGTCGGTAGCTTGCGTGAACAACACTGCAGCTTGCTTTTTTTGCCAGTCAGCATAAGGACAATATATCATCCCTGTAGAGCCAAACCATGTATTCATCCTCCGCTCTTTAGGTGATGGATTGAGAGAGAAATAAGCTACAAGGCTTATATGCATTGTGCAATGCTTCCTACACTGAACAGGGGATGTCTGTAGAAAGTTACTTAACTTGACAAAATGTGTTCATTTGGAGAGCCCTGTAATATCCTGTGTAATATTATGCATTAAATATTTACATTATTATAGAGCATTATACTTGAGTTACAAAAGGGTTGCAATATTAAAACTCCTAAATTTAGCAAAAATACATTTTCCCCATTTATATGTCCTGTTTGGTTTCTGTTATGTCACCAAATCCGCTTGAGTATGGCCTAATTTGGTATTGTACAAATGGTGTACGCAATCACTGGTGTGCAATTTTCCTTGTGACTGTTCGTTCAGAAAATATACAGCCCTTATGATTTGCAGTCTCACTTAAGTTGGCTGAATAATATCCTGTGAAGTCCACTTAGTCGGACACTATTGGGCAGTTGGAACTGATAGTTTAGAATTAGCCATAATGGTGAATGTTGGATTTACACTCAGCGGCTTATCTATTAAGAGCAGTGCATGTGCAATCATGGAAATGAGTCACAATTTGTGTGGACCTCCTCTCGTGGATACTAATATGGTGGTTGATTCTTTTCTGAGTTTAGATTTGGAATCTCACCGTCTGTCAGTAGTTCTCAGTGGACCGCAAACAAGAGAAAACATCCATACGCACAATTCCGGTTTTGTCCTTTGAGCAATGTCATCTTTAAAGATTTCACTCCCTTTTCACCGTTTTATCGCAACCGCTTTCTGTTGGACAGAGATTGTGATTGTGAGCAGGCTTTTGATGTTTAAGGTCACAAACTCAACCAGGTGGTGTTTGGGGGAAGCCAGATTAAATGGCACATGAAATGGCCTGTCTTTTCTCTCTGCATCGACTCTTATATTTAGAGTTTCTTTGTTTAGGTGTTAGATGGAGTGTTGGATTTAAATCTCACACTTGGTTGGGTGCTGGCCATGAGAGATGGTACACTGCAACAGTTGTGTGATGGAGGACAGGACACCAGGGGTTTTTATGTTTGTGTGAGCTGAGAAGTAATTAGCTTGCTGCTGGAAACACTGAGCTGTTTATTAAAGCCAACATGTAATCACAGTATCTTTCCGTGATACATGTTCCTGTTGTTATTGTGAAGGATTCATTGGTGCGCATTATTCAGAAAAAATAAATCAACAACTCTCCTTTCTGGGTGATGTTATGCCAGCGTTTTTTAACTCCTCCTCTACAACCATCTTCCTGATGGATAGAATTAAGTGCCTCCCTCTTTTTCACTGTAGATCCACCAAATTATGCAAGTAAAATGAGTTTGAGAAATTATAGAGATTGAAAACATCAGAAAAATACTTCAATTATACTACCAGAGAGTTTTTCTCTGTGTGTTTGTAATTTTGCTGACCATAAACTTTGCTCTTTTTTCAGGACCCTGCAGGAATATTTGAGCTGGTGGAGCTGGTTGGGAATGGCACATATGGTCAGGTGTACAAGGTAAGAAACTTTTATTGTATTCTTTTGGAAGTAATTGCTTTTCCGTAACATTTTTTTCTCCAAAGCTGCTTTTTGAGCTATGTAAACAAAAAGCAAAAGGATTTATGAGATGTTTATCTGAATGTATGACAGTTCCCAAATCATCCCCCATGTACGGCTCTGCTTGATTGACATGGTCACCATTTACTTCTGTTACATGAAAGAGAGCAGCATCAACATTCTAATTAACATCTCCTTTCTTGTTCTACGAAAGAAAGTCAGTCCTACAGGTTGAGGAAGATTTTGGGGTGAACTCTCCCTGTAAATCCTGAACTGTGCTGGGCATCTTCTGATTAGAGAATTAAATTGTTCAGTCAGATAAGGTCCTTGCACATCCCACCAGAGCAGCATGCGGCAGCAAAGCTGCGCCCTGCTGCGGAACCAGGACATATGTTTGGGAGGAGTAGACTGGAATGATGAGAAGGGTGGCCATGAGACAAGCAGTGAAGGGAGGGAGATGAGAGCTGGCTCTGTGCCGGAGTTAGCAAATAGAACCTAAAAGAAGTTCTTTAGTGGGTGGAATGTGATAAGAGAGTGTCTGATGTACATGCGTCTCTCTTTGCCTTGAAGCTGCAGACACAGACATACGTTTCAGATTTTTGGAGCGAGACGATCTATGCTCAGACAGGGAGGTGAATCTCTTCCGCTCTGCTTCTCTCTGGTCTCTTAGTGGGGTTCTGCTCTGTCATTCCAGTTTGCCCTTCACGTCTTAGACATACAGAGCAGGTCTGAGTGCACAGGTTTATGTGGAGGAACTCGAGTTGTACCTTAAGCACACCTCATCCACTTCAGCTGAACCTGTCTGCCCCACCATTCCCTCTGATAACAATATCTGTATGATATACATGAAATTGCATATGAGATGAAATCATATGCTGTGGTTGATGACATTGATATCCTTTAATATGTATTCGTATGGCATCAGCCCATCTAGTCAGGGTTTGGAAGTAAGAATGGCATGATGGTTTGGGGACAGTGTGAGAGGCATTCTGGCCTGTTTAAGGAACCTTCACACACTACCGATTAAGCTGGTGCAGCATGTATGCCTCTAATTCACTTTGCATTGACTTAGAGTTGCTCTTGAGCAGGGGTGTCCAATTCTGCTTTTGAATGGTTTATTTCCGGCGCACCCGCCTGTACATTTCTAGTAATCCTAAAAACTTTGATTAACACATTCAGGTGCATTTAATTATGGCTAGAGCAATGCTGTGTAAGATGGTGGCCCTCTAGGCTCAGAATCGAACACCCCTGAGGGAACAAAAGAAATGAGTAAACGAACAAGGGATCATGCAATGTCTGTTTAAAATAACTTGTATTTCACTTGAGTTCCAAATTGTTTGTTGGAAATGTGACTTTGTAAAGCATGGATAGCCTACAGTTTCTAGAGGGCTGATTCAGGGCTGTTTACTGTAGCGCCGACCCTAATCAAACTCAACTGAACCAGGTGTGTTTGAGTAAGTTTGGAACTGATGTTTGCAAGAGGGTAGTCCATCAAAAGCAGGATTTGCTACCCCTGCCCCAAAGAAATCTTAAAGTTTAATGCATGTTGAGAACAGGGGCATAGCATCCCTGTTCCTGCAGAATTTAGCTCTAACCGTAAATGAACACACCCAAACCCGTTAATCATGGTTGACTCACAGATAGGTTTGACTCATGTTTGTTCAGACAGCAACTGATATGGCTAAATTGTGTGCTTTTTAGTATGGGATAGGTTTATCTTTATTACATGTGGATCTTTCAGACTCTTTTGTTCATAGCTGATTCTACGCCGCCGCCTCTTAGGGCTTAATTTGATGCAGGACCCTCAAAGGAGTATTGAGGTATAGTTGTTCTTGTGGTGTTTTTTCTTTTCTTCATCAAGAATATTTTCAGCTCTGCTTGGGACAACACTTCTTTTGTTGCAGAAGTAGTAGCACTTTTTTCTTCATTTAGCCCTATTGGATAAAAAGAGGCAGGATGTGGGTGCTCCTGAAAGTGCATCAGTAACTGCAGGGGCTCATCTGAGAGCAGAGTCCTGGTGCTCTCAAGTTATTTTGTATGACATTGACCTATTTTTGGCTCTGCTGCTGGATAAAAATACCTCTGTCTAAATGTCTCCTTGTGCACTAGAGACACCTTGGCTGAGCAGAGACACCTGCTCTAAAGACCTGTGTGGAAAAGTTCTCAACTCATCCCTCTTATGCTCTTTTTGCTTTTCTTTATTTCTGTCACAATATGTGAAAGTCAGGCTAATGCCTGTATGTGAAATGTATTTGCTGTTGTTTTTGTGTGACCTCTGTAAATCTTATGCAGGGGAAAATCACAATAGTGTGGTCCATGAATTCCAACCAGGGCTGCATTTCCCAAAAGCATGATCACAAGCCTAAGTTGATCATAGAACAATTGTCACCAATGGAGCTACGATCAGCTTAGGTCTAAGATGCTTTTGGGGAAACGCAGCCCAGTACCGTTCCGTGTACTTTATTATTTTTTTATTGGGCCATTATAATGCAGTTTTAAATGCCCCTTACCCCACACATATACAGTAAGAGCCTTTGAAACTGGTCAGAATAATGCCCGTTGAATTTTAAATAAGCTACATCACGTCGCATTGACTGATAGAATGAAATCGTTTCAGAGCTCAATGCAGGCATGAGCCTGGGTGGAGCAACATTGCCAGAACTAAATGCTTTTGCCCTGTTGGTGTGTTATGCTCGGTTATGGCTCATTTAAAGTTGATAGAGCAGTTGAATAAGACATCATTTGTGTCGTTGTTACTGATGGTGACTCAGATTCTCACAGAGCTTGTATGTCTTTGTTGGTTTCGGGTCTGGGAGACACTGGTCCTGATTCCAAAGTGCTGATGGCATGCTCAATTATGTTGTACCCTTTGTTGAATAATTGGATCTGTTTATCCAAACACAGAAACCAACGGATACTCTTTGTATGATCTGTTTCAGCTAGAGAGGTTTCCCAGTTTTCTGTAACAATTTGCATACCAAAATAATCTTTATTTAAAAAGTTAAATACTAGCATTAATAAGTGATATATATGTTGCAAGTAAACAGTGCTTTAAAAAAATCATGGAATTATTCATAGCAGGTAAAGTCAACAATTAAGAAAAAGTAGAGAAAGATTAAAAACATATCAAACAGCTGTATCAAGTATTCAAGTGGACATTCAGAACTTGAAAAAAATACAAACATAATCAGTAGGGGTCGACCGATTATCGGCCTGGCCGATTATCGGCGCCGATATTAAGCATTTTACCGATTATCGATATCGGCCATTTTAAAAACAGAATTGCCGATAATTTTTTTTTTTTTTTTTTTATGCAAACAAACATACCATTTACAGGTGACATTATTTATTGGTGAATAAATAATACAGGTGAAACTATTTAATGTTTAAATGCACTATTTGGCTCGATGCAGCCTGTCTGAGCTCAACACTCTGTGAGAGTGAGGCGATCTCTCAATCTCTGAGAGCAATCTCCGCCCACCGCTCATCTGATATGTAGAGAGTCACGAGTCCGACCAATCAACGCGGAAAACTGAAGGCAGTCTCACACCGAGAGCACATGCTAACTGGAGCTGCGTCAGTGATCACGCATCAGTTGTCTCTCAAAGGTAAAGCAGCAGCAGACGTTGCTGAAGTTGCAAAACACCTCAATATAACCTATGATGTCGCGATCGCGAAAAATGCGGGCGGAATCGCGGAATGCAGTCATATAATGGAATTCACCGTATAACGCGGAATGTCACGGAATGTGTCGAAGTTTGGATGAATTAATCAAAAGTAGGTCAGTACACTTAAATCGACTCGCGCTATGGACTAGTATCTATAAATATTAAGCCGCAAAAACACTTTAAATATGAATCCTGCATGTTCTGCATCTCTGTTAATGAATGACACAGACGTGCGGTTTCATTTACTGCACACACACATACTGAAGCACGTGATGCTCGCGGTGACTTCAGCGTCTGCCGTCTCACTAAATGAGGACATCAATACATGAACAACATCCCCAGAACTGCTCGCAGAATCACTTCACGAGCATTTGACCGTTTCATTTGAGTAAAACGATCGTCATATCATATATACATAGGCTACAGAAACTTAAAAGGTCCTCATGGCAACCTGTCAAAATATAAGTTCGGTTTAGCCGAATATATTACTGTATACGTAATACAACTACAACAATTATTACAACTTTTGTTGAGAATAATCACTGTCGCTGAATCGTTTACTTTAAGTTTTACAAAATGTTTACAGAATGCTTCTGGGTGATCTCTGTACTTATGTTATTATTAATATTATTAATATTACTGTTTTTAATGTTGTTGTTATTAACAGTTTTCAGAATTAAAGGCATGTTTAAAAGCATTTAAAGAACGTTTTTTTGTCAGAGCTCTTGTTATTATTAATTTTGGCATTCATTTTCATTTTACACTAGACACGTATATCGGTTCAAAATATCGGTTATCGGTCTACTTGATCTGTAATAATCGGTATCGGTATCGGCCCTGAAAAACACATATCGGTCGACCCCTAATAATCAGACATAGTATCAAATTATTTCGATACTAGAACTATTTGTTGATGAATGTTAGATTTAATGCATCAATACTAGGGATATAGCAATTATTCAATCTACGCAAGATTATTTGAGCACATTTAAAAATTGTAAGCAGAAACAGTATAGAAATGGAATAAAACTAGCCTTTTCCATGTCTTTGTTAATATTTTAGTTTTATAATCGTATTATTCAATCAATCCTCTGTAATATTATGAGTCTTTTACAATTTATTGTATAAACCCAATTTCAAGATAACTAAATTACTTAAGTTGTTTTCTTGTCGGCTTACAGTGAACATGAGAATTAAATCAGTTTCAGTTTCAGTTTGACAGTTTCATGACCTTGACAGTCTTAAACATTAAACAATTTTTACTAATTTAATGCTTTCAGAGTTTGTTTGTGAATCAGGCCTGTAATTGGCAGCTAACTCAACAATTTTTATTTTTGTATCCTAGTATAGGCTGCTTTGTCTTCAGCAGCCTATTAAAATGAATTAAATCTCTGTTGACAGGCCATCAGTAGGTACCCTTGGAAGTTGCCCTTAGGTCAATTGATCTTGCTATGCTCTATTAACATCTGTGATCAGTTTGTCAGCCAGTGAATAGGAGTCTGCCAAAGCTTGTTTTCACTATGGTACAGGTTTCCATCAGATCAGCATAGTCTCATATTACACTCACCCTCATAATGCACAAGCAGTCATGTGATTTTGTATGACTTGAAATGATATTTTAACTTAATTAGCATTGATATATGTAAAACAGCACTATTTTTGGATGATTCATTGATGAATCATGGATGAAACAGACATTCACATGGTGCATTTTGAAATCTGTTGTTTCAAAGTGTGTCTTTTTAAACTTTCCACACTTTTCTGGTTATAGTGATGCACTACATTTACATTAGTGTCTAGTCATAATGCCCTATGTTCCCTTTTCATTTTGAGACATAATATGCTGCTTAACATTCAGAAGAGAGAGATATGCATCATATGAGAGATGCATGCCATGTTCCTTATATGTTCACAGATCAATCATGACAAGATTAAAAAATATCTGGTAATTTGCATATTTTAAAAGTTTAACATGCATCACATGGTGGGGTGTGGTTTGTCATGTCTATACATGTCCCTCTCTTGAAACAAAACAAGTCTCCTTGCCAAACCCCCAACCGGATGGTTCCCTGGAGACTTTTCAGTCGCCCAAAGAACGGCATTTGTGCCAAGAGATGTATTAAGAAAAAACAAGTAGGTGCTTTCCCATCACGTACTTTGAAATAAATAGTTGTTTACAAAAACATTATGGAACATCTGCCCAATTATGTTTCTCATGATGTAATATTTTGATCTGAAAGAGATTGCTCTTTAATGCTTAATTTACAAATATGGTTGTTTTGAAAATAAATTAATTTATAGGTACAATTTATATTTTTGTATATCTGATTGTTTGTGTTTGAAATAAAAACTTGTTTCGTAGTTATTGTGAAAGTTGAAATGATTATAATAGACAGAGCTGGGTAGAATACTTGTAATATGGAATCAGTAACAGACTACAATTTACATGACAAAAATTGTAAATAGTAACGTAATCCAATACATCATGCATCTTAGCTAATGTAATCAGACTACTTTTTGATTACGATCAGATTACTTTTTATTTAAGTCATTTATCACATTGATTTTAATAGGATAGTCTCATACCATATTGATACAAAGAATAAGAAAATATATTCCATTTGTTGTAATTAATAACATGAATTGCATTAAATATTACAACATTTCAAGGTTTCCCAAACTGAGGTTTGTAAATGAACTGCAGGGGCTTCTTGAGTTTAATAAAAAGCTAATAATTAAATCCTAAAAATGGAAAATTAAAATAAGTCATTTATAATATAAATAATAATATAAATCAAAATAAAATGCACACAAAAAAACATTTAATTTGTTTACCTGCATGTCATGTGACCATTAACCAGCAGAGAACCGTGAACATGCAAATAAGATGCTTAATTATTAAAATATTTATTTAAAATATCAGGGTACCTCAAGTAAATATGAAAGATGTTCAGATGACAAAAAAAGTTTGGGAATACCTACATTACATGTAAATAAGCATGCGTAAAATGTGCGTTCTTTGTGTGAATGTACCCAAAGTGGAAGACTTTTCGATTTTTCTCAAATTTGTCTGAAAGCACTTCTAGGTGGATTTCCTTTTCCTCTCTTAATCTTTGTCTAGAAAGATGTTTCACTATTAGACCACACAGGCTTATTGTATTTATATCATCATGGGGGACACGATTTGCAGTTAGATTTATTAGCTCTGGCCTACAACCATCAATCTTGCCCTTCAAAAAAACACATTTAATCTCGTTCTCGTTCTGTCCTCCTCTTTGTAAGTTAATTCCCTTTATTCCCCAACTCTGAAGCAGAACATCTGTCGTTCTAATACATATTCCTCTTTTACTTTCTGACTTTGTTCTCATTCGGTTAAACAGTCGACTACTTTTATATATAGCGATGTAGAATCGCTAAAAGTTCCAAACATAGAAAAGATTGTTAAATCTGAATAATTTAAAGCCCTTCCTCAGAACTCGTTGAATATTTAATGGGGCTTTTCAGTGTCGAGATTCTGCTCTATAACACACATATTTGCTTGTGTATGTTGCCTGTTGCTAAAATTCAGCTAGTGGGAATGATGAGCTCATGTGGAGATGTCTTGTTAATTACAATTCTTACTCTTTACATAATTCATGCCACGATAACACGGAGAGGCAGTGGCAAATGTTGAAAACATGGAGGAACCGTAGAGGAGGTGGAGGAAGAATGTTGATTTTGCTGCTTGTGTTCGTTTGTGTTTAACTAGAATTTGTTGGAGGCAGCTCTCTGGGGGGCCAAGGCAAATGAGGCATACGTGGTGTTCGAAGCAGGCCTGTGATGAGGGGTGATTAAGCTGCCGATTGCCCCACTGCTACTGTAATTAAAGCAGTTCGCCATCTCTGTTGTGCTCTGCTATTTGCCCATTCATGGAAATGCATGACTGGAAGCGGAAGAAGTAGTTTTAAACAGCCTGAGCTCCTCTGCCCCTCACCAACAGGTCCATAAATGACAGATGGCATGCATCCTGGCATTTGTCCGCAATGCTCTAAGCGCTCGGGAATGAGGCAGTGCTTCTTGTTAGCCTGTGAGTTCCCTTCTCCAACGATTATCCAACATTTCCCAATCGTGAATGAAAAAATTAAATCAAGATGAAAATAGGTTATATTTTCTTATTGGTGGTTATAACTCATGAGTGGTATTTTAATTGACAGTAATGGCAAACTAATGCATTGTTGCCAAGGAATTAGGCAGCGGCCTTATGGAATAAAGAATGCATGTATTCATCTTCCTTATGGCAGTATGTACCACCTGCTCCCCCAGCATGCTTTATTATTATTTAAAAAGCAAGATCGCATATCACCCCGAAGATTAGGGGCAGATTAAATATTAATATGTAATAATTGTATCCATATCCGTCATGATCGTCCTCCTTCAGCTGCTGATTTGGAAATGTGGATTGAGAAAACGTAGGTGTAAATAATATTTATCTTTATACATTTAGAACATTTACAAGTTTTCAATGCTTTTGAAAGGTTTTACAATGGAATTGTACAATTATATATTTTTATTATATTATACATTTATTTAATCAGCGCCATTTTTTGCATTAAGTGAATGTCTGAACAATGAATTTCAGTAACCATAACAATATTAACCTTGAATCAATAGGCTATATTGACACTAAAATACGACCCAAAAACGAAATATACTGTGTATTCTAATTGATATAGATTACTGTTATATAACATTTATATAACAGCGTAAAAACATACTGATGTCACAATAGCCTCAACTAATTAAATATTTTTAAGTATTCATTGTGAATAATTTTTTTAAATCGATTTGTTTACATGAATCATTCAAATTATTCACTAGGATGTAGGTCAATAGACCAAAAATGTGTAATTTATTTTACATTAGTGCTATTTTAGTATAATTGATGTAGTATTATGTCATTTTCATTTAAAAGTCTGTACCTTTTTAAATCGTTTTTATTTCTATTGAGCTTTATTTATTTTTATTTTTTTTCAGAGTTAATAATTTACTTAAACTTATTTCAGTTAACTGCCAAAGCAAAATTTCATTGTTTTTCATCTAAAAATGTTCAATTAATTCCAGCTTAATTTCAAATAGTAAAACATTTTTTCATCATTTTTATTTTAGTTAACAATAACAATAATTTTTAACATTACATTGCTACTGGTTGGGAAAAGTAGTACTGTTCTGAATAAGATATTTCATATAAAAGACATTTACATATAGTCCACTAGAGAACATTTGACTGGAGAAAGTACAGTTAGTATTTTGAGAGTGCCAGTTTTATTTAGTTGCTCCTCAACACTGCTGTAAATGCAGTGCGACAGAATTCCTGCTGTTCATGACATGGCACTTTTACTTTTCAACCCAAAGCTGAGGAGGCTAATCAAATATTTAGGAGATTGTTTGGTGGTGTGTGTGAAAAGCTAGAGAGCGGATAAGGACAAGGCCAGACTTGGCCAGTCAGAGGAGAGGAAGCATTTCCCTTCTTGGTGACTGCAATGAGTGTCCATCACGTGGGTTTGTTTTGTTTTAAAATGTGTCACATGAGGTTTGTAGTTGATATTGCACAAGTCCGGCATAGCACTTTTCCTGCATGTTAACCATGTTAAAGCAGTTTATGAAGAGATGTGTCTGCCAGTGATTCTTCTTGTTGTTCGTCTTTTTTTGTTTTGAATGAAAGTTTTAACTACTGTAGCCTGAACATTTTATTTAATTTTAAGTACATTATTTTTTGTTTAATCTTTTCCTTCTCATTCCTGTCCATACATTTCACACATTCACCACTTCCCTTTATCTATCTTATGCAGTGTAATAGTTAATTTACAAAGCAAAGCCACAGGCCAGACCAGACCAGAAACAGCTGACTGTTACCACTTCCACCTTGAGGAACAGTCTGGTGAAAGTCTGGGTTTCTCAAGGAGTGTCTCTGCTCTCTTTACTCTGTCTTTATGATGCAGTGGATCATTTATATGCTGACTTTGCTGTTTCCTTTTAAAGACTTTTCAGAAATACTCGTGAAATATGGCAAAAGGCCGTTTGCTGATTTAGGTTTTTGCTTTTGGCCGACAGCTCAAAGGAAGAACCTTGATACTTCATGTGATTTACTAAGCAGTAGATGCTTTGCACCCATGACTGTAAGAGCCCTTTATGCATCACAATGGCATGGGACGTCCTCTCTTCAGTGCAGTGCTGTATCTGAACTGGAGAGCTGTGTTCTTATTTAAAGCTGCTGGATTGTGACTGGAATCTGTGCTTCAGTGAAGAGTGAAGACAGGCGTCTGGACTGTCCCTCTCCCAGCCACAGGCTTTCAACTTTAAAGACACCGACGTCTCTGCGGTTCTTCGTTTTTCCAGAAGTGATGATTTCATTATTGTCAAATGCTCATGAACCAGACCAGACGCTCAGGCTCTCGTTTGCATAAACTGCAAATCATATGTTGCTGACTGATCATTAAATGGAAAACCCACCAAATTTACATGTCAGCGGAAAAGTCCCCCACGTCAGTACCGTTCTCCTTCATTAAAGAAGTGCTCAAAATGTCATTGTATAACAACAACATTATAAACACTTTCAGTGATTCACGAAACACCTCAAGAATCACAAGTTTTGATGCTTTTATTAGTTTGTCCTATGTGTAGAGCATAATTTAAAATGGCAGTCTTTATTTTTGTCATAGCATATTTATTTTGTTACCTTTCTTGCTTGTTTTTTATTCACACCGGGTAGCCCAGCCACTATGCACATTAAATGGTTCAAAGTCCTGCTTCACAATATTGAATATAAAATTCAGTGCATTTTGATTAGCTCTGATTGTACAGTAGTTTCTTATGATCATAGTATTCACATTGTATGCTCATTATTTTTAAACGTGTGGAACAGTATGCAACATTTCTAACAGAAGTATGATATACAGCAAGTATGATTGTCACATAACCTTGCATTTCTAATCCAATATTGTTTAATCCAGTAGTTATCAATGATTTTGGCTTTATTTCAAAGACCCATGGCTTTAATTTACTTGTTGATTTTGGAGAGGAATTTTAAAAAGGTTTTTACTCAATTTCTACCTAATATTGGTATAACTGGGAAAATGTATGCAATTATACATTTCCATGGCTTTTTAAGATTTGATTAATTGACATGCCTTTTGTGCATAGAAATAACCATTTTCAAATATATTGTGTGTAGAAATCACTCTTTTCAAAAATATATCTAAGTTTATTAAGACCATATGAACCCTGGTTCTTCAAAAAAAAATCTGTTTTAAAAAAGATACATCTCTTGATAAGCTTGTCTTATTTTAATTCTATTTTTTTCTTGTTTTATATCGGTTTAAATCATCTTGAGGCCCCTTGGTAGTTCACTGAGGCCCCTAGTGGGTCCTGGCCTCCTGGTTGAGAACCACTGGTTTAATACATGCAAGCAGAACCTTTTTCTTTGAGCAGTAAACATACAACAAACAATAGTGTTAGTATTATGGTCATAGTATGTAATTCTGAACATACTCCGCCAGTTATGAAGTAAAAAAAACTAACAAACTAGGAGTTACCTGATGTAGTTTCTGCAGCTGGACTCAACTGTCATGTTTCAGCAGGGTTTTGATTTATCTATTAAGAACAATCCTGACAAAAATATGTAATGGAAACACGTGTCATCATAGCAATCGATATGCTTTCCCACATTCCCAGCATAATCTCATTATGCATAAGTGCGTTTGTTTGAGTGCATGTGTTTGCTTATACCGTTCCGGTGAAAACAAGCTAAGCGTTATGACGTGAGCAGAGTCGTGACCAGGGAAGAACACTGGACGTTATCAGCCATCAGAGCTTCTGTATTCGTTCTGCGTAGAAGGGTTCAAGACTTCAAAGCGACGCTTCCTTCTCTTTCCCTGAGGCCAGATGGGAGGTGTGCGATACTGGATCGCAGGAAACCTCACGCTGCTTTCTCGCATAGCAAAGCAGAGTAACAACCTTCTTCCTGGCATCACTGTCTCCCCACGACACTATGGTGACTTTAATAAATAGCAATTTTAAGCATTAGACCATGCGCTCTTCATCATAACGCTAATCCAGGTCAAATGGATTTACATTAAATATGCATCAGGACTGACTCTCGCCTTCGTTACACTCATTACGATTATGAATTATCAGCCCTTCATTCTTGTAGGTCAAACATCCAGAATGCTGTTACGAATATCATTCCTTCAGTCAGAGTATAAAGGGTCGTTTTGTACTGATCTTTATTAGATTATATTTTTCTCTCTAGATTCTACACTCAAGCATAATGAAAACCACCCATCTGATCCCGATTTTGTGAAAGACACTAGGCGCTTCTTTTCTGGCCAAGGTCGGGTCAGGCTGGTGAATAAGTCACGGCTCGGCTGAATTGGATAATGAGTTAAACACAGACAGGCTTCTGTAGTGATGTATGCAGGGCTTTGTAAAGTGTGATTAATGATGTCTCATGACTGAGATGTACAGTAAATCCGAGCTGTTGTGAAGTTAAAGCTTTCTGTTGCACATTAGAACACACTGCTTTTGAATCGCAGCATTCATAGCCGGGTGCAAGGATCTGAGGTGTGGGAATGGTGCGAGCAAACTGTTAGTGTTGTGAATTTTAATGTGCGTTAGCTGCTGTGTTTTTAATGGATGTTAAATAGTAAAAGAAAGCTGTGGGAATGAAATCAAGACACTGTGCAGGCTGGACTCGAATCTGCAACTTCTCACACTTAAAGCAAGACATTTGCTTGTCTCCAATTCAGACAAGACTGAAACTTCTCTCTTTAGATATTTCCAGGTTTTCCCACAGTCATGGAAAACCTGGAAATAAAAGGGTGTTCAGTGATTTATTTACTTGATTTGATTTATATGTATATTGGTATTATTGGTTTTGACATATATGATTTATGTATTGGTTAAATTGATTTGACGGTTGGTTGATTGATTAGGTTTTGTATTGTTTAGTGTTTTTTTATATTTATACATATACAAATACACACATATTAAATTTGTTTCCAAAATGCAATAAACGCCATAAAAAAAAAATTTCTGCCAAAATCTGCATTGTATCTGGTCAGTATTAAAAACAGTTTTTTTATAAAACTTTGAAAATGTTTCAGTTCACTTGTTTTTATTTATAATTATTTATTTATCTGTTTATTATCTGATCATAAAATATTTCAATAGTGTATATACATTTTTTCTAGCTCAAGTTCCAAAATATTTAACTAGCTTGAAATTTGAGTGCAATATCTGTAAAACGAGTTTAGAATTCTTATCTGAAATCGAAAACGATAAGAAAGGTTATGGAAATGTCATACAAATGTTTAGGTCAAAGGCGTGGGAACCCTGTAATCTGTGAATAGTAGCATGGAATCTGAATGCGCTATCGGTGTTGCATGCTTGATGTAGATGATTGGAGATGGCAGGTGTGTGGTGCACTAACCCATCTGGTACTGAAGGCCACATTAGATTTGATGCCCATTAACCCAGTTATGTCCTGCCTCCCCCGAGGCCTTTTTAACGGTCTTGCCATTCAAGCTTCCTTATCGCTAACCAAGGTTCAATTAGCAGAGCTTTGTCAATAGCCTTCATCCCCTATTCCCCGTCTTCTCCTACATGTTTGCCATCAATAGTCACCATCTTTAAAAAGCCATTTAGGTCTGGCCCCTCAAAGCTGTCAGATAACCACCATGCCTGCCAAGTACGGTGACCCATACTCGGAATTCGTTCTCTACAATTAACCCATCCAAAGTGCACACACACAGCAGTGAACCCACACAGTGAACACACACCGAGCAGTGGGCAGCCATTTATGCTGCGGCGCCCGGGGAGCAGTTGGGGGTTCGGTGCCTTGCTCAAGGGCGCCTCAGTCGTGGTATTGAGGGTGGAGAGAGTGCTGCACATTCACTCCCCCCACCAACAATTCCCTTCTGCCCAGATATTCGAACTCACAACCTTTGGATTACTAGTCCGACTCTCTAACCATTAGGCCACGACTTCACCCCTTCTTTCCCCCTTTTCTTTCACCTCTGTCTCTGTTAATCTTTATCTTTGTCTGGCTGTTGACATCATAACAGCACAATCTGTTCCACAGTGTTTTCGGTTGAATTGTTGCAAGGAATGGATCCTGAAAATTTACCAGAATGATTTTAACTGATAACTGACACCAGATTTAAGCTGAGAGTCGTTGTGGAGGTTTATCAGATAGTTCCCTCAAAAATGAACATTGCCGCCATATACTCTGCTGCATATAATTCCAAACCTGTATGACTTTCTTTCTTTTGTGAATAAACGACATTAGAGTGAGAAATGAGAATTCAAATTTTTGTTTGACTCATCCTTTTACATTTCAGTCTGTTCTTCACATTTAGCCTTTTTTAGCTTTGTGACAGTTTAAAAATGACCACAAAAGAAGCCATTCACACAGAATGCATTTTGGTAACACTTAAGTATAGGGACCAACTCTCACTATTAACTAGTTGCATATTGGCATGCCTATTAATAATTGGCATGACTATTAATAAGCACATATTCCTCATGACCATATTCTACAACCCAATACCTAACTTTAGAAACTACTAGCTATTAATAAGCAGCAAGTTAGTCGTTTATTTAGGCAAAAGTCGTAGTTAATGGTTTCTTAGTTGCGAGAATTGGACCTATGAAAAAACGTGATGCTGGCAGTAGAATGGAAAAAACGCAAGGCCTCTGTTTTTTGGTTTTAGTGTAAAATTTGAGGGCTGCATTTTTAGAATGCTGTGTCATGTTCGAGACGCTGCAAAATACACAAGCACAACAGTCAAACACATGCGTTTAGTGCATGTTTACAATAAAAAAACAATGGAATATAGCATAGTGGAATGAAAAAAAGTGCTCTGTGAGAGTGAGTGAATAAACTCTACTATTCCTTTAAATGAATTACTAGCTCTGAGCCTATTTTTTTTGTGAATCCGACTACAATGTTGGCGCGTGTTCATTTTTGCATGCTGCTAGCAAACATGGGGCAATTGCAAGATGTGTTTTCTGTTTATTGTTTTCGTATTCTTTCACAGTGTTCAGTCTTTTTATTTCATCGCATTCAATTCAGACTTGAAAGTCACAAATTGAATTTCTTTAATAGCGGAAGAAGAAACACTGCTTCTCTTATTCCTATCCCTTCTCTCCTCATCTCTCTCTCTTTCAGTCTTCCTCTCTTTCCTAGGGCAGAGTGTCTCTGCTATGTAAATGTATTCCATCATTCCAGTGACCTCCCAGGACTGTCAGAGCATGTCATTGCTTTTCTCAGCCTGCCTCTCGCTCTCTCCCTCATCTGTCTGAGCAGGCCACCTCTCCTCTCACCTGCAGACATCATGTTGGTTGTTTGACAGGTCTCCTGGAAGGGTATTGCACAGGAACCTCAGCTGCAGCCTGTCTTCCGCAGAGGCCTCTGACATGAGGTCCAGAAACATGAGCGCATAATTAAACAGTCACGCAGAGAAACAACAAAAGCTTTCCCTCTGCAAGCGGCATTCATTACATGCCAAGAAAGGATCTCCCTGCCGTGCTGCTTTTGGTAGTGCGGTCATGTCTGGTGCCTGTAAGGTGTGGAATAATGAGAATTTCCCATTCACCCACTCCCTGTGTTTTTAAAGCTGTGGGTGTTTAGTGATGTGAACACCCGCATGGAATCTGCACCCTGATTTCCACTGAATTTAAGCACTCTCTCGCAAAGTTTCTTGTTTTATTACATAGTGCAGCTAAAGATAAATTGTTTCTGTTATTTAAATAATGTCATCTTTCATTTAATTCTTTATCTATATCCTTTGACATTGTTCCTCTAACATCAGCACTGCATTGTGTAGGCCTATAAAGTCAGCAGATTATGTCTGGTACTGACTCTGCTGATATAGAGTACTGAAGGCGTTCAGCTCCCAGCAGTCCTTGAGTTTCTCCTGGATTAGCCAGTCTCTATGCTGCCCTCTGACCAAAGAGGATTGAATTATTGTGTAAATAGAAGCTAGCCACAATATGGTAGTGTGTGTTTATAAAGCAGTAGACGGCAGTAGAGCTTATTGTAGCATTTTGCAGTAACATTTGAATAATTTGTTTCCTGCTTATACAGTGTGCCAGTGTTTGTCTGGGGAGACCCGACACAACTCCCTCTGCTTAGTAAAAATACCAAAACATGTGCTGCAGTGTCTCTGGTTAGGTGAGAATGAGCCTTCAACAGCCACTTAGGGCCTTTCTGGGCTCTTAAGCTGCTTTCTGGGCTCTATATGACGATTGAGGAATGGAGCATGATCAAATCAGAAAGAGGTAGTTCTGGGATTGCTTATAGGATGACATCTCTGCTTCACCATCTACCATTTTAAGGTCCTGTAGGGCTCTTATATGGAAAGTGGGTTTGGTTATTTGTTCTAGTAGTTGTTCCAGGTCAGATCCAGCTGCTGTAAATGCTGTCTTTGAGAGCTCATCTGTCCTCGTGGATGTCCAGCGGCATGCTAAGTGAAAAATGAACCTTGCTCAGCATTCATTTTTTCTGCTGTGGCGAATAAAAAATGGAGCGTCTAAAGTCTCCCAAGAAGCTGATCCTATTGTAAATGTCAAGAGAAGTCGGCGAGTACATCACTTGACAAATAGCGCATGCAAAACATGTTTGACACTTTTGCCTCCAGACCGGCTATCGTAAGGATTTGACTTCACGTTTTGCAAATCCTTAAGTCAAAATGGATGATAAGATTAATGTTACATTCCCTCAGAGCCGGCCAGTCCTTGTAGTACTTTGGCAGACAACGGGCAGAGCAATAAATCAATACAAACATGACTGTTGCCGTGGCAACCAGCTCCAACAAGTGGCTGGCATTTGGTTTGTTTATTCCTGCCAAGAACTAATTGATACCCGATTGTGTAGGCAATTTATTGTCTGATCTGTTTGTTCGGTGACGTACGATGTACGCATTGCAACAAGTCCAGAAAATCACCTGAAAAGACGCATATGGATTATTCAAGCAAATTTGAGGTGGTTCGTTTCCAATGAAACAATCAAGTCAGCAAGTTTGCAAAATCGTTTACAATCATTCTTGCTTGATTTATTAAAGTCAGTATGAAATGGAAGTCACAATTGTCTTTTCTTTCCTGTTGTAATATATCCGAGTGAAATAGATTCTCGAATGAGACATTTGTTTGGGTGGGATGTATTTTGTCAATAGGGAATTGATCATATTATTATCATTTAATAATTGCTGTGATCTCATATAAGTAACAATAACCCTCCATATTTGTTTTTTTATTAAAGGTTACTACAAAAGGCTATGGAAAGAATAATGTACATTGATCATTGATAAAGCCTTTATAATTAACACTGTAATTTTGCCCAAAAAATCAATAAAGGAGTTTAATGTTGTCTATGAATGACTTTTGATTATTTTAAATGCTATAATTTTTTTTAATATATAATATACAGCAAAACTAAACTCAACGGAGTGTTTTAATATTTCTATAGGCATCAGACAATTAAAATGTATAGTTTAAAAATATATTTATTTTAAGATTTGCTTTAAGTATTATTAAAATAATATTCAATTATTACTTTTTAAATATTAAATTAAGGTGTTGGCAAAGGTAAATTAAAATTTGAAAATAGCAGGAAATGAGCACAAGGATACTTTATTTTTCGCTTATGTCAAATTCTACATTGTGCCAATATTATATATAAGGTGTACTCTTTAAAAATAAAGGTTCCGAAAAGTTTTTTTGCTGTGATACAGTACTTTAGAAGAACCATGTTTGGTTTCTCAAAGAACCTTTCAATAGCTGTGTTTCCATTACTCTTCAAATTGCTCAAACTGAAAAAAATATGACTAATGGAAACAAAAACTCCAATATATTGAAAAAAGATAGTTTCATAATTTTTTAATCCGTCACCATGACTTTATCTCAAGAGGGAAAAATTGTGCTTTAGTTGCAAAACATCAGTTAATGGAAAGGCATTATTTCGCAATGTTTTTTTTTAAATCGATATTTATAAAATATCACAAGTTTTGCACAAATCTGTAATGGAAATGCGGCTAGTGAGCTGTTCTCAAAAAAAAAAAAAAAAATATTATGTAAAGAACATTTAAAAAAATACTACCACTCATTACCACTATAAAGAACCTTTGTCTAGTGGAAAGGTTCCGTGAAGGCTAAAGGTTCTTCATGCAGTCTTTTTAAGAGTGTTTATCTTATAGCTTGTGTGGATCACAGGGCAGAGAGGTGTGTGGGAGATGTGGCCATCCTCTTAACGCCGAGGCATCCATCACATAGGCATGATGTATAAATCCCATTTCTATTGATCCAGGCTCAGGGGAAGGAGAGGGAGAAAGGTGTGGAGAGCAGAAAGTCTATGCTGAATAAAAGCAGAGGAAAGATCCAAACAGTTGATGAGTCAACAGAGAGAGAGAAGAGGGGACAGACAGTGACCCCACTGAGCAGCCATAAGCTGTTTACACTGCAGTTTTAATTGCCTTTTATCTTTTTAATTAAAGCTGCTCTGCAGAGAAAGTCGAGCTGGGAAAGGTGATTTATATTTCATTTGTGTCCAGCAGTTTTACATAATTGATTTGTTTATCCAGAGCGTTGTCTCGTTTGGTTTGATTATTGTTTTTTGGATATATGTAAATACATCCATTCCCACAAAATCCTGTTTTTCTGTGGCTCTGTCTTTCTGTTGGTTTCTCAACGTCTCGGGATTGTGAATTGTGCCCAGTGAAAAACCGCCTGCATGATTTGTATCTTTTGGCAGCACAGTGCAGAGCCCGGCTTGGATCGGCTGCATATTTGTTGGTATGGAAACAGTCTGTGAAATACCTGCCACCACCGAAGCTGGAATTCCAAATGTTCTGCACTGCAGTCCAACCGCGGGGCAGTTGTTAAAACCCTTCAGAAGAATTTTCTTTGCTTATGTTTTGGGTGTTAGAGAATGTGCCTCTTTGCACCCCTTTTGCTTTTCTGATTGACCTCCTTCATGTGGAGCGACCCCTCCTCTGCTGGACCTGTTCAGTGACCCCAACAACATATGTCCTTTCTTTCTCTGTTTCTCTTTCTTTCTTTTTTTATTTCTCTCTCTATCTCTCTCTCTCTCTCTCTCTCTCTCTCTCTCTCTGTCTCTCTCTCTCTCTCTCTCTCGTAATGAATACTCCAATTATTACTCATTCAGTAAGACTGCATTAAACTTATAAAAATGTAAATAAATAAAATATTTCAAATATTATTATTTTAATTTTTTTTACTTTCTACTCATTGAAGAATCCTAAAAAAATCACTGATTCCACAAAAATACTAAGCAACACAGCCATTTTCAACATTGATACCAATATTAAATGTTTCTTAGAGCCAAATCAGTATTAGAATGATTTCTGAAGGATCCTTTGACGCTGATTACTGGAGTAATGGCTGCTAAATATTCAACTTTGCCATCACAGAAATAAATGACATTTTAAAATATATTCAAACAGATAACAGCTTTTATTATATGTCATCATTATACTGATTAAAAATATGATCGAATTGTTAAAATTAGGTTAGTTTGTTTATTTATTTATTCAATAATGTTTGATCGTCATTATTTCTTCATTCAGTTACAGACCGGTTTTGATCTCGCAGTAATGCAAGAGCAGTCCCTAACCTTAAACCTCGAGGAGTTTGTGTGTCAAGGACTGGCCTTTAGAATGACGCCGAATGCCATCACTGTTTCCTCAGAGCGTTGTGATTGTCCGATGCTGACTGACAGGCTGTTTGTCAGTGGCTTCCTGTGCAGCTCTAATGTGCAGTGTCACCAGGCGGATGCTCCTGCTCTCCCGGCCTCACTGTAATTACTTTGCATGCTTGACTGACTCTCTCCATTAACGGCAGAACACTCTCAGCACCCACTGAATTATTCCATCGATCCTCTTTTTGTTTTTGACCTCTCTTTTTTAATTTCCCTTCTGTTTCAAGCCAAACTGTCAAAAGAATAGCAGAATAAAGGCATTATTTGCAATGGGGTTATTTGCAAACACATTATTTACGGGTGTGAGGGAATCATTTTTCATAGTAACAATGTTTGCAGCTTAGTTTGACCTTCTTTGAGACCAATAGTACAGTTATTTATTAAAGATTTGTGTCGTTTGTGTGTTGTTTTCTAGTATGAAGTCAGTTCTGTATCGTCAGCTACCTCACGACTGCAGTACATCTATTACAATTCTATACACTGATTATCATGATTTCAGAACTGAAAACTAACGAAACACCTTCAAAACTATTTTTTCTTTTTCCAATTGTACTTAAGTTTTATTAAATCACAAAATTAATAAATAAGTAAATATAGTAGAAATAAATGAATGTAAAATATATTAAATGTAGTAAATATATTTGCTTGACTGTATTGTTTACTTAAATTTGATAAATAAAGTGAATGAATGAGTAAATAAATAAAATTGAAGTAAATATATGTACCTAACTTACTATTTAAATTTACAAAAAAAATAATTATATGAAGCAAAAAGTACATATTCAATAAATGGATTAATGAATAAATACTGCAAGTAAATATAGTAGAAGTAAATAAATGAATGTAAAATACATTACATTTAGTAAATGAATATATTTACTCAACTGTATTTTTGTTTACTTGAATTGAATAATATAGTAAAGTGATGGAACAAGTACATAAATAATAAATAAATAAATAAATAAATATAGTTGAAATAAATAAATATATATACCTAAGTTTATTTATTTACTATTATTGAAATTTGCTAAATAAAAAATTATATTAAGTGAAAACGTAAATTAAGTAATTAGATTAATTGAGTAAATATAATAGTAAAAATATAGTAAAATAAAAGTAAATCTAGCATAAATAGTAAATAAATATTTACTTAGCTGTATTTGTTTACTTGATTGTTAAATATAGTTAATATAGTAAAGCGAGTAAATAAATATAGTTGAAGCAAAGAAGTTTAAAAAGTGAATGAACAATACAACATTTTGATTCAAAGTCATGATAAAATGTAATTTTGATTTGATTCGGTGCAGCCCTGTTTTTTTTTCATGACTGTCATCTCCGTACCGCATTGATGGGCTTCTGTTTTCACATGGAAAAGCTTCCCACAAATTCATCGGTCAGAGCTGATGATGACTCCATCAGCCCAATGACCTTCTCTCTCAGGGGCAGGATGAGATGACCTACTCATCAGTCTATGACCCCTGCTGTGTCATCGTCTTCAGTCTCACTCCCTGCATTCACTGTTGATTGTGTAAGATACTATTAAAATACAGCCACAGTTCCCGGCTATAAACCATGTCCTGTAATCCTGCATATTGTCCTGGCCAATCATTTGTCTGTGCGCAGCGCTGATGCACAGTGGCAGAAGAGGGTCTAGCTGCCTGACTTGTAGCTGTACTGATTTGTGTTCGGAGATGTTCAGAGACAGGCTGATTGTGACCTTGTCACTCCTCACTGGAGATGGTAGTGTGGCCTGCAGGCCAATCATTTCCATCCACCCTGCTGCTCTTTTCTCTAGCGTTTCATTTCACTCTCTCGCTCTGGCTCTGCTTTTTGCACTCTCCTGGGAAACGAAGTAGCCCATATTAGCAGCCAATAGTGTATTCACACACGCATACAAGCAGAGACGTACATTACCCACATTTCTGCTTCATGTAGGTCACTGGGGATGGACATTGTGCTGGAATGAAGCTCTCAGTATGAGGACGAGTCTCTTAGTAATTCTGCTCGTCAATTATCAGAGATTTGATGTTGTTTGTGGAATAATATCTTCTCTTATTTAAGATTTGCACACAAACAAATGCAGATTATTGTATTGCATGCTCAAAAGCATGACATATCGCTGTAAAACATACTGTAAAAGAGATTCTTTAAAATATTATTCACTGTTTTCCACAGAAGAAAGTCATAAGAAATTATGGTTAATGGTGACATATAATTTGAATGAATTTTAATTTGATCCCTCCAATAATTATACTAGTGACCGTACAAACAGGAAGCAGCCTCAATCAAATAAAATTGTTAATACAATTAAATAATATTTATATAAATCAATATTTGTTCAAATAAAATTATAAAATAAAATATTCATATTTGTTAATTTTTGGTAGAAAAGGTTTTTGGTGGCTGTATAAAGTCTTACCTTTTAAAAAAATTGAAAAAGAGTTATTGTCATAATCGTCATATTAACAAAATTATTGTCTAGTCTTGATAATATTCCTCTCCATATACTAAAACACGCATGTACTTAAGCTGGACCAGGGCTGTTTCTGGTTGGCGTCTGTGAATTTTAGGGGGAAAAATGTCTGAATTGTTTTCAGTGTTGTCAGATTTTATTGATGATGTAACAGAAACCCATGCCTGGCCATTTTGAGTAGTAGTAGTACGGTAGGACTGGCAGTATGGAAATTGTGAGTTGTGTATTACCCCACTTCGTCATTCAGTGTGGTTGGGAATTCTGACTGTTTTGTTTTTCACTTCATTGTTCTTGTGAAATTTCCCTCTTGTCAGTGCTTGCCTGATATAATATTCCCACAGTACATGGAATTGAGCTTTGAATGAATTTCAAGGCTGCCTTTAAAATTTCAAAAACATTTTTCATTTGGGAGTTGAGGGGGATTAATAAGTTGTCCAGTATGAGCTCTTTCATACCGAACTTAAGATGCGCTTTGAAGAGGGAGAGAAAATTTGACTTTCTTTCCTCTCTTTGTCTTTCTCATCTCAGTGCTCAGTGTTTGCAGCTCAGGAGTCAAACAGTACAGCAGCACAGAACTTTAATTTGATAAAGCGTAAATTTGTCCTTCTCTGATCTAAGCGGAGAGATATGGATCAGTTCAAACACACTCCCTTCAATTGCCTAGTAGATTTAACAGAAATCTGGTTCTTCAAAATGTGCACTTCAGTAAGTGGAGATGTGCTGGGAACTTTATTTAATCTTAAAAGCTTGTGCACAACCAGTGACATCTGTTCAACACTAGCCTTTATTTGTTTATTTTAGTGCTGATTAATTGCGATTAAACGATTAATCGTGCTGAATCGCAACCAAAATAAGTTTTTGTTTACATAATGTGTGTGTGCTGTGTATATTTATGTACATATTAATACATACATGTGTATAGTATATACATGTACACACATGTATGTGTGTATATATAAAAAAAATTGTGTATGTATGATATAAATTATATGTATATAAATATACATGTAAATATTAAATATATACGGTTTGTGTGTATTTATATATACGTAATAAATATACACAGTAAACACATATATTATGTAAATAAAAACTTATTTTGGATGCGATTAATCATTTGACAGCACTATTTAAAATTAATTACATACTGTCCATATTAATTAATTTTATTTATATATTTGTTTTATATTTATTTATTTAAATTATTTATGTATACAATAATAGTATTTAATAATACTAAATTTGATGTTTAAGTTTAATTTGAAGTTTGTATGTTTATTAAAAAGTTTGAATATTAAAATTTTAAATAAGTGGTTTTTGATGTTTAATGGCTGCATCTCTTTGCCCTATATCTGCTTTCTGTATTTCATTTCTTCATTTCTACACTGTCGGGAAAAACATCTGAACAATAACTGTCTGGACCCCTCTCCAGCTCAGCTGCGGTTGTTGCCAGAGAAAAACTGGGTGGGATGGCTGTTTAAGTGGTTTTAGGTTAGTTGTGTTGCCTTTTCGTTGCCACTGTAATTGTTTAAACAGGTCGACATACCGCTCATTTTAATGGCCCTCAATTTTGTAATTGGCTTAAAGAGAAATGCCCACAGTCTGATTAGAGATTGCAGCTGGGAAAAAACATTGTGGACTTGTTCTTCCTCATGTAGTTGTCCCGAAACACTTTATGAGTGGGTTCACGTTCTCTTACTGTCGCTGTAAGCTCTGTGTGGTTTATTGATGCTAAGGCTCAAGAGAGCAGACAGATAGCAGGTCTCAAATAAAATGTTGGTGATATTCATTTTATGAAATTAATATAATCATTATTTTATTATAAAAATGATCAGTCGCAATAAATAAATCGCGGACAAAAATGAGGCTCATATCATATAGTGTGTGTCAATATCTCACAACTGCTGGCAGTAAACACATATATTATATAAGAAAAACTTATTTTGGAACACTTGATAATTTAATATATTTATTTATAAATTCAAATTAAAAATAATATGCATTTATAAATATATTTGTAAATTTGATTAATTTATATATTATTTTTATTTATTTAAATTATTTATGTATACATTTATAACCAATTTTATGTATGTATTTAATAAAAAAAATACTAAATTTGATGTTTGAAGTTTAATTTGAAGTTTGTATGTTTATTAAGTTAAATTAATGGAATGAATTAAAATAAATAAATAAGTGTGCCCTAAATGCCTTTAACTCACTTTTTTTTGAATACATATCTGCCATCTCTATTTGCCTGGCAGATAAACAAAACATTATCTTTCATTTCAATTTTCTCCAGCACTGACTTGGATGTCAACATTTAGTGAACCATCGGCCAGTCTATCAAAGTGTCTGCAAACCGTCTGAACTTAATTTAGCTCAGAGCAAACTGTGCCAACTGGCCAGCAGGGCTGCGTTCCACGAGCTCGGTTTATCAGCCTATGAGAGAAAGAGGAGCAAACAGCTGTTCTTATCCTCCGGTGGACTTGCACTGCTTACTGTAATTGTTGCTAGGCTACTGTATGGGGACCCGCTTGCATTTTAATGGCCCTCAATGGGCTTTGTAATTGAATTGCTATGCAGAAGAGAGACAGGCCCAACAGGCCCAGTGTCTGATTAGAGGCTGATTGCACGCTGGGAGAAAAACATTGTGTTGAATTATTTGCCATGGCTGTTTCTTGGCCCTCTCGGATGATGCTTGAATCCCAGAAGGGATTGTTTGAGGGCGACGGAAAAAGTGATTGCACTCCCAGCGTTCATTAAAACTTGTTCGGTTAATGCCAATGGACTTTTCTGCTAGTTTAGGTTTATTGATTCTAGAGCAATACCTAGCGACTCAAAATGAGATGTTTTTATGCCAAAGTGTGTCTTTACTATTATATAGATTGAGTTATGACCAGCAGCTGCTGCTGAAGTGTTTACTGCAAGCTTTTCGGTGTCATTCTAATCAGTGTTTTTGGCTCTGACTCCTGGAGACTTTTAGTTTATTATTATTTATTTTTTAAGTGTACTCTCGTTAAAATAAATAAATCAAAGACAAACATAGAAACACGATCATGATCTAGTGTTTTCAGAGTCTCACAACAGCTGGGCTTTGCAGTAAATAATGCTCCACTTGAACTCAATCTCTACAAGCTTATTTTGGTGGAACACTTGATAATTTAATAATATATTTTAATTTATAAATTCAAATGAAAAATAATATGATAATTTATAAATATATTTGTAAATTTGATTAAAATTGTATATTAATTTTTACAGTGAAGGTGTATTTCAGTATTTATTTTGAAATATGTTATTATTATTTTTAGTTATATAATAATTATAATAGTATTATTAACAACTGTTTTGTGCAGACCTTCAAAAATACTGCAAACTTTGTTGCTTAAATTACACTTTAAATTTCAATTTCAATTTTTATGAAAAATATCTCAATTGTATTTTTACTTAAATCGGCAGCCCTACAATGTCATTTTAATACATGTTGTTTACCCATGCAGACTCTAGCCACATTCAAAAAGTCCAAACTGAATTTTAAATCTAGTAAAAGTGCGACAATGTGATTTAAGCTCTGAAACCACTGAAACTGCCATTTTTCATCTCTTATTTGCATGACATTGAACACCTCCCAACTGTTTGATGCTCTCACTGTTTGCTCCACTCTACCTTCAATCCCACAATCCCCTGAGCTTGCTGCTCAGCTCCCATAGAGAATGAATTAGAATATCCCACTCAGCTACGAACCAATGGATGTGCACGGTTAGCCAAAAGTCTTTGGATGTGGTGTAACTTTCCTCTCGTCGGTGTGTAGCTTAGTATGTTTTGTCTGGCTTTCTGCAGCCCTTATGTGGCACTTCAGTACATCGTGGAGTGTTTTGGACAGATTGGAGCGGGCCGGTGTGCACACTTTTCCCCCGCTCAGCACTGCAGAATAAGCTTGACGGTGTGTAAATGCTCAATATTAGCAGAACACGGGTAAGCGGCTCTATTTTCCAATTGTTGATCTGGTCTTAGTATCTGTAAACTGTTAGTTGGTGTTTGTGGTTTTTAGCCACTGAGAGGTCAAAAGTTTTCCCTGGTGTGATTTGGCTATGGCGCCAATTCAAGGCCAACTGAAAGAGAGCTCAAAGAGTCAATTTAGTCTTATCAGGAACGCTCACCTTGCACTGTGCCTCTGCAGTCATGCGGAGAAGCCACTAGCGGATTGGTTTCAGTGGGAATGGAGAGAGAAGAGACGCACTCTTCCTTCCTGCATCTTAAACAGTTGGGCTATCTCAGTAAACCCAGTTGTTTCCCTGACACTGCGGGCGATCCCTGTCATCTCACCCCTGGAGCCCTTTATCTGTTGTCCTCTCTCTAACTCAAACATGTAATGCTGCAGAATGAGGCTGTGAGACTGTCAAACAGCGACGTTTTAACTGCGGATGTGTTCACTTGTGCTTTAGGCAAATTACAATTGGCTGTCACTGAAAGTGCAGAAATTAACTAGAAATCTGGCATGTCATGGCAGACTCCTAATTACATATTCAATATCGGGTCTCTGTTGCTAATTAGGAAATACTAAGAGATTGTATTGAATTCATTCAACAACTCTGAAGTCAATTAGTGACTTTATCTATATTTTCTCAAAATATTTTTTTTATCATTTTAGCCGCAGGGTTTTTATTAACGTTGTGCACAACTGTTATTACCGGTATGTTAATATTCCTTATATTTTTCATATATATTTATTTTATTATTTATTTAAAATAAAATACATGAAATCTATACAGGCTTTTTCTTAAAAATGGTGCATACTGTACAAGTCAAAGCATGTTTTTAAAATTGCCAGCCTACACTGGAAAAAATACATCCATAAATAACAGAAAAAGTACTGGCAGCTCATTACACACAACATTATCCATTAATTTTAAGGACATTTCTGTTAACTCTATAAAAAATAATAATGCGATGAAGTGTAAAATTCAAAATACTGGTAAAACACATGTAAATATTAATATAAAATTCCATCAGATTCTACACTATATTGTGCCCCATTTTTACTAATATTTTTGGTGTATTTTTTCATTTTTGTTTTTACCAAATAGTTTATTCATTATACATTTTGACAATCTTGTCTATGCTAATAGTCTTAGCTGACAAGTGTAATTCAAACCAAGTACGGGAGGACAAATGGGGGTGAAGTCACGCATCAAGCAGAGCCAGTAAACACCCAAATTACATGGTTGTTATGCGAACCGTTCATGTACTCATCAAGTGCATGAAGGTAATGCCAGCTCTGCCTTTCTCCGGTATCATTCACACTGTGACAGTTAATGTAACAACCATGCAGATGACAGTTTATATCGCCATCAAAACTAGGGCTGTGCAATTAATCAAATTTGATTATCATTAACATCTAGTCAATAAAGCCGGTTTCGTGATTAGTAAATCGCCATCAGCTGCTTTCAGATGCATTTACTACACAGAGCCGTAGTTCACTCACAACAATATTGCGTTCATAATCGAAGGCGATTCGTCTGATGATGGTGATGGCGATTTACCACTAATCCCGAAACTGGCTTTACTGGTGAGATACACATCTCATTACTTACACATTACACATTAATTCGATTAATTGCACACCTAATCAAAACCATCAAAAAGTACCTTGCTTGTACCATGAAAGAAAGATGTAATGGTAATCTGATAGAGTTTCCGAAATTGGATTATCACATTCATATATTCCATGTTATTCGTCTTGGCTTTTTAAAAGTTTGATCTGTGGCCTTTTAGTTTCATCAGTAGGATCGGAGGAAGCAGACCCATGTGTTACGGAGCATCACGGAATGAGCTCTATTCATCTTCATCGCCCTCTTTCATTCCTGCTCTATTTACTCTGGCAGAGAGCGGGCGATTCTATTATTATTCCTGCTTGTAACCTAGTGTTGAGCGATGCCATTAGGAGCCAGAGTGTTAGAAATATACTTGAGTATACAGCATTCATAAGATATGTTTTTAAATCCAATAATCCTCATTCACACGGGCTGTTACCGCAGATCTAGGTCACAGAGATCAATGGCAGAATAGAATTGCGACTCTAAAAGCACACTCTCTGTGCTGACTCCATGAAGCTTGCATATAATGCAATGCAGTGCAATACACAATCCATGTATCATGTGAGGTGAGAATATTGTGTATTAGGGGGATGAAACCAGTTCTGTTAAGGTCAAGAGTTTGTAGTGTTTTTGTTTAGTCGTAGACGGTGTGCTCTGGATTTAAATCAATGGCTGAACACCTGCTGATGGCGAAATAACTCTCCTTGTTCAATTTGGAAGAAAAGAGGATTGGATTTTTCTTTTGAATGACAGCCGAATCCTTGAATCTATTCACCGAGGCCTTGAAAGGCAGTGCTGTCTGGCCCATCTGCTATTTGTGTGTGAAGCTGCAGTTGTTATACTATACTAAGGGACTGTATATTTTTGCCCATTAATGGTGCCACTGAGGTGGTCTTGTCATTTGCCTGACAATCTCTCTTTTGGCCCTTTGACAAATAGCCAAGGACATTCACCTTATGTTGAGTCCTGCATCCCAGGCTACGCTTTTCTACAGAGGCTATTCTGAATTCATTTCCTTCAGACATTTAACTGTCAAGATTTCTTCATCTTTGGTATCTCCATTTACTTCCTCTAGTGCTTTGCTGTCTCTAGCCCTCTATCTGTTTGTCTGGTGTCTGAAGGAAGAAGGGGGAAAGTGTATTGCTGAGTGTCGAGTTGGGAGCCATTGAGATTTAATTAATATGAGTACTGGCTGCCGATTGGCTGATACATAGGGAAGAATGTCACCATGCTTGTGACCTATATCAGGAGGAGGATGTTGCTTATAGCTGAATTAAGAAGTTGCTACTTGTGTAACTAAACCATTTCTGCCCAGTTATGCTCCTTAGTCATGGTTTCACTTGGTTGCGAATACTGACTTGCAAGAGGGACTAATGTGTTAATTAAGTCCCTATGAAAACCTGATTTGTTTTTTTTTCAAATTTCATTTTTTCTATTTGAATTTTTCTGCACTCTGTTTTAATGGTTACATTTAAATGTTATTCATCAAAAAGCATGTCTAATTAATTGAAATCATGAAACTTACTGCAATTTATTAAAAGTTTTACCAAAATGTTATTTTTAAGGCCCAATGAAATGTAATTTTCTTTCTAAAATTCAGGTTTTATTTTTACCAAATTCTGTTTTTTGTTCATTTTCTGGATTCAATTTGAATGGCTTCCTCAAATATTAATAATCAAAAGCATATTTAATTAATTGGCTTTATAAAAACAACTTACCCCCCCCCAAAAAATAAAAATAAATCTACATCTACATTTTAGAGACCAGCGATTCACTATTCTCAATACCACAGCAGAATACCAGAGTAACTAATATTAGTAAAAAAACAATAACTAAAAAAGGTCCTCTGAATTATTGCAACTAATCAAACTGCCAGTAATAAAAGAGCAACAGAAAACAATAGAAGAAAAAAGATACAAATGAAACAAACTGTGCTTTAATTTTATCTAATATAGCTATTCAGTTAACAGCCTACTAGAGAATTTGAATAACCTAATGAAAAAATAAAACCTATATTTCACTGTAAGAATTAAACTTCCTTTGTTCTTATTAAAGCTAAAACTTATAAGAGCAGAGTGATTTTGATTTTCTTTTGTTGTTTGATTATTAATAAAAAGTAGCCGGCAATTACTGTCACTTTAAGAGCCGCGGATTAATTTACTGTTACACAAGTATTTTCATCCTCAACACTTTACGTTCATTTATTACATAACTGACGAGGGTTTACATGAATAATCAATAAGCGCCACATTTTGACACATTATTGCATGTATTTGACCATTTAGGCGCTAAAAGATGACTTTACATGTCCATGTTGTGTTCTGTCTCTGAGCGCATACACAGTAATATTCCTGAGGAAGCACATGTTTTCTGTCACGCTTTTAAAAACAAAAATTCATCTAATCAACTTAAATCAAGCACGTCCCATTGGTCCCCCACAGTTAAAAAAAATCCCATCTGCCCCCCTGAGGGGACAGACCGCCTTGACTGTGAACCTCCATGTAATTTGAGAATTGTATGTGTTGGTTTCTTTGTTGGTCTGTACTTAAACCAATAAGCTTTGTTGTTGGTTTAGTGATACTGAGACAATGAGTTTCTGTATTGAGTTTCTATACAGTTTTCTCTTTTTAATAATTTCTTGAGTGATTTCTGAAGGATCATGTGATACTGAAGACTGGAGTATGCCTGCTGAAAATTCGGCATTGCCATTGCAGGAAAAATAAATAAAGTACAATTATTTTAAATTGTAATACTACACAGTATTATGGTTGTATCTATATTTTTGCTCACATAATTGCAACATTGGTGAGAACGATAGACCTAGTTTCAAAAACATATTTAAACAATCTTACCGCCCCTGAACTGCATTACACCTAGTGCTCAGGTGTATAGTTAGAACTGAAGAACCGCATAGATATAAAGTCAATGTATTCATTCTTAGACTTTACATGGCTTATGATAGTTATGATATGAGGTGTTCATGGCAGTCCTTCTATTTTAAGAAACATTTTTTTCAGATAAGGTGATTTAAGAGATAATAAAATATTGTTAACTAAACAAATATGCCCATTGAGTTGTATTGTTTAACAGGTGTAATCAAATGTAATATAGGTGTAATCTGTAGTGTTAGTGTCAACAAGCCTCTGTTTCACAGTAATTAATTGCCAATTATAGAAAAAAAAAAAATTGTGAAGTGTATTTATTTATCTGGTAGTATTTATTTGGATAAACCGAAAATGCTGGAATTTAGGTCAGCTTTCCTTGAAATATCTTACTAAATCATTAAAGATGTTGTTGATGAAAATCAAACCTTATTTTGGCATTTCGTGTCTTTTGCCTGTATTCCAGCTGAGCATAACCCTCTTCTCTAAGGAAGGACATAATCAAGTTATGTTCTCAGTTTGAAATTGTTGTTTGTTTGCCTAGAATAGGAATATTTGAAGCTATATTCATTAAATATTTAGGTATATATTGTTTGGTTGTTTCCCAGGCATGATGAAGTCACAATAATATTCCAAGTTTTAAGTGTTTTTAACCTATGTTTGTTTCTCTGCAGGGGCGACATGTCAAAACGGGTCAACTGGCTGCCATCAAGTGCATGGATGTCACAGGGGTGAGTTTATTTTTATTTCTACTTCAGTATTGACCTCTTATTATGATCTGAAGCTGTTGCGTTCTTTCACAGACCAGATGTCAAAGCCTCTTAAAGTCCTCTGCTCAGATCTGCAGGTTTATTTTAGGCTTAGTTGATCTTATTTTAGACGTTTTATTATATCATGTACCCTCAAGGTTTAGTTTTCTCCTCATTAGCTCTCTGGATGATAAAATATTATGTCGTCTTAATAACCTTTTAGCATCCCTTATAATAGAACAGAAACGATAAGGCTACAATGTCTTCTGTGTTTTAAAGTAAAGTAATGCTAGCATATGAATTGGGATTTTTTTATTTTTATTGAGTGCAGTATTTCAGTCAGTTTTTTTAACAGCAGATTTTTCCAATCTATCTTTACATTTTTTTTAATCTAAAGTCAATTTAGCATTTAATGAGCTGTTCACCATAGCGGATTCAATTCACAAGCTGTTATGATTTCACTGGCCACCGTTGGTGGTGTTTGTAATGGCTTGTGGCTGCCCCGTTATTTTAAGGTGAATAATGCTGATTAGCAGGTTACATGGATCCTTGTTTTGTAGGACAATAGACAACGACTGCCTTGACAATAGACAACGACATATGAGTGTTTGTAAAATGCCTATGATACTCAAAAATGCTGTCTAGGTTGGCAGTGCAGTAGGTTTTGAGAGACATTTTATTAATAATTTCAGGACTTCCATGAAAAACTGGACTTTTAAAATAGTTTCCTAGACCTAGAAAAGTTGTAGAAATGTATACATATTCTAATTATGCTTATCTCTGAAACATTGTGAAAAATTAATTAATTCTCCAATACAGATCAGATACAAGTGATTTTAGATATCACAACATTATATTATTATGTACTGTACAAAAATGGATATTAATTTTCAGATTTGGTAATGAAATGCATTTAGCAGTATTATTAGTGTTTTGAAAGATGAACTTTAAGTAATCATTAAATAGAGACAAATTAGCATTAAATTTCTAATATCTACCAATAATGATAAATTAATCTCCAAGTCTATTATACTATAATAAATATCATGCATAACATCATGCATTTCTTATATGTAACTGGCTTGAAAGCACGTTTTTTGTGTAGTATCCTATAAGATGTTTTTTTTTAATCGTCTAGTAAACACAAATGCCTCAAAGTCCTGGAAATTCACTGGTCAGGTGATGAGGGAATCCAGTTATCAGGATGGGTTGTTCCTGGAAATGATGTGTTTGACCTGTAGTGAATGAGAGGGCAGATAAAGAGAGTTGTCATTAGCTCAAATAGCTGTTCATCAGCAGAGTCCAGCATGCTCTTGAGAAGAGCTCATTGAGTTGGGGGGCTTGAGGGGCTCCCATAGGGACACTCTAGTCAGGATGTAATTCTTGGGGCCAAGAGCTAATCCTGTGCTCTCTGCCCTCCTTCCCCCATCTACTTTATGTAAAAGCACCTGCATCTGTAAGTGGGCCATCAGCCCTTATTATAGGTCACTGGAGTGGTCCCACAGGCCTCAAGCTTTACTTCAGAGAGTAGGGAGATATCGCATGATTTCTTACTGCATGTGTCTTGACAGGAGGAAGAGGAGGAGATCAAAGCTGAGATCAACATGCTGAAGAAATACTCTCACCACAGGAACATCGCCACCTACTATGGTGCCTTCATTAAAAAGAACCCTCCCGGTGTGGACGACCAGCTGTGGGTGAGTACCGTGACCCAGTGTGCCAGTGGAGATAGAGAGCGGGAGTGTATCTATCTGTGCTTTAAACACACTGCCCTGTGCATATGTGGTCTTTTATGGGCCTATGAGGAAGTGTATGATAAATGGGCTCAAATGAACATTGATGAACTGGAATCAAAGCAACATTGTCTCGCCTACAGACTTGTTGTCATGGAGAGTTATGGGAGCTCTGTGCTGGGAACAGTTAAGGACTTTGTAAAGGATGTGAAGACTTTTTGTAAAGATCGGAATAATAGAATGTGTCTTTTTATGTACTCTTCTCACGGAGTTGTGTGTTGATGTGTGCTTGAATGTAGTGGCTGACCAATATAGGATTTTCAATACCCAAAGCAAATATTTAGAGATAAGCGAAACCAGGTCGCAGAATTATTTAAAATGTAAATAACATATGAAAAAGGATTTGAATTTCATGTATTAAATAGATTGAGATCCACTGCTATAAATAATAATTTAATTTAATTATACCAATGAGACCAATATAATATTTTTTATAAATTAAACACTTGTTTTACTCACAATTCACTCGAGGCTCACTTGGAAAATATTTAATTATACTCTCTGTATACAATAGTAATAATCCAGTAAAAAGGGGTTTGATTTTCCTGTTTTAACTTCACTATCTGTCAAAATTACCTGAAAATGAGTGATCTGTCTTTTGAAAGACTGATTTGTCTGAGTGTGAAAATTGATGTCAAATCAATTACATTTATAACTTGGAAGTCGTTTTCACAGTTCCAGTGATGCAGTTACTGTATTTTGCCATTCTCCTGATAGTGTTTGGCCTACACACTCAGACAAAAGGTACAAAACTGTCACTGGGGTGGTATCCTTTCAAAGGGAACTAATATGTACCTGTAAGGTACTATTATGCACCAACATGTTCTTTTTTAGCTTTTGTAGGGTACTACCCCAGTGACAGCTGTTTATCTTTTTTTCTGAGAGTGTATATAATGAAGTAATGATCTCAGTAATAAGTAAAGTCGAGAGGGCATTATTCACATCTGCTGTCTTTACTTATTCTTTCACTTCATCTCCCACTCTAGTTTACTTTTCTCGTCCTTATTTTCTTCTCCTGCCAACTCTTTTCCTCTTCCACTTCCCTTCTCTTCCTCAGCTTAAAGACAGGACAGGTCTGATAGTGGCAGGGTAATTTGTTGTTTATCAGCGGCTGCAGGGACACACAGGGGCACGTAGATGAAGCGCTCCAGCAATAAAGATAAACATCGCAGGAAATGAAGTGCGTTTGTGGCACATCTCAGCACTGAGTGACAGCTCTTGAATGGGCAGACCTTTCAGATGAAGGGTGACATTCCCACTGCTGTAAGACTCGAGGGCCACAGACCTCTTCAGTATTCCCTCTGACCTGCCAATCAAAAGCTTAAAGACACAGAGATTGGGTAAGAAGCTTTTGGCATGATCAAGTGATTGAAACCCACATTCAGTTTTGCTTCTGCTCTTCAGGTAGTTGGCGTGCATGTTTCCAAGGGAATTAATTCACTCAGGCTGCTTCAGGCAGCGCCGTTCTTGCATAAGCACTTTCTATTTTACGATTGCTCACACCGACTTGCTCGCACTAACTTAGCACAGCAGTTAGTGCTATGGACTCTGAATTAAGCTTGAAGCCTATAAATTGCTCCTTCAGTTTTGTCCTAGTGCACAAAGATTAGTTTGCAGCACATCGCACATTCTTTTCAGTCTGTTGAAGAGGACATAGAGGCAATGAAAGCCTGCCCTTTATAAAAGACCAGCTTACACCAGCATGCCATTTTCTTTAGGCCGGTTTTTGTTGGACTAGCTGTTAGAGCTCCTATTCAAACAGCAAGGTTGACTAAAAAGGCTTGTTGGTTAACATATACGTAAGATTACATTGTGTGGCAAAATTATGAAGTTGGTTAAAGGATTAGTTCACTTCCAGAATAAAAATGTCTGGATGGTTTACTCACCCCCATGTTGTCCAAGATGTTCATGTCTTTCAATAAATTAAGGTTTTTGAAGAAAACATTCCAGGATGTTTTTCCATATAGTGGGCTTCAATATGGACAAACCGATTGAAGGTCATAATTGCATTTTTTTAATGCAGCTTCAAATGGCTCTACACCATTCCATCCGAGGAATAATGGTCTTAATCACCGAAACGAGTAGTCATTTAAAAAAAAAAAATTACAATCTGTATATACATTTTAACCACAAATGCTCATCTTGCGCTAACTCTGCACATCCACAACTTCACGTATTACGTAATAGTGTTGGAAAGGTCACGCGTGACGTAGGTGGAAGTATCGACCCAGTGTTTACAATGTGAACGTGCAAAGACTAAATCAAACATACTTTATAAAAAAAGGTAAAACAACGCTGTCGGACCATTTTGAAGTTGGAGGAGAAAATAAGATGGAGTCCGGTACTACTTCTGCTTGCGTCACTCGTGACCTTTACAATGTGATTACATAATGTTTGAAGTAGTGGGCGCATCGTAGAGCTAATCCAAGATGAGCATTTGTGGTTAAAAAGTATTTTAAGTTAATTTTTTTTAAGAAAATGACCAATCTTTTCGCTAGATAAGACCTTTATTCCCCAGCTGGGATCGTGTAGAGCCCTTTGAAGCTGTACTGAAAATGCAATTTGGACCTTCAACTCGTTGATCCCTATTGAAGTCCCCTATATGGAGAAAAATCCTGAAATGTTTTCCTCAAAAACCTTAATTTCTTTTCAACTGAAGAAAGAAAGACATGAACATTTTTGATGACATGGGGAGCATCAAACACAGCATATACTGGTCTTTTCAAATGAGTGAACTGAGACAATTGAGTTTTGATTCGGTTGAGATTCATGCTGCTGTGAAAATGTCTAAACATCAAGCAGTCTTACTGTATGTACACTTCTGTCTAGGAGACATGCATTGGTGCTGAATTACGGTCTACGACTGAGTGTGATAGTCTGTGAAAATGAGTCAGCGTCTTAAAATAGAGAAGCACCATCACCCAAAACAGCCTCATGAGCAGTGCTCAATGATCTCATTCTTCCTCCTTTATGGCATCCTAGACAGAAAAATAGCAAGTTTCTTATGATTCATAAATGATTAAAGAGGTCAAACAGCACATGGTGTTTCTTTGTGTGTTGTTGTGGTTTTGTATGTCATAAGTGGATTACGATTTGCTTAGACCTCAAGATTACTGAGCTTAACTTCAACTGTTCTTACACAATGGATTTATCCTTGTTTGAACTTCACATTTCTTAAAGGAATAGTTCACCCAACAAAAATGGGAATTTATTTCTTCTGTTGAACACACAAAATATTTTTTGAAAAATGTTGGTAACCAAACAGTTGCTGGTAGCTATTGACTCCCATTGTATTTTTTGGAAGGCAGTAGCTACCAACTAATTTTTGGTTACCAACATTTTTCAAAATATCATCTTTTGTGCTCAACGAAGAAAGAAACTCATGAGGGTGAGTAAATGACAGAATTTTACTTTTTGGGTGAACTATCCCTTTAAATCATACTGGCCTCAGAAGCAAATGTTCAGTTTCAGAGAACTGAATAATGTAAAGTGTTTCCTTATTTAACTGTAGGCCATTTCCAGATGCAGCCAGCTTGAGTGGCTGTTGTGTGGTTGAGCACACATCTCTGACATGGAGTATTTGAACCTGAGGGCTGTGCTCAAGGGCTCGTGACTAGACTGGACACTCTATGCTGGAGTACGATTAGAGAAGATAGAAGCACAAGTCACTTCCAATTACAACAGAATAAGGCTGAATCGGAGGGTTTGAGGATCAGCTAAACTGACTAGCTACATTTTTGCAGCCATTTTCATATCCACAACTGGTGTGTTATGTTCATTTGTTGTGAGTAACAAACAGAATGCAATAAAGTAGCAAAATGCAGTGTTGTAGCATGACAAATCGCTAGTGTTTTTGTAACTTGGCTACGGTTTCAAGATAGCTTAGTTGTTTTTGCTCTGGAAAGATGTGGTTTCAATGTTTTATACAAACAAGAGTCAGGTACTCAACAATGCAATCTATTTAATGGGCCGTACTTGTCATTTTCATTTCCAGCAAATTACATATAGCTTCAACGCAGAATAAATTCCATGAGGTAGGTGTTTACGTAGGTGTTTCTCAAAACAAGTTTTTGCAGATTTCTGAACTAGAACGGTAGATTTAGTTATTTGTCAGTTGCTCTTTTCATGAGAACAAACCCTGTTTTCATCTGTAAGAGTTCACTGCCTCCACTTTGGAAAACAAACGGACAAAGATGAATGGGCTATGATTAACTTCTGTAACATGGGCTTCTTCGTATTACAGTATTATCACCTTTTGCTTCTGAGGAATTACCCTTCCCTGTATTACAAATAATCATGACACCTGAAGAAAAGAGATGAACTTTTACTTCCAGTTAATTTTCCAAGGATATTTCAGAGTCACTTGGTTAAAATTTGAAGTGTTAGTGTTCTTCTGTTCTTTTTCCATCCCTTTCTTTTCACTCCTGTTTGTTTTGTATCTGTTTAGGAGTGTTGGTTTTGTTTTGTTTGGTGTTGTTGTTTTGTGTTATTGAATTGAGCAGTCAGACAAGACATAGACTTCTAGATTTATACTTGGTTGCATCTTAAATTAAATTCACATCAGATATTAAAGTTAAAGTCCCTACTGATCTCTTGTGCTTGCCAGCAAGTTTAATTCTTGCAGTCAAATCAGGTCCAATTAAAACCTGAGTGTTGCGGCCTTTTAAACACTGCGTCTTGGGTTTGAGAGACATGGACTGGTGGGAGAGGAGGGGATCAGATCTTCAGCGCATGACGGTGGTGACAGGCCTTTCCTCCTGTCTGATACATTTATCCCTGCATCCACATGCATATTAATGAACACACACACACACTCTCTCTCTCTCTTTCTCTCAGCCTGCGGTTGAGCGGTGCTCAAAGATTTATGTCCTCTATTTGAATGTCCCTACTTGGGTGTTTGTGTTGAATGCTGCAATATTTATCTGGTTTTTAATGATCTGTGGGACTTTCCTCTCTGTCTTAATATATAATAAAATCCACCCAGTGCTCAATGGGGCGTAATCCCCTGAATCCCATGAAATAGTAACGGGTTGATTAAAGCAGGCAGCTCCTATCGTGCTGTTTGTTTGTTCGGGATTTGTTTGTGATTGTTTGCAGTTTAAGGGGGTTGTTCTAATATATTTTTGATAAGCAAATGGTAGGCGAGGGCAAAATTAGAATAAATGGGACAACTGCACAGAAATGAGATTTGGGGCTAAAAGTAGTTGAACGTGTTTCAAGACCCCTTAAAATGCTTCAATGAACAGTTTTCTTTTCTGTGTTGACATTTTTACTAGTGAAATGGAACATATTAAAGGGGAATGCCATTATCGTTTTTTGAAAGTGTTTGATTGTTCACAAATCTGTATAGTGCTGGAGTTGTATTTATGTAATACAAGTGAAAGTAGCAGTACAATAGCATATAGATGACCTCAAAGCTATCAGACATGGACTCAAAGCCATAAATCTCCCACTTTGATTTAATGGAGTCTTTAAGGTAATGTGTGAAAGACAAAAGGACAATTATGATTTGCAGGAAATGACTTGTGTTGTCTCCTCTACAGCTGGTGATGGAGTTCTGTGGTGCAGGCTCAGTGACAGACCTGATCAAGAACACCAAGGGCAACTCACTGAGGGAAGACTGGTCTGCCTACATTAGCAGAGAGATCCTCAGGGTAATGGCTCAAGTCACTGTGCTTTATTCACTGTCGTCCCTGCTGTGCTTAAACTAGCATTTGGAACATGCTTGCTGTTAGGTCATTTACCAGTCCAAAACAACTCTACTGAGATATTCTATCGGGTCAACCGTATAGACTGGCCTATATAAATTGTGTATTTCAACTATAATCAAATTCTATACTGTTCAAATGTTTGGAGTCGGTTTAGTATTTTTGTAGAAACTTGAGATTTTGTATTTATTTTTGTAGGATGCTTTAATGAATATAATGTTTAAAAGAACATTATTTAAAGTCTAATATTTAGTAACTGTCCATTTCATCCATTTTAATGTATCGTTGTTAAATAAAAGTATTAATTTGACTAATGTCCAATGTCCAATAGTTTATGTAGTGTGTGTTCAGAAGACCTTAAATCTAGAGCATGAATAATTTTTTGTTCCACAGAAAAAAATACAATTGCATTAGATGACACAATATCAAACTAAGTTGCATTTATTTTAAAGAATGTCAAAATGTGAATAAATGTTACAACAAACAACAAACAAAGTATAGAAGGAAGCATTTCACAAAAAGATTTTTGTTACATTTTAAGTGTAAAATGCAATTTATTAAATGAACTCATTCACAACCTAGTTTGTGAATGAAGGATTCTGCCTCTTTTCTCTCCTAATTCATGTTTGTCTCTTTTCCAGGGCCTCACTCATCTCCACCATCACAAAGTCATCCACAGAGACATCAAAGGCCAGAATGTGCTGCTAACAGAGAACGCGGAGGTCAAACTAGGTAAGAGCACAGCCCTGAGGCTCGAATAACTTTGCATTGCATTTTAGGGCTGAATGATTAATTGCATTTGCAATAATATCGCGATATGAGAAAACACGATTTTTCAACCGCAGAAGCTGCGATTATACCCAGTCACGTGACACGCAAGGGTAATGTATGACGATCGTATCAAAGTACGGTGAGAGAAAACATTAGGAGACGTCCGCTCTCTTACTGTAGCTCTCGCGGTACTTTGATGACACGCACCGATCGGTCTAGCAGTGCTGCTTCAAGTCGAAACATCTAAGCAATCTTCAGAGGAAACATCAAGTTGGGACCTATGGTTTGGACGCTATGTTGCCAAGTCCGCAGTTTGCCGCGGGTTCTTTTTTAGTCCGCGGGTCTTTCATAACATGCGGAATTGATGCGCTACATGTAAACAATATCCTTTGTTGTACTTTAATGTCAAAATAACGGAGTTCCTTTGGAATTCTTCAGGTGTTAAGAACTGCCGGTTTCTCTGGTGGTGGGCGGAGCTAATGCGCAAACGACAATCTCATTGGCGGCGCTCACCTATTATCGTCCCTGCTTTGATTTCGGCGAATCATTTCGAGCAAAAGCAGACTACATCATTAATATTCATGAACCCAGCAGCTTAATCCTTAGTGCGTTTTAGATGGTTATTAATAGTATAATTCGTGGTAGTTTTGTTATCTTATCAGTATTATTTGTAGTTGTTTTTCCTTTTTTTATAGAAACACTAAATGTCAAACAATATCTTAAGCACCACCACCAGTCCTAAGTTCAGACAACATGACAAATATGCATTCATACATGGTTATTCTAATTACTAAAGTTCTGTCCTCATATAATATTAAAATTGAATGCTAAATTATCATAATATCATATTATAATGTTTGACTGACTGATGCTAAGATTTTTAAAAAACTGTGCCATTTTACAAACATTATATATATAATATATTAATCTGAGTAAACAAAAAAAATTACAAGGCAATTATATTGCCAAGGTGTCTCACTTTGCCCCACAGAAACATTAAAATAATGTAGATTAGTGTAGAATGTTTTATTATAATAATTTATTCTATTTAGTGACCATTTTATTTATTTAACATATTAATATTTGGCATCCAAGTTATTTGACATATTTGAACTTTTTTTTTAAAGTTACTAGTTACTTTTCCTGATAATTAGTTTATTTTATAATGATGTAACTCCGTTAGTATTTGTGAGAAGTAACTAGTAATATAACTAATTACTTTTTTAAAGTAACGTGCCCAACACTGCACACTATACAATGATTTATTGCTTCTCTTTGTTGAATAATACAGAATATAAAGAGCTTTAAAATAATCGCATATTAAATAGCAATCGCAATATTGGTAAAAATAATCGCAATTAGATTATTTTCCAAAGTTTTTCAGCCCTATTGCATTTACAGGCCTCACTGTGACTGTGCAGAGAAGGTTTCAAAGTAAAGCAATGTGAAAGAAGCATGGCCCAGCAATGCTAATGCGCTGTTGTCCTTTAGCGGTGCCCCCTTTAAGACTCAGCAGGGAAATTAACATTGACTGTGAGACAGAGTAGGCTGGAACAAAGTTAAATCAATTAGCCTGTGTAGGGTATATAATTGATCATCCTTTAGTTGACAGTGCTATTCAAGCAGATTTCATAAATATGGTTTGTGATTGCGAAAGAAGCTTGTCAAAACAAACATTTTATTTTCTCTGTCTCTCTGCCTTGAGAACATTTGTTTTGATTTCATCTTATAACATCTACGTGTTTACTTTGAGGAGAGGCCAATTACTTAAAACCACCACAGGCACTTGCTTGTCAGCGCACCCATTTTATTTATCATGTGTAAATGTTTTACATTTTTCATTTTATCATGTCTAGTTAAACTAGCTTCCTATGTAATACAATTCTTTATTGCAGCTGTTGATTTTTTTTTTCTTTACCCCTTAGCATGTTGTGTAAGCGTGTTAAAGGGACAGTTCCCCCACCAAAAGAAAATTGTCATTCCAAACCCACAAAACCTTTGTTCATCTTAAAAAAAAAAAATTAAGAATACACGAAAAGTATTCTTGTAGCTTCATAAAACTAAGGTTGAACCACTGATGTCACATGGACTATTTTAACAATGTCCTTACTACCTTTCTGGGCCTTCAACATGGTATTTCCCTTGCTGTCTATGTAGAGTCAGAAAACTCTTGGATTTCATCAAAAATATCTTACTTTGTGTTCTAAAGATAAACAAAGGTCTTTGGAACGACATGAATGCGAGTAATTAATGACAGAAGTTTCATTTTTGGGTGAACTATCACTTTAAGTTTCCAGCGACAAGCAATTGGTCTACACTGAATGTTGAACTGTACATTAAACATCAAATACTTTTAATTACCAGACATTTTTGGACTGGTGAAATTCCCCAGTGGGCGGGGCTATTCTGCGTGAAGGTGTGGTCACCGTAGAGAATTTTGGCGGACACAAAATGTTCTTGGCAAGAGTATAGCAATACACAAAGCACCACTCACACAGCAATTATTTGCTGTTGCTCAATGCAGCAAATTCAAGTGATGAACATTAACATGAATTAATTCTGTCTGGGGAACTTTTTTTGCCCTTGCGCAAAATTCAAAATTTAGCTGAAATTACTGTATTTTGTTTACAAATCTTCACACAGCAACAGTAAATGTTACCACACCATGTTATCTTTCACTTGTCAGAACAAAATCTTAAAGATAGCTTTTATCACTTTATTGCATCACATCTGGTTAGTACATGACATTACATAAAAATAATTGGTTAATAACTTTAAAACAAGGGCCTCAGTTGTACTTTAGGTGCTGTCTCTACTTCGTTTGCTCACAGTGGTAGAGAAGTAATTGCATCATGGCCTATAGACCTTAATCAGGTTAGACGCCATGTTGCATTTAACGTGGATGTAAATGAGACTGTGAGGGATAGATTATAGTGTTTACAATGGCACACGTTGTATAAAGGTCTAAGATCTTGTCATTTGTATCAGTTTGTTTTTAAATAACATAACAGTTCATTGAATGTGCTGTACTTCTATCCCTCACAGTCTTGTTTTCATTCCTGTTAAATATTAAATATTGGGCTACCCTGACTAAGGTGTAAAGTTCTTACAGTTAGTCCTATCTTTTGTACCTCTGTAGCGCTCAGCATGTGCTTAAAACTAATCAGATTGTTTTCCTCTCCATCTATTTCATTTGAACCCCAGTGGACTTTGGTGTAAGTGCACAGCTGGATCGCACCGTGAGCCGCAGGAACACTTTCATCGGCACTCCTTATTGGATGGCACCAGAGGTCATCGCATGTGATGAGAATCCTGATGCCACATATGACTATAAGGTGAGCTCTCCTTACTCAGAAATATGTAATCTGTGACGCATGATATTCTACATGGCCTTGAAGTTATAATCATGTGGTGAGAAAACATTCAAATAAATTTTTTGTTTCTGTGCAGCTGCAGCCAATGAAAATTTCACTCTATAACAGAAAAACAAAAGAGCGCTCTCATTTCAAATTGGTCTGCAGTGATTTAACCAGGAGGAGAGTATTGATCACGACTCCTCGTCCTCAATTTACTCAATACATATGTGAGCATAGGCAATCAAAATCTAATAAACTTGCCTCTGTAATAATTTAGTCACCATTATCCACAAATCACTCACGCTAATACAGTGATCCGTGCTGCGACTGGCAGCATTGATAATGTCACTATAACAGGACATGCAATCATCCTCCCCTTTCCTGTCAACAAAAATATTGGCTTGTTCCTTTTTAGCATTAGGCTCTAGTCTGTGTCAATGCGTGTTTAAAAATTCATCCCTGGTTTAGCTCAAAGCTCAGGAAGGGATTTTATTGAAAGAAAGTGATTTTATTGCAGTATGAAATGTCATCTGTGTGCAGTGGTTTTACTCTCTGCTGCATGGCATTTATATTGGCATATCAAATTGCCTACTTGTCATAGACATAATGCTCAGCACCACTGATAAAAGCCTGTGCTGTATTAGGTTTGTTTCTTCCTGTTCAAAATATTTTTTTCCTGTTTCAACAAATCCTCTGCAAAAGGACTTTCTGAAAAAAGACTAAAAAAAATAAAAATAAAAATAAGAAAGGGCCCAAGTTATGTTGCTACTTAAAGGTCACATTTTTAAGTAAATTTTACTTTTTTGGGATGGCAAAATGCTAAACGTGTTTGGTCATTAAAATCTGATTATATTTGGCATGTTTTTTTTTTATTTTCTGCAGTGTTTTTGTTTTTTTATCACATTTGAAATGTAGTCAAATCCCTCAAAGATTACAATAGAATCTGTCCGTCTGATTTAGTGTTGTTTACTCACGGCAGTTCCAGAGAAATTGTCAGGCAGCCAGACTTCCATGGAAGAGAAACTAAAGCTTATCACACCGGTTTGTTGTTTGCATACCTGTGGTTACGTTTGTGGGTAGAGAGAAACAATAAAGTAGAGAATCTGGGATGGGTGAATCATTCGTGTCTCTGAAGCGAACTATGACCGTTTTAGATTAAATCTGATATCCCAAAAGGAAAAACAAATCTATGTATAGAATAAATCTTGCTCTAAGTAAAGAAGCTATTACTAGATGCTGTAATAAACCTAATCCGCCACAAATACAGGACTGCATTGGCATTGTAAAAAGTATTTTTATTATGGAGAAAATTACATTCTGTATAAATAACCAAACATATATGTTTGTTGACTTTTGGTCCAAATGGATTGAGTTTATAGCTCCTATTGAACCAAATGTTTTTCTGTTATAGAACCTTATATATATATATATCCTTTTCTGTTGTAAATAGTTCTTGCTGTCTTTGTAATATAATTTAAAGAGATATATTGATCTGTTTTTGACATGAATAACTTTTTGAGCAGTCCCCCCGAATCTGGAATATAAGTTGGAAATGCTGTAAAAGTGCCAGTCATAAACAGATGTTGTGAATTGTATCTCTTTCCAAAATATAATATGATATTGCTAATATACCCACATGTGAACAGTGTCAGCAGTTAACTAGTGAACTGGGCAAAAATGTATCTGAATGTTGCATTTAAAAATATATATATATTTAATCATTTTCTGTTAGTGGTATCTCGTGAGTTTGGTAGAGCCTCCTCTGGCACTATAGCTGTCAGATGTTCTGTATTCACTGTTTTAGAGACAAGTGTTAAATGTGTTTAACACTTGTTAATAAAAAGTAGATTTTGATGGAGAAAATGAAAGTGATCAGTAAAGTTACAGAGCTGCATAAACTAACATAAGGGCCAAAACAGTATTGCAATGTATTTCAGCAGACTGTTTTCTGTTGTTACACTTACAGTGCAGCTATAATTATCTAAATTGAGATTTTAATGTCCAACATGCTGTGTGTATTATATGATTAGGAAAAAAGCCTTCATAAAGGTAAACAGATTTTCTGACACTTCCTGTGACCAGGTAATGACGGTTTTGCCTAATAATACCCTTTAATGGCAGTAACACAAAAGTTGCCATGGCTTATTGCTTAAGTTGAAATTGTGTGCGCTGTTAAGGATATTATTTTACTACACACTCAGACAGACATGCTTACATCTTTCTTTTGTGGGACCTTCTGCTCAGTATTTTAAAACGGCGTGCTAATACGGCATGTGCACCTGTATTCATTCGATTTGTATCTCAGTCCAGTTTTGTCTCATTTTGTATTTTGTTTCCAACATTGATTATAAATCAGCATATTAGAATGATTTCTGAAGGATCGTGTGACACTGAATACTGGAGTAATGATGTTGAAAATCCAGCTTTGATCACAGAAACGAATTCTATTGTAAAGTATATTAAAATAGAAAACTGTTATTTTAAATTGCAATTATATTTCACAAAAAATGTTTTTTCTGTCTTTTTGATCAAATAGATACAACCTTGATGAGCAGAATAACTTTTTTTTAAACATAACAAACCTTACTGATCCCAATTTTTTGACTTGAGTGGCAGAATTGAAAACTGAATTAACCAAAAAGTAACATTTTCAAAATGACATTTCTTGTTTGAGAATCTGTTGGTTATTTACATTCAAGAAGATCAAGACCTCTTAGATGGGACAGACCAATTGTACACCATTTTTAGGGGCATACAAACCTTTATTTTTACTAGGTTAATTTTATGTTAGGTAATGGTTTATGTAATATTTCTTAACTTTTCTATGATGTCGTAAGTGTTTGTGTCCCATCTCATGAGAAGTTTCCTCTCTTGTGTTTCAGAGTGACCTGTGGTCGTTGGGAATCACAGCCATTGAGATGGCTGAAGGAGCCCCACGTGAGTAAAATGGTTCACTGCTTTGTGTATATTGGGATTTATGTTTTCATAGAAAAAGTATACACCATCCAAAGTTACCTCAGGACAGGGCTACTTCATTTTTCAAGGTCATCAAAGCAGAATCCTCACTTTGTGAACATTTAACAAATGTATTAAATAACCCTAAAGCAGTGCCTTCACTGAATTAAATATTTTGCTAATAAATGTACCTTCGTTTTGAAACTTGATGGATGCAAGCCAATGCATATAAAAAGTTGCCATATGTTAAGTTGCGTCGCATTATGACATTGGCTGAAACATATGTGAATGTCACAGACCTCTTCCTTGCATCTGTTAGATATATAAGACCGTCCTCGCGGTCAGAGTCTGGACAAGCCGCGTGAGCCGCTCTCAGTGGAAGGCTGTCTCACAGATGGCTGAGCAGTGACGGATAGGCAAAAGGGCAGGCAGACTGCAGTGATCTGGTCCTGGCTGGAGAAGGGAATAATCGTGTAGGAAGGTGCCCTGGCAGGGTGGTACTGCTTTGGCCAGGGGACAGAAAGCTGCTGTGCAGTGCACTTGAGGACAAATCTGTCTTTTTTTATGTAGTCCATTGGAGAAATGACTCACCGTTGTAACTGCTCACAACAAATGGAAGTGTGTGTGTGTTTGTGTATGTATTTTGATGGCACTGGCATATTGGCCCTCGGTTTGTAGCAACAGATCTGTGTCCAAAAGTGACTTTGCTGGTCAAACTCACTAAGCTCGACCGTCCTCTATTTTGGAATGAGATTGCCATCCCTGCTGCCAGGCTGAAAGACATCATACCCTCAAACCGCGACCATTCTGTGCTGGGAACTCGCTCGCACCTGCCCATGTTGTCTGATACTTGCCATCTGCGTCTATTCAAGCCGCACAATCCTGTTCCAGAATTGTTATTAGCTTCATATTTGGTTGATTTGTTGAAAGCTTCAACAACATGCTTGATGTTTTTCATGAGCGGTTTTATATTGAGGCATGCTGAAAACTAATGCAGAGCATTTGAGAAATAGTTGTATTTTTAGTGTCAGTTCAAGAAAGCATTTACAAAATATATTACCAGAACTACCTGCTTTTACAGTGTTCCCACGATTTTTAAATATGGCTCATATCATGCACTTGTCTGAACAGGCAATGCTGCGAAACTGACCGAGATGTGTAAAACACCCCACCCTGGAATATTCATCCTAACATCAGCAGCAAATACCATCATATCATATAATATTCATGTATGCACTCAATTTAAGCAATAGAATTTGCAATCAGAATCAGAATGAGCTTTATTGGCCAGGTATGTTTACACATACAAGGAATTTGTTATAGTGTCAGAAGCTCCACGGTGCAATAGAATGACAGCAACAGGACAGGACACAGACAACAAAAGAACAATATGCAAATATACAAATAGGCAATGTACAAAATGGCAAAAACACAATATACAATACAGAAAATTATTTGTGAGGTCTGACATGTGCAAATTTGAAATAAAAAAATTATAAGTGTGTGTGGTGAATACATAATTGTATAATAGCGTTGTGTGTTCCATGTTTAATGTCAAGTGTTCATGAGATGGATTGCTTGGGGGAAGAAACTGTTTCTGTGTCTGGTCGTTCTGGTGCTCAGAGCTCTGTAGTGTCGATTAGAGGGTGCTGGATGCGAGGGGTCCAGAGTGATTTTGCCAGCCCTTTTGCTCACTCTGGATGAGTACAGTTCTTGGAGAGTGGGGAGGGTTGTACCAATGATTCGCTCAGCAGTCCGGGCTACCCTCTATAGTCTTCTGAGGTCAGATTTGGTAGCTGAGCTGAAACAGACAGTTATTGACGTGCAGAGGACAGATTCAATGATGGCAGAGTAGAACTGTATCAACAGCTCCTTTGGCAGGTTGAACTTCCTCAGCTGGTGAAGGAAGTACAGCCTCTGCTGGGCCTTTTTTCACAATGGACTCAATCTGATTGTCCCACTTCAGGTCCTGAGAAAGTGTGGTGCTCAGGAATCTGAATGACTCCTCTGCAGTCACAGTGCTCTTCATGATGGTGAGAGCGGGGGTTCTCTTGAAATCCACGATCATCTCCACTGTTTTCAGCGGGTTAAGCTCCAGGTTGTTAAGACTGCACCAGACAGCCAGCTCCTTAACCTCCTGTCTGTAAGCAGACTCGTCACCGTCCTGAATGATGCCGATCAGTGTGGTGTCGTCTGCAAACTTGAGGAGCTTGACAGAGGGGTCTTTAAATGCGCAGCCATTCGTGTACAAGGAGAAGAGCAGTGGGGAGAGATCTCCAGTGCTGATCGTGCGGGTGTTGGATGAGTTTTTCCAGCCTCACTACCTGCTGACTGTTTGTCAGGAAACTGGTGATCCACTGACAGATGGAGGTGGGGACGGAGAGCTGTGTCAGTTTATTCTGAAGGATGTCTGGGATGATGGTGTTAAAAGCGGAGCTGAAGGCCACAAACAGGTTCCTCACATAAGTCCCAGATGCTGCAGGATGAAGTGCAGTCCCATGTTGACTGCATCATCCACAGACCTGTTTACTCTGTAGGCAAACTGCAGGGGGTCCAGTGCAGGCCTTCAGATAAGTCAAAACCAGTCTTTCCATGATTTAATGACCACAGACGTTAGAGTCACAGGTCTGTAGTCATTAAGTCCAGTAATTTTGGGTTTCTTTAGGGATGAGGATGATGGTCGAACATTTGAAGCATGAGGGGACTTCGCACAGCTTTAGTGATCTTTTGAAAATCTTTGTGAAGATGGGGGCCAGCTGGTCAGCACAGGTTTTAAGGCAGGCTGGTGACACACTGTCTGGTCCTGGTGCTTTCCTTCTTTTGTTCTCTCTGAAGACCTGGCACACATCATCTTCACTTATTTTCAGTGCAGGTGTGGGGTAGAGGGAAGTTACTGGAGGTGTTAATAGTTGTGTGGAGAGGTGTGCAGGGTGGGTGTGGGTATTTTTACCAAATCTACAGTAAAAGTCATTAAAATAGTCTGCCAGTTGTTGATTCTCCAGAGTGCTGGGGCGGGTGTCTTGTAATTCGTAATGTCTTTCAAAGCTTTTCACTCTGAAGCAGAATAACTGGAAGAGAATTTGTTCCTTAGCTTGCCAGACTAATTCACCTTTGCCTCTCTGATCTCTGATTGTGACATCCGTTGTCACTGTTCAAAACAAGTGTCTCAATATTTGAGTGCTAATGTATATCACTATAGTTCAAATGGTTTGGAAATGTATAAATGGTTTTTATTTTTGTTTTATTTATTTCATTTTATAATTGTTTTTGTTGTTTTTGTTTACTATGTATTGTTTTGTTTTTTGTTTTGTCCTTTGCTTTGTTTCACTTTGATTTGCATTTTTCACCCCAAGGTTAATTCAAGCACACGATTGGTGTCACATGTGAGAGGGGAAATCCAATTTGAGCCATGTTTAACTGCAGAGTGAATAAAGCCTTTAGTAGCCAGCTTTCTCTGCACATTTTGAATGGGTGTTATTGTGAGTGCAATACATAATAAAAGTGCTTTCTAACAAGGGAAGGTCTTTGTTGAATGAAAGGGATATTTATATTGAAGCCATAAATGTATTGCTATGGTCCTGATCACTGTCCAATCAGAATGAAGCATTCAAGAGATAATAAACAGAAATATTTAATCTGATTTTATGTTTTGGCGCATAAACAAATTTCTAAAAGCTAGGCTGAGATCTGCTGTACGGTTTTGGACAGCACAACACATCCAGTGTTAACATTCCCCTCTCTGTCCCCACAGCCCTTTGTGATATGCACCCGATGAGAGCCCTGTTTCTGATCCCTAGAAACCCGGCTCCCAGGCTCAAGTCCAAGAAGTGGTGAGTGCCCCTCTCTTTATTCACAAAGATCACAAAGACAGACCCCAGTCCAGACTTTCTGCGAGACCAAACAAGATCTCTCAAGCACTCTGTCCCATCTACTTTTAATCAGAAAGTCTTGAACACTTATCCACTGTTCACTTCATCTGTCACATGTGATCTTCGTTCGTTATGTCAGCCTATTTGAGTACAAACGCCTTGAGCAAGGTTGCTTGTCATGCTAGACATACAGGTTTCTGTTTGTTAACTGCAGCTGATATGTACATGATTCCTAAACTTGTAAACAAACTCACCAGACAGCTTGACAAAACAAGAGGACAAAAATAAAGAGAGATAAGCCCGCAGCGTTTCCCTCAAGCTCTTCCTCATATTTGCAGGTCTAAAAAGTTCCAGTCATTCATTGAGAGCTGTCTGGTGAAAAACCACACCCAGCGGCCCAGCACAGAGCAGCTCCTCAAACATCCGTTTATCCGAGCTGCCCAACGAGAGACAGATCCGCATTCAGCTCAAAGACCACATCGACCGCACCAAGAAGAAGAGAGGCGAGAAAGGTGAGCAACCTGATCAGTTTTATATATTAACATGTCAAATCAGATATGCCCCGTTTCGTCTTTAAACACTTTGTTGAACACACTAAAACAATAGAGCAACCATGAAGATGGAACAGCCATGTGCAGCACACAGCTAGGAAAATGCCCTAACCAGATGCTCTATCTCTGCTGACATTTAGCATTTATCACATAACACATGACCTCCATTCCCCATTTTCCAATTAGCTTGTCTCCATATAGCCCCTATAAATTGCTAGTTGGAGTTATATTACATAAGAGTTTAGCTGTTTTGCTCCTCTTCAAATTTTGATGTATTCTCAAAATAAAGGTTGAAAATGAAGGATGTTGCTGTGCGGTTATAAACAATATTAAGAAGAGATTTATATGAGGAAAATGTAGACCTAAAACAAAGCATTTTTGTAAATCAGTGAATGTTTGTTTTTTTAAATATTACAAATATATACAAACTACAGTTTAAAGAAATTAATCAATTGGAAAAAAAGTGACCGCAAAACATTTATTGGTATAGAATTGTATTTTAAAAAATTGCCGCTGAAAACATTGTAGTGTTTTCAACTAATAAGAAATTATTCTTGAGCAGCAAATTAACATATTAGAATGATTTCTGAAGGTTCATGTGACACTGATGACTGGAGTAATAGCTGCTTAAAATTCAGCTCTGCCATATAATTTTACCAAAACAATGTATATATTTTAAATTGTATTTTATAATATTACTGTTTATGTTGTATTTTTGATCAGATAAATAGAGGCTTGGTTCTTTCAAAAACATTTAGAATTCTTACCGACTCTATGCTAATATATAGGTAGGTACATCTAAAACATTTGAATATCATGAAAAAGGTCAATATTTTCTGTCACTCATTTCAGAAACCCATGTATTAAATAGATTCATTACACATAGTGAAATATTTCTAGCCTTTATTTCTTGTTTATTTTACAGATAATGCAAACCCAAAATTCAGTGTCTCAGAAAATTTGAATATTACACAAGTTCAATAAAAAAAATATTTTACACAGAAATGTCAGGCTTCTGAAAAGTATGTTAATTTCTATGCACTCAATATTTGATTGTGCCTCCTTTTGCATGAATTACTGCATCAATGCGGCGTGGCATGAAGGCAATCAGCCTGTGGCACTGCTCAGGTGTAATGGAAGCCCAGGCTGCTTTGATAGAGGCCTTCAGGTCATCTGCATTGTTGGGTCTGGTGTCTCTCATCTTCCTCTTGACAATACCCCATAGATTCTCTATGGGGTTCAGGTCAGGCGAGTTTGCTGGCCAATCAAGCACAGTAACACCATGGTCATTGAACCAGCTTTTGGTACCTTTGGTAGTGTGGGCAGGTGGCAAGTCCTGCTGGAAAATGAAATCATCATCTCCACAAAGCTTGTCAGCAGAAGGAAGCATGAAGTGCTCTAAATTTCCTGGTAGACGTTGACTGTGGACTTCAGAAAACACAGTGGACCAACACCAGCAGATGACTTGGCAGCCCAAATCATCACTGACTGTGGAAACTTCACTCTGGACTTCAAGCAACATGGATTCTGTGCTTCTCCGCTCTTCCTCCAGACTCTGGGACCTTGATTTCCAAATTAAATGCAAAATTTACTTTCATCTGAAAAGAGGACTTTGGACCACTGAGCAACAGTCCAGTTCTTTTTCTCCTTAGCCCAGGTGAGATGCTTCTGACGATGTTTCTGTTTCAGAAGTGGCTTGGTAGCTCTTTTCCTGAAGATGTCTGAGCGTGGTGACTCTTGATGCACTGACTCCAGCTTCAGTTCACTCCTTGTGAAGCTATCCCAAGTGTTTGGATCTGCTTTGCTTGACAGTATTCTCAAGCTTACGGTCATCCATGTTGCTTGTGCACATTTTCCAACTCAATTTCTTCCTTCCTTAAACTTTGAATTTAATATGCTTTGATACAGCACTCCTTGAACAGCCACCCCTTTCAGTAATGACCCCCTGTGACTTACCCTCTTTGTGGAGGGTGTCAATGATCGTCTTCCGGACCATTGCCAAGTCAGCAGTGTTCCTCATTATTGTGGTTTCAAAGAACAAGAGATACCCAGAATGTATACTGTATGGATGGATAATTTATTGAAACTCAAATGTAAATATTCTAATATTTTAAAATACTGATTTTTTACTTTCATTCGCTGTAAGATCTAATCATCAAAATTAAAACAAAAAAAACATTTGAAGTGTTTTACTTTACATGTAATGCATCTAAAATATATGAAAGTTTCACAGTATGCTATTTGCATTTGTAATAAGTGTAAATGGAATCTAATTACTATTTACACAGTACAAATAGCCACTGCCTATTTTTAAAATCTTAACCATAAGTTCTTTTTGGGAAATACTTTGCTCATAAAAAAAGTGTTTGTGCTACTTTCTTTGCTTCTAAGTGCCATTTGTCAGATATTCTATGAAATATGGCTTGTCCCTTAAAGGTACGATAGTACAGCTTGTGTAATTTTAAGTGTCAGAGAGAGAGGGTGAAAAATGTCCATTAAAAACTAAATTCTATTTGTGATTGGTGCTAGAATCCTTGAACATCATAAGTGCACTTCAGGGCAAAAAAAGCTACAAAATCTGAATATTGGCACTTTAAAAGCAGACAGATGCTTTAAGGACACAGAATGTCAAGGTACCTGACAGGGATCCCTTCAGGGAGGGTTTTGCATGTCTGAAATGTTATTGTGACATTTTCACACCTGCAGATGAGACAGAGTACGAATACAGTGGGAGTGAAGAGGAGGAGGAGGAGCATGACATGGGAGAACCCAGGTACATCCCGCATGAGGTGTTGGGGGTTGTTCTGGATGTGTGGGTGTGTGTATATGAGACAAACTGATTAATTCATTCATCCGTCCTTATACAGCTCCATCATTAATATACCCGGTGAGTCTACTCTGAGGCGTGATTTCCTACGGCTGCAGCTGGCCAATAAGGAACGATCAGAGGCCCTGCGCAGACAGCAGCTGGAACAACAACAGAACGAGGGACACAAGCACCAACTACTGGCAGAGAGACAGAAACGCATTGAGGAACAAAAAGAACAGAGGCGCCAGTTAGAAGAGGTACGTCATCGTGTGTGTGTGGTGTGTGGGTGGTGTGTGAGAGAGAGAGAGAGAGAGCCATAACTGCCAAGGTTTACACCAGCTTGTAGTCTCATGGTATAACTTCAGCTGATCTGAGCTCATATGAAGGGACATTTTCTTAATATAAATCCATGAATTGAGGATCTCTGCATTTGCTCACTTAGATCTGCTCAGTAATGTAAGAGATCTTTAGTATTTATTTGGAGAACATCCAGATTAGCAGTTAAACGCACACTAGCATTCCTCTCCTACAGAGACTTGAGGCCAATTGTTATTTTAAGGAACAGTGCATTGTGGGAAGCAGGAAATTCAGCATGCTAATGATAAGCTAGTTTTGTGTGAAGTCTATTCTTGGAATATGACTACTAGGGCCTAGATTAATATATTATGTAGGGTAATATATTATATAATTGCAGAATATTCACAGTGATTTTGCTGGTTTTATTAAACAATATTGTGACTATTACAATGATTTTAATGCATGTTTTTGTTTGGCCATTAAGAATCTTATATCATGTAACTAATGCTGCAAATATTTTTTTATACTAAAAATAATGGTTATGAAAAATAGCTTACTGTCTAGAGAAAACGTGTTTGACTTAGATTATTTAATTGAATAATCAAACTTAGGTTCAATGAATCAAACTTATTTATTCAAATGTTTTAGTAACATTTATATATAAAATTAGATTGTACTAAAAATTTGATTTTATCTTTACTTATAGAAAATAATTAAACATACTCTAGTTATTATTGTTAACTAAAAAAATAAATAAGTTATAGTATTATTTACTACAATAAAAGTCTACCCTTTCAGAGCAAATACATAAATATTAGGGGTGGCACAGTACACCGATGTCATGGTTTGGTACGTACCTCGTTTCGGGGGTCATGTTTGATACGATTTCGGTACAACAGGAACAAAAAAGAAATCTACTATGATCTGTTTATTTTCATTTATTTTGAACAGACACTAGTACATATGACCTTTTTCCACCTAGATGTGAAAATACTAATTATTAATACTAAGACTATTATTACATTGTTATATTATGTATAAAATCTGTTTTGTTTTCATTTTGAGTGTACTCAAATAAAAGTACACCTTTATCTAGTGATTATTAATAAGACAATAAGTGTTTAAAGTTGATTCTGCTGGTATAAGGAAACAGTTGAAGTGATTGCGCGCTGGAGCACACACACACTTTTTATGTTTATTTGGAACATTTAACATTCAAATTATTACAAAATGTTAAAAACATGATCACGTTTCCTAACACACACAAAACACATCAGTTCCAGCGTTGCTAAAGTTGGTAGGCTAAGTTTATCAAAATCAAATATAAACATCAGAGCACCCACCTCTGTGTCACCATTGGAACGCGACTGAATTAACTTACAAAGCCTATCATTTACATAAATAATAGTTTAGCATTCAGATAAGTTACATCGCAAACATGGAAATATTATGGAATATTTGGATTTGTGCTGAATCAGAGAAGTAGGATACACAAGCACAAAGCTCTTGTCAGTCCGTGTGAGAAGCTTTTGTCAGTCCATGTGAGAGACGCGTTCAGAATCCGCATTGGTCACTGTCTCAAGCGCGCAACTCACGGCATTCGCTGTTCTTCTGCTGGTGCTGTCGGTTATCAAACAGCGTTACATTACTGCGCCTTCTTTGATTGGGGGTGAATTGCCTGTATTCGTCGTAAGGCCTCATGCACCGAACCGAGAGGTTCGTACCGTGAAGGTTCGGTACGAATACATGTACCGTGCCACCCCTAATAAATATTGAGATATACTGACATCAAAATGCTGATAAATATTTTTGCCATATCACCCAGCTCTAACCTACTGATGTGGATAATGGAGGACATCAGCTGGTCCAGCTGAATTGTCCATTTTACATCCCAATAGCATCACAGATTAACAAACGACACATTCCAGTTGAGTTTTACTGGAGTCTCTCTGCACATGAAACCAGAGGACGTGGAAGGAAAAATGCTTCTACACTCAGCAGGTTATTCAGCTGCATGATTGTGTGTGTGCGTCTCACAGCAACAGCGGCGTGAGCGTGAGCTCAGGAAGAAGCAGGAGAGGGAGCAGAGGCATCGCTATGAGGAGCAGCTCCGTCGAGAGGAGGAGAGGAGACAGGCTGAAAGGGAGCAGGTACGCACACAGCACTGCTCCGATGACACAGCTGGAAACCAACTACACACTCAATTAATGGAAGTTAATTGTTGTTAAAGTAACCCTGTGAATGGCTCCGTAACGAAGAGGTTCTGTGGAGAGCCAGATAAGACATGGGAAATGAGCGCACAGCACTCCTGCTTTTCTCTTTATCTGCTCCAGGAAGATTGACCATCTAACACCCTTAACGTGTGTGTGTGCGTGTCTGTGGCCACATGACCTTGAACCATTCCCCCACACATATCATGATCTATGAAGGAATGAGTCACTGACTTGATAAATAGAAGAGAATATCTCTCTTTCATTCGTGTGGGTGAGGTTAATTACCTCGCCAAGCTGGCGGTACGTTTCTAATAATGGCTCCGTTAATGGTCGCTGTTTTCCAGAGCTCTGATCCGCGTGCTCACACACCCCTCGCGCTGAAAAGGTTTTTCCACCACCATCATCATCATCTCACAGTTGCTCTTGAGAACACAGCGATTTCAATCGATTTCACTCCACTCTCTCTGCTCTCACTATCAGTATCCTCTCCCACCTATTTTGTTCTCTCAGGCACGCTGTTTCAGTTGTGCTGATGTACAAAACTCCCAGTATGCCCTTTCTTTCTCTTCACACATTTACACCCGCTCTTCACTCATTACACTATCAGCTCTGTTCTTTCTCTTCTCTCCTACGCATTCAACAGGTCTACACCGCTTCATTAAATTGTGTACCACTACCTGATCTTTCACTTCATGTTTTTTCCCTCTTTTTTCACATCTCTTTTTCTCTGGCTTCTTTGTTGGTTATCATTCTTACAATCATGTTATCATTCTATCTAGGCAGCTATAATTTTCTATCTATTGTTAAATCTAGCTAGCTAGCAACCCTTAGGAAAATTAACCATGGTTGTATTATAGTAAAAGTGTTGTAACCATGTTTTTGATGTATAAAAACAGTTTTACTACAAATACCTTGGTTAAACTACGAATTTATGAAAACCATGGTTAATTTAACTATAGTAACCTTTTGTTTTTACAGTAAAACCATGGTTACTTTTTGTAAGTACAGTAATTCTTCTTAACTAGCTATCGTTCTATCTAACTAGCTATTATTCTGTCTTGCTATTATTCTTACTATGGTTTTATTTAACTAGGTGTTTTTTCAAACTGTGGTTCTAGCTGGCTAGCTTGTTTGCAACTGTTCTAGCTACTGTTCTATTTATGGTTTCAGTTAGCTAGCTTTCATTATGGTTCTAGTTGGCTAGCTATTGTTATAACTTGCTATGGTTCAATTTAGTCAGCTATCGTTCTAGCTGTCATTCTTGCTATTATTCTATCTTGTTTTCTATCATTTTATCTAGCTAGGATTTTTTCCCCCCAATCTATGGTTATAGCTAGTTAGCTATTTTATCTCGCTAGCTAGCTGGTATTCTATCTAACTTGGTGTCCAGAGTTGTATCCATGGCTCTCTATATATATATATTGCTAGCTACTGTTAAGTCTATGGTTCTATCTTACTAGCTATTGTTCTATCTCTGTTGTTCAAGTTATGATTTTGTCTTTCTAGATAGCTAGCTATCATTCTAACAGCTGTTGTTCTATCAAACTAGCTATGATTCTATAGTTCTGCCTATGGTTTTTGTTGGATGGCTATCGTTCTGTCATTGCTGGTCTACCCTAATCTCACACTTATTCATCTTCTGTGGTGTTCTCCTGTCACACTTTCTCTCCAAACTCTGTAGAAACTGTGATAAACTCACTCTTCTGATTTCCCTGTCTTTCTGTCTCTTGCGTCGCGACTGGTCTGTAGGAGTATATCCGTCGTCAGTTGGAGGAGGAACAGAGACAGCTCGAGATCCTGCAGCAACAGCTTTTGCAAGAGCAGGCACTCCTACTGGTAACAGAGAGAAGACACTCGCCTTGCTGTACCCCTGAACCCTGTCCCTCCTCCCCCGACTTGCTTCTGTGCTGACCCATATCTCTCTGTTATTCTTTTGGCATCCTTTCATGCATGCAGAATCACAATTGTTTTATTTTCCTTTGAAGTATTAAAATTAAGTGCCGTTTTTGTTTTATTTTTGCTTGTGCTTGTAAAATATATGAGAATGAATACCATTTAAAAGAACAAGAATGTTTATTTTCTGATTTGGTGACAGTGGGGACATATTGAGGAGTGAGAACTTGTATATATATGTATACAAGTTATGTTGTAAGATAGATTTGAACCTGAATTACCCATCTGAGCAGCATGACTCCAACTGTTAGGAACACAACTGTGCTAACTACTCTGCTACTGTTTGTACAGTATATGGAAACTGTATATGACACTGTATAGAGATAGATTTTGATGTTTTTAACATTTATGTATAATACATTGTGTATTCTTGATGATATATTTATCTACGCTACTAGAAAATAAAACTGTGCTTGAGGTTTTTATGTTCCCAGTAGCTCCATTCTTGAGCTTAAAATGTACCTTTTTACAGAAGAGTGGTACTTGCGTCATTTTTCCATCTGTAGCACCATGCCAGATTTCTGTCATTGAGGCAGAACTATGCCTGGCATGGATTTGTATCCTGCTATTTGTCTTGAGCTACATATAATTGATCTAGCATGTGCATGTTTTGTTTGTGTATGTGTGCCAGTGTATGACAGTCATTGTGCTTTTGTGGTACTGTGTTTAAGTCCTTGCAATTGCATGGCCCTTGTGGATGTTTCACAAGTTTGTGTGTGTTTTTTTTTAACTATCATAATCTCTCTGTCTTCAGGAGTATAAACGTAAACAGGTGGAGGAACAGAGACAGGCAGACAGATTGCAGAGACAGCTTCACCAAGAGAGGGCTTACCTTGTCTCTCTCCAACAACAGAAGCAGCAGCAGCAACAACAAGACTCCAGACCTGCAGACAAGAAGCAACTCTATCATTACAAAGATGCTGTTAACCCCAGCGATAAACCTGCCTGGGCCAAAGAGGTGGGCAAAACTGAAATTAGACTTAATTTGTCCTTTTTTCCAGCATCGCAGTGTTGCCTTACTCCAGGGATAATGCGAAAAGCAAATCTGTTTGTTTGTTTTTTCGTCCTGACCAGCTGTAACCATAATAAGCAATAAGTACCACGACACACTCTCTAGCCCCACAGTGAAATCTGATTCGTCTAAAATCCTAATGCTAATAAGTGTACATTTAACATCAAATATATTCTAATTGGCGTCCCATCCTACTCTGTTACACATTCTGTCCAGACAGACAAATTGCTTGTCACTGAAAACACATTGTCTCTGGTTAGGACACCGTTTTATGCTGCACAAATGTTTTCCAACACATTTTTCAGGGTCACCAGCCTGGAAACCTTTACTGAAAGTTCAACAATACTTGATGCAGAGTCAGCAAAATGAAACTGAACAGATTAACGCTCTTGTTTTATCCTAGCATGTCAGCAAAATGACCACCGCAGTCCATTTAGAACACTATATCTAACTGAAGGAAACTGTATTTAATGACTTGTGAAGCAATCGGGACTCTTTATTTTGAACTAAATTTGCCACAGTGTTCTGGGTTTGTCTTTGCTTCACAAGGCCAAGCACACACTACAAAACAAAAGGTTGTTGCATACATTAGTGATCATCACAGATCTCAAAATTAGTTTTCACACAAAAGCACACATATTAAAGGTGCATTCAATAGTTTGGTGCTAATTTAACAAAATAAATATTACACATTTAAGAAATAAATGTTTTTTTTGTGAATATTCATGAGTTGAATACTGTACTCCTAATGGTTGTCTTTCAAAATAGTTTAATAATGTATGGTCTAGTTCACCCCACTCGTTATCTGCTGTTTTACTAAATGTCGGACAAAATCCTCATGCTCATTGGCATTGTTTGGTGATGTGAAGAACAAAACTTAGAGAATGTATCACACATATCGTGCTTTACCAGCGGAGAAAATAGAAGAATCAGTAAGTATATGGCCAAAGAAGTGAAGGACTGAAGACAGAAAGACTGACATGGATGAAAAAATATATTATATATTTTTTAACCAACTTAACTGTGTTTAACAAAAAAAACTCTTGACTCACTGTTTCAGGTCCATGGCCTGCACTCGAAACAGATCCAACCCATCAACCGCAAGCCTTCCTCCTCATCCCCATCCCATCAGCGCCACGTCCCCCAACGGAGCGCCTCGAACCCCACTAGAATTCTTCCCCCTATTAGAGAACATGTCACGAAGCATTTACATCACAGGAAGCAGCAACAGCATCAACCCAGCGCCCATGTCTCAGGACAGCAAGAGAGTCGAGAAAACATTTGCCAGCAGGTGCAACAGCTTAGGGCCTTCCAAAATGGTGGGCAGGAGGCCCGTGGACGCAAGCCCAATCCAGTGATCACTAAAGCGGTTAGTTCAGAGAACCTGGCCTCGGCCTCAGATTTGAAGCTTTCACCGTGTCATAGACTAGATGTAGATGAGTTTCTCCCACAAATCGCCATTAACCAGGAGCATCTGATCCTCGATGAGGACAGCTTGCTGTCCCGGTCAGCCCCGGAGCACTCGCTCCGAGATCTAATGGCCAAAGGTCAGCGTTCAAACTCAGTGCCATCCAAGAACCTCCTGATGGTGCCGAAATGGGAGTGGGCCGTGCCTCTCGCAACGTTCAATTCACACGATCCATTTCATGTGAATCGCTGCTCCTCTGCTCTGGACCTGTCTTCATCTGCTTCGAGGGAGTTGCTCAGTCAGCGTTTTAACCAGCCCATCTGGCGCTCTAAATCTTGTGAACGCGAGAGCTTTTTTATCGTTCGCCCTAAATCCCCTAAAAATTACAATATGGCGTCTCCGCTCCGCTCTGTATTGGGCTGGATGGGGCTCTCTCCTCGAAACACACCCAGAGCAAGCCCACTCTCCTCAAGATCGCCATCCCCAGGTAGCCGTCACAGCCCCTTGGTCAGTCCCGATTCATCTCCCATGGGCTCCCCGCTCTCCCCCTCCAACATGATGACGATCAGGCCCTTCGTCAATTGAGGTGGTCTGCGATCTTTGTAAATAGGTGTAAATAGATGTAAATAGCTGTTCTTAGATTGTTACTGATTTGCTCTCGTAATCCTCAAAATAAAATGTCACGTAATGACAATTTTTTAGTTAATGAATCTATCAAATCTATATATGTACATTATGCAACTGACCATTAAGTAGACCTGTTAACCACTTGTTCTACCAGTACTCACGTGTTCCCATTCCTCCTATTTCCATTTTACTGGCTCTTACTCATCAGTGTCATCATGAAAGCCCATTTGTCATTAGTTTGCCCCTGATCCTCCTGATTCTGATGGCCCACCACCCCGACTGGATGCCCTCTGTGTTTGTGTAAGCCTTCATAATCAGTGCAACCCATTGCTGGGTGCTTCTGGGTGCATTGCCCATTGGTGTTGGAGCTCCTCTTTTTCTCTTGCAAGGTGGCATGTGGTAAACTCCTCAAATCATTTAAATCAGCGAAACAGAATCCACAGTAGATTACCTAGTGAGCAAAATCTCATTAGTCTTTATTCCAAGTCCACATAACAAAGTGCTGTATGAAAGATGTCATTATTCAGGTAAACCTGAACGTTAGCATCACCCTGATTCCCTCAACAGAAAAGCCAAGAGGATTTAATAAGAAAAATAATTGAATAGAAAACAAGATCTGTGGCTAATTCTTGCATGTTTTGTTATTCAAGATAATTTTCACAAATGAACAACTTTTATGAATAGAATAAAATGTGAAAATATTTTGACCTTTTGACCACAGACATTGTTTCAGGCTTTTAACCCCCAAAAAAAACATTGACTTCTGGAACATCTCATTTCCAGGTTTTAAGACTCATTCCTGCAGCACCTTACTGTATATTAAAAACAAATTTCCTCTTATTGGCTGTGATTGTATCATGTCCCGTAGCAGATGACATGATGGGTCATCTGGTTGCCATTTAGAATGCCTTTTAATTAACCTGAATTATGACTCTAGACATATCATATCTCAGAGCAAGATGCCATCCATCTTCACTCTAACCACTCATTTCTTTTTTAATTTGACAAGCTTCTTCCCTGATAGGAATCTGCATTTCTGAGACACTGAGATGGTTAACCAGTGCCTTTATAGTTCTTTGAAAAGATCTGTTGGTGCAAACAAGAAGCCCTCGAGTTGTGAGACACTGAAAGACTACTAGTTATCTCATAAGTATAGATATGGATTTATATAAACTGCTCCAATTACCTTGATGACTTTCTTAGAAATTACACTGGAACTAAAATCCTTTAATCTAGTTGTCAAGTAGTGTCTCACATATTGGCCTTTTCTATTGCCAAAGCAGATTCTTTACCCATTGAAATACTTTATATCCTTTCACCTCTCAAAGGTCTTTGGTCTCTCTGCTTGTAGAAGGTGCTGGTCTGCTCTAACTGATTGTTGTATGAATGACCCGATCAACATGCAACGGCTAATTCAGCTTCTAGCTGAATAGATTGCTTTTCTCTTTCAGATAGTGTGATAGTTTCAACTGATTAACTTTAGTGTTTGCTGGTACATTTCCCATTTCCAACATGTCTTTTCTGGCACATTTGGCAGGGCCTTGCTAGTTTTCGCTTGTTTGGTTGGTGGTGGCTGAGTTAAGCATTTTGGCCTATTCTTATGTGACTTTTTCTTATTCATGAAGGTTGAGGAGCGCTCTAAACTGAACCGCCAGAGTTCTCCTGCCCTGCAGCATAAAGTGGCTAACCGTATCTCCGACCCTTCCCTTCCACCACGCTCAGAGTCCTTTAGCAGTGGGGGTATGCAGCCGGCCCGGACCCCTCCTATGCACCGCCCTGTGGAGCCTCAGGTACAACATTTCGTTTTTTGTTCAAAGCATTCTTAATGCTCAGTATATCACTACGGTATCAGTTAATGTATTTATTTATTTTTAGTGAAGTTATTTATTTTTCTGTTATCTTCAGTAAAAGATAAGAATATCTTTTTTTTTCATAATGTTGTGATGCATAAATTCACTTGCAGCATTTAAAAAGATTTAATTTTAATATTGGGCATTTGTTAACCATAATATGAAAATAATTGTCGTCTATTGTGCATCCCTAATTAAATTATTATAAAACATGCTCGGAAGCCAGTGTGAAACATAATTATGTCCTTTAGGAGTGTTATTGGAGACATCTAATAAGAATAAATAAATGTTCTTATTCAAAAGTACACATGGAATAAATGGAAATCCACCCAGCAAATAATAATTCCTTAGAACATTATTTCTAAAACATCCTTATCCTGTTATCACCAATGACTGGAAAGGTCATAAAAATTAATTGGCGAAAGTGTCAGAATCCTGATCTAAGCACTTAATGCTTTCTTCCTCTTAGATGGCTCATTTGGTTCCAGTGAGATCCCATAGCTCCTCTCTGTCAGTCTCTCAGTCCTTGCATGATCAATCTGCCAAGGGCGTTTCAGCCTTCCAGGAGAGCCTGGTGTCCCAACGGCCAGAGATGCCACGGCAGAACTCTGACCCGACTTCAGAGATGCCCCCTCCGGCCCCTCGCATGGCCAGTCGTGAGGAAAAGCCTGACCGCAGTTCGCCCTGGCTAATGGAAGAAGACGGTTCTCCCAAGGTCAGAATTATAGAGTAGTGAACTTTAAAGATGAGCTTTACTTTTTCCTATTTTCAAGACCTCACACCTGAAGAGATATCTTTTGATAATGTTTTTAACAAATATCTTACAATTCAAAAGTTTGGGGTTGGAATAATTTTTTTAAAATGTTTTTGAAAGACGTCTCTTATGCTCTCCAAGGCTGCATTTATTTGATTTAAAAATTACAGTCATAACAAAAATTTAAAATAGTATTGAAATTTAAAATATCTTGTTTTCTATTATTTTAAAATGTAATTTATTCCTTTGACGAAGTGTGTCCTCTGAACAAAATTATTACTTAAAAAAAAAATCTTACTGACCTCAATTTTGTATGGTAGTTTGAATGTTTACATAAGTACAATAACATGAGACTTTGTAATAAATACATTATCCAAAGACTATTAATAATATATGCAGTCTGTCTTTTTTCAAGAGAACTGATTTGTGTGCTCACGCTATGATCCCTCGTCTCTGACGTTTGGTCATTTGTGTGTTTTATTAAAGTTGTGCGGTACTACCCAGGTGCCTCAGCGGACCACTTCTATCTCCCCTGCTCTGGTGAGGAAGAACTCTCCTGGGAACGGAGAGTCCAGTGGAGGGGTGCGAGCGGCCTCCCAGCTCATCCGCACCAGGTCAGCTCAACACGGCTCTCATTCAGATCACATGCTGGAGGCGTTGCTCTATGTTGGTATATTGAAGCACTGACTGTATCTTGAACTCTGCAGTAATCCAGACCTGAGGCGGACAGAGTTGTCTCTGGATGTGGCTCTGCAGAGAACCAGCAGTAACAGCTCATCCAGATCCAGCACACCCAGCTCTCAGGGCGGCTCGCAGCCTGGATCCAGTGAGAGGAACCAGCCCAAAGGTGAGAATGATGTGTCTTGAGTTGGTTTGAATTATCTTGAGTTTCTGTAATGAGGACAAAACAATTCTAGAATTCTAGAAATCTTTAAATTAGCATCTCACAGAACTTTGACACCGTAATGTTTTTTACTGTGGCAATCCCTCTGGAGTAAGTTGCATGGTGATTAATTCATGTTTTGAGGGATCAAACCTGAAACCTATTGGAAAGCAGCCTCGAGGTTTAACCACTGCACAACACCATCCAAAATAAAGGTGTTTTCTAGCTTTTATTTACAGGACAGTAGAGGCAGACAAGTAATTGGGGGATAGAAAGGATCAGGACTTGATCCAGGCCTGATTTAAACATGAGTCCCCATGAGCAAACCTTTTTTTACAAGCCAGTGTGGGTGTTCATGTTCTTGTGAGTGACTGGTGGCCTCCCAGAAGGCCTCAATCTGACATTCCCAAAGGGACTGGAGGAGCTGGCACTCGTTCAGACTTCATTCTGGTTGTTTTTGCTGGGCAGTTCCACTGTTCACCATGTCAGATGTGCAGTACTGCACTCGTCATCCAGAGAGTAAAGTGGATGTATAGTATGACATGGTGGATACATTGTCTGCCTGTTTGAATTTTTTGTCCAATCTAGTAGGCATATTTATAGATACTTTAAAGATAGGTAGAGTCAGCCTTTTGTATATTTTTGTTAACAATAATGGGAATAAGCTCAGAGTTATCATTCTGTTTGAGAACAAGTTGTCTTTTACATCTCCTCACCAATAATCAGAATAAGGGTCGACCGGTATGAGTTTTTCTGAAACTTTTACCTTTGGTGTCCTCATATCTTAAATGTCTTTACAACCGGTTATGTTGTTTTCCAGGCTCTGGTAAATTAGAAGGATCTCCAGTGGCATTACAGGAGACTTCCAAACCTATTCAGGAGGAAAGCAGAGAGTTGAACAAACCTGGTCGACCTGCGGTAAGATGCATTGCAATAACCCTTAAATGTTATCTAGCCATTCTTCATTTACTGTCTCGATATGTTCAGTACATTACTATTTGAACTTACTTTGTCACCTCATTTTTATCTAGCATTTACTTGAAGGTGCTTTTAGTTCTCTTTGGATGTAGATGTGACCTCCAAACACAGTTCTAGACTAAACAACCTTCAGACGCAGATGCTGTTTTTCAGTTGGAGGCCAAATGTCCCACTGGTTGCATTGTTCATACGATCCTCTCTGCCAGTTTTCCACTTGTGAACTCTCAAAGCTTTTAGATAAGTGATAATCTGAAATTAAAATTCTTGGCTGAAACTTTAAGCACACTTGGCCAAAACAGATATTTTAAAGGGGTCATATGATGCAATTTCTATTTTTCCTTTTCTTTAGTGTGTTATGTAGGTGTTTGAGCATTTATAAGATCTGCAGTTACAAAGCTCAAAGTCTCCCACAAAAGGATTTATTCTATCTTAAAGAGAAGGCTGAACCAGACCGGGCTAAAACATGTCTATGTCACGATGTGGTAATATTTGCATAATGCTGCCCAAATGTTCACACAAAGAAAAAAGGTGGGGTTTCAGTAACCGCAGTAGTGTTGATGCAGCCATGTCAGGGAGACGCTGTGTGTTTCTGTGCGAATGCAAATCACTTTATTTGGCCTTCCGAAAGTAGATGCAGCTAGGAATCATTAAAATAATTTACAACAGAACAACACAACCCAGATGTTCGAATTTGTGCAACGCATTTTATGGACAACAGTTTCATGAACCTAGGAAGCCTGGCTGTGCACAAAGGCTATTTCTTAAAAAAAAGGTCAATTCTGACTTTGACAATCTGGCACTTCTGCAATGGTGACTGCAAGTATGTTTTATTGTTTAAGTATTTGCTATTGACTGTTCAAATGCAGAGTTTTGCGCAGTATGTAGTAATGCGTCGTTCTTACGATCACATGTGCAGAGATGAATTTATGCGTACAAATCTAATATCCTCTGTTAACTGCTTATAACTGGCAGTGAGAAGATAAACAGAGATGCACTGTGTTTTGTTTCACACTGGCTGGTCGAGCAGAGCTGAAGCAATACTGATGCGTTTGTCATGTGCAACAGTTCATATTGTTGGCAGTTCAGTTATCATATCCTGTAAATGCAGATGACCAAGCGGATCGATTGCAACCAACTTTGCAAGCACGACTTGAACAGTAGTTTCACAGCGGTGTTTGTGTGTGTGTGTGTGAGAGAGAGAGAGAGAGAGAGGAACAAGTAACAAGTGTACATTTATGCATTTAGCAAATGCTTTTATCCAAAGCGACTTACAGTGCATTCAGGCTACACTTTATTTTTTGTCAGTTAGTGTGTTCCCTGGGAATTGAACCAACGACCTTTTGCGCTGCTAACGCAATACTCTACCACTGAGCCACAGGAACACTGTGTACTGCAAATATGAGCATCATCGCTGTGTCTGTCACGCGACTCTATTCCCCTCTCGGGCTTGAACTGATGGTAAAACTAACAACATTATTAACTGTCTTTATGTTTACTTTGATGCTCGCGATTATGGTAAGGGGAGTTACATTTCCGGCCAATCACAATGCACTGGGTCAGCTGGCCAATCAGAGCAGACTGTGCTTGTCGGAAGGAGGGGCGTTGTAGAAAACGAAGCGTTTGAGAGAGGCGGGGCATCGAGAAACTATAATAATGTAAAGTATTTGAAAAATAATGTGTTTTTTTAATATTAAAGCATGTCAACATATTCTGTTACACCAATCACATAAATAATGATCTTTAAAAATAGCATCATATGACCCCTTTAAAATTAGACTTTGTTTGGAAGTCTTTTATTAATATGAATAATATTAGCATTATTTTAGATAAACTAAAATTACAACTACTTGCATATTATGTAAAATATATCTACATAAATGCAGTGGAAGTCAATTTCTATATTAAAGCACTTGCCAAATGCATAAAATATATGCAATTTATTAGCTTATGCATTACCAGGGAATCACGCCCATAACATTAAAATCACCATGCTTTCCTACATTCCTACAAAACCAAACCTTACCTTTTTGTTTATTTTACTAAATTAGTTTTTTATGGCAGGTTTATTTCTCTGTGAGCTATTTTGGCTTGGACAACCTTAAGTCCTTACTTGAGGAAACTTCTCTTGAGGCATGATGAATGTTTGAACAAAGGGCTAGAGCTCTCTACATAATTACTGTATTAACCAGTTCCAAAGCTCATTCTGCATGTCTCTACTGTGTTTTCTCTCTCTCCGCTGTTCTTTATCTGTCTTGTCACCTGGACCTCAATCAGGGCTGGAAAGCCAGTGTAAGGGTTGGTAACATTCCCACCCATCTTTCTCTCAGTCCCTCTCAATCTAAAGGTTGCTTGGCAGAGGACTGTGGGAATTCTTGCCTGTTAATCTCAATAGCAACGCTGACTTGAGAAAAGCTTGTCCTCTTTCACCCTCTCAAATTTCTCACCAAGCTAGATTGCCAGTGGCTTTGTCAATGGACTCTATGTGTGGGTGTGTGTTATTCTCCCCACTTGGCTCAGATTCTCTCTCCCCATCGCAAATAACCCCAGCTGTTTGTTTGGGAGCCTTGTTGTTTCTATAGCAACTAAAGTTCAGGAGGGGGCATTTTTATGTTGGGCCTAAAGCTGGGATTACAGGTCGAATGCAAACTGATTGCAGATGACCTTTGCATGAGACCTCCAAAGTACTCAGCAAATCATTGAGAATTTTTTTATTTTTTCCTGGGAGAAAAAGTATCTGAATATGTGAGAATTTTAAAACTGAATCATCTTCTACTTGAGCAAACCTCTAATAAAGATTGTGCACCTGCTGTGTTGAGTAAGAATCAACTTTACATTTGAATGACTTGGGACAGCTACTTTAAATTTGGAGCTTTATGGCACAGTTATAAAATCTTAAAACCTCAGCTATAAGAATTCTGCGAACTTGCTCAGATTAATCAGTGAAACATTTTTGAACCAGTTCATTTTCTTGAACCATCAAATGGGCTAAATCAGATCGGATCGGGAAAGGTCCGCTAGCCAGGACTCGAACTCGGGACACCAGAAGCGCAATGCCATTTATGTCGGCTAATAATCGGTTAATCAGTAATAATTCAATTCATTTTAGCGAATCCTGATGGTTCGAGGAAAAATAACAGTAATGTAACATTGAAAAAAATCAGCAACTGAACTACTGCTACTGAATATAGCAGTGTTACTGTTCTAGTTAGTTATCTCTCTCTTTCTTCAGGACCTGACTGCCCTGGCTAAAGAACTGAGGGAGTTACGAATAGATGAAATCAACCGACCGCCCCTTAAACTGACGGACTACTCCTCCTCCAGTGAGAACTCTGAGAGCAGCGAGGATGAGGATGGTACTGTGGGGCATGATGGCACGGTGTCAGTCAGTGACATCCCCAGGATCATGTAAGTGTAAACCTTTAGTTCTCTCTTGTTCCTCAAAAATAATTTTTATGTCAGAGCTGTGCCTTGACATGCTCATGTTGAGTCAGGGTGCTTATGGGGGCAGTTCAGGTTCAAGACTGGCTTGCAACTGTTTTGATCCCTTTTACACCCTTTATCCTACTAATAAAATTAACACAGCAATAAAATTGTTTTAATGTGATTCTGTAAAATTCAAGCCTAAGTTTAATTTGTGTCCTTCAGGCCCTCTGTTCAGGGAAATAATGAGTCTTTCACGAGCTGCCGTGAGGAGTCCTTCGGTGACTCATACAATGATGAGTCTAAGGATGGCACCCTAAGAATGAGAGAGGTGAGATGCCAATACCTGCCACATTAGATATTATTTACAGGTGCATCTCAATAAATTAGAATGTCGTGGAAAAGTTCATTTATTTCAGTAATTCAACTCAAATTGTAAAACTCGTGTATTAAAAATATTCAATGCACACAGACTGAAGTAGTCTAAGTCTTTGTTTTTTTAATTGTGATGATTTTGGCTCACATTTAACAAAAACCCACAAATTCACTATCTCAACAAATTAGAATATGGTGACATGCTAATCAGCTAATCAACTCAAAACCCCTGCAAAGGAATCCTGAGCCTTCAAAATGGTCTCTCAGTTTGGTTCACTGGGCTACACAATCATGGGGAAGACAGCTGATCTGACAGTTGTCTAGAAGACAATCATTGACACCCTTCACAAAGGAGGGTAAGACAAAAACATTCATTGCCAAAGAAGCTGGCTGTTCACAGAGTGCTGTATCCAAGCATGTTAACAGAACGTTGAGTGGAAGAAAAAAGTGTGGAAGAAAAAGATGTACAACCAACCGAGAGAACCGCAGCATTATGAGGATTGTCAAGCAAAATGTATTCAAGAATTTGGGTGAACTTCACAAGGAATTGACTGAGGCTAGGGTCAAGGCATCAAGAGCCACCACACACAGACGTGTCAAGGAATTTGGCTACAGTTGTCGTCAGAGGCGTCTTACCTGGGCTAAGGAGAAGAAGAACTGGACTGTTGCCCAGTCGTCCAAAGTCCTCTTTTCAGATGAGAGCAAGTTTTGTATTTCATTTGGAAACATAGGTCCTAGAGTCTGGAGGAAGGGTGGAGAAGCTCATAGACCAAGTTGCTTGAAGTCCAGTGTTAAGTTTCCACAGTCTGTGATGATTTGGGGAGCAATGTCATCTGCTGGTGTTGGTCCATTGTGTTTTTTGAAAACCAACGTCACTGCATCCGTTTACCAAAAAACTTTAGAGCACTTCATGCTTCCTTCTGCTGACTAGCTTTTTAAAGATGCTGATTTCATTTTCCAGCAGGATTTGGCACCTGCCCACACTGCCAAAAACACCAAAAGTTGGTTAAATGACCATGGTGTTGTTGTGCTTGACTGGCCAGCAAACTCACCAGACCTGAACCCCATAGAGAACCTACGGGGTATTGTCAAGAGGAAAATGAGAAAAGAGACCAAAAAATGCAGATGAGCTGAAGGCCACTGTCAAAGAAACCTGGACTTCCATACCACCTCAGCAGTGCCACAAACTGATCACCTCTATGCCACGCCGAATCGAGGCAGTAATTAAAGCAAAAGGAGCCCCTGCCAAGTATTGAGTACATATACAGTAAATTAACATACTTTCCAGAAGGCCAACAATTCACAAAATTTGTATTGGTCTTATGAAGTATTCTAATTTGTTGAGATAGTGAATTGGTGGGTTTTTGTTAAAAGTGAGCCAAAATCATCACAATTAAAAGAACCAAAGACTTAAACTAGTCCAGTCTGTGTGCATTGAATTTATTTAATACACAAGTTTCACAATTTGAGTTGAATTACTGAAATAAATTAACTTTTCCACAACATTCTAATTTATTGAGATGCATCTGTAGCTCCAAAAAAGACTTATATTATCTCTCACTTCTCAAATGTTTCACACATTTTTTACTTATGTTTGATGTTCTCTATAGACCAATGAGAGGCAACGCTTGGGCCACGGCGAGAGCAATGGTTTCGCAGGCCACGGGAACCTACCAGACCTGGTGCAGCAAAGCCACTCCCCATCAGGAACTCCAACAGGCCTCAATTCACAGGACCTGGACACTATGGATGAGGTAGATACATCTGACTGCAAATTTAAGAGGGACACATATCTAATATATTTAGCCAGGCAAAGCAATTTGAAATATCCCTATCTTGTCCTACCCTCCTCTCGCTTTAACTATACTGAACAAAATTATAAACACAACATTTTTGTTTTTGCCCCCATTTTTCATGAGCTGAACTCAAAGAATAAATACTTTTTCTATGTACACAAAAGGCCTATTTCTCTCAAATATTGTTCACAAATCGGTCTAAATCTTTGTTAGTGAGCACTTCATGATTATTTCACAGGTGTGCCTTAGGCTGGCCAAAATAAAAGGCCACTCTAAAATGTGCAGTTTTACTGTATTGGGGGGGGTCCGAAAAACAGTCAGCATCTGGTGTGACCACCATTTGCTTCACACAGTGCAACACATCTCCTTTGCATAGAATTGATCAGGTTGTTGATTGTGGCCTGTGGAATGTTGGTCCATTCCTCTTCAATGGCTGTGCGAAGTTGCTGGATATTGGCAGGAACTGGAACACGCTGTCGTATTCGCCGATCCAAAGCATCCCAAACATGCTTAATGGGTGACATGTCCGGAGAGTATGCTGGCCATGCAAGAACTGGGATGTTTTCAGCATCCAGGAATTGTGTACAGATCCTTGTAACATGGGGCCGTGCATTTTCATGCTGCAACATGAGGTGATGGTCGTGGATAAATGGCACAACAATGGGCCTCAGGATCTCGTCACGATATCTCTGTGCATTCAAAATGCCATCAATAAAATGCACCTGTGTTTGTTGTCCATAACATACGCCTGACCATACCATAAACCCACTGCCACCATGGGACACTCGATCCACAACGTTGACATCAGCAAACCGCTCACCCACATGATGCCATACATGCTGTCTGCCATCTGCCCTGTACAGTGAAAACCGGGATTCATCCATGAAGAAAACACCTCTCCAAAGTTTCAGACGCCATCGAATGTGAGCATTTGCCCACTCAAGTCGGTTACGACGACGAACTGCAGTCAGGTCGAGACCCTGATGAGGATGATGAGCATGCAGATGAGCTTCCCTGAGATGAGTGTTTATAACAGTTTGTGCAGAAATTCTTTGGTTATTCAAACCGATTGTTGCAGCAGCTGTCCGGGTGGCTGGCCTCAGACGATCTTGGAGGTGAAGATGCTGGATGTGGATGTCCTGGGCTGGTGTGGTTACACGTGGTCTGCGATTTGTGAGGCTGGTTGGATGTACTGCCAAATTCTCTGAAACTCCTTTGGAGACGGCGTATGGTAGAGAAATGAACATTAAATTCACTGGCAACAGCTCAGGTGGACATTCTTACAGTCAGCATGCCAATTGCACGCTCCCTCAAAACTTGTGACATCTGTGGCATTGTGCTTTGTGATTAAAACTGCAAATTTTAGAGTGGCCTTTTATTGTGGCCAGCCTAAGGCACACCTGTGCAATAATCACGCTGTCTAATCAGCATCTTGATATGCCACACCTGTGAGGTGGATGGATAATCTCGGCAAAGGAGAAGTGCTCACTAACACAGATTTAGACAGATTTGTGAACAATATTTGAGAGAAATAGGCTTTTTGTGTACATATAAAAGGTCTTCGATCTTTGAGTTCAGCTCGTGAAAAATGGGGGCAAAAACAATAGTGTTGCGTTTATAATTTTGTTCAGTGTAGAATTAAAATGAGACTAAAGACTCTGAAAAAGTGAGGAAAGCACTTTGCTATCCTAATGACTCTTAATATTTTCATAAAATGTCACAGACATTATTTACTGACTCGCAAGTGAAAGTCTAAAATTTCCTGCTGTGTTATAGAGCTCATTTTTTCTGAACCATCTATTATCTAAACAGCAGGAACTGTGCTTCTGTTGTATTTTTAGCCCCAACTCCAGAATGTTTTTCTCTGAATGCCTGCTATTAAATCATTTTACTGGAGCTAATATGGTTCATTTGTTATTTTTGCAGTTTGGTCATGGAAGTGGTTCGAAAGCTTCTTTCTCTCCTTTTGTGGACCCGCGTGTGTATCAGACCTCCCCCACAGATGACAGCGATGAGAGCTCAGCGGCCGGTAAATATATAAATCACAAACAAACACATCTCGTTATCACAGTCGGAAAGGAAGAACATTTATGGAAAGCAACTTAGATATGACATTTTGGATAACATGGGTTTTAGAAAGGGCTTATTCTAGGCACTGAATGATTCCTGCCATGTTTGAGTCTTGTCCAAATATCAGATTTATGAATGAAATGTTTAATTCAAATTCCTCTTTCGTATCATTTAATGTGTTTTCTTGTCTTCTCACCTCTGCAGCTTTGTTTGCTAATGAGCTGTTGCGTCAGGAAGAGGCCAAACTGAACGAGGCTCGCAAGATCTCCGTGGTCAATGTCAACCCCACCAACATCAGACCTCACAGCGACACACCAGAGATCCGCAAGTACAAGAAGCGCTTCAACTCAGAGATTCTGTGTGCTGCTCTATGGGGTAAATCACCCTCTCTCGGATATTTGCCTTTTTGGTTTTTAATTCCTCTTCTCGCATACATTCTTGAGTCAGAATCCAATTCTGACCAGGCTTGTGATTTGTGTTCAGGTGTGAATCTCTTGGTGGGCACTGAGAACGGTCTAATGCTGCTGGACCGCAGCGGTCAGGGCAAGGTGTATAACCTCATCACTCGTCGGCGCTTCCAACAGATGGAGGTGCTAGAGGGTCTAAATGTCCTGGTCACCATATCAGGTTTGTCCCACTACAAAAATAACTAGATAACAGTTGACATTTTGCAGTCAGATGAAATTTAAGTCCACATGTTTAAGTATACACTAAAAAAAAGTGTTGTACCAAAGCCTGGTGGCAGCTCTTTGTGTCTTTTGGGGATACATGTCATGTTTTATTAACATGTCAGCCTTGTCATTGATGTTTACAGGGAAGAAAAACAAGCTACGTGTCTACTACTTGTCATGGCTGAGAAACAGGATACTGCACAACGATCCGGAGGTAGAGAAGAAACAGGGCTGGATCACTGTTGGGGATCTGGAAGGCTGTATTCACTATAAAGTTGGTAAGTCAAACTTACATGTGGTGCACTTGTAGTTGTAACAAACATTACAAAAGTATTGATATCAATGCCAGTGAAATTTCTCAGTATTCAATACCAACTTGGATACCAACATCTTGTACGGTGGCAACTAATATCCAAATAAAACTCTTGTATATAAGTATAAATTACATTAACACTGTTTCATAAAGAAAGTATTCAAAATATTAAATCCAGTAATAAAGAATAAAGAGTAAGAGTGTTAATGTCAATGAGTTTTTCCTTTAAGTTAACAGTATTGTTTTTTCCTAAATATCAGGGACTTAAGATTATCATCAACAAAATTAAAATAATACAAAATGTTACTTTATTGTATTATTTAGATCTTTATGTCTTCATGGAATACATTTGTTTTTATTTACATTCTATTTTATTAGCAAGATTACATATTAATATAAATATTACCTGCATTTTGTGAGTGTGCAGAATGAAGCAAAATCCAATATATTGGGGTTTGGTAGATGATGGCTTTCCTGTAAGCACGAAGGCTGTTAAGTGGTTGAGTAGGTTAATCGAGCTATCTGATGCTAATCAAGAAGATTGGCATTCAGTTTGCCTCTAACAGCATGGAGAGTGGCAGCGGGAGACGGTCTTGTATGAATATGACAGACTGCCACTGTGAGCTGCAGGTAACTGAAATAACTATTTACTTTGTTTTCAGTGAAATACGAGAGAATCAAATTCCTGGTGATTGCACTGAAGAGCTCTGTAGAGATTTATGCATGGGCCCCCAAGCCGTACCATAAATTCATGGCTTTCAAGGTATGATGGTGTAACAATATTTCTTCATCTTTCAAATGCTCTCTGTATTTCTTTCTTGCTATTTAACTAAAATGTAATATAATTTGTCAATGAAAGCAAATGCCCTAAAGGTGTGCATGCATCAACTGCCTGTTTAACCAGTTCCCTAGATTCAACATCCATTTCTGTATCTCTTTGTTTCTGGCAGTCGTTCACAGAGCTGCAGCACAGGCCTCAGCTGGTGGACCTGACTGTAGAAGAGGGTCAGAGGTTAAAGGTCATCTATGGCTCTAGTGTGGGCTTTCACGTCATAGATGTGGATTCTGGAAACCCTTATGACATCTATACCATCACATGTAAGTGATGCATTTTTAAATTAACCTCATAGAAATGCAGGATCCATTTTTGTTGCTAATAAATGTGCTATACAAATCTTTTATAACCACAAATTAAATCGGAATGCAATAGAGCAGACCTTTGGTTTTAATATGTGGTTCTGTGCTTTGGTTTGGTGTCTGTAAAACACAATTTAGTTGTGCTTCTGGGTAAGGGAGCCGTTCATGAGCAACATCCTCTTGATTGGTTGAGGGGCTCCCTTGGCAGTGTGGCTCTTGGGGGTTGCAGTCTAATCTTAGTGAAATAACATGTGCCTCCACACGTTACGTTCCCTTCACGACACTTGAAAGTGTGAAAAGTATAAGGATGATTTCAGGAGCTTTGAGGAAGGCAGAAGCTGATTTCTGTTCCTATACTACACATACTATGTTCAGATAATGGCTCTATGTATATACACAACACTCAAGTTGATATTCTGATAATGTTTTTTTATAACAATAAATGCTCATAAAAAAATGGATGGATGGATGGGTGGATGGATGGATGGATGGATGGGTGGGTTAGGTGTTTTTGGGTAGGTAGGTAGGTAATATATTATATAATGTAAATTTAAATGTAATATGTTATATAATGATAATATATACAACAAGGTAAATCGCTGTCATTCAAATGCAATTATTAGGCAAGGCAAGGCATGGCAAGTTTATTTATATAGCACATTCCATACAGTGGTAATTCAAAGTGCTTTCCAAAATACTATAATTCCATAGATTTCCATTTTGTAAACAATGATTCCTTGAATGAATAAATGGAATATGTGGCCATCTAATGGTCTCCTTAAGCACCCCTTCTTCTTGTTTCTCTTAGATCCAGAGCAGTGTGACTCCTCATGCCATCGTGGTGCTTCCTAAGACTGATGGCATGGAGATGCTGCTGTGTTATGAAGATGAGGGCGTTTATGTCAATACCTATGGCAGAATCACCAAGGACGTAGTCTTGCAGTGGGGAGAGATGCCCACCTCTGTTGGTGAGTCTGTTTCAATACCCTTCCCAGCTGTGCAAGAAGAAACATACCAAACCCGAGAAGGTCTTCTATTCTAGTTATCAAATATTTATCTTTAGTGGATACTTACAAAAACAGCATATTTTGCTGTATTGACTAATAGTAGCATGATTTCACAGTGGCACTGATTTCCAATTGGCCTCTACCGCAGTGTCTGTTTGTGTTAGCTGCCAGCACAAAGGGTAGAGCTTGAGGGATGCAAGGCCAACAGAAGTGCATGAAAACAACAAAGGGCTGCCACACATCCTCTGCTTTGTGGGAGGAGATAACAGTAGTTCACCCAGAGTTCAAAAGCTTTCAAACTTGGCTTCAACTTCTGTTTTGAGAAGTATGAATGTGGTTATGTGTGTGTGTGAGCTGTTCTGAGTAACACATTAGCTGGAAAATGTAGGGCTTTTGGCACGCTTTATCATATATAATAATCTCAATGGGGCGAGTGTTTGGGCAGAGCTCCTTATGTTTGGCAGGCTGTTATGATTATTAGTAGTGCTTGCGTACAGAATTATTCATTTTTGGGGCGATTTTTATGCAATGCTTGCTAATCTTCAGCCTGGCTTATGAAAAGACGTCAAGGAAGGCATTCAGAGATCATGCAAAAAGAGGCATCTACCCTTTCAATACAAGACACAATCAAGTTGTGTAAGCAAATAAATAGGCCATACTAGATTTGACTCATGGGCAGTTATGATAGTTATAGTAAATGTATAAAATGAAAGTAGATGGGGACCAGGAACTATCAATAAATCCTATAAGTCATTTATAATGCATCCCAATTCTTCTGATGAGGAACATACTGAGGTTTAAAGGGATAGTTCACCCAAAAATGAAAATTCTGTCATTAATTACTCACCCTCATGTCATTCTAAACCCGTAAGATGTTAATTCATCTACGGAACATAAATGTAAGTATTTTTGATTAAATCTGAGAGCTTTCTGACCCTGCATAGACAGCAATGCAACTACCATGTTCAAGGCCCAGAAAGGCAGTAAGGACATCATTAAAATAGTCCATGTGACATCAGTGGTTCAACCTTAATTTTATGAAGCTATGAGAATACTTTGTGTCCTTACTTTGCCAGCAGCCATATCACCCTGCAGCCCAAGACTGGGAAAACTAGGTTGCTGTTGGAAGAGGTGTTAGTAAGGCCAGCAGGGGGTGCTCACCCTGTGGTCTGTGTGGGTCCTAACGCCCCAGTATAGTGATGGGGACACGATACTGTTAAAAGCACCGTCCTTTGGATGAGACGTTAAACCGAGGTCCTGACTCTCTGTGGTCATTAAAAATCCCAGGATGTCCTTCGAAAAAGAGTAGGGGTGTAACCCCGGTGTCCTGGCCAAATTCGCCCATTGTCCTCTGATCATCATGGCCTTCCAATCATCCCCATACACTGATTGGCTTCATCACTCTGTCTCCTCTCCACCAGTAAGCTGGTGTGTGGTGTACTATGGCTGCCGTCGCATCATCCAGGTGAATGCTGCACATTGGTGGTGGATGAGGAGATTTCCCCTTACTATGTAAAGCGCTTTGAGTGTCTAGAAAAGCGCTATATAAATGTAACAAATTATTATTATTAATTAATTATTATTACTACCTTTCTGGGCCTTGAACATGTTGCGTTGCGTTGCTATCTATGCAAGGTTAGAAAGCTCTCGGAATCCATCAAAAATAAATTAATTTGTGTTCCAAAGATGAACAAGTCTTACAGGTTTGGATGACATGAGTGTGAGTAATTAATGACAGAATTTTCATTTTTGGGTGAACTGTCCCTTTAAGAAGTCATTATCTCAGTAAATATACCACTGTCATTATATGGAAAAAAGTGGCTTTGATATTCTACATAAATAACTACTTGTATGTTTTCAATTTTTTATTTATTATTAATCTATTTCCTTCTAATCTATTTTATTGATCTCAAGAAATGAGCAAAATATCACAGATGTTACCTTGGCTAACAGGGATTTTTAGAAGCGGCGTATCATTTTCAAAAGAAAAATGAAAGTTGTTCACATTTTTTGAGAGAACTATGATACTGTACTTTGTTTTTGGTATAAAGATTGTCTACGCATGAGAACTCAACGAGATGTTCTGTTTTGCAGCTTATATCCACTCCAACCAGATCATGGGCTGGGGAGAGAAAGCCATTGAGATCCGCTCTGTTGAAACGGGCCACCTGGATGGTGTTTTCATGCACAAGCGAGCTCAGAGACTTAAGTTCCTCTGTGAGAGGAATGACAAGGTTAGACTTATAATGTTATAGATCATCACCAATGTTATTGTTCATCTAAAACAGCTTAGACCATTTTGGACAAGCTTAAATTTCTCTTTTTTTTTTTTCCTGCAGGTGTTCTTTGCCTCGGTCCGATCAGGCGGCAGCAGTCAAGTGTTCTTCATGACGCTGAACAGGAACACTTTGATGAACTGGTGAAGCTCCTGCAGACCCAACACTGTGGAGCCTTTTTCCTGTCAGAATTGCATCTGTGAGCGCACGGTACATTGACACTTTGGTCTGAAAAAGATTTTAAAATATTAGAGACTCTTGAGGAGTGAGCTTGAAGACACGGGACTGTCCCGTAGGAAGAGTGCTGGCTCTCTGCACATGGCTCGTGGAGGTGCAGAATCTGACGTCACCTGCAGTGGCACGCAGTTCCCAGAAGAGGGGGCTGATTAACTTGAACTTGGTTTTAGACCTTATTTGTGGCCTCTGGTAAAGCCGGTTCTTTTAGGGTCTTCCCCTTTACCTTCCTGTCCCTGGTTTTTCATTGGTTTTGATTGACTTGTCTTTCAGTTTCCAATGAATTTTAGTCAGTTGCATGATTGTAAAGAATTGGACAATATTTAAAAGATAAAAAATGTGGGGATAACATTAGCAAGCACTCAGGCTAAGACCAAGCTTTAGTCTCTTGATGTTTCACTTTAAAATATTGGCGAATACTTCTGCCAGTTTCACAAATATCAGTAATGCCGTTTTTGTCCGATTTCTCAAAAGAGGGACGACATGCTTAAAAGAAACAAATAACACTGGTGCTCATTTGTATATTGTCAACAAGATCCATATACTGTACATTTATCCAAAGTACTGTATCTCAAAGTATAGTTGAGTTTGTTTTATAGCTTTGAGGTCAGAAATACAGAGCTGAACGGATCATGAACACATCTTTAAGTTGCATATCATGCTTTGAATTCTTTCTCTGGTCCTTTTTTGTAATGTTTGAAACATGAAGGAACAGAAGCAGGAAAGTAAACTGAGTGAAATCTAGTCATACGCGGAAGAAAACGGTCCTCACTGGTTGCATGCTTGTGTAGACACTGGATCAGATGTTGTGTGATGTGTATGTCAGAGCAACATGATATCTGAGATCAACGAAAAATTAAAATAGAAAGAAAAAAAGATAAAAGCACCTGTATTTCAGTGACGATTGAGAATTGATGATGACTTTATTTAAATTACATTATAGTGCCTAGCACAAATTAACCTGTGTGAAATCAATCTTTAGAGGCACTTTGATTTTCTATTTTTGCATCTTATATTCTACGCCATAACTATTGTTTCAGCCATCATTTGTAGACTGTAAGTCTCGCTTCTCAACATTTCAAAGGATTCAACATTGTTATATTAAGCTGTAGCTTCTTACTTTTATTTTGACACAATGTTTAATCAGTCAAATGGCGCTCAAAACATTCCAAAAAGGGAAAAGGGTCTTCATCTGACAATTATGTGGGACTCAAAATTCAGTCTCTTGGACAAAAATGTCACACATGTTGGAACTTCTTGGTACAAAAGTTGGTAAACCGATATTAACCATAATGTATTGTTCATTAATTACTTTGGTTTTGTTTTATATGTTTGCCTGGGTCTTCAGTTCAACGCTTTAGATGTTCTCAAAGTCACTTGATGTTTGCACACTATATAGATATTTATATTTCTTTCACATCTCTTACATAGCAAAAGAAGATATTTTAATGGTGAGGGAATGAGAGGTTTTTAGCAATAATGTCCTGCTGATGTATGTATGTATGCTGTGTGAAACACTGTTCGGCCAGTGCTGGGGAAGAACCTCACTGAGCTCTTTTAATTCACTACTTTATTTGACACTCAAGAATGGTTACTTAATGTTTCTGTCTTAATACGTTTTTAATGATCGTCGAAGCTGTAAACAAGATTTTCATTTCTTTTACGGTGATAGAAGCACTATGTACTCCTTTTTTGGTTAGTTTTTTTATTTTATGATAAGAAAAAATAAACAAATAAGTACCTTTTCTGGCTTGTGTTAGTGTCCCTGACTCTAGTGAATCTATTTCAGAGCTCATGAAAACACCAGTATCTCTGAGCGCGGAGAACTTTGCTCTGATAGGTGTAATACATTAACTCTTCTTGCTGAAGCACGTAGCGTCTTATCCAGCCGCTTTGTTAAAGCAATCAAAAAAATCACCAATCTAGCAATGCAGACACCTGACATTTTTCAATATTTGCATAATAAACATGTATTAGTATACCTTAAAGTGATATAAAAAGTCATGGCAATCATTTTAACCACACAAAAAAAGTGAAACAATATTCTGGTGTTCAGTGGGAAGATGATTTTCCTGAAGCAGCACATTAACAGCGGTGATACATGGACATCATTAGTGGATCAGGGCAGAAGGTCTCAGCACAGCACACGTGTGCAGCATGATCCTGCAGTGAAAGATTGATCATTTACTGAGTATTGGGAAAGCAGCCGAGAACCTTGGAGCCACCATTAATGACCAAGAGCTGCTTTTGCTGATACTCCATGCAAAATGGAGAAGGTAAATTCATTTAATCCTTTATGAATTCATATGGGTAATGAAAATGACGTTTGATTTGCATCTGAATAAGTAACAGGTGTGAAATAGTCTTATTGATACGATTGTCTCTTTTAGCTTTGCATGTTGAATCTAAATGTATTTGTGTGTGTGTGTGTATTAAGTTAAGAGCAGAGATTATAGTAATGACAGGCAGAATAGTGAACGCAGGTGTTATTCATGCTGTGATTGAGTTTACTATTAGTGTTACTGTGATTTGACCAAATTAACATCCATTTAGATGTTATTTTTATATGAAATTTGTTACTGTGATTTTGTATGAAAAATTATTTTACTAGTTTTAAGAAATGCTACAGTTCCAGGTGTCTAAATTGAGCTGGCCATTGTGTTTGCATGACTGTTTGTTTACATAACTGCATATTTAAGTATTTAGTAAACTATGAATGTAATTGTACATTGTTATTGTTGCTATTATAGTAGATCATTCTAGTAACGTAATGTGTTATGCACACTCCTAAATTAGTATTACTAGAGATTTTCAGACCATCAAGAGCTTTATTTCTGTTTGCTGTGGTATTACTCGTGTACTGGACTGCACAAAAATACATTTAATTATATTTCAGATGTTTTATAACATTAATTTTGTAGTTACATCATTTACATCTATATCTAATCATGTCCATTGTTCTTGAATCAAATGTTTTCATACAGAGAATACATGTTTTATTATTAATTTTAAGTCCACAAACATTTGACTTTCAGTGCAAGACTTTTTATGAAAAAGCTCTGACCTAACTATAAATTATATAGTTAAGAGTAAAACATGTAACGGAGCGTTGTAAGTTTAGCAGGTTGTTTTGCTTGCATTGCTGATTTCCATCTGCACATTCTATATTGATCAAGAGTAAATTATGCTGATGCTGTAAATGACATTTTGTGTTAAAAGTTTTTGCAGGTTTATGAAGGTACATGTAAGAATTTTTAATAGTTTTTTTGTATTGCCAGGTCAAGAAAATGTTAAGGAATAAACTGAATGGAAGAAAATATTTGACAATATGGTCTCTAAATATTGTATTAGCAAGTGCTTACTAAAGTAAAAAAATACAACTTCCAACATATCAGTGTTTTTCTTGCATTCAAAATGTCTAAATATTCTTAAATCAAGAAACATTTACTTGATACGTTTTATGAGACATTGATAAAAATGAAATCAATGTATGATTAAAACAAGAACAAATATCTTCCAAAGAGGTTTATAAAAATCAACTTAATTCATATGGAAAACATGTTTTTATATTGCGTTGACCGATGTTTGTTCTTGTTTTAAGCATAAACTCACTTAATCTAGTTCAATTTCTCAAACAAGACTTAATGCATTCAGTTTGCATTTAAACGTATCTTGATTTAAGGATGTTTATATATTTGTATTGGAAAACAAAACAGTGCTTGCAACATTTAATGCCATGATTTTATGAATGAAAGTGTTTATGCTCATATTTAAGACCTTTTTTGTAGAAGGTCAAAATGAAGTCTTTTCAAGATCTTTTTAAGGGTCGTCATGTTTTCCTGTCTCGCAGCAGTTAACAGGCACACTCGCTCTGGCAGTGTTCACAGCGACGCTTGGCTCTCTGCAGATGGGATACAGCCTGGGCGTCATCAACGCCCCGCAGAAGGTCAGTCCTCACACCATCTTTACAGCTTTACACTCCTAGCTGCATTCAGAGCCAGCGCGATATGGAGTTATCTCTTTGAGATTATATCTTCAAGAGAAAGGACTATTGTTCACTATCATTATTGGTAAGGGATTTATTATAGCATTATGCCATTTGTGTTGTAGGTCATTCAGAGGCACTATGCAAGATCTCTGGGTGTCTATAATGAAGATCTTGCTCATAGAGACGGAGGAAACACTACAGAACATGAAGAACCGACTGATGCTTCTGTGGTCATGTACTGGTCCTTGTCAGTGGCCATCTTCTCCATCGGAGGCATGGTGTCCTCCTTTCTAGTGAGCTTTGTTAGCGACTTCCGTGGAAGGTGGAGTATTTGTGTACTTGTGAATTATTATTTGTGATAAGGTAAAAAGGAAACCGCATAAGGATGTTAGTTGCAAGAAATAGTTTCAGCTTCCTTTATCTTGAAAGAATAAAGTTTTATATGTTCAGATTCAGTGGAATGTGGCTCACATTGTTGGTCTTGTTTGTATAATGTTGATCTACAGGGTCAAAGGTATGCTGTATATAAATGTCCTGGCTATAACAGCGGGGCTGCTAATGGGCCTGGCTAAGATGGGCACACCTTACCTCATGGTGATAGCAGGACGTGCTATCATGGGACTGTACTGTGGTAAGACAGAGCCGTGCCTCTATTGTCATGGAATACTGAGAGAAAAGCAAGGAAAGGCTTTTATAAAAAAAAAACATAACTTTAAAAATAGAAAAATATAAAAGCAGTATCTCAGACACTCTCATTTTAGATACAACATTGGCAGTTATTTAGTCTATTTTTGCTCCACAAATGGAATAGTAATGTTCAAAATTCATCCCAAAAGCAGCATGTAAGTATTGGAGTAAATGTAAATAATTACATTGTGTTCCTGTGTTAGGCTCAGTATTTTGCTCCACCAGCACATGGAATAGTTGTTCATGAACAATTCATGTAATATTGAATGTGTGTAAGTGGCTTTGGATAAGTTAAATGCATAATGTAAATAATTACTGTAATTGAGTATCTTTTCGGATACTTTGTATGTTTACTGAGATAATAGTAATTTACTCTCTACTACACTGCATTATTGAACGAGTATCTGTACTGTTTACTCCTACATTTGGCTACTTTACGTGAATGTGAGCTCCTTAGCAAGATTTTACCTTTTTAATTTGAATTAATTAATTTGTTACATGTTCTCTGTGCCTTGTCTTATACTTTTGTCACTTCCTGTCTCACCTGGTGTTTGTAGTCAGTTTGTATCTTATCTTGTTCAGCTTGTTAGCCTCCTGTATGTGTGTGTATGTATATATATATATATATATATAGAGAGAGAGAGTTAGATAGCCCTAGTGTTTCTTAACATTACACTTATAACATTTTAATTGAACTAATTTAAGCTCAAATTAACTAACTGAACACAACTGAAATTGACTCGAATAATATAGTAGTTAATTGTGCCAAAAGAAGGTTCAAAGATCAAGTAAAATGATCCAATTTTCTCATGACTACTATAAAAGTAGAAGCCGCTGCGTCTCCGAGCAGCATTCAGAAGCAGTGTTTCCTGATCGAATCAGTTGAGCACATTATTCAATGACTCACTTATAGAGGCAGTCGTTTGCTTCATTCCTAAATGAATCATTATTTAAACAAATCAGTTGAGTGAATGATTCATAGTTCACTCATAACGACACTCACTTTTCATCCGCTACAGACATGATACATATATGTAAGTAATTTACTTAAATTAGTTTTATTTCATTACATTGTTGTATGTTCATGCAATATGTTTTGACTGCGCACTGGTTCATATATGACACGTGTTGTAGGTCTGTCGTCTGGCCTGGTGCCGCTGTACATTGGAGAGATTTCTCCAGTGAAGTACAGAGGTGCTATGGGAGCACTTCACCAGCTGGCTATTGTAATTGGCATCCTGATCAGTCAAGTGAGTGCCGCTTTTATAATACATCTAATCCACAGTAAGGGTTAAAAGTTCATAGTGGGAGCTAAATATTAACTGAATATTTTATTTTATTAAATGAAAGGGCATGGCCATACATAATCTTCCATGGAAAATCAGTTTTACAATCAGCTGAAACAACTGTAATTAAAAAAATCATGTATTTTAAGGTTTCTTAGTTTTCATCCTTGATTGTTCTTTCTAATTGTTTCTTATTAGAATGTGTAAGATGTGTGCAGGTGTCCTTGTAATCTACAGGTCATCGGGCTGGATTTCCTGCTGGGAAATGATGGCATGTGGCATGTGTTGCTGGGTCTTTCTGGAGCGCCTGCCATCCTGCAGAGTCTGCTGCTGCTTGTGTGTCCAGAGAGTCCTCCATACCTCTACATCAAACTAGGCAAAGTGGAAGAAGCATGCAAGAGTATGTGTTAAAGCCTTCTCACTGCTTTTGGACCATGTTTAAACATGGATTACCAGGCTTTTTATGAGAATGTAGCATTAAAATATTGACAATAAAGCCACAATATTGACACTAAAGTACTAATAGGAAAGTAGCATCAAAGTAAAGTGGAGCTGCATGACACTGCATGCACAAAACAGGCAATTTCCTGGAAGCCCGTCTGGTTCTTTCTCCTTAATAAATTGAATTTCCTTCAGTTCACTGCCGGATTCTAATGATAACTCTGAGCTGATTTGCCAAAATAATTTATTTGTTGGTAAATGCTACCACATGCTAGTCAATCTAAATCTGCTAATGCTCTGCATTGATGAACCTGCTTAATTTTTTTTTACCCTCAAAATCCTTTTTAAGACCATGTTATGTTTTAATCTCTTATAACATTATTCTTGCAACATTACAGCTTTATTCTCATAACTTTATGCCTTTGTTCTAGTACCATTATGACTTTATTCTCAAAAACATTGACTTTATTTCCAAAACAATGTGATTTAATTCTCGTAACCTTATGACTTTATTACTATTTTTGTAACATTACAACCTTATTTTTGTCACTTGACAACTTTATTCTTGCAACATTGATTATATTTTGGTAGCACTTTAAATGTATTTTTGTACCATTACAACTTTATTATTGTAAAGTTACAACTTTATTTCTGTAACATTATGACATAATGTTTTAAAATATTAGGACCTTATTTTTTTCTCGCATTAGGACTTTATTCTCTTTTTTTCTCATGACCAATTCGTACGTATTTTACACGGTGTGAATTAGTGCGACCTCACGTGTAGATTTTATCCCGATTTCACTGAGGGGTAGGTTTAGGGGTGGTCATTTGTATGAATTCCTAAGAAAGAATTTGCACCTCATAAAATACGTACAATTTTTCACAAATCATATGAATTCATATGAGTGAGGTTGAATGAATTTGTATGAATTAGCCAAGAACAAAAACTATAATGATATTAGCGTCCAATTGAAAGTTGAATGTACTTTGATTGGCTGTCAATGTTTTTATTGTTCACCCAAAGGAAACAAAAATATTCAAAAAGAATATTGTTCCTCTTTGTCAGCACTGTTATTGTGGTTAAAATACAGAATGTTCATCAACTAAACAGCTGTAAAAATCACTCTAGTCTAAGAGAATAGTGTAATTTTTTAAACTTAGTTTAGTTGATGAACATTCTGAATTTCGTCAACAAAGTAATGATTCCCAGTTCTTCCATGGTAGGTCTGAAAAGGCTGAAGGGAGATTACGACACCTCAAAGGCCGTAGCCGAGATGCAGGCAGAGAAAGAGGAGGCCATGAAGGAGGCGCAAATGTCCATCCTGCGGCTGCTCCGTTCCTCAGTGTACCGCCAGCAGCTCTTTGTGGCCCTGATGATGCATATATCTCAGCAGTTCTCTGGGATCAACGCTGTACGCTCAATCTACCTTTATACTCCCATTATATTGAAAAAATAACATTTCGATTGACATTTTATGGACCCCTATACTATTAGACAACTGTAATATTTGATCTTATCTTTGTTGTTTTTTCTAGATCTTTTATTACTCTACTTCCATCTTCCAGTCTGCAGGGGTCGGTCAGCCTGTGTATGCCACAATTGGAATGGGAGTTATAAACATCATTTTCACCCTTGTGTCGGTAAACACACTAATTTAAAGGCAAACACTGGCTGCTGAGGAACAGGCTGCCGTCTCTTAGAAACAGCAGAGTGCTGTTGCCTCTCGGGTTTTACTTTCCCTTAATGTTTTTGACAATATCTTGAGACTGATATTGTAGATATTCCAACTCATTTGAGAGCATGTTCCTTTAGACAACAGATTGCAACTGAAAGGCAGAGTAGCTCTCATTATCATCTCATGATCAAAAAGTGTCACTTATTTACGTTAGATTTATACAAACTTGTGCTGACATTATCAGCCATGCCCATATTTAACATATGACCCAGTGAGACATCTCAGCTTGAATCTTGCGAACGGATTAAGTTATAATAACTGCTGGATCTGGAAAGGTGGCTGAAGCCTATCTTCTCTCGGTTCACAGTGCTGGAAAGCAGCCATATATTATCAGGGACTTTGCAGTGTTTATCTCAGTGCTAGTTCAAGGGCAGCCTGCAAGTGAAAACAGTTTAATGAGTCGAGAGCTACTCTAAATCAAATAGTCCATTCAGAACACATTTTAATGAATCTGGTGCATGAAAGCGCAATATTTTAGACTAGTCTAAGAGCAAAGTCATTTTCAGATATTTACTCAAGTATGTTTTAGCTGTAAAGAAATGCATAATTTAAAAAACTTAAAATGAAGTAATTTTGAACAATATGGTTTACATGTGAACTCATGAGATGAAGACTGCAGACAAAATACAACTTAATAAAAATACATTGAAGGCCACCACATAAAGGTGTTGTGATCACATAAGCAACTGGATAATGTTAACTTTATCTTGTAACCAGGAGCTGAATTGGGATTTTCGTAATTCCTAAATATTTCTATATTTACAGTGAATACTGGTTAATTGGGACATTTTCCCCAAATGATTTCAATGGTAAAAAAGTGTCCCAAATTGACCTTAATTCTCTTCTAAACAGTGTGTCCATGGCCACTAGATGTCAGTATATATACAAAATGAATTAAATTACCTTCAAACAGTATTTCAGCACACTAGCGATTGATAATTCTGGTCACTCTTGAACAGTCCTGTTCATCGATGTGTTTTTAACAGGTGATGTTGGTGGACAGAACGGGCAGACGGACTCTCACTATTGTTGGATTGGGAGGAATGTGCTGTTGTGCTGTGGCCATGACAGTGGGCCTGGCTTTTCAGGTATGATCTGCATTTTTTCATTTAAAAGACAACAAAAAATAACAGAAATGAAGAAAACTCGAGTAGGTGTGTGTTTGTTTAATGTCTCTCTTTTTCTTCTGCTGCTCAGGATGTTTACTCATGGATGAGCTACCTCAGCATGGCAGCTATATTCCTGTTCGTGTCGTTCTTTGAGATCGGGCCTGGACCAATCCCATGGTTCATTGTGGCGGAGATCTTCAGTCAGGGGCCGCGTCCAGCAGCCATCGCGTTAGCTGGGTGTTGCAACTGGACATGTAATTTCATCATTGGCATGTTTTTCCCTTATTTAGAGGTAAATTGAGTTCTCTGAAACTTTAATATTGTGCAGTATCTTTACATGCCATCACTACATAAGGTCTTATAACTCTTCTTTGGTCCTTAGGGTCTTTGTGGGAGTTATGTCTTTGTCATTTTTGCAGTACTCCTTTTCGGTTTCACTGTTTTTATCTACTTACGTGTACCTGAAACAAAAGGGAAGACTTCTGAGGAGATAGCAGCTGTTTTCCATCGCAAACGTGGAGCCCCCCCTTCCAAACCTCAAGAAGAAGCTGAGATGGTGCAGCTCAAGGGCTCTACTGATGCCTGAAACGGGCCGCTATCTTATGAAGACTGTGGAATGAACAATGTTACTGCTGTCACAACTCACCTGTTATGACAGAACTGATCTGCTGTATATTCCACAGAGCTTCACACTGAGAGCTCAATGACTTAGCTCATTATTTGAGAGGAAATAATTGGTCTAGGAGCAAGTAAAGAGATTAACTAAACACAACAGCATAAGCGTGAAAGATGGTGCTCAATATAGATATGCACTGGCTTTGTTGCAACTGATGTGGAGACTTAAATGATTGGATATTATTTTTTATATTCACAACGTTGTATCTGTTAAAGATATTTAAAAGGCAGTATGATATTAATGTTTAAGTGTATTTTATTAGTGTGATTTGTCCTTTTAGTTTAATATAGAGAAATGTGGTTGTCATACAACTCAAACAGTCACATGAAAGAAGATTATTCAAACTGCGAGGTATAACAATGTGATACATATTTTAAAATGAACTTGTGGAAAAACATCACATGCAGTTTGTTATAATAAGATAAATAATAATATTCTTACATTTTGTTCAAGAGTTATATTGGTGGTATTATAAAATTGTCCATATTTTGAAGTAAACCATTACAATAAACTTCCATAGCACTGATTTGCTTTGCTGGATATAAGACTGTTAGGAAATAACAGTTTCTTTATTGTAGCTACAGTAGTGGTGCTGAAACCCGTTTACTGTCTGTTGCTTTTGTCATTCTTAAATTAAAGTTATACTTCATGGCAGTTTGATGAGCGTCAAAGTACCTGGAAGGTTATTGCAAAAATTCTGTGTACATTACAGTTGGGAATATTGTTTAATGTTTTCAAAAGAAGCCTCTTCACGTAATGCTTCAGAAATCATTCTAATATGCCGATTTCATTTTCTAGAAACATATCACTGTTGAAAAATGTGAAAGGTTGACGTTGAATGAGAGGTTCAAACTATCAATTCTCCAATAAACTGAACTTTGGTAGTTGATTATACTACATAAGCTTCAATAAAATCATATTTTATCTTCTCTGATGGAGGATTAAACGGAACACTTGCATACATTTAACTAACGAAGGTTGATTGTACACAAAATGTTTACTTGTGCTCTTAGGACAAGGGTACGTTTGAGATGGGCTATGGCAGGGCGATGCAATTACCACGTGGTTTCAATAATAAGTGTACTTATTTAATCAAGTAAAATATTTGTTGGCAAAACAAAAATAATGGTTTGTGTGTTTTAGTAGCATTTTCAATTTATACTATTTCGTGAATTGTTTAGTATTTCCTAATTTGACTACTTAAATTTGAGCACTACGCAGCTGATGCAGTTTCTCCTCGTGCATGAGAATCACGTTGCAGTAAAGGTGCATGCGCATGCGCAGATCTCTCTGTCTTTTGTTGGAAGGGAATGACTGGCGTTTTCAATGCTCTCTGCTCCTGCATCGCAACATTTCTAGACGAATCTTCTGTGTACTACTCTGGAAAGAGGATTTGGCGATTGAAGACGGTGTCCTGAAGCGGTCGATTGTGTGATCTGAGCGTCTGGGTGTGGAGTAGTTTTATTTTGCATGTGTGTGTCAAGCTGATGCAAAGCTAGACAGAGTAACGTACGTTAGCATAACGGCCTGACAAAAGTTCTTGGTTCAGATGCGAACGTCTCTGTTTACTCCGTTACGAGCAGTGTACCATAGTTTGTGTTTGTTCACGAGTAAAATCGTGGTTTATACGGTTTATGAGATCATAAACGGTCTTTACATGATTCGTCGATGCAGGAACGTTAGTTCCGGTTAACTTTGCGTGCAGCTATAAAGTGAGTCATTCATCCAGCCCAAGCACATGCTGCTCCGACTGCATGAGATTCGGCAAGTTAATGGCGTTTAACCTCACACGCGTGTTGTTGCCAGGTCGTGGTAGTTAGTCATTAACGAGTCGTAGATTTGCTAACAGTTATGATATTGTCAAGGAGTTCGTATGGTTAGTCTATTTAAGTTAACGTTACGTTCCAACGCTACAGTCTACTACATTAGAGCACTTCAATTAGGCCAAAAGTTCTATAAGCTTTTACATGTTCTCTGTTGAATTAAGTCAACCGTATTTAGATTACCAGATAACTTAATTATTAAAATTTTCAATTCCGCAAACTACCAATGTTTTAATACACTTTAAAGAACCGTTCACGCCAAAACTCACCCTCGTGGCGATTCAAACCTGTATGACTTTCTTCTGTGGAGCATATGCGTTTTGGTTACTGTTGGTTCCAAAAGAAACTTAGGCATTTCCATTAAGTAAAGCAAGTAATACAGGTTTGAAACAATGTAAGGCTGAGTAAATAACACTCTTTTAATTTTTTTTTACTATATGTACTATCCCTTTAAAACTACTCAAATGTAATGTTCTTGTACATGTATGATGGTATTGCTAATGATTTTCTAGTATAGTGTCAGGGTAATGATTTTTCATTAGTCTTCATGTACCTTGCTATGTTAATACCATTTTCTTCTGTGCACAGAATCCTCTACACTTAACCCATCATGGCTGATCTTGATACTGATTTCACCAGTGGAGATGCTGGGGCTTCCCTGACATTCCCCATGCAGTGCAGTGGTCTGCGTAAGAATGGCTTTGTGGTGCTAAAGGGCCGTCCCTGCAAGATTGTGGAGATGTCTACCTCCAAGACTGGCAAGCATGGGCATGCCAAGGTATCATGTTAATAAACTCACTGCCAGAGGCTTATGGTTAAAGGCCAAATTGCATAATATATTGCATATTATTTAATCTGTTATTTGATCGTTAAAATAAGGCCTGCTTCTGTGTGTGTGTGGACTTTGGATGGGTTAATTGCTAACTATTTATGGGTCACCATACTGCTGTGGTTATCAAAACTGCATAAATGCTAAGGCTTAATTTCCTTTTCAGGTGCACATGGTTGGAATTGACATATTTACTGGAAAGAAAAATGAAGATATCTGTCCCTCCACCCACAACATGGATGTTCCTAACATCAAGAGGCTGGACTATCAAGTAAATTCAAACCATAATCACATTTAGGCCTTTTTTTAATCAATGTTCATCAGTCATGTTTATGTATGAGATTTATAGTTGTTATATTATTAAACTCTTCTATTGCGGAGCTTGAACTACACAGTAAATGTCTAAATTTGATCTATTTTGTGGTATTTTGAAATAATATGGCTTTTCTTTCTTTTTGCATAGTTGGTTGGCATTACCGATGGCTACCTTTCCCTGTTGAAGGATAATGGAGATTTGCGTGAGGACCTCAAGCTGCCTGATGGGGATTTGGGCAAAGAAATAGAGAGCAAATTTGAATCCGGGGATGAATTTCTGGTCTGTAGCCATTACATTATTTAAAACTTACTTGAATTTGTAAAGTGTCCTGTTGGCTAATATAATATTTATCATATGATCATAGACCCTATTAAGGTGCATTCATGTCTTGTCGGATTCTCCACAATTACAAGATTCGACTTCTAAAACGCATTCACATCCTTGTAGAACTCGGAAATGTACAACTGTTAAACTGGATTTTCTTGGAGTTCAGACTTTTCTTTAACAAGGTTAAAAAAACTTGAGATTAAAATCTCTTTTGCAATGGTGACCTGGCCAAGAGAGCAGCAACAAATAACATGGCATGTACAAGTTTACATCATAACCAAACACAAATCAAAGATCACAACAGTTCACCAAAGGATAAAACACAGCTTGTTAAAAGTAGCTTAAATTCATGTAATGATGAAAGAACGGTTAGCTTTAGAATGATTTGAAGATTGTTCCAAGACACAGTAGCATTATATCAAAGCCATTTTCAACGCTCTGTTTGCACCTGAGGGATTTTAAAATGTAACTGATAATTGGAACGTAATGTGTAGCATACCTTTTGATTATAGAAAAATAAAAGGATGGAGTTATTCCACAAATAACCTTGTAAATAAAACTATGTTTGGTAAAACGATGGTAACTCGGCCTTCTCATATCAAACACATCATTGTACTTTGATAACTACATCCAGTAATAAAATGTAAAAAAATATTTAAGTTTTGAGATTAATTTATCAATATGTAGCTTAAAAGTTATGTGACTATCAAACATGATGCCCAGGTACTTATAACATACAACATAATCTATTTGTGTTCCCTGGAAGGATATAATGTCAGGAAGGTTACTTGGTACAACTTTAGAATTAGATCAAATAAAGTTTTATCAGTGTTTACAGCTATTACAGAACATAACACTATCCATTTGAACGTTTAACAACCAGTTTAAACAAATTTACTTGCACAAACTAGCCTATTTAAAATAAATATTACATGTACACAAGTTTGGGGTCAGTAAGATTTTGTAATATATATATATTTTTTAAATAAGTCTCATGTTCAATAAGGCTGCATTTATTTGAACATATACAGTAAAAACGGCAATATTGTAAAATATAACTATTTTGTATTTTAGAATGTAATTAAAAGTGCATCTGTGATCAAAGCTGAATATTCAGTATCATTACTCCAGACTTAAATGTCACATGATCCTCCAGAAATAATTCCAATATCATTTGCTGTTGAAGAAACACAAATTTAATTGTGTATATATAACAATAGTATAACAATGTTATGTAATGTAATAATTTGGCAATGGTTTCTTAAGATCTACTTATGATTCTGATGCTTTTGGCAAACACAGCCCTATTTGAACAAGCACTGTGAGCCATGCGTCAGCAGCGAACGCTGTCTGTGATTGATTCTGTCTTTCAGCATTTGCGTGTCCAATGAGCATGAGAAATGGTCAAATCCAACACAATTATTTGCTAATATATTCTATTTTCCAATTAGAAGCTTATTTCAAGCACTGAATTTCTTGATAGATAAATACAATTAATGGTTAAAAAAAATGCACTTTAGAATTGATATTTTTATGTGAGGATCGATCCATTCGATTCAGTATCAAACTTTTTCCCTCGTCGAAAAACACCAAGTCTAACGTAGATTAATCCTCTTCTGTACACAACGATGTTTCGTACGTTTTTTGGCGCTGATCACTAAATAAATACTTCCAGGTTGTACATAAACTATTTGTCATCTTCATTTCTCCCTCTTTCACCCCCGATCAAGACTGAGACTCGCCCACCCGCCTTTTGTTTCAATGTTGAAATAAATACTATTTGGCTTACTACTGAGGCAGATAACATGGCTAATTAACTAGCTAATGTAAAACTGTTTCCTCCCTCACGTTACTTCACAGAGCGGGGAATAGCAGACTGAAGTACCACGTTTCTGCAATTTAGTTAAATTAATTTTAGCGGGTATCAAACATCTATTCATTTAAGCCTCCTGCTGCCATTGTTTACATCTACATTCAAATCACGACATTTAAAAAAACAAACTTTGCCAGTGTTAGTGTTGTACAGAGAGAGACCGTGTGTAACACTCATGCTCTCTCTCTCTCTCTCTTTGTGTATGTGCACACATCCACATACCTCACCGCTCCAAACTTAAAGATGAATGTGTAGAAAGTGAGCATGATTCCAAAAACCTTGTTGAGCTGCAGGTTTAATGACTGCTTTTTAAAATTAATTATTTTTTTACAAATATATTTTCGGATTATTGTTGAGCTGCAGGTTTAGGATCACTTAAGTGACTGCACTTAATTTAAGAAGGATTCACATGTTTACGGTTCCAAAAGTTATATATGTTTCTTAAAAAATAATATATTGTATGTTCATTGGGGAAAAAGTTGTTGTTTTCTACCCAGACATTTAAAAATAAAATGTTAGACTTGTAATGGCATTACTGTGAAATCGTGGTATTTTTATCTAAAATGTATCAAGTGCTTGAGGCTGATGGAGAAAAGGCAGTAAATAGCAGTGTCATCTGCATACAGATGGTACTTGGCATTTGGAATGTTATCAAATAAATGATTTATATACAAGGAAAATAAAATGGGTCCCAGAACAGACCCTATAATTGTTCAGCTGCAAAGAGTCCCCCAAAAGCAGATTTCTGAATCTTTGGGATTTCACAATGGGAAATAGAAAAAATAAGTGAATGGTTCAGCAATAAAATCAGCTGCTAACTTTAAATAAAGGCCCTGCAGGCTTATATGGATCCAAAAAACTCAAAGCTTTATGGGCCTCACCTCAGAGACGGAGAGCTGGTTAAAATACAATTTTTGTTTAATTAATTTACATGGAATATCAATTGAAGGTACCATAAGGGAATCTATTGTAGAATTATTGTACCATCTGAAATGTCTTGCAGAAACACTAAAAATCGCATTTTCTGCAGAATTAAATGTAGTAAGCAGTTCTCTTGTAATATCACTGTTCCATGTAATTCCTATATTGTTAATGCCTTTTATAATGCAAGAATAATTGTTTATCGTTAAATGTGTTTCCATAGAAAATCATAATTCCTGAGTGAGAGTTAGAGGTCTGCACGGGCTCAAAACTGAAGCCCGAACCCGGCCCGTACCCGAGATTGTCTGACCCAACCCGACCCGACCCGAGGCACGCGGTTAAATTTAGAGCCCGAACCCGACCCGAGATCCGCCCCCAACGAATAGCCAGCCAACAAAAAAAGGAAAAAGGCTGCATTTCACGATTGCATGCAAAGAAATAGATTAATCAAGGCTCTGCCATTTCACAAACATTTACCAGTTATGAAAGTTTGTGAACATCAGGTGTGCGGTCGCATACATTCTGCCGAGTTTATGAATTTTGTATGGACAAGAAGATAATTCTTCCACCGTACAAATTATGGTCATTTTTGTCAGTTAAGGCTCGTTAGCATTCTGTCTACTTTAAATCAGACATAAGATCTTAAATAAGATTGTATTTATTTGAATGCATTAATCATTTATTTGAATTAGCGAGAGAGAGAGAGAGACCGAGAGAGAGAGCGACCGAGAGAGAGAGAGACCGAGAGAGAAGGGGAATGTTGGCGTGCGTGTGGAACCTGCGTCTCGGCGTCTCTCTCTATAAGCAATGAGGCTTAGTTACTTCAAAACAGCGATTTTGCCGCCTCATTGCAGATAAATATAATGTTGTGACTTGCGAGTCAGTAGCCTGTCGGCTATTTTACTAATAAAAGTGTCCGTGATGTTTGTGCTCTGCGCGATCTCTGATATCTGTGGGCAATGTGTGTGCGTATGCCTATGAAAGCAGCGAAGCCTCTGCATATAGTTTGGCTACAAACCCGAACCCGACCCGAGCCCGAGGCTATCCATTAAACATTAACCCGAAACCCGACCCGAAACCCGACAGTATTTCGGGACCCGCGGGTTCGGGTCGGGTAGCAGACCTCTAGTGAGAGTACATAAACAGCTCAAGTAAAACATCTTGGGTTGTTGTTAATTATGGCATGAATGCAGCAATATTGTATAAAATGAGTTATAATGGTTTTCCATTTTAAGCCTGCCTTATAAAAACATTAATATGAGTGACTATTATTGAAGTACATATACCTTTTGAATTACATTTTCATTTGACTGTGGAAGGGATGTGGAAAGTGGAAACATTAGCATTTTAAACTTCAACTGTTAGCTTCTTAGGGTGAGCTTTATTGCATCTTGCTTAATACATTTCCTTTATTTCGCGAATTGTTTGAGAAAATAATTTTTGGGACCCCCCGATTAGACATACTTAATTTGGGCCATTTTTCCCCCCTAAATATATTTAAATTTTATCAGTTGTACAGGTATCAGCAGAATAATTGTTAATGCTGCAATTAAAGGGATGATACATTTCTTAAAAAGAAAAAAAGTATGTTGAGAAACTGGTTCCAATTGTTTACTGACATAGATTTTTAGATGCACTTCTACAAAATGTAGTTCTAGTATTTGACCATTATTTTGAAAGACTCTTAACTGGTTTTCTTGTGATTTCTTTGACTCTTGTAGGTCTCCGTATTGGCTGCCATGGGAGAAGAGTGTCCCATTGCCATCAAGTCCATGAGCTCATAATGAACAGAAGCTGACAGGCGGGTTGAGTGAGGGCCTCTATTCAACAAATTCCATTTTAGTTCTAAAAGTCACCAAAGCCACAGCCTTCACAAACCACCCAGAATTGGTTCTGTTAAACAGTAAAGATGCTGGACCTTTTGACTTGTCTCATGAGGTGTTGTCTAATCAGGATATTTCCATATCACAATGAGTTTCCAGCACGCTTGTTATTTGTTTCTCCTAATCCATTCCTTCATTATACAGAAGCACTTTTATCATTCGTTATTAAAAATGGGAATAGTTTTTTAATGCTCTACTTATTGCAGAAACCTTTTTATTCATGCCAACGGGCCTTAAACTGTTGCAAATCAGGCAGCAGCCATAGAAGATTACCTCTATGAATGACACTGACTAGTTTGCCGGCGTTTTGGTCTTTGGTCTGCTTTGATCTACTTTAGTGCCCAAGCCTGTGTCTCAGGTAGGCTAGGATTCATCTGCATGTCTTTTGGACCGCTTGCCTCTTGTCAGTGTGACCGGAAACTAGCGATCCTAAGACAGACAGACTCAACATTTACTGACATTAAATTCAGACCAAATATAATGTAACTGAATGGAGTAACTCAACCTGTTTTTTGTTGTTGGTTTTTGATAGTAATTCTACAAAGTTTAATGCCACTTGACATAATTTTTTTTTAGTTAACGGCATTTTTCCTCTATAATTTACATTTATTTTGGTAGCAACGGAGCAATAACCCAACTTTGTTTGTTACATCTTTTTAGTCGCAAGGGAAGATGATTATAAGAAGGGTTTTGAGCTTTGCATTGGCTACGGACGCCCTCTGTAACAAACTCTGTTTACAGTAGCTTTGATTTCCAACAAATTTTATGCTGCAACATTTGCTTTTTTTCTTTTGTACTTGTAGACAGGCACAGTGTGCGCTCAAGGGCTTCAATATAAACACTTTCTTTAGTATTCACATTTTATTGCATCTTACATGCACCTGATTTGTTTACTGGTATAAAGGCTTTATTTTAGTGTTTTTTTTCTTTCACGGTCAGGGCACAGTTTGCATTTGGCTCATTACAAATATAGTATTTTCACAGTAGTAAGCATTTTTATTTACTCTGAAATTCCTTTCTTAATGTTGAAATGAGGAACGATGCTATTATATCTCTGCGTTTGATTTCCACTAGGTGTTAGTTTTGATTCTGAATTTTCCTCTCAGTAGTTTTTGTTTACTGTAAGATGGATCAACTGATGAAAATGCTCTTGGTTTGGCAGAATGATTTTCAGCTGTGTTTGCTGTCATCTTACTATGTTCCCTGTTTCAACTAGTTTTTGTTCTTGTAAATCTAGCTCTCCTAGAAAAGTGGCCATAGATCTGAGAGCTCAAGTGTAAAGTATTGTATGACTGCACAGTATTGAGAAACTTTCACATTGGCATATCAAACTCAGCAAGTCTCTCAGGTTTCCAGTGTTCAGTTAATTTGCTGTTTGTAGTTTTGGTCCTACATATCACTGTTAAATACCTCTCTGTCTCTATCAGCAAAACATTAGTATTCATGCCTACAGGTGACTCACGCTTTATTTACTAGATGCATATATTTGGTTCATTTCTTGAATTTAGCAGCTTGACTATCAGCGACGGGCAGAAATAAAATTGGGTCAATATATTAGTGCAAACTGTAAGAAGGTGCTTAATCAGACAAGCAGTAGAAATGAGTGTTCAGTGTTTTTCATATAGCTAGTTGAATGATAATTGTAAGAAACCACCGATAGGGATAAGAGGGGAGCAATTATAATAAACTTAACTGAAAAACAATGCGCTTTTGTGTTTTCTTTTTCAAACTGTTCACATTTAGTTTGCAACAATACTTGGAAGACATTTACGTAAGACTTCAGTTTGAATTGTTTAATATTTCTCATAGTTGCATTATAATTCAAAGGTTTGGGATCAGTGAGATCAAGTAGAATCTTATGCTCACCAAGAGCAGCATTTATTTGATCAAATGCTGGTAAACATTTTATCAAACAACTTATTTCTAGTTTAAATTTTAAAAACTAAATTGCATGATGGAAACACTAAATTCAGCAGCAATTACTACAGTCTTAAGCATCACGTGGCCCTTCAAAATTCGTTGGAATGTGCAGATTTGGTGATCAAAAACTACTTATCCATGCCGATCAATTTAGTAAGTGTTAACTTATTATATTTTTTTATCTTGCTGACACAGTGTCTACACATCGAATAAATTCTGCCTTTCTTGTTAAAATAATAATAATAAAATACAAGTAATTTTCCTGAGGGAAAAAAACAAACAATACCTACTGGTTCATTTTACATGCCATTTTTCTTTTTACTTTGTTGTCAGCAGTTGTGAATGTTAAATATCTGAGTGTTTTGGTTTTTATTTTGTACCCATTTATTATTTTTTACTTGTCTATTTGAATGCTGTAGTAATGAGAGAACTTGGAACAGTCCATCAATAAGACGTAAAGGAACAATATGTGTGTACTTTGTACCTGTGAGTACTAAAGCACTTAAATATCACACATTGATGGTGATTTATTTAACTTCTGCTATTCATCATGGATACAGGCCTTTCTGTCATATCGGGCGAAACAATAACATGCAATCCATAAGAAGATGCCGATCACGGCCCATTTCCCCAAACCATTCATTCAGTTCTCAAAACAGACACATTTCTCAAAAAGTTTAGCAATGAGTATTAAACATTAGGTAGCAAAACTGATGACCCAAATCAAAATATCTGCATCCTGACAATGGAGATTGCTGAACAAATAATATACATGGGTTTTATAATTACAGTATAATTACAGTAGGCTACAGTATAATACCAGTACATCAGATGATGGGAATTTCACCATTCTATATGTAACGTTACAGTAAACTGTAGCACATGTTGTACACACTGTACAGTGTGACTATCAAATTTTATTTGTACAAATTTTTTAGGTGTACTGCATTTTTGCTGAGAAATGACTGCCTAGACATGGCAGGTCTTGTGTCAGGAGACCAGGAAACTGCAATAGTAATGTATACTGTAATGGAAATTGACCAACTGTGCAGAGGATGCTGAATTTACTTCCTATATTTATTTTTTTTTACTGTACTGTATGCATACCAAGTTCCTATACAATTATTTGGTATTTGAACTTAGTGTTTTTCATCTACTGCAAGATTACTTCCAGTGGGAAAATGAAAATGACCTGTTCCCAAAAGTTCATTGCTGAATTATTATTATTATTATATGTAATTGAATTTATGTTGTATAGGCTACTGTAATAGACATTGAGCTACAAAAAGAATTGCTGAATCCTAAGAGTTTTTTTGTAAAGTGTTATTGATCTCATGAGTGTTCACTGGGCAGGAAAGTCATCTGTGTATTTGAATTGCGTGTACGCATTTTATAATACCTGTAATAACTAGATTTAAATGTTTGAAAGACAAAGTTATGATGGGTTGTCTTAAAATCTTGTTTAAGAAACATAAATGTTTGGTCAGTTAGATGTTCGATAAAGTGTTGCTAGTTGGTTGCTAGGATATTCTGGGGGGTTGCTAGGCTCTTGCTATGCAGTTGCTGGGGTGTTTGATAAAGTGTTGCTAGTTGGTTGCTAGGATATTCTGGGGGGTTGCTAGGCTCTTGCTATGCAGTTGCTGGGGTGTTGCTAGACTATTGATAGCATAGACACATAGACATATTCTATGATTGATAGTGTGTTCTGGGTGATTACAGACATTCCCATATCTGTTTTCTTTTTCAATTTGTTTTCAAAATTGATCCATTTTCAAATTTTACTTTGATATTATTGTATTTCTTGGATATTTAGAAGTGTTAAACTTGCACTAAAACTTGCTCTCCGAAACTTGCACTAAAACTTGATTTATACCATCAAAGTAGCCTATATGTAATATTAATAGAACCGCATGTCTTCTTTAATGATAATAATAATTAGATACATTTATATAGCGCTTTTTTAGGTACTCAAAGCGCTTTACATTGAAGGGGGGAATCTCCTCATCCACCACCAGTGTGCAGCATCCACCTGGATAATGCGATGGTAGCCATATTGCGCCAGAACACCCACCACACACCAGCTTACTGGTGGAGAGGAGACAAAGTGACATAGCCAATCGGTGTGTGGGGATTATTAGGAGGCCATGATGGTCAGAGGCCAATGGGGAAATTTGATTCAAGCTCAGAAATATTTATAACCTTAGGGTACCCGCGGGGTCTTAAAAGCATTGAAAAAGTCTTAAATTTGATAATCTCAAATTAAGGCCTTAAAAGCCTTGAATTTGGTATACAAAGTCTTGGATTTCGTTACAAAGGTCTTATTTTTATTTATTTGTTTTGCCTTTCCTAGGATTAAGTTCATACCGTAACAAAATTGACTGTTACTAATGTAGGCTAATTAAAAATGAATGCAGCGTAACGTTGAGTGCACCTCGCGCTCCACGTCATAGCAGAAAGCGCGAATGCGTGCGCACCCGTTACTATGGTTACTAGGCAAGTGAGGTACACAGAACAAGATAGTAGCTAGCCTAGTTTGTCGGCTAAAATGGGAAAGTGTCGGTTTAATCCGCTGTGGCCAAGGAATCCGAATTACGTTTGGGTCAAGCCTGTGCCAGGAAATGACCGCGAGGCCTATTGCTGTTGGTGCCGGAAATCTTTTAAGCTAGCGACGATGGGTGTGACGAGAGTCTCAATAAGATGACGAAAAGTAAGCAGTTGGACCTTATTATTCGCTACTGGGTGGACGACCACGTCCAGTCACGATACTTCGGCTCGCAGTTTATGGGTCATGCAACGGCGGTGGACCTGCTCAAACATTTCAAAGTAAGTTTTTATCCTGAATTTAAAAAATGTTGAGTTTTTTTATTTATAAATAATATATGATATAGTTAAGTAACATAACACGACCAAGTGAGCTGTTCTATAATATCACGATTGCAAATATTACATTGAATGTATAGTTTAATAAACAAGTAGCCTAGTTAACATGTAGTCACTTAACGTTACAATTTAGACGCAATATCGTTTTGTTCTATTTCACCGACGAAAGAAAAGCAACACTAAAGTGCTGTGTTTTGTTATTAAATGATTCAGCATTTTGAACAAATCGTTTTAATGAATGACTCGATGATTCATTTATTAAGACGGTCACTTCCCGCCACATATTGCTTTATTGTCATTATTGATTTTTTTATATTATTATTTGTTTAAACATCAATCTTGCAGTGTAAATGACTTAATTTGATTGATAACAGCCCTTATTATTAAAACTGAATTTGATCAAATGTAAGAATTTGACAGGAAAGAGTGTGCATATATAGTAAGGTTTAAAAATTGTCCTTATAAAAGTAAATAACGCCCTGGTGTAAAAATCACAATTATGCAGATTTAAGTATGTAAAAGCTGATGAGAATATTGCTTCAAAAAAATTTGTATTTATTTATGACAGACATTTAAAAAGTAGAAACATAATTATGTAATTAAATGTATTATAAAAACTTCCTTATGTGTGATTTAAAAGGAAGTAGCTTACAAATAAATAATTGTTAACCTTTAATAATAGAATGATGTACTATCTGGGGTTCCTTATGGTTTACTTTACAGCATTAGTTGAGAGAGATTTTTTTCTTATGTACTGTACCTGATAGGCCCCAACTTAATTCATATATCAAATTGTTTCGATTATTATTATTTATTTATTTTTTCTTGAAGCAAAATGTTTTCTTGTCAGAAATGCACCAGAATGCTTCATTTACATGTTTAAATCATAAAAATTGTCTCATGGGGGATAATGCCCCAGACCCCCCTACAACAAATTACTTCGTAAACATGTCACCACTCAGACAGAACCCTTTAACCTTGAGGCCCCAACCTCCATCACACTAACTAATTATGTAGGCTATATAATATATGTTTGTTTAAAATTTGCTTTTCATGTCTTTTAGGAGTGTGTATGTGACCTTGACTTGAGGAAGATGGTCTCTGTGTCTATGGATGGACCCAATGTTAATTGGCGTTTTTTTGAGATGCTGCAGCAGGAGCATGCAGAGCATTTTGAGGGTGCTCAGCTGGCAGTGGTGGGGAGTTGTGGCCTGCATACTCTCCATAATGCTGTCAAATGTGGATTCACCGACTGGCATATGGAGAAGTTCCTAAGAGCTCTGCATACAATTTTCCACAATGTGCCAGCAAGAAGGGAGGATTTCTGTAATCTCACAAAGTCCAAAATCTTCGCTTTGCCTTTTTGTGGTCATCGCTGAGTCGAGAACCAAATGTGTGTTACGCTGTTGCGTATGTATTAAATATAACTGATAATTTAAATAAAATGTTTTATTTAATTCAAGTAGCCTACTTGTACATAATTATTTTCTAGGGTTCAAAATTTATACAGATTTGACATTTTCCCCTCATACTTCTTTCGGAATGGGTACGAAGTTGGCATTGAATTTCATTTGAAATGGTATTAAAAAGGTCTTAAAAAGCCTTGAATTTAATTTGGAGGATCCCGGGGGTACCCTATTGACTTGGTGCCAAGATGAATATTGAAATGTTATTTATTTCTCATTTTAAACAGTATTATTTAATGGTAATGCAATTTTTGTGAACACAATAATCAGACAATAAATTCCCCAAAACTATGCATGGGGGCTTGCTTTGGTGTTGCCACCCCCATAGACCCCATGCCACCCCTTTGCTACCCTAAAAATGGTCTTAAACTTGCCCAAATACTGCCAACACCAAACAGCATTGTCAGTTTTATGGTATTTTGTGGAAATGTGCCAGTTTTGAAGACTGAAACAAAAATGGCCCTTTTGAAATTCAATTAGCTGGTAAGCTTGAAGCTTTTATGATTTTTTCACAGCTGGCCTTCACATGAAGACAACTAAGCTGCTTTGACAGAAGCTTTAGTTAGCAACGTTACCATTTCTTTAAACGTGGGCGTCCTGTTTTTGATACAATACCTTTATGTGATTTATTTTCTGGACATTTTAGCATATTTAGCTCATAAAGTGTCTTATGACAAATGACTATTCTTTCATTGTCCCTTTTATATCGCAACCACTCTCCTGTGTTGACATATTTATAATATACTCTGGCCACTAGATGTCAGTAAAGCACAGTACAACTACATGCCAGATTTGCCCAACCTGCTTTTGATTAAGATGTGAAAGCTATCTTACTTTTTCTTTTAGCTTCCCCTGTTTACATACGAGTCTGCTAACAGGAGCCCTTAGGCATTGTCAAATGGTTCCTATATAGAAAATGGTCTGCTATACATTTCAGAGATGGATTGTGAATTGAAGTGCTCTGTTTACATTTCTAAACTCTGAAATAAGAACGTACATTCTAGAGGCCAGAAAAAGACGTAGATTCAATGCAGATGTAGATGCCTTTGTGTCCATAAGGCTGTTCCACCACATCCATTAGTTTTAATGGTGCACAAATCCAGGGGTGATTCTTGTTGGTTCTCGTATATACCATTGCACATTGCTTCCAGATGGAGAAGAATCTGTCATTTATTTCTTGGTCCTTGTTTTATTGTTGAAACATGCGGAGTGACAGCTGTTCTCACCAGTGAAGAAGATCAAATTTAATGTAGGGGTGTATATGTGGTTTCTTCCTTTGAAAACAAATATGTATTGTAATAGCCTGGTCTACTAGTCTGACAAGTGTCCATAACCCCTCTAAAATTAGCAAACCATCTTTGCTTTCAGTTTAGTCTAGCTGTCTTTAGTGTAGTTAGTTACAACTTACTTACTGTTTCCTATTTGATATGCAAATTTCTAAGACCTCTAAATTATCAACACGATCAAAACTTACTGAAAAACTGTTGCACACAATCGATTACATGCCTTCTGTCCTCTGGTTGACAGTGTATAATTTTTATGAGGTAAAATACCTTTTAATATAATTCTACAAGTGGTAGCCTACATGTGTCTTGTTGCTTAGGTTCTCTTGATTATCCATGCATTAAAATCACTAAAATATGATGCATTGGATTTTGAGGAATGCGTATTTGTACATCTTTCTATCATCACTGTATTTTATTACATTGCATCATCTTACTAAGACATTATTGAGATATTTAGAATATTTACCTGCATTTTATATAAGTATTCTGCTATACAGTTATAAAGATCATTGATTTACATTACAAGCTATCAGAATTCAATCTTACTTTCTGGATATGTAAATATCAGAAACTGCACTAAATTGCATATTTTTGCTCAGTTTGAGCCTTGAATAAAACTGAGGTTTAGTTTTAGCTCCATATTCACCTATATATTATTATACAGTATGGTTCATAAAAAGCACAGTACATAAAATATAATAATAATACAAATATTTTTCTAATGTTTGATTCACTTTTCCAATTATTTAACATCATATGTGTCATATTAATACAAATACTCAGATGCAAAAATTCCCTGATGTGTATTCTGGTAGAGAATAATGCTGAGCTTGACCCAAAGCCACCTGCCATCTGAGGTCTATTTACTTATGACCCATGATTTAAACTCAAGTCATCCTGAAGAGTGGAGGAGGTATTTTGTTTTACAGGAAACAAGGACATCTGAGTAAGACTACAAACTAAAGCCTTCCAGCAATACAAAAACACCCAGTTCGCCTTGTTATGGAATTCGCCTCCCAAGCGTCACTGCATTATGAATCACGGTGCTGCGGTGTAGTCAGAGCTAGTGCATAACAGGCCCTTATCACCTCACCATGATCCCTGATCAGTGCTAACCCCACAGCAGTCCAGTAATGCTACAGGACAGCCTAGAGCACACTAGATAGATAGATAGTTTATTCTGTTATTTGGTTGCATTCTTCATGCTGCTGGTTTCCCAAAAACAAAACTAGGTGTAAAATATGATAAAAGACAGGCTATTGAATATACTAGCGCCTAATGGAAAAAACAATAACTGTTTTCAAACAGGTTACCAAACATTTTCTGTCTTTAGATGGTCGTACAAACATGTGGTCCTGCTGTAAACTCAGTTACCAACCCAATATTACAGAAAATGACTAGTTTCTGTACATTAAACAGAGATAGAAGAAAGCATAATACAGTTGAAAATGATATACCGCTGCTTACAGCCACTTACTATCGAATTCCACATTTTGAACAAAAAAGGGGTCAGTAAGATGTTTCTTTATTTGACTGTATCACGGTTTCCACAAAATTATACAAATATGACTCAGCAACACTGATAATAATGCATGTTTCTTGAGCACCAAATCATGTTATTAAAATATTGCTTTGCCATCAAGGAATAAATTGCTTTTTAAAATATAAAAATTGGAATTTCAATAATATTTCACAATATTAGTTTTTACTGTATTTTAGATCAAATAAATGCAGCTTTGTAGAGCATAAATGACATTAAAAACAATAAAAGATGACATACCCTAAACTTTTTGAAGTGATGTGTGTGTGATATAGTGACACAAGGAGAAAAGGAGAAAGGGTAGTAAAGGGTCGTATTCTGTCAGTAAGTCTTTGTATTAGCTGCGGCCTCATATACAGTTGAGGGATCTTGTCTCTAAGCCTCTGCTTCTTTTGAAGTCCTTACTCTTGATTTGAGCGGGACTAAAGGAATCACAGTACGCTGCTATATGAAAATGCCCTCTTTATTAAAACATAACTTTCTGGAGGATTAAACTCATATCCTGTACATTCGTGTGGTATGCACACATTCAGTCATGTTCCTTTCACTTGTCAGTGTCTCTTGGTTTCTTTGGAAAGGACACTGCAGATGCTCTTGTGCTTAAGTAAGCACACTTTCTAGGCTTTTTGCCACAGTACTACTATAATGTAAGACTTGGCACTTTTCACTGCGAGGAAGGAGAGTGTTGGGACACTGGCTTTCAGATCTAGTTGAGTCTAAGTGGATTAGATCTGTTTATGTATAGATATACTTGTCTGTTTGGAAGAATAAACAACATGCAAGTTACATCAGTATTTTCTTTTATCTTTTCTTTTGTCATTTTATATTTGATTATGGCCTTTCCATGAGTTCAGATTGTCACACAATCACTTAAATGTGTCAAGTCTTTCCAGATGGACTTGTTATATGTTGTAATAAGGTTGTTTTTAATCTTATCTTTAAGTTCTGGCTTTATTTCAGGGAGTGATTGTTGTCATTTCAACTACTTTTACAGTGTTTTCACTGTTCAACCAGTGACGTGTGTAAATCATATTACTTCACAATGGGCAAGAGATTTAAGGGTAAGTGAGTGTATGGTCAACTAAGGAGTATCACGTTTTTGAAAGAGAAAATATGTTGGGAATGGAAGGATGAGTGGATAGATCTGATATAGATCTGATAGTGCTGCTTGGTTTGCTTGGGGCGTTGTTCTTTTATCTGGACTGTGTCTGCATGTCCACACGTCCCCTGGGCTCATAACAGACTTGACACTTCCCTCACCCCCTCTTTAGGCTCCCTTTGAAGTGTGCTACCAGGAAGCATGAAAGGTGAATCACCAGATGATGAACATGACAGCTAAAAACAAGGTTGTTTTTTATATATACAGAGGCCAAAGTCTGAGGTCACAAGTTTGAACATATGTGATTTATATTTCATTTAAATGTGGAAAAATATGACATTTTATAACAAAGCATCTTATAACATAAAATGAAAAGAAAGTGTATAAGTCTAGGTCAGTAATCAAATAAGTCCACTTGTGACTGATTATGTAAACTCCTTTGTACAGACAAGATGTTTCTCTTATGATTTTTGGATCATCTCAAATCATAATGAAGAATGATCTTCAGGTTTGACAAACTTGAGAAGTTCAAATATGGAGACATTATTTTTAGATGTATCTTTCACTCAAAGTTTTATCATGTATAAACTTTTTTTATTAAATTAGAATATTGGAAAAAATGTTACTTATCTCAGACTTTTGTGTGTGTATATGAATATATTTTCCTTCTCTCTGTCTTGTATCTATATTTTGTTAGGAAAGAGGTTCACTGCAAGGCTCTGATAATATATTTGTAGATTTTTTTGCCTTTGTTCTTGCAATATGTTTAAATACAGTTTAAGCCTTGTGCCCATTCAGCCAAGCTCATGCATAATTCTTAACACATTGAACTGTTTTTCTTTTAAATATATAGTAACACTGTATGAAAGGGTTTGTCAAATCTCTACTTTTGATTTGTATCTTCAAGACATTCTCAGCCAGTGTAGAATCCATTTTGTTCTATCTGCTGTCTGTGGAGGTGTACAAACACCTCAGATGGGGAGAGGCTTTGTTTGTCAGGATGTTCTGGAGAGAATGATTTCATGGGTTGAGAGTGGCTCAGACTGGATCTTCAGCTGTATATATAACAGTAGTATAATGTGATCCTTGTGAACTCTAGTGTGGCTGCTGTTTGAAGAAGCCTCCAGGCATTTCCTGAGGAGGCATGTTCTCAGAGCTTTCCAAATGACATGATCATATGTAACTGACCTTCTGTCTGCTGTTGATTAACATCCTCAAAACTCTGGGCTTTTCTTTTTCCCCTTTACTATATATTTACAGGCCTATTTTTCTGGCACATGTTGAACAATTTATCTTTGGGTTGAAAAGATTGATGATTAATCAGTGTTATTTTACTATTATTCATATAGTGTTTTATTATTTATTAATAATTAATTTATTTTAATATTTTCAGCTTTGATTTTTAATATTATTTTACATTTTAGTAATTTTGTTATGTGGTTTTGGCAAACAAATTTTTATGTATATTTTTGTGGGGGTTTTTTTACATTCAGGTTTTCATTTAATATATGAATTGTTGATGTATGTATTATATATGTATTTTTTATTTTACTTCAGCTTTATTCCAATTAACAAAACAGTCTTTCATAATGTATGTTGTAGTTAACAATAACAACACCATGATTCATGCTTTTTTGCTATTTGCTGATATTAGAATCTTTTATAATTTTCTTAAATGAAGTATCTGCCAATATTGGATATTTAATTGTCCATGCTTATTTCATCTATATGTCTACATTAGATTCGCTTTGCTTTCTAAATTATAAGTAAAGCTTTAAAAACACTAAGAATTTAATAACACAGTTAAATGTAATATTTTCATACTGTACATTATAATGCTGCGATGCTAACGTCACTTGTAGCATTCAAAATGGTTCATTTATGTATATATATATATATATAATTTTTTAGACAATTTAGTATAGAATTTTAATACTGGCAATTTTTCAATTATAAATCAATGACATGATGATTACCTGAATTATTGTCAGATGGTTTTTAATATCGGTCTATCCATAAATATGTTCTTTTCATTCTCTGTGACTGTAAGCAGTATTTCAGAAGCACTGGTATGCTTTCATAAGATGCCCTTCAAGCACATATGTGTTCTCCAGCAAATCAACAAGCATGGCTTCATGAGGGAAAGAGAGACAGAGATAGAAGGGGGTGATGGAAGCTTGTCTGTATTGAAAACAGATGAGACAGAATTTCTCTAATAGCTTCAAGGAGTCTTTGAGTGCTGGTTCAGGCAGCATCGCTCCAGCCCACAACCCCCTCATTCCCCAGTACACAGTCCGACTCATTTTTAGTTTTGCCCAACAGGTGCTTATTTTCCTCTGCTATCATATTAAAACTATAAACTATAAACGTTTCTGTTCTTTTATGATATAAACAAATATATATATTTTGTCTGTTCATTTGATAAATCTGCCACAAATCAAATGCACCCGGAGAGCATTAGTAAACCAAGATTTCCTCAATTTCTTGTTATTTTATTTATAGAGCCCTGTGGTTTTCTGTTATTTTGTGTCTGACAGACAGGCTGAAATCCATCAGCTGCCGAGAAGCACTTGCTCAAATATCACAGATTGATTTCTGTGAAGGAGGTCTCATCTTTTCCTAATACTGGATAAAAGAAAAAACACATTTCTACTGTTGCTTTCACATGCTAGTGTTTGGAAGGATCTCTGTAGAGTAATATAGATTAAACTGTGGTTTGCTCACATGAAGTAGGTTGTGCTGCTGTTTGCAAAAACGGTCAAAGTTAAAACACTACAGCAGAACAACTCCTACGTTTGGAAGCCGCTTTGACATGGGGAGGACAGATTTGTGTGTAGAAAGAGATGAAAGCTTGTAGTTCAACAAGGCCACTTACAGGTACATCTAAAAATTGAATATGGTGAAAAGTTCATTTTTTCTTATAACTAATTTCAAAAAGTAAAAATGTCATATATTTTAGATGCATTACAGTCCAAACAGTCCAAAAGTTGTTTTGTTTTAATTTTGATGATTAGAGCTTACAGCGAATGAAAGTCAAAAATCAGTATCTCAAATATTAGAATATTTACATTTGAGTTTCAATAAATGACCATCCATACAGTATAAATTGTAGGTATCTCTTGTTCTTTGAAACCACAATAATGGGGAACACTGCTGACTTGGAAATGGTCCAGAAGACGATCATTGACACCCTCCACAAAAAGGGTAAGTCACAGATGGTCATTACTGAAAGGGGTGGCTGTTCAAGGAGTGCTGTATCAAAGCATATTAAATGCAAAGTTGACTGGAAGGAAGAAATTGGGTAGAAAAATGTGCACAGGCAACAGGGATGACCGCAAGCTTGAGAATACTGTCAAGCAAAGCAGATTCAAACACTTGGGAGAACTTCACAAGGAGTGAACTGAAGCTGGAGTCAGTACGTCAAGAGTCACCATGCTCAGACATCTTCAGGAAAAGGGCTACCAAGCCACTTCTGAAACAGAAACATCGTCAGAAGCATCTTACCTGGGCTAAGGAGAAAAAGAACTGGACTGTTGCTCAGTGGTCCAAAGTCCTCTTTTCAGATGAAAGCAACATTTGCATTTAATTTGGAAATCAAGGTCCCAGAGTCTGGAGGAAGAGCGGAGAGGCACAGAATCCATGTTGCTTGAAGTCCAGAGTGAAGTTTCCACAGTCAGTGATGATTTGGGCTGCCATGTCATCTGCTGGTGTTGGTCCACTGTGTTTTCTGAAGTCCACAGTCAACGTCTACCAGGAAATTTAGAGCACTTCATGCTTCCTTCTGCTGACAAGCTTTATGGAGATACTGATTTCATTTTCCAGCAGGACTTGCCACCTGCCCACACTGGCAAAGGTACCAAAAGCTGGTTCAATGACCATGGTGTTACTGTGCTTGATTGGCCAGCAAACTCGCCTGACCTGAACCCCAAAGAGAATCTATGGAGTATTGTCAAGAGGAAGATGAGAGACACCAGACCCAACAATGCAGATGACCTGAAGGCTGCTATCAAAGCAATCTGGGCTTCATTACACCTGAGCAGTGCCACAGGCTGATTGCCTCCATGCCACGCCGCATTGATGCAGGAATTCATGCAAAAGGAGGCCCAACCAAGTATTGAGTGCATAGAAATGAACATACTTTTCAGAAGCCTGACATTTCTGTTTAAAATATATATTTTTTATTAATCTTATGTAATATTCTAATTTTCTGAGACACTGAATTTTGGGTTTTCATTATCTGTAAACAATAATCATCAACATTTCAAGAAATAAAGGCTTGAAATATTTCACTCTATGTTTAATGAATCTATATAATATATGTTTCACTTTCTGAAATGAGTGAATTTTTGACCTTTTCATGATATTTTTTAGATGTACCTGTATTTGAAGACTCTCTGAGACTTTATATTGGCTAGGTCGAGTAGTTCTCCGTGATATGTTTGTCTTTCATAATTTTATGATTTTCATGTTCGCAGTATGATGGAGTGTGTGTAGAAAGTGCTGACGGCGTTCAACATCTCCTGTGAATAGCTTGATTAATTCTCCATCTGAACAGATAGAAAAAAAGAAAAGAAACCCGCGGGAGTGATTAAATATGGAATTTTTCACCGTTTCTAAAGTAAAACCTCTAATCTCTTTGAAGAGGGTCCAAGTTGAACTATATCAGTAATTCTTACATTTGGCAGTGCTGTGAAATGCAGGTGAGTAATAGGCTGTTGCTTGCTAAGGGCATCTTACGTAAGACTTCTTAAGTGTGGTATGTAAGACTATTTTTCTATTTAAACTAGTCAGGACTGCCTTGTGGACTCTGTTTGGACTCAGACTGAATGAAATGTTCCTTATGGAGGCAAAATCAACCGCACATGTTAAGCTCTGTGCTTGTTTGAAGAGCTGAGTCTTGCTGAGTTAAGAAAATAACAGCTCCGGAATATAGTACACCCAGGTTGAAGGCCGTCGCTCTCGTGGGAGTGGTTGATGTTTTTGCTTGGCCTTGACAGAACGTCATCACTTTATCTGTGGAAGGTAGTCGCCCGGGAAGCGTCATGTTAACGGATCATCAGATATGTCGTTTATGTTTACAGAAACAGAATGTTCCGTAGTTTTCATATAACAGTAAAGCACTTAGAGACTTTCCCTTTGTTTAAAATCATAAGATCATAGATGGCGCTGTTGAAAAGTGAAAGAAAAGTCTGAGATCATTTATTCACCCTACACTTGTTCCAAACCTGTACAAGTTCTTTCTTCTGTTGAACACAAAAGAAGATATTTTGAAGAATGTTGGTAACCAGACAGTTGTTGGTAGCCATTGACTTCCATAGATTTTTTGTTAATACTGTGGAAGGCAATGGCTACAGTCAACATTCACTATTCTAATTACATTTTATTGATTTTATTGTGGAAAATTAATTTCTGTCTTTTTTGTTTATTGTAATTCTTACTCAAAATGTCATAGCTTGAACTTTTAAAGATGCATGCTGGACATATCCAATCATGTCTCTAAAATGCTTAAACATTTTTTTCAGTTGACCGCAGGCAACTTTATCCATCCTATATCCTATCCCATCCTATAGTTATTCTGTCATAATTGATTCAGCTTTATATCATCCAAAACCTGTATGACTTTCTTCTGTGAAGATATTCGTCTGAAATAACTAAAAATCATATGTACCTAGATTTTTAGCCTTTGTCTTTTTTGAAGTTTGTAAAATTGTATCCCTATCCATTTTTATTGCACGAAAAGAAGCGACCAGCACGTTCATCAAAATTTCTCCTCTTTTGTTCCACAGAAGAAACAAAGATATACAGATTTGGAACAACATGAGGTTTTGAGTTTTATAGAGCCAGGATAAGACTATTTAACCAAATGGGCACGTGTCTACATCAAAAGAATCTTCTTGGCATATCAGAGCAATTCAAAGGGATAAAACAACTTTTTCCACTTGAGCACGTGGCTGCTTCTCCTTCTAAGAAAAGTGCTTTGGAAAAGAGGGGAAAATAATGTTATGACGGTGTTTTCAGGTGATAGAGCTGTATTTGTGATAATATTGACTAATCTCTGTACATTGTAGTCTCACATTTCTAAGTATATTTTCAATCGCCCAAAATTCAAAAATGAACTCTTGTTTCTACACTGTAATTGCAGCTCTGGTGATTGGAAGTTTCCAGACACATCAAAAAATGTTTTGAAATGATAAAGGATATCCTTCTCACTGCAGCAGCCTGTGCACACAAAAAAGTGCTAAAGGTTGAGAATCGAGAGGGTGTTGAGCAACTACAATTCTTTTAGGCTTGAGCCAGGACATTGTTCCTGAAGCGTGAAAACAAAATAAAAAGGTCTAGGATGAGCAGAGCGTTTCCCAGTAAGTGTTGTGGCTTACAGTGCAGTGTGCTTCATATTAATGGTGTAGATAACGTTTAGTCATGGAAAAAGAGGCCAGCTGGAATATTCCGGACAGCTGCGGAATGAACTGACTAAACATCTCTCACTGTTCCTGTCGTTGTTGGGAACCTCATCACTGTCGACACTGAATAATAAACATCACTCCAGTGTGAAAACAAGCGAACTGTTCGCATCAGTATTCACAAAACATCTTCAAGCTCAGGAGTGTGGGAATATTAAACCTAGACTGCTAAGGCCATTATTATAATTGGTCTATTGTGTCATTTTATGTTTTTGTCCCATTTCTTCATCATTTCTGATCTTTCATTATGGTTTCATGTCTGACTCATGCAGTGGCCAGAGCACAAAAGACACGAGTGAGTGAGTGAGATCGAGGGCTGAAATTCTATAATTGAATTAGAAATGTCGGGAATTCTTTGATTGGGGTGAAATCCCTCCTGACCCTGGGGTACTTCTTTGAACAGATGAGGCTTTTGAACAGGACGTCCCAGTGGATTCTGCTTTTATTCTCTCCATGACCTCCGTCTCATACTTTATATTAAGGTGAACTGCCTGTAGTCACGTACTGTAGGGGTGCTTTAAAAGATTTAGATTTACTGTAGTTAAAGATCAATATTCTTAATATTCTGAGTACATTTTTAATAATTGTCAAAATATTAATATTAAGTTAATCACAAATATCATTTTTAGCTTTTGATTTAGTTGTGGTATTGCCTTAACACAGTGATTGCCAATCCTGGTCCCAGAGAACCCCCAACACTGCACATTTTAAGTGTCTCCCTAAACACACCTGATTCAACTAATCAGCTCATAATAAAGACTCAAGACTTCAATTGTGTGTGTGTGTGTGTCAGATAAGAGAGATCAAAAACGTGCAGTGTTCTCCAGGTCCAGGAATGGGAACATTCAGTTCCTATTTGGGGAAAGAAAACCACACTAGACTCGAATCTAAAACAGCTGTAAGACACAACTCATCAAGGCTTAAAAAAGTATGCACACTCTCAAAAAACATTAGCAAAACATGCACCTTTAGGGGTACAACAGCTTCTCACTGGGGCAGTACCCCTACGGAACATCTTGTTACTTATTTACCTGTAAAAGGTAAATAACACATTACTTCTCTTTATACTAATATGCACCTTTTAGGGGCAAAGGTACTTCCCCAGTGAAAAGTTGTTGTACTGCTAAAGGTACATTGTTTCGCACATTCCTATCGCTCTTGTTACCACCTTAAATCGTTATAGAATATGGACGAACAGTACAAGGTGATTTGTTTAGGCAGCGGCTGCTTACTAAAATCAATCCTAGGTTGCACTCTGTCTGTCTCCAAACTCTAGCATCCTCTGTGCATCATACATTTATAATTAGATGGGTTGAGTCTTTCTTGACTGATATATTACAGTGTATTAAGGTAAACTCTGCTTTGTCTTCCACTATTGTTACCAACACAGGGAAATCTCCCCAGTGTTATTTATCCTCTATACCAGGGATACTCAAATTTGGCTCGTGAGATCCTCTTTCCTGCAGAGTTTAGCTCTAACCCTAATCAAACACACCTGAACATGCTAATCAATGTCTTCAGGATCATTAGAAAATCACAGGAAGGTGAGTATGATCGGGGTTGGAGCTAAACTTTACAACAAAAACACACCAACAAATAACTGTCAGTGGTGAGTGCATTGAAGTAGTAAATGAACAAAAATATCCAGGTACAATCATTGATGTAAAATTGGCATGGGATGTAAATACAGCAGATGTTTTTTACATGAAAGGGCTGCAATTATTTTCCACAGATACAAAAAGAATTTCCGAAAGGACAATAAACTAAACTAATATGCTTCATTGGACCATCAGTGAAAAGGTTCCTTGTCTAAATCAGGGGTGGGCAACTCTGATCCTCAGGATCCACTTTCCTTCAGAGATTACCTCCAACCTTGATCAAACTCCCATGCATGTAGCTTTCTTGTAACCTTTGATTAGACTGTCCAGGTGTGTTTGATTAAGGTTGAAGCTAAACTCTGTAGGAAAGAGGATCTTGAATGCCACGGTTCCCCAACCCTGGTCTGAGGTCAATGAATCACCAAAGAGTGGATATATGCGACGCAAAAATGTGTTCTCTTTGAAAACTGGCAGCTCTGATGCATGGCTTTACTCTTCAAATATAGTCTCATGGGATGTTTCTCACTTGTTGATATGTATGGTCACCCAGCAGGAAGTGTCCTTACTACTCTAAAACATGCTTTCCTACTTGTGAGGCAAGCAAGGAGGCGTCGGGACACCCTATAATGCTGAAGTGCAATAAATCTGTAAGATCTTGACCGAGCTCCCCAGCAGACCTGCTTATTCTGGCCCCATGCCCCGATTCACTGTTTTCCCTCTCCGCTTGTCATCTCTACTGAAACATGTAGAGCAGGCAGATCAAAGCCGCTCCTCCTGGAGGTCTGAAGATGCGGATAGATCAAGTTTGCTCTCGCGAAACGCAAACCCTTTCAACTGCTGTTGTGCTCCAGTGGCGTTATGATCTTTGTAACTGGATGATCAAAGTAGCAAACCTTTTCAGGACGTTGTTTCCAGCGGTAGCTCAGCTCTAAGTCTGATTCCTCACGCGTCACTGGTGTCCATCACTGCGGTGTGTATTTTTAGAAGGAATGTTAGTTTGGGAACATTCTGTTGGCATAGGCGTTTATCCATCTGCACGATGGTCCAGTGCCCACCCTCTCATTTTTCCTCCCTTTGATTCACCACGTCCCACTCTAATGTGCACCAGCTGTGAAACCTGTGCTTGTTTTGTACTTGAAATGAACAGCGATCTTATGTTCCTACCTAGAGATTTCTATCTACTCCGGGGTTTGTGTTCTGTGTGCCTGGGCTGGAGAAATGGCACCTTGTGTAGTTGAGATTTTCCTTTCTAAGAAAAACACACATGGCTTTACACATTATGTAACACTCTGTTGTTTGGGGAATCTGTCAGTCGAAGTATCTAAGACAAGTGTATGTTATTAGTGTAAGTCAAGGCTTTTATTTCACTGAAAGAAAACCTTGACCTCCTGGGTTCCAGTAATTACATTTTTGAGGACTATATTTTAGTTTATGTTAAAAATGACATCCTGGGGTTTTTGGTTTAATTACATTTGGCTGACATCAGTTTTATAATGTTGTTCTTTTAAACTTTAAAAATCCTGAAGGAACTGTATCATGGTTTCCACCAACATATTAAGTAGCACAATTGTTTTCAACATTGATGATAATTCAAACTTTTTCTTGCAGGAAATAAGAATAATAAGATATTTCGGAACGATCATGTGATACTGAAGACTGATGCAGGCTGGACTGAAAATTCTACTTTCCCATCAGAAATAAATTATATTTTAAAATATATTAAGTTAGATAACAGTTGTTTCAAATTGCAATACTATTTCATAATAAATCATAATATTTCCACTTTTTACTGTATTTTTCATCAAATAAATGCAGCACTGGTGAGCATAGGAGACTTCTTGCAACACCATTTTAAAACTCTTACCAATCACAAACTTTATACTATTTCAGGTATGATTCTGAAGTGTGCATCCGATGGACAATGTACTATTCCATGAGGGCACGGAAGAGGAGATGTGAATGGCAGGGAAGTGATGCAATTTACACCGTAAGTTACATGAAAACATGGTGTATGTAGTTCATCTGAATTTCATTCACACTACACAAATTCATACTAAATAGAACATACTTTATAATGATCGCAAATTAAGTTTCTATTCAGAGAGTATGCAATTTTGTACACAGATAATGATGACTATCATTGGATTATCATGTATTATACTCAGTCCTGTTGGCTTAGGCATCTCAAAGATGACAAGAAACAACACCAGGCTGAGGTCAAGAACCAGTATAGTGCTTTGAATAAAGAGGGGCCTGAGTAAAATGGCAGATGTGATTGATATTTCCTTCCTAAACTTTAATAAACCTGTTGCCAATTGGCCTGATCAGAGTTTAATTTCAGGAATGGAAGTTTTGCAGTTTTCAGAGGAGTGGTTCTCTTCTTCTGTGACTGATCAGGATGACATGAATGTGACCCATACGGGGGCCTGTGGAAGTGCATGGCTATGTCACAACCTGTTTTCACTTTTTGCCAGAAATAACTCACTCCTGAGGGGGAAACACTCAAATTAGAACAGCTCAAATTACAGACCTTTTCATATGCTTTTTTAGTAACTCTTTATTACAGAATTATATTTGATATTGTGAAAAGCATCATTCATGTAACAGCAAGTCACTCTAGTTAACATTTTATTACATCTTTGTGATAACCAGAATAAAGTTGAACTATTATACAAGATAAGCTCATAAACGATAATGATATTTCAAGAAAATAGACTCTATTACATGACTAATTTAATAAAATGCTTGTGATTTTATTTGTTGTTTAAAGAAATGGTCAAAAGACATGGATAAATATTTTTGCCAATATAATTGTGAAGTTATACAATCTACCAGCAGGGGCCAACCAGCCAAACCCTAACCCCCTGTGCAGATCAGACATGTTACTCTTATACGACCATTTACAAATGCCTTTAATCAGCGTTAATCCAAAATATGCAGAGATCAAGCCAGTATTTGTCTTTACACACCAGCACGCTGGCGTTAAGGTGGATTAAAACGATCAGATATTTTTAGAAATCTTTAAATCTATCCAAATACATTCCTCATCCTCGCTGCCTTCTGGGCAGGAAGTACCCTGGAAGGTCGTGACCTGGCTATAGAGTGCTGATTGCACACGGACAGCCTTAAGCAATTTCTGCAGACCGCAAACTGTTCTCAATCTGTGCCAGCACTGGCAGGCTGGCATTAGCACAGTGCCTAAATAGACATAAATTGTAGGTTTCAATTGTGTTTGTGGACTTTAGCATTACCGGGGCTGTTAAAGACACTATTCAACATCCTGAATCAATTCATGTTGAAATGCTCTTTATTGTACTCCCTCATTTTGTGTGGGTGATTGTAACAAAACATTAGATGAGTCTTAGGAGATGAAAATGGCTAAATATATGTGCAGGTGCATTAACAGATTGCAGGATATTATCATATGCATTATGCAGTTTATTAACTTTGTGATAAAATATTTTATCATTAAAATATGTATTTTTGCTATTATTATTGTTGTTAAATATTTACTAAAAAAGCTTTTTATTTATTTATGTATTTTTTGTTCAATTTAACACAACCTTAAACAAGGATGAACAGAGTGAGAATGTGATGTACACAGACACTCGATTGTTTTGCATCCGTAGGCTGTTATTCTCATGTTAAGCAGTAGGGGAGTGTTTTTCCTGGTGTCCAGCCACATTTCTCCCACTAATTTCCCCAGCACTCCCAGCATAGTTGTATTTCCCACCACATGGCCTGCATGGACATCCAGTTCTGTCTAGGTTACTTCATGTCAGATCAAGTGCAGTACATGAGTATTTTTGTCCTTCATCATAAGATGTAAGTCGATGCAATGTAAGTCGCTTTGGATAAAAGCGTCTGCTAAATGCATAAATGCAAATGTCATCATGAGGGTGTGGGGCTCTGGTGAAACTCACTCATGTAACAGTGACTCACATTCATTCAGCCCTTGATCGTGTTACTTAACTCTCTGTTTATAAGATTTAATCACACAGAATTACACATAATTAGGAAAGTGTTGATCTCTATTCAAAAAGTACTTAGATTGTAAATAAACAGTTATTCGGTCTTGGGGAGTAACTAAGTATAAGTATGACAGATAAAGTAGTTTTTTTTTGAGTGTCAATAATTCTTATTAAAACAGATGAACTCTTCCAGCCACTGCTGCTACATTTTCCACAATAATAAGGTTTAGCATTACAAAACATAATACCTTTATTCAGTAAGCATGCACTAAATTGATTAAAAGTGACATTTACAGTATAATGTTACAAAAATATTTCAAATACATTTTTTGAACATTCTATCAGAGAGTTCTAAAAAATGTATCACTGTTTCTACAAAAAAGTATTAACAGCAAAATTCATTTTTTTAAATGAATTAGAAATGTTTCTTAAATAGAAAATCAGAATATTATAATGATTTTTGTAGGATCGTGTGACACATCAGTTTCTGCTTTACTGTATTTTTTATTTAATAAATGCAGCTTTGGTGATCTTAGGAGACATTAAACATCTAATTGGCCATAAACTTTTGAATGGTGTTGTATAGGTATATTTATGTAAATAAATAAATTAATGTATTTATGTAGGTGTTTTATTAGTACCTTTTACTGAGCATACTAGACCCACTCTAGATTTAGGATTAAACAGAATAAATCTCCCTTATGAAATCTGTTTTTGTATGTTAAAATGACAGCACCTTTCCTTCATTTTGCTTTACTTTATTGGTGTTGAAACAGCAGTCTGGCTCTCTAGCTCTCACCGTCTGTAACAAATGGCGTGCATGTGGAGAAAAGAGATGAAGTACCTCGTACATCAGAGAGCTTAAAGAACAAAAGAGCATTTGGGTAAATGGAGGTAGAGTCCTCATTTATCTTGCTTATGGCACACTCATTCAGTCTATGAGTCCAGCACTAGTTCACATGCTCAGAAATTGGTGCATGATGCTCCATGAGGGGATTAATTGTAAATGAGGTTAGAAAGCATTGCTTGTTCAGGTATACCTGTGTCCTCATGTGGATTGGATTGTGCCTACAGTACAGTGTACAGTTTACAAAATGTGATGTTTGAAATGTGATCTCTCATAATGCATAATAGAATAATCAACATGTTTACCTTGTGAAATGTGACCCTAATGAGCCCTAAACAAGGCAAGCTTACATGCTGTTTTCTAGACTATTGTTGCGTTTGAACTTTTTATTTGAGTCTTTTGTGGATCTCTGAAGAATTCAATTGAATGTCTGTTTCAGTTGCTCAAGCCACAGGGGCTGTTGTCTTTGATTGCGGAGTGGGTTTGACCACCTGGGAGAGTAAGAGATGACTAACGCTTGCAATATGTTTAACAGAGAGGACTCTCTGTTCTCTGGAAGAATTTGCTATCAGCTGTTTGTCTCTCTGTGTGTGTGTGTGTGTGTGTGTGTGTGTGTGTGTGTGTGTGTGTGTGTGTGTGTCAGGGCTGAACTATAAGGATGACCTGCTTGCCTGGGGGCAGAGTGAGAGAAATTTGAGACTGTAGCACATATTTTTGTACACTGTAAAAAATATCTCATTAAATTGACTGGAAAGAAATGACAGCTGTGACTGGACGGTGCACAGGGTTATAAACACAAGAGAAAACAATACACTCAGGGTAACACCCAATACTCAAATAATGCAATAAACATTAATTAAATAACAGAAAATGTAACAGAAAAAAACCCTATTGTATATTACTGATAACAAAAATAAGAAGAAACATTAACTAAATAAGATGTGATGTCACACAGAGACTTTGAGGAATGTTCTTTTTTCAGTTTTACTGCAAATTGTTAGCCTGGTAATACCAAACTGGAAGGGCATAATTCACAAGCGTTTACTTTCTCGTGAGGGGGCTGAAGTTTAAAATCATTGGTGTACCCATGATGTATTGGTGTTTGGTTATGACGTATGTTATGCGCTGGCTCAGCCGCCTCGAACTGAGCTGATGTCGAAATAAATTAACTTGTTGAAGTTAATAACCAAACCTGTGTATGCAAACTCACCATTAGTATGTGACAATTGCCTCGTCGATGACAATGGCGACGAGATTTTCTTGGTATAGGGTTGAAGCCAACATAGCGCGCCATTTTGGATTGAGAATCCAGGATTCGGAGCTACCAAAAATAAGGCTGAAATTCCCCTCCATGATTTCTCGATCATTGTGAACACCAAGCTTTGCAGCACACAGACCGAGTTTTGCTGCCTCCTTAACCTGATCGTCCATGAGGGCAACCAAGGGGGACACAATCACAATTATCGCCTTGCCGGACTTTGGCCTCCCCAGTTTCTCACTGACAATCGGTAACAGTTGCTAAATTAAACAGTTGCTTTTCCCAAAACCTGTCGCGAGTAGTGCCACAACATCACTTCAGTTGGAAAATGGTGGGAATATTCTCCACAACAGAGCAAATAGCATCCGGTGTCTCCATGTCCGCTGTCATTTTATATTTCCCTAACCTAAACCACAATCTTAAATTCTGCACTTGGCGTCTACGTCACGGCTCTCAGCCTGCCCTCTTTTCGTTGGTTGGATGGCTGGTGTGGAGCCGGAGATAATCTGGGAGCTGGTTTGCTATATCAGAAGCGAACTGAAATTCAGCGGAAGTACGAAGTCTGACGTAGTCAGGCTAGTAAATTGTATGGTAAATCATTACAAAAAGCTTTCATTTGACATGCATTCTACTATAAAATTGTGTTTAATGTGATGTTTAACCATTTATTATTTTTCACTGTAAATTATATGGTAACTTACCATATCAGTTAACAGGTATTTACTTACTGTAGAATATTTATAGTTTTTCCTGTAAAAAATGACAAAAAAAATGTATAGTGTTATAGTGTCCTATTAGACCAATACCATATATTACTATTTTTTATCATGTACATGAATTTGTAAGCCTTGCAAATTTAAACGTGGTTTTCTGTGGCATTTGGTTGTGAATTTTGCTTGTCAGCTTTTCAAATTTGTCAGCTGGAAAAAAATATTTAGCTAGCACAGATATCTATCTATATGAATGGGTTGAAATGTACAGGTAAATTCACAATGTTTAAAAAGTGTTTATTGAAAGTTTTTCCCCCTCTAGTGTTTCCAGGATATAATTTCCTGATGCAGTTTTCCTTAACCTAATATATTAATTTTTGTATTACTTATTTGCATATAAATTATTTATTTATATATGAACGTGCATAATAAGAAAGTTCATTTTTAAATATAAGATCTATACAATATAAAAAGTGTAAACTTATCATTTAAATTATAAATCTTAAATTAAAATTTAACTAGTAACTTATTGTTTTGGGGCCTGAGAAAATGTTGGCAGTGCCAACTGGGAAGCAGAAAAAGTGTTTTTGCATAGGTCAGGTTTTGCCTTCGTTGTGGGGACCAAATGTCTCCTTTTGAAAATAAACCTGAAATCACCTTCATGTGCTTTATGAAGTCTTAATTTGCACAATAGTTTCTGCGAGTGAGGTCCGTCTATGTGTGTTTAAATGTAAGTTTATGTTCATCTTCATGAGAATATCTCACTCACAATCACTTCATCACATCATCTCTACACTATAAGAATATGCAGCTCACCTGTAAAGCAGTACGCATTGGTGCTCTTTCATCTACAACACTGGTTTATTTCACGAAACGCTGTGTACCCGCAATGCGTTCATTGTAATCAAGGTTTTGCGCCTTCAGTTTTTTCAAAGGAATAAAACAATGGCATAGACTCAGTTTCAAGGCCTCAATAACAAGCAGATGTTTTTTCAGCCAGGTCTCTTCATAACACCATAACACTCTCTGGCAGCCTGCAGTGTTTTTATCCCTCGCTCCAGCCTCCACGGTCTTGTTCCCATCCTCCCCTCCTCTCTCATGCTGACATTACAGCCCTGCCCTTTGTGCTAGCCTTGGTCTGGATCTACTTTCTTCATCAGGACTATGACAAGGGACGTATCATTGAATCAAACAATGAGCAATTCATGACAGGGGCTAAAGAGGTCCACATGTCTCCAACAAGGCCTCTGGAAGTCAGGCATTATATAACGTCCCTCACACATGTCTGAAGATAGAATACATTATTTTTTTTATTCTTTTCTTCACAATTTAATTTATTTTTGAATTCTTCACAAATGGTCCATCGTTACTCAATTAACTTCTCAGTGTGCCTATTGTTTGCTGGATCTGTGCATCTTTCTCAAAAAGCAGACACACTTTTCTTCTGATATCTGCTAGAGTCTTTGGGCTCTGTGCCTCCTCTCGCTCTGTTGTCAGCTCTCTCAAATTTATTTCAGTTTAGTTCTTTTAAACTGCTGTAGCTTTACTGGCTGCATTTGTCAAGTTAAACCAGTGCCTTAAGACACAGATTTAGGTGAATCCCATTTCTCTGTCTTACCACTTCCTTCCCTTCCCTACCCCTTCGTCTTACCCCTAGCCCAGGGTACCGTCACCAGAGGCGACAAGTGTGGATCACAAACTTGCCGTCTGCAAGTGTGTGTATGTCAATTGCGTGGGTTTTAGTGATTTTTTTTCTCTAGTCAGAGAAATGCGGGACTGTTGTGCAAATCAGCAATGTAATGTTAGCGTGGAAAAATAGCGATTTTTAAAAACGTTTCAATTAAGAACATGGTTGCAAATATATATGTACAGGACTGTGTAGAGCACAAAACAAGACTCGTAATTTTTAAATCAGTTATTTAAGCTGAAAATACTCTCTGGATGATCTGGCCGCAGTGTGTTCTGGGTACCCCTTGGTTTCAAGTAAGCTCTCGAAAATGCATGGTTTTACATTTATCAGACGCTTTTATCCAAAGCGACTTACAGTGCATTCAGGTTATGCATTTGTATATTCAGTACGTGTGTTCCCTGGGAATCGAACCCACAACCTTTGCGCTGCTAACGCAATGCTCTAACCACTGAGCCACAGGAACACTAAGGGATATCTACCCCTTCGATCAAAACTAGAATTTGGGCAGCTCTTACTCTCACGTGAACACGCTAAACTAAGGGGAAGGGGTAAGACAGAGAATTGGGATTCACCCTTAATATTGGACATAAACTGGCAACCCAATACCGTATCAGAATTATTCATCACATAAAAGTAAACAAAGAAAGTCTTTAAAATGAGACATTTATTAATTGAGGAATGGTTTTAATAATCCAGATTTTAATGTAGACTTGTTTTTAAGTGTAGGTCTAGTCTAAACTAAATTGTTAATGTAATCTGTATGTTTAATGTAGTCTAGGCCTGCTCATTCATTCCTTCATTAATTCATGTTTGCAAGTTAAGTTAATTTTGTTATTCAATGTTGTCAATTACATTTTATTTGTATTTTATTTGTGTCTTGTCTAATCTTATTAATTGTATACTTTAATCTGTTTAAAGTATAAAAGTGTAAAAGTACAAAAAACTGACCCAGACTAAATTTAATATACAAAAAAAAAACTAAAAATGTCACAGACTACATGTCATGTGTACGTTTTGTTTTAGTTGGTGTTTCCTTTTTCCATTTGTAGTTTGTTACATTGGTTACTCATTGATTAGTGTCTTCACCTGTGTTTAATTGGTTTGGTCTGTCTCTTTAAGCTCTGCTCTTCCTCTGCTCATCGTCTGATTTCGTCACATGGTGGCTTGCTTTATGTTCATGTGTACTCCTATGTGTTTGAGTTTGCTTAATGAAGAAGAGATATATAAAATTATACTTTGTTCCTTTTCCTGTGATTCATCATACTGCTACATATATATATACTTCCCAATTGTGTTTATTTTCATATCTGTTTTCCTGCACAAGGCAAGGAAATATACGTCTCCTTCCAGATTGAGACATCAATCTTAGATTGTGAGTTATGTCTCACTGTCTGGATTCTTCTCTTGCCCTCAATATACCTGTTTGCAATTGTCAGGACCTTGCCTGTTTAATGACCACGTCTCTGAATAAAGGTTTTCAGATGGATCCGAATGCTTCCTCTGTTCCTTCCGTAACATACATTTACACGCATATATATGTATATTAATCTCAGTAGTCAACATTTGAAGTGGATCAAAAAAGTTAAGTCAAAGTTGTCCTAAGACAAGAATGCATTTTGGTTTTAGTTTGGTTTTTCAACTTTGATGAAAGGTTTTTATCCACTTTAAATGAGGGTCAGTGTAATGGACACCCTGTTTTTGACATCAACAACAAAAGATAAATAAAGCAATTTTTCCCATTTCTGTAAGTGCCCTTTAATTTGTTATCATAACTCTGCATGATTGTTTGAGTAGTTGAGTAGCATTTTATTGTTTACCTTTTGGTATGGTTTCTCCCTGCTGTATGTGACCATGTGACCCAGTTGTGTTTAGCTTAATAGATTCCTCCAGTTTAAAACCATTCCTAGGAAGACATAAGGCATACAAATTATCTCATTTTTTCCTAATGATGTGACTGTTTGTTCTCTTCTGAAAGACATTTCTCACTGCCACTATCTCTTGTTTCCTAGACCTCTTTCTTTCACTCTTTATTTCTCACATCACTTCACCAACCAGTTGTACATGATCTTCCATTCTCACGGTTCTGTTTGCTCTCGTCTTTTATCTCACATGGCAATCTGAAAAAAATTATACTTTGTTCCTTTTCCTGTGATTATCAGTACTGCTCCACATTATTAACTTCCCAATGGTGTGTTTATTTTCATATCTTTTCCTGCACAAGGCAAGGAAATATCACGTCTCCTTCCAGCTTGTGTTGAGACATCAATCTTAGATTGTGAGTTATGTCTCACTGTCTGGCAGCAGGCTGCACTACAGCTAAGCATAACAAGCTCTACTTCATATCACACACGCATGCATTTACACATAATTATTAAACTCTGGAAACAACAATCTTTACAATAAAATACTCTAAAACACTACATAGAGCTAAAACATCTTTTAATTCTCAATAACAAATATCTACATAGACCTTGAGCGGGAGGGAGAGCGTCCCTTGTCCAACAGCTCTTGTAGGAAGGACAATATCAGCGATATGTCACAGGAAACTGGGTCTGTGCCGCTGGTTGAGCACCAAGCGGTGAAAACAGACAATTAAAGGGCATAGAGGCGTCTCGTAGACGGGGCTCTAGCCTGAGTGATTGTGTTTTGAAATCTCTCTGGGACGTCTGCGAGCTCCCATCAAGATTCCAAAAGGTGCAGAGCCAACAGCTCGGGCCTGGGATGCCACATCATTCTGTTTGTCTGAGAGAGGAGGTCCCGTCCCAAGGGAATGGGCCCTGGGGCTGCAGTGAGCAGCTGAGACAGCTTTGAGAACCAATGCTGGTTCCTCCAGAGCGGGGCCACTAAAATAACTTTGTGTTTGTGTTCCCTAATTCGTCTGATGACCTGAGGGATCAGAGCGATTGGGGGAAATGCATAAAGGAGGAGGTTGGACCAATTGTGGGCCAACGCATCCATGTCCTTCGAGGAATATGTCAGGCAGTGAGAGTTGTCTTTTGAGGCGATGAGGCCATGATGGGCTCCACACACTGCTAGCATTTCCAAGCAGTTGATGTGGAGACTTCCTTCCTCTTTCGACCACAGGCAGAAGGCCGGTCGGCCTTCGCACAGAGCTCCCCAACCCGTGTGGGAAGCATCTCCCCAGACCATCTTCCTTCTGCAGACCATTACCAAGGGTTCATCCACTGATGACATTTCCAAGGGCCCAGGGTTGTCACGCAGACCCGGTTCACCTTGATTTGCAGGTGTCCGTGATGCCAGGCGTCAGATGGAACCCTCGGTTTCAGCCAGTGCTGAAGGGGCCGCATACGAGGCATGCCCAACTATAGCACTGGGGACGCGGAGGCCATGAGGCCCAGCATTCTCTCAAACGATTTGAGAGGGAGAGAGGTTTCTGTCGTGAAAGAGGGTGTGAGCCGCTGTATGCCCAGAACACGCTCTGGCATGACCACAGCCCTCATTTGGTCGAAAACTGTTCCAGGAATGATATCCCAGGGAACCACTCATCCAGGCGGCTGTGGGTGGGCTCCTCCGGCAGAGACCAGGCCCAGCTCGTCCACAGTTCTTGACAGGATGTAGAAAATTTCGGCGTCCGTGCCTGGCTTAGGCTCGCTGGATTCGCCAGACTGAGGGAGGGCGGGCTCACTCATTTCGGCGCGCTGTGACTTTCTGCCCCATTGCTTTTTCCTCACAGGTCTCTGGGAGGAAGAAAGTGGGAGGGCACGAGGGGCGGAGTCGCTCTCTAAAAAAGAAAGCTCTCCGCGAGCGCAGAGAGGTGAGATTCATATCCACACAGTAGGGATATTCCGTCTCGGTGAGTGCTGTTTCAGCGTGCCCAAGCATGAAATACACTCACCGTGAACATAAGCGGTGTGCAGGGGAGCCCTGTACAAGCGACAGTTATGGCGCGGCATTTGCAACAATGCCGAGAAAGAATTTGCTCTTTTACTGCTCTTTCGAGCATTCGCCGGATGGCGGCAGGGGACTGTGAGACCACAAGCACTGAGTGGCTTGAGAGTGGCGAGTCAGCGGGGAGATCAATCGAGTCGAGGTCTTGATCCGCTGCGAAGGCTGGTCTACGGCGAGAAGGGCTTCAAGTCTCATAGATCAGCGAAGAGAAGGCGTCGTCGCTGAAGGAGAAGAAATCTGAGGATCCTATGGCAAAGCGGGCACTTATATAGCCAGAAGCTCCACACATTCTGGCAGGCTTTGGCGAGATTTGGCGGTGCAGCACCGCTGCCGAGCCATTGCTTCGTTTTTACAGCACTGCACGAACCAATGGCGCAATAACACTGCGTTATTGAAAAAGGCTTCAGTTATCGAAGAAAAATGAGTTTTCCCCATATGCATCTTAAATAAAAGGCGCAGTAAGAGTGAAGTATTGAAAGGGAACACACATTATGTTCGTAGAAACTAAAAAGTTACTTTTAGTTTCTATAATGTGCATTTTTTCTACATTCACAGTTAGTCTAACAAAATAATTTATTAAATTATAAAATTTTCTGTTCGCTATTTGATGTCCAATTTAACCGTTGTACTATAATGAAATTATTTTATTTTAATAGAATGTGCAGCTTTCTAGGCCCAAATGGTCTACAGTTTTGGCAGGAAAACTAACGGATCTCCTGAATCTTTGTTGCATCAATGTGGGGATTATATTTATTTTTTGATATGAAAGGTCCGATATCAGGTTGTTTCAGGCCTGAGAATTTGGCAGCAGTAACATGAGGACAGTAGCTGATGGGCACTGTGGAGTTCAGATACAGCTGGATATTCAGGAGATTTGACCCAACTTGAAGAAGAGGTGCACATCCCTGGCCATAGAACGCCAGCTGTGCTAACACAGACATATGGTGCAGAGTAAAGCAGATTCAGGTTGCAGGTGGTCACATGAGGATGGGATTGTTTTTCTAAGGCTTGGATAATCTGAAGGGAGCCAGCCTTTTAAAGAGCCTGTTGGTTTCATTGTGAAAGCGATGAAGGGTACAAAAGGGTGGTCATGGACATTGTTTGTGATGAGCAGATGACAAGCCTTTGGCAAAGTTGATGGAGCAGAGGTCAACATAGATATTCAGTTAACCATTTTTGATGCAACACAGATCATGTTAAAAATGAAAGTGATTCCTTATGTGAACAATTATTTGAAACCGTAATATAAGGCGTCACACAAGCAATAATCCACCTAAATGAAATGTTGAACTTTGAAAATCACTGTGTATACAGCTATATAAAGTTCAGTCGTCTGGGTTAACGGGAAGGATTTATCTTCCTCTGTAGGTTTATGTTTACTTCTGCTCATAAATATCCATTGTCTCCTCCGGCCTAATTGTTTCCTCTGTCTGCCAAAGAAAACGATCCATGTAAACTTCACAACAAGGGATGAATAATGGACATGTAGGTCTTGTTAGCAAGACCCTATTAAATGGAAATTGTTCCCTTCTCTATCCTCTCCCTCTTCTTTTAAATCTCTCTTTGTTTCTTGTAAACTGACTATTTATTAGGGGTGGGCATAGATTAATTTTTTTAATCTAGATTAATCTAGATTAATTTTGAAATTAATCTAGATTAATCTAGATTAAAATGGCTCATTTGAATTCTGCGAAGGCATTCAGAATATGTGTGCAACCCAAATAATGGCTAAAAGTAAGTCTTTGAGAACGGGTTTCTCAAGCCAGGTGGCATTAGACCAGGGGCTCATCTCCTGTTTCCAAAATGCATCACAAACTGCTTGAGAAAGCTGTTCTACTATGATAAGTGATGATGAAAATAAACTATGTTCAATAAGATGTACTTGTGTTTACTAACTGTTTATTCAGTTAAACATGAATTTTGAACTGTAGGCCTACATAAGAGGTCGTGATGAACTGTTTACAGTTTCCATTGGGAAGCTTCTTAAAAATAAATTTTCCCTGAAGCAAACCCGGCGGCTTCATAGCTGCATCCATGTTAGCACGTCACGTCTGATGTGGTAATTTCACAGTAACGTTAGGCATACACACAGGTTCGAAGCAGAGGGTGACACGGGAGTGAATTCTCAAGTTCACATGAGACCTAAAGCGCATCCTGTTTGCTTAAAAGCGCAACGTTTCGTTGTTATTCTGAGTGCACACAAATAAACGTAGAGTCTTTACAGATTCGAAAGATGTATTAGGCTACTTTTATCTGTATGACCAAAAATGACGGAGATGTAAGAGCAAGTGAGCGCACCGGAGCCTGTCCTGCGCAAACGCGCTTCCACACAAACACTTCAATAGCGCACATTTCTCTAGGTTAACATCATATTGAGCGGCCATGTAAAGTTGCTACTACATACATCTTTCAGATGAAAAGCCATATTTGAGGTTGATGAATGATAGGTGAGTGTTTGGATGTCCTGCCCGATTGTATTACCACATAGACCAGCCGTTAACAATCTGTCAATCACGGACTGCGAGCCTCTAGTTCAAGACTCGTTCTCGCCCCTACAGTGCAATTCGGCTAGGTATACATCCGCGCTAAAATATCAGGGTGAAAGTCATCATAGCTTGCGTAGTATAGACCCAGCTCCCAACCCAACTTTGAGAATAGATTAACGGCGATATTTTTTTATCGCCGATAAGAGCTATCCTCTCCTTCTTTTAAATCTCTCTTTGTTTCTTGTAAACTGACTATTTATATAATCTAATAGCAGCAGAGGTTACTGCCAGAGGACTATCAGACAGCAGCCCATACACACCTGCAGACCTCAGACGCATTATTCATGACACAGACATGACGCAAATGCTCTGGTAAAAGACTCATTTGCAGCTCAGGTGCTGTTATGTTTTTATGTCATATTCTCTGTCTGTTTCTCTCGCACTCTGTTATTTTAGCCCCTGCACCGGTGACCTTTGATAGCAGATTTAATTGGCAACATGTTTGGAGCTCATTCAAGGACAGCACCGAGATTATTCTCAAAGCACAGAACACTCTATCTGACCTGTACTTTGAATTCTCCGTGCCAAATGATATTCAAATAATAGACTCACAATTTTGCTTAGTGTGTAACAACCTTGGGGTGCTTTTTTTAGTCTTCCAATAAAGAATTCACTGAAAAAATAAGAGAATTCACTGTTGAATTGGTGTGTGACAAGCACATATTCTCAATATTGTCATATTGCTGACATTACTGGTCGAGAGAGGCTGGTGTTAACATTACCTGCGTTTACTTAGCTAGTTTAATTTCCTGTTTGACCAGTGCAGTGTTTATAGATGGCAGGTGCTGACATTTTGTTTTATTCATCTCTTTGTCTCTGTTCCAATATGATAAACCATGAACAACCTGTGATCAGCTCATACTTTGAACATTTTCCTTCCTTCTTTTCTTATCTTTTTCTCGTGTATGTTTGAATAGATTATTATCTTTCTGAAGGATATTAGTAACATATATGTATTTGTTTTATTTGAATAAGATGTTTATTTGGACTTCCTGAACTGCAGTTTTCATGTGAAGGTTATTTTCTAGGCAAGGCAGATGTTACAAACTGAACAAACATTAGGAGTGTTTGATTTCATGTCTCCAATTTCATATTATATTAATATTAATATCACAAGAGGAGCAGAAATATAAGATAAAAAATGTTCATTATTAATATATTGTTAAGAATCATTTGCATGCAATAACTGCCTTAAGTCTGGAACTCATGGACATCACCAGAGACTGCAGGTTTCCTCGTTTGTGCTGGCTTGCCAGGCCTTTACTGCAGCTAACTTCAGTTGCTGTTTGTTTGTGGCTCTTTCTACCTTTAGTTTTGTCTTCAGCAAGTGAAATGCATGCTCAATCGGGTGGAAATCAGTAGATTGACTCAGCCATTGCAGAATATTCTACTTTACCTTCAAAAACTCCTGGCTTGCTTTTGCTGTATGTTTTGGGTCATTGACCACTTGTACTATGAAGTACCCTCCAATCAACTTTGCTGCATTTGGTTGAATATGGGCAGACAGTATATCCCTATACACTTCAGAATTCTTCCGGCTGCTTCTGTCTTTTTAGATGTTTTTTTGGCAAAGAATAATCAGGCCCTGTTTGTACCTTGTGGTGAACCCTCCTCTGTATTTGTTCTCATGAAGTCTTCTCTTGATTGTAGACTTTAACAGTGGCACGTCTACCTCCTGGAGAGTGTTCTTCTTTTGACTGGATGTTGTTTTTCTTGACCATGGAGAGGATCCTCCGATCATCCACCACTGTTGTCCTCCATTGATGTCCAGGCCTTTTTTATGTTGCTGAACTCACCAGTGCGCACTTAATAATTTTTTTTTCAGAATTTACTAAACTGTTGATTTGGCCACTCCTAATGTTCCTGCTATCTCTTTGATGGATTTGTTTTGATTTTGATGCTTAACAAGTGTCTGTTTCACTTGCATGGAGAGCTCCTTTGACCACATGATGTGGATTCAGAGCAACAGCTTCCAAATGCAAATGACACACTAAGAATCAAATCCAGAACTTAATTGATGTAGAAATAAGAAAAGAATAGCCCATGACTGTCCATGAAACAGCTTTCGAGTCAATTGTCCAATTACTTATGGTCCCTTGAAAAAGGGGAGAGGAATTTCGTAAACCTTTCCTCCAATTGTGATGAGTATACCTTCAAATTAAAGCTCAGATTAATAATAATATATAATATTCATTATATAACTGTAACTTGAATATGTTTAGGTCAGAAGCTAAAATAATATAAATTGTGCCTGTGTCCAAATATATATGGAACTAACTGTATGCGTTTACAATGTAAAGTTAATATTACTTTTTTTCTAAAGTAAGCTACATGTAGGATAAAAGTGCAACAAAGTTGTTTCTGGAGCAGCTCCAGCACTCTGACACGAAGTGTAATACATCAGGGTCTAAATTCCGCACTTAATTTTGTTAGCATTTTGGCACTCTTAGTTGAGAAATTGGAAATTTGGCTACTGACAAATATGCTGAGGACATACAAAGTCATAGTTTATATATAAAAGAGTAGCACTGCAGCACAAAGCTCAAGGTTTGTACATAATTCAGATTATCTATCCACAGATGATCTTGTAATACTGTGCATTTGCAAGAGGTTTTTAGTATCTGCAATCCAAAAGACTGCCATCTTTAATTACACAATAAATCTTCACAACCACAATATTATGAATATTAAACACACAAGTCTGAAAAATGAAGTCTGGCTAAATGAATTCTTAATAGATATTGCATTATTTAAGAGGAGGAGAAACATGGTTTGGATTGGTTATATGGGGATTTAGATATTAACATGTTCAGGTTCAGTCCAGATGACTTTTGAAGAAATGTTATGTCTTGGTTATGTCCTGTGGATGGCAGATGAATGAGCCTGTAGGAGGGAATCGGGCCTGCTTGATAGAGCCCAAGTAAATGTGCCTGGACAGCTGTGTAGGTGCAGACAGAAACTGACTCAACAAGATAGTGTTTACACCTACTCACCAATACTGGTACAGTCTTAGTCACAACAGCTTTTTTTCTTTTTTAAATGTACTGCATCTAGGCTGTAGCATGTATAGTCCACACGGCCAGTACTTTCACAGCAGGGATCACTTGCCCAATATGAAATCCAGTATCTACAGGGTAAGATTCTTGCTCCTGCAGCCATTTCCCACTCTAGCCAAGTGTGTGTGTGTGTGTCCTCAGTAAGTTATAATAAAAGGGCTGAAGTTGCATATAATCTCTATCTCTTTTTGAGGTGAGTCGACCTCTGTTCCCACAGCAACTACAATGCTGTTCACGCACTACAGATAGCGTTACTATGGAAACCGCATTGAGATCATCAGGATTTACCAAAGAATCGAAAGCATTCAAAAACAGGGGTGAAAAGGTGAGAAATTAAAATATAAAGGATCAAATTAGCTTCGTGTGCTTTCTCTGTCTGCTGGCTTTGAAGTCCGATCCTGTTTTGGCAGGCATGATTCTCCCGATATCATTTGTGACCCTCTCTGTGAAATCCAGGCTAAAGTCTCAAAATCGAATTATGAGATAACAAGCATCAAAGTTTGATTTCTAACATTAATTTCACTATAATTTCAATCTTTGACATGACTTACTCATGACCGCAATATTAAAGATGTAAAGGTTACATTTTCACAGATCGTTCTTTACCGTATGAAGGATGTTTTGTGTGTAGAAATCACAAAAAAATGACTTTAGCTGGGTTTTCACAGAGAGGGTCACATTTTATTTCATGTAAGCCAGCCAAACAATAGCCTTGCAACATCTTTCAAAGTGACACCAAGGTATGCAAGACTAATAAAAAGAAAAGTAAATATATAATTCAGAGCATTTGCCTTAAAGCGGTCCTATTATGCTTTTTCACTTTTTGAATTTTAGTCAGTGTGTATGTTTGGGCATAAAACGATCTACAAAGTTACAAATCTCAAAGTCCACTCCAAAGAGAGATATTTCATACAAAAATAAAAAAAATCCCTTTTCAAGGACTACAACGAACGGCTCGAACGCAGAAGGGGAGAACACTCGGTTGAGCACTACTTGTTTCAAAATCAAAACCCGGTGCGGGTGTTTTTATATCATTGTATTCCTGATGGAAACCGACTGTTTTCAGAAAATTATGGATGTCATTTTCATTTAATCTAGCATATAATGTTAACCTGGTAATACCAAACTCTGCTACTTTGCTTTGCTTCGTAGACAGAGTCTGGAAGGGCATAATTGAGAAGCGTTTACTTTCTCGTGGGGGGCGCTTGTCTGAAGTTTAAAATCATTGGTATACCCATAACCCAATCACATAATGTTTGGTTATGATGTATGTTATGCGCCGGCTCAGCCGCCTCGAACTGAGCTAATGTTGAAATAAATTAACTTGTTGAAGTTAATAACCAAACCTGTGTATGCAAACTCAGAAACGGAGAAAGTTATTGTAATAATGTAAATTGTGTAAAAAAGAATGCGATTTTTGAACCACCAAGCATGAGAGCATGTTCTAGTACACCCCCAAAACAAAACTAAGACTTTGTAAAAGAGCATAATAGGACCCCTTTAAAATGGTAACAAATAAAAAATCTGAAAAATTGTAAAATATTATGCACACATGACATTATATTAGAATACAGAATTCATATGTGGTACCATTTGGGATTTTTTTCACTACTATTATATGATAAACATTAGGAATGTAACGGTACATGTATTCGTACTGAATATTTCACAAAACAAATTCCGCCGAACAAATGCAGCATTGTTTTATCCACTGTACGAGTGAAACGTCACTGGAAACGATTACATATCATTACTTTTGATAAGAATCAAAGGCACATCTTTCAAGCATTACGCAAAATATTAGACTACATACTATTTATTTTTTACTTTATCTGTTAGTGATGTCTTAATTACTTAATGTATGGAAATAAATATGTATATGTAAAAAAATATGTTATGAAACAAGATATGACAGCCACTGTGTAAATTAATGTATTTCAACAAATAGCCTAGACATTTTATAATTCAGAAGTTAATTTCAAAACTGCGTTATGTGCAATTTAAATGTTTTTTTAATTTGAGTGTTGATTATTATATTTAAAAATATAATATATTTCCCCTGCTGTACTGAAACCATTCAGAACTGTTACGTCAAACCCAAGGTATGTACCAAACTGTCATGTTTGTGTATCGTTATTTATTACACCTAATAAATACTGTAATTAGTATTTTTATAGATATATAACATTTCTATTCTGTGGCGTGTTGTGGTATTTTTGGCTATGGAAATGTGTTATGTTAGTGTGGATGTAGTTAGGGTGTGATTGTTCACATTTCTGATGATTTGGTTGAGAGAACAATTTCCTGTGTGTAATTCCAATTGTTTACATTCATTTTCTAGCAGACGTTCCTCTTTGCACAAGTTTACATTTTGGTAATGATTCTGCCACATAAGTGCACCTGGCCTTCAGTGTGTCAACAGTAATCAGCCACGCACAATTAAACGCCTTCATCAAAACATTTCCTCTTTCGAAAGCCACTTCCCTCGTAAAAGCTGCTGCTTTGAACCAATTTTCTGCTCATCCGGCTCAGAGCATTTTTGCTTACAAACTGCACTTTAGGCATAAGAAAATAGATCTGAAACATTAGGCTTGAGTAAATGCATTTGTTTTAAAAATACATCATTCAGGACTTTCATAGCTATATAATGATACTGTGTCGAGTTAAATCTACTGTCTAAATGACATTTAGTTTTATAATGCACTTGAAGTGAATGTATGACTAATTTGTATTGATCAAAGAATGGGAGGTATCATTTTCTTTCTGACATCCAGCCCATTACAGTGTTTCCATTAATTAGCCCTCTTTATGAGCCCCATCCCACTTCAGTCTGGATAACTCTAGCACCAGATGGTGCCGTGCTTTACTGATAGGAGCTTGGCCCTCCCACTGGATGACTGATGAAAAAGACCGATCCAATCACAGCAGACTTGTCGAACTCCCTCTTGGCACCAAAAGAGAAACAGCACAAGGCTCTTCTCCATAGAGAGATCGCCAGTGACACAAGCTTAATAATAAAAGCAGAAGGGAAAATGTTCTGTTCAAGCAACTGTGCTTTATAGCGTTTGCAACTGTTGCAACTTCTTTTATATTCCTTTTTTTGCATGGCTGACTGTATCATTGGCACAAAATGAGCTGGTTTTTACTTTAAACTTCCTGGTCCAGTCCAAGCCTCTCTGAGTCATCTGCGGTCCTGAAGCTCCAGTCAGAGTTGGTGTCTAGAAGCAGAGGTGGATAGATTTGTGGTCTGGTAGTAGCCAGTCAGAAAGAACTACTTAAATCTGCTGCAATTCACAGTGCATGAGAATGTACAAGTGGGAATGCAGCATGAAATCATCAGGGCTGTATTGTTTTGTAATGGATTTCAGAGAGGCAATGCTATTCAGTGGATTATGGAATCAGTGGTGTACCAAACATCTAACAAATGGAGTAATCCATCTGTAGAGAAGATGGTGAACATTTATTTGATTTACTGTAAGAAAAACCGGTTCTAAGGGAATCACAATCTACCCAGACATTAAATAAGATTACAATGAGACTTAAAAGTGCTATTACAATTTGTAGACTAAACCATAAATACCAAGAATCTCATAACGTTATAGACAGCCATTAAAGTGTTTTCAGAAGCAACATGTGCTGCCGGCGATATGCAATCAAAAGTGCACACAAATTCTTTGGTAATGCAGTGAAACTGATTCTGCCCTGTGTGATAAAATATAGAGAGAGATCAGCCAATATAATCCTTTTTTGTGGTCAGTATTGGTGCTCTCTGTCAATGTTATACATATACAAAATACTATATATATATTAGTGCTGTCAAACGATTAATCGTGATTAATCGCATCCAAAATAAAAGTTTTTATTTACATAATATATCTGTGTGTACTGTGTATATTTATTATGTATATAAATACACACACATACAGTATATATTTAGAAAATATTTACATTTATTTGCATGCATATATTTATATTCATATCATTTATATTATTTAAATAATACATATATTTAATATATAAACGTAACATATTATTCTTAAATATACATGCAGGTGTGTGTATTTATACATATATAATACATATAGTACACACTCATATACTATGTAAAGAAAAACTTTTATTTTGGATGCGATTAATCACAATTAATCATTTGACAGCACTTAGATAGATTAAATTATATTTGCCATCATCTAAAAAAATGGTTAATATGGCACTGTTAAATGTAATATGTCATTTTCTTTTTTAAATGAATATGCATATTTTATTACTGTACATTATAATCTTGCTATGCCTAAATTACTGTGTAGCATTTAACACTGTTAATTTTGATATCATATTTGTAATTTATTTTGACAAAATAATAGTTTTTTTTTCCATCCAAAAACAAAATTAGTTAGCCAAGAATCTCACAATTCTGAGTTTACCTCTCACAGTTCTGACTTGTTTCTCAGAATTGTAACTTTATTTCTCATGATTGCGAGTTGATAGGCTTTCTCACAATTCTGACATTTATTTCTTGCAATTCTGAGTTTATTATTTTTTCACAAAAAAGATAAAAAGTAACTTTTAAAAAATGCTTTATTCTGTGGCAGAAACGAGCTTCCATAGTTATGAGCTAATCTGTATCAGACAGAAATGTAATATTGCTGCATCCTAAAAAATACATTTCAAACCAAACTAGTAAAAGATTAAACAAACCAAACACTGTTATAAACAAATTAATAGCAACAAAACTCCTTTAGACATGCAAAGTTTCCACTGTGGTTTCTCTCAGTAATGACCATCCAACATTTTGCTAGGAAATGATGTGTACTATTCTTATGACTCCGTTACCCTTTTGAAAGGTCGGTCATTTCTCCTGATTGGCTATCCCCCGCTTGCACGCATAGCCAGGGTTCTTCTTGTTCTTCATCGCAGGAGGCTTGGCATAAAAATCCCTGGGTGCAGGCGTGCCTAGCCCCATCTGAGCAATCAGGGCTAACCGCTAATGATAATGAGCATGGCGACAGGGTCTCGCTCCTGAGGCGAGTCTGGGCCTCAAAGAGAAGCGGGACCACGGGTAACATCTGAGCACTGCCAATTAGCGGCAAGACCAAAACACTCAGTTCAGCTCCCTCAAAATGAAAGTAGACAGGCTCTGAAACATAAATTCTCTGACAGAGTTGCCAGCCTTTGGGGCTTGGAAACTGTCATAACTTCATGACTGTATCAGGGTTGTTATTATTATTAACTAAAACCATAAAAAATGTTAACTGAAATAAAATAAACACTTCTAATTTTCTAAAAATTACACTAGACTGAATATTGATTGGCAGCACTGACAGTTAATTCGGATGTGATGGATTTTGTGAAACTGACACCATGAGGCCGTGACAGACAAAAACAGATGGAGAAATTCAAGATATTTCCTGTCAATGCATCTGCTGATCTAATTGACATTTGATATTTGCATAATCTTGTTGAATAACGATCTCTTTACACATTAGGAAACCTGATTCCATATTGATTGGAACTAGGATACAACACAAAGCAGCTGAATCAAACTTATGTGTTTTATAATGAGTAATGCTTCACCCAAACAATTCTGAGATGCCCTCAGCCCTTATTACATGAGACAACCAAGACAGAGAGACTGGGCCAGAGGCTGAGAGCTGGGAAGAGACACTGAGCCAAGGTCAGGGTCCTCAGGCCTGTTTGAGAGCACAGATTTGATGGAGACAGTGCCCCCAAACCAAATATTCTCTGAAGTGAAAGACTCATCACACACACGTGGCTTGAGATCTGCAGGGTATTTGACATTTTCACCATGAAAAAAAGAGCAACAGCAAAAGATCTGAAACCGTAACCCATCACATTGAACTGAGGTCTTGTGTTTCAAATCCTGGTGCAGGGGAACTCTGTTACTGTCTGTTACCGAACAATGTTCCCCAGGCACCGAATATTACTCTGGGTGTGATACTGCATGACTCATGCATGCAAATTGAACTCCTTGCTTTTAATAGAGATTGAACCTTATAAACAATAGACACCGGTAAAAATGTGGACAGTAGAAACATTCAAATTTCACTATCATAAAGAATAAAAGTCCCCCCGCCTCTCTTTGCAGGTCTAGAATTTGTAGGGTATATTTCTATAATTGGAATAATTTGTATGTATATGTTGCATTTTATTCTGCAAGAGTTTACAATTGTTAAATACATTAATAAAAATAAATTGAGATTTTGTGGGATGAAATAAAATAAACAAAAAAATAAAACCATACAGGATGTAAAAAAATGAAATAGATACATTTTTCCCTGTAGAGGGTACAAAAAAGAAATGCTGGTAAGGGTGGTGGGGGGGGCGAAATTCTTGTGGAAAAAATAATCCAATAATCTTTGTTTTATTACAATGTCGAACAATTTTTTATTTATTTATTTTTTGTGATTGGTTGTAACAAACATCACTCTTTGCATTTAAATAATTTATTATTTCGGGATAAGTTGTAGATTTCAAAACAACTTTAATGTGTTGCTGGCAAATATGGAAATATTATATCATATTTTGAAACGCATACCTTATAAAACGCATACGCATATAAAAACTGTGACATGAGTTCAAATGTTACACCTTTATGTTCTTGAGTAGATTTAAAACACGCATAAACAACAGCTACCTCACTTTTCATCTTCCGGATTTTGCATCTTTTCATTTGATGCAGCGCGAGTGCTTCCTGTTTCTTTCCCATCGTGCTTTTGATGGCGGAATGATGACGGATTATTAATTTTGCCAGTCGCAGAAGGGGCTCGATGTTCTCACGCAATGATATCATAACGTCATTGACGTAGACGACGATAATGAATCTGCTCTCGTCACGTGGAGGCAGCGTCTGAATAATTTAACCCCTACGTTACTACACAAGCGTACGTCCTTTATTGCAGCATCAGTGAAGTATCCCTCCATACGACGACCTTAATCCCTACAATGATGATTTTTTCGCCTTCAGTGCTGCGGTAAGTTACGATAAATCATTGGTAGTGTTTATAATGAGAATTATATGATAGGCAAACGGAAATGCCTCCTGCTTGTTATCCACCTGCCTTTGGACTACGCCACCGTGTCGCGCTGCTGTGAGCCGCAGCACCGCACATCAGCATCGGCACAGCTGGACAGCAGCAGCCTGGGAGGTAAGTGTTGACCGAACCAGCACAGGAGCTCAGGTCAGGGTGTACCTTAGACCTCAGTAGACTATTTCAGCCCAAATCAGAGTCATAGGTGAACTCATTACAGTTTAAAGAAACAAAGTGTATGAAAAAATATTGTTGTTTTAGTGACGTCTAAATTAATCTGTTTTAAAGCAACTCTCTTGGGATAACAACGATATGTTATCGCAATTAACTTTATTTGAAACACATGTTTACTCGTCAGTGATTATATTTTAAACACTGCATGATGTTTCAAAAAGAAACGAAAACCGAGAAGAAAATAAAATGTTGTTGTATTATCAGATTGCTGTGTTTTACAGGAGGGGCGGTGCGAGATCGCTATCAAGTGAACGTATACATTTCAATAACATGCTTTTTATGCAATAGAAAGGCGTATCTGCATTATTAATGACTGGTTTTTAGATAAGCAATGGTTTATTTGTATTACACCGCCTGTGAATGTGTCTGTAGCCGAGCTCTAGGCAGTGAAACGAGGTTAATCTCCAGTGACATGATGGCAGTTACTCATGGATGCTGCTTTGTTTATAATGGGGCGTGTATAAATACAGCGGCGCTGGCCATGGTGCTGAAACACACACGTCCTGGTTTACACTACATCAAGTTAATTTAGTATAATATTAGACTGCTTACAAAAAAATGTTGATAAGGAGACGTTTATCCTGTTTGATCGAAATAGATGTAATCTCTATTCTTTGGTAGGAATTAGTTGTATAAGGATTGATGTTTGTCATCTCCTCAGAAGTGGGTTGATCATCGGTCGATTTGCTTGTGAACGGTATATAAACAGTTAAATATAATTGTAAATGATTGCCATTCCTGTTCTTCCATTATATTAGGTTATTAGGTCTTTGCCGTTTAATTGCATAATCAATCTTTATGTATTTGTGGGTTTTATTGATTGTGTTTTTCATTGAGCTTATTATTCTGATTTATTGAGCTGCGCCGTATGCTCATGTTTTTATTAAACTGCAACCCACAGTATTTTTTATGTACTGTATTATACTAAATCATATTCATTTTATTCTTCTGCACAAGGCAGAAGAGAATGTTAATGTTAGCTGCTACAGGTACTAATATAATACACTTTAACCAACATAAAATGTAACATTAATACAGCAATGTGCCTAACTGATAACAGAAATAATAAGAATAATTTATTATTTCAGTAAAAGATAATCAAATGGTATACATCCACCAGGGACTTCTAGGTAACTTTTGTCTTTTTTATTGCACAACGTGGAACTTATCTATAAAAGTAAAATAAGGAATTCAGTGTTTTACGGGAAAATTACATTAAAGTAATTAATTTTGTACTATTTTAATTATGAATTTTTTTTACGCTGTAGCTTTGACAAATGAGTGGACAATACAGATTCTCCAAAGCAAAACCAAAACATGGTCTTAATTAACCAAGAGCTAGTATTTATCATTGCATTTGTGAATTAATTGTTTGTGCTTTGGCTCCTGAAAAGCCAAATGCTTGTAATGTGATTTTTCAGCTCTGACTCATGGGCATGACTTGCTTTTTCCCCTCATTGAGCCACACTAGTCCAGGCTCCCATTAAGCTACTACCACCACCATTGTGATGTCACTCGTACTGTTTGCGCACATGATCTAATACAATTAAAGGCTTTCTGTCAATTAGGACCACCTGCAGCACTGCATGGCTAATGATAATGAGCATGAGACATAATTCAGTGTGGACAGCTGAGCTCTATACATAAATAAATACCCAAAATGTCATTACAAAGACCAAAATGCAATCTTTAAAGTGGATTATGTATAGTGTAAAGTGCCTGACAACAAGTTAGGACCGTTTTTGTATTGTATGAAAGTACTTTGCTTCTATTTCATCAGTTTTATTATTGTAGATATCAACCATTGCCTTAGCTGTGTTTGTTGTTTATTAATGACCTCTGACCAATTTAAAGAATGCTTCACCTAAAAATGAACTATAAATGAACTCGGGCCATCCAAGATGTAGATGGGTTTGTTTCTTTATCTGAACAGATTTGTAGAACTTTAGCATTACATCACTTGTTCATCAATGGATCCTCTGCAGTGAATGGGTGCCATCAGAATGAGTGTCTTATGAAGTGAAATGCTGCGTGTTTGTAAGAAATAAATCTATCATTAAGGTCATTAATGATATCATTAATCTTTTAACTGTTGCTTCTGGCTAAAATACAAGCCCCTTATTGCTTTCTCTAATGAAAAAGTTGCACAGATCAAGCTGCCTTTACAAGTAAAACAGTTCTAAACAAATACGTTGCTTTTTGATGTGAGAGGACAACAGGGGATGAACTGTTTCACTGGAGGAAGCATTATTACAGATTATGGACTCACATTTTGTCCAGAAGCGATGGTTTAAAGTTAAAACACCTTAAAGATGGATTTACTTTTTCGCTTTTCAAGACATTAATGAACTTGAGTTGTGTGGATTATTGTAATGTTTTTATCAACTGTTTGGATTCTCTTTCTGACGGTATCCATTCACTGCAGAGGGTTCACTGGTGAGCATTTGATGTAATGTTAAATTGCTTCTCCAAATTTGTTCCAAAAAATAAACAGTCATCTACATATTTGATGGCCTGAGGGTGATCACTTTTTCAGCAACTTTTCATGTTTGTTCCTTCAATGCCATATTGTTCCTACGTCAAACATTTAGCAACATCATGCGGCAAAAACTGTAGTTTTAGAGTGCTGTTGTCAAATATTTGGTTGAGTCTGGCTCTGACTGTGTCCTGATACTTAGAGATGTGAATTGTAATAGGGGAGAGAGGGAGCAATAAATCTGACGGCCTGAAATTGTGTTAGTGTTGTGCCAGGCAGATTCACTCCACTCAGCAGCCAGTTTATGTAACAGTGCAGCGGCCTGGAGGAGGAGAAATGGGAGGGGAGATGGAGGAGGAGGAGGAGGAGCAAGAGAGGGGGAGGAGGTGGGGGGTGGAGGGGAGAATAGAGCAGGGAAGGCAAGAAGAAGGGAGGAGTTGCACTATACTCCCCTGAGGAAAGATCTGACTGCGTGGGTAAAGTCAAGTTTGATCACAGATTTTATATTTAAACAGGTCTTCTTTTAGCACACATTTGATTTTTGGTTTATGTGAGAAGTGAATTTTAGATGATTCTTTAAGGTTCTTCAGCGTATTCAAATTATATGTTTATTCAAGTTAAAATGAAAGGAATTCAAGAAAGTATTACTTTACATAAGTGGGTTAGTCTTACTGTGTTGTATAAAACAGGAGTATTCTTTTTCAGTTTGGGGTCGTTAAGATTTTATTTAATGTAAATTATTACTTCTATTCAAGGATGCATTCAATTTATTAAAAGTGACTAAACATTATTAGATTGTAACAAATGTTAAATAAATGCTGTTTGTTTGAAGTTTCTATTAAACATTCCTAAAAAAAAAGTATTACTATTTCCACAAAAAATATTAAACAGCAAAACTATTTTCAACATTGATAATACTAAGAATAAGAATAATATAATTGGAGATGTTTCTTGAGCACCAAATTAGCAAATGTGACCCTGGAGCACAAAACCAGTCATAAGGGTCAATTTTTGAAGATGAGATTTATACAATAAATAAGCTTTCCATTGATGTATGGTTTGTTTAGATCGGACAATATTTGGCTGAGATACAGTTATTTGAAAATCTGGCATCTGAGGGTGCAATATATATATATATATTGAGAGAATCTCCCTTAAAGTTGTCCAAATTAATTTCAATTCATATTACTAATCAAACATTTTGTTTTAATATATTTACGGTAGAAAATTTTACAAAATATTTTCATGGAATAGGATCTTTACTTAATATCCTAATGTAATTTTACAATATTACAATATTGCCTTTGTGCCATGTGAGCATGAGACTTCTTTAAAAAAAAAAAAATCTTACCAACACAAAACTTTTGCATTATTATTTATATTCTCAAATTTTATGCTGATTTTAAACTTTTAAGCTAGACTTTCAGAAGTGAAACGCGTTGGAGAGTTTTTAAACTTTTGGGTTGTAGCATTTGCTAATAAAGGCTTTTTAATTGACAAGAGTGCCATGGTCATTCTGATGGACTGTGATAAACCCTGGACCAGAGAGCACCTTGACCCTACAGCACCAGGACCCTGAGACACACTCTCTATCATTGGATTTAGTTTGAAGGCTTTCAGAAGTGTTTGATTTATAATATATGAAAATATTCTAACATATATATATATTATGCATTCTTCCAACTGAATGTGTATAATCTAGTTACATTTAAAATACTGTATGTCTGTACTACTGATATCCTAATCTTGGCATTTTAAAACAGTAGATAAACTTGGTCTTGAAGACAGCCTGTTGATCAGTGTCTATCGTTCCCTCTGCCAAGGTGTATATTGGCAGGGCTGTACAGTTAAAAACACATGCAGTCTGAATTTGAGCAGTGCAGTTCTGTCTACCATTTCTACTCCCATCTGCTGCAGCCATAGCTCTGCTGTGTTTTGCTGTATCTTGTACGGTCAGGTTAAAGTATAAAGCTGTAGAATAGCAGGGTGGAAGATCTCAGTTTCTCATTATGAATGCAGATAGCAGCAGTGTTACACAAGATTAAATGATGCAAGTGAGAAGGCTTTAATTGACTTGCAAATTCACCCTGTTATTAACAAGAGTGATTAAAGTGCAGTATTATGTCGTGTGAATGGAAGGTGAGTAGTTGGGGTGTCAGGTTCTCATCTGGTACTGTGGGTTCAAATCTCACTGTTGCTATGTCCTAGCAGCGATTTAAAATAAAACTAGATGAAGAAAAGCTTGTCAGGACTTCCTGAAATTGCATAACACGTTTAAAGTTATGTTGATTGGATTGAAGTATTCATAGATATCATGAAGTCTGTTTTATATAACCATATGACGGACCGAAAGTTGTATTTGACTGGACCATGTGACAGTGTGTTAGAGCTAAATAAAAATGTCCTGAATTTTTTATCAGGATGTGAATAGACCAGGTCCCAAAATTGTATTTAGGGTGTAGTGATGGCGTATGTGTTTTTGAATAAAATGTAGCTGTAAATACTATCAGATGAATCAACATAAATTAGAAACCGAAAAAGGAAGCATTTATCATATGTTAGGTTGTGTACAGCTTGATCAGTGAAGCCTATGGTGTTTTTAATTCCTTATATGAACAATATCTGGTTTGTACCGAATACTGCTGTTCATATGCACACTGGCAACAGTTCAATCAATCAGAACTCCTTGACAAAAGCTGTAAAAACGCCCACTCTCTTTTCCCACTCAATAATCTCACAATGGAAATCAATTCTTCTTATATTGCCTACAGATGGCCAAACACTTTCCATCACCTCCGCTCTTACCAAACACACTGCAATTACCCCGTTATCCTGATTCCTAAATGATAGCCGTGACTGATTTAGGTGAACTTGACATCCACCTGGGGCTCCACATGTTTGGTTTGCTTTTTTCTAGCTCTGTAATAAAATAATATACTTGCTTTACATGCATATTAGCTTATACCGTAGCATGAATATCACAGCCAACTCTGTGTATGCTTTTTATGTCATATATAATCTCATTCACAAGTTTGTATATAATGATATTCTAGGGAATTGTGTGCTTCTAATTTTATAGCAACAGTTTGGACAAGGCCCTGTTCTAGTCTAACATGACAATACCTCTGTGTATAAGACAAGATGTTTTGGCTCAAGGTCTGCATTTAAAGTCACAGCTTGGATTAGGACTTGGCTTTCAATCATTTCTCTTTGATCTTTGCCTTATACACAGATACACTGTCATGTTAGAATAGAAAAGGGTTCTGTCCAAACTGTTGCTATAAAAGTAGAAGCACAAAATTCCATAGAATATCATTATGTGCTGAAACATAAAGATTTGTACTCATGGAAATTACTAAAGTAGTCAAACCTGTGAATTGGAACAATACTTTTGGCAGTAAATACTATATATACTATATATATAATATACTTGCATACACAAATTTTAAAGATGAAAACCATCCTTGTGTTGCAAATATGTCTGTCACTAATAGTTTGGACAAGAATAGCTAACACCAAATAGGTTAAAGTGGCATCCATGTTTCTTTGTTTATATATGTTAACAGATGTAATGCGTCAACATGTTGCTATGGTTACTACTATGTCAACCATCACAGGTTCAGGTGCCCAAACATATGTGAAACATACATAGGGTTGCAGTGTTGGGAAGGTTAAGTTGGATAGTAATGTAATAGGTTACAGATTACAAGTTACCATTTAAAATGTAATTAGTGGGTAACTATTTCAATTACTTTTGTAACTGATTACATTTAATTAATTGTGGACTACTTTTCAAAATTCAGATTTCAAATTGTTCTTGTTTTTTCTAAACTAAATCAATGTTTAAAGTATTGTATATAGACAGAGCTGTGTATGTCGGTTCTTTATGGCTTCATCTTGTCACTTTGAATTATACCAATGCTCTGTGTTGCACCTCAGGCCACTGTTTATACGTGTGTGGGTCGTAAGGTCAGTGGCAAGGTTTGAATAAATACTCTTCTAGCAGACTAAAGAGACAAACTGCATCAGTGTAATGTGACTGTGACAGGTTCACATATGATACTGGATCGTGTATGCTTTATATGAGGAGTTTATCTTTATACTGCACACTGAAATGACATATAATCTTTAAATAACCATTACTTTCACATTTGCAGACCAACAGGGAGGACATCAACTTAGGTTATTGTGTTCTAGAAACCACAATATAAATTATCATGCATTTAGGTAATTTATAAGCTATAGAGCGGACAGTCCCATTCCATGTGGCCTGCTGTGTGATTGTAAACCTAGAAAAAATCATTATCTTGGTCGGCAGTCACGTGCTTGAGTCACTGTGATGGACAGACTTCACTGCGATCTGTTACTGTCATTCTGCAGACAGTTAGACAATGGATGAAGGAGAGAGAGTATCATTACAGCTGGGAGAAGCCATCAAAATCCTTCAAAGTGACAGGATTGATGAGTTAAAAGGGAAGGACCTGGGCTAGAGGTGAAAGAGAAGAGGAAAGGACTGTAAAATGAGGTGTAAAAAATGAGTTGGTGGAATGAAAGAGGTTTGAGAGAGGAAAGAATGTCAGATAGGAAATGAAGCCGATGAGAGCTGGAATGAACAGGCTGGGTTTAGTTCTTTGTCTGTTCCTATTTGGCTGCACACCAGGACTCATCAGCACATTTATTGGTGTTCAACATGGGTCTTGATGTTATCTTCAGCTCTTTCCTATCAAGAGCCCCTCAAGATATCAAATCTACAAACTCTTACCATTGTACCAAAGCCATTGCTTTTCGTACCACCTACTGAAGCGTATTTTTCATATGTATTTAATGATCTTTCTGAACTGATTTGTCAGGTGGACCAGAAGTGAATGCCTAATGAAACATTACTATAGCCAGACAATCATGTAAGTGCAATTATAAAGAAGCTCTCTTGTTTGAATGATGGAAACAGATGGCATAAATAGTTTGGTTTCTATTCTGTTTCTAAATCTAAGAGATGTCTTGAATTAAATTTGACATATTATTAGCATGTAGCCGACAGATCTGCCAAAAAGGGCTTCTTGCCTCCTGAAAATGTAGCATCATTTCACTGCTCCTGTGAAAATGATTATATTAATCTGTATTATTATAAAATGATTGTGTTATTATAGATTGAAATTATAGTGAAATTAATGGTAGAAATCAAACTTTGATGCTTGTTATCTCATAATTAGATTTTGAGACTTTAGCCTGGATTTCACAGAGAGGGTCACATATTATAGCTATGTTGTATTATTAAAAAATAATATTTAATTTATTATAAATGCACTTCATGATTCAAACGTTTGGGGATGGGAACGTTTTTTTAATGTTTCTGAAAAAATCTTATGCCCACCAAGGTACTGGTAGTATTGTGAAATATGAATACATTTAAAAATAAAACAATTCTGTATATATGCATGTGTGTATACCACATGGCTCTCAGCCATTACTCCAGTCTTTAGAGTCACGCGATTCTTCAGAAATGATTTTAATATGCTGATTTGCTGTTTATTATCAGTGTTGTGATGCTTAATGTTTTTTGTGGAAACACTGATACTGTGATATTTCTTCAAAAATATTTTTTATTAAATGTAAACTTTTCTACCTTTTCTGACTTCTGATCAATTTAACCTATCCTTGTAGTACACATGTAGTTTAAGAAATGCATAGGTAAACATGAATAATGATTAATCACACTGTTGTCATCTCATTTTGTTCACAGCGTAGCTTCACCTTCACCCTCACTGGTCATGTGGAAACATGTGGTAATGATGCTCTTTTGAAGGACAGAGAACATCTCAGCTGCTTTCTGTGTGACCATCTAGACTAAACCCCAAAGCTTCTTCAGATCTCTTCAGAGTATCTCTTGCAGCCCCTTGATCCATAACCAGGCTCCAAGATGAGTGGGCTGATCGCAAAAATGGACCCGCGGCGGATTCAATGGGGGGCCAACTGGTTTGCCTTCCAGTCCCGCGTCCTGCGCACGAAGCCGGTGGAGTCCATGCTGGAGAGCACGGGCAGCACTGGGGCTCATGGCACTAAACTCGCCCGCGTTCTCTCCACCGTGGACCTCGTGTCTCTGGGAGTGGGAAGCTGTGTCGGCACTGGCATGTATGTGGTGTCTGGACTGGTGGCTAAGGAAATGGCAGGGCCCGGGGTCATTGTGTCTTTCATCATCGCTGCTGTGGCCTCCATCCTGTCAGGTGAGTGCATCCCCCACTTCCTGTTCCAGTCAGTCAGACACAAAAGAGAAAAACACAGAAAAAGAGGTCTGTCATCCTCCTGTAAACCTGCCCCCAGTGAAGCACCGCCTAGGTAGTGTTATTGTATTGTGGATAGCCTCATTTTTAAATCACTGATCCTGAGTCAGGCTTTAGCTGAGTGAACACATGTATAACTTTATGCCTCCTGATGTGTTGTGGTGACGCAAGCTGAACTGGCTCATTAGGTTTACAGGTTGAAGCTGTGCACAGCATACTGCACCCAAAATAGAGTCCATTTAGTTTTCCCTGTGGATACCAGCATAAAGAACCCAAAAATGAAAGGGAGGGGAAAATGAAAGGGATATTTTTTCCTGTATGCAGCTGACCTTTCCACTCATGGAAACAGAAACAGAGTTTAGATAGCATTTGTACTTATCATTCCATGCAGCTATTAGATATACAATGTCATCAACTAATATTGGCACCTTTGGTAATTATTAGCAAAACTGACCAAAACTTGCTTTTTAACCTCTTTCAAGATATTCACAAAAATCGAACCATCAATTAAAGTAAAATAATTCCAAGAAAAAATATTCTTAACTTCCATACTGTATGTGTTCCCATTTGGCATCTATACAATGTTTTAATGGTTTAAAAAAAGTCTCACCAAGGCTGCATTCATTTGATCAAAATACATTAAAACACTAATATTGTGAAATATTATTTCAAACGAAAATAACTGATTTCTATTTTGTTATTTTTTTAAATGTAATTTATTCCCGTGATAGCAATTTTCAGCAGCCATTACTCCAGTCTTTAGTGTCACATGATCATACAGAAATCATTCTGATATGCTTATTTGCTGCTCAAGAAACAATTATTCCATATTCCTAGTATCTTCAATTTAAAATAAAATTGATTAAAAAAATTCACAAAAATTCTAACATTTTGAAGTAAAATAATTGAAAGTGGGGAGAAAATCTCATGAGGAAATAAATGGTTTTCTCCAATGCATGTTGGACACAATTGGCACCCCAAGAAATTCTTATGAGTAAAATATGTCTGAAGTATATTCCCATTCATATTTAAAGTGTTTAGCACACCAGGGTGACCAGGAACATGAAATTGTCCAGTCCTTTTTCCACACGATTATAAATATAAGGAACACAAAGGCCAAATTCCCTTAATCATCAATCACAACGAGTAAAACCATATAGTTCTGACACGCAGAACAAGATTGTTGAGCTTCACAAAATAGAAAGGGTTTGTAAGAAAAGAGCTAAAGCATTGAATATCTACATTTCCACCATCAGGGCAAAAATTAAGAGGTTCCAATTAACTAAATATGTTACAAATCTGCCTGCAAGAGGATGTGTGTCTATATCATCCTAATGCACAGTGAGGAGGAGAGATCCCTTGGAGATTAGTGATCTGAGATGACGAAACATCTGAGAAGAGATGATGCCAACACCTCAGAGGACTTCAGAGGAAGCCAACCCTCAGACAATAAACAGAATTAACCAAATGTTGCCATAAGTTAAATATATTACGTTTCTACAATATATAAATATATTGTAGAAACTTAATTTCCTATAAAGCTGCTTTGGAATGATTTTATCGTAAAAACGCTATACAAATAATATTGAATTGAATTGAATTGAGTCTTGGGGTCAGAAAGCCTAAAAAAATCAAATAGCCCCTACATTACCACATGTTGTTCAGGAGGGTTTCAAGAAAAAATCTCCTTTCTCATCCAAAAACAAACTCCAGCATATTCAGTTATCAGACACGACTGGAACTTCAAATGGCACTGGTTTCTATGGTCAGATGAAACTAAAAAAGAGCTTTTGGCAGCAAACCCACCAGATGGGTTTAGTACAAACAGGGATAAAAAAGTACCCCATGCCCAGGGTTAAATATACTGCTGGATCTTTAATGTTGAGGGGCCTGTTTTCTGCTGGAGGTCCTGGACATGTTGTTTAGACACATGGCATCAACTTCTATCAAATACCAACAGATAAAAAATCTAAATCTGACTGCCTCTGGTAGAAATCTTATAACGGGGAGTGGTTGGACCTTCCATCGTGACAGTACTCCAAAACAAACACCAAAATCAACACAGAAATTAGTTACTGAGCACAAAACCAAGTTTCTGCTATGGCCGTCCCAGTCCTCTGACCTGAACCCAATAGAAAATGAGTGAGGTGAACAGAAGAGAAGAAGCACCAACATAGAGCTGTGAATCTGGAGAGATTCTGGATGAATGAATGGTCTCTGATCACTTATCAACTGTTCTCCAAAATCTTCAGGTATTATAGGAGAAAACTCAGAGCTGTTATCTTTGGAAAAGGACGTTGCAATAATTGGGTGTTAATAATTGTGGCCAACATGAACTAGAGAAAAGCATTTCTTTCATAATTAGACCCCCCCACACACACTTTCAATTGTTTAACTTCAATAATAGGTTGGAATTTTGTGCATTTTTTTATGAAAGATCAAAAGGATAAACAATGCAGATTTATTTTCACAGCCGCCTTTGCTCATATTTATCAAGGGTGCCAGTATTAGTGGAGGGCACTGTAAATGTTTTGTAATATTTTAAATGTATTTACTGTCAACTCTGATCAATTTAGTGCATCCTTGCATAACAGAAATGCTAATTACCTTTTAAAAAAACATATCACAATAAAATCCATACCTGGTTTCATTGTGATTAATTCATCTGTTCCAAAGGGGGAAACAACGATTTGTCTTCACAATCTTTAATAAGATGTAATAAAAATGTAATAACTTTTTTTTCTGATGATGTTCATTGGATAGTGTTAACCAATAGCCTAGTGCCAAAGCTATAACAGTTTTTTTTTAAGTGAACTTTAATTCAATCTAATTCCATTCAGTTATGCAACTGCCACTTTTCACCTTTCAATCATGACTCATGTCTTAATGAATACATTTAAGTGCTGTCATATTTTTTTTCATGTTTCACTCAAAAAACAAATATGGCACATTACATCAACTTGAAGGGATATGTACTGCTTTATAGCACTGATGTCAGAGAGTAAACCTTGGAGTGAATGTCGAAGCAGATAATCCTTATCTTTTCCACTGCAGTGGGTTTTACAGGGATTCAGCCTGTGAAGAGGGATTTCCCTCCTGTTATCTGGTCCACTGGGATTCTATGAGTTTGACATTTAAGAATTGATCTGACACTCCAGAAAAAAAAATCGATGATTCCATCTCAGCAACCAGTTAAAGACTTGCATGCTTATATTGATAACCTCCAGGACTGCAGGTGTTACAGTAATCATTGTTATCTCTCCACAGGGGTGTGCTATGCTGAATTTGGTGTGCGTGTGCCTAAAACCACAGGCTCGGCCTATACTTACAGCTATGTGACCGTAGGAGAATTCGTGGCTTTTTTTATTGGCTGGAATCTGATTTTGGAATATCTGATTGGTACAGCAGCAGGAGCCAGTGCACTCAGCAGTATGTTTGACTCACTGGCCAATCACAGCATCAGCGGCTTCATGATCAACCACATAGGAACGCTCAATGGCTTGGGTGAGTTGCATTAACATTATTATAAACGTTGTGCTTAAAACATAATCATCAAAGTCTGAGACCTGGAATCATTTTAAAGGAATAGTTCACCCAATGAAATTAGTTTCAAATGTACTCACCCTTATGCCATCTGAGAGGTAGATAGTTTTGTTTCTTCATCTGAATGGATTTGGAGCAATTTTGCATTGTATCACTTGCTCACTGATTGATCCCCTGTAGTGAACAGGGCCGTCAGAATGAGAATCCAAACAGCTGATAAAAAACATCTCAATAATCCAAAAGTAATCCACACGACCATATGTTATTATGGATAGAGGACTCTTTTTTAAGTAATGGTTTTGAAGTTAAAAATCTTGATGGATTTGTTTATTATAAATACACAGCTTTTCACGACACAAAACATTAATTGATGGACTGGAGTTGTGTAGATTTCTTGTGGATTATTGTGATGTTTTTATCAGTTGTTTGGACTCTCATTCTGACGGCACCCATTCACTGCAGAGGATCCATTGTTGAGAAAGTGATGTAATTAACAAACTCATCTACAGAATTTTTTTTCCAAATCTGAAATCTCTCTAATAAATCTCTCTGCTCTAATGAAAAAACTGACTCATCTACATCTTAGATGGCCTGAGGGTTAGTAAGGGTGAATCCCATTTCTCTGTCTTACCCCTTCCCCTTTGTCTTACCCCTAGCCCTTGCCCCTCGAAACCGAGTGGTATGCGCTAGGGGTGAAAACATACCCCTATGAAATGAGACACTACTTGGTTACTGTTACGTCATCATACATCGTCGCTAGCTGGCTGCTACGCCACCAGAGGCGACAAGTGTTGATCACACTTGCCGTCTGCAAGTGTGTGTATGTCGATTGCGTGGGTTTTAGTGATGTTTTGTCTATTCAGAGAAACGCGGGACTGTTGTGCAAATCAGCAATGTAACGTTAGCGTGGAAAAATAGCGATTAAAAAAAAAATTCAATTAAGAACATGGTTGCAAATATATATGTAAGTTACAGGACTGTGTAGAGCACAAAACAAGACTGTCGTAATTTTTTAATCAATATTTAAGACGAAAATACTCTCTGGATGATCTGGCCGCAGTGTGTTCTGGGTACCCCTTGGTTTCAAGTAAGCTCGCGAAAATACTTGGTTTTAAGGGGTATCTATCCCTTCCCCTTAGCCCTACCCCTCGATCAAAACGAGAATTGGGACAGCCCTTACTCTCACGTGAACACGCAAAACTAAGGGGAAGGGGTAAGACAGAGAATTGGGATTCACCCTAAGTCTTCAGCGAGTTTTCATTTTTGGGTGAACTATTCTTTTAATACTAGGAAAAGAAAACCCCTTTTATTTCACAAGAATATATTTGACAGCCTGTTTTTATTAAATCCTGCCTGTTTTCCAATTGAGTTAAACAACTGGGTTCATGTCACCGAATATTGCCATTTTCAAAGAAAGAATTTGGAAAATGACACACTAATACACATACACACACTCTGCAATTACACCACAAGTCACAGTTAGCTTAATTTATCAATAGACTGGAGTTAATGGAGCTGCAGAAAAGAAAAGGCACCTAACTTTAGCAGTTAATAGTCTGGTGAAAATGGCAATGTGAGGAAAGCTTGTTAAAAACAGAGCAACCTTCCTCACAGCGTCTGCTAAACTGTGAAACAGCTGCTCCACTTTTATTTCTGAAAAGGAAAAATAAGCACTTGCTTAGGCTGGGCATTTGCTATTAAAATTAGGACAGAAATATTTTTAAAGCATATATGATCTGAAGCAAATTCTAGATCGTGACATTGTCTTTTTTGTGTGCTAAATATTCATGTAAAAATGCTTGCATGTATCTTGAATACTGATTATGCAATTATTTGGTTACGCAATCATCTTTTAAAATGTTTCACACATGAATAAATGAATAATGCCATTAAAAAATATTTTATGTTTTTACAGATACTGTTTTAATATGGTTGAATTGTTTGGTTTCAGTAAAGTAATTAAAAATACATTATTTATTATTGTTTAGAATATCATTTTCTCACATTAATATGTATAGCTGTCTTTATATTTTAGGAAAAGGCCCCTAATAAGTGGATTGTCCTATTTTGGGGTCCTTGGCATTAAAAACCTTGACCTTCAAAAACTTTGAGTTCTCAAATAGACACACCTGTAGATCCTCAGAATACAGATGAAGGAATGAAATATTAATATTGGCTACTCTAGAAAGGACAATTTTTGCTTCCTGCATGGCATGCGTGGTTTGCAGACAGATGTTACATATAGACTATTGTGTCTGACAAAATACACAATCTTATCTTACTCAACCAGCAGCTGTTGCAAAATCTCTTCTTTTACTTTTACCAATCTCTTTCCTCTGAGAATCATATATCCCTCCATCTGTGTGTGTCTCTGTACACATAAGTTATGGTTCATAGACATTTCTGCTTAAGGCCCGGTTAGTATACGGAGTATTTTTAGAAATGCATGGTTAATTCTTGATGGCATTGAGGGGTCATATGAGGACTGTCTGTTGTCAAGTTGTGAAAACAGCTGTCCAAACTCACTACTGTTATCTGAGAGACATCAATCTATCTGTTTATCTGTCTTTCTATTTATCAGTGGCATGCAGTGCTGTTCTGAAATGAAGAGTCTCATCAATTTAGTATTTTTGAGCATTTTTGCATTTATTCCCAAAAATTGTTAACAATGCAGTAATGCAGTGTATATTTTATTTATAAAATAATCTATTAAGGACATCATGTCAGCTGTTATCCATCCATTCATCCAGACAATATTTTATAACGCCAGCATCAAAACTGGCTTAACCATGTAATGCATTGTAAATTCCTCCTTCATCACCTCTCAGGTAAAGGGGAGCAGTCGTATCCGGACATCCTGGCCCTGGTCATAGTCCTCCTGGTCACAGTGATAGTTTCTCTAGGTGTGAAGAATTCTCTTGGGTTCAACAACGTGCTGAATGTCATCAATCTGGTGGTGTGGGTGTTCATAATGATTGCAGGCCTCTTCTTCGTCAGTGGCAGCAACTGGGATGAGGGACGGTTCCTGCCTTATGGCTGGTCAGGGGTAAAGTACATTTCAAATCAATTATTGAAGTTCAATCCATTAGTGCAGTTAGTGCCTCTCAGCATAAACACTGAGAAGGAAATGGCATTGTCTTGTAACTATAAAAAACGCTCTGTCCAACAGGTCATGCAGGGCGCAGCCACTTGCTTCTATGCCTTTATTGGTTTTGACATCATAGCCACCACCGGAGAGGAAGCCAAGAGTCCCAACACATCTATCCCCTACGCCATCACTGCCTCTCTGGTCACCTGTCTCACTGCCTATGTCTCTGTGAGTATATGGTATATTAACCATCACTAATTTGAGGTTATTTACTCCATATACAAAGTATGCGTCCACATTGAAAATCTTGGATTTTTGTTTAAACCTGACAACTCCATATATTTTGGCTGTTTTGATTTTCCAGTTAAAACTATTGGTGATAAATTTGACTTGAGACAGGTGATACATTTGTTATTAAGTTATGTCATTCACAGTCTATTGATACCTGTATAAGTATCAACTGGTCTTTCTATAAGTATATTTATATTCTATAAATAATGTATGATTTTTTTAAGATAATCTGCGGTGGCATAACTTTTCTTTGTCCATTTCTTTGTGTTCATGGATAGTCATTAATTATTCTCTTCATGCAGCATGTCTGAATTTATTAAAGCTCTCCGGCTTTATCACCATGCATTGTCTGTCTGTAGGAAGTTGTCATAGTAACAAGCATAGTTTTCTGCATCAGAACAATATATGCTATATATTTCTATTTTCTCTGTTTTTCCTCTTATCGATCTGTGGTTTTGGTTTTAGCTGGAATTAAATTGCCTTTACTAAAATGGCTCTTCATTTTCACACCTACAGGACAGTCTGACGAGGACCAACTTGTTAATTATCAGCGTGCACCCCTCCAGATCTCATTTTGTTGTCGTAGAGGCTAATTTTAGCCAGGCCTTTCATTTCTCTGTCTGTGTGTTTGTGTGCATATGTGTGTGTTTGTGTTAAAGATAAAGATAGAAATGTCTTAGATTTATTAAATGGGTTATGAGCAATCGATGTCCTTGATGTTTTGATATAAAAGAGTCCATTGTACTATGAAAACAACTTATAACTTTCAGAACTCAGTGCTTCCTCCTACCCATCACAAAAAGCCACAAAAACAGCTTGTTCTAGCAACACTCTAGTAGTCCTAAACACCAGAAAAAAAGAAACATTGTACTGTTTCAGTCTACTTTGCATATTCTTCCAAAGATTCTCAACATTAAATGATAATTGTCCTTTTAACTATGTTCCTGGTCATTTCTGGTCCAAACATTCATGATGGGGGCATTTCTTAAAGTCACGGCAAACACAAAATAAAAAAGTCCTTCATTTGTAAGGTCAATGAATCTCACTCTCTGCTTCTCCGTCTTTCTCATAGGTCAGTGTGATCCTCACTCTGATGGTCCCCTACACTGACATTGACACAGATGCTCCACTGATGGAGATGTTTTCTGTACATGGCTTCCAAACTGCCAAATACATAGTGGCCATCGGCTCCATTGCAGGACTGACAGTCAGTTTGTTGGGCTCTCTCTTCCCAATGCCGAGAATCATCTATGCCATGGCTGGAGATGGTTTGCTCTTCAGGTAATAAAAAATGAAATCACAGGGTTAAGTAATGATCTTTGATGCTCTGTAATGCGTCTGTCTCCATTGTGTTGCAAATGATTAAAATGGCATTTAAATATCATTCTCTGCTGGAGACGTAAGCTCCTGCCATCATGCAGTCTCAAAAGAAATGCTACTTAGAGCCCTGACATTTTAAATCAAAGCCAGAATAATGGGTATGTTGTAAGACTTCTTTGATAAAACGAATGTTTGGATGATTCATCCTGTTTACACCTGGTATTAACATCAGTACACCGTCACAGGTGATCATAAGGGGTCAGACAAGATACATCGCCATTTACACTTGGTAGTAACACCTCTCGAAGCATCTCAAAATGCATCACACTTATATAATCAAATTTAAAGGAGAGGATCTATACATTTTTTGTGATAAAAAAAACAACTACTTACACTTGCAGACTTTAAACTCATATTATGATGGGGGTTTGGGGGTTAGTTTAATACCTGTAATGAATTTCAGATGTGCTTCACATTATCTGTCACTACATATACTACTGTTTAAAGAAGTCTCTTATGCTCACCAAGGCTGTATTTATTTGATCAAAAATACAATAAAAATTGTAATTAATAGTAAAAATAAGTTCAATTTAAAATAACTGTTTTCTGTTTTAATACATTAAAAATTTTAATTTATTTATTTGATGGCAACACCGAGGATTTGAATGGAGGAGGATGGACGATTGAAGGTTTCATGTGCACTATCTGTATGTTGTAGGTTCCTGGCCCATGTGAGCACATACACCGAGACTCCTGCAGTGGCCTGCGTGGTGTCGGGCTTCCTCTCTGCTCTCTTGGCTTTGCTCGTCAGTCTGAGGGACCTGATCGAGATGATGTCCATCGGCACTCTGCTAGCCTACACGCTAGTGTCAGTATGTGTGCTGCTGCTGCGTTACCAGCCTGAAGGAGACATTCACGGATTCGTCAACTTCCTCTCTGAGCAGAACACAAAGCGTAAGGAGGGAGTTCTAGCCGAGTGTGAGAAGGAAGCCTGTTCGCCGGTCAGCGAAGTTGATGATAATGGAGGAGCTCCAACAAACACCTGTGGAGCCAAGAACTTGCCGTCTCTAGGAGACAACGAGATGCTGATCGGTAAACCCGACAAGTCCACTTACACCGCCAGTCACCCCAACTACGGCACAGTAGACATGTCCTCAGGCATCGAGTCAGAGGAGACAGATAGCGCGTACCTGCTGAAGCTGAAGAAGCTGCTAGGGCCTCGCTATTACACCATGCGCATTCGGCTCGGCCTGCCGGGCAAGATGGACCGGCCCACTATAGTCACTGGCCGCATCGTCACACGCTGTGTCATGCTGCTCTTCATCCTCATCTTCTGCTTCTGCTCCCTCATCATCTTCGGGTCTGGTCAGATCGCTGATGGTCAGTGGTGGGCCGTGCTGCTGCTGGTGCTGCTGCTGCTGGTCATCGTGCTCTTGATCTTCATAATCATTCAGCAGCCAGAGAACCCCAAGCGCCTGCCCTACATGGCTCCCTGCGTTCCCTTCGTCCCGGCCTCCGCCATGCTGGTAAATGTTTACCTAATGCTCAAGCTCTCCACCATCACATGGATCCGTTTTGGCGTATGGTGCTCTGTGGGTGAGTTTCAGTATTATTTTAAATAGACAGGTTTATGCAGACAGTATTTTATTTAGACAGTTTCACATATCGGAGGAAGTCGTGGCCTAATGGTTAGAGAGTTGGATTCGTAATCGAAAGGTTGTGAGTTCAAGTCTCGTGCCGGCAGGGATAGTAGGTGGGGGGAGTGAATGTTCAGCAATATCTCCACCCTCAATACCATGACGAGGTGCACTTGAGCAAGCCACCGAACCCCCAACTGCTCCCCGGGCGCCGCAGCATAAATGGCTGCCCACTGCTCCGGGTCTGTGTTCACTGTGTGTGTGTGTGTGTGTGTGTTCACTGCTGTGTGTGTGCACCATTGGATGGGTTAATTGCAGAGCATGAATTAGGAGTATGTCACGTCACTTTCACTTTTCACTTTCTTATACACTACTGTTCTAAGGTTTGGGGTCAGTAAGATATATGTATTCTTTTTTTTTTTAAAATAAATTGTTAATTTATAAATTCATTTTATTCAGCTTCATCAAAAGTACCAGTGAATATATTGAAAAAGTTACTAAAGATTTTTTTCAAATAAATTTTGAAATGTTGAACTTTTGAACTTTATTTTCATCAAAGAATCCTGAAAAATATTAAACAGCACAACTGTTTTCAACATATACTGGTAATAATGACATATAATAAGACATGCAATAATAATAAGAATAAATGTTTCTTGAGCATCAAATCTGCATATTAGAATGATTTCTGAAGGAACATGTAACACTGAAGACTGGAGTAACGATGCTGATAATTCAGCTTTGCCCTCACAGGATTAAATTACATTTCAAAACATATTAAAATGGAAATTGTTGCAATATTTCACAATATTTCACGTTTTACTGTATTTTCTGATCAGATAAATGCAGCCTTATAAATTTCACCATCCTCCAAGTTTTGAACGATAGCGTAGTTTCATATGTGTCAGGAACGTTTCTTTAAATAAAAACTTTAAATGAGCTTGAATTTAATTTTATAAAATGAAACCTTGCCAAATTATTATGTTTTTATTATTATATTTGATCTCATTTAAAAACAACATTTAAATATATTTTTAATATGCAATAAAAAAATTTATCCTATGTTCTTAATATAAAATTCCTTCATGTTTCTTCCAAGCTTTGTAATATCTCTAAAACAATTCCTTTATGGCACCATCCTCCATAAAGTGACATTATATTTAAATAAACATCCGTAATTATCACCAATGAAATTGAATAAATTATTTTATTTTGTAACTCTTTAGTTTGTTGGTTGGTTGGTTGGTGGCATGTTTCTAAAATTGTTTTGATAATATTACTTTTGTAATATTCATTTTGAAAGATTGTGTTCAATTAGAATTAACTTCATACTGACACCAACATCCAAACTGCCGTTCTCTCACTGAGCAATTGCTTGTATTAGCTCATTATTTCCAACCTGTTCATTCTATTTATTTATTTTTGCCATTTTGTAAATAATCAAGTTTTAGGCCTAATTCATATATATTCTCTGGGAATTGTTTTTATAGAAATACTTCCTTCAATTACATTTTACAGTAGAATTTACAGAGGTCAAAACTCCTACAAAACAGGAATGACTCACATGTTCCTAATATCAGTCACCACTATACACTATTGGTCCCCACTGGTCTCCAACAGTCTCCTCTCTCTTATATGAGCAGACTAATACCTCCACTATTACTCATTTGCTATATTTGACTGAGGTAAACCTTTTATAAGTGAGATAAAACACTCATCAGTAACAGTTGTGCAGTAGCTTATGCATGTGTGCATTGTTTGTGTTGTCTCTGTGTGTTCGTCTCTGCAGGTGTTTTGATCTACTTCGGCTACGGTATGTGGAACAGCACCCTGGAGATCACGGCACGCGAGGAGGAGGCCCACGCCAGCACATACCAGCGCTATGACATGGGTGTGGACGACAACGTTGCAGTGGATGAAGATCTGTACCCTTCTGCAGATGGAGGCCCGTACCAAAGCTGGGGCTCCCATGAGGGCAAAGGTGGGCACCAGAAACAGCAACGCCAGGAGCAGAGCGAGCCTCAGCCTGACGGCCTGGACAGGGTGGACAACCACAGGACCTCCTCTTCCTCCTCACACAGCAGGGCCAAAAGCAAAGCTAGCAAACCCAGTCCGGGCTTTGAGGCACTGGTAGTCGACGACGATTTGGACAATCCCTTGGAATAAGAATGTAATCTGAATGTACTCGCCTGCCAACAACTGCAGAACCCTTGGGCTAGGTTGTTATGTCTCTGAGTTTGTATTTTATTCCTATTCCTTCATTTGCAGCCCTTTTCACTACTGATAGGATCCTGAGAATGCATAAAATGGGATTGAACTTTTAGAAGGTTTTTGACAACACAGAACCTAAACAGCCCAAATATTCCTCCTTTTAAAATCAATTTGAACAGTTTGATCCCTAATTCTCACTTAAATCATGTTATCAAACTCTTCAGCACTTAAATATGTATAATCTATTGTTTCACTTGAAAGTCCCCCAAACTCAAATTACAGTAACTAGCATGGAATTTATTATCTGGTGAGTGGTTTATTGCTGCCCTGTTAGTTATCACACTCCCTTTCAGCTGTCAGGAGGATGTCCGTTCACAGGTCACTTCCTGTAGTCTATTAGTCCCAATATTATGCAGGGGTCAATATAAAACCTGGAAACATGTGAAGCCCTAAAACACTTAAAGTGATTTTCACACTTATGTTATTAAGTAAGCAGCTGTTTTAATATTGCATACAAAAAAGTTCGTTCTGAGAAGCAAAGATAGATGATAGCCATAAAATGTGACTGGAATTGACATGTTATGAGTGACCCCACTGAATCAAAAGCCTCGTTCTCTTCCGCTCTAACATCTAGCCCAAGTGAGGTTTGGACTGTAGGTTGTCACAAATAGTAATTGGACTTTGCTTGCAATAGTGCCTTCATCTGTCAGTGTGTGCTTTAAATATGACCATCAAGATGTCCATGCTTGTTTGTTTGTCATTTCTGTTGATGCCGACATATCCATGTGTTTGTTTTCCTGGTGAAGGTGCCTGTCAGCCGTCCTGTCACCACCGACCATCCATCCATCCTATGTGCCAGTGACTCCGCTTCATCCTTGCAAGCAGGCAGCTCTGTGTAAAACTGACGGTGTGACCACAGTACGATTTGTGTCTCTCAGCTGGTCAGTGTGCAGTGTGTCCGTTGAAAAAAAAAGGAGAAGAGGTGTAGGAAAACAGAGGGAGTGAAATTTGCATGTGTTGGGGAGCGTGTTGTGCATTTTTTATCTGGCTGTGCTCTTCTGCTCTTCCCCCATAATTCACGTGGCGTTCAATTGATCTGCCCAGTCTAACTCTATCTGTGCTACAGCTCTGCCAGCCGAAAATAACAACCAAGCCAGGCCTCAAATCCATACATTTGGAAAGCCACGTGTTCAAAATGCACTGAGCACATCATACCATATTGCTTTAAATCCTTCTCCCTCAAATATGTTGAAATTTTAAAAACTAAAGATTGAGTTGCCATGTGTCCATTGAGTCCCATTAGCTCTATAGAGCTTCATTTTGGGGCCTGGGTTGGTTTTTCCTTGCATCTGGTCTATGATGTGATTCTTTGTCTTTGCCGTGGCATTTTGCTGAATGTGTGGCATGTTCAGAACAAATGGGCCCAGAGTAAAACTATGTTTGTGAGTATTTGCATGTGTGGTGACCGTTGAAAGACTTGATGTTACTCTCAAGTGTAGCATTCTGAAAGACGAGGGAAGCAGCCTGCCCACCGTACACCCCCTCGAACCCTCCTATTCCCGAGTGGCCTCTGTTTACAAAGCAAGCCAAAGTCTGCAACCTTTGTTTACTGTATCTGACAAAAGACACCATTTTACTTCGTAGAGTAGAACACCATATAACAGTGTGGAGGCGCGAGATATCGAAGAGAAGTATTTTTTTACAGGCATTTCAGACCTTTAGGTTCTCCGTTGGGGTAGCGTAGCCACCGCTGGTGGTGTTTTGTGGGTTCAGAAGGACTTCTAAAGAAAAGTGGTGAAAGCATATATTTTTAATGACCTCTTTCTAAAAACGTAACTGGAGATGTTTGGATTTGATTTCGTAGTTGTGATTTAAATAAATGTTAGCATATAAAAATAGACTTAAAGAGGGCAAGGTTTTAAAGGGGAAGTTCACCGTTAAATGAATATTCTGTCAGCATTTACTCATCCTCATGTCGTTCCAAACCTGAAAGATATTTAGAAAAACAACAGAATTCAGTAATGTTGTTTTGGATCCCATTGACTTTCATTGTGGACAAACACTGTTCTTTTGAGTTCACCGGAAGTCAGATTTGTGAGTACATAATGACAGAATTTTCATTTGTCGGTGAACTTTCTCTTTAAGTAAGATTAAAATCTACGTAGATAAATATTTTATTAAAAATCTGTAAAAAAAAATCTAAAATGTTTCCACTATTGCTTTTAAAGTCAGCTACTATTTGTTATTTGTCTCTGAGAAAGGTGCAGTGTTTGTACTTTGTGAACTATCTTTCCTGCTATCATAGTTTGTTCGGTATTTGTTCAGGAAATGTGGAGATTGGCTTCCCTTGCAAATCTGATCTTTGTTTCTGCTGGCTGTATATTTTGGTATGAAATGGATGTATTCTAGTTTCAATGATTTTTTTAAAGAATCTATTTATTGTTTCTTCTACTTGTGGTTTTGCTCTCCCGTTGCACTGTAATGAGATGTTTTAATATTGCTTCCATGCAACAATGAAAGTCATTTATTGCAGATCAGATAAGCGTGACTCTTGGTTTTCCTTTAAGGCAGTCTCACACAACCCGAAATCAGAGGTAATAAATATGCTCACATGGGTGGCTTGTGTAAGCGGTGCAGGCCCGCTCTGTTTCCTGTGGGGTGGAGCGCCGAGCCTAGAATAACAGCGATCCGAGGGTCGTACCTGAGCACAAAACAAACATGGTCATACTGGGAGGGGTGCCGCCGGCTATGCAGAGGAATGACATGAACAGATCGAGACGTACTGTTCCATTATCATTGGTGGTCGATGTAGTACAATATGGTTTGGAGATCTCAAAGCATGTTGTTATGTTCAATTCATACAGTTCAGACCCGTCTGTCTGTATGATGCAGACATCGACACAACCTGAAGCACACTCCTTTTGTGGGAGGGTCTTCATAAGTGTTATTCCTATGAGGCACTCATAGGACATCATTTATGTCATCTGTCATCAGCCTGAATCAGATTTAAATGTGATGTACTTATATTGTACAGGAAGCCTCTACTTTTTCTGATGCAAAATATCCTGGTGCTAATCCTGGATGCGAGGATGACGGTAAATGCTTTGATGGTGTGTGGTAGAGGGTTAAACTTTCCTTATATGCTTAAAAATATTTAAATTATGCACTTTTATGCTTATGCAAACATATTAGTTGCTTTAATACTAGCACATCCTAATCCTTATGCAAAAGGTGATATTAACTCACTGCTCAAAGTATCAGTCATTTCCTGTAAGAAGCCTTTTGGTGTTTTCAGAATATTCTTATATTTTTCTGGTACGTTCGTCAAGGTTAGTCTCATACTGTGAGATTTTAATCAGTAATTTATTTATTTTACTGGAGTATTAGCTATCAATACACAATTTTGAAATGTTTAGGTTATTATCAGTTTTCCAAGGAAAACAGTCAAGCTAAAATTAGTGAGTCATGGTTGCTGTATTTTCACATTAGAATATGATTATTCTCTTGCTAGAAACTGACCCGTACAGCACTTTAATTAGTGAATGAAGTTGTCATATGTTTGTGCAATTGCTGATATACCCTATTCTATATATTCAAAAATTATGCAAAGAACATTAAAGGGTCATGAAACTTACCATGAATCAGTTTCCATCAACTTTGAAAATTACACATGAGCGGGTGTAGAAAGACATCTGACATAGATTTTAGTTAACAAAAATGTCACATCCTGTTTATTCTGACTCAACATTGATTTCAAATCCGGTGCCATGAATAGCTGGGTTCGCCCTAACAAATGGGTTCCCACTTGGGAATAGTCTTTTATTATTGTACCTTGTATGCTATCAGTTCACTACTGTAGGTGATTTTATTTAAAGTATTTTAAATTAAATATTTTATTGTGTTACATTTTATTATGTATATGTACTTCAATTATTAAAGATGATAGATGTATTAGCCTAATCTTGCTGGCTAACAGGCTAGTGGTATGCTAAGATAGTATGCTGAGCAGTTAAAGAATGAGGAATATTTCACACTCTATAGCTTTGTGAAATTATTAGATTTTTTTTTAAAGGTAATTAGAGTCACATTTACATAATTAAGACAGCATATAGCATGAGCCAAGTGTGTAGGTTTTCTAATCAGGCACTGAATTGAGCTCATATTAAAAGGCCTTTCAGCCAATGCAATCATTAGGCAGACACATATATGCAGGGGACTCTAAAATAGACCAAAAATTCCTAAATGATCTACGTTACTCTTCAAATAAAGTACCATGTACATTATCTGCAACACACAGTATTTGTTAAACTCTTAAAAATGTGTTAGTGTTTCATGACCCTTTAAAAAAAGTGCTAAACAACTTCTCTCCAATGAAGGCTGTATTAACAAGAACTTTTCATCTTCCTGATTCCTTCTAATTCAGGTCAATCTCTGTTTCGTCTGTCTCTCCTATGTGGAAAAGAAAAATACTGTAGATTCCAATACATTTTGTATTGAATTTTCTTCACCCCAAACTACCTCTAACCAAAGACTGAACATATAAGATCTATGAAAAAGCAATATTTGGCATCTAAAAATCACCCTACATAGATACATTTATAGTGGTTTTCTTTTTACACAATGTATAAAAACATTCTCATGTTGCTTATATCCTCAGCCATTTTTTTACTGAATGCCCACCGAAAATCTGTGTATCACAGGAAGTATTAGTGCAAGGACCCCGAGCAGAGAACAAAGACGAAGACTCATCGCAACCGGAGCATAAATCTTCCTTTATGGCCAAATGTGACCGTTAACCTTTAATCAGCGCTGCCAGTCATTGAGTTGCCCATTTGTCGTAATGGGGCAAGTTTCTCATTGGAGTAAGAGAAATCGATACGCGTACATGTCTTGGATGCCTGAATTGTATGTGCGTCTCGAGTGCTTTTAGTGAGAATAAATGAGAGGTTTAATGATGATGCACTACACCTGCCTGGACATCTGACAGCAGATGCTGCATTCTCAACAGTATACAGCACAGAGGGTTTTATTTATAAAAAACAAGTTACCTATAATCAAAAACACAATTTCACAGAGATTTTCACATGGGCAACATTGTTTATTACAACAAACTTCAAAAAAACTGCATACAAGTATTACAATAAATAATATTGCTAAATAATTACTGCTTTGGTCCAATTTTGGTGTAGTTTTGTTTGGGCAGCTATTCTGAAATGGTCTGAAATTAATCCAAATGAAAATATAGCTGTACAAACAGACTGAAATAAACGGAAAAGATTTAGAATAAAAACAACATTGGCAATACTGTTAGTATTCATATAAAAATGCAAAAACTAATTTTTCACTACAAAAATAGGACTTAAAATGGCACATTGTACTGAGCAGAGTCAGTAGAAGACCCTTTAAACACCGAATCCTTCATTGCGGGTCCTTCACCAGTAACTGTCCTTTCTTATGTAACATTTGGGTGACTAACCCTGCTGCCATATCAAAAGGTCAGAGTTCAACTGTACGATAACTATCCAAAGAGTCACCACTGTAGATAGAGACTGTTGAAACAAGAAACAGTGGAGAGAGAGAGAGAGAGAGAGAGAGTGAGAGCAAAAACAGAGTAGAAATCAGATCCCGAAGCTCACACGTGAGCACTTTTGGCGTGGTTAGTGGAGGCTGGGCTCTGAGCGGGGCCCTGTTTGGAGTAGTAGAAACGATTGTTGTCAGTGTATGTAGCAGGGGTGTCTACTGAACAGCAGGCGATCATACAGCCTCCCAGCAAACAAAGTGCAGTGCCCACCCAGCCCGAATACAGGGAGAAGCCGAAGGACATCAAGCCCCTCTCTTGATGGGCCCCGATGGGAAACCACACGGTGGAGACGACGCCGCAAAAAGCTGAGAATGAGAAAACACATTTAACATTAAATTAAAGCCGTTTTTGTTATATGTTGCATTGTGACTAATGTAAGTGAGAGAAAACACATTAGAACGGTTAAACAACTATCCTGGCTGATTTTGTGGATTACAGATTTATGCATCCAAAGGAAATCTGGCTATATATGAGAATATAATAAGAGTGCTCAGAGTCTCATAATTACAGAAATTATACATTTTCTTGTATTGTAACAGTAGACCAATCTCTGTATGTTTAGCAAACAGCTCTACAGATTACTACTAACTGTATGTTGTTGCGCTTTTTTCTGAGCGTAATATGAGCTTAATTCTTTACCAATACAAATACAAGCTCACCAATCAGCAGTATTATGGTTCCTCCAAGCACTGATCGCTTGTTCTTGGCGCTTTCTGGTTCACTTCCGAGGTTAATACAGGACATGGACATGAGAACGAGCACGACAGCAGGCAATCCCAGAATCGATGCCGTGACCATTAACGCTCGAGATGTCTGGATGTACGCTAAAAACAGATTCAGATTATTCTCGATTTCATAATAAAATACTAAAACAATTCAATTAAATACAGTCTAGATGAATTAACTATATTTAGATATGTGAGATATATACACATAGAAAATAGTGTATGTAAAGAAGAGTTGTTTAAATCATAGCTACTATATGCATTATTTTAAAAGATTAAATTGTACTTATTTCATGTTTTATTTTTTTATTTGATTAATGCATTTAGCAGATCCTTTTATCCAAAATGACTTACAATGCATACATAATACATTTTCATCGGTATGTGTGTTCCCTAGGAATTGGACCCACAACCTTTTGCGCTGCTAACGCAATGCTCTACAACTGAGCCACAGGAACACTTATTTAATCAACTATTTAAACCATTCGCTATGCTCATGTATTAAATATTGAAACTGCATTATAGTGTAAAGGTTTTCATCTTTACTCAAAAAAGTGTTTAGTTTCACACGTACCTGGTAGCTCGAGAATCTGCGTGAGTGTGATGCAGTGATACAGCGCAGTGGAGATCACACAGTCTGCCCACAAACCTTTGGCCTCCAGTTCATCCATCTTCTTACAGGTGTTCATGCTATATTTACAAGTGACTACCCATTCATTAGTGGCAGTGGCGATGATAAGCCCGATCCAGCCAAGAAAACTCATCACAAAACCTGTGAACTGTAAGCAAGTATTTGCCATGGTGTACAGTGTGCGCAAAAAATGTGTCAAATAGTTGGGTGGAAAAGTACTCTTTGAAGTAGTTGATAATCAGAAAATCTAAAACCAGACAGGTTACTTGGCAGAATTTATAGGGGTAATATCCAGGTATGTTAATCCATTGCGTAAAAGTCATGATGAGTTGTAGATCCTTGGTGCGCAATATTCCAAGCTGAACATGAGAGAACCGTTAGCAGAGCTTTTATAGTGCAACTACAGACACAAAAGAACTGTCAGCCAATCACATGAGTACAGACACTTCCCAAGGTTACTCCATTTCTCTTATTTTTTCACTCTTCTCTTTTTCTCCTTTTATAAACATAGTCTGTAATGTAATACCACGGGCAAGTATAGAATGTGTAAAACTGACGAATTACTCTTTATAAATTCCCCCAATACACCAAGTACTGTAAAGAGGTAAATTTGCTTAAGTAGCTTTGATAACAGTGTAGCACCTCTGACTTCATCATGTCATTGTTGGATTTGTGAAATATGCTGTCCTCTGGTGGTCGATTTCTCAGATGTGTGGATCACATATTTATTTGAGAACAAATCAACAGTTTTCTCAGACCTTCTCCACAAAAAGTGACAATAATAAAGTGGAAAAATCGCTGTAACTAATTCTTGAGAATAGACAATACGATATAATAGTTTTTTTTTAAATTGCTTATGTATTTATAAAAGAAAAGGAAATACATTTATCATAAATACGTTAACATGTATATTTAAAATCATAATACATATTTTTCGACAAATATAAAAAATATGCATTTCAACTATTACATTTCCATAAAAATAGATGCTATTTTCTCTCTGTTTTTCTGTTACTGTATTTCTGGTAAATGTTATAGTTGGCCTGTGTATCTGAAATATACTCACCAATGGATCCTCTGCAGTGAATGGGTGCCATCAGAATGAGAGTCCAAACATCTGATGAAAGCATCACAATAATCCACACGACTCCAGTCCATCAATTGAATGATGCATTTATATAGCACTTTATTGTGTATTGTTGTACACCCAAAGCATTTTACAATCATGTGGGGGGGGTCTCTCCTCAACCACCACCAGTGTGTAGCATCCACTTGGATGATGCGACGGCTGCCACAGGACAACAGCGCCAGTGCGCTCACCACACACCAGCTGGAGAGGAGAGAGAGTCATAGAGTTAATCAAGTGGATGGGGATTATTAGGAGGCCATGATTGACAAGGGCCAGTGGTGGGAATTTGGCCAGGACACCGGGGTTACACCCCTACTCTTTATGAGAAGTGCCATGGGATTTTAATGACCACAGAGAATCAGGACCTCGGTTTAACGTCTCATCCAAAAGACAGTGCTTTTTACAGTATAGTGTCCCCATCACTACATTGGGGTGTTAGGACCCACACAGACCACAGGGTGAGCACCCACTGCTGGCCTCACTAACACCTCTTCCAGCAGCAACCTAGTTTTCTCAGGAGGTCTCCCATCCAGGTACTGACCAGGCTCAACCCTGCTTAGCTTCAGTGGGCAACCAGTCTTGTGCTGCAGGGTGATATGGCTACCGGCAAATATTATAAAGTGAAAAGCTGTGTGTTTGTAAGAAACAAATTAATCATGAAGACATTTTGAACATCCAATTGATGTCTCTGGTTATAAAGCAGCTGAAAAATATCAGTGAAATAAGAGGTCTCAGAGAAACAGAGAAAGAAATATGCACACATCAAGTACTATTTACAAACAAAACAGTCCAAACTGGTTCTACTGATTTTGATGTGTGTACAAAAAAAAAACATTTTCACTGAAAGTGTTATTATGGATAAAGGACTGGTAATTTGGTCAGAAGAGACAGTTTAAAGTTAAAACACCTTAATTATCCATTTTTTTTTTTACAAACACAGATTTTTAGTTGTGAATTATTGTGATGTTTTTATCAGCTCTTTGGTCTCTCCGTCTGACGGCACCCATTCACTGCAGAGGACCCATTGGCGAGCAAGTGATGTAATGCTAAATTTGTCCAAATCTGTTCCGATGAAGAAGCAAAATCTGCATCTTGCATGGCCTGAGTGAGTACATTTTCAGCTAATTTTCATTTCTGGGTGGACTATTCCTTTAAGGTATTAATGTAGACCTTATTTTTATATTATGAAGCCTAAAGTGGCAGGACATGTCCTGTAATGTAGTCACTGAAGGTGAGCTCTGAAATGTATGCATTGACTGTGTGACCTATGACGGATATAGAGGACATCCTGGCTAGATGGAACCAGAGCTCAGTCCTGAGTTAATCATTCAGGCTGATAAATCACAGAGGCATGCAGCGATCCTGTCTGAGATTGCAGATGAAGAAACAGAGGGGGGAATTGGATATAGAGATATCAGCAGCATTCCATTGGGAAATGAATGTGTTTTCTGTGTGATCTGGTGTAGATGGTCAAAAAGGAGGTCTAAGGGCTGATCCTTGAAGTACCGTATACCTGTGATTAAGGATGCAGGTGGTCGAGGGCAAGTTATCCAGCTGACTTGGTAGGACCTGTTTTCCAAGACTACAAAGCAAAGAGCTGACTTAGATATCACTGCCAGCGTGGATGTTGACAGTGTTGAAAACTGCAGATTAATCCAAAAGAATAGAGTTATGATGCTATGTTATTTATGACCTTATTGTTTTGGTTGCAGCAAGGAGAGTTTCCCGTTTGTAGAACCACCCTAGATTTAATTTGTTTTTCTGAAGCCTAAGGGCTTTTGTTAAAGAGTCTGTTTGATCTGTATCTGCTTTTAAATATATTCTACACTAGGGTTGCTGGACAAATTGTTTCTTGAATCTTTCATATTTGACATATGGTGATGTGCAGTACATTCTCTTGGGGTTTCTTCTTTGTTAAGAGTGTGGTAATCCATTACAAAGTCCACCAATCATCTAACATCAAATCATATATTTTACCATCAGGTCTGCTCTGCTTAAAGTGAGAAATGATGTGTCCTTCGTTCATCCACCAGAGGGACTCGTTTGACTTCAAACAACAAGGATACCTTTAAAACCTGGTGACAGGTATCCTTCAGTATTTCTATGTATCTTATTGACTTTTGCCAGGTTACTTACTTTACTTTACTTTATTGTTTATTTTTACAGGGACAATGCACAATTAAAAGTAATTGCACCAGAGTTAGCTGATAGCTAATTTACATCTGCTGTCCCTGGGCAGGCAAACACATAAAACAACATACAATATTACATATACACCACATAAGACATAACAATATATATATCCAGAAATGTAAGATTAATAAAAAAAGAACATTGTACTTACAACACAGTCATTAGTGGTTGCAAATTTGTTCTAATAATAGCCAGTGCTTAAGATTAATTTTAAAAACTGCGTATCTGTCAATGCTTCTGATGTTTGTAGGTAAGGAATTCCATAACCTCACTACTCTAACTGAAAACGCTGTTTGACCAAAGACGGTTTTTCTATACTGTGGTACTAAATCTCCCCTAGCAGATGCTCTTGTCCTACCGGCACTGCCGTTATGGGCCAGGCATCCCCTAAGAGGAGGGGGAGCAAGATTATGGATAATACATCAGGCACACATCACTGTAAAATACAAAACTATCAAAATTTAAAAGATTAAACTTTTTCAAAAAGGTTGACTAGTTATTAGTGAATTAAAAGTGTGACAAAAGGCTGTTAGTAATAGCAATAGAAGTACAGTATATATATTATATATTGGTGACAAAAGTTCTAAGGTGTTCAGGAAACACACAGCTATAGGCTGGTCCTGACCGCATTACAGTTCCATATTAGTTCACCAAATTATTTATTTCAAATGTTCTTCCTTAAAGCCTATACAAAAAAAGTAACTAGATAAAGACACTGTCAAATAAATACAACAATCAACATGATAAAACGACAGACTATTTCATTTTTCTATTTAAATCAAGTGGAGACATTATTTTTCATATTTACCTTTTCCCCAAGCATACCAGCCTCCGTTACTAGTTCTACAATTACATTTAGGAGTGTTTTAATAAAAACCTGACAAATGTCTTGAAATAAAACATCTGAACAATGTCTTGAGGTGTGACAAATGTAGCAAAATTGAATAATAAGTCAACAGCCCGTTGTAAGTTGTTCCTTGCATATGTGTATATTTAAATAAATAAAGGTGCATCAAATAGGCCTATATATTAAGACAAACTTGAATGACAATCAGACATTGACCTCTGCTTGTTTAGTTCATCTCTTTCAAATATTCTGAGTGTGTTCTAACCTAATCTTTAGTTTATGCTTCATTCTTTGCAGTTCACCCTCATTGTTGTTGCGACGTTCCATAACCTGAATAACAAAAGCAGTTTTATATTCATTTTAAGAGTCCTCCCACTCTTTGTCTAAATCAGGAATGAATTAAGTGGATAACATCTGGTATTTTCTGCATTCATGCCTGTTCGCTGAACATGCAGGTCTTCTTTTGTTTATCTTATTAGTCCCCTGCTTGTGGATGTAATAAGCTGTCAGAAACAGCCTTGTTCCTCTAAATCAGTCATTCAGTCGATCCTCAGGGGGCTGTAGAGAAATCGCCTCACAAAGATCTCAGGCAATTCATCATTTGCTTCAGGAACATGGCAGCATTGGAATATGAAAATAAAGCTAATGAAGTGGACCCTGACATCGGTCCGACAGTGCAAGATGATCAAAATGTATTGCATAACTGAGTTGTGCTGTGTAAGCACCTTGTCGGGCATCTTTATATCACCTAAGGAGGAGACATGTGATCAAATCATTGAGGCTTTTAACTCTATCATTGAATTACATCCCTCATATCAGTCCTTTTATATGGGCAGCAGCACTGTTGTGAGCAGATGAGATATCAGTAACAGCTTGTGAATATTCCTCAGGCAGATACAGACACCAGTCTTCACTGGCACTGCTGTGATTGATTTTCGGACCATCAAAACTTGACATGCAGTGTTCAATGATAGAGTGGGGACATCACAGCGTGCATGTGCGAGTCATAAAAGTGTCATGAAAAAAAATTAGGAAAAGTCATTGAGGAGATTTATTAAACAATCAGCATCACGCATTAACGTTGATCTATTTTACGTTACTGGCAACCCATCATATATTATGGGTAGAGCACATTAGTTTAGGCTCTATGTCTATTCAAATGAAATGGCATTTAGACACTAGGAGTCATCCTATAAATAAATGTGTAATTTCATGCACTGTCTCTCATTATATTCAAATATATTCTCTCGTGATGGGACACTTGCTTATTGTGACCTCTTCCCTTCTAGCTCAAGGTTATCTGACTCTTTAACACAACCTTTGTGTTTGCTACATACAGTGTTAGGCTAGTTACTCAAATAATGTAATATATTACTCATTACTAGTTACTCCTTTTAAGAGTATCATTGTTACTTTACTTATTACTTTCTGGCAACAGTAATTAGTTACATTACTAGTTACATTGCTTTTTCTTCACGCCCCACAGAAGTTGTAACTGTGTATCTTATACATAAAATTATTCTAGAATGTTACTAATAACATATTTCTGCCTCATAATTTGAACAAAGTCCACACTGGATCATAGTCAGAAGTTATTACAAACACTCAATAGTGACTGATAGTGACATTCAAGAAGAAGTGTTATATTAATATCATTAATTGTCATGTGTAGCTTGAAGCTAATTATAATTTCTCCATTACCCATTTTAATTATGTATTTTATCAAATCACATAAGTTTGTAAGAAACTGTTTAATTTTCCAAAAAGATTTTTAGTTATAGTGATATAATGTAGCACATGCTGATCAGAGGGATGTGGATGGGATGTAATGCCAGTGTAAAGTAAAGTGTTGGACACAACAGTGTTCAAATCATCTTTTTTCCTGACAAAATCAATATAATGCAATATTTATATATGCTGAATTTAAGCTTTTCCATATTCCAAGCTTGCCTGCTGCACTGGGGACATCACATGCATGTGCGAGTCATAAAAGTTATGAAAAAAATTAGGAAATATTTGATTGTTGGATTTTAAATCAGCGGGGTTGAGGCATCAAAAGTAACTAAGCTGTTTAATGGATGTAACTGTACTATTATTACTGAAATATTATTAGTAATTAGTTACACCACTAGTTAATGCAAAAAGTAATATTATTACAGTAACTAAGTTGCTAGTAGCCTAACTAGTTACTGCCCAACACTGGCTACATATTAGCTATTAGGATAAGCAACAGTGGCGGACATATGTGTTTGTTTGATTTTCTGTGGGCTACATTTTTCACTCATCTGTAAGCTTTTAGTATTTAAAATATGCTAACTACTAGCTACTACTAGTGTGCCTTTATTTCGAAGTTGAGAGCTATGAACAGACGTAAATGAATGGCAATGTTTGATTCGTGAAGGGTTAATTCTTTTAGTAGAACTATTGTGGCGAACCTGCGTAATCTGTTCAAAAATAACACTGAACGATTCATTCGCGAATTGGACTGATTTTGCCTGATCCAGTTGTAGCTGTTTTCGAGTCACCATCACGACCCAATGAACCAATGTTTTGGTCGCAGAAGGTCTTTATGTGTTAGCTTATTCTAAATGAACCAACTGTGACCCAGATCGAAACGCATTAGCAATATATTCATTTGAGAAGATTTACTTCAATGAACCGATTCACAATTTGCACTCAACGATTCATTCCCGATTTAGACTGACAACATTTATACGGTTTTCAAATTATCACCGACTTATTGTCGCAGGAATAGAGCTATGGTTAATGAGATATTTATTTTATTAAACTTTGTTTTAGCTACATTCTAATTTTTTTTTAGTTTTACTGACTACTGAATAAATAGATAACTGAAAAATTAGAGAACAACACTGAAGAAACGCGATAACAATGTTCGACTCGTGAGCGAATCGTCATTCTTTTTGACCAGATTATTTCAAATGATTCTGAATCAGTTCACTAATCGCACTGAACGATGCATTCCCATACTGAACCAAAGACTGCTCCGATTGCAGCAGTTCAACAGGGTAAACAACTTGCGAAAATCAATTAATTTATTCATGTCTAACTCAAAATTAGCACAAAACAAACAAAAACGTGAGGATCTTACGAGAAGACTTGTTGCGTGAAAGGTAAGTTACTAACTGCGATTTATTATTATTGTTTGTCAATAACAATTCAATTTCATGACTTGTTATTTATTAATTAAATGTGGGTCATTCTTCATTTGTGGTGGCAAGTGGTGTCCTTCTACTTTACAACAGTTGAAATAAACTTTAAATACCAATAAATAATCAAATGTTTGCATGTTTGTATTATGTAGGATAAACATAATTTGTGCACTGTTAAGTAATTTTTTAGTTTTAAAATACATATTTAATTGAGTTTTAGAGATTGCAGTTGTAACAAAATACGGATGTTTCCGCCATACCTCAAAGAGGTATCGTGGAATGTAATTGCAACAATATACAATTTTTTAATTTAATATTTAATTTAATTTTAATTTTATTAAATTGTTTTTTGAAAAAATACATATTTTGTTATATTTAAGAAAAAAAGTTTTCCCCAAATTCATGTCTGTGGTGTTACATCAATGGATGTTACCCCTTTAAGAAAAGGGAGAATTTGGACTACTTCCTGTGTGTAAAGGTCACTGCAGGTGCTGGTTGATCTGAGGGGTGCATAGGGAGTACATTCTTTCTTATTAATTTTCGTAAAGTTAGCAAATTTTTGACAATTTTGATAAATACATGCTTATGAATATTTCTAAAATGTCCCCTGATCTTGAAATCATCATGATGGTAGCCTCCTTTTTAGGAAAGTCTGGATTTAGGCTGATTTGTCTGTGGTGTTACTCTTTTCTGGTAACCCCACAGAGCCTGAAGTAACTTGTAGTATAAAGTCTGTGGTGTTACTTCACATAGACATAAGTGGCTTTGTCACCAGTGTTTGATTAAAATTATTTAATGTCTCCATAATAACAGACCGATGTGTAAAACTCTCGGATGTATTTTAAAGCTTCTATGCTATTCTATTTAAGCATTATCGGTGAGGGAGTGGGAATGATTCTTCCAGTGGAACGGGATTTTCCTCCAGTTTCATCGTGGGATTGGGACGGGAAGGGTTAAAGCACTCTAATCAATTTTGGAAACAGGAGATGAGCTCCTGGTCTATCATGCCAAATGGCTTACTTACTAATTGCTCAATCATACATGTTAGTGCGGACTCGTGAAATGGCATATTAGCTAATTTTCTAATGCCTTAAGCATTTTTACAAATGCTGCCTCTCATTTTAACCCCAATTGAAGAATGATATATATATTATATATATATATATATATATATATATATATATATATATATATATATATAAACTCTCGCTCTCACTCAATATATAAACACAATTCATATTTTTGTATCTTGCTAGATAAGCAAGCCATGTTAAGTAGCCTAGCTTGTTGCTAGCTAGTAAACTCCTTCAGCTGGGTTTTTGAGGTAGGACTTAGTAGTTGTAGTTAAAAGGGTAAAGATTTTAGATGTTGTAACTAATAATAAACAAAGACAAAATAATGTCTGCACACTGAAACTAGGCTACACCTTCAAAAACTACCAAACAGTGCAATGTTTTCGACCAGTCATGTCTTCATCAGGCACAACATTACTACACCGTCCATTTCCATCTTTCTCCGCTGATAATCTTTTGCAAAAATTTCTGCTTTCAATCTGGCAAAACATAATGTTCAGATTTGACCTTTTACCATCTACATGTCATCTTTTTGTTTTGTTTCCTTTACTTGGAAACCTGCTCAGGATTAGTGAAGAAATAATTTGGACGATTGATTTTTCCACAGTCACATTTACAGCTCACAGCGGGCAGAGGGCAGGACTGGAGGTAGCAGCTCCCAAACACATAGTGATCAATGTGCAGGACTAGCGGCTCCCACCAGCCCACAGAGAGGCATCTGTGCCCTAAAGAACACTAACTACAATTCATTGCTAATGGGGGGCACAGTGGGTGTTTAGAGACAGAACCCCAGGATGCACTTCCTCCGTTGAGTCTGTGCGCGCACGTTCATCTGTGTTCATCATTCTCTCAAAGCCTCAGATTTACCGCTGCCATCCTCCACTGCATATTATACAGCGATTTGTTTCGCTCAGCGCATGAGACAACAAACCGCTGTGGATATGCCATGGATAACTAAACATTTATTCCCGGGCCTATATCCTCTTCTGCTTAACATCCATATGTCTGTTTATACATCTCTGCCAGCAGGGAGTGGATAAGCAAATTGTCACCATTTTTTATTTGTGGGAAAATGTTTTATTTGCAATTCATTGTTCTCTCATCTTTTGCTGTGACATAGTAATCCGAGAAGATCCTACAAAGGCATTTACAATGCAGGTTGGGTTCTCTGTTCACGTTGACAGGCGCAAAACAATTGCATCGGGTTCTATGCGATAGCTTCCTAGTATCAGGTTTGTATCCGTAGTCGACAATACAGTAAGTCTGGTTGAAATATTTTACTGTCAACAACTGAGACAGTAATCCTTGCTTTGGTAACTCGTACGAAGCTGAGGGAAGAGCCAAAGCTTCTGGCAATATGAAAGCATGATGTGACTTAATTTTGTCATAGTCAAACCTAAAACCATTACCCGCTTGTCAACACTAAAGTTATTCTCGGATCAAAGAAAAAAAAAGTTACATCTTTCCTCAAGCATCTCAAACTGTCTGGAAAATCTTTAATGCCGCTCTGGTCTGTGTTGCTCTTAAGGAGTTCCTCTTCTGGCTTCCTGTAACAGAGGGGTTGTTAAGAGATTTATTATTTTAGCAATATTCTTGTTTTAATATGATCCATCAATATTTGATCATTTTAACACAAGGCTTTAAGTCATGTTGAAAAGAATGTCTTAATATCAGTAAGTTCTGAGCTTCCTGTCGAAGGCGGATGGAAACAGTGAGGTAAGAATAACTCAGTCATTTCCTCACATTAGAGATTAAACTCAAATTACACTGCCTGCCTCCTTCCGCTGCTGCTCTGTATTATTAATTAACTTGTGTTGCCTGAAAACTCAACATGTGTATATTTGTACTCTACTGATAACAGTTGTTTCACTTGTAATGCAAGTGTGTGTTGTAATAAGTACACATAAGGACACAGTATGTTCTTGAAATGATAAACAATTCAGAATGCACATTGAAATTACACGTTCTATCTTCTACAGCATAGAGAGTTCATTTGGAATATATTGAGATAACTTTACATTGTTAAAAACACAATATTTCAACTTGTGTAAATGCACACTTTCTGAAAATATAAAATAATTAGAAATATTTGTTTTCTGTGTCAGTTTTACGGTTTGAGACCACTCAGAATGCTACAGGAACAAAACTATTACAATTATTTATAGAAAGCGTTAAAAATACTGTGTATATACATTTTTAATTTAGCAAGGATGCATTAAATTGCTGAAAAGTGACAGTTTATATTACAAAAGATTTTAAGTAAATGCTGTTCCCTTAAAAGTTCTATCATCAAAGCATCCTGGAAAAAACTCTCATAATTTCCACAAAAATATTAAGCAGCAGCAACTTTGGTCAACATTGACAATAATTAGAATGGTTTCTTGAGCAATCAATTTTAATAAATTTCACAACATTGCTTTTTAAATTAAATAAATGCAGCCTGCAGCCTTGATGAGCAAAAAACTTGAAAAATATTCATGACAAAATCTTACCGACCCCAATATTTTAAAATATAAACAAAATAGATGCAACATAAATGGAAATTAAAGCATTTTGAATAATCTTCTGGTTGCTCTTTCTATGCAATCCATATATTCATATTGCCAAAAGTATTAGGACACCCTTTCTAATGGAAGGTTTGACTACTTTAGTAATTTCCATGAGTACAAATCTTGTGTATATACAAGTATCTTGTGTACTCAATGTACTCATTGCCAGAGGTGTTCAGCTGGGATTAGGACTTGCTTTCTGCAGACCAGTCAAGTTCTTCCACACTGACTCAATCATCATTTCTCTTTGATCCTTGCCTTATACACAGAGACACTGTCATGTTAGAATAGAAAAGGGTCCTGTCCAAACTGTTGCTATAAAATTAGAAGCACACAATTCCCTAGAATATCATTATATGCTTAAGCATTAAGATTTGTACTCATGGAAATTAACTAAAGTAGTCAAACCTTTCATAAAAGGTGACCCAAAACTTTTGGCAATATAGTGTGTGTGTATATATATATAGAAACTAGAAGATTCTTCAAACTATGATTTTATATATATATATATATATATATACACACACACACACACACACACAGTCTTGGTCAGAATTATTGGCACCCTTGGTAAATATGACCAAAAAAGGCTGTGAAAATTAATCTGCATTATTAATCCATGGCTGAATAATTTCATGTTCATAACCACTCTGGAGTGCTCAACATTTTGAAAATGAATGGGAATATACTTTGAATGGGAGATATTTTACTCATAAGAATTTCTAGGGGTACCAATAATTGTCGAAAAACATTTTTCATAATGAGATTTTCCCCCATTTTCAATCGTTTTAGTTCAAAGAAAGGTTAGATTTTTGTGATTTAAAAAAAAAAAGGATTAATAATGCAGGTTTATTTCCTTTTTAATATTTTATAATCATTATATATAAATATGTGTGTGTGTGTGTGTGTGTGTGTGTGTGTGTGTGTGTGTGTGTGTGTGTGTGTGTGTGTGTGTTACACCTAGGAAGGTAACATATTTAAATTGTTCAAAACTTTGGGGTCCTAATTTTTAGGAGTAAGAAGATTGCTATGTGCATCGATTGCTTATGTGCATTTTAGTGGTTTATCTCTCTAGGAAATGTTTCATTGAATTTCTCCTCTGGGACCATAAAGTATTTCTATTTATCTTCTGAAATGTATTTTCTACTAAGTGAATCTTCTTTGTAAAGACATTAATGAGCCAAACCCATTAAAAAGGTTACCAAACCTCTTGATTTACATTGTAAGTTTGACATTATAAATCAAGGACTTCATATTGTTAGTGTCGCATTTGACCGTCCTTGGCAGTGCAGTCCCCTGACGCAGCACTCCGCTGAGGAATTGCTCTTCTTGATCTCTTCTTCCATCCCTCACCCCTGTCAGAAGCTTAAATCTACACCTCTCAGGTCCCACACAAACGCAAGGAAGTCATTAAGCAGCCGATATCAACAGCCTAATCACCAAAGGATTGGGAGACTGTGGCGTGGTGTGGGCAATGCCAAGCATAACAAACACTCAGCTTGGAAAGAAATGGTTAAGCTTGTTAAGAATTACTACAGAAACAACCCTGCTGAGGTATGCAAACAACGTTTACCCCAAAGATACAGTGACATCAAAGGGAATATTGAAAATGTATTCATATACTTTAAGGTGCTTATCTTAGGAAGTGTGTGCTTGCTTGTAACCAGTGCACTTGTTTGGCTCGCATACTGCACATAAATCCTGTTCCATGACATTTCCTCCACTGTCTTTCTTTCGTGACTTACAGTTCAATGCCTCTACAGTACAGTCATTCATTACAGAAATACTTCCCTTAAAAATGTATGTTGTCATTATTCCTGTACCGCTAAATATATAAATGACTAGAATATATTTATTTTTGTCATGAAAAATTAAATATTCTCCAATTATTTTAGATTTTTATTTCCAGTCTTAAAATGTATTTTAGGAAAATGAGTTTAATATGCTCAACTGCTCAAAAGGTTTTATTTCTTTAAAGAAATTGGTACTTTTATTAAGCAAAAAATGCAGTAAATTGATCAAAAGTGCAGTAAAGAAATTAAATAAAATAATAAATTGAAACCACAAAAATTATTTATGACAAAAATATGTGTGTCTGTTGACACAACACAACTGTTTTCAACATAATCAGCATATTATAATATTTTGGGGGCTTTTGCCTTTTATTAAGATAGGATAGTGTATCTTGCTGACCCAAATCAGTGTATTAAAGGGGTCATGTGATGTTTTTTTAATGATCATTATTTTGTATATTTGGTGTAACAGAATATGTTGGAATGATTTAATGTTCAAAAAACACATAATTTTTAAAATACTATAATTATTGTAGGTCCTCTATCTCAACGCTTCGTTTTCTACAAAGTCCCTCCTTTCCACAAGTGTAGTCTGCTCTGATTGGCCAACTGGCACAGTGCATTGTGATTGGCCGAACACCACAAGCATGAGTTAGAAATGTAACGCCCCTTTCCATAACCGCAAACTTTAGCTATACATTTTTTGATATAAAGACAGTTAATAATGTCTTTAGTTTTACTATCAGTTCAAGCCCAAAAGGGGAACAGAGTCGCGTGAAAGACACTGAAGCTCGTAAGTGTTTGCAGTACACAACCCGCAGTTGTGTGATCGTGTCTCCCTCTCTCACACAAGAACACACACACACACACACACACACAACGCTGTGCTGGGACCCTCTCTCTCTCTTTCTCACACACACACACACACACACACACACACACACACACACACACACACACACACACGCGCACGCAAAACTCCGTATTTGAACAGTCAATAGCAAATATTAAAATAATAACAAAACATACAGACTCGCTGATTCAGAAGCGCCATATTGTCATAGCAAAGTCAGAATTATGTCATAACAAAGATTCTGTGCCCATTGACTGGCATGATATGATTGACAGACTGCAACGGTTTGAGTTAAAATTCTTCGCTTGTGTTCTACTGAAGAAACAAAGTCCCTACATCTTAGATGCCCTGGGGGTAAGCAGATAGACATCACATTTTCATTTTTGGTTGAACTATCCTTTTAACACTAGAGGAGATTAAAGTATTTTGAAAAACATTCTGCTTGCTCCTTCCATGCAATTACCGCACGATGAATGGTGTTTTCGCATCCTTTAAAAATGTTGAAAGCACCAGTACCCATTTACTATAATTGACAAAAGTAAAGGTTTGGAACAATATGAGTGTGAAAACATGATGACAAAATGATTTATCCGTGAGCTGTTCCTTTAATACAAGATGTTAGAGCAGACTCCATCTTTCTAACAGATTTCTGTTCCATTGATCTTGCTTCTGAAAGGTCAGGATGACTTTACCCTGCAAGGTCACCGAGGCCAGAAATGGTTTTGCCAAGTTCATGATGTGTCTGATTCCATGCCATCAGTTAAGCTTGGCTATGATGTCAGACTTGGCCATGACTGCTCTCTCTGGAGAAGTGATTCACCGGCCTGGTTTAATTCATTTGAATATCTTTTGGATGAGTAGGCAGTTCAGATGATTTAGTGATCCAGTACAGCGAGTGATGATATTTAAGGATGTAAGGGACAAATGGAACATCTTGCGGCAACGAAATCTGCAGAAACTTTTGACTTGTGAAAATTTGAAGGACTTGTTTAATGTGCTATTTGAACTTAGGCTTTGGGGAGTAGTGCGGTGATAGAAAAACAGCCAAATGCTGTCTGCAGAGTTCTTGCTCTGGTCTCTGCATAGAGAAAGAGGAGTGATAGGCTCTTACGATGTTTATGTGTTAAAAATGACTCAAAGCAGATCAAATACAATCTTTATGAGCCCTACTTCCAGTCTAGTGCCGTCATAAAAAGTGGATGCTGCAAAATACATGAGTGATTCCTTTTTTGGAACAGAATCCATTATTAAAGTGGTGCTTACTTTGGTAATTTGGTGAATCTGTTCATTTTGAATTTTTTTGGCAGAGGCTCAGGTCGACATAAAATATTCCATTCATTCATTCATTCATCATTCATTCATTCATTCATTCATTCAGCTTGGCTCTGTGACCACATTTTACTAATTTCATTCTTCAGGCTCCTGAAATACTTTACTAAAATGATTTCATATTTTTTTGTACTTTCAATAATGAAGCAGCATGGGTTCTTGGGACAGCTCCAAGTACATGAAATTATGAAACAGAAATAATGGGTGAGATTAATCAGGTTGTTCCTAATTTGATTTCAGAAAGCATTAGTGGGGGAAAAAATCAAGATGGAACGTTACGCAGACATACCAGCCTCGTGATGTATCCGGCGCTTGATCATCATTAATAAGAAATGTAATCAGCTGTAGCAGTCCAAGTTTATTAAATTTGCTGACCTAAAAGGATGAGATAGCAATGCTTGATTTATATTTTGTAAAATAAACCTAGTGGAGAAGTCCATCCAGTTTCACAAAATTTTAAACCATAATCATATCATATCAAATAGTTTGCATTTTAATATATTTTTCCTCATAATAATAATAGTTATTATTATTATTATTATTAATGGGTAAAACATAAGTATCAATTTGAATATAGGTAATATATACAATAATACAAATTTTAAACAGGCACATTTCAGATGAGTTTCTATAAGATTTTAAATTTGGAATGTTATTTTAGTATAATAGAAATGCTATTATATATTTTATTAATGTTTAAATTAACATTTGTATAATTTAATATTTTTATTAAAGATTTAGTCATTTTATATTTTTAACAAATTGTCTATAGTTTTAATTTTTATTTAAGTTTTATGTTGCCTTGATTAATTAAAATAAGTAATAATATCATTTTATTTCCAGAAACAAAAATGTTTTTATGTTTTACTTTTAGTTGACTATAATAACCCTGACACTTACATATTGAAAAATGATAATAAATGATTTACCTTTATTTATATAAATATATTGATAGAGGATATGCAGTTACTGTATGATGTATTTACCATGTTAACAGTTTGTTGAGTTTTTTTTCTTCACAGCTGTGTATATGTGTATGAAGCAGAAACAATCAACACGCTCCTCTGGGATTCAGCATGTTCTTCGCCTCAGTGAAAAAGCATAAGGTGAACATTTGAAAATATCTCCAAGCTTTCCGGTTCCACTATAATTCAGAACCGGAAGACTGATGCTTGTCATAAAATCTATAGCTCTCTGGCTTTCTTTATATTGCCAGCAAGACTCCAGCCTCTCTGTGAAAGCTAGACGCCGAACGCACCTGAAAAGCATTAACGCAGACAGCATCCATTATCACGGCCTCTTTCAGTGCTCTTATACCACTCATTAGATTTTCAGTACTCTATGAAAAAGGCTTATCAGTCAATGCATATTATTGTTCTGCTTTTGGTTTATACTTGCATAAGGCTGCATAATGCAGCACTGTGCAGATCCTCTCTGGGATTTATTAGAAGGAAGCACCTCACCTCTCTGTGATCTCACAAGAGCCAAGGACGCGAGATGGGGGTAGGAAACGTCGGGAAAACCGAGCAGCAGGCATGACCAGACTCTGGCGTCTCTCGTCTCGTGCCAGCGTTCTGCATGAAAGCTCTGGCCGTTCTCAACACCTCCAAATCTGCAAAGGTCACTGACTGCAAATCATCATATGAAGGGCAGGGGATTCAGAGTTGTTGCATGAAGATGGTCTCCAAGTAATAATGCATGAACTACAAAGGGGATCAATGGATCTGCCCCTTTTAATCACTTAGGTCGGGGTTAATGAAATGCTTGGCAGGCTAATCATCTCAAAAGTTACATATGCTTTGCTTCTCAGTTTGATGAGATCACTGAGGAATGCCCTATTAGAGGGAACGAGGATGATGAGACTGAGACGGTTCAGCAAAATTCCAAGATTCATGTGCAGCAGAGCTTCTGTTTTCACGCACACTACCACCGACCTCAATTACCTCTGAATCTAAAGGGCAGCCTTTCAGATATGCGTCAATGAGGAACATGGTTTTAAAGGGATAGTTGAGGATGAAGATTCGGTCATCATTTATTCACCCTCGTGTACAAAACCCATTTGGCTTTCTTAGTTGATGCAATATATGATACTTTTTGAATAATGTATTGGTTGTTCTTTTCCATGCAGTTACAAAGAATGAGCAAAAGCAGCATAAAACTGTAATGAAGAATGGGCAAAAGCATCATTAAAAAATCATAAATGAGTCTATGTGGATTGAATGGTGAAAAGCTCTTCTTGCAAGTATGGGTGCTGAACAAACTGGAAATGTGTTCGCATCAGGTGAGCTGTTAGCCACTGAAACAGGAGAACTGAGTCAGTGAGTCAAGAACTGAAGCAGTCCTAATTGTGTGATCGAATCAGAATTCAGACTAGTGTTATGAATCATTGAAACGATTCAGCTCGAGCTAATGATTAGTTGAATCAAGGATTGCTACTTTACCCAAACATTTTAAGTACAGAATTTTGGTCTGTTTCTTAAACAATGTTTTTGTATTGCTTCAGAAGACTTGTGTGTAGAAAAGCACATACTGTTCAAAAGTTTGGGGTCTGTAAGAGTTTCATTTAGAAGTCTCACCAAGGCTGAATTGATTTGATCAAAAATACAGTAAAACAGTGATATTGTGAAATATTTGTTAAATTAAAGTAAATGTTTTCTGTTAATAAAATATATGTTATGATGACAAAGTCTAATTTTCAGCAGCCATTACTCCAGTCTTCAGTTTCACATGATCCCTCAGAAACCCCATTTAGGACTCAAAAAACATTTATATGGTTATCATATCAGTGTTAAAATCAGTTGTACAGCTTAATATTTAACTGTGCGACAATTCTTTTAGGATTCTTTTTTTAATAGTATTTATTTCAAATAGAACTGTCTTTCCTGTCACTTTTGACCAATTGGATGCATCCTTGCTGAATAAAATAAGAATCTTACCAATCTTTTGAACGGTATAGTGCAAGTCATGTAATTAAAATCTACAATTTGTGTGTGTTATGTCTTTTTATGCTGACAGAACTGCCTTCTTAGCTTGAGAATAAGTTTTTTCTGGTGTGGAGTGATATTTGCTTGGCATGTGAAGTTACAAATCAGTCACTTATGGAGGTTCTTTACAATTAGGCCTCTCCTAGAAGCAACAACTCACTGGGTTTTGGAGCAGAGTTAATGACTCCATTAGATGTATAACTTCCTCATAATTTAAAAAAAGTATAGTATAATCATACATTTTAGAACACAAACAGCAATGACCTGCCAAACCAAGACTAGGGTTGAAATTCCTTGCAACACAAACACAATCGGCAAATGAAGACACCAGACAGCACCTGTACACATGACGAAATATTATCCCTATGATAATTCACTTATCATTGATAGGGTAAACCAGGTTTTCGGTACATGTAACTAAATCAATATAGCCTTTACTCCAGCTCTCTGCACCCTTATTACAGGGAAAAAGAGGGCAAGAGAGCAGGTTATTTCAAATGATTGTGGCTATAAACTGTGACATGCACATCACACGTATATAAATATACACAAGCAGTGAGGGTTCATCTCTGTGGATCTGATAAGTATGTCTGAACCATGGTAAAAATAAATCCAGCTCAGCGATACTAGCCTACCCAGCGGCAGGGTGAGATGAATGTATTTACATAGTGCATGTAGGGAAATATTCCTTGAAATACAGCACCATGGCCTTCATTAAACTTTAACGCACAGAACACAACTCGTATTTCAGCCGGGGACGAGACATTTTCCCTATTAAACCAAAGTTAGATCTGCAGTGCTTCTCTGTTCATTTTATATTCCATATTTCCGAAAAGTGCACTACTAAATGGTATGTTGAGTTTTCACAAACTCTTTCAACTTCCTAGGGACTAACAAATGTGCAGTCGCAGAACTTTACACCTTAATAATATGATGTTGTTAATTAACCGCATGAAACTCATTAGTTTTTATCAGAGCCATGTTTGCCCAGTCTGATAAAACAGAGAGGGGTTATGGAGTGTTTGACCAAATGAAATGAGGTTTTACATAGATACCCTCCCGCTGTGCTCACTATTTATGCATGCCGACCCTAATTTGAAGTCCAAATTACTCTTCATCTCAAACACAAGTCAGGGGAGGGAGAAGGTTTATGATGTTCCCGTTTTCACAAAGTCATTGGTTTGAATTGAAAGACTGTGCCGAGCAAGAACATCATCTTTTTAGCCCAGTAAGGAAAATCAACTGCTTTGCCTCTAGCAAATTCTCTTATAATATACGAGTATATAGAACTTCAGATTTTAATAGAATTATCAATTTGAGCTCCTTTCCTCTCAAGCAGCATGTTCTGATGGTTCACGTCATCCAGTGTGCGGCTGAGCTATCTGGTGGACACAAAAGATTGTGCTGAAATTAGTCACGTAGGATGTGCTGAGAATGTAGATGTCGCACAATGATATTTAAAAGCATCGATCTCCTGTTCACGTCCTTCTGTAAAGCATTATGGCAGATTATGGAGTGCTGCGACATGCGGTTAGACAGAAACAGCACTGATGCTACATTTATCCATGCTGTAATTGCAGAGCTTCTTCTCAGAGGCTTTTTCTGAGGTACCTCTCAAAATTCAATTTCAGAACTCGTTGACTCAACTGTTGCATCGTAAACGCAGGAATGTCTGATGTATGCATATGTCACAATAACAGAGAAGAGACTGAGGAGGATTATCTATATGGGCGCTCACATGTGTTAAATAAGGTGGGTGTAATCCCTCCAAGATAAACGTTGGTTTAATTGGTTTTCTGATTAAAGTGTAATCCGTTAATTTATATATTAAATCGAGCTGAATACAATTGACTACTGGGAGGGTTCAATGATACGAGCCGTCTGGAAGGATGTATATGAATATTTATTCTCACCGCTTGAAGGTGAGTAAAAGACAATCGCATACCTCTGCTGAAAACCAACATGAGTGATCCATGTGTCAGGACAGTTGCGTAGGTGTCTCGTGAAAATTTTGATTTACCCTCAAAATCACCTGCATCTCTGAAATATCCTGAAATGTGGGTTTGTATGCGGTGGAGCTGAAAAAAACAATCAAGCAAGCATCACTGGTTACATGTTAGTGTCAGACATCAGACAGACATCATAGTACACGACCATTAAGCGGAAACGCAAATGGTTTTTGGTGACGTTGTTCAGGCAAAATGACTGAGGTGTGGTTCAGAACAGGAAAAGAGATGATTGTTTCTGAAATATATTGCATGCAGTACGGGCCAAATAGAGTAAACTGTCATTTCTATGAGATGTCTGTAGCACATACAGTATAAACTGTCAAAGTACTGCTGCGAATTTTGAAATGGTTCATATGCTTTTTACTCAGTCAGTGGTCTCTAATCCTCAATTAGTCTTTGACATCCAAGCTATTATTACTAGCAAATGGATTTGAGGGTGCAAAGCTTTTCAAAATGCACAAGTAATTGCTTAAAAACAGTTTCATACATTACGGTTCTAATGTTTCTTGTCAGACAGGAAATGAACTAGTTGCATGAAAGAAAAATGCACTGAAATTCTGTAGGATCAGATCTGTAGTGATAATCTGATGATGTTTTTAAACATGACTAGTTCCTTCTAGCAGCTAGTTCATATTTAGTGTTCTTTCACAGGTGAAAACGGCACATGTTCATTCCTTCCTCAGTTGAATGCATATGTGCATCATTTTCTTTAGACTCCAATCCTGTCATGGAAGCATTGTGTAATGAGAAGTTTATGGCAGATATACATTTTCTGTTTAATTACTAAAGGAGAAAAGTATATTTTAATGAGCTTATTGCAACATATTAACCACCCAGTGGGGAAAAAACGCCTACGGTGCCAACAGTGCCAAATTTAAATGCTCTGTTAAGGGGGTCTTGGGATGTTAAAATGTAAAATGAATTGAACTAAACCAATGGTCGGTCTAAATCAAAGGATTGTATTGTAACTGTTGTTTTTGATGAACAAAACAATCTATTACATTGTGTTTAAGTTTTGCTCTCAAACAAAGTGACAAGTTAATATATTTGGATTAGTGTTCTATAGCAAACAAAGGCTACTGTAAATTAATTATACTAAACAGAGCATCCGTGTTTGCATGGAATTATTATTTAATTAATTTATGAATAGGGTATTGTCCTTGAACTATGCCAAACCGTCTGAATTCAGGAGGCAATTACTGCCTCAGTCACCTCTTCATTTCTTTTTAAGACTTCAGTGAAATCATTAACTGTGTGTGTGTGTGTGTATATATATATATATATATATATGGCTTGGCAGCCACTGGATTTTGCACATATCTCAACTTAAATCTGCATTCAGGGAGTTTTTGCTTTACCTTTGCATTTAGCTGGCTCCTATTTGTCCCGACAGAAGTGGATTTTGACTTTATACTGACATCTGGATGCAGTCTGGATGCAGGAAACTACTTATAGGAATTTGTTGTTTTAATATCAATATATTTGACATTCTTGGATTTAATCTTAATATTTTGGAATATTGTTGGTAGTTTGTGTTGGTACACTCTTAAAAATAAAGGTTCTTATATTGGGCAGAAAATCTTCAAAAAGGCAACTGTTGGTATAATTTCCTAGAGACAGATTGGTGTAAAGCAGAAGCAGATACTTATATTTCTACATCACTTGCCTTAATAACAACAAAACTACCCTTCTGCCCTAATCAGTATACCTCAAACCCAGTCGTAAGTTCAACACTTAAAATGCTCTCAATTTAGACAAAGGTACAAACTTAAGGACTTCTCCTTGTTAAGCCCTCTCGTTAACAACCCTCTATTCCCCGCTGGTAATATAGTCTACACCTACGTACAATGGCAGAGTATTGGATTGAATAATTGCAGTGATTTTTACATTGATAACACCTTTGCTAGTTTCAACGACCTTCTACAGAAATCTAGCTTGCACAATCTAACCTCTTCCGTTATTTTCAAGTCCAACATTTTATTCAATCTCAAGCACCTACATTACAATGGCAGAGTATTGGATTGAATAAGTGCAGTGAACATTGATAACACTTTGCTAGTTTTAATGACCTATAATACTATCTTTGGAGTGCCATGAAATATGGGATGATGCCCTAAAACTTAAATATGGATCAAGCTCATGTCTTAGTCTTATACAATTTAAGATACTTCACCGAACATATTACACTAAATCTAGACTTTCAAAAATGTATCCAAATGTTGATGACAGGTGTGATCGATGCAAAAGTGATAAAGCTGACCTTATTCGTGATAAATCTGACCTTATAAAATCCAATGTGTTTGTGATTTGATATTATATCTAGGAGCAAAATGTACAAAAAAGAATCTATCCAAAATGTTTATAAAACTTGGAAACCTATGATTACATATTTTGAAGACCCTACCTTCTAATAGGACTAAAGTTTTAGGCCATCTGACTTTAATATATTTTTTTATGTCGTGATATATATATATATATATACACAGAAAGACGATTGGAGTGAACACCCCCCCCCCTTTGTGTGTTTTTAGTTTTTTATGAAAACTTAGTTACTTTTGTTATCTGTTTGATCCTGCTATTTTAAATAGTAAGCACTGTTAATATTGTTAATCGTTTATTCATATAGTTATTTATTTGGTTGTTTGGTTATTTATTTATTATTTTTCCACTTTCTGTTAATTTAAGGTTGTGGGACAGGGTGGGGAAAGAAATACATGTAATTGTTTGAACTTTTTTGTCTAAACATGTTTGAAAAATGTATAAATAAAGGTGCTTAAAAGGTTCTTCAAGCGATGCCATAGAAGAGCCATTTTTGGTTCCACAAAGAACCATTCAGTCAAAGGTTTTTTAAAGAACCATATCTTCCTTACGTTTTTATAATCTGAAGAACCTTCTTTCACCACTTTCTGTTTCACAAAAGGTTATTCAGATGTTAAAGTATCTTTATGGAAGCATTTAGACAAAAAAAGGTTATTCTATGGTGTCATATTTTTAAGCGTGTATGTGGATAACATTTTGCTGTGGCTGTGACCAATGTACACTGAAAAAAAAATGTATTAATTGAATTTATTTAAAAAAAATGAGGTAAGTGGTTACAGTCGATTTAGTTTAAATAAATAAATGTAGTTGACTAACTTTCAATAAAATGTGTTTATTTAAATATAGCTCAAATAAATTGATTGCAACCACTTACCTTAAAATATTAGCATTTTTTCAGTGTACTTGATTAACTGTGAAAAGCAAGGATGAAGGCAAAATATAAAATGAAAATGTATTATTATTATTATCATTATTACTATTACAACTATAGCAGTAAATTGCTCAATTGCATGACGCAACTGATCATGTGATATCAAAATGGCAGTGGCTGAGAGGGGGGACCCGCGTTATTACATTAAAATTATTATTTATTTTTTAAGTGCCCTGGAGTCGTAAACTCATTTTAATGGCCTTTCTCCCAAAAACGCTGTTAATTATGTTTAAAACTTGTTATCAAGCTAAAAATTACTGAGTACCATTTTACTAGCCTATTTAATTAAGTGAAGATCTGGAGACATTTAATGTTTCGTAAGTGACACTTGGGAGAGCTTCATTCTTTCTAATCTGCTCTTCTGGAAAACCTGGCGTGGTCACAACTGTCCTCCCTCCGAGCTCGGTGATGCTGAGAAGATCTCCCGTGGCACAGCACCTCCTCCCTCAACGGCGCGCACAGCACCTCCTCGCCTTCAACACTTGGAGTAGACCGATTGGTTGCACTACTTGCATTTTAACCGAGGCTTTATCCGCGTGCGCGTAAAACCATTAAGGACAAAAACAACTGGACAAGAATAGAGCGATGCCATCTTGTGACGAAACCTCAATCCAGTTGCGAAAGGAGCAGGATGAATTTAGTGCTCTCCAGATTCTTGGCATACCTTCACGTCGGGCTCCAGGTCGCGCTCCACGTGTTTATTTACCCTTGTCATCTGCATCCCCAGCCCTGTCACATCCTGGCACGCATTGGGCACACAGTGCGCTTGGGTGCGCTCCTGCCGACCCGCCAGCAGTCCAGGATACAGGGCGCCCTCAACCGTGCCCTGGTCCACCTCCGGCAAAGTGGGAACAACTTCTTACCGTACAACCTGAGCTTGGAAGTATTGTCCCGAGACCCGCTCAATGGAGACCCGGAGTCCATGTTCAGGTGCGTGTGTCAGGATATCGTTGTTCAGGGAGTCTCGGCTGTGCTTGCGTTCCCTCAGAGCCACGAGGAGCTCGTACAAGTGGAGTTCATGTCCTCGTTTTTGGAAATACCTTTCATCAGCATCATTGAACAGGGTGAACCTCTTAAGACACAGGTGAGCAGCAAAATCATTTCCTTTACTTTTATCCAAAGCGCTCTTTAGATTTTAAAGACGATTTGGCCAAGCTTTCCGGCGTCGGTATTGTATAAGTTGGTCTTGTTTTTTACCTCGATGTACAATTCCCTTATACTGGTTGTTGTTTTTATTATTTGTTATATCGTTTATACTCTCCTCAACTGTCATTCTTGTTATTGAGGCATAATGAACATCATAAAATAGCGCATGACAACCGGGACATGTTTTGTTTCAGTGGTTTTTTGTTTTTCACTGTGTGTCAAACTTTAATATTATATTTCCAAATTAGTCTTAAACATATAATGCTTTTAGAAATCTACAACTTATCTTTAAACTGTATAAATGAATGTAAAGTACGTCTAGTGGTGCTGTCACCAACAATGTAAAACATAGTCTAGTGTTGTGCATTCAAATATATAAAAATGTATTTCATTTATTTAAAACTCATTATTTCAAATTAATTATCAGGCCTTCTTCTCCCACGCCTATGTCCTTTTAAACATTGTGATTTAAAATGGTTAACATAAACAGCAAAGATAATTGGAAACAAATAATAGAATAAAACAAAGGAACAACTTTAAATCATAAAACTGTGTGTAGTTACTTTGATAGTTGTGGCAAATGTAGGTCTATACGGTCTCATTTTGTGCAGTGTTTTAAGAAAGCATTTTATGATGCAAAAGAACAAGAGAACCTGCTGATAGACACCAGATGAGACCAGTTGTGTCATTTATGAAATTATAAGCCAGATGTGAAATTATTAGCCAGATTTTTTATCCTGTAAACCTTCTATGTTGCACTGTTCTATCTAGTGGAACATATAGAGAGGCTCAAGTCTGTAAGAGTTCGAGATGTGGCATGTATTTCAGGTGTTTTTGTCCAGGGGCCGGACACAGAGGTCCTGATGTATTCCAGTGGAACAATCCTAACACTGTTTAGGGCTCAGGATTGAGGCGCGCTGACTCTCGTTAGTATTCTAAGCAGCAAACAGAGTGGATGCCAGTCGCACCAGTTGTTTCTGTCTCCAGCAGTGCAGCCAGTTGCAGCGGTTTTTCCTGGCAGGGAAACCTCAAAAGATTTTCCTCCCGTCAAACTCTGCCAGCAGATGGACACAAAGGAACAAAGGCACCCCTGATTGTGCATAAAGAGCCTTGAACAGCAGGTCAGCAGAGAGACTCATCTTTTAAGATGCTCCTTCATAACAGCATGATTTATCCTACATCTTATAAAGTGTCAGTCAAAAGGCTTTTGTGTCTTGTACATTTATGGCCTGGTTGCTTGTAAAAGCTGCTTCATATACAGTGCTATTCTTAGCCAGGGCGAAAACATAACCAAGGCCATTTATGTGATTAATGTAAATTATTAGCAAAATGCTTGTGATTGCTTCATTTTGACACAGCCCTCGGGAAGTGTGAAATCATTAGTGCCCATCTTTTTCCTGACAGAGCATGGCTTGGCTCATGCCATCACTGTGGAATCGTTAACTTTCCAAATTACTTTAACAAATTAAAATATATATTTGATGCTATAAATCTCCCTGACTAGCATGGGGAGAAGGACGCTCATTTATTTTAGGACGCAAGCCCAGGATATTATGCTGTCTGAATGCCTTTCAAAAGCAATATTCTCTATCCTTGGTGAATAACGTCTCTTTTGGCTCTGAAATAGCCATCCACTACTGTCTTCTACAGAGCACTCCTCTGAATTTGCAATCCGAGTGATTCCCATTAAATATGTTTTTTTTTCATTTCTGTGACTATATTTTCCCCAGAGCCAATCAAATGCTTGGTAGATTACCATATTATTAGAGTGTCTTTAATAATTTTGTTTGCTGACCAAATATGCCGGGCCTGTTTCGTTCGGGAAAATTCTTCTGCTCATCTACGCTTGAATGCTCATTAACTTGTCTCCTTTCTGTAGCAAATATTCCCAAGCACAAAAGAAAGATTAGCACATGCAAAACTCATTTTGCCCCATTGAATGAAATCACATTCTAATCCAAAGGCCTTTCTCAATTATGCCCCTTTGTTAGCTCACCAGTGGACAACTACTGGAAGGTTATTAAGCTTAATTAATCTTTAATTTAAGAAGGCTGTTGAGACTATCCAAATGTTGATTTTTCAGTTAAACTCCAGTTCGTAACATTCAGAGTGGACCGAGAATGACCTTATTCATGTAACCCTAAATGAAGACATTAATTTGTGAAAAGGTACCGTTATCTTGTAGATGCCCCCTCATTATGTTATAGCTTGACCTTTTGCAATTGCAGTCTTGCAGTAATCGTGGAAAAGAGTAACCTTTGGAAAAGTGAAGCAGTGGTTTCTTAACAGTGTATATTTTGAATCTCTAAACCAGGGCCGAGAACCAAGTCATCAGATGAATATTCATATAATCAGACAGCAAGATATTGATTTTGAACAACACTTTCAATAAAAAATAAGCTAATTTTAAATAACTTATGCTTCAAACCCAATATTGTCAGTTACTTTGTGTATATCAATCCGATAATGAAAATAGTTTCAAACAAAGCCACAGCAGAACCGACCATTATGCGCTTCTGAGCAATATATATTGCATATAGTGCTTTATACAATACAGATCGTTTCAATGCATCTTAATATTAATAAACAGGAAAATAAAATGAATCAATTATGTTGTGAATTAATTACTTGACTGAATGATTCAATGACTCACTCATAAAGACAGTGACTGCATCCAAAATTGTATATCTCTCTATATTATAGTAGGCAAAAAACAGTATGTGAACATAGTATGTCCAAATTCACAGTATTTATAAAACAGTAGGCAAAAATATTTGGATGACCTATTTTTCTGGCAAGATTTTTAAGTGTTGACACTATCCCATAAGGCCAGAGGAGGGGTTTTGGGAATGACAGTGAAGCGACGCAGCTGACTCTGATAGGTCACATGATGAAAATAGTACATCCAGCTTTTTTCAACAGTCGCAAAGTAATCCCTTTTTTTTCCTGTGGCTCAGTGGTAGAGCATTGCGTTAGCAGAGCAAAAGGTTGTGGGTTCAATTCCCAGGGAACACACATACTGACAAAAATGTATAGCCTGAATGCACTATATGTAAGTCGCTTTGTATAAAAGCATTTGCTAAATGCATCAATGTAAATGTATAAAGAATTACCTACTCAGAGAGTGTCATTTCGGACATATTAGCCAGTCATTTTTTTCATTCCTGAATGAATCAGTTTTTGAGCAAGTAGATTAAGCAAATGGTTTAGTGAGTTATCCATAAGAGAGTCACTTTTTTGGTATGAACCAGCATTTTGAATGAAATGGTTGAATGAATGATTCACTGAATCACTCATAAAGACAGTAACTTGTTGCCACCTACTGGCATATCAACGTAACCTGCAGCAAGAGTCACTGAAAAATCTCCACCACTTACACACAGCCTGTCTGGAACACGCAAACACAGACCAGTGAAGTGATACAAACTGTGAAAAGTCCCATAGCTGTTCAGTGTATATCAGCACTCAACAGAATTCAATCTACTGTTGTATAGTAGATTGTAAAGGGCCATTCACACAGAATGTGTTTTTGCATTTAAAAATGAGCATACAGACATGCTTTTTAAAAATGTAACTTCTTTTAACGTTACATCAGAACAATGGAAAAGCATTGCAGTAGAATACTAAAACTGTTCTGTGTAAATGGCCCCTAAGTCAAAGAATAAGATGCAACAGCAGATACATTATCAGAACTCACATTGTAAAATGGAGTGCTGTCATATTGTGTTGAAATTTAATTTGAAGTAAAATGAGCACAAAACCTTCTTGTCTGTTATTTGCATGTGCAGCGTGTAAAATGCATAGCTGAAGTAAACCATACAACATTAGCCATTTCTATGCACTGCACAAAATAAATATTTCTAAAAGCACCTGGCGAGAAAGCACTTATTAGTCATAGAGGTGGTCTACACTCCTTCTGTTGATACAATGCCATATACACATGCACGCAAGTCACCACCTATTCCCAGCCGGAACAATACAGATCATTGGAGCATTGCTGCTGTGATTGTCTGCAGCCTGGATCGCTCCATTATGGAGGCAGAGGGTGTAAATAAAGTGTGAAATACCTGGAGGAGATGGTCTGTAATCTCCCACATGTGCAGGGCTGAGATAAGCACAGATGGGCCGCTGAGGTCTGTGACAGTAAGGATGCGGGAAGAACGTGGTGCATCAGCCAGGTGAGGAAGAATGCTGCGAGCTGCGCTCACGGGGCAGAGATGTCTCAGTGTTGCCAGGCACTTAGCATTACAGCACCCCAGCACATTCATACGATTTAATACACAGCCGCCTATGTGGTTTAATGCCGTCTGGATTTGGGTTAATTCCCAATATACTGTAAGCCGAGAATGCTCTGACCCATCAAAACTAATTGAGCAAGTAAGCTGAGGGATGTTTTTGGACACTCCGTGTTGGTGTATGTCGTAAAAAAACGAATTTTTCTGTATTTTGATGCAGTTGCAAGAAAATGAGAGTTTAATTGAATCTAAAAGTCTGTTTACAATAAGTCGCACGACTGTGCCCTGAGGTACTTATGACTCTTTCCTGACCTTATACCTTATTTCTGCTCTAAAATGTGTCTGAAAATGCAACCCTCTTTCTGCCAGAGGTGAGCTTTGAAGTGGTGCCTGATCTCTCAATATAAGGTGATTGAGTTTTCACTTTGCTTCTGAATATGGTGCCTCGCTGAACAAATCTCTCTGGCTTTCAGATCTCAGGGCAGAAATGATTCATTGTCTTTATTTTGGCTGTTGGCAGCATTATGGTGGGCACAGCACTGACCAGGCTGCACTGATGCCAACGATACCTCTCCAGAGGGGCTAATTCTTGTTTTGTTATGGAATTAATATTTGATGCTGTTTTCATTGGGCTAATCATAGCGTACTTCACTGCTCATAGCGAAATAGTGAATAGTCTGTTGATCCTTTTATCGGTTCGATCATCAAACTGACATTTTAAATCAATTTTCCTTTGAAGGATCCACTCAGCTTGACTCTGGTTGAGGTCTATATCTCAATCTGCAATCGTACAGCCTCTCGGATTGCTTTGATGATGGAGAAACACACAGAAAGAGAAACAGCAGCGTCTGTTCATTTTGGCATGGGAACCTGCAAACGGCATCTATTCTGAATGGGGAGAGATTTGCATAAGCGGGTATTACAGTTTAGCACTATGGGTACTTTTGATGCAAAGTTCCCTTCTGTGTGTCAAAGTCTCTCTGTAAGTCATTTTCCATCTCTTCTCCCTCTTCTTTTTATTTCCAATAGTTTTGTCTTATCTCTTTCACCCAACTCTCTCGTGAGTATGTTTCAATTATCCTCCCCTTTTTTGAAGGGATAGAAAAAAAAAGACTTGGGCTGGATAACAAGACAGAAGATGTGACAACCATTCCCATCATGCATCAGGCACACAAACGCTGCTCTGCTATCATGCTTATTAATAACTGCACATACACTCCTGCCCATCTGCACAAAAATGCCTCTTCTTCAGTTAAGCAGTAAGTGGAGGGATTTCACTTTCTGTGGGAGAGATCTGGCCTTATTTAACTTGCATCGGTTCATAAAACACACTCCTGCACTTAGAGGAATGTTAAGTTCAGTTGACAGCATCTGTGGCATGATGTCTACCACAAAAAAGACTTGTTTTCTTGCTCCTTAAAAAAAAAATAATAATAATTGGTTCTCTCTTTTTTACAAGCCTTGTATGGTGGTGGATGAGAAGACCCCCCTCACAATGTAGAGCGCGTTGATTGCTTATAAAAAGCAGAACATTTAAATATCATATAATGTTAATAACAATGTAAACAATCATGACAGTCTGAAAATGGAAAAGGGTGCAGATTAAAATGTGATTTTGCTGTTTTTGAATTTACCCCATTCACTTCCTTTGTAAGTAATCCAGATTTTAGATTTTGTTTTTAAGAGGATTAAGTTAATTTGATACGGCAATTCATCGTTAATCAACATCATAGTACAAGTGCTAGTGATTGAGTTTAACTTGTATAAAACCCAGAATATTCCTTCCAACACCAGCAGCACTTTTAGTTCTACTTATTTTATGAGCAGTTAGGATTTATATCACTCGTCAAAGATTTTATTTTTATTAATGCCAGTTGAGTAAGGAGAAATTAACACAGTTTGTCTCTGAAGCAGCGGTAGACTTTTCACCAACAGATTCATAAATATCCACCCTCATTCAGATAGCTAAAAAATGTTTTCCCAGTAATGTAATGTGCCTGAAGCTGGGTCAACCTCAAGCTTTTAATGTTTTTGCAGTTACAGTGCAATATGGAGCTTGTCTCTTAAGATACTCTCGGTGTTAACCGGGGATACGCGAGAGACAGCCGCACGGAAGTGTTTATTCAGCTCTGTCAGACTCACTTTACTGTTGGCTGTGTGTTGCTGATGATTGCAGACATTGTGCTGAATTACCTTTTGTGCCTCCCTGCACCTTCTTGCAAGGTTGTCCGGCCTCCTAAATGCATATTGCTTGGCTATCAGAATTCTTGTTAACTTTCATCGTTTAAAACCAAAAATCATTAATAATGAATCACTCACTCATCATGATTTAATGAGGGTTTAGATGCCCTGCACGAGGAAGCCTTGACAGGTAAAACTATTGCTTTTACAGTTATAAATAGATTTTACATTTAATGCCAAACAAATATCATAGCCTTCAACCCTTCATTAGCTAGCCATCATGTTTTATTCCCCTGGAAATCCATCAAACCCCCAACTACTTTGAATAGATTGTAAATGAAAACATTCCTTAAACCAAAAAAGATTTTCCAGGAAAGGCAACTTGCTTATAATATGTCTTCTTTTCTATCTGGTCTCATGGCATTTATGTACCCGGGTGCACTTTTTAGCAAAACACCAAATATGTATCAATAACTACATATTACTGTAGTTTCCAAAAGAAACAAACACTAGAGGCAGTAAAACTCAGACATATTTTACTCCTTTTCACACAACTTTAAAGAGTTTTGATTAATAAAGCATCATTTTTGCACAATTACTTGAAGAATATCATGTTACGTTTTTAAAACAATATTAAAAAGCTGGGAGATTTGAAAACTGATGTTTTTGAACGTTAGCATCGCACATATCCAGCCTTGTATCTGTGGGTTTTCATAGACAGTAAGTTTGTTTGGTAGCTCACAGAGTACGGAGACGTACTTAGGAGGCGAAGAGCTCCGGTTTGAATCCCGTGTAATCACGGTTCAACAGAACAGTTCATATCTGCATATAAGGAAGTGGAAATGGCACAGTTTCAGTTTTGCATTTGTCAACACTATCGGGTAGGTTTAGGGTTGGGTTTGGTGTAGGGTATATTTCCAACACGATAGAGCATTAACTTTTAGGGACAGTCCATGGATATTTTAATTCTGAACCGATGCAATACGTTTCTGTAGCAATGTAATAAAAACACAGCAATATGTACCTATATCTATGTAATAAAAAATGCCAGTGTTCACGTATTTAACCTGTGTTTTAGCGGCACTCAGGGGACATTTCTCTTTGAAACTGCGGCGAAACGTGCTGTAAGGTATGTAAAACGGTGTCGCACAGAAAGTGCACAGAGGTACGTATTTTTATGAGACCAGGTTGCTTCTTTTTTTATGGGTTTGTCCTTTTGTTATTTGTGGTATGTTTTTATTTACTCTTGTTAAAAAAGAAAAACAAACCACCATTTGGCAAATTAGACATGACATTGCATATAGATATTGGTTTAGACTTTATTTTAGATTTTCAAAAAGGGTTTCAAGAGGAGTCTGCAAGAAGGTTATAGAGATACTGTTTATATACATAAAATACATACAAATATGAATGTATTACGGGGTGTCATTTTTTTGTAACCTAATTAATTACATGATGTTTTGAGCTGAGAAATTGCCTCACAAAAGATAAAGTTATTATTGTGTTAAATGAGAAAAACATAGACAAAACAAAAATGTAGCTTTAGAAAAAAATATATTGATTCCAAAGAATTTGAATAGAACTTGAGCAAACAGACAATATTGCATCTAACATGTAACAATATTAACTCTTTGTTTAATAAACTTGAAATCAGTATCACATTTGCAATTGTGCAGATATTCGTTAAAAAAAGGCATTCTTGCCTAAATATGGCATTTTTCCTTCATATCTTACATTTTTGGGGCATATAAGTGTATTCCAATATAGGCTACACGACACACTGCATCATGTTCATCAGCAATGGCATTCAATCTAGAACTAGATGAAAAACACGTCTGGTGTTAAATGTGGGTTAGTAACTTTGAACACATTTTTTCCATAATGAATCCTGCCAAATTAACATTAAATTGACTGCCCTAATTTTAATAAATAGCTGCCTTTATGTTTGGGAGTGAATAATCATATCAGTATTTTCTTGCCATAAAGTGGGTTGAAAAGCCCATTGAACTTTAAGAGAGTCTATTCTTCAGTCCAGAAGACTTACAAAGATAACTCTAGCTCTACCACTATCTGCCTTTAGTCCCAAATAATACACCTTTTCCAGAATTCATTGCCTTCAGCCTCAGAGCAATATATTCATCAAATCACCTATATCCCAGAAAACCACTCTCTTTTTTGCTGAATTTTAGATAATCTTCACATTCATATGTCCTGTTCCAGAGTTTTATACTCTTCCCAAAGCCATCAACCAGAAGCCTTCATCTCGCCACAGCCTGATAAATTTCCACCCACCAACAGACTCAGTTTTTTGGCATCCCGACCTCCTGGGAGGATTCAGCCCTGCCATATTCAGACATCGATTGCAAAACGTTATTCTTTTTGAGCAGAGACCATGTAAATGTCAACCAAAACTTGAAAAGGGATGACTGATCCAAGCATGAAATCATCTTTATCTGCAAAGAACAGACCAATAGTCTTTGGATTAGGGAAATTCAGAGATGACAACAGAGGTGTTGCGGCTCTTTCCAAAAATGAGCAATTGGAACATGAGCTTAAAAGCAGCTGTTGTAAAGCAATGATTTTTTAATTGAAAGACACCCATAAGGAACATTATTTTGTTAAAACCGCCCACTTTATCACAAGCCATCATCATAATTGGCTTTTCAGCCTTTTGCAATAATAAAGTCAGTTTATATCTTTTATATCGTAGTTTCTTAGTGACACCATCAACTTACATGTAGCAACGTTCCATGGGTCAGGCTTAAAAGGGTTACTTAAATTATCAATTTATCCTCAAGTTAATTAAAGTTTTATCAATTATTAATGGATAATTAATCATGTCATTAATCCTGGGACACGTTACGTGTCATGCATCATATATAGGATCTTTTCTGGAGCCCACCGTGGAGCAGGCCTAACCGCCGGCCTGGCTTTGAATCAGATAGTGTGCATCACTGAAGATATTTTTACAAAAAGCCTGAAAAGATTACTCTTTACTCGTTATGTCCTTTGCACGTTTCAAATGCTATCAGTCAACATTCTGAGAGCAGCTTTGCATTCGAAGCGCCTAGATGAGTCCGGGCCGAGCGGGCTGTATATACAGAGAGAGGATTTCAATGCAGTTCAGGCTGACTGTGGATGGCAGCTCTCCAAGTGCTTTCCTTGCTAATTGAGCAAAACGTAGCGCACGCCTTGCGGAAATAATGCTAATGAACTTCTTAGCAATCTAAAAGTTTAACACGGCTCTGTACATTTATTTACTTCACAGTTAAAAGGATTTTTGAACACTGTTCCAGAGAGTGTGAGAAATCAGGATTCAGAGCATGTTGGTTTGAACAAATTGCTCCCAAGCATACTTTGTGTAGATTTACTGTAACTGAGGAACTTATTTTGGTAGAGGTGTCAGTGGGAAGACATCTAATCTGTGTTCATTTTACTTCTGGTGAAAAGGTCTCATCTGGCCATCGGAACACTAATAGCATTCAAACGTGTTACAGTTAAACAGAAAAGTTATCGTTAACCTTTTCTTATCAGGCTGACTTAACTGAAGTCAATTAAGTAGGCACTTTTTGCATGAGCAGCAGGAACGTATAATTAGATTTTCATTATACTTTTATTTTGTCTTTAGATAATTATTTATATAGCTTTCCCAAAGTTATCTAATTGTGATATTAATACATTCAATTCAGTTTTATCAGTTTTCTATTAAACTTTAGCTTTTAGTGTTATTACATAAGATAATAACTAAAAAAGTATAACTTTAAGTACTTTTTCCCATCATAAAATTGTAAAATGTATTTAAAAATGTTGTTCAAGTGGATAAAATAATTTCGGACCCACTTTATATTAGGTGGCCTTAACTACTACTAATCATTTGGTATAATGCACTTATTGTGTACATACATGCTTTTACATACTTATTTATTTTAATACCGCATGTAATTAGCTCTGTAATTAATGTATGTGATTACATTTATAATTACACTGTTGACCCTTCCCTAACACCTTAACCCGCCCTTAAACCTACCCATACCACCAAACCTGACTCTAACCTCACCCGCATCCCACCTCAACAGCAGCTAAAGTGATTTGTAATACAATATGAACACAATAAATACACTGTACTTATATTTGATGTAAGAACATAGTAGTAAAGGCCACCTAATATAAAGTGGGACCATACTTTCTATCCCAATTAAATTTGCAGTCACAATAAGTAGTTCGAAAAAGTGTTAACACTGTAGTTTATGCAGTCCAATATGACAGTTTCAGATTTCGAGAGTTTGGGACAGGGCTACCTGTTTGTCCAAACAATGGCAGATGGAGGTAGGGCAGATGAGTTGGTTATTTTTGATATTTTGTTTACTGAATGGCAGAATAACATACTTCTTTAAATACAACTTTAGAGCCTGTGACCAAACCTTGTGAGGATGACCCTGCCCTTTGAGAGTTACTAAGAGAGCAACGCTTTGTCAACATTACGACCTTAAGCAAAGCACTAAATCACAGCTCCTCAAGGACTGTCTTTGCAATTAACTGAAACATTTTTTTGCTCGAAAAAACGCTGCTAAAGTTAATTCCTAAGACATTTTACAGTTCACTGTTGGAATATCTGAAATTGTGTATCTAATTCCCAAGCAGGCACATATTTTTCCAGCCTTTTCTAGCAGTTTCCATTTAATGAAAAAGTAATAGATGAAGCTTTATGATTGTAATATAATTTCTCAAGTAATATGACAAACTAATGTCCAAAGAATTGGTTAAACTCATTATTTTGCTGTCTGACAGCTTTCGCACCTTCACCGAGGACTCGTTCCTCTGGCGTGCGCTGCTGGATGTTTAAGATTCTGTTCTGGTGAATTTGGACAGGATCATTTGGTAAATCACCTCATTCATAAACTCGCATTTCCCCAAATGGTTTTCATTTTCAAATATTACTTTATCGCCCAGTGGGAGTGCGCGGTGCACTATTCACCAGGCCTAATGTGAGTGATCGCTCCTATTATAAAGTGTAAAAAAAATATTTTGGTTTCAAAGCCTCATTACAATGCTGTTTTCTATCCTATGGAGTTCTGAATTGATGGGCTTTCACTCACGGAATGGGACATTTTTGCAGTGTCATATTAGGGTCACTGTGGAGTAAACAAGATTTGGAAATGTTATCAAGACTAATAACAGGTCAGAGTCTAGGCTGCTAACATTTAATAACACAGAAATGCCATTATGCAGCGGTGTGCAGCGGTGCACACAGGACAGTGATGTAGTGATATACACAAAAAAATGTAAAAAGCAGCAGTAACAAGGGAAAAAAAACACTTTCCGCCCTTGGAGAGGAAAACTATCACAGTTTGGGGCAAAATGCTCACACTGGCAGCTGCTAAAAGAGCTGAGCATTGTGTTTCTCGGGTTTGGTTTCCCTTTCATCATTACACCATATAAAGTTTTGATCCCTGTACCACATATGCACTGTTAAGATAAGAAAATATTAATGCAGCTTTAGTCACAGCTTTTGACACATAGCATGTTTAGCATTCTGATCTCAGTGCAATTGATTACCACTAATCACGCCTAATTCCTAAAGCAATCAATTAACTATGATTCATAAATTATTGAAGCACAAAGCAACAAAATATGATTATTTCTTTTCCATAAAAAAGTATATATTAATACTTTTTTGAAAGCGAGAGAGAGAGAGTTTATTGCTATTTCTGTAAAATATAAGCATTGACACACACACACACACACACAAAATATTAAATTATCCTTGTGAAAGTTCAAAACTGCATAATTCTCTAAGTAGGTGCTTATTTTAAATAAGTAGTTCACAACTGTTAAAAAGAGTAAGTTCTAAATAGTATAAATGTAATCTGGATTGTCTTTTTCTCTCTTTTTCATTTAATACATCATCGCCTTGGAATTATAAGGTTCTATCTGCATTCTGAGCAATTTTGCGATATTGAGATTCAAAGTTTTTGCATTTCATAGACTTCTGTAGATAGAACCCTTTTTGTTTTCTAAAAAAAGGCCCGAAATAAGAATAAGAATATGTGAATAACTCCATTTTGACAAAAATGTCAGATAGAACCTTATAATTCCAAGACGACGATATCATAAGAGCGTATGCATATTTGGATGTAGCCAAAGACATTTAGTGAAGACAGTCAAACAGAATCATGGGTAAGGGTTAAAAGTTGTCATCCATACCATGGTGGCTCGGATATTACATCATACATTGATGCATTAAAAATTAGTTTAGTAGTGGACGCTGTGCATCAGAAGTTTTTTTTACTTTCATGTTTTTAATTGTTATCATAGCGGATCAGAAATGTATAACAAGACATGAAGCACTTTGATGATAATGCAGCGATTATGAGCAGCTGCCATCTCTCTGCTTATCTGATGCGGACGTGAGCCTCGGGTGCAGTTGGAGACTTGGGATGTCACACATTTGCTAACACATGCTTATGCCTAATGATGTGGCTAACTAAACACAGAGGGGACGCCACTCAATATGGCAGATTGAGCAAGTATTTAAGCATCGCTTTCAAGCCACATGAACACTTTATGAAGCATGATAGCTACACTTGACATCACATATATAAGCTCCTCACACTTTTTAATTATGCTAAACCCTTTTTTCTAGATTAATTTACATAAATAGTGTAGATACATGAGCATAAATCACTCCCCAGGTAATAATACCCCAAACAATTTATATGTATAATAATATATTGCATAAATCTCTTCTTTATCCCTGCATGATCCTCTTCAGATGTCAGTCAGAGACCCTCATTTTAATTCTGTAATTAGACATTTGTTTCATTTTTTTGCAGGCCCGTAGGTATTTCAAAATTATTCACGTCGGCAAATCTTTACCGGTTCCCACAGTGGTCTTTCTTAATTAAGTTACTGTCACTCTTAATAGAGGAGAAACAGTATTGATGTATCTTTCCCTCACATTTCTCACTGCCATCATATTTCTTTCCTCCAAACATTGTGAGGCAGAATCAAGATAAGCAGTTTTGATATATAAGATATATCAAGATAAGCTGTTTTTTATGGCATTAAAGCACTTTGGCACAACATTGTGGAGATAAGAAGATGAAAAAAAATATCAAAAGTTGATACAGAGTAAGGATGGGTCAGTATGGTTGACTAGTCGCCCACAAACCAATTACAGAATTAGTGAGGTCGGAAAGGTCTGATTTTATTTTTTGCAGCTTCATTTCAGAGCAGATTTTAGCGTTGCAAACGTTTTACCTCAGGGAATTGGCTTTAAATTAATTTCTATTAAAGCACAGAATCAAAACAGCTTCTGTTAATAAGTCCACATATAAATGTCAAGACAATTACTATCGGGCTTCAGATCGCCTGATGTGAACAATGTTCTACTTCTATTGTTTAGCAGAAACCCAAGGTGACTGATATTAAAGGTTACAGATATTTAGCCTAATTATTTGTTGAATATCTGACATTTACCATGGGCTGTGCAGTCTCTGCTGTTTTTTAAATGTTAGTCTGTGTATACATGACTGTGCTGTTGCATCATGTTTTGCTCCCCGAATGTTGTGTTTTTGATGTGGCATGTCAAGTCAAAAATAGTTTTGCTTTTAGAAACACGTCTTGACACCTGAGTTCTGTTTCATTCTGTTACGCTCCCTCAGGCTGTTTCTGAAAGCAAGACCCAAGGGCTCAAGATTTGGCTGGTTAGCATGGCCCCGTTAGCCCCTTCTGCCAGGTGTCATAGACCATCTGATTCTCCTATGAGTTTTTCTTACCTTCTGCCTTTCCATGTCACAGCTCAGGATAATTACCCTGTGTCAATTGCAGTGCCCTAAAAAACCCATGTGGTGGAAATCACCCAAACATTTTATGCAGGGTTTCCTTTAAAGGATAGTTTCTCGAAGTTTACCCAACTACAATGACTTCGGCTGCTGAGAAACACGAAAAAGGTCTATAGAAGTCATGGTAAACAAAACGGTTTCTTTTTTGTTTCACAAAAAAAGTCATGCATGTTTGGAACAACATATAGGAGAGTAGATTCATCAATTAATCTAGTAATTCATGAAAATTCATAGTTTTGCACATCCCTGCTATTGAGGGAATGTATCACTATGTGGACATGTATCTGAATTGTCAATCACCTTTTTTGTAATTTCGTAAAATAAAGTGCAGAATCTATAAAAAAGACCATCATTTTAAAATTAGGTACCGCACCAAGTCATCAACTATCAGAGCAGAAATCATTGGGTTTTACTAGAGTTTAACCGTCTGTTTCTGGAAGATAGGCTGTAATTTCCAATTTCTCTGCTCAGTTATGGTTTGTTTATGGATCAGGTGCCATTACTGTGTGAGAGTGACAGATAGATTCAACGTCCGTCCTCCACACCTGCACCAAATTTGATGGCCAAACTACTGTTTGTATTAATCTGCAAAACCTGTATGCTTCCATATTAGATATTAATGAAATGTTACTCTACAGCATTTGGACTATTTATGAGACGTCAGGTAAAAAAATAGCACCCATTTATTTTCCCCCAGTGTTAAGACAGATTGTGCAAATTGCTCGCAAGGAGTGGGAAAAGTGGAAATGGAAATAGACATTTCCCGCTAAACTTGCAAGATGGGAGAACAAATCAAACTGCTCATGCTGCTCAGATGCTGTCAGCTTGTGGATCCATTTAGACGTGAGAAGGGTAAAGTCCTACCGGGCGCAGGTATTGTTTAGAGGAGCAGCTGTTTTCAAATCGATTGAGCAATGAGAGGCCTCAAGGCTGAAAGTTTGCCTTCACATAGAAGGTGTTTGTTTGTTTGCTTGCTTGTTTGTTTGCTATTCACCTGGAAACACCTGGATATACTGGTAAATAAAAGATAAGCCTGCTTGCCCCATTCTCTCTTCTTATCTAAGCTCCCATATGTACACAGCACAACCCTGGGACCCCCTTGGTCCATTTTTTTTTTTTTTAAAGCCCTATTCTTTTGTTTCAGCAGAGCAGAACTTCAAGATCAAATCAATGGCTTGTTTTTATCTTTCTTCTTCAAATTCATCCGGTTTGGCATCACCGCATGGAGTCGTCAGTGTGCATGCTAAGTCGTGTGCCCTAAAGTGGCTGTGAAAGTCACAGGGACGCGTGTCAGAGCCGCTGGCTGTAATGTTATTCCAGTCACACAGGTTTTAACTTTGCGTGGGGACTCCTCTTCAGTGCTGCAGCCCCGTGCTGCTCGTTGCAGCCCCCCACTAGGTTCAAACAGTCGCTCTCCCCCTCAGAACACCCAAGCATCCAATCTTTCACTCTCACGGCACATTCATGCACGCCTCCCTGTCAGTCCACATCAAAAACAGCAGAGTGTCTGTGTAGAAATGGCCAGGAGCTATTTCAGATGAGAGCTGACGGCTCTTCCTCACTGTTTTAGTGTCTGTTTTTTATTCAAGTGATTCAAATGTTTCCAAGATTGCATCCAAACAAGTATCATGTTCGGTGTTCTTGAATATGAGGTCATCATAAGTTCAGAGTAAGTAATATATTCCTCTATTTGCCTATAAGGCAGCTTTGGGAGAAGGAAGTCACAGGAGATCTAACTTTCTCCCCAGACTTCCCTCTTACTTATTCAAACGTAAAGTCATTAGGGAATACAGTACATATTTGAAGCCTAAAGATATCTGTATTTTTTTTAATGGGGTTTGTTTTTTTGTTTTGATGAGTCAGTGTGAAGACATTATCTAATTGCATTTTTGTTATATTTAACAATTGTAATTGCAGTCTAAAGTGTGTGTGTGTGCGTGCGTGCGTGTTTAAGCTACAATTTTGTTGCCCTTGTTTTTTTTATTTATAAAAAAAATGATTTGCAATTTAATTTAAATTTAATTTAAAAAGCCTTTTTGTTAACTCCAGGTTTGTTTGTTGGGCTGTACAATTTGGCCAAAAATAAATATATCATGACTATAAATTATTATTAATATTATTGTTTTGGTTTATAAATTATTTGCCTATTACTACTATATAAAAATAAACAAATGAGAAATATTACTATATTAATATTTCATTTTAAAATAAAAAATAGTATTAAAATATAATAAAAATAATATACAGTACAGTATGAAAAAATACAACACATTTATGGCTGTTAACCATTGAGCAGGGAGCCCTGAAAGCAGCCCTGCAGAATTTAGTTCCAATCCTGCTCCAAAACACATACCATGTAGTTTTCAAATAAGCCTGAAGGGCTTGATTTGCTGCATCAGGTGTGTTTAATTAGTGTTGAAACTAAACTATGCAGGGCTGTAGGCGTCCAGGAATTGAGTTTTACATCCATGTCTTAAAGCTTATGTTTTGTTGACAAACAGCTGGTTTATAAGCACTTCTTATTAGAAGTTTGGAAAGATGGTGCATGTTGCTTCCCCAAAATGCACGTTATAATCAACCAAACTCAGTTCAAGTGGTGCAGCATTTCCTGTGAACCGAGCTGCTCTGAAACACTGAAAAGACTGGATCACAATCTGCTCGTGTGTAACAAAACAGTGCCACGTTTCACACTGGTAAACCCACTGCATATATTTGTTTAATGAAATTGCATTTTTTTCGATTTGATAATTACACTAAGCCATAAAATGTTGTTTTGCCTTTATTTCGCTTGACCTAACTGTATATGTTTTTTTTTTTTTTTAAGAACCGCTTCCATTTACAGATGATGACACGTACGCCCCCTTTAAAACTGTCGGAGCTGCTGTTGGCGGTGTTGCTGAAGGGAGGCTGGCAGGGCGGAGCGGCCATTCTTTGTCCGGGAGGTGGGAACACAGGAATGCTGGAAGAGCTTGAACAACTTGGCCATCTGGGCTTGAATGGAGCCCACTGGCACCTGTGGGAGACCCTCAATCTGTCCAGACTGGAAGAAAACTTGAGCGAGGACAAGGTAATGGAGCTCCTCTCACAGCTCCTCAGTAGGACTCCTTCTGCTCAGGCGTCTTCTGTGGTGCTTTTCGGCTCTGACCCTGAATGTACAGCCAGAGCTCTGCACAGCGCCCACCAGTTGAGCGATGCGTTGCCCCCAATGCACTGGATCATGGGATACCCGCTTAGTCTGGATTCTCTACACTCCATTGGCTCCCCCCTGGGTCTTCTGGCTTATGGGGAGGTCAATCGCAAGCCTCTGAACTTCTATATTAGGGATACCCTGCAGCTCATTGGCAGGGCTGTATATGCTGCGACCATGGTGAGACCAGACCTGGCTCTCATCCAGAACATGGTCAACTGCTTCGACAAGCCCAATAAACATGAGCTGCCCTCCTCTGGACAATATCTTGCCAGGTAAGCATACATGTATAACATTTTAAAGCTAAGTAGCTTGCTATGTAGTAGGGCTGCACAATATATTGAAATACATTTGAATACATAATACATTGGAAAACATCTGATGGAGATTTACCGCTAATCACAGAACCATCTTTACTGACGAGATGCGCATGACTATCGCATGCAAAATATCGTGCAGCCCAATACCACAACTATTCATAAACAAAGTACGATTTCCTGTAACAAGCTGTTTTTCCAGTAACAACCCATTTTAGTTTTAATGAGACATAAACAACAGCGATATAGCGTTTAGCATTGCTATCTCCTTTTTGTTTATGTCACATTATAACTAATAGGCTACATTGTGCACAGGTAACCCCAATTTGCCATGTCTCACATTTCTGATTAGTGTGCAGTTTTAATGTGACACTTTTGCAGGGTTATATGATCCCATGACCCTCAAGCCTAGTTATTCAGAATAAAGTTGGAGATTGTGTCAGAATAGGACATTAGTGAAGAAAATATCTTTGCATAGTTTATTTATTAAAGTTTGTGTATCTTAAGGTGTCAAATGTCATAAATAATGTCACAATAATGTCATAAGTAATGTCACATATGTGAACAGACTGCAGACTGAAAATTCAAGCACATATATTGCGCAGGTACCCTCATTTACCATGTTTCACATTTCTGATTAGTGTGTAAGTGTGATACATATGCAGATTATATGAACCCATGAGCCAAATTATTGATAAAAAAGATGGTGATTGTGTCAGATTAGGAAATCAGTGAAGGAAGCAACCATGGTTTATTTATTGAAGTTTATGGTTCTTAAAGTGCCCCTGTTATGCAATTTTTAAGGTTGCTAATATTGTTTTATGAGTCTCCTAAAACATACATTTACATGCATCCGAGGTAAAAAAAAAAACACTTTAGTTTTCTCAAAAAAAATCTGTTTAATTTTACCTCAATAATTCGTAAATGACTCGTGCGAAGCAGTTCGAAGAGTCTGTCTCTCTAAACCCCTCCTTTCCGTAAGCCCTCACTGCTGTGATTGGTCAGATAGCGCAGTCCTTTGCGATTGGTCTACTGCATACAGCGCGTAACGGAACGACCGGAGACTTGTCAATATAGAAAAGATGGTGTCGATGATACCTTACCAACTTGAGTCGGAGTCGGATGATGAAACGGTTGAAGTGGCTGGTCAACAAGAGAAGGAACATGATGTTTCTCAGTGGGAAGTGTCAAGTTTGTGGTAATTATAATTTGAGAGAAAACTAATTTACTCTCACAGCGTAGGATACAGAGTCTTCTCGACATGATGTTAACCACATGGAAATGTTACTGTGATTGTGGACGGGCAAGTTGTGAGAATGTGGGCGGACACTAAGTAAATGTGTTACCGTGACGTACAGCCGTAACAGAATAAGATTTGAATTCCTGATGACTCGTTTAGGCGATTACGATTACGTATATATTACATATATAGTTTATGTTCACATACAGCTAAATGACACACTGCATGAAAGGTAATATTCAAAAAAGGCATAATAGGGGCACTTTAAAGTGTACAATATTATGAGTATGAGTTACACCCTATTTGCCATGTTTCATGTTTCTGATTAGTGTGTATTTTTTTTGTGTGTGTGGCTTACATGAACCCATTACGTTTATGTCCAATCATTCACAATAAAGCTGAATACTGTGTCAAAATAGGACATTAGCATAGGAAACATCTACGCAAGCTCTTATTTTTTAAATTTAGCCATATGTCTTAAAGAGTCAAATGCCGTAGGTTACGCATGTGTGTGCAGTCTATGCAAACTGAAAATGAAAGCACACATTTTGCACCCCATTTACCAAGTTTCACATTTCTGATTAATGTGGAATGTGCATGGGACACATGTGTGGCTTAAGGACCCCTGGCCTTCAAACTTAATTATATTCAGGGGATCTGGAGATTGTCTCAGAATTAGCTATTAGTGAAGGAAACGACTATGTCTCTCAGAGTCAAATATCTTAGGTCACACTGTTGTGTGCAAACCGAAAATCAAGCACTGTGTCCTAACACATCAATTTAAGGATGCAGTGAGCAGACATATAATGCAGAAGACTTTTTGCTGCAAAATGTCACTGCTAATGGTTAAGATGCATTTAATACAGGTCTCTCTTATATCTAATTGTTATGTGATACCCAGTATAAAGCCTTTTTCATACAGTCTTTTTTTATATTAGTGATTTTGATATGTAATAAAATTTGATTTCCTTTATTTTTTTTGTATTCTTGCTAACTATTTTATTAAGTGTTGCTTTGTTGTGGCTTAACTGCTGTAGATTATGCATATCTTGATGCTTATCCAGCTACAGTTTACACGAGCTTCTCCAACATATTCAATACTTTTAAAATGATATCTTATCTCGTAATCATGAATTAATTTGTTATCTGATCACGCAGTGTAGTCATTTCAAGCTTTAAATCCACCTTTAGTCATTAGTGTGCGCAGACAAATGAAGCATGCTTTACATTAAGGGAATTATAAGGTAGTAAATACTCTCCAAGGAAAATAGCTGTATTAGTATTCCAGCCACTAGTTTTAAGTTACAGGAATATTCTGTCTCAGCCACGGTATGGCCTCATATCTTAAAGTTATTTTCCTGATGGAGCCACTGGAGACTTTAAAATGCAATTAACTGACTCAGGGGCATTTTCAATACACTTATACCTCCTTAATCAAAACCATATCCCTGTGTGCATTTACATAAACCGTCAAGTAAGCAGTTACACCGTGATGCATTTGCAGTAATGTGGAAGCCATTTGTGACACTACTGCATCCTCTTCACTGACTGACCTCCATAAACAGGACAAAAACCTTTCTGCATTCGGGTCGCCAGACTCTTTCTTTATCTTCAGTGCCAGTGTCTGGTTCAATGTCAAGAGCTCAGAGCCTGCTGTCCACTGCCTCTCAGCTTGATGCATTGTGTTAGTGGAGGCTTGTCTATTAGTATCACAGAATACAGAGATTGTGTAGATCCTGATGGACTAAATATTTACAATTTCTCATTCAGGATAAAACATTGGAGAAATTATTATTATTATTGCTGCTGCTTTGGTAATATTTTCACAAATACATTTTCTTAATGTAAAATAAATAAATAAATGGAATCATTAACTCATGCAGCTTTTATTATTTTTTTTATTATGATTACTTTTTTAAAATTTAGTGATTTACATTGTTGTACTGTAAGTTAAATGTTGATAAATGTATCGCAGCTTCACAGTAATAAACAATAAAATAACATAATCAGTTATGTATCAAACATGGGAGAGATTCAAATTCTGCTGTAAAGCAGTTCTAAAAAGACAATAGTGTCATTATTCAGCTCAAGTCAGTTCAGTGTTGGTTCCATTCGGTTCAATAACTGTTCATATCAATTATGAAACACGTTCAATTAAGATGCACTACAGAAGGCAGTAGTGTTCAAGTTCTGTATCCATCCCATAGTCAGTGCAGTCAAAATCAAGATACTTTAATAGTTTGTATTGATAAAAAAAATCTATAGGCATAGCAAACAGTTCCACTTTCAATTAAAATATTTAAATTTAAAAAATGCATTTGGATGTTTAAACTCAGTGCTAAGAGCGGGCGTTTTATGTTCCATCTAAAGTGTAACTGGAAAACAAATAGTAGTTTTCTCGGATTTTATTAAGTCCCTGTGCACACTATTGGAGAACTCTTATCACTGAAGGCTGGAAGAAACCTTACCTATCTGCTCACTTCCACAAATGAGATTTTTTTTTGTGGTAAAAAAAAGAAAGAAAGCATCTTCAGATGTAAGATTAAGGTGCCGCTGTTATATGAGTCTTGCTCAGATAAGTAAACTTTTGAAAAATGATAAACAAATGTGCGACAGAGGACCCCTGAGATGTTGTACCTGATTGAAAGCAGTGATGTAATCTTTAATATTCACCTCACAGTGTGAGACCCCACCACCACCACCACCTCGTGTTAAGAAATGTATTTGCTCTGAGAAATGAGTGTGTAGCACTGAAGCACAGGCATGTGTGCATCTGAAAACAACACAACACAGGGATTATTGTTCCTCTGCGGTGCGAATGCTTTTGAAACATTTCATAATATTCACAGGGATAGAAATCTCAGTAAGGAAATCAGCTCTGTTGCAATGGCTAACACATTATCTCCTGTCTTTTAACTTCTGCTTTCACACCAGATCAAGTGTTCTCAACGGGTCAAACTCAGGGCTATCAGGAGAAATTAATGATCCAGGCAATTTTTTTTCTGCTTTTATTTGCTCTGTTCTGCGCTGTTTTAATGGAAGTGTGCAGTTATGGTCACACAGGGCGAAGAACATTTACGGCCTCATTTAGCCACATATCACAAGCCTCTTTCACTTGGGATTTTTCATCTTCCCTCCGTGACCCAGGCATTGCCCAGCAGCCCTTTTGACTACTCTACATCCTCAGCTGATTTATTGACGGAAATCGATCATTGAACTAATTTTGCCATAAAAGCAGTGTGGCTCGGCTGTGTAAGGAATCATAATTATGTGATCTATGCAGAACAGCATAAGAATATAATATCCGGAGCAGCACAGAGGGTTATTCACCTATAAACCAAGCTCTATTTATTTATTTATTTGTTTTTTTACTACTCTGATGGATGTTAATAGAATTAATATGGTGGCAGCTGTGCAGTTAAATACATTGGCTGTCAAAGGTCATATATTGGTTCAAACGATTTAGTGTGATTCACCTTACTCAGGTCATAATCCTGCCCTTCTGTCCTTATGCCTTTGAAGAAAGCCTTGAACTTCAGTGTGCTTCAAGATTGATCTATATTTCTTCTGTTCTTATTCTTTTCTCCTGCTGTGAAAAATATTGTTTGAGAATTTAAGATGAAGCATTTTGGAATGTTCGTTTGATTTAAATCTTGGTAGATGCACCATGTGCCTTATTTTTTTCTGAGGGCACTATGTGACAGTTGTGGCACTTTTTTTCTGTGACAGTGAGACAAGATTGTCTAGAGGTGTAATTTTCATTTAGTATGCAAGGAGACCTGGGTTCAAATCCTTATGTAACTTGCACACGCACGCACGCATTTATATATATATTATATCATGACAGCCAGGTTGATCACCAAACATTTTCAGTAGAGATCGACCGATATATCGGTTTACCGATATTTTTCCCGATATTTAAGCATTTTACCATAATCGGATATCGGTTTTGTAATATCAGATTCACCGATAAATGCCGCCATCTTGTGGGTGTTTTGAGAAATGTGCGCAGGATCGCCATTGCAGCACATCTGAGGGGAGACGAGACAACAACAACGGCATGCACAGGTACTTGATTTGCTGTAGTTAGTAAACATTATTTAACATAACAGCCATTAATGCACAAATTAGATGCATTTATGCAACTTGGCTCTAAGAAATAGAGAGAAACTCACAGAGTCATGTAAAATAATCCATCAAGTCCTGTCCCAATAAAGACGTACTTTGCCTTAATGAAATAATATGCAGCCATGAATGAGCACATGTTGGAAATAAAAGCGCTGAATTGAATTCTCTCTCTGTTGTCTATGCTCATCGTTAATCTCGTGAATTCGGAGTCACATAGTCGTATATAATCCATCAAATCCTCTCCCAATAAGGATATAACTTCGCATGAGTTAAAGTTAAACAATACAGCCATGAATGAGCACATGTTGTAAATGAAAGCGCTGAATTGAATTCTCTCCGTGTTGTATATTTTCTCATCGTTAGTCTCGTGAAGCCGCTTCATATTGCTGTTCACTCAGCGGTTGATATTCAGGAAAAGCTCCAGCACGGCCTCCACATGTAACTTTGAACAAGATTCACTTCTTTAAAACACCCTAAATTGTGATAACATTTACTATATAACCATTATTTCATTAATAAACACCTAAATAAATACAACTGGAATTATTTCTTATTAATTATTTATTATCTCCGCGAGCGATCGCAGTTTGAGTATAGTTCTGTGTAAATGCATAGATAAACCTCGCTTTTAGCAGGTATTTCATAATCTAGAAGGACAAAAACAGTAATAATTCTGTTATAACATTCCAGTTGAGAAATGCAATAATGTTTACATACATTACATACAATGTTTACTTACATGACATGTTTACATTTTCAATAATACAATGTTTTTTGTTATATTCCAATATTCCAGAGAATATTATTCAGTGAATTAACATTATCCAGTGAATTGTTCTGTAGGCCTATTAAACATCTTAAAACTAGTTTACAATGAAGTTATGACTTCTGTCCTTTATTTATTTTCTTCATTTGAAAACATTAGACATTCTACATTTATCTTGCTTATTGTTAATATTAGTATTGTTTCTGCTGATGCTTTAAAAAAATCTTTTTATTGTTGTAATATGAAGATTCAATTTAACATTAAAGACTGCTAATTTTCAACACTTAAAAAAAAAGATGACTAAAAGAGGAAAACCCAAAGTGAAGTGTGTTCTTACTTCACTCAGTCATTTATCACAGTAAATAAATATCGGTTCTGCATATCGGTTACTGGGCATATAAATATGCAAATAATTGATATCGGTATCGGTTATAAAAAAAGAATCGTTCGATCACTAATTTTCAGTCTATGTACATTTTCACATTTTGAACTGCTTTTGTTTTCCTTAGGGAATAAAGTAATACTACAGAAACATAAAATATGCTACTAATAAATGTTTTTATTTAAACATTATTCCAGATTTTTCTAACATTTTCACTATAATAATTACTTCAGTGACCAATCATATATATTTTGAATGATTAATGAAGCAAGATTCTTTATTTATGACCAAATGTTGCTTCATGGATTTAGTGTTCCATGTATTCGGTCACTCATATACGGTGAGGAATGGATTTAAATCATCAGTTACACAATTATAAACTGCGCCTTACGTCTGCATTCGTAAGAACATTTTGTGAATCAGAGGCTGTTCTCTGTGGTCATTCAACAAAACGTGCCATGCCTGTGAGATGCAGATTCCCTGAGCACTGAGCACAAACTGCTGCTTCTGCTGCTGTATTTAAGCACGCGATCGACTGAGCAAATAGCATTTTCACACAAGGCTGACATTTATAACTCTTAGCTGGTCTTGTTTTGGTAAATGGAATTTTTTTGTAAAACCACAAACCCCACAAAATCCCACAAAAACTCGGTTCTGAATGAATCACCACTAACCTGCAGTTATAGTGGGCTTAACTCTGTGATGTCTGAAATATGAAACAATAGTCAGAAAATCTATTTTTTTATGGAACCATATATTGAAACTTTGTTTTGACTAAAAAAAGGTTTGGATATGTAGTTTTTTTTTTTTTTTTTTTTGGTAAGTATCATATTTGATAAGGCTTTTATTGCTTGTGTAGCATGATATATAAGAGAATATGGAGGTCATAATTAAGAAGGGAAAAAAATCCCAGACAGCCCAAAACAGTTAAATTATAATTTTTTTAACATTATAACAGACTACTTGGGGAAAAAAGTTTTCAGGCTAGATCTTCCAATAATATGTTGTTATAAGATGATATTTAAATTATTTTTTATGATTGAAGATCTGTAGTTTTTTGTGGTGGGAAAAACATACAATGCAGTCTAGTTTAATGAGGATTGAGAGATGGACAAATAAATGCTCCTCAAAAGCCTGTTGTGTTATATTTGATACTCACATTTGAACATGATTTTTCAAAAAAAAAATATGTATGGATAATCAAGTAAACCTAAGTTGCTTCAGTCCAGTATAAGTTTGTCTTGACATATTACTAACAATATAAAAGTAGCTATTATATTCACTTCATAAAAATCAATATTTTTAAACAAAACAATACCCATATACCACAACCTGATGTGTTTAGATTTATACTAAAATGCATTTTACTTATTAGAAAAGTATTAACTAACAACCAGAGACTAGAAGGCAAGTACAGTAGTAGATTGCATATAAAAGGTTTTTCATTAAAGTTTTAAACATATTAATAATTTAGAGGCCTGTGTATCAAATATGCTACAGTAGCTTCAAAGGTAAAATTATTTTGTCATATTTGATATTAAACTAATGCAATCAGCAACACTGGAATTACTGTACTTAATCTATATAAACAAATTAAAATATCATATGAACAGTATATAAACTTAAAATAACTACAATTGCTTTTTATTTTTCACTGCTAGCTCTATTTCCTATGTAGTATGACTTTTGTACACTACTGTTATTCCTTTCACTTGTTTTCACTAGTTATCTCCACTGGCTCATGTGTAGGATTCAGTTCTCTAGAGATTCAGCAGAATGTTTTGCTCTGTCACCTCATCACTGTCTTTGCTTTTGCTGGATGCATATATATTCTCCTCACAATGCTCCTGTCTCTGCTGTGCTCAGGTTCTTGTCGAACACATCTTTCACGGGGCTGACAGGCCCGGTGCGAGTGCAGCGATCCCTCTCCAGGGTCCTTACTTCCCAGCGCTTCCACATATGGAGTCTACAGCGAGACCCTCTGGGCCAGCCAAGTTGGGTGACCGTGGCAAGCTGGCAGTCGGGCCGTCTGGAATTGGAAGAGCAGGGCCTGTGGTCAGGCATGACCCAACACCACCGGGAGGATGGCCCAGAGATCAGGCACGGCGGCCGCTGGCAAGCAGGACTCCCAGTGGCGGGGAGCAGATTGCGGGTCGTGACCTTGGTCGAGCACCCGTTTGTGTTCACGCGGGAGGTGGACGAGGAGGGCCAATGTCCGGCGGGTCAGCTGTGCCTTGACCCTCAAACCAACAGCTCGGAAGTCCTCAACCAGCTGTTCAGAGAGCTGGAGCAAACCAACAGCAGTTCACTGCCAAATGACATGCGCAAATGCTGCTATGGATACTGCATCGACCTGCTGGAGAAGTTAGCAGAGGACATGCACTTCCAGTTTGACCTTTACATCGTAGGTGATGGGAAGTACGGGGCATGGAAAGGAGGTAGATGGACTGGGTTGGTGGGAGACCTGCTCAGTGGCGTGGCGGACATGGCCGTCACCAGTTTTAGCATCAACTCCGCTCGAAGCCGAGTGATAGACTTCACCAGCCCCTTCTTCTCCACCAGTCTTGGGATCCTGGTGCGGAGCAAGGACACAGCTGCCCCCATCGGTGCCTTCATGTGGCCGCTTCACTGGTCCATGTGGGTTGGCATCTTTGTGGCACTGCATATCACAGCCCTTTTTATCACACTTTACGAGTGGAACAGTCCATTTGGCATGACCCCTCATGGACGCAACCGCATCAGGGTCTTTTCTTACTCGTCTGCACTGAACCTCTGCTATGCCATTCTGTTCGGCCGGACCGTTGCCAGTAAAACTCCAAAGTGCTGGACGGGCCGCTTCCTCATGAACCTTTGGGCCATATTTTGCCTGCTGGTTCTGTCCAGTTACACAGCCAACCTAGCAGCTGTCATGGTGGGGGAGAAGACCTTCGAGGAAGTGTCAGGGATTCATGATGTCAAGGTAAAACACTGAAGAGGAAATGCACAAATATTTGCAATATATACACAAATATTTTTGTTCAGTGATTTATTTATACTGTGTTTGTATATGTATCCCTTAAAAATTTTTTGAGAAGTCTCTTATGCTCACCAAGGCTACATTTATTTGATCAAAAATACAGTAAAAACAGTAATATTGTGAAATAGTATTGCAATTTAAAATAATTGTTTTCTTTTTTAAAACAGTTTTCTTCATGATTCTTTGATGAATAGAAAGTTAAAAACAAGAGCATTTATTTGAAATAGACATTTTGAACAAAAGTTTTACCATCTCTTTTGATCAATGTAATGTGCCTTTGCTCAATAAATGTATTTAAAAATAGCCCAAGCTTTTAAACAGTAGTGTATATGGTACATGTCCACAAAAACACAAGTGCACCATGGTTAAAAAAAACTACGGTAGTACATGTAACTTTTTTGTAAGTGTTTGGATTATGTTTTTAAGACTTTCTCACACAATCAGTTCACATTTCATTGCTCTTTTCAAGCTCCATCACCCGTCTCTGGGGTTTCGCTTCGGCACAGTTCGAGAGAGCAGTGCTGAGGACTATGTGAAAAAGAGCTTTCCTGAGATGCACGAGTACATAAGGCGCTTCAACAAGCCCACCACTCCGGATGGAGTCTCTACACTCAAGTAAGTGTTTAGACCCAGGAGAGAAACAAAAGATAACAGGCAATTGAACATAGCAGTGGAAAGTCCAATGAAAAGAGAAAAGATAACGGTAGAGAGAGAGAGAGAGAGAGAGAGAGAGAGAGAGAGAGAGATGGAGTGGTAAATCTTATGAAATGATGAAAGTGAATATCTTAACAGCCTTTTTCGTTTGAATGAAAATCAGTTGCAGTAAAGTGTATTTAGAAAGCTATCACCTTAAACACGTGCACTCACAAAGACACATTCAGATTATTTTAACTCAATAAAATCAAGTGGTGCTGAGCAGGAGCACAACATGCAGAAAACAAATAAAGCTTTAACAGGAGATGGGCATCTTGAAAAAAAAGCCTAAAGGGAAATCGAGCTCAGTCATTGTACAGCGCTGCTGAAACACAAACAACAAGCAGCCCAAAAGCTGCAGGCACATACTACAACAATAAATAAGGTCACAATAAGAGGCAAACTATCAGTTCTCACCCTCAGGAGCTGCGGAAACCACTGTGGATCTGTTTTGTATGATGCACCATCAATATTATTCCTCTTTTATAAGGAATTATGTGCACCATCCAGCTCGCTCAGTTTAAACAAACCGAGTCGACAGCAACAAGTGTCTGCTCTCCAGGCTTTCTGTCTGTAGTCTCACTTTCCATTCATCCCTGAAAGAACAAGGACTGCTGCATACTCCAAGCTGAGAAGAGAGCCAGTCACTCTCAAGTCAAATCTAAACTTGCTGAATGAGGCCAAAGGTTTTCTTCTGAGACAACAGATAACTCCCCGGCAAATGTACGCTTGCAGGCGTGCGCCAACACACACACAGCGATTCATCCTCAGATTCAGGCTCCCACATAGTTCTGTATTTTGCTTTGTACTTCCTGTCTTTTATGATTGACAGCAGTTTTCTTCCATGTCAGAAATCCTTCTGTTCGATTCACAGGAGACACCTTACATGGTCAGCATTTTTAGAGTTGAGATCGCAGCCATAGTTTGGAGCTATTCTTAGGGGTGAGATGTTTTAAGAGAAGCATCCGGACAGTTTTTTCCCCCCCTTTAAAAGAGTATTAGTTTGATCCTGCAAAATTTTCCTTCACTTTATTTTCTGTCACACTTGAGGTAAAATAGAGGTCAGCTGATGAGCAAGCATCGCCTCACATTAGTCATTGAGAATTTAACATTTCTTCAGAGATAAACAGCTAACAGGATATGATGTCGTGCTCTAGGGTTTTGATTTAGTAAAAAATAAACCTCAAATAACTATAAGTACTTTCAAAAAATTGAAATATCCACAGTTCAGAGTTCACCAAACGTGTATTCTCATATGAAGCAGGATGCATAATGCTTTGGACAATGTTTTTGATTTGGGAATTTATTGATTTTATTTTACTTTTAATTTTGTGATGATATAACCCATGCTGAGTTTTTGCAATTGGCTTCACTGAACACAATTATTAGCCACTGTTATTAGCTAAAGCAGCATGTATTTATTTTGCTTCCCTTGTCAATAGGTTACACTATAAACCTCTATATAGAATCAATCTTTGCAATGTGTTTTTATAAAGAAACAAAATTCTGGAGCAAACTACTCAAAAATTGTTTGAAAAAAGATGTCTGCGGGGAAAGTTACACAATAAGTACACTAAAAAGTCCTTTCTATTTAGTAAATCTGATTAAAGCCAGAAGATTTAAGCAGTTTTATAGCTACAGTGTTTGGGTTTGGTTCAGGCTTATTGTAATCAACTTTTCAAGTAATTTAAAGTCAGTACGAATCAGTATATGTTTGGCTAGCGGTGTGTCTGTTTTATTTGGCTCTGACTATCCTCCGCTGTGTGTTGAAGGACAGATCCCCCTCAACTAGATGCCTTCATCATGGATAAGGCTTTGTTGGACTACGAGGTGTCCATCGATGCAGACTGCAAACTCCTGACTGTAGGAAAACCGTTTGCTATTGAAGGTAAGGACCCCTGTGCCACTGAGACATAGTGCTGTCTTTGAGGAGTCTAGCACCTCTGGCCATGTCGTATTGAATTATATTAGCTTACAAAAGCCTGTGAAATTGTTCTCTGAAAGGGGACAAGGTGTTTCTAACACTTTCTACAGATACACTATTAGAATTCCACCCCACATTAAGAGCCGTCCATGAATTCACCTCAAGGCTCTTGTAATTACCCTCCAAATCGAAGCAAGTCAAGTTTGACACATGTCATTTCTTAAGGGAAAGCAATTACAGGGTGTAGATGGGTTTCATGACAGTCACCCAGGCGTGTCCACACCTCTCATCCGGTTGTTATATCCTGCTGCATGCATAGGAATGTTCCCTGCTATCTGCCAAAAGCTTCCGTTACGCCTTTGAGCCAGCTTTTTATTAGATGGATGATCAAGACTAAACCATCGCTATCACGTCCGCTGGACTGAAATGGACAGCTCCGTCAGGGTCTGTAAAACCTGTAAACAGCGAGGTGCATAACCATGCAGGCGAAAAACCAGTCAGGCATCTAAGGTTGTCACAATAAAAAGTGTGTTGAGGAGTATATTAGTTTTTGCAGCAGGATAGAAATTGGTCTTGTGAATTATGACAGACAGACAGACAGACAGACAGACAGACAGACAGACAGATAGATAGATAGATAGATAGATAGATAGATAGATAGATAGATAGATAGATAGATAGATAGGTACTGTAAAAAGACTGGTATCTGTTCTTAATTGGTTTTTGTTCCCAATTTTGTCATGACTTGGTACTGAATTATGGTACTTTTGACATTCCCCACAGGCATCAGTTCAATTGACAGGCTTTGCTCAAATTGAAAGAACAGCCTTCAACAGCAGCAACTCAGTAGGAGAGGACAGAAGTTTATCAGAATGCAAGGGATGTTGTGCCACGTGCTGAAAGGAGGGGAGGGATTGCTTGCCAGGGGTGATGTGTGGGTTTGCCGGTGAGGCGAGGGCTTTGATGAAATTTGTGGATGTCAGAGTTGTGCTCGTATCTCTCCAGCTGCCTGGCTGCAGAGACGCCACAATGACAGACGCTCTGTCTACAGGGCACTGGCACAGGGTACCAAAGATTCATGACTGTTCCTTCTCAAGGCTCTCTGACATATCAATAATAGAGTTATCAATTCACACTAGAATGTGGATGGTCTCTTTAACAAAAGCCCACCGCATAATTGATCAAGCTGAGCTTTGTGTCAAGTTGTTTTGATATTAGCAAAGAAAAATGAATGTTTGTCTAAAGGAGTATGTTCAAAACTTTGTCAGAGTATTGTTCAGAGTATTGAAGTTAACAGGATACAGTAAGGTTCAATTTGATAAGTGAATGCATTAGGTTTCCCCTTGTGAAAAATAAGTACACTCAATTGAGTTAAATGTGCATGTGTGGTGTTTTTCAAATCTCAAGAGTATATATATTTTTTAAACTGTACTTGCAGATAAATAAATGAATAATTAAACTAAAAGTATTTAAGAGTTTAAAAGTACACTTTCATGACTGTCTCTTAACATACTTAAAGGAATAGTTCACCCAAAAATAAAAAAATAGCTGAAAATTTACTCCATCTGTTTTACAGACAATCCAAGATGTAGATGAGTTTCTTTATCAGAACAGATTTGGAGAAATGTAGCATTACATCACTTGCTCACTGGATAATGGGTGCCGTCAGAAGAGTTCAAACAGCTGATAAAACATCACAATAATCCACAAGTAATCAACACTGTCCATCAGTTAACACCTTGTGAAGTGAAAATGTGCATGTTTGTAGTAAACAAATCTATTATTCGGGTGTTTTAACTGCTGCGTCTGACCAAAATAATAGTCCATAATCATTAATTCATCTTCCAGTGAAAAAGTCCATCCCATGTTTTCCTCTCACATCAAAAATGACCAGCATATTTGTTTAGAACTGTACTGTTTTCACTCGGAAACTGTGCTTGGTTTGTGCATATTTATCTCCTGATTCATAAGAGATTACTTTTTTACTGGAAAAATCAATATTATGGTTAGAGCACTCATATTTAAGCCAAAACATAAATTTGAGGTTAAAGGTATCTTAATGATTAATTTATTACAAACAAGCTTTTCACTTCACTAGATGGACAGGAGTTGTGTAAGTTACTTGTAAAATTCTGACGGCACCCATTCACTGCAGAGGATCCTTTGGTGAGCAAGTAATGTAATGCTACATTTCTCCAAATCTGTTCTCGTGAAGAAACAAACTCATCTATATCTTGGATGATCTGAGGGTACATTTTCAGCTTTTTAATTTTCTTTGGGGTGAACTGTGCCTTTAAAACATGTCTTAATAATGCCAAATTAAAAGGAAATTTAAATAATTATGTATTAATAATCTTTAAAGAAGTACACTTATTTTTAGGTGCTGACTAGCATATTGAATAACTTGTTTGTTCCTTCTCAAGGTTCTCTGACGTATCAATAACAGAAGAATCGATTCAGACTAGAATGTGGATGGTTTCTTTAACAAACCCCACAGGCATGCATGGGTCTAGCTGAGCTATACGTGTAAAGTTGTTGTTCTTTGTGCTTTCAGGATATGGAATCGGGCTGCCCCAGAACTCCCCTCTCACTCGCAACGTGTCTGAATATGTCAGCCGCTACAAGTCTGACGGTTACATGGACATGCTGCACGACAAGTGGTATAAAGTGGTACCCTGTGGAAAGAGGGTTTTTGCTGTGACAGAGGTGAGCCATCAAAAAAGACAGTCTGAGAGCGTGCAGAATATGTGTGCGCTTGTGTTTTTGTTCACAGGCGAGTGAGTGGCTTCTGCCCTTGACCAAGTTCCTCTTTGAGCTCTTTTCCCCCTGAAAAATCCTTTTGTTTGGAATTACTGTCTCCTGCAGTTTAATAGCCATTCTGTCAGAGCGACGTTGGGCCACCACAATCCATTTTCATTCCCGAGGGCTCCTTGTCAGCCGTACCGCCCCACACACCTGAGGCTGTGAGTAGCAGCCGCCAGCGCACTCCATCAATGCAGCTTCAGTCAATAACCTCCCAGGAGTTGTAGCGCTTCTGTAAGGCATTGTCTCGTACAGTCTGGCTTCATTACCTAACTGTGATTATGAATGGGGGACTTCATGAGCACAAGCAATGACATTTGTTTTCGGCCCCTGTGCCAGCTGGAACTCATCTCACGCTTCCCCTCTCTCTTGCTCTGGAGCCAAGCTGTCCTGTCACCACAGACACCGCACTGTAAAACCACTACTTTGCTGTGCAATAAATTCTCCAAACAAGCAGACAGGATCGACTGTGAGGTCCTCGCAGTCAGTCGCCCCCTTTGAATATTTATTCTAGTGCTGTTTATAGGAGCTTCAAATGCAAAAAGCGGCATTTTTTCTCCTCAATGTAATTCAGTCTTAATTAAATTAGTCAGAGATCTTCAAACAGCATCTTTGGGTTGTAGCCAGATACAAAGATGCAGGGTTGAAAGAGATGGGGAATTTAAAGCAACAATCCAGCATTAAGTGCTGCATCTGGCATACTCTCAAAATAAATAAATGATGAATAAACAAATGCCAGAATTTGTTCCTTAATACTACTTTGTTGTTCACAGCAAAAGCACTTCTTTGGTTTTTGTGCCAAGAGTGTATAAAGAAAAAGACATATACATATTTGTCTAAAAGAGTACCTTCGAACCTGTATGTGTGGTGTAATTTTTACTATTTTTCTTAAATAGCAGGATTGAAGGTAACACATTACAAAAAAGTTAATCCATTAAGTGCACAATAGCTATGTATAATTGTATTGAATGTGCACATCAAATCTTAAATGTATATTCAAAAAACTGTACTTGTAGATAATTCTAATTTTAATGTGTTATTCGATGTTACAGTTAAATGTAATATATTTTAAATGTATTAAATTTCAACTTGATCTTGTAATCGCAAATACAAATACCATGACATTCAAGTTTTAACAGATATGACGTTAAAGTTTAGTTTACCATAAATGTCTGTCTGTCTGTACTTTAGGCAGTTTAAACTTAGTTCACGCTTATGTTTATTAATTTGAAGTATTCCGGTTACACTTTACAATAAGGTCCCATTTGTTAACATTAGTTAATGCATGAACTAACAATGAATTTATAAGAATTTAATTATCTTTGTTAATGTGCATGTAAAATATAATTGTTCATTGTTCATGTTAGTTCACAGTGCATTAATTAATTGTAAGAAATAAAACTTTTGATTTTAAATATAAATTAGTAAATGTAGAAAGTAACTCTGGTTAAAATGAATAGATGCTGCAGGAGTGTTTTCCTAGTTCATGTCAACTAATGTAGTTTGAAACCCTATTGTAAAGTGTTACTATTATTTCCCAAGAGTCATGAACTAACATTTTTACAGCATTTATTAATCTTTTTTAATATTAGCTGCCTTTACTGTGTACAGGTTTTGTGGTATGGCCAGGTTTAGGGTGCATGGGTTAAAATTAGTTACAAATGTATTTACAAGCGGGTATTTTTAATACATGTTTGTACACTAAATGCATTGTATCAAATGATTAATTTAAAGGTTAGCACATATAAAGTTAATCTATATTAATGTTCATTTACAAACATACTATTGTTCTTTGTTAATTCATATGTATTCAAAATACTTAAATGATGCAATAATCTTAACATATAGAACCTTACTGTAAATTGTTACTGCATTATTTTAATGAAATCAGAGCAGCCAACATGAAGTGCAGTGAGCACTTCATCTGACCAGCAGCGTGTGTGCATATGTAAGCATGTGCATTTAGCCACTATCCCCCATAACACTCTCTTAGAAAGTGACATCATGATAAAGGGCTGTAGCCAATCCTGTTAAGAATGAACTCACTCACAGAAGAGGTGTGATGGAGTGAACATGGGACTGAAGTCTCAGTGTGTGCAGTGTTGGATGACCAGTGAGTGTCTGATATTGCAAAACATGTCCCACACATATAAGGGACAGGAAGTGGAATATTTTCCCCTTTTCACCTACTCCAATCAGCATGACTTTCATTTCAATTATAACAGCGATACTTTCTATAATTGTGATTAGTTCTAGTCAGCAGGACTCCCTCCAGATCAAAGCATTTGCAGGGGAATGATGGATTCCTTCGAGTATGTTGGGGCTTCTAACACCCGAGGGGAAAATAACGTTGGGTCGGGCACTGAGAGGTCTAAAATACCTGGAGAGAGCTATACATTTAAGAAGAAGAAAAAGAGCACTGGGAATACATCTGCTGTACTGTGAAATTACATATAGGTGATTTATAGGTTTGTTACTAAAATAAAAAATATATTTGATCAGAAAACTGTCATCAGCTTCTTAAAAATGGCTCTCGATGGAGCCAAACCCTGACTGCAGGTAGATGCCATTGAAAAATATCTATAATCTGTATATCTATGGTAAATAACAAGCAAACAATGGAACGCACATTGCCATTTAAAAGTTAGGTCAGAAAGATTTATAAATGTTTTTGGAAAGTCTCTTATATCAAGGCTCCGTTTTTTGATCAAAAATACAGTTGAAAGCATTAATACTGTGAAATATTACTACAATTGAATATAACTGTTTAGTATTAATATATTTTAAAATGCATTTTATTCCTGTAATGCAACACTCCAGCCTTTAAGTGTCACATGGTGCTTCAGAAATGATCCTAATAGGCTTATGCTCAAGAAACATTTATTTATTAGCAATGTTAACAATAGTTGTGCAGTGCAATGCAGCAAGATCAATTCTCCAGAAAAGGTGCAATCAGCAAAATAGCTGTGTCACACTGATCTTTTCTCGTGTGTGTTTATGTATCATTGTTCCTGTGTGCAGACTCTGCAGATGGGTCTCCAGCATTTCTCGGGGCTGTTTGTGCTGTTGTGTGTGGGGGTGGCAGGTGCTTTGCTCACTCTGCTGGGAGAGCACACTTTCTTCAGATTCATCCTGCCTCACCTCCGCCAACAGCAGAGATTCAAATACTGGCTCCACACCAGTCAGGTGAGCGCCTGCCTCCATGTGCTACAGCTGACAGACATGGTGAAATAAGCTTCAAAGATAGATCACTGTATAAAGGCTGATAATGCTAAAGTAGTGCCAGTTAACTAAAGGATTTAGCATTTCACTCTTATCTCTTTTAAATCGTATTTAAAATCTTATTCATGAAGGCATGTTGCTATCATAAACACAGGTGCATCTGCTCCCTCTAGTGATAGGAAGCTGAAAGCACAAGTCAGGACTCAGGAGGTTATATGTGGTAGGCATGTCTAGTTTTTGATTTTGTATATGCTGAATATGACTGTTGTTCTGTGTCCTTTTTCTATTTCTACAGAAAATCCACCGTGCATTAAATATGGGTTGTGATGATGAGAGGAAATCAGAGGTTAAGAGCAGTGACAGATGGTAAATTAAGATTATTGCATAATAAACTGACACATTTCTTAAAATTGCAATGTAATGTAGTAATTCTCCTTATTGAAGTTTAGTCTAATGTTATTGTCAAATTACATCAATTTATTATGGGCCTATTCTGATGGGCCCAATTTTATTTAACCCTGTAAAGACATGAAATTATACATACACACATACATTTGTAGTTGATTATTATATTTGATTGTGTTTTACAATATTAAATATTTTCTCTTTTTTCTGAACACATTTCACAGAAAAAAGACATGGGTACAGCCTGAAGTTAGGGCTTTTTAAAATGATAATAAAAATGGAAAAATATATTATAAATGCCTTTTGCTGGCTAAAAAGTAAAAGCTATCAATCAGATGACAGAAGGCATGTTATTGATTGTGCGAAATCAATTACATGATCATGTAATTTAGAGGCCTTAGAATTTTGCATATCAAATATGATACAGTAGGCTTTATAGTGTTAATAAGTTGTCTGATGATGTACAGATAGCCAGTCACATAATAGACTGACACCGAATCACCTCACCACCCTTTAGTTTGAGCTAATGACACTGTAATTTGCATAATGTTTATAATAAAACAGTCCTGAGCTTTGAACTAATGTGTGCAATTAATGTTGTTAAAAAAACACCCCTAAGAAAGAAATTATAATACAAAGGATACAAAAATCAATATTGGACTCTCCGGTAAAAAGCTAGCTGTTTCATTAATGGCATATTGAAGAGGCTTGTGTTTCCATTGATTGTGGGGTCTGTTTGTGAAGTGCTATGTCCCTGCATCTTGTAAAGCTGATTGCTGCTGTGTTTTCCTTCTCAGTCCCACCTTGTGCCTGTCAGAGAACTGTAATCTCCACCGCCTGCCACCCTCCACTTCTTCTGCTCCGCCCTCCTCCTCCTCGACTTCCCCTTCCACTTCTACAACCAAGTGGAACAATCAGAGCGCCAAGGCCGGTCGAGAGGCCAAAGAGCAAAACAAGCATGTCCACTTCAAATTGGAGACTCTCAACAGCTACCAACTCCAAGCTCCACCCACTGGGCCAGAAAGGGGCCGACGAGGGTTGGTGGGAAGCCCACCCACCCAGTTGTGTTCCAACGGCGGTCCTAATCCCAGTCTCAGTTTGGTGCTCTCTCCCCCGGCCTGTTCTGGACTCTCAACGCCATGGGAAGAGGAGCTGCAGGAGCTGCATGGGAGGATTGAGGAGTTTCGCGGCCAGCTCAGGGCCGCCCTGGCTAGGCGAGCCGAGCTCCAGAGGACCCTGGTCAGACAACAACTCAGTCAATCCCAAACATGCTCAGCATCTAATCCCACCACCAACACCAATACCCTGACCAAAGACATCAACAGGGGGAGGTGATGTAAACTATGTGTCGGGACACTCGCAAAGGCAGTGGATATGAGGGGATACGGGACCTTCTCTCAGCTGGAAAGTCATGCCGCGCTGTTTTCCGCCTTCTCCTTTCTCAGTGACTGCTGGAGTGCTGCAGTGATGGATGAAACACTCTGTGATGGAGATTCAGCTTGTAATCCTGCAGTCTGGCTGGCTTCCATCTCCAGAGAGAAAGCATTTATCTCTCTCTCTCTCTGTCTGTGTGTGCGTGCGTGCATGCGTGCGTGCGTGCGTGCGTGCGTGCGTGCGTGTGTGTGTGTGTGTGTGTGTGGTTTATGAGGACACAAATGTGTATAATGACATGGGTATGACATAGGTATTACAAAGAGAAGGTGATTTATGAGGACATTTTCAGTGTCCCCATAATTCAAAACGCTTATAAATCATACAGAGTGAGAAAGTAAAAGTGCACAGTCTCCTGTGAGGGCTAAGTTTAGGTGTGTAGGGCAATAGCACATACAGTTTGTACTGTATAAAAACCATTACGCCTAATGGAGTCCCCGTAAACCATAAAAACCAACGTGTGTGTGTGTGTGTATGTGTGTGTTTATAGCCAGGAAACTGGACAGAGAACAGACATTTAATGAAACCATTCACTGCTGGCCAAGGTGAATATCTGCATCCACAGACATCCAGCATGAAAATGGCTTCATTTTGTAAATAATTTAATGGGATTACTTGGTGAGATAAACAACAATGCCTCGGACGGCAGGCCCACGGACCGCCCACAGTCCGCTCAGTGACCGGCTGACGCATATTGCACACAAAAATAACAACTCAATTTCTGATCTGATTGGCAGGTATTTAGCAACATCTGGGAATAAAGGCACAAAGGTTTTTTTGATCAGTCGTCATGGTCCAGTTAAGGGTTCTACAATGAACACATTTGAGGAGGAACTAATCACTGGATTTGCGGAAGGTTAATAACATCAGGGTTTGGCTCGAGGCACTTAGTAGCAAGTTAACCAATCATCCACAAGCAGAACTATTCAATAATGTCCATAAAAGAATTCCACACAGAAAATCAGATTCTAAAAACATTTTATGCTATTTTGAGGTGTTTTCTATATAGCCATTGATGGAAACAGTGAGACATGAATTCAAACTACAGATTAAATAATTGAAATTGTGGCCACAAATTAAGAATTAATTCCCACAAATGGGAATTCCCTGATTTTAGTTAAAGTGGACACATTGTAATGTGGAATGCGTTTCTTTTCTTTTAACTAAAACAAGAAGACAAATTAGTACAACATAGCTGATTTAAAACAAGTGAACAAATAAGTCATGGCCAAAATATCTTTTTTTTTCTTCAAATAATGTGACATTTCCCAGTCTTTGATTATTATTATATATACTATTTCAGATAACTGTGGGTTTTACACGTCAATCAGGTGTCCTCTTCCTGTTTGAGTGGGCGTTTCCTGGCCAAAATAAGCTGCCATGGACCTTAACTTTACATTTTAATTAAACCATTTCTTGTCTTGCTGTGGTGTACTTTTTCCACACTTATAATGTTTGAATAAATATATTGTTTGCTTGTGTGTTTTAACAGTGATAAAAGTATGATTCTGGTTGAGATGTTTGATCCTCAAATGTCACGGGCCTATATATAATCTAAATGTTATCAAGTCTGAAAGATATATTGTATTTACAATTATTAATAAACATTTTCAAATAAACATTTATCAGTAAAGTCCGTTTCACTTTTAGCAGTTGGTTTGTGAGGACATCTGTTGAAGTCACTCAATCTGTGCTAGTTATTTTAGTTCGATATAATTTCTGTCAAATGTGACCATCGCCGTTATGCTTGATTTAATGCCAAATTTATGAAATCAGTGTTTACTAAACAGTGTTAAACTAGGTTAACAGTCTGAAATGTTGGTTGTAGCTTTGTCAAACTCTTTCACTATTGCAAGACGATGGTGTTCTCGCATTCTCACATTTAGAGCAAACTGTCTGCGGAAGACTGTTGGGGGGCTGAGGAGGAGACCGTTTCCATTGGGACACTGATGAACAATGACCTCATTATGTTGAGTTGCTGTGTTTTTTCAGAGAGTGAGCATGCTTGGCTGGGCATTAAGTGTTTGATAAAAAGGTTAGTGTCAGTGTTTGACAGTCCACTAGTCTTGGAGCTCAAGTGTGTTTCAGGCTAAATTCTTTGTTTGAATCAATGTAACATAACTCTGATTTGGGAAATAGGAAAAATAATAAATGGTGTCCACCACTCAAAACACTCCAGAATGAGTGGTTAATTATTACCAGGTTTAATTAATGTTGGTTGAGATCACAAAAAAATCCTTAACCACGCCCCTCCAACTGTCAGTGATCATTTCCGAATGAAACGCCTACTTTACTACATCCAATCAATTCGCAGTAGAAAAAAACAAGCCATGACCTCTATTTTCCTCTTTCAATGTTCTGTTTCTCTCGGAAGTATGTCACAATACGGAAGTAAAAACGGTAGCAAACTTCCAGTTCACATGAACTTTAATACTTTTTTAACAATACTCATAATCCTCATTTACATCCTTGACTAAAAACTCAATTTAAAGGGGTCATATGATGCTTTTTTAAAGATCATTATTTGGTGTATTTGGTGTAACAGAATATGTTGGAATGATTTAATGTTAAAAAACACATTATTTTAAAAATATTGTACATTATTGTAGGTCCTCTATGCCCCGCCTCTCTCAATGCTTAGTTTTCTACAAAGTCCCTTGTTTCCACAAGTGCAGTCTGCTCTGATTGGCCGAACGCCACAAGCATGAGTCGGAAATGTATCGCCCCTTTCCATAATCGTGAGCTTTAGATTTCAAAATTAAATATAAAGACAGTTATTAATGTCCTTAGTCAGGGACGTGCAGAGAATTCCTCAAATGCAGGGGCTCAAATGTAAATTAGGGGAAATGTAAAAATACATGTGTGTGTGTGTATATATATATATATATATATATATGTGTGTGTGTTTGTGTGTCAAAAGTGTGTATACATTACTATTTTATATTTTTGCAAGAAGAAATTAATGGTCATCAAGCCTGCATTTATTTGATCAAATTTTTAAATACATTTTATGCAATTCTGATTTATTATCAATATTGGAAACCTGTGATACTTTTTTTCCCAGAAATCTTTGATTAATAAAAAGTAAAAAAAGCACAGCATTTATTTAAAAAATTACTTTTGTAACAATATACGTTGAAAAGCTTGATGTCAGTATTAATTTTACATTTTTAAGAAGTTAGCTTTCATTCAGAAAATATTTGCTAAATTGATAGAAACAGTGCTCGTAATGATTGCTATTGTTTAAAAAAATTCAATATTTATCAATGAAACCAAAAAATATCCTGGGTTCCAAAAAAATATATATATATAAACAAATAAGCAGCACAACTGTTTCCAATATTGATAATAAATCAGCATATTAGAATGATTTATGAGAGATCATGCACTGAAGACTGGAGTAAGGATGATGAAAAGTTAGCTTTGATCACAGAAATAAATGATATTTTAAAGTATATTAAAATAGATAAAACATTCTTTTAAATTGTAATAATATTTCACAATATTACAGTTTTTTCTGTATTTTTCATCATATAAATGCAGGTTTGATGAGCATACGACACTTTCATAGTGCCGCATCAAAAATGGTAATATAATATAAAATCCTTTCATATGATGGTTTCATCAAATATTAAACTGTGCATCATACATGAAGGTGAATTGAATACTGATTACCATTATTGCGATTTTTGGCACTGCGCGGTTTTGTGCCGTGCTTTTTCATTTCATTTAGCATCCATTTTCTCAGCGATATAATTTGATTTATAAAATGAGACAAACTGCAGATCCATATCGCTCCACAAATATGTCTGTCCCATTTAATTTTCAACCGATTTATGAATAAGAACGGAAAATGACCACTTCACATTCTTGTCCAATGAAATTTGAACGAGCCGGATCATGATTGGTTGGTGTATTGTACATGAAAAACGGGCATTGATGAACTATCTAATATTCTTTTGAATAATTTTGAAAAAGGGCAGGGCAGGGGCTGGAGCCCCCAAAGCACCCCCTAGATTGTCAAAGAAAAGTCAGAATTACCTCCTCTCCTAGGTCCACTATACGGTCGTCCATAAAATGTGCTGCTGTTCTGTTGTAAGTCATCTAAATTATTCCTGAATGCGTCTACTTTCGGAAGGCCAAACAAAGTGCTTGTGCTTTCGCCTAAAAACACACAGCTTATCCCTGACACGGCTGCTTCAACACTACTGCTGTTACTGAAACCACGCCTCACGCAAATATTTCCACATCGTGACGTAGACATGTGGGGGCGTTGAATGAGCCGTTTTAGGGGGGCTCATTCAAGGGGTCTCATTTATTCATCTTAAATTTGATAAAGAATATCTTTTTGGTTTTGAGACTTTAGTCTTTGCAACTTGAGGGATCTTATCTATGCACAACAGCTTGTAACACTCCAAAGAGAAAGGAAAACTTGAAATCGCATCATATGACCCTTTTAATTTAGCAAATTAAATTAAATTACAGTTTTTTACAATCATTTTTGCACTAATAACAGAACCTTCATGTCATTTTTCAAAACTCTAGACACATAATTCACCACTGAAGATCAAAATGTAATTTTTTTCAAAACACTTAACACTTTTTCCAAATGCTTGAATACAATACACATGAGCCAAATATCTTTTGTTCGTTGAACTAAAATCACAGGTTCAAAATAACACAACTTAACATCAAAGTATTGCTATTTCAAAATTATCTGACTATCAATTGATACAACTGCTCAAAATGCTATGTACGGTTGCATTACTCTTGAAGCATAGTTTTATGGAAAATTTTGAACAACGTTACGAAAGTGAGTATGTTCAGGTATGATCAGTTTCAAGATGCCTGTTGTTGAGAGAAAAAATCCCCAAAATTCTATATCATTGTTATCAGTATTTGTTTTTCCTACAGTAAATGTCTTTTTAGAGGGGGATGGAGCTGGAAGCTGATGAAAACACTCATATTTTTGGATGAGGCAGGCCAAGAGATGGACGATGTTCTCTGGGGGGCCTGACCACCCCCCACTGAATGTGATTTTGAGGGGAACCATAGTAAAATCAGTGCAAATGGCCCAGAATTCCTAGCGACAGCACTGAGAGCAATCACGGTTTCGGGCCCATGCACAGTTTATTACCTTGTATTTGTCCCCATACTCCCCTTTCCTTACTGTAACCCGACTGAAGAGGTTTTCTCCACATGGAGGTGGAAGGTTTTCAATAGGCTCCTCACAAACAAGTCCCTCTTCTCCAGGCCATAGATGATGCCTGCGATGTCCAATGTCAGGCCTGTATTTGCCAAGCTAATGTCTTTAGATCTTTGATATCCATTAAACAATTATGATGTGGATGAGAACCTGTGGCCAAACCCCACAAGACCGGGTTGATAAAAACATAGAAATGCAGTGAGGGACACGCTTGTTGACATTTATTGTAGGCCTACTGTAGTTAAATCCTTTTTTTTTCTTATCTAAAGTTGTAGTTTTTTTTTAACCAGTTGATCAATGCATCAATAATTTTCTAATTTTGTTTAATGATTCAGTGTCTGTACTTTTTCTCTCTAGTCTATTACAATAATGTTTGAATGTTTAGAACCATAATGAAAGCTGCATCATGTGCTTTGAACAACTATATTTAATTATTGTACTAACAGCTAAACAGTGAAACTATGAGTATCTTTAAGGTTCTGTTATTAGTGCAAAAGTGATTGTAAAAAACTGTACTTTCAAGTTTATTTGTATAGTTCTTTTCACAATACATATTATTTCAAAGTAGCTTCACATGAAAACATTGCTTCAATGTTACAATCAGTAAGTAATTCCTGTCCTATTCCTATTTTGTCTTTGATCTAACAATTGTAGCTCCGCTATGATCCTTGCCCGTCATTCTTGAGAGCCTCATGCTGTAGCCCTTAGCTGTAGTGCCACCCTGCTGTCACAGTTTACACAACATGACCTGAGCGAGAGCTGCCATATGTCAATGCTTCATACCCCACAGCCTGACACCGAATGCTTTCTGGAGAAAAATCTGTCCATTAATGATAACTGTAGTTGCTAGCTCAAATCTCAATATACCAATCTTAAACCATATCCATAGTACATGTTATATGTGCATTTTGTACTTCTCTACTCCTCAAAAACAATAGACCAAATACAGAGCATGTAGCACAAAAGCCATGATAGATAATGTACAAAAAGCAAGCACCAGCACAGGTCTAATGAAATATCATGTGCAGTGAAATAGATGAGGGCTGTGAGGAATACATTTACAATGAGACATTCAAATTCTTGTTTTATGTGTTTTGTGAATGGTGCACATGTACAGGGGAAATTTCTTAACAAGGTGGACTGTTTTTAGTGGTGTGCATCAGCATAGTAACATGCTACATGTTCCTGTGGCTCAGTGGTAGAGTATTGCATTAGCAGCGCAAAAGGTTGTAGGTTCAATTCCCAGGGAACACACATACTGAAAAAATATGTATAGCCTGAATGCACTGTAAGTCGCTTTGGATGAAAGTGTCTGCTAAATGCATAAATGTACATGGCTAACCTGCACTGAGATTGCAAAACAAAACTGAACCATCTGCTGTGACTTACTGTATATAAGACGTTATAAAGTATATCAAGTTAAAGCAGGGGTGTCCATTCCTGTTCCTAGAGGGTCAATGTATAGAGTTTAGCTTTAACCCTAATTAAACACACCTAAAAGTCATCAAGGTCTCATATAAGGCCTCTATTAAAAACTTTCAGGCCAGTGTCTTGGAGAAGGGCAGAGCTAAACTTTGCAGGACATTGGCCCTCTAGGAGCAAAGAACATATCTCCAGCTCCAAATGAAAGCAGAAAAAAAGGCAAAGGATTTTAGAGATAAAATTACCCTGATTTTTTATGCTAATTGCTGTTGTTCATTTTTGTTGTTCATCAAACGTACACTTCCAGAACAGATATTTGAGGGGGAGTTTAAAAAAACACTTTATGTAATGGAAATTTTCCATGGATGTTCTTCATGAAACAATATAGATGCCAATAATAAACAATTATTTTGATATTTAGACAGTCAAATACGCAAATAATTGTGTCAAAATGCTCATCTTGACAAGTATTCACAAACACAGTCGGTTACATCTTTAAGTGTTCTCCCAATAGTTGGAAGGAAAATTGGACGTCTGCATTAGGTCTTAAAGTGACAGCAGCATATGCCAACTGCAACCTATGTACAGTAATTTTGAGACAAATGATTATCTGCTCTTGACTGAATCATGTATAGCTTAATAATCTTTCGGTAACCTTTGCCTTATCGGATTTGGTGACTGTCCTGTATCTCTGTGACTGTTCACATCAGAGCAATAATACTTTCTAGGACAGAGGTTCTCAACTCTGGCCCTCAAGGTTCACTTTCCTGCAGTTTAGCTCCAACCTTGATCAAACTTGGCTGCCAGTAACTTTCTAATTATCCCGAGGTCCTTGATTAGTTTCTTCATGTATGTTTGATTAGAGTTTGAGCTAAACTCTAAACTTTCAAATAAGTCTGAAGGATTTGATCAGCTGAATCATTAAATCGTGCATTTAATTAGGGTTAAATCTAAACTCTGCAGGGCTGTGGCCCTCCGGGAACTGAGTGTGACACCCCTGCGCTAGTCTCTCAGTGTACAGTGCTTTACACCTGTCTGAATCGCCTCTGATTGTACACATCACCACTGGGTCATACCATCCAGAGACATGGATTTTTCTTCAGCTGCTATACAGATGAAAGAGTGAAAGAACATTACCTTCAACTCAACCTATAGCAGAGACCAAACTTGTCATCTTCTCAGCTAGCCCAGTGATTTAATATCACCCAAAACAGACATAAAGGTCATCCGAAAGTATGCTTTGAACACCTCTGCACATGACTAACAAACTACTATTTTATGTGTATTTTACGTGTTTCTTCACTCAACAGAGAAGTTTTTGTTGTAGAGTTAGTATAGAGGAAGTTAAATGATGCTTTTGATTGGTTGATTGTTTGTTTGATTGATTCAGTGAAGTGAAAACAAGTTCCCTGTAAATACATAAATTGCAGCACCATTGTTAATGCAAACATTCAGCATAATGGCATACAATTTAGCCTTGTATAATTTTCCTGTTTCCCATTTCCTCATCATGTCAGTAGTTCACTTCTTTGACTGATTCCAAAATCATGTTGCCGCTCACATTATTTATTTAAAAAACATTTGTTTGGCTTTCATCAAAAATGACATAGCAACTTTGGGCGTAAAAAAAATGAACGTATTACAATATTGAAAATTATGGTAATGGATGAAGCACATTGCATTTGGCTTGCAGTTTTACAACTTATCTCCTCTGCTGTTAGAAGCAATGTATGAAAACTTAATGGAATGTTTGTTTTGGTTTCTCAATCACATTGACTGAATTGTTGCCTCCAGAAAACAATTTAAATGTAATTGCATCACTTCTGCATTTGTCAAAAGAAAGAAATCCAAGGTTCCTAACGGATTCCTCGCAAGACTCACAGCTGTGATGGCAAACTTCTGCCACAAGGGGTCTTCAGTGCTGTTTTGCAGGACTGAGACTAAAAACATTCAAGGTTTTGCCTAAATATGAGCTAGTGAATGAAACACCATTCCTTTCTTGTTTTTAGTAGCATATTTCCCTTACTAATCACAGAAATGAAGATTCAGAGGAAAACATCACACTACTGTATCAAGGCCCGTTCGCACCAAGAACGATAACTATAAAGATCATTATTACGATAAATAGGCCTAAGCCTATATTAGCCTCCACACCGGCAGATGATAATTTTCTGTTTATTATAAGCACACGCTTAAGTTTAATGCTGCAGCTCTTCAAATTCAGTTAGATACTTAGTGGCTTTCAAATGTTGTTTGTTTATCATTCATCAACTGGAGAACCATACTGAAATGCCTCTGTTTGTGGACGTCTCTATTCTCGAATTAGAACTATTATTCAAACTTTATAGTTGTTGACATCCTTGGTAATAAAATGACACTATAATATTCCACAGATCTGTGCATGTGATTCCAGAGATGCAGTAGGTCTTTCCCTCCTTTTTATTTCGTATACCTCGACTCAAATCCCCTCTATGATGTCATGCATCCGCTAAAACAGGACACACAGCCAGAGAGCCGGATGCGCATGGAAAGAATGGAAATGCCAGTGGACATATACCTTGACATATGAGCTGGTCCCTCAACACACATTGTACAGCAGTTCTTATTTATTTCAAGCACATGGTCATATGAGATGTGATTTGAAGTGAGAGCTGGGCAAAAATCAATCATGATACAATCATGCAGTGCTAGTCCATAAAATGAACCTGGGAGACCAGAGCACCATATCTGGACACAATAATTAGGTCAGTTGTCAAAATAAAAACTGATCCCAAAAGCATTCAACTGAAATGAGTCCAAAGTTTTTTGTTTTTTTAAGAGAGAAGCTCTTGAAAACTGTAACTTGGAAAAGCTGCAAGGTGTTGGAGCACCTCATTCTCGTCATCCATTGAGTCTGTAATGAGTATGTATGAAATTGATGAGAGCGTGAAACATGTTGTGAAGGCAGTCGAGCCACATTGAGTGTGCGACTAATTGGCCAGAGAGGACGTGAGGAGTGAGGCTGAACGGCTGACTGATGATTTTATTAACTCTCTGCAGCTGGGCCCAGTCCTGAGGTGTAGGAGGACTGCCCAAGAGGCCGCACACAGTCTCCTGGGAAACTAACGGTAAGTGCATTACTGAGACGAGACCCCCTATTCTTCTAGTGTGGGAGAGGGGAAAAGAAGGAGGAGCTGATTTTAACCCCCCCCACTTCAGTTCTCTGGTGTAGCACATTTGGAGCGATGGAGCAGAGATTTTGCAGTAGAGTTTTGCATTTGTGTTTGCATTTAGTGTCCTGTTCCTTGTCAGATAATGATATATTCAAGTTATTCTTATATTATTATTTAAAAAATGCAAATGTATCTTGTAAACAAATGTATCAATGTAAACAAAAATGACTTGATTTTTATTTTTATATAAATTGCATTTGTTTCTGTGGGATAGAAATGATTGTAATAAGGTCTCATTATTGAGCTGAAATTCTTTAATTCCTTTTTTCCATGAATAGTTAGTCGGTTACTATTATTATTTTACATTTTCTGTTTAATAATGTACTACAATACTGAGGTGCAGATAAGTGTCATTATTTGCAATAAGTAGTATGAATAGCAGAAAATATTACTATTTTAACATAGTGTAAATACAATCTTTAGCTATTTGGACTTAGTGTAAATAGCATATCATTAAAAAATACTGCTATTTTCACTTGGTGTAAATAGAATTCATTGCTATTTGCACTTAGTGTAGTATCTTTCGCTAAAAGATACAATATTTACACTTAGTGCAAATAACCGCTGCCAAAAAAAAGTTTTCATGAAACATTTGTTATTCATGTATTTAAAAAATTATATTTTTAAACACTTCCACTGTTGATCATATTAATCATCCTTATTTGTGACCCTTGATCACAAAACCAGTCATAAGGGTCATTTTTGTTTTAAAATGGAGGTTTATACATCATCTGAAAGCTGAATGAATAACTTTCAGCAAGATATGAAACCATTGATGTTTGTTAGGATATAGGACAATATTTGGCCGAGATAAAGCTATTTGAGAATCTGGAATCTCAGGGTGCAAAGAAATCAAAATATTGAGAAATTTGCCTTTAAATTTGTCCAAATGAAGTTCTTAGCAATGCATATTAGTAACCAAGCATTACGTTTTGATATATTTACAGTAGGGAATTTACAAAATATCTTCATGAAACATGATCTTTACTAAATATCCTAATGATTTTTAGCATAAAAGAAACATTTATAATTTTGACTCATACAATGTATTGTTGCTATTGCTGCAAACATAACCGTGGTACTTAAGTGGTCCAGAGTCACATTTGTTAAAACAACAAACCAAATTTTCTGCCATTTATTACTAAAACAAAGCACCTGAAAACTGCATCTGAAACAAAAAGCATTTCATAGGATTACTGTATATTCATTAAATATATATATATAATTAGCTCTTGCATTTTGCAATTTTTATAATACGGGATATGAGTATGTTCCATCATGTTTTAATTCTGTATGCTATATCTTCCTAATAGGAGGAGACCGGGTATGGTTGTAACACTTTTGTTTCAGTGTTTGCATCTGTAACTCTCTGAATATTTCAGCTAGAGTACTCAAACTTTTATACAAAGCACCCACATTTATTCACTGCAAAAGGCACCAATTCAAGCCTCTGCAAGAATATCACAGCCCTTATAAGTTAATGCTAAATACATGGAAGTGCCTCTGTTACAATCTACGCCAATAGATAAAAGAAGCAAAAACATCAGCCACCTCATGAAGTTTTCTTCAGAATCAGGTTTACTGAAACAATCTAAAAAACAAGACAAAACAACGTCGCATTTTCTAAGAATGACCACATTTCCAATCCACTTTCTGTTCGATGCAGGAGTGTGTGTGTAAATTAGACTACTAGAACAAACCTGCTTAACATTATTTATGCTTACTGAACCCTCAACTCCAGTGTACCGAGTTAAAGAACATGTAGATCCAACAAAGAACTGTGTAAATTCGTGCGTGAGATTGTGCTCTTTATTTATGTATTATTTATTTATTTATTTATGATTATGTATGAATTTTCTCAATCAGATTAACAATGGTGTCAAACCAAAGTTTTGAACCCCAGAGTGCAGGCTTGGTGGATCCAGAAACTGCATACGGCACATTTTACCCACACTTCCTTTGGCTTTGAGCTGCCAAAACATTCTCCGTATAGACATTAAAGTTCTCAGTACTATGTGGGAATGATAAATGGTGTTACACCTTACTCCACCCCTGTCATCCAATGTTTAGTTAGCTGTATTAGCATAACGATTTGAAATTAGCAGTTTAAAAACGCATCACATTTTGCCTGATAATCTACAATGTATTCTATTGGAAGTTATATGATTTAATCTGCAACGGTTTAGGTAGCATACTAAGCAAAATATAGTTTTGGTGTAAATAAATCGGATTCTTACACCAAAATCAGTTTATTTACTTTATAAAATCTACATATATCTATTTACAGCCTTGACAACCATTCATATAAAATCGTGGAGGAAGTGTGTAAATAATGAAAGTATCATTGGACTAGCTTATCCCTGATAGGTGGAAATGGTGCTGTTACAACTCTCCCCATGTTACAACCATACCCGGTGTCCCCTAAAGCTAAACCATGTTCAACACAAAATAACAAAAAACACTAAATAACTCTAGACCAGGATCAATCATGGTCACCCTATGATTCTAGGATGATGCGAGGTTTACTCAAGCGAGGAGCGGCGAGGACCGAGCGTGCGTCTGCGATGACGCGCTGACGTTCTCACTGGAGGTGTGCAGCGCCATGTGCTGCTGGAAACATGCCTAGACACAAAGGAGCGCATGGTCCAAAAGCAGCCCCACCCCAGACAAATAAACAAAGACCATAAGCATGCTTGTCTAACATGGGTCCACATAAGACATTTGCTCCGTTAAAAACATCTCAGTATCTAAAAGTACAGATAACGTCCAGTGCGGTGGAGAGGTCGATGCACATGCACAAAGAGAGGAGCGAATTAACCCTTTCGGTCGTGAACGGAACTCTCTTGCAATCTGTCGCGTCTCTACATCTCTTTTGTTACCCATTACTGGTTGATGACTGGAAATACGCGGGGGTTGAAATGCTCTCCGCGTGTTTGTGTTAAAAAAGTGTACCGCCTCCTCCCTCATTTCTGTCCCCTCCCTCACGAAACCCCCTTCCCAGTAGCCTTTTGTGTTAACGGTGTCCTACACAGTCACTGCATTCCTGTTTCGTTTACCATCCGCTCATCCTAGAGCTCTGTATTCGAGATCTCCATGAGAAAGTGGCCCGATTGCAGGATATTACTCACATCTACTTCTGGGACTTTGCTACGTTGAGGAAATATAAGTGGAGTGTCCAGCTCCATTCATACTTTTATCCCTTCACTTACCTTCAGCGGACAGGGGGGAAGTGAACACAAAGATATTTTGTACAAGCGTGAAATGGATTAAGTTCGCATCGAGGAAAGCTGGAGCACCACAGACGAACCAAACGACGGCGAAGGGGTCGGAGGGAGTCGATGAATTTCCAGCATCAACGAGAAAGAGGTGAGATAACGGTGTCTGTCTGATGGTGACCGAGCCTGTTCCCGGGAGCCCTTAACAAGCAGACATGCTGAAACCTGGCGTGTAGAATACAGATTTCGTGCCGGGTTTGTATGTCTGTTTCTGAAATGCACATTAAATATAAAAAAGTTCATTTTTAGCAATAGGCTGGGTGTTTCTGTACGAGATCACAGAATAATTCATAACACCATTTCAGGAGAGAGGTTTATGAGAGATAGTAACTGTCTGACCAGGGGGATATTTTTAAATGCCAAATCTGCAAGAGAGAAAAAAAAATCAGAGAAAATATAAATATACTACTTTAAGCGGGGTTTTCATATAATATATGCTAGGCCTATATGCGCTAAAAACAAAGATTACAATTGTCCCGTGAAATCGCGTGTGCTCTATTCAGCACAGATGACCCTCTTCATCATCCTCCTGCAATGTTACATCTCGGTTGTAGCCATGTGTCAGAGCACTGCTCAGTCACAGCGGTTTCAGAACCATGCAGTGGACAGCGGCGCAGCTGGTACAGTAGATCAGTGATTCAAGGTGGGAATTGTGTGTGTGTGTGTGTGTGTGTGGGGGTCTTGGGGTCCTCCCCTCCAACACAGAGAGTCAAAACAACAATAGATGAGGGGGTCAATAAATCTATTATTTTTTATTAATAATATGCATATTATTTTTTACTAATAGTATACATAAACACACTTCAGCAGAATTTGTATACGTTTCCGTCACCAAAATGTCAGATAAAAGTAAGCCAAAGCTGAAAAATGTAAAGAGTGCGCTATAGAATAGAATAGAATAGAAGCTCAGGAACAGAAGTTGCTGTTCACCCAACAAATAACCATAGCAACATTACGTAGCTCAATTTAGACATCAACCAAACATAAAGGTCCATAGCACCATCACACCAAGGACGATAACTGTAAAGTCTTTTAATAATCTAGTTCTATGAGAATAGTGAGTCTATAACGAAAACGACTTTGAACGATATCGTTGGAATCACTTTCAGATAATTTATTTCAGCAAATGATCGATAAGAACTGCCTGCAGGATTATTGAAGTAAAAAATAAATATAACAAATGCAGATTTTTGAATCTAGGCCTATACATAACAAAAACATTAAACACAATTTAAATTTGCAATAAGAAAAAATGTCCACATTTTATCCACAGAAGACAAGATGTTGTTTCCGCAAAAATAAATACATGTAAAAAAAATATATGTTAATTCTAAATAATATTCAGTATTTTAATTAAAATGCAAATTTCTGTTTAAAAAACAGCTAGGCCTACATTGCTTTCATATTTTGAGAAATGAAATAAATTGGTCTTTTCAAAGCAGTGTTTTGCTTAAATTTCAAAACCCACTAATGTATCTGTAATTCACTTCCTTCACTTCACTGCAGACATTTTACATGATCTTAGAGTCTGCAGACTTTCTGTCAAGTTATTTTCAAACGTCTTTTTTCCAGTGTTGATTAAGGAACACTGGAAAGGATGGATCACTTAAATGGGTTGAAAATCTCTCATTTTCTCTACATTTAATTCTTATTTATTCAGTACCAGCTTCCCACCAGCTCTGACATATTGCTGAAGAGACTCACAGACCGACTTGATTGCTGCTTTATTGCTAAGCTCCTTTTATTTGCCAGCCAATAGACTCCTTGACAGCACAGACTTGAGTCTGTTCATTCCCAGCCCTCTCCATATCCCCCTCTCTCTTCAGAGACAAACAAAGTTGCGAAGGATAAATAGTCCCCTATCCCCTGAAAAGAGCCTTCTTTGTTTGTGCAGTGTGAGGCGTGGAAGCTGATATGGCCACCATGTGTCACCCAACATTCATTAGCTGTCCGCCTGGAGAGAGATGAGGCTATTCAGTCTATTGCATGCTAAGTCAATACTGAATTCCACAAGGTAACTCCAGTAAGGGAAGCTTAGTCACTAATCGGTTATGTGGGCATATGCAGAACTGAACATTTACAGTACCAATAGTCACAGCACTGGTTTTAATCTGATACTAGGCAGCAGTATTGAATCCTGATATTGACTGGCTATGCAGTCTACCTCATCAGATACCACCACAATGCTGAAATATCATCCACAACCGTTAATCTCAACATTTCTGGTTGGACTGCAGTTATGTGTCATAAAGCTCTGTTTTTGAACCCCTTGAAAGAGGCACCATTAGACATTACAGAACATCCTGAACGGATGATGTTTTGTGGTGTCATGGAACAAAAAGTAGTTTCGTTGCCAATTTTAGAGTATTTTTTTATTTTTAGCTCCCAAAGATGAGGATACGAGGACATGAGGATATGGTTGGTGAGCCTTTTATCACAACATGTCTTGTTTTCAAATTGATTATCATTACTGAAAGAAACTTATATAACATAAAACAGAAATTCGTTTTCCAAACATAAAATGCAATTTTTCATTTTAAGGCCAAAAAAGAAATGTATACATTATATTTAGTTTTATACCCTGTCATTTAACGTACATAGTGATGAGACAGATATAAAATGTGTAACTTTAACCCTAATGATGTTTTAATGGTGTATTCATTGTACACTCTGCCTTCTCCGCATCAGAAGCACAGAACATTTGCATGCTTAGCAAAACAAATTACAAACATGCCACGTGATCCATTTACTAGGCTGATTTGAGCACTTAGATATTCCAAGACCATTTGAGGTTGAGCAAAATAAAAGTTGCATGATATTTAATACCACAAGCATAGGCACAGATGTTTTATCTTTCAACAGATCTTAGAGTAGCGTTGCTTAACCTTTATACACTGTGTGCCATTGAAAAGGCATTGTTTTCATCCGTGTTAAATTCAATATGGCGTGTAACCTGCTTAAGGACTATAACATACAGTACAGTATCTAGTAAATATCCTGTGTTTGATCTTATTCTGTTCTCACTTTCAGATTTTATTCGGCCAAACGCCAAAATGATGTCTCCAAAAGACAAGCCCAAGAAGAAGCCTCCCAAAGACAGCATGACCCTGCTGCCATGTTTCTACTTTGTAGAGGTATGCTGTCAACATGTTTCAGTTGTTTTGGTGGTGCTTTAACAATCTCTACAAGGCTTCTTCATCTTGTCATTGAACCGTCTAAAGAATAGCATGACGTGTTACGCACCGCTGCCTTATCTTATGAGGACAGTCATCTGCATAGAATGCCATTCACATGTCGCTTTGAGTTATAATACAATGACATGATGAAACATATGAGCCTGTAAAATTAATTGTGTTTATATATGTGTAATACATGACATGACTTGCAAATGTCACAGAACTGATATTTAACACTGATGCCATTTATATGACATATAATGAATCATAAGCGTGATACGGAAATGCTCAACTTCTTATCCTATGTTTGTGATGTCAAGTGCATGTTTTAACCAGGGTTAAGAGGTTTTAACAGGATTTCAGCAAAGGATTATTTGGGCTTAAACTGCTTTATTCCTATTTAATGAGATCATATTGATGTAAACATCCAAGGAAATTGTTGAAACGTGAAACGTCAATGGAAAATGTAACTAGTTACCGCTAGACCTTTTTTCAATGTTTACATAGATATTTATACACTTCAGTCACACTGAAAATGTCTGAATATCATTACACTTTTCTTAATGTCATTAAATTGAATTAAAAAAATAATATAACAAAGTGGCATCTACAACCAAATGATGCCACAGCTTTCCTTTTTTTGTTCTTTTTTTTTTTAATTAATTGAAATATGTAGTCTTACAGTTTAGTGGTTGTATAAAGTCAGTTCCTCTAGCTAGCTAGTTTCTACAGGTGTTGTTAAACACATTACTATGAACATTAACGTTTGATAGTCTAAAATAGTTCAAATACTATTTTTTATTTTTGAAATAAATTAACAGAAAGTTTGAAGAATTCGTTTTTTCTTCTTTACAATATGCCTAAAGTGTTTATACATTTTTCTCAAACAAATGCTTTATTTTGTTATTTCAAGGCAAAGGCATTCATGCATTTTTAAGCTTGGCTTGAGTGTTCAAATATTTTTGGACCACTGTATGCCTAATACTGTTTGCATGAATAATTCATGAAGGTATCCATGCAGTAAATGTTGACGGATTCCTCCCTGCATAATCCTCTCCCGTGCCACCTTTCCCATAACCCAACAATTCTTTCTCTTTTTCTTCCTTTTAGCTGCCAATAGTGGCATCCTCCATGATCTCTCTTTACTTCTTGGAGCTGACTGACGTATTACAGCCAGCCAAATTTGGGTTCCGTTGCCATGACCGCACACTGAGCATGCCCTATGTGGAAACGGGAGACGAGCTCATCCCCCTGCTCATGCTGCTCAGCCTGGCCTTTGCCGGCCCTGCAGCGTCTGTGAGTGGTCATACTCTATTCATAAATGGCCTAACCTGTTTATCTCACTGTTGCTACTGTGAATATTACACAAAATCATCTTACTCTATTCATTGATGCAATGTGGACCGTAACAGCATGGCCAGTGAATCACATGGTCAAGGACAGAGTTTTAACATCTTGTTTAATGTATAATTAAACACTTGACAGATTGGATTTCTGTAATGTTGCTTCAGGCAGCTCTCATTCTTCTGTGCGTTTTTGGCTTAGATCATGCTGGGTGAAGCCTTGATGTACTGCATGCAGTCCAAACTGAAGATTCGCTCTGGTTCAGAAGGCAGTATAAATGCAGGAGGCTGCAACTTCAACTCCTTCTTACGCAGAACAGTGCGCTTTGTGGGTATGTCAAAAGATACCTCAGTGTAGGAATGGGAAACTTTAGAATTAAAATATATATGGGGTCTCTTATGCTCTTAAGTCTCTTATGCTCACCAAAGCTGTATTTATTAGATTTTAATAGTATTTTATTTAATTTTCAGCTGTCATTACGCCAGTCTTCAATGTCACATTATCCTTCAGAAATCATTCTAATGTGCTGATTTGTGTTTAAGAAATATTTCTTATTATTATCATTGTTGAAAACACTAGTGCTGCTTAATATTTTTGTGGATACTATGAGATTTATTTTTTAAAATAAGAAATAATACAATGTATAGACAGTTTAAAAGAATAGTGTTTATTTTAAAATAGAAGTGCCCATAGAGTGTCCATGTCTTTAATAAAACAAATCTTACTGATCCCAAACTTTTGACTGGTAGTGTTATAATGTAATAATTAAGTTAAACTCATTACTATTTTCACATTGTTTCACAGTCACATTAGTCACACTTTATTTTAAGGTCCAATTCTCATTATTAGCAAACCATTAACTACTGCCTTTTGCCTCAAAAAACTAATAATTTGCTGCTTATTAACAGTAAGATAGTTGTTAAGTTTTGGTATTGGGTAGGATTAGGGAGAATATGGTCATGCAGAATAAATGCTTTATGCATACTAAAGCCAATATGTTATTAATAAGCATGCTAATAAGCAACTAGTTAATAGTGAGAACTGGTCCTTATACTAAAGTGTACACGAAACAGCTTTAAATGGTACTCGAGGAGAGCAATTTGACGGTCCACTAGATCTCTTATTCCTAGTTTTAATACTCAGGAGTTAGGACCTCTTCTGACTTCTGACATTCATTATTCATACACTAACAGCATTCAGACATTTTGACAGGTTTTTTCTATTTTGGTAGAAGCATATGGTCGAGTGTTTATACGTAAGACTCACACAGACAAACAAAAACAAGTCTGGCTCTGTTCACACAGTTCCACACTGACAGTTTCTCGTCTCCACCAGGTGTTCATATGTTTGGGCTGTGTGCCACTGCATTAGTGACTGACGTTATCCAGCTGGCCACTGGCTATCATGCTCCCTTCTTCCTAACCGTGTGCAAACCCAACTACACACTGCCGGGTGTGGCCTGCGATAAAAACCCCTACATAACCCAGGACATCTGCTCAGGCCGGGACCAGTATGCCATCCTGTCAGCAAGGTGAATACACACAAACAACACTATGCCTTCTCACATATGCCAGGGTAAATACATTTTGTTGTTGTGTTTAGGGTGTTACCTGATTTGCATATTATATTTGCATATACGTGTTAACTTAAAACACAAAGTATTTTTGTATGTGTATGCAATCCACACACACACAGATTGCCCCTGTAGTGTTGCATATCCAATGTATGGACTAAACAGGATGACAAATAGATATTCTTTGTGTTTATTTCAAGTTTTTAAGTTTCTATCCCATTGCAGCATTTCCTTACAAGGATTACAAATGGATTTGATCCCTTTTCCTCCCCAAATCCTTGTTAGGCGGCACATAGAAGGAGGAGGCTATGGAACAGATATGAAATTGTGTTTTGCTCACTGAAGCGTAGTACTTTCCTGCTGCATCTCTTCCATGGCTCATTTACATTTCTTCCTCACATGCTAAAACTCTTGGCTGCGCTCTGTGATAATTCATGTGATGTGTTACTGAAGTCGCTGTCACTTTTTCCTCTTTTTGTCTGTCTCTGTGTTATCAGGAAAACTTTCCCCTCCCAGCACGCCACTCTGTCTGGCTTCGCAGCCGTCTACATCTCGGTAAGCATTTCTCTTTACTTTTCTCAGGGAACTTTGATTTAAAAATGATCTGATGCAAAATACTTGTAATTTGAAAAATTGTGCTACCGTGATCACTGAGCTAGCACTGTTATTAGAAGGATCCAGCATCAGCGCAGAACCTTGTCGACTGATTGACCTCTGCTGATTTCCTAATAAGTGCAGAGTATAAAGGCCACAGCCAGCTTGGAGTCTCACAGCTGTAGAGCCTGAGATGCTCATTAGTTGTCTTTTGTTAGCTATGCCTCTTTGAACTCAGTGTGGGATTCCAACTGTTAATGAAGTCATTCTCTCTGGACAGTTAAGAGAGACAGTCAAGCTGCTGTTACTACATTTGGAGTAGTTTAGGTCATTCTAATTGGTATGTGTGTTATCCTGTAGAATCTAATTGGCCGACCTTAAAAAAGCATACAAACCAGTTACTGTAAAAAATTAAACAGAGATTACTGACTCAAGCACAAGAGTTTATACCTCCCAGCCTCAATTTTGTACTTGATCATTTTGAATTACTACTATGTAAAATCTTTTAAAAAGTGTCCAAAGAAGTTTAAAGGAAAACTTTATTGAAACAGTGAAACATCAATTTTAAGGTATAGTTCACCCAAAATTCTGGTCATTTCTGTTGGTCATCGTTTTTTCCAGAGCAGCTGTCAGGTTGTTGTGATACTTATGTTTCTCTACTCAGATGTACTTCAATGCCACCATATCAGAGAGTACCAAGCTGCTGAAGCCTGTACTGGTGTTTGCGTTTGCTATAGCAGCAGCCCTGGCAAGTTTGACCCAAATCACCCAGTATCGGAGCCACCCGACTGACGTCTACGTGGGCTTTGTGATAGGGGCTGGCATCGCTGTTTATCTAGTATGTCTTTGATATTAGTTTGCCTCTCTGAACAACTTTTGCTTTGACAGCATGAATTTTGGTTTAACAGAGGATATCAAGACTTATTTATCTCCCTCTTTTCACTGTTTTATAATCTGCTGACTGCGAGCTCTATATTTAGGATTTATTTTCTATTAGAGGAATAGAAATCCTCCAGGATTCATCAGGAACAATTTCACAGCTCCTTTTCACTCTCTCCATGTCATCTCTTTGCTTTGTCTCTTTCCTCTGATATGCTTTTGTCTTATAATCTCTCTAACCAGTAAAGTTGGGTTAAAACTATTTCTAAAAATGTCATTTACATTACAATAGTAAATAGGTAAAATAAAAAAGTCAACAGACAAAAAGTTAAAGTAATAAAACTTAAACTCAAAAATAAACTAAAACATTTTCATGGCTCCAAAAATGACCCTGATAGTGGAAAACCTTTCCAGATTTGTAGAAGCTGTTATAGCAGCATAGAGAGAACCAACTCTCTATTATTAATGGCCAATGTTCTAACTGTTAAATAAGCACATTTGAGTATATTTGGTAAATGTGCAATCCAATGAATTTGTCTTCATGATGTTGTTACATCCTACGAGGGTCTAGGGGTTCTTTTACCAGAACGTAACAAATTAAGTGTTTGAAGAGCATTTAGAAAACGTCTCATGAACTCTTGTTACTGTTTCTCAAACTCCAGGCACTATATGCAGTCGGGAACTTTAGTTCCAATGAAGAGTTCTACCCCAGGCCACTGAAGCACCCCCCTCCTCCCCAAAAAGATCCTCTAAGAGAACTGACACAGCGTGGCCATGACTCGGTGTACCAAAAGGCCCATGCTTCTGAGAGCAACGATGAGCTATCCGCCCCGCCACATGTTGCTGGCCTGAACCGTAAGGTGCGGCGGGAGAAGGCTTCAATGGGCAGCCTAAAGAGGGCTAGTGCAGATGTTGAGCTCCTAGCTCCTCGCAGCCCAATGGGGAAGGAGACCATGGTAACCTTCAGTAACACACTACCCCGTGCAAACACCAACGCTATGGAGGAGCCTACTCAGCGTCACATGACCTTCCACGTGCCAATGGACTCTCAGCGTTCTAAACAGCTGGTGTCCGAATGGAAGCAGAAATCAATAGAGATGCGCACTCTCAGCTTGAGGGACGAGGAAGAGGAGGATGGAGCAACTGCAGAAGGATTTGACAGAGTTGAAGGAGAAGCTTCAGATGATCTTGACATGCCGTCCTACCTTTATCCTACCGGGCAAGCCAATAGGGGAGCAACGGCAACAGCAGGAGGTGCCAGGGTGATGATGCCTCAGAGGACCGGTGCCCCACAGTTGGTTCATATCCCAGAGGAAGCCATCAGACCACCACCAGTGTCACCTAAAAGCACCACCACACGGGCTAAATGGCTGTCCATGACGGAGAAAGGAGGTCCGGTACCAGCTGCCACGCCAGAACCTCCACGATTGCCCAACCAGTCACGGGTTTTGCAGGTTATTGCCATGTCTAAGCAACATGGTCCAGTTAGCATCACCACACCAAAGTCCTCCGAGACCGCCTCTTCCTGTGCCACCTCCAGCACTGGCTCAGAGTCTCCATACTACCGCATCCCATCGGAGCAAGACAGAAGCAGCATTGTCACGGTAGAAGCTCACGCTCCTCATCACCCAGTGGTCCGTCTATCTTCAGGCAATGGGAACACGTGGGATTGGAGGAGCACCTCTAATGGCAGCACCGAAGTCCACGAGACCAGCCGGACACTCCCCAGGCAGGAATGCGTCCGTGATTATCGTCCCATGAAAACGGACTCCCTTTGCTCTTCTACCAGTGATCCTGATCCAGGGATACTGCCTCCGCCACCTCATCCTGACCTGCTCCTCGACAGCAGTCTAAGTCGAGATTTCTCGCTTCACCGTATGTCCTCGATCTCAGCTAAAGACTGGGAGCCTGGGCAGCCTCACCCAGAGCCGGACCACTTCTTTAAGAACTTGCAAACAAACAGGCCATTTAAAGACTGAACATGTTACTGTAGGCCACAGCAGGGATGCTACAGACTTCTTTTGGGAGAAACCCATTGTGAATAATTGTGTTTTCAGTGGATGGCGAGAGAAGACAGCCTTTTTGGTTATCTCACATGGAGCATCTGGGGTGGATTAGTGCAGTGGAGCAACAGAAGGATGACACAGACTTGAGGAGGCTGTTGAGTGTACATGCACAATCTGTGAGGAAAGATGACCCACAAACCTCAAAAAATGAAATACAACATCAAGTTGTAATTAATACATTAAGGGGTTCTGTTCTTTGCAGAAAACGTTCTTATAAGTAAAGACATAACAACCAACCATATTTACATTTGAGGTTTCATTTATACACAAAGACTTACATTGTGTTGTACAAGAAGATATCATGGTTTAGTTCTTTAATGATTCAGACTCATTGGGGACTGTTTTATCCTGGGAATATGGACAGGTAAGCAGTCTCATGACTTTGCTGTGTATGGAATCAGTTTTAAGTAGGCCTAGTCATGTTTTCCTTTTTATACTAAAATATGAAGTACTATTGCTTGTTTGTACGTGTTGCATGTGTGTTTATTTATGTGTCTTCTTTTCTCTGGATGGACTGTTATATATCAGCAGGGATGGTTTCTTTCATTTTGCTGCCCAATGTTAAGATTTTTGTAACAAACTTTGAAAAATAAAATTGTAATAATACTATCTGCTTTTAATCAGTGAATCTAGTGAATTCTGATAGACTTTTTGTCAAAATCCTTGATTTTCTCAGACATTTTGAAAAACAAGTGATTGTGTTCAATACTTTTCTTCTACACTTTCATAAATGTACTGTATATTCAGACAGTTTTGATAAATGGACTATCGTACAGAGTATCTGTATTTATTTATTCATTCATTTTTTCAGAACATCAACAACAAAACAAAACTACAGCTAATAACAGGGCATGCATTAATATATTTTATATTATATATATTTATATTAAAACATTTTAAATTGTTTATTTTTTAGGGGAAAACATACAGTAATCCATGTGTGTGAGCTTATCAGTATTACATTCACTATATTTGGTGTGAGATTTAAAACAAAGCACATGCACAACAGCATATTTCATATCATACATTAGAAGGCAACATAAAAGTACTTAGTTTTAAAGATGCTACATACAGTTTGCAGTGACATACATTGCTCTTCCAAGACAGGAATTATAAATTGTGTGCTTTAGGTTGTAAGAGAGTATCTCTTCTGATCTATACATCACTAGGCCTACTGCATGGGTCAGTATCGCCCATCTTTGTCAAAAAATTCTAAAAGACATCCAACATAATTACATCTTTACAAATTAATAAATCAGAGCTGCTGAAGACACACATATCTTAAGAGAGGCCTACCATTTGGCTATTTAAGGAAACGACTATGTTTATTAAAACAGTTGGAGAGAATATGGCGTGACATGCCTGTTGTAAGCACAGTGATCAAATCATATACTTATTTCAGAATAGTGCATTAAACATTCAGTGCCCTGGGCCAAGTCAGACTGTGACTCAATATTGCAGCTTTACAAGAAGAGTGAATGTTCCCTTAGTGGGTCACAAAAAAAAAGATCTGCAGCCTAGGCTTCTGTGGAAGTGACTCGTGTATGCCACTCCTACAGCACAGACTTGACCTCCTTGTGGTGATTCAACATTGCAAGAAGCAAAAAGAAGAAACATACAAAGATTGAGCTTTTAGCTCAAAATATTTTGGACTAGCATGATTAGTAAGATGATATCAAGGCTGTAGAGTTTGCCAATATCGTGTGATTGAGGAGACATACAGTATCTTCCTCTTGACAAGATCACACATATTTTATCAATCAAAACCAAAACTGTCCTGCAGGACACAATGTTTGGAAGTTCTGGGCTAAAGATCAATGTTATAGTAGCATTAAGGGGTTTAGACCAAGGAGACTAAATTATTGTCAAACAGAACCTACAAGTGCCTTCAAGAACCTTCAATGCGGCTTTGAATTATGATACTCTAATATTAACAGTATGTGATTATGAAAGAAGAAGTGTATTCTACAGCTAATGTCATAATAAAGGAAAGGATAGGACGACGTGTGGCGTCCCATACTTGGAATTTGTGCTCTGCATTTAACCCATCCATGTGCACACACACAGCAGTGAGAAGTGAATGAGCACACACACACCATGAACACACACATGGAGCAGTGCTTGCTCAAGGGTCTCACCTCAGTCGTGGTATTGAGGGTGTAGAGAGTGCTGGACATTCACTCCCTCCACCTACGATCCCTGCCGGACCTGAGACTCGAACCCACGGCCTTTAGGTTACAAGTCCGACTCTATCCATTAGGCCACGACTGCCCCCAAATTAAATACGCATGCTTATTAATGGTTGTGATGGTTGTTAAACGGCTATTAGTAACACTTTATAATAAGCTGTAATTAGTTTGTTAATTAGGTACTGTGAACCAACAATTAACAGTTTTTACAGCATTTAATAGTCTAATGTTGATTTATAAATTCATGTTTATGAATTCATAATAAATCTATACACAATTGTATAAGCTTTTAAAAATGAGGTTTAACGAAGATTAATCAACTAATGTTAATTTTTGTAACCGTATTTTTAAATGTTATACTGTTATTTTATGTCATTTTGGAAAATGATATTCCAAACTAACAATATAAATTCTGTGCCAGTTGTGTTTTAGACCCCTTCCAGAACTCTGGGCAACACAACAGTTGTCCATCTCCATGTTTAAACAATGCATTATGCCACAACATACCTCAATGGCACAGTGATCCTGAAGATGTTCTTGAAGGTTGCAGGTTCAACATTAGCCATGAAATGAAGAACAAAAGGAGGTGAAGAACCTGGACTTCTTAATCAAGCAGATTAAGCCACAAATGGTGAAGCTGGCAAACAAGACCACAGATGGAAAGGCAAGCACAAACTCTAATTGGCTTAATAAAGTTTTACTGTCCCTCATTTTGCTTCAGTAACAAAAGTATCAAAATTCACTAGTGAATGTGTGGAAGCATCTGAGAAGCTAAAACTAAATGTATTAAACCATATCAACTGCCAATTCATCAAGAGTGAGCTAAATGTGGTGATAAGAAACATCACACTGTATTTGCTTACTATTTCAGTATCTGAATTGCTATTCAGAACAAATAGGCAATGCATTTTATTTAAGAGTAAGGAGTATACAACATGAATGACTGAAATTACAGTGATTTGGAAAATGCAACATCTTGGCCTACTCTCATTTACATGTGTGTGCCCACTAGATCTCACAATCATAGTATGCCGTGTAGGCGGTCTGAAGGGTGATTTGAGCATGAGCGAATTGATTTGAATTTGCTTGCAGATGCATGAAGATTCTAAACGGTAACATCGCTGTGAGCATGTCCTGCAGTGCAGGCTGACTCTCTGACACACTTACACTGTTCTTGTAACAGATAATTAGGAAGACTGTATGCTTGCTTATTTATGTGTTCATGTTCTTCATTCACGGCAGTGGTGGACAAAGTACACAGATCAAGTACTTGAGTAAAAGTACAGATACGTATAATAAAATATTACTCCAGTAAAAGTAAAAGTACTGCTTTTTCAATTTTACTCGAGTGAAAGTACAAAAGTACTCAATTTTTTATGTACTTAAGTAAAAAAGTACTGATAGACAGATTTATTTTGCAATTTTATATAGACTACTTTATTTCATTTTATATTAGCACATATTTTTATAATCCTACTGCCCAAAATACCTGGGATTTTCCCAAAATAACCACTATATAGAGTCAAGATATATATTTTGTTGATATGGACTACGTTGATGAGAGTGATGTAGTAATGTTCACTGTGAAGCTTACACTGCCATGTACCTGAGAGAAAACAGATTTCACATCTAATCTTCACCAGTAAGAAAAAAGTGTTTTAGAACTTGTTGTTTTGCAGAACGTCAGTTATATATGACATGAGATTAAGGCCTGAAGCTAGGAAGAACATTTTAAGGAAAATCTAATGATATTTTCATAATGATTTTTTTTTCTTCTCAAACTTTGTCTGTGGTGTAAAAACACCCCTGGCCAAACATCTGAACATCACATCCTTTCTTTTTCCCTCAGATGGAATCTATCTAGGTGGTTGAATACAAATATTTTGACTTTATATCTAAACATTTCCTCAACTTAGCACCAGCAAGCTTGATAGCTAGACAGTTAGCATCAGCTAACAATATTTACTTATTTTCAGTATGGTTATGAATAAACATTCATATCTGTCTAACGTTACTCGGCTAGTTGATCTAAAAACAATATAAAAATGTATACTGTTGATAAACAATATAAAAACAGACGTCACATAGGTCTAAATGCGTAGCATTTTAATAAAACTGCTAACGTTACAGCAGCGGGGAATATGAACGTGCATGAGTTATTTTATTTAATCGGTGTTATTTTAATGTTTTGTTTTTTGACCTAAAACATAACGTTAGAGACACTGATGTTGATCTGTCTGCATTCAAGCATTTCACTGGGCTTAAATAGATCACCCTTTACAGCAGATTTAGTTCACAAACAACTGACAGTTTTGACCTAAGTATTATTTTCAGTTACAATAATTAATTCTAAAATTCGACATTAGTAACGTACTTTTCACAGCATCAGTAGCACGCGCTCACGAGATCTCCCGGTTCTTTTCTTGTGAGTTCAGTTCACTGAAGAAGACTCGCTCTAAACGGATCATTTGAATCAGTGAGTCGACTCGAGAACAGCTGCAATCGGATCATGGCAATTTGTGAATGAATCGTTTGTTGCGATTTGCGAACCGATTGAACAGGTTCATTGAAAAGAATCAGTTTGTTCATGAATCATACACCGCTTCTGCGTCTCGGAGCACGTGATGTATCACGTGAGTAACGATATGTTTTATGAAATGTAGTGAAGTAAAAAGTACGATCTTATGCTTTGGAATGTAGTGAAGTAAAAGTAAAAGTTACTCAAAATAAAACTACTCCAGTAAAGTACAGATACTTGAAAAATGTACTTAAGTACAGTAACGAAGTAGTTGTACTTCGTTACTGACCACCACTGATTCACGGGCTCATAATAGAGAGGAAATGTCAGCGTGAATTGTTCATTACTGGCCTAGACATCATTTGCATTACTGCTAATGCTCAAATACTGCCTTGATTGTCTCACCTGTAGCGTTTATTTTATTTTCAATGAATTGGTTTGTTGAGAGTAAGACCGAAAAAGGCAAGCAGGGAAGAACAAGATGAGACTGTGTGAAATTATGCAGTTTTTATTTTGCATATTCAAAACATCAATTGATTCAGTAAGTACAGAACACATCTAGCAATTAGGATAGGTCTGTGATTATGAGGAAACTAAAAAAGTGCTTAAAAAATGTAAAATAAAGTAAATATATTACATGTGTCAGTGATGTCTCCTTATGTGTTGTGTTTCCCCTCCTCTCGTGCCCATAATTGGTTAGTTCCTGTTCCTGTCCTCATTTAGGCTATTAGTTCCAGGTGTGTGTGATTGTCTTAACCCCATGCTCCACGTTTGTATTCCTTGGATTGTGTCATTAAAAGAAGTTTGAATGTTCTCCTCATGTCCTTCGTTCCATGCTCCTGATGTATCATGACAGAACAGCAGACCCCAGGAAAAAAAGTAAGTGGTGCCCCCTGTCCCTTTTGTTTTCGATTTTTTTAAAAGTCTTATGTTTTCCTCGTTTTGTGTTTTTTGCCCGCTTCATCACCCTTGCTCGCCAAGATCTCCCCTTTGTCGAGTATTCCTATGAGTTCTGCAGGTTCGCCATGACGACAGCACTCGATGACGCCCCCATCCGGGGGAACTGGCACAGGGCAAATTCCCATCGTCCCGTGGACCTCCCAGACACCACAGGACTAAAATGGAGGGAAGGGATCCTCTGGTGTCTTGAGAGTGTCCTGCCCCAAGCCAGAACTAGCCCACCATCGTCCGTGGCCTCCTCAAGCCCACCGTCTGCAGGGAACTCAACGCTGCCGTCCGCGTCTCTCCCAAGCCCACCGTCCACTGGTAAAGCAACGCCGCTGGGTGGTGCTGACTCAAGGAGAGTGCCCAGAGCCCGCTCCAGTGCCAGCCCTTCTAAAGCACTTAGCTGTGCCCGCTCCTCCAGAGCGCCCTCCATAACCCTCTCCTCGACAGCATCCTCCAGAGCCCGCTCCTCCTGAGCGCCCTCAAGTTTTTCCTCTTCCAGAGCGCCCCCAAGTGCCAGATCGAGCCCCTACTTTTGAGGGGCTGTGGGCTGGGGCCACAGCATCGGAGGCAGTCCCGCCATGGCCGCCCAAGATCCAGGATCCACCATGGTCTCCCGAATGCCCAGATCCACCATAGCCGTCCCAGAGTCCCCTGACCTACCATGGCATTCTGAGCTCAATGGTCTCCCAAGTCCTCTGACCTGCCATGATTGTCCGAGCTCCCGGCTCCACCGTGGGTCCCGGAACAAGCGCCGCCCTGGAGGCCTTCCATTCCCGAACTCTGCCCCTTGAGGCTTCCAGAGCGCCCACCCCCTGACTGAGTAAATGTCAGTCCTGTCTCCCTGTGTGTTGTGTTTTCCCTCCCCTTGTGCCCATATTTGGTTAGTTCCTGTTCCTGTTCCCATTTAGGTTATTAGTTCCAGGTGTGTGTGATTGTCTTACCCCCATGCTCCACGTTTGTACTCCTTGGATTGTGTCATTAAAAGAAGTTTGAATGTTCTCTCGTGTCCTTCGCTTCCATGCTCCGGACTTATCGAGACAACATGATAACATGCCACTATAAACAAATATATATTTAAAGACAAACCTACAAATCCACATGCATGGCTTTCAGGGGAAAAAATATATTGTGGTCACGATTTAAATAAATTAAAACAAGGGACTTACATCGATGTAGTACAGTTTACAACTACGTATGTACATGACAATCTATAACTATTTCGACTTTCACATGAAGCCATAGGAAATACATTTTAATTTGTACCCACAATATCATGTGCTGGGCTCTGTACAAACCCTACATTTAAAATGTAAAAAGTTGATGCAGATGGACCATATTTTGATCAAAGCTACCAAAAAACTATGTGCAAGACCTAGAACAAAAGCTGATTTACACACAGGGTGGTCACACCAAATGAGTCAAATTGATTTGATTTAGTTAATAAAAATGTATTGATAAACTCTATTAATGAAATTAGTTTTGAAAACGTCCTCACATTACAGCCCTTTTTAGTGCCTAAAACTTTTCAAAATACTTCAGCTTTTCAGGAATGTTTCTTCGAGTGTCTTGGAGACGTTGGTACAGTTCTTCTGGATTTAGTCTCAATTGTTTTCTGATTCTTCATGTAATCCCAGACAGACTGGATGATAGTGAGATGTGTGACTGGCTGTTGTCAGACTCTTTGAGCTTACTAAAATCTCACTGGATTATCACAATTAATGGCAAAGGGAATGTTTGGAAATGTAAACTGATATTTCCCACTGACACACTACAGCAAAAGAAATCTGGCAATTTGTACATATTGTACATCACTATATATATATTGAGTCTCTACTGTATATATACATCACTATATATTTTTTTGAGTCTCTACTGCGCTTTACCTGTATATGTGCAGAGTTTGTTGTGTGTTCTTGTTGTTTTGCAGCGACTTGTATTTTTATTTTATTTGCTTGTGAGGTGACCTTGGGTGTTTAGAAAGGCGCCATAAATAAAATGCATCATCATCATCATCATCATCATCATATATATTATATATATATATATATATTAGTGGTGGGCCGTTATCGGCGTTAACGTGCTGCGTTAACGTGAGACTCTTATCGGGCGATAAAAAAAATATCGCCGTTAATCTATTCTCAAAGTTGGGTTGGGAGCTGGCAGCTGGGTCTATACTACGCAAGCTATGATGACTTTCACCCTGATATTTTAGCGCGGATGTATACCTAGCGAATTGCACTGTAGGGGGCGAGAACGAGTCTTGAACTAGAGGCTCGCAGTCCGTGATGGACAGATTGTTAACGGCTGGTCTATGGTAATACAATCGGGCAGGACATCCAAACGCCACCTATCATTCATCAACCTCAAATATGGCTTTTCATCTGAAAGATGTATGTAGTAGCAACTTTACATGGCCGCTCAATATGATGTTAACCTAGAGAAATGTGCGCTATTGAAGTGTTTGTGTGGAAGCGCGTTTGCTGCAGGACAGGCTCCGGTGCGCTCACTTGCTCTTAAAATCTCCGTCATTTTTGGTCATACAGATAAAAGTAGCCTAATACATCTTTCGAATCTGTAAAGACTCTACGTTATTTGTGTGCACTCAGAATAACAACGAAACGTTGCGCTTTTAAGCAAACAGGATGCGCTTTAGGTCTCATGTGAACTTGAGCGAGAAATTTCGAAACTCCGTCTTTGAAAAATATATCTATAGCAGTGGCGGCTGCTGATCTTTTAAAGAGGGGAAGCTCATTTTCGGCCTAAATCATAAAAATTGTCCATTTATTTATATGTAAATTCTGCCCCACGTTCCTTTTCAAGAAAATGCTCTGTAACCCTGTCGCACCAACCAGGCGCCTTTTTCCAGTGACTTGACCAGTGTCCTCTCAATGGCCAGCAGAGCTAGGCTGCTTAAACGGCCTTGGCCCATTGTGTTACGGGTGTAGGACTTGAGCCGCTTTAAACAGGAGAAGCTCCTTTCTACACCTGCTGTGCAGTTTGCTAGCTGGCTAGTTCAGACTATATGAATTAATGAACAAACGATCTAATATATATATATATATATTTAACTCAACGGGAGGAAATGTGGGAATTATGTTAAACTGAAACAATGAATGTGGTGTGAAATTGTGTGAAATATACGATGAAGGTTGCAGCAGTTTGTCTTTCGACTACACATGCAAAATCCGCGATGGGACTGAGTTGGAAATGGAGACACAGAGTGATACGGCGTCATAATCTGAAGACCACGCCCACGCCCACACCAACCGTCTCTTTGCATTGCAGAAGCTGCCGCCTCCTTGTCATTTATTTATAACAAAAAAAAATTGTCTAAAAGCTGATATGTGACAATGTGTATAGCAAACAAGCTAAAAAACAATAAATACGTTTTTATAAGCTGTCGACCCCAAAAACGAGCGTTTTAGGACATAAAAGTGGATTAAAAAGAGATGACAGACCCTCCAATCATCACGCAGACGCCGGAGTCCGGGCCAGCCCACTCCTCCATTCATCCCAGAGACGCTGGCGTCCGTGGGCGGACATAATCGCAGCATTATCCAATGACCGCCTTGTTTCTAAGCACTGAAAAACTGTTTAAAGCAGCCCCATTGAAGTCAATGGACGCTGGGCTTCAACAGAGTAATGCACTGTACGCTACAGGAATGAATGAGAAGGAAATCGAGTCAGCCGACCTAAGTAGCTGATTCTGAACGAAATTGTTTTCGTTCGAGATGAACGTGTTTAACGCATTTTTAGTCAATAAAATGTTAACATAATAGTACATATATTTGACCATTCATTTTTTGACAATTATAGGGGAAGCTGAGCTTCCCTTGCAGTCTTAAAGAAATCGCGGCTGATCTATAGAGAGTGAAATGTCTAAAAAATAAAAATAGAAGACGTGTGTGTTAGCATGGATGATTTACATGAAATTGAATCTGTGCAACACTGTGCATAAGATGGCTTTCAGTTCAATATAATAACAAAAAACGACATTTTGGGTTTTTATTCAACTAATAAGGTGGGCACGCTGTGATCTGTACTATATTTTTACTGTAATTGACAGTTATCGGCAAAAATTTAAAAAACAACAACACGGGAGTGGGAGGGAATGGGAGTCATTCTTCCGGGAGTGGAACGGGATTTTCCCCCAGTTTTTTCGTGGGATTGGGACGGGAAGAGATTAAAGTTTGTGATGCATTTTGGAAACAGGAGATGAGCCCCTGGTCTAATGCGCCACCTGGCTTGAGAAACCCGTTCTCAAAGACTTACTTTTAGTCATTATTTGGGTAGCACACATATTCTGAATGCCTTCGGCAGAATTCAAATGAGCCATTTTAATCTAGATTAATCTAGATTAATTCCAAGATTAATCTAGATTAAAAAAAATAATCTATGCCCACCACTAATATATATATATATATACTGTATATATATATATATATATATATATATATATATATGTGTGTGTGTATATAAAATGTATGCCCAAAATTGTGATTTGTGTGGTAAAAACTAAATGAATTGATTTTATTAGAAATGAAATATATATTAATGAACACTAACAAAGCTACATTTATGGGTTAGATCAATACGAAAAGCTCCTTAAGGTAACAGTTGCAGGGCTCCGACAGGAAGTCCACGACTGCTCCCCGGGCGCTGCACAGTCGGCTGCCCACTGCTCCAAGTGTGTACACTTGGATGGGTTAAATGCAGAGAACACATTTCACTCCCCATTATACTCTGTATAATTGTGTATGTGACAAATAAAGCTCATCCGAGCTTAATTTGTATTGTTGTATTGTATCTTTGATTTTTCTGTCCTAAAATCTGCTGTTGGGTCTCCACTGCATGATTCCTATCCTCTCCAAGCTCAAACCCCAGGTGATTTGTGTGACACAGATGCTCTGAACGAAAATAGCAGAAACTTGGTAAAAAAGAACAACTGCTAGACAGGCCAACAGTTTGTGCTCTGGTTGACACACCATTCATTTTTGCAGAGAATACAAGGAAAATAGCAAAGGATGTCTAATTTTATGTATTCTCTATAGTCTGCAGAGGAGTGAAGGCCTCCAGACTACAGTAACAAAGCTTCTTTAATTACGTTCATCTCTCTGCACAGGCCTCTCTGTTTTATGAATTACAAGCAGCTTCAGTCTAATTTCCCATAACAGTAAAACAGCAATTATCAACCAAAAGCTACCATTCATCTTTATAACCTTAAAAAGCCCCTGAACGTATCCTTAAGCAGAAAACAAATCTCTCACATCTTTACATTTACATTTACATCTTTAAAAAAAAGAAACCTTGAGCCAATGCTAATTTAACTCCATTGATTCCAAAATAAGTCTTCGGTATGAGCAGATATATCACTTGTTTGATCTTTAGGTGTGATTGCCCTATGGCAAACTCCTGCTGCTGTAGTACTAACAGGCTTGAGATTGAGTCTTCAGTTCCTTTTTCTTCCACCTCTACCCCTCCCCTTATAGAACGGAGACTAAATGAATTGGTCTTGTATAGTGGAGCTTGAGCGCTGACCTTCAAATGTCAGAGACTGGTTCATATTAAAGTTATGAGAGGGATAACTAACATTTTTATGTCCTCACATTTATGCCGGCTCATAAACACAAATATGAACGCAGAACTTGACAAATGTAGGTTACAGCAACAGCCTTTATGAGTCATAGTCTCCCAGGAGAACACACGTAATGTGCAATTCATTCATAGGACCAGGAAAATCACAAATTCTCTAGTAATGTCTTCCGATGCTAATTAATACAATTTAAACCGCAGTGGCCAATGAAATGGTGTGCTTTGAAACTTTGGAAATTGTCTCTACGTGTGCAGACTGGAAAGTGCAACTCTGTCCTCAGCTAATTCATGTCATTTTTAGAGGATGAGAACATTTGCCATGAAGATGGATTACGTCTATGCTGATGTTATTGTTATTGCATCTAATTTCACCACTGTGAACTCCCAGTTGAGGGTATTTTCAACAACGTGCATTTTTGCACCCTTGCGACTGAGAAAGTACGGGTTTCAAGAATGGAGCCTTTACGCCCTCTGCAGGAGACTAAGTCATTGCCAGTTTGTGACATTTGCAGTTTTTCAAGTATTCTGTGCTGTAGTGGGGTTTAAATATAGGCCTATCTCTAAGTCAAGAACATTTTTAGGGATATACAGAGAGAGATTGAGATATTGCTTTTGTATTTGAATGTAATACCAATAAATCAATGGACAAAATAAATGGACTATACAATATTTACATATTCTTATTCTTTGGTGATTGGGTCCTATTTTATCGTAACATAAACACACAAACTTAGAAGGATAGTTCACCCAAATATTAAAATCTTCACTTACTCACCCTCAATCTGTCTCTAATCTGTATGAATTTGTTTCTTCTGCTGGACATAAAAGGAGATATTTTGAAGAACAGCGTCTGTCTCTCTGCACCTCACTCCAAACAATGGATTAGTGGCTTAAATGTTTTATGATGTATATTATATATATATATACTGTATATAATTATATGTATGATGTATACTATTTCACGAGTCACGAACTGCTGTGAGACTGGGCTGATATATATATTACAAAACTTCATCAACAAGCAGTATATCTATCCAATCTGAATGCAAAAATGGGACATGACATTATGAAGAGATTAATAAATCGGAAGTTTCGCACATTCACAGGCAATAGCTTGCTTACTTGTTTAAATATAATGTGGATATGAGTGACCTCTCTGCTGTTATGTTTCTAAGTGTATATTTAACCAATAATATTACTTTAAAACTAAAAGTAATTACAAAAAGAAGTCACACCTTGACTTCCATGATGCTTCAACAGACGGCATCCTTATAATGGTTTTCCTTGTGGAAAATTGTTTAAAAACGTGACTGAAGAAATGTGGCATTACCAATTTCTTTTCATAGTTTTGACAACTTTTTAAAACATTTGTCACTTATTTCTTTATCGTGTTGCACCTATTTAGGGCGCGTTCTTAGTATGTGACTTCAAATGTGCATCAATGATACACTCAAAAAAAAAGTTGTTGAACGAACTTAAAAAAATTAGAGTAAACTTTTCCACGAAATTTAATTAAATTTTTCCACCAAAATCTAATTTGTTTGAAATGAGTTGTTGTAATCTTGTTGTATAAACTTAAATTTCTTCAGTGAAGACTACAAAAAAAAATTGGGTCATTTCTACTAGATAAAGATCAGTAGCCTACACTCAAAAAAATAATTCATTGGATGAATTGTAATTGAGTTGGGCCAACTCAATTTGATCAAATATAGTTTAAATTAAATTGATACATTGATGAAGTGATGTTTTTATGCTTGCTAAAACATTTAACTGGATAATAAATTGTTTCTACACTCAAAATGAATTATTTGTTGGATTTACTTAATTTTAGGCATTAGCCAATTTGTTAGGCATAGCATATGATGATATTATTACATCCATGGCATGCCCATAATTGTTTCTTTGTTATTAAAACAACTTTGTGTCATGTTAGCTGGTCCTCAACCCAAGCACATGCTCTACACTTTACCACAATGGTAACCCCCCAAAACACTAACATACCAGAAACTCTTTTAAATACAAACATAAAAGAACATTAAACATTAACAAGTCTCCCAATTTTATCATCTAAATAAAAATGCCTAAAATAACATTTTATTTCAAGATTTACTCTCCTTATCCAGCCCTGTGCAAAGCATGATGGGAAGGGAAATCCACTTCCTAGTTACACAAGTAAAATCAAACGAAAAATATTCTTGTTGACTCAATTAAAAAAAAACGTGTAAACCTAATTGTTTTTAAATTACATTGTTTATATTTAATAAAATTAAGTTGGGACCATTTTTACCAAGAGTTATGTTGTATGAGCTCATTTTAATTAATGACATTGAACAAAGAGCAAAAATCATTTTTTTGAGTGTAGCCTGAGATTTAAAGTAGAATATTCTGGATTAAATAAACGCTTGATCAGAAACATTACAGCAGGGATGGGTCACTCATATACACATAATATATAACATATAATATATAACAACAAGGAAGTAAGCTATTTCCTGGGAATGTGTGAGACTTCCGATTCATTAGCCGCTACTGGTAAATAATTAAGAATAGAAGAAAGTGCAGGAAATGCTACAACTATTTGTGCTTAATGAAAACAATTGCAAAAATGAATTAAAAAATATGATAACAAATGCCAGTTTGGAACATCATGCAGTAACGGACTGTTTTTAAATAATTGGAAGTTGCTCACACCAGAAGCATGCACATTCAGGGTAAAAATGACATTGGACACTTGGATATAAATGGAAAAAATTGTCAAGCTAAATATGCAGTCTCACCGAAGATGTCAGCAACCATTGAAAATCACAATAAATTACCCATTAATTATAACCAAACAAAAAAAATAGATTGGGAAGCTCTGATTGGTAGATCTTACATCGGGTTGTAATTCACACAATGCCCCATTAATAGAATTTGTCTTTGAATTTTGTTTAAAACATACAAGTTTATAATTGAAAATGAAAACTTCAGTTAAATGATTAGTTCACTTTATTATACGTGGTCACGAACATGCATCACAGAACAGAGCAAGGCGAGAATTTGTGTTTTATAAAGCATAAACATTTTCTTTTTTTAAATGGCGATAATTTCGCTAGATAAGACCCTTATTCATCGTCTGGTATCGCTGCCCTTTGAAGCTGCACTCAAACTGTAATTTTGATCTTCATTCATTTGGAGTCCATTGAAGTTCAGTATGTGGAGAAAATTCCTGGAATGTTTTTATCAAAAACCTTAATTTCTTTTCGACTGAAGAAAGAGATACATAAACATCTTGGATGACATGGGGTTGAGTAAATTATCAGGACATTTTTATTTGAAAGTGAACTAATCCTTTAATGCCAGCATTCTCTGTCATTGTCAACATTTAGGGACAACAGCCGCATTGAACAGGGGAAGAAAAATAACTAACACATAAACCCTGAAAAACTGCCATTGTGGAACCACATAAATCAGCACCTCTGAGTCACATCCAGCTAAAACCCAATCGTTTTTTTTACTGTGGAATGTGAAAGTGCATTACCATGACAAGCCTTATATAAAATTGTGTTTTAAACTAAGAAGCACATTTGATTTTACTTTATTGTCATATTTTATATTGGAAATATTTTATTTGAACTTAATCTTCTTTTATCTTCTTACAGTTTTGAAGCTTTCTGTTTTTAACTATTCATTTAAATTAGAAATCCACACAATTTTTAGCCAATCAGAACCCTACAGAAATGCTCTGTGCATGCAGTCAGTTTGGGTTCAGGTCTGCTCAGTGATATCTATAATACCTATATAAATCTATCCCTTAGTGTTTCAATTCATCTCTGTGGTAGTTGCTTAGTTTATGCTGAAACAGTTAATGTTGGTCTGAAATGGATTCTTCAGAAGGATCCAGAGAGCAGAAAGAACTACTTGCAGCCAGAAACACTACAAGGTTTGTTAAACTTTTATTCTTATCATTATCTCTTCTGGTGTTCAGGATTTGGTTGTCATTGATTCCTCATGATATGATCACTTTAAACTGTGAATGACCCAGAATATTCCTAACACTTTGCTCAGTCACCAATATAGGGTATGCAGGCTACTTTTTACTTGCAAACTCTATCTTTTATTCCACTTCAGAAAACTTGGTCTAAATGTTAACATTTTAAGAAAAAAGTAAAAATGTCTAATTTTATAAGTTCCATTAGTTAACATTTGCTAGCAACGAGCAATACATTTGTTACAGTTTCCATTTATCTTTGTTACAGTAAACTAATAATAAATAAATTATATCAGGTCTAAATAATTGGCTATTTAGGCCTACAGATATAACTTTTGATTTACATTATAATTTTGTGTAATATATTAGTAGGCCAAATGTTGAAATTAAGATTAAGAAATGCTTTAGAAGTATTTTAATTGTTAGTTCATATTATTAAGTAATGTAGTTAACTGATGTTAGCAAACGAAACTTTTAGGCTACAAACTAAAATATGGCGGGTGTGCATTTTTTACCACTTTATTCTTTATTTTTGTATAATACTAGGAAATACTGAACTGAAAGCCATATTTTCCAATTTGAACAATATTAACATAAAATGTGTAATTATTTTGTTAGGTGTAAGAGTTAATGATAGCTAAATATGGTAACGTAAACACAAACAACAACAGGAAATGCAAAATACAAAATCACGTAATTCTACAATATAGATAGTTGTAAAACTACAATGTATCTGCGTTTCTGTCGTATGCTTTGGGTTTGTGTTTACAACGTTTACACAGCCTCTCAAGTGTCCGGAGGGAGGCGTATCCAAGCATCTCCTTCACTCTCACTCTCACTGCCGGACATTGCCATTAACACGCTCGCGGAATAACTGTCGCGCGGGAAACAAAGGCTTGGCTGCTGTGAAGTCAACAGTCGCGCGCTCCATCCTGAAGCCATGTGAGAGATCTGCTGCTGCAAAGGGACGCCAGAACACACTGACCGTCGGGTTGAGCGTCGCTCCCCGGAAAACAGAGAGCACACGTCCCCGCCAAGAGCCGTATTTGCAACACGAGAGAATAACCGAATTAAAGCCCATCAGTAGATAGTAGTATCCCAGTCATATTGATCGCCTGTATCGTTTACGCCTCCGAGCGGGAGGTTGTTTTTTTCTGAGCGGACGCGAGAGAAACATTCGCTATCAAAAGGGAACGGTCTGACCACCGAGTAAGTATTCATTTCAGAACAATTGTTGTTTTCCTGCGGGTTTTATTATCTTTCGTTTCCTGACATCTCTGTAATGTTTTATGCTGAAGGGTTTCATTGCGATGGGGCTTTAAATCGTCTGAATGTCTTGAATACATTGCAGCAACCGCTAAATAACAGGATTTTAATGTAACAATGCGATATTAGTAAGCTGTGCAAAGGTCATATATTTCATCATATGTTTACATAAAATTTAAGTATCTTCTGTGGCCCAATGACAAGCTGGTGCGCTGCAGCGCATCCCCGTGTTTCAGCAGTACGTGCTCGGGTGTGGGAGAACCACATCTAGCAATAAACTGATGAAACTGGGTGGGATGATCCAATATGGCCGTGTAGACCTGGATTTAGCAGCATATGATGTCAAATGTTTTCGTATTTGTTTGGATTTTGGCCATTTAACAGTTCGAATCTGACATATTTTCCCCGCGCGTGGAATCAAATGCACGCTTCACGTCTGACAGGCTTCTGATGCGTTTTTTTCCTGTCAAATCTTCTCCACACCCACCGCGTCCATGGTGCGTTCATTCCCCAGATGGATATTGTTTATTTTCGCCAAGGGCAAGTTGGGAACCGCGAAGCGTTTTGTATGATACACATCACGTAAAATAGTTTATTTGTAATAGCTGTGAAATGTATCGTTTTATGTGGAAATAACAAGAGGCGCGTGAAGAGGGATTTGGGCGGGGATGTCAACACTGGTACATCTCCAATGCCAAAGCTTTGTCAATCAATTTTACGCTCCCATGAACATTTGAGGCACTAGGTCATTGGACCCACCAAAGCAGGTTCCGACAGAAAGAAAAAATCAATGAGGTGCTTCTGGAATTAAGGTTGGTGCTCTAGAAGTTATAGTGAATTATTTTACGAATTGTGAAAATGTTATAGCCTATAGGGCAGGAGCGTAGCCAGAAAGGAGACTTTGGATGTGCATCAGAAAAACTGGGTGTGCCACATTTATTGTCAGATTAATGCGCAAAAAAAGAAAAAAAAGCATGCTTATTGGGTATTAATATGTTAGTTTAACCATTTCATTTTTGTGTAGGCTACATGTGTCTGTTAACCTATTCTCCGTTTTGGATGTCTTTGAAAATCACTATTTTATATCTGCAACAAAGTGAGTGTGTGTGTGTGTGTGTGTGTTAGCATGTGTGCTGTATATTTAGTATTATTAAACCTTTCATTTCTGCGTATGTCTGTGTGTGTGTGTGTGTGTGTTTGTATGCTTACTGTTTATTAAGCATTTTTAAACCTTTATTTCTGTGTGTGTGTGTGTGTGTGTGTGTGTGTGTGTGTGTGTGACAGAGAGAGAGACAGTTTTAATGAATTCTCCATTGTCAGCCCTGCATTTCACATTGGCCTACCAGGGGTCTCCAACCCTGCTCCTGGAGAGCTACCGTCAACAGATTTCAGCTCCAACCCCAATCAAACACACCTGAACCAGCTAATCACAGTCTTCAAGGCTACTTGTTAATTTCAGGTTGGAGCAGGGTTGTACCTGAAATCTGCAGGATGGTAGCTCTCTCCAGGAGCAGGGTTGAGATCCCTGATATAAACTCTTAAAAAGAGAAGACTTGCAAAGAGTATTGTCACCTGTCATTTATTTCAAATATCTATCTGCAACAAAATATGTGTGCATGTATGTCCGTATATGAGTGTGTCTGTGTGTATCTGGCAATGATTATTAATATGATAGTTTAACCATTTCATTTCTATTTGTGTGTGTGTGTGTGTGTGTGTGTGTGTGTGTGTGAGCCTATTGTCCATTTTCGATGAGTTTCACTGTCAGCTATGCATCCAGCTATGTTGGCCTAGACTCTAAAAGCATACCACCTTAGGCCTTAAAATTGTTGAACCCTGGTTATCGCTGCTTGCAGCTATATTTTTGTTGTTGTTGTTTTTTTCCATTTTCCGAAGATTTCTCGCTCAAGAGGGTCACCGACAATCACATACAGTATAACCTACAACAGCTCATTAACTGCGCTCTAGTCAAACGCGCTCACTGTAGCCTAATCATTAACTACACACATCGTAAACCCCTTTTAGGGAAGTACAATTTATGTCACATATTTTAATAAGACTAAACTCCTATTTAACCTGATGATCACAGGTTTAATAAAAATACATTTTAAGTTTCTAATTATAACACCGCATTTCCACGGTTATTCAAACAACGAAAAAAGTATAGTGAGCAAAGAACATTTACTTTATCAAAGAATAATCATTGACTTCAGTGACTAAGGCTATGTAAAAATCTATTATGTAAGCTGTAGCTGCTGTACTAAATAAAAACAAAATGCTTTTAAATAATCCCTCCTTTTATTAAATCATTAACATTTTGCACATCCTGCAATGGTGACTTAAACTGTACATGGGCCTATAATGTTCCTTTGAAAATACTTTTGGTGCAATAAACAATCTTGAATAGATGCAACAATATAGCACAGTACATTTAATGGTGCCTGTTAGCTGCTCATGGTCTGGCCTTGAATGCCTCAATTATGTTATTATTATTTTTATTTTGTTTAAATAATTAAAATTTTTTAATTAAATTTTAAATTAACAAATATTGTAAGCACTGCTTAATCTGTAAATTATTGTGAGGTCCCGGAACAAAGCGGGGTAATGAATCCGTCCGCAAGTTTTTTATATTATTATTGATATTATTATTATTTATATTATTACTTTCAAAATACAAAATTAAACAGCAAGTTCATATATATATGCTTTTATTTATGTAGGTTACAAGAGAAACGATACACAGAGAAACAAGATGTGCTTTCTCGCAGTCTCCGTGAAATGAAGCCACAGCAATGAACCAGCTACTTTATTAAACTAACGAACGAACCAAAAAAATAAAAATCTTTAATTACTAGTCAGAATGAAAAGGTGCATTTCTTATTAAAGTCAGCGCCGAATTCTGCAACTTTATCTTTTCAGCCGACACTGACTCAGAAGAAATCACTAGTTTATTAACGAATAATTCAAATGTTTTATTTTGCCTTTCCCCAACATTCATAATCATTAGCCTACTTTTGCCGTTGCACGCTTTAGACGCTGCGCTATGGAATAGGCTATACGCTCATATATTAAAGGATGGTTAGTAGCCCAAGTTATTATATTAATCAATTTATGTGTGACTAGTGAAATCTTTAGTCGGGGACAGGCCTTCTTGGCACAAGGAACCGATATTTTTTAAATAAAATGCTGTCAATTCGAAAAGTGCGCCTGCTAATCACGTCACGTTATATTGCAATGCAGAGTTGTGAATGCGTAATAATAAAAAATGTTTTAATTTATTTCATTTCTTATGGGTGCAATGGCGGTGCTTTGGTCTTCTTGGGGTCTGCCAGCATCTGCTAGCCCTCCTTTGCGCTGCCCATGTTTATTACGATTAAAAAATAATAATTCTGCATCTGTTTTTAGGTGTGCCAGCTGCCACTGTGGATGGCACCGGCACACCCTGGCACACCCGTGGCTACGCCCCTGCTATAGGGTATGCCGATAGTTCATAAAGAAGAACCACAGAAGCTGTGTGGAAGGATTTCTTAATTTAATTTAGCTTTAGAATTAGAACCTCGTGAGTATTTATCATGGGTGTTTATAATAGTTTTGTTTATAATTAAAACAAGGTCTGTGGTTAATAATACTTAAAAAGACATTTTGTTTAAGCAGTAAGGTATGAGAGGTATTGATAAAGGACCCCTTGAAACATGCACTTACTACATATACAAATATTAAGTTGGCATAAAATGAAAATCCACCCTCTTTGTTTTCTATTTTATTGTTACAGATCTAGTTGTGAACAATTTGTTAATGCATGTTTAATTAACATTTTTATTTTTTTGGACCAAAATACATTTTGACCACATAACATACTTATTTCTGGTGACCTATGCAGGACTTCTCCAATCATATTTATACACATTTTGACCATAACACATTTTGACCACATAAACAGACTTATTTCTGGTGACCTATGCAGGACTTCTCCAATCATTTTTATACACATTTTGACCATAACACATTTTGACCACATAAACAGACTTATTTCTGGTGACCTATGCAGGACTTCTCCAATTATTTTGGCTGCTTAAACTCCACCCCTGCAAGCCTGCTTTCATTCGCCTCCACTTTTTTATGCAATCTCAAAATCCAACCAACAACCAATTCAATCCAGTCCAAGTCCAGCCCTAATCCATTATACTTGGATGTGTCACAATATTGAAGAAAGGTTTTGCAGCTTCTTGCATTCCATTGCACAGATGTTCATTAAACAATGTTATGTTCATTCGTTTACATTGTTTTAAGTGCCATGCTTCCCTATAAGACACACTGTCATCACTGACATAACACAATGCTGCTGCTATGCAACAACCATAATATATGCTGTGCAGCGATAGGATAAACAGGTGTTTTGAATCATAGCTGTCACTATATATTTGGAATACTACAGGCTGTATTGCATGTAGCCTTTAATAACTGTGGAACTGTAAAGCTGCTGTATTTTTGCATGAATATGCTAATAGCTACTGAAAAGTGCTTACAAATATTAGACCAAAATAATTAGTTGTAAATGTTTCAATCAACCATCTTCCAATAATGACCCAAATTATATCTATGTAATTTTTCCAACACCGCAGCAACCCTTATCTGCCAGGGTCCCAGCCCACATTCCTTGCCGGGAAGCATCTATAATGTTACTGAATATCTCTAGTTCATTTAGATTTTTTCAAATTAGTAATAAATGTAAGAATTCCCCATCAATATATACTCTCTGGCATGAGTGCATTCATATATATTAAACCGTAAGGTATTACGCAAGTAGTTATGTGGTCACATGAGGTGTCCCTTCATGGGTATTGTCATCCAGCAGCAAGGACTCCTGACAGCTGCAGTGATTTGACATGGTTAAAATTGAACAGCTCTGGACTGTCACTGATGTTTTAACCTTTCACCTATATCTCTTCCGTTCTCTATCAGAACTCTGTAGCAGATAATATCCCATAACAGACTCTCCTCATTTACTCAAGCCCTTCCTGCTCACTCCAGCCCTTATGAAAATATCTTAATGACTGCTACAAAATACGAGTGCACACTTAATGACTCATTAATTTTTTTCACAAATGGCCAATTTAGAGGATACATTTCAGCACAGCTAATGTCTATTTGAATATTTTGGAAAGTGGTTATGGACTGCGTTTGCTTAGGGTGGAAAATCCACTTGAATTTTATGAATTGTAAGACAGTCAACTCTAAGATTATATCTCTGAAAAGAAGGTTCCAGCAAGAGATTGAAGTTTTACCAACTATAAAAATGTGACCTACATTCTATATGTTTGAAATGTATATTATGTATGCACTCATGGTCTAACAATTTTTGGAGGTTAGAATCCTCCCTTCCTTTCCTTCTCCCCATGGTTGTTTTGAGACCTGGCTCATTACATCGCTCAGAAAAAAGGGAGTGCATGAAACTATTGGTACAGTCCTTTACCAGTCAAGCTGGGCCTTCTCAGAATCCCAGTGTTGAAGTTTCTCGAGTCTCCCTTCCACATTCCTTGCAATCAAACAGCACTTAGTATGTAACTCTGTTCATGTTACTGAGTTACTTTGGGTGGCCTTTTTAGCTCTTAGAGGGTAAGTTTTGATTTCTTGAACATGCATATTTTGTAAGTGTCAAAAGTCCCCTAATTTACTTCTTACCCACCGCCCGGAAGCTTCTAAGATTATTGTTTTCTTAAAGTGCTGTACATTTACAAATTAACTGATCGAACATCTGCAGTTTGCAGTTACAAGAATCCCTTCAGATGGCATGATTTTCTTAATGTAGCGGGCCTTAAAATTGAGTTATATATCCTACCAGCCATTAAAATCTACCAAGAAAGGACTCTCAGGAGAGGTTTACATCACTACGAAGATGGGCCTGTTTTGTTGTAACTGTCATTGTAATTTGTAATTGGAACTCAATGCATATAAATAGGACCAGGCATTTTTGTCACCCCCAAGTTTATTCCATATACACAAAAAAAGCCTTTGGTTGATGTTGTGGTATGTTTTTTAATGCATTTGATTTTCTCTATATAAATCTAGCCATGATTATCTATTGGCTGCTCTTTGTCACTTTTGGCATTTCAAAAACTTTTGATGGCAGAGAGTGAACCAGTGAAAAGGTCACAGCATGGCTTCAGTGTGTTGCCCAGCAGTGGACTAGAGAGGGGAAACAAGCTGTAAGATAAGTGCACCCACACTGGAGTCTTCACAGATTGGATAAAGCTGGCCAGTGTTGTGTTTTTCCTGGACTCCCAAGTGCTTTTCCAATGCTGTCAATGAGATGTGGCGAAAGGAAATGGCTGCATGGTTTTGAAACTTTTCAAAGAGTTTCTCCTAATTCCTCCATTCCTAAACCACTGATGCTGTGTTGTACTAATTTGCATAGAGTTTTAGAACTAGTAAAATGTATTGCAGATCAGTTAAATAAACCCAACAACTGGTAAGATTACATGCATGCTATTGAAAGGAAGAGGGTTATTCAATTCAATTTACGATTATTTGTATAGCGCTTTTCACGATACAATCGTTGCAAAGCAGCTTTACAGGAAATTCAGTTTCTACAATAGATTTATATATTGCAGAAACTTAATATATTTAACTTATGGCAAAATTTGGTTAATTCTGTATACTGTCTGAGGGTTGGCTTCCTCTTAGGTCCTTTGAGGGGTTGTCATCATCTCTTCTCAGGTGTTCGGTCATCTCAGATCATTAAAGGGTTGGATCCAGACTGAATCTTGTGTAATTTCTAGTTACCACGGGATGTTAATCTGGAATGACATGAAGAAACTGAACAAACTGAGACAGACTAAATCCAGTAGAACTGTGCAAAAATCATTGCATTTCTTTGGTCAACCGGCGTGGTAACCCTGTTAGACCTTGAGCAAACAGTTATGCATTTTTTGTCAACAGTTATCCCTGAATCATTTGCTTATCGCTTTTGTTACGGTCCGTGTTGCTCCACTTTTCATGAGTGGGCTTGCTTGATGAATCATCCTCGGCGTGATCTCAAGTGCTGCATTTGTGACTATCTACACTTGTTGTTTAAAATGCAGGTGTTAATGCAACATTGAGTGTTTTTACACCAAGGAGAGTGTCTCGGGTGAGTTTGAGTTCAACAGTTATTCCATCGGTCAACAGTTAATACTTTGGTCATACTTTAATGTACAGAAGCAAATCACTTAAGCTATTGTTTAGATTTAATATTGCATGATCAGTTTCATTGTGAGTGATTCTTTAGGTCTGAAACTAAGAGTATTATAGACCAAGAGGCGAAACTGATGCTTTTGGGTAATAGCACTAGGTGGCTCTTCGGTAGCGCGGCCGCCATTTTGGACTGAAAATTCTAACTCAACAACGTTACAGATACAGAAATAGACAGAATAACAATGAAAGAGAAGTCAATGTAGAATAAAAAACACAATGTTGGGCAATCCACTGCAAAAACTATCAATGTGACGGTAAAAATCTTTCATTTTCATAATTTTCTCAAAGACCCTGACAGGTAATTATTCACAAAAGTGTAAAAATAATGTGTGTTTTGAAGCGGGACCTAGCGCTGTCTTATACACCTGCTAACTTTAACTGTTTTTAGTCAAATCCTTTTAGGAACTGCAGGTCCTAGCCATATAAACCATAATAATGATTTATATGGATATTGTCACAAGAGATGAGGTCGAGGACTCAAATGCAGAGATTATCAGGTTTCTTTAATAACAAAATAAAACAAAGAACAAAAACCACCCCGAAGGGGAAAAACAAGCAGGCAGGCAGGCAGAAGACTGGAGCACAGTCAACATGAAAACTCACATGACGAAGACACATGAAAGACAACGGATCAGCACAGGACTGCAGACACAAGGAGAACTATATAGGGAGACAAACGAGGGTAACGAGGGAGACACAGCTGGAGCCACTGAAACAATGATTAAGTAACAAGATGGGAGGGGACAGACAATCGACATGGGAGCACATGGCACCAAACAAACAACAAGCCATGTGCTCAACAGACAGAGACATCTGGTGGCCAGCCTGGGCACACCAGCAGGACCGTGACATAACCCCCCCTTTAAGGAGCGGATCCCAGACGCCCACACACACACTAAACAGAAAAATGTCTAGGAGGGAGGTGGGCCAGGCCTGGAGTGGAAGAGGGCCTGGAGCAATGGGCACACAGGGGTTCCAGGGTGGGCTGGCCCTGGAGTGGGCTCTGTGGGTTCCCAGACCGAGCGGGCTCTGAGCGGAGTCTGTGTGCTCCTGACTAGAGCGGGCTCTGGAGCGGACTGCGTGGGCTCCCGGAACGGAGCGGGCTCTGGAGCGACTGCGTTGGCTCCCGGAAAGGAGTGGGCTCTGGAGCGGACTGCGGGCTCCCGAACGGAGCGAACTGCGTGGCTCCCGGAATGGAGCAGACTGCGTTGGCTCCCGTGAGCGGAGCAGGCTCTGAGCGGACTCCGTGGGCTCCCGGAACGGAGTGGGGTCCTGACTGGAGCGACTCCGTGGGCTCCTGGATCGGAGCGGCTCTGGAGCGGACTCGTGGCTCCCGGATCGGAGCGGGCTCTGGAGCGGAATACGTGGCTCCCGGACCGAACGGAATGCGTGGGCTCCCGGATCGAGCGGGCTCTGAGCAGACTCCTTGGGCTCCCGGATCGGAGCGGGCTCTGGAGCGGACTCCGTGGGCTCTCGGATCGGAGCGGGCTCTGAGCGGACTCCGTGGGCTCACGGAGCGGAGCGGGCTCTGGAGCGGACTGCGTCCCCGGATCGGAGCGGGCTCTGGAGCAGACTCCGTGGGCTCCCGGATCGAGCGGGCTCTGGAGCGGAGCGGGCGCTCCACCATGGCCTCCAGGACCACCGGGCTGGGTTTCGTTGGAGAAAGTCGGCTGCCTGCATCGACCTCATGGGTGAATCCTCCAACTTACGCACCAGCCTCGGCATCCCGGGGTGCACTGCAGCTTTGACGGCCGCCATTAGGGGCACTGCAGCTCCATCTGCCGCCACTGGAGGAGCTGCAGCCTTGTCGCCCACCACCTGAGGCACACCAGCCACCTTAGCTGGGGAACGTGCCAAAGCCTCGACGAATTCCCCAAATGTGAGGTGGTCCAGCCCACTCATCCTCCACCAGCTGAGGGGCTCATCAAGGGCGCTGTTGAAAAGGTCCTTGAGGGCCTCATCATTGTAGCCTAGCCCCTCAGCTGCACCACTGAACTCCACGGCAAAACTCCTCACGTCATTGCCCTGCTGACGGCAGGAGCTCAGGGCCTCGTACTGGAGGATGCGTTGGTATAGGGGGCTGGAGATAGTGTCGGGTGGTGGGCGACCCAAACCCCTCCTCTGCTGAGTCCCCATCTTGGCTGATCCGTTCTGTCACAAGAGATGAGGTCGAGGACTCAAATGCAGAGATTATCAGGTTTCTTTAATAACAAAATAAAACAAAGAACAAAAACCACCCCAAAGGGGAAAAACAAGCAGGCAGGCAGGCAGGCAGAAGACTGGAGCACAGTCAACATGAAAACTCACATGACGAAGACACATGAAAGACAACGGATCAGCACAGGACTGCAGACACAAGGAGAACTATATAGGGAGACAAACGAGGGTAACGAGGGAGACACAGCTGGAGCCACTGAAACAATGATTAAGTAACAAGATGGGAGGGGACAGACAATCGACATGGGAGCACATGGCACCAAACAAACAACAAGCCATGTGCTCAACAGACAGAGACATCTGGTGGCCAGCCTGGGCACACCAGCAGGACCGTGACAGATATGCCACTAGTTAGAATGAGCTTATGCAACTTTACACTTTTACAATTACTTACTATATTATTATTTACTATTAACGTTACTCCACTAGGTCTGAAATATATAGTGTATGTTTTAATCCCCTGGACACACTACAAACATGATGATCTCTAAAACATGTGGCATTGCTTTGTCTGTCATAATGAAATAATTAAACAATTTTGGAGAAAGTGGCAGTTTATTTTTTACATAAAAAAACTAAACATTTTCTTTATGTACAGTCTTCCTTTAACAGGCATTAATATAAAACACTACTGCAAAAACTGTTTACTGTCAAGCTGTTATATTCCGGTTATATATTTATTGTCCAACATTACAAATTTTTCTGTCATTAATTTAATTTCATATGTTGGTATTAATTCAGTGTTTATTATTGCTAACAGTTGAACTTGAAATATTTTCTACCAAAAACTGAAATGGTTTCTAGAGAGCAAAGTGTTTTGTGTAAAAAGGGAAGACTTTAAAAATAAAGTCTGTAAAATAAACTGTTAAACGAATTTGATCATCACTGACGTTATTTATTGTACGTTATTGTTGTCATAGTTCAGGCTGTATTTCAGCTTGTGCGGATGTTTTAAACAAAGCAGCCAGAATTTAGTGGAGTGCCGACAAAAGAAGACCTTTATATTTAAGTATGATACACACATATATATATATATATATATATATATATATATATATATATATACATATACTTTAAATGTGTTATTGTAAGTTGGTCAAGCGCAACTGGCTCCAATTATTCTACGGAGTTTTCAGTCCAAAATGGCGGCGGCAACAGTCATGTCATGGGCCCAACTGTTGCAATGGAACGCTCTATTGAGTTTCGCCTCTTGGGCTTCTATACTCTTTGTCTGAAATCAGAGAGAGATAACATATTGACAAACATTCTCTGTGAGGGAGTGAACATGTGACTGGCTGTGCTCGGGTGGCCATTGAGATCACCGATCAGCTGGATGACTCTCCCCTGCAGCCATTTTCAGGAGAGAAGCTCTTTTTCTGTGAAGCAGCTCAGAGGCCTGCAGTAAAACATGCATTGACAAAAGACATCATTGTATCAGGTTCAACATGGCTTTCCACTGTCCATGTTCCCATTCCATGGTTGACCTCTTTTTTATCCGTGTATCCCTTTTCCTTTGATATTTTTTTGTACATTTCCTCAATCCATGCATTGTATGTTTTGCCTCCTCACATGATGCTTATCAATGTAGCCAACAAGCATGTAATCACAAATGCTTGGAATGCTTGTATTAATATTAACCCTGTCTTGACTGCAAAGAGGATTTTTGGTTTCTCTTTTACAGTATTCATACCCATACCAAAGTGATACAGAACTATTGGAGCCAGCAACGTTGGTCTTCCCTTGGATTGGGCTTTATGTTTGAGCTCTGGAATCAATTTAGGTTGGAACGCAAAGGACTGTTAACAGTCTTGAAACTTGCATTCCATTCATAGCTTCTCCCTTCATTGCTGCTGGACTGGTGTTTTCCGCTGCTGTGAAAAAGATTTGTGATATATATCGGTGCATATCTGGAGTTTGATTTCTGAGAAGAGGGAAAAGAGCTGCCCACTTCTTTTATCGATTCTCATCGACCTGTTTTGCCTCAAAGGAGAGAAGTGCAAAACACTCTTGACAGGCTGGGCTCATATTTTATAGGAGCGAAGCATGTGGAGACATAAAACAGCGTCCATCTATAATGCATTGTGGAAGTGTGCAAGATATTAGTTCAGATTTGCAGGTATGGGAACGTATAAGGTCTTTAAGAGGAAATGATGTGTGTGTGTCTAAAGATCAGGCAAGGATCTGGCCATTCATTATGAAACAAAAATGCTATACTGAATGCTATGCTTTAAGGTAAATGAAAAGTGAAGATTATTAATCCATTACTAATGACCAAACAGGGTGAACTGTTAAAACTATTTTTTATTTTTTGTGCAGGATGTCGGAAGCTTTGTCACAGCAAGAGAAACTTCAGGCCATTGCTGTAAGTAAATAATTACACTAATTCTAATTTATTTGTAGTGAATCCAAATTTTTTCAAGAAATCAATGCTTTTAATCAGCAATGATGCATTATTTAGTAAATGCATTTCTTATGTTACAAAAGATTTCGGTTTCAAATAAGTGCTATTCTTTTGAAACTCCCATTCATCAAAGATGAATCAAATTCAGTTTTACCATCACAGGAATAAATTACCTTTAAAATATATTCAAACTGAAAACAGTTATTTTAACTTGTGATCATATTTCACAATATTACTGTTTTATTTACTTTTTCATCAAATAAATGCATAAGAGACTTCTTTCAAAAACATAAAAAATATCTCACCAACCCAAAACATTTAAGCAGTAGTGTATACCGAAAATAAAACTTGTATTTATATATGAGTAATTGGTAACACTATTAAGTTGCTTATTAGCATGCTAATTACATATTGGCTGTTTATTAGTATTTATAAAGCACATATTCTGCATGACCATATTCTACATCCCTAATCTTATCCATTTACATCTTACATGTACTATCTTACTAACTGTTTATAAGCGCACATTACATTTTTGAGACATTGCATTCAGTTGGAATAAATAATCGACATCAATTATCAGTTTCTAAATGTTGAGTAATGGAATAAATAATCGACAAATCAATTATAAAAGTATTCTTAAAATAAATAAACAAGCCCTAGCACTTTCAGCACTTTTGCCAACTAAAGTCCTCATTACACAACACAATCACACCGGATCAGCATGAGGACAGATGTCAGGATATAGCTCAGATGCACAGAAGGCCCAAGTGATGTTAGTCTCATGAGGCATCATGCTCCTACAGCGTGTCAATGACCATCTATACCGGCTAATGTATGTCCAGCCATCAGCGCTAAAGCACTTCTGTGTGTTTAATTATTGATGACTAATGTTGCCTTTTACTGTCGTTTATCCATCTTATGAGAAGTGGAGACTTCCAGGATGTGCTTGGTCAAGAGTTTTATTGCTAGTTGTGCGTTTCCGTTTAATGAAACTTTGGCTAATATGTTCACACAGGAGCAGAATATGGCTGTCAGTCTGGTTCAAGTGCCAAATACAGCTTTATGTCATTGGAAGGTTTTAGATCCTGTCACTGTCTTTTATCAGAATCAGTTTTGTGGCCTGGGCATCACTCAAATGCTGCATTATATATTCAGTTAAAAATATGTATTTTAAAGCCACTGTTGGTTAATTAAGATTTGACAGATGAACTTGACTGGGCTTGCTTATTAAATAATGTTTCAAATGAGTTAGAAGTTTTCGGTGTTATGTAATTCAGCATCTTTGATATTTACTTTAGTCACTTGTCACTATGGTTACAGGTGTTGCTGTGAAAATAGAAAAGGCGCTTTAATTATTAGTTCATACAGATTTTATTCAATCCTTTCCTGTAAGCTGCTGTGTGAGCAGAACAAGTCACACTTGTTATTAAATATATATATTTTTTATCATTTTTTATAAATATGTTGTCGAATGTATACATTTTAATTTGGTTTGTAACAGGGTTATTGTATTTTACTCAAACTAAAACCATACAAATAGATTTTGTAATAAAATAATCATAAAATAAAATATAGAAAAAAAATGTATTCATTATACAATTATTTCAGCTAGTTTCTGAAATGAATATTACTACATGTACTAAAATAAAAAACTAAAATGAAATTTTAGATGTAATAACAAGGACAAACACAACAAAATTACTCAAACTTTAACTAAAATTCAAATACAATTTAAAATTGAACTGAAAAAAATAAATAAAATGTTTTACTACAGGTAATAGTATCGCTGTCAAAATCTGATTGTGCATAGTGTCTAATAATAATGAATTATTTCAATTTCTTTGACTAAATCCTTTTTGTTAACTGAGATTTGCTCAGAGGTTATCTGACTTTGTGAATTGAAGTTCATCCTTTTTCAACTGAGTTTAATACTTTGTCGGTCTTTCAGGAGAAGAGAAAGAGGGAGGCTGAGATTGAAAACAAAAGAAGACAACTTGAGGATGACCGCAGACATCTCCAGCATCTCAAGGTACCAAACCATCACAGCTAATAGGTTGCGGATACGTTTTAAAAAGCTGAGCAGGTGTTTGCCGTGGTCTATACCCAGAGGTTAAGAGTCAGAGCGCTGTGGCGTGTCTGTCTGGTCCCACACTTCAAATGTCTATTTAAAGCCCTAGTGTTGAAGTTCATAATGTGAGAATGATTTTCAGGATTTTGAAGCTGCTGAAAGGAGAGGGGGAGGTTTTAACAGAAGTTTCCTGTTTGAGGGGACAAGGGAAGAAATCTGTATCCTCCCTTTATCTTCTGCCTTGTTGTGATTAGTCAGGCCGTCTCACATATTTCGTTTTTAGAAAGCTCATTTACATTTTATGGGAATCATGAGATACTTTGACTTTTTAATTACCATTTTTACTTTATTTAAATTTAACCACATAAATGTATACCTTCATACAAGGTGCACCTCGGTAAGACACATTTTTTTTAGGGTTGCAGTCTGTATTTTGTTTTCACAACTAGACCGACGGGTTTCTAAAGCAAAAAACTGCCCTCTCTCCCCTTTTGTTTGCACTTATAAGAGAAAAAAAAGGCCAAATTTAGTGGTCTCTGCAACTTAGGCCTGAATAGAAGAAAATGTTTTAACAAATAATAATAATAATAAAGAGAAGCTTTAAAGTTTATAAATGTTACTGTTCTGACTTTTCTCAACAGATCAGAACCTCACTTTTCACAGACATTTCATAATGCATATTTAATCATATTCATAAATATTTTAAACGTGTGCAATAATAAATTATGTAATTTCTTTATTTGACCGCAGCCAAACAATCAGGTGTTATATAAACAGTTCATTAGTGAACTGTATATATGATGTCATTTTTATTATCTCTGAATGCCTGCATAGATTATTACCACCACAGTTATTTTCATAATTCAAGCCAAAATATGAAAACTGCTAAATTTATGCAAATCCTAAAGATCCCAAGTCTGCTGCAGAGGATCCGTGGTCAAAAATAACTTGCCTGCGTGCCTTTCCTCATCTCCCAAGTATCCTGCAAGGCAATTGTTTCCCTTTGGTTATCTGTCACAACGTGATAGTTTTTGTTTGTTAGTTTTATACCTGCCATTGTTTTTTGTGCATAAGGGATTTTGCTCAATAGGGAACAATGGAGCAGGCCTTAGTTTCCGACCAAACGAGACTCAGATCCTTTGTGCTCCCTCTGTGCTGGGATTGTATTGCGTGTGCATGTGGAGGGGTGTGAACATGTGGTGATGTCAGCATATCTGTCACCATGCCAGAATTTGCGGTCAGAAAGGCAAAGCAGAGGGAGGGGCTGAGGGACGAGAAAGAGAGCAGGAGAGGGTCGTTTTGGACTGTTTTGAATTTAGACAGTTATTATACAAAATGAAGTAACTTGTTGCTAATTCTATGTGAAGGATTACGTCTGATACTGACCCAGTTTCACAAGAATAGGGAGTTGGTAAGACATTTTAAAAAGGCAAAACGTATGATCTCATGTTTTTACAATTTGGTCAGTAACTGCCTCAGTCTTTTTTAGTTCATGTGACTGTGCTTTTTCCATGAATAACTCTTTTTGATATTCTGCGAATCAATTTTTTTTCTTGTTATGATGAGATTTTTGGTACATTCAGTAATATATTTGAGTTCATTCGTCTTTAAAAAAAACTAATCGCACACACACTGTTTAGCAACTAGGGAAGAAGTGTCTTAAGCAAGGGGCTATAAAATGATTAAGAGTGGACTTGCTATACGAGAAGACATCCTCAGACCTCAGATTTACAATACAACGATGGATGCTGTGCTGCTTGTGTGATTTACTATTACTGAACGCCTCTGCTGTCTTCATCTTCTTCACCATTCTTTTCTTTCTAGTCTAGCAGATGAGGTCTCTTGTTTGTCCATTGACCTTCATCTTCATGCTTTTGTGGTTTTCACCTCACTTTTCCTCTCCTCCTTTCATCCCACTCTTCGTTTTTTCGTTCTTTTCATGTTCTTCTCTAGAGGCCTGTCTGAATGAATCTTTCAGATGTCAGCATTGCTGAGCTCAGACACCACTGTCTGTACAGTAGAATCTGAGAATGAAAGGAAAAAAGCCATCAAACCTGAAAGCAACTGTATCAAATTCTAGAAGTTTGTGACTTAATCTTTTCATTTGTTGATTTAATTCTCAAATAATGTCATCTCCTACATCTCAGCTTCCTTTTTGTGCAAGTTTTCAGCTCTTTATGAAACAACAAGCTTTATCAAGAGCTCTGTGATGTTTCTCTTCTGTTTTGTCTGATCATTGGTCTTCGGTTCGCTGTTTGATGTTCAGCAGATGTTAGTTTTTATCTGCAGGTTGAACAGTCTCTTGTGTCTCTGCTGCACTAGAATAGAAACAGCACTGGTGGTGGCAGCAGTTTGTAATGATACATTTGTTTGTCATAAAAAAGCTTATGCAATTAATCACTGGTTCTCTGTTTGCATTGGTATCATAATGTGACAACTGAATGAAACGGGATATTCAGTGAAAAAAAGAAAACAGTAGGGCGGTCTTTTTTTTATTATTATATGACAGGTCTCTATAGATTTCTAGTGTGCCAGGATGTGTATTGCTAATTGCAGTGCATTGCCATCTCTAGTGCCACCTATGCTTGTACCCAAAATATCTTCCATCCCTGTGCCAGACACAGATCTCAGAATTCTCTTCAGACAGCAGTGGTTCATTCTGGTCCTGCCAGTCTAACCCTGCTCTGGCAGGAAGCCTTATTTGAGCAGGCGCCTGTCAAAATGTTTCACTATCCAGAAATGTGCATACTGCATAGTGTGCATTAGCAGCCATGGAGAATGCCCTAAAGTGAAAAACTAATGGACAGCTAATGGTCATGTGCTACACTAAAATCAATGGTGCAGATTTGTTTACGTCAGCACAATGAATCAGACTGACATTAGCTAATTTTTCAAGCATTCATTTTGTCCATATCATGCAATTAGGGATCAAGATATAGGGACCATATATATATATATATATATATATATACAAACTTACTCAGCAAGAATGCATTACACTGGTCAAAAGGTACAGTAAAGACATTTATAATGTAAATGCTGTTCTTTTGAATTTTTCTATTCATCAATAAAATACTGGAAACAATGTATCACGGTTTCTACAAAAATCAGATTTCTGAAGGATCATGTGACACTGAATCTGAAAATTCAGCTTTGCAATCATATGAATAAATTATTATTTAAATACAAAACATTATTTTAAATTGTAATATTTCATAATATTACTGTATAGTATTTACTAGATGTTTATGCTGTTGAAGTGACGTTAACTCTAAAATCTCTAAGCCATTGGTTTGTTTTGACAGTCAAAGGCATTGAGAGAGCGATGGCTGTTGGACGGAGCGCCATCCAGTGGAGAGGACGAGGCACAGAAACAACTACAAGAGGATGAAGCCAAGACCAAACAACTGGAGCAGACCATCCTCAGGTTAAGACCAGTCGTTTAGTCTTTTGATACCTTCCTTTCTAGCTTGCATTGCTCATGTTCACTTATCTTTTCCATTAACAGACTAGAACAGGAGATTGATGAGCTTGAGAGTGGCGTGCCTTTGAATAAAGGAGAAAATGTAAGCTATTAGATTTGCTCAATGTGATTTTTAAGTTAGTTTAGTGAAGGTTTTAATTCTGATAATATTGATATTAATAATGACTTTCTGTCATATGTCTTCTCTACTAGGCACCTGATGGACCAGTGAAGGGTGAGTGTGGAAATATGCTGCATATTTTAATATTTTGAGTTCTCCATTATCTCTGTATAAATGTAACAGAAAGGACTGACTTGTTATCAGTTTGTTTGCAGTAATGGCCACTGTGTAATTTCACTGTTGCCATGTGAAAGAGCCAACGGGTCTAACAGAGTTCAATGAATGTTCATATGTAGTCATATTAATAAATACTGAATAGCAGCTTCATTTAAAATCATTAACTCATTATTCCATTCGGCTTAAACAGTAGTGCAAGTTAAATGAGTCTCTTTCTCTGTCCCCAGCAGTTGAGAATGGCATACAGCAGCCCAGCCCTAACTCCGATCAAAATAGCAAGAAACAGATCACGGGCGTTGAGGCCAAACTGCAGTGCACCAACCCTGATGTAGCCATCGAGAATGCCAGCGCAGAGCATCCCGTCACCATGGTGTTCATGGGCTACAAGAATGTAGAGGATGAGGCTGAGACCAAGAAGGCACTGGGCATAGAGGAGACAGTGAAAGCTGAATTTGTGGTCATTGAGGACGGCGAGAGCAAAGCTGGAAACGAAGGGGCCAAAGAGGACCAGGACCCACCTAACGGCAGCGCCTCCAGTCCCGACAAAGCTCAGGACGAAACCAAGAAGGAGGAATCGAAGAAGAAGGCAATTCGAAAGAAAAGCAGCCGTGCAAGTGCTGCACAGTCATGTGAGTGCGACCGCTCACACTGAAGTTTAGACTCTGACGGAAAACTGACCCCCTGACCATAACACAACAATGAATGAGTATACCCCGTATACTTATAATTAACTTTTGTTGTCTAGTATGTATTTCTTTTTTATTTCTATTAATATTTTTCTATATTTCTGTCTTGACATTTATATATCTATATATACATATATTTTCATTATGTAATCTTATGAAGTCCAGTATTTTGCTTGTTGAAGAACAGAAAAACGAGGACCACAACAGACTCCCCTTTAGACAACAACATGGTTAAAAGAGCATTTTTCTGGCCCTCATCCTTATTTTGCTTTAAGAAAAATAAGCTGAACGTCTCAATATATGAACTAGCTATTTATCTCCCATATACATTTGTGTTTCTAAGATATTACTTTATAGCTGGGAAGAAATGACTATCGATATTACAATGTTATTATTTCTATATATTGTGAGCCTTTTGTTTTGTTACATTTTTTTCTTTTTGCCAAATCATCTCAGACCACTGTGAACACTGGTACATGGAGTGTCGTCTTTGTCCACAATCATACATTCTGCATTACACCTCATAGTAGGCCAATATGTTTGTAAATATGATGCAAGTATTTATGACTGTTCATGCTATGATAGAATACATGTAATCATGTTAAATACCCTGCTGTATTTACCCCAGATACCAATTATAATCACAGCAGATACCTGTTTTAACAGTACATCACTTTATTTCAAGATAAACAATTTTAAACCCTTTTAAATCTCTTTTTTACACGAATGATAACATTGTTAGATATAATTGTAATCAATGTTATTTTTTGGAAAATGTAGTAACATTACAATGCATCGTATTTAATGTAGCCCATATTATTAAAAAACATTCTTACAGTATGCAAAATATATCTTTATATAATTTGAAAAAATAAGGATTATGTGTAATTGAGTTTTTTTGATGTTAACTGGGTCGCTGTAAGTTGGTATGCCCTCAATTAAACCAGAGTTCAGCATCCATGTTTCAATGTTCAGGAAGTTCATTCACAATGAAGAATCCTTCATTAGTGTTAATTCAAGGTAAATAGTCTGGGGTCTAAAACAGTTCACATTCTGAGACCACATTTTTGTAAATGTAGTTTTGCCGTCTTTCTAATATTTCAATTTAATGAATTATTTCATTTTGTGTAAGACAGTATGTGTTGTGGCTATCAAATAATGTCATGAGTTATATAGGTGCTTTATTGGTGTGGCCAATGCCTGTTATGGTCCAAGTGTTTAAATCAGGAACAATGACAATAAACAAAAAATGTTTGTTTACAGTTATGTATTGGTACTTCTTTGGTAATTATATTTCACTCACCTGCAGTCAACAAAGTCTGACATGGTTACAATTGGCAGTCATTTGGAAAATACATTTTTGATTTGCCTAGGGAAAAATTAGCACACTGCGTGTTTGTTGATTATTATTGTGTATCCAGAGATAGAGATTCTGTGAACTCAGCAATTACTGTTATTGTTTCTGGTGTAATAACTTCAAAATCAATATCACATTTAATTCATGATTGCAGAGTTTCAACAGACAGATATCCTACAAAAAATAAACAAAATTTAAAGAGACCTATGTGAGCCTTAAAAACGTTTAGTGTGTGTAAAGGTTGCCATCTGCAGGCTGAAATCTAACTTGGTTACCTTGTAAAGCAGCAGTTTGTAGGCTAAAGTGATGCTACTCTCTACTACTGTCATGTTATATTTAGAACTGGTGTCAGGGGGGAACAACCGGAACATTGTCCTGGGCCCTGTGATGAGTGGGGCCCATTGTGGTCCTCTACAGTGTATCCTACTCACTGGGCCTGAAGACGGGGAGGCCCACCCATTAAACCTGTTCCCAGGCACATCAATTCTAGTAACAATGCCAATTATATTAGGTAAATTAGCTATCATTTGCAATTCATCTCAATGACAAAATGGCATAAGTTAAAGTGACAGTTCACCCAAAAATAATTTACTCATCCTGTGTTGCTCCAATTCAAGTGTCGTACACGTTCTAAGCTTTATTTCTTCTGTGAAAGCACACAAGAATTATTTGAAGAATGCTATTAACCAAACCAATCACTGACATTCATGTGGACAAAACACTGATACGTTTCTCAAATTATCTTCTTTTGTGTTGAAAACCTCTGAAGATAGCATTTTTATGTTCTGGTGAAGAATTTACACTAAGCCAAATTGAAGAACAATTAAATGTGCTAAGTGGTTAATGCTGGAATTAATACATTAATTTGCTCAGTCTTTAGATTTTCTACAGTCTAAAGTCAAATTTAAATTTTAGACTTAACGGCCTGGTTTTACAGACAGGGCTTAGACTAAGCCAGGATTAGGCCATTGTTCAGTTAGGAAATGTAAGTAATTTGTATTATATGCCTTAGAAAAACATTACTGGTGTGCATCTTGAGACAAAACAAAGGCACTGATATATTTTAAGATCAATCGGTGCAAGTTTCTTTCAGTTAAAACAGCTCAGATTGACACTTTAGTCTGGGACTAACGTTAGGCCTTTTCTGTGAAACCGGAGGAACATCAGCTGATGTATGTCTTTTTATACCACCAACATCTCTATTTTCTTCAAATATCATTATAATCTTACTGTTAAAGCTAATTAAATATCTTAGCAAAGCGTCATGTTAAACTCTTTTTCTCTTAGACTGAACAGCCTCGTCCTTGTCGTTGCTGATAAGGGTTCAAGCACAGTTCACTCCTCCACTTCTTCTCTCATGGTGGCAAGCAGCCGAGAAAAGTTTTCGCAAACTTTTTCGACCGCCTTTCAGATTGACAGCCCTCCTGTCCAATCCCGTTGTCGAAGAACATTTGAAGTCCCTCCCACACCCTGCGCTCCAGGGTCGATGGACAAATCAAAAAGCGCCAAAAAAGCGTTCCGCCATTTTGTAAGGATATAAGAAATACTAGCAGGTCTACCTCGCGTCTACGACAACCTGTAGTTTTGTTAGTGCCATGGACGGGTAAGTTGAAATCAACCTCATACCAAGTTTGTTACCCCTTAAACACGTTGTTGGCTTTGGATATTGTATACATAGTTGTGACTTCGATACATTATGCGCGTTTAAAGTGTGTTAAATGACGTAAAGTGAAGTGAAAATGGTGAATTTTGACTCGACTGCCGCTCTTCGTGTCTCCCGATCCGGAAGAGCCCAAAAGTTGGACCAAAGTGACCAGCAACCTGTTGCAAGTGATCTAGTCAAGACAGCTTCACGAAACACAAGCGAACTAGAACTACAGGATTTCTTTAACCTTACTCTCAAGCGGAAAAGATCAAACGAGGCTTGTAACGTGCAGAAGCGAAAGAAACGGCCACTATTTAGCAACCAACGTGTCTCAGTTTCCGCATTGTTGTTGGGTGGCTAGCTAATTACCTGCTAGCCTGCTAAACCGAAGCCAGTTCAACTTTATTCTTGCTTTTCTCGATTGATTTGTCGATGTACGTTACATATTTTTCAATCATTCCTAATTACGTTTGATAAACGTACGAAAGTCCGATTACAGTTGATGTTTTACATAATGACGTGTTGAGGATGTCACTGGTGGTTCAGAAATAATCTTGATTTAAAGGTTTCAATAATAACGTTTTATTTTTGTGAGTATAATCGAAAAATGTATATTTAAAAACATATACATGGTTATGCTGATTATAAAAGGTAAAACTTGGGATATTTCGCTTTAAATGTAACTTGTCATGTTACTCAATGTTTAAACTTTTTTTTTTTTTTTATTAATTTATTTAACGTTACTAGATCAGAAACCGAGATGTTAGGCAGAATGACAGCATTCAGTCTATAATAAAAATTGATGGTGGCCTGTCATTGAGCATAACGTCTCCTTTTGTATTCAATGGAATGTTAGAAAAACGTAACGTTACAGGTTTAAACATGATTTTTTTTTTTTGCAGCCGTTTAACTTTAGAGACTGATCTGTATCCTCTGGGATCCAGTTACGTCGCTGAAATAGAGTAAGTTTTGCATTTCTACACAAATTCACTGGTTGTACTGCATTATCACCTGACTTGACCTAAACTGAGGAATTCAAGATATCTTTACAAGAGAAGTGTTAAAACATTGATATTGTTGATTGGCGGAAAGAGTGGTTTAACAGGCCTGCTCTGTTTTACTGTTTGCCTTGCATATCGGGTTGCTGCCTAGAAGGTGCAACCTTAAAATGTAACTTAAGTTTTGAACAACAGCCGTTTTTTTGTTCCTCCTGGGACCATATTCCAAATATATAACCTAATATAAATCATAAACATCATATAAATCAAGTACATGATATTTTTATATCAGTAAGTACATCTATTGGTCTTAAGCCCCGTTTACACCAAGTAATTGAAGAATAGCAAGTGGCTGTATCAAACTTTCTGGCAGTTCTGTGTGCACTCACATTGGTAGTCACTGCATTGTTGCTGATTATCAGCATAAAGTTGAACTTTTAACAGATGTCATTCATTTTTAGTAAGAGTTGCTGATTTTGTTAGCAATGCACAATGACTTGGTGACCTCCAGTGATTTGGTCATTACGAAGTCGGCATAAAAAGAAAATTCACTTATTTTTTACTACACTTAAACCCCACCCCTTTCTACATGTCTCATTCAAGTTTGCCTCCGTCCAATCAACAACTGATGGGTAGAACCAAGTGCCCACCCTGCTTTTTCCAAGTCCATTTCACTCAGATTTATGTCACAATGTGGAAGAAACAATTGTCTCTGCTTCTATTGCATCATGACTTAAAATATTATAGGCCTGTCTTTTGCTTTATTGCCATCAAATGTACTTTAGCGTTAAGACTTATGTATTCTCTAACAATCTGTTTTAACTTTTGTTCTTTTGTAGCAGTGTCCATGATATAACAGTCGGCACAAAGGTATGTCATTTTTATTTTTTCCTTTGACTTTGAATGTTGATTTGTCCCTGTTTGTTTGTTGCAGGTGTTCAGTAACAATACTAGTTTTGGTTGTAAATCTGGTTTTAGAGGTTGTACGTTACTCCTTACTCTTTTCATAAATTGCTGAGACAAAGGGAACTGCTCTAAATCGCTGAGCCTGAAATTCTTGTCCCATCTGCATTTGATCCTGCGACTAATTACTCTAGTCAAAGGTCACTTGCCGTTTAAACAGTCACTGTGATAAGTGACCCAAAGGTGAAAGTTGCCTACACTTAAATCTTGTAATTGTTCTGTAGATCATTTATAAATGTTGACTTGGGAAACTTACTTGTTATATTTTGCTCCTTGTGGTTTTGCGCCATACTGTTATTTGTTTACAATATTGCTTTTTTTGCACTTATTTGCATGTGTTTGTGCATAGAGACCGCCTGCTGTTGTTCCTCCTGGTGTCTTTCACACATGTGAGGAGTAGAGATGTTGTAGATTGAGTCGGAGTCTGAGTGCTAATTACTGTGTCTGGAATGCTGTGGTTGCATTCCTGTCTCCCTGACCCCTTTATTCAACACAGCATGTGCTCTCACCCAGGAGGCTTGCACTTTGTCAATGGATGTAAACATGTTGGCACCTGCAAGTCTTGAGCTCTTAGAGGCCAATGTGGGAGTCATGGTTCTCTGCTTCGTTGTTTTCCCTGTCCTAAGCGAGTGCTCAAGCTGCAATGCCCTGCAGTTAAAAATAGAGGAAGGAAATACTGGAGTTGGGTGGATGTCTCACTCAAACAATGGATGGTTTAACCAGGGAAGGCTTCCGTGTTGTAACTGCTCTGTTGAAACCGGACTCCTGCAGGTTTTAGCTGGGAGGAATGTAGTGTTTTTTTGTTTTGAGGAAATGCCATGCCACAATCTTTTTCCTGTTGTTGTTTTTCTTTCAGCACAATATTATTGATTTGTTTATGCTGTAGGCTGCTTATTGAGTCTTTAGGGCTGTTTTAGGTAAAGTTTATCCAGGGAGTGGTAAAGTGCCCTTGAGGCTGTTTGTAGTAGACTGAGGGGTCAGCCCGAGGACCAGGCGTTCAGCTTTGCTAACAATACTTTCCTTTGGGCTGGAACAGAACACGCATTGTGGTAATGGAGTGTAAAGGCTCTGGCTTATCCAGCGCATGTGACCACTTCAGCAGAGACTAGCCATTTGAAGTGGTTTATTAAGAGAGTGATGCTGAATGATTTGCTCATTGCTCCACTGGCCAGCCAAGTGGCTCCAGCTTGGCCTTGTGTGAGAGACTTTGTATTAGTGTTATGGCAGGACACAGCTGCTTCTGTTTGCTTTTCTCTTTTTCTTTGTTCTGTTTTTACCAGCAGTAAACTGTGTAGTGCTCTTGTGTATAGATGCCTGGGCCAAGAATAGTTGTAACCTTTGGGCAAAGAAAATTGTTAGATTTTTGTCATTTTAGAAAAGTATTTAAATTGCATCATCTTGATGATTGTGTAATCGGATGACGGTTAGGCGGTTGTTAATCTTTGTCACATGACTTTCTATAATTCTGTTAATTGATGATTTAACCCTTAAAGACATGCTTCTCTGGCTGCTTTTTCTTTTTAATGCAATATCTCAAGGTTGTATTTTTATTTTTTAAACAGACTTTTATTTTGTTCGGAGGGTTTACACCATTTGTCTTTAACTCAATTTTTGGAGGGTCACACAGTTTAGCTCCAACCCTAATCAAACACACCTGATCCAACTAATCAAGGTCTTCAGTATCATTAAAAACTTCCAAGCAGGTGTGATTTGGATCTAAACTCTGCAGAGCTGTGATCCTCCAGGTGTTGAGTTTGAGACCACTGGTTTATTGGACTGTGTTTTGAGGTTTGAATGTCCTACATTGTAAACCTTGTAAATGCGTCCTGCTTAATCACTTCCCTTGTCCTTTCAGAGGGGATCTGACGAACTCTTTTCCTCCTGCATATCTAACGGACCTTATATAATGAGCTCTGGAGCAGGTAGGCATTTTTGACTGTTTTTAATCAAAAGTAGATCAAATTGATTTCAAACAAATGCTATTCTTAACTTTGTTTGTTAGAGAATCCTGAGGGGAAAAAAGTATGTTTAGTCGAAAATATTACGCAGCACAACTGTTGACCTATCAATTGTAATAACAAGAAATGTGTTCTTAAGCAGTGAATCAGCATGTAAGAATTTCTGAAGTTAATGACTGCTGAAAATTCAGCTTTGCCATCACCGAATAATGTTGCATAGTTTAAACTATTTTACTAATTCTTACCCACAAACTTTTTAATATTGACATTCTTGAGAATGAAATTGAAAAATTAAAATTGAGACTGTCTGTCTCTTCCTGTCAGCAAATGGTAATGACAGCAAGAAGTTCAAAGGTGACATCAGGAGCCCAGGCATTCCTTCACGAGTCATTCATGTACGCAAACTGCCAAATGACATAAATGAAGCAGAAGTTATTTCTTTGGGGCTTCCGTTTGGCAAAGTGACCAATCTTCTGATGCTGAAAGGAAAGAACCAGGTACACATAACTGCTTCCTTTCATTTCCCACAAAACATGATTACCCTGCTTTGACATACAAAATTGTGCCTGGTCTTATTGTGTTATCTCTTCACAGGCCTTCCTGGAGATGAACACTGAGGAGTCAGCACAGACCATGGTCAGCTACTACTCCTCTGTCACCCCTGTCATCCGCAACCACCTCATCTACATGCAGTATTCCAATCACAAGGAGCTAAAGACTGACAACTCACCCAACCAAGTTGTGAGTACAAATTACATCACATTAGGTGTTCAATCAAGGGCAATTGCTCAATATAAATGTCTCTTTCAAGACTGATAATGTATACTTGTTCTCTGCCCCTCCATTCCCATAGAGAGCACAGGCAGCACTGCAGGCGGTGAATGCGGTCCAGACAGGAAGCATGTCTTTAACCACTGTTGATGGAGCAGGTATGGGCAGCCAAAGCCCAGTACTGAGAGTCATTGTTGAAAACCTCTTCTACCCAGTTACTCTTGATGTTCTTCACCAGGTACTAACTGTACTTCAAACTAAATCGAGATAAAAATGCCAAAAAGCTCTTCAAAATGCTAAATATGTTTTAATCACCCCTACTTAGATCTTCTCAAAGTTCGGCACAGTTTTGAAGATTATAACCTTTACCAAAAACAACCAGTTCCAAGCACTGGTCCAGTACTCGGACGGAATGACTGCTCAGCATGCAAAACTGGTAAGTGGCACTGTGGCTCAATATCTTAATGCATGAATGGGCCGCTAAATCCCTTCTTAACCCTGTAATCATTTGGTTTAAACATTCAACAGTCTTTAGATGGACAGAACATCTACAATGCTTGCTGTACCCTTCGCGTCAGTTTCTCAAAGCTCACCAGCTTGAATGTGAAGTACAACAATGATAAGAGCAGAGACTACACTCGCCCTGACTTGCCTACAGGAGACAGTCAACCCTCCTTCAATGCGCAGACAATGGCTGCAGCTGCCATGTGTAAAACTTAATCTATTACTTTAGTGCTGTATTTAATAAATGGCATCTTCAACATGGACAAAATCACAAACAGCATTTTTCCTCTCTCAGCTGCTCCTGGTATCATCTCTGCTTCACCGTATGCTGGGGCTCATGGTTTCTCACCAACATTTGCAATTCAGCAAGCAGGTCAGTCACAGCCTTTATAATGGATCTGTGTATTGCAGTGGCACAGTTTCTCATCTCATTCATGCTGTATAGTGACGGCTATCCCTCCCACAGGTCTGTCTCTGCAGGGCATGTCTGCCGGGGCTCTCGCATCGCTCGGTATCCCCGGTGCCTCGGCGGCCGCTGCGGCTGCTGCAGGACGCCTTAGTTTTTCCGGCTATACTGCTGCAGGAAACAGTGTCATGCTGGTCAGCAACCTTAACCCGGAGGTTAGTCACTTTTTTAAATAGTTTAGATTCACTTAGCTGTTAGTTCATTAGCCTTTTAGGTTTCAACCAGCCAGCCATGATTTCTGTTAGTAGAACTGTATAGTTGATAGATAAAAGTGGAGAAAAAAAGACAAGTGTTGGTGGGAAATAATTAAATGGCATCTAGTGATTTAATGAAATACTTAATTCTGGAGCTCTTCAAATCATGTACTGTGTGTTTGACAGTGTGGAGGCTTATTTGCTATTATACAAACATGCATGTCAACCGTTTCTTAATATTTGTTGACTTGTCTGAAGCCATCTAAAACATTCATTTCTAGTGTTTCTTTAGAGCTATGAGTATGTATAGTCTCTATCTTTCCTGTATTTCATTGTTAATCTTCTCTCCTTTCTTTTTTATTTCCTTAGTGTTCCTATAGTGAAATGCATTTAATTTAGCAAGTTCTGCTGAATGGAACACTACATTTTTCTTTGTGTATACTGACCTTGTTTTTTACTTCCTTTTTCTTGTTTCTCTCCCTCCCCATTCCCCTTCCCCCTTTTATTTTAATACTTTGACATGGAATCTTTTGCCAACTGACTGCACCACTTTTGTTATATTATAATATTTTAAACTCCCTACCTGTTTATTAATGAATTGGTTACCAATTCACGCCAATATTGGATACATATACAATTTGTTTTTCTGCTGTACAACATCCCAACCCACCACCACTACGTTGTTGGAAATCCTGCTCCTTTTACCTATACCCTTCCCCCACCTTTCCATCATGAACAATATCACCCACCTTCATGATCCTACCACCGTTTTTGCCATTCCTGTGGAACTGCCTCGCTGTGGACATGTTCAACCTCCACTGTCCTGCCTCCGATCTTTTCCTGTCCCTTCCTCCCTACGCTGCCTTCCTCTGCTGTCTTAAGAGCGTTACGCCCCAATGCCTCTTTATTCTTTTCGGTATGTTATCATTGACACCTCCTTATTTATTACCTTTTTTTTGTTTCATATTTTAACTTCATCTAAGACGTGTATTTTTGGTTTGTGTATGTGAATTATGTGGGGGTTTAGAGGAAATGGCATATCAGCTGGAGCTTTTTAGACTCCTTTATTTGGTAGATACTAAATATCTATTACCAACAGCTGTATAGCATGTTCATATTAGTTGCTTAGTTTGAACTAATCCTTAGCCCACTTGCTTTTATATCCCATTTTAAAGCCTTTTGTTGCAGCTTTTTACTTATGCTTTTACTTATTGTGAATGCCATGCCCTCTCAATAAAGCCACATTGAATATTGCGTTTTAAAATCTCTAAGAAGCTGCATGTTTGATTCTAATGTTTTGTCAATCATCAGAGTACAGAATTTCCCCAACTTCGAAGCGTAGCATTAAAACAATTCAAGATTACTTTTGGAGTACATCTTTCAAAAAGAGACAATCTGTTTGTTTTAATACACTTTTCCAGTAGAGGTGGGCCAAAATAGAAATTTAGTCTTAACAACAGTGTTGCATGCCTTAACCATAAGATTGCTTAATTTCTAGATACTAAAGTCAAAAGTAGTTTTTGGTTGTAATGATTATCCGTTCAAAGACATGTCCTCACGTAGCTATCGTTATCTTTTTGTAGGCGTGTATGGTGATGTCATGAGAGTGAAGATCCTATTCAACAAGAAAGAGAATGCTTTGGTGCAAATGTCTGATGGAACCCAAGCCCAGCTAGGTATTCATAATGCTCTTCATATTTTAACTTAAATTTTTCAAAGAAGCTTGATTCTGCAACACTAACAAATATAAATGCAGCATCATTCATTCTAATCCATCTTGTCCTTTTTAGCCATGAGCCACTTGAATGGGCAGAAATTTTATGGTAAGGCTTTGCGAGTCACACTTTCCAAACACACCACTGTGCAGCTGCCACGTGAAGGCCATGAGGATCAGGGGCTCACCAAGGACTACAGCAACTCTCCTCTTCACCGCTTCAAAAAGCCAGGCTCCAAGAACTACTCCAACATCTTTCCTCCTTCCTCTACTCTCCATCTTTCCAATATACCGTGAGTCCACTAAACGTAGACCAATCTGTTTGGCAGTCTTTAGCATGGTCTCATTTAACACCAATGTCTTCTCTTTGCAGACCTTCTGTCACTGAGGATCATCTCAGAGGCTTGTTTCTAAGTCCAGGAGCTGTGGTTAAGGCCTTCAAGTTTTTCCAGTAAGACGTTCTACAAATTTGAGTTCTATTGATGTTGCCATGATATTTTCTGGAAGTCTTGAAATGTTGTTGTTTCTTTCAGGAAAGACCGAAAAATGGCTCTCATCCAGTTGGGCTCTGTGGAGGAAGCAATCGAGTCTCTGATCAAATTTCACAATCACGACCTGGGAGAAAACCATCACCTCCGAGTGTCTTTCTCCAAGTCCACCATCTGATGGAGGCTGTTTTGTTTTAGAGAAGGTGAAAGAACTGTCACTTTAGACCAAACCTTAAGCCTTCCACAATTTATATCACTGTGGACAAATGTTTTCCACAACACACACTTCATCATTCCTTTTATTATATCTAAATTCACATATGTATGTCTATTAGTAATTCCACTTTGAACCCAATATGACTTGGGTTTTAATAGTACCTTTTCTCAGACGGTTTGTCTCATGATTTAGTTAATCATTGGCACACATCGGTTTTGGATTATAAATGTTGCGTAGTTTACACTTGTGCCTTTGCGGAAAGCCGCACCCTTTCAGGTTGCACACGCAAAGCCTTGTTTTGTTTGTTGAACCTATAATTAATGGTTTTTTTCTTTTAAAGCTATTCCCTGTTTTGCTTTCCAGAAAAAGCAACTGTGCCTTACACGGTGCTTAATGTATATCATCTTAATGGACTTAGTAATGTCTTGATGTTTTTGGCTTCTTTGCAGAAACCATTAACCTCAAACATACAAAAAAAGACTGCCTGATGTTCCAAGGTGGTCTCTGTCTAAATTTGACTAGTGAAAGCACAGGAATGTTTTCCTGTGAAAGGCAGTTTCTTACAGGCTTTGGTTTTGTACCTGACTGTCACAGCTTATTTTGCTTAGTTATTCTCTATATGTGGTTCTACTCCTTATGTACCATTTTTCTAAGATTCTTTAGTTTCATTCCATATTATTTTGAGTTGCGCACATTTGTATACTGTATCATTTTTGGGGGCATTGGCCCACTGCGCTCTGTCTAGACCATCATATTTTCCATTTAGTCGGGAGCAGGACACCTAACCCCCCCACACACACACACACACTTTTCCATGTTGCCTATTAAAGGTTTTGTTGATTACAAAACGGCTTGCAACCAAGCCTGGGTTTTCCACCTGTGATCTATATATACACGCATACATACATCATTTTGGTTTGTTTCATGTGAAGTCAAGTTCACAAGTTATAATGAACTTGTAAATGAGTTTATTTAGACCTTACAGAGCTCATGTTTCTACCATGTCCATTTCTGTCTCTTGCCTTTGTGTTAAAAATATTAGCATTATGGTCTTAATCTCCTGTGTGCCATTTTGTGAACCGAGACACCTGTGATAAGACTTGAGACTGTTTTTAGCACTTCTCTGTGTGTGTGTGGGGGGGGGTATTAAGGCCATGTTCTTTCTGATGCATCCATTTCATGTTGATTGTAGCATGAGACTTGATGTGCAGACATTCCCTTTTACTTTTCTACTTGTACTATGGGGGAAATTCTTTATCCTTTGCTATTAAGCGGAATATTGGCGTTACAGACAGGTGTTGAGTTAATTTGGGTGGGTATTCTTTTTTTTTTCTGAAGAGTAGCATGATGGACCAAAGCATCTTCACTGTTCTGCCAGCCAGTTTTTGATATCTTGTATCTTAACTGTGCAGCGACATTGTTTTATCAACCGATTTTATTTCAGTGGGCAGAAGGCGAAAACAATTGAAGGCTTGTGTATATTCTTGCCTTTTGTTTACAAGAAGTAACAAGATCTTGAAAAGAAAATATTACAAATTGGAGAAGATAATGGCTTTTTTGGCCGTGAGTATGTTTCAGATGATTATTTCTGTTATCAGAGAACAGAACCAAACAAGTCTTAAGTAGCAACAGAGCTCCTTTCTTTTGCGTTAGTTGAACTTCCTTGTTTTCCCAGTATAGATGTAATGTTGAAAAACGGAGTGGGTGAGGGTTACTGTATATAATTTTTGTTTTGTACAAGTAATTGAAAATCAACTATTTCTGTTAAACATGTATATTTTGATAAGGTTATAGCAGACATTCAGCTCATTGTAGAGCCTTCTTTTGTATTACACAATATTAAAAGAGATTCCAACACATTGTGTCTGAACATGTAATTGCCCTTTTGAAAGCTTAAACTTCTTTTGATATAGATGTTCATACTTTTTGTCTGTCTTCAATAAATCTTTCTGTTTCTTGCTTTAACCCTTTTGTCTCTTAATTTCTGAAGTTATTAAACATCTTGACCTTTTCACATTCTACATCTTTATGCTCTGTCATGTGGTTAACAACCTCTCTTTGACCTTCCTACATTTGGGAGAGACTTCTAATGACTCATTGGTTTCACTAACTAGTTTCTCACCATCTGTTTGCTGTTACTGGATATAGAATGAGAAGTTAATGTGCTTTAAATGTGAAACTATTTGAAATGAGCAGTGTAATGTTGCTCTGTTAGAATGATTTTGTTTTTAGGATTGTGCTATTCAATGGAGATACAATACAGTTTAGACTAAAATGGGACTTAAAGTTGTTGTTTTTACATTATGTATTGTAAACCCTTTTTCCCTGCCATTTTAAGTGTTTTATACCTTATTACCACATTAAAACTGACTTCATGTTTGGATACATTAAGCTGGAGCCATATGCACTTTTAAAGTGAAAAGAATATAGAGGGACGGATACATAAGTCTACATTTTATTTATATAAAATATGAAGTAAATGCTGTCTGGAGATCCTTGAACAGCAGGTGGCGTGCTAGCTTAAGATTCAGAACTGTCTGTTCGTTTCATTGCCCTTCAGGGCTTTAATATTTGTGGAAAATGAGTTTCTTTGTTTTATTATAGAGGAGCTTGTAAAATATTTTAAGAGTCATTTGTCAAGTGCTATATTAAGTGTCACCCGGTTGTGTAATACACTTACATTTAACAACATTTAGGAGAGTTGTAGCATTTAAAAATAATAATCATAACTCAAAGCCTATAAACTTTTTATCAGGATTATTATCACAGTGTGCAACATGTTGGAGGATTTAAAATTGTATTGCGAACAACAAAAATAATCTGTTCTTCAATCTACAAGAGCCTTTAGGGGGGAAATGAAGTGACTACATACCTAGTTCAAGTGATAAGTGTAAGATTTTGGATGGAGCTGAGATTTGGATTTGTTGAAGGAAAGGGGAGATTATGGGTTAGAGCTTGGAATATGTTGCGTTGGCTAAATTTAACATGCAATGCATAAATCCACACCAAATCTGTTTAAATAAAGCATACAGATGCATCTCAATAAATTAGAATGTCGTGGAAAAGTTCATTTATTTCAGTAATTCAACTCAAATTGTGAAACTTGTGTATTAAATAAATTCAATGCACACAGACTGAAGTAGTTTAAGTCTTTGGTTCTTTTAATTGTGATGATTTTGGCTCACATTTAACGAAAACCCACCAATTCACCATCTCAACAAATTAGAATACTTCATAAGACCAATACAAATTTAGTGAATTGTTGGCCTTCTGGAAAGTATGTTAATTTACTGTATATGTACTCAATACTTGATAGGGGCTGCTTTTGCTTTAATTACTGCCTCAATTCGGCGTGGCATGGATGTGATCAGTTTGTGGCACTGCTGAGGTGGTATGGAAGTCCAGGTTTCTTTGACAGTGGCCTTCAGCTCATCTGCATTTTTTGGTCTCAGACCTTGTGTCAGTGTCATGCAGACCTTGAGCCAAAAACTCATCACCAAACACCAATGACTTATACATTCATTATATGGAAAAACATACTGGGACACCAACTTCTTTAGAACAGAAAAGGCACTTCCAAACTGTGGCAACAAAGATGTAAACATAATTCATGTACTTAAAAATTGTATTTCCACCTCTTTTGCAGCCATATTGAAGTGTATGAAATGACTGTACCCATATGTGATTGGTGTTTGGTGATTAATTTTTGGCTCAAGGTCTGCATTTAAAGTCAAGTTCTTCCACACTGACTGAATCATCATTTCTCTTTGATCCTTGCTTTATACACAGAGACACTGTCATGTTAGAATAGAAAAGGGTTCTGTCCAAACTGTTGATATAAAATTAGAAGCACACAATTACATAGAATATCATTATATGTTTAAACATTAAGATTTGTACTCGTGGAAATTACTAAAGTAGTCAAACCTTTCATTAGAAGGGGGTGACCCAATACTTTTGGCAATATAGTGTGTGTGTGTGTGTGTGTGTGTGTGTGTGTATATGTATATATATATATATATATATATATATATGTGTATATATATATATATATATATATATATATATATATTGGGGACCTAAATGCCACAGAATCATAGGAATAACAGTTTTGGTGCGTTCATGGAATTGGGCCAACCATTTTTCACGGTTAAGAGAATTTCTTTATTGGATTAAGCAGCTCATTTAAAGAGGCACCAATCCTTATTATTGAGAAAGTTATCTGCTAGCCCTATACCAGACTCGGTTTTCAGATCTTTAAATCATTTGCCACCAACGTTATTTTCTGCTTGACATTTGATTTCAGTATATTGGTAAAGTAGTTCAGCAAAGGGAAATGTAGTTCATTGAATCTTTTAATGTATTTAAATATGAATATTAGTAGTTATCTCAGCAAACTTTCAAGGAAACTAAAGGATTACTTATTTATGAATGCATAGAAATGGTATAAACTTAAAGGAAAATGAAAACTTGTTGAAAATGTACTTCCTCTGAGGCTATCCAGGATAATTATGTTTCTTTGGATTTTATTACTTACCCAACAACGGATCCTCTGTAGCGAATGGGTGCCGTCAGAACTCAAGCCCATCCATTATAATCTTGTGAAGCAAAAATATATTTGTAATAAACCAAACCATCAAGATGTCTTTAACTTCAAATTGCTGCTTCTGGCTAAAATAAAAGTCCTTTATCCATGTCATTTCATGCTCAAGTTAAAAAGCAAGCCATCTTGTCTGAATTGGAAGAGAAATATGTATAGATCAAGTCCAAACTAGTTCAATACAACATTTTGATGTGAGAGGATGACACTGGGGGAAGCATTATTGTGGATTATTGTCATATTTTGGTCAGAAGCAATGGTTTAAAGTTAAAATGCCTTTATGGATTTGTTTGTTACAAACATTTTCATGAGTCATGTGGAGTATTTGTGGATTATTCTAATGTTTTTATCAGCTGTTTGGACTCTCATTCTGACGGCACCCATTCACTGCAGAGGATCTTTTGGTGAGCAAGTCATGCAATGCTACGCTTCTCCCAATTTTTCTGATGAAGAAAAACTCATACATTTTAACTACATTTTAACTACATAACTACATCGCTACATTTTAAAAGGCCTGAGAGTGAGTACATTTTCAACAATTTATTCATTTTTGGGTGAACTATTACTTTAAAATGAGAGAGAGCAATAATGAAAATGTACAGCATATAAATTGCCATTTCTTACAATTTATTGATTGACCTATCCTTCCCAGAAATGCGGTTAATTATTTTAATCTCATTTTTGTTAATAAAAAAGTTTGAAAACAAAGCAACTTCAAAGCTGAAGTAGATAGCCTGCATAAATGAGGGATTTAAAATGTTATTGTGGGAAAATGTTGATAACTGCTGTAAAAAGAAGCCGCAAAAATGCTCAAGAAAGCAATTTTCTCAATTGCTTCGACTCAATTCTCGAATGAAATAGTTTTTTCCCTGAAACAATAAGTTAAGATCTCTGAACAATTAGCTTCTTGTTTTCATCAGATTGGAATTTCTTATTGATTTGAGCAAATTGCAAATGCTTTGGCAAGTGTGCAAACAGTAAGTACAATTGTCTGCAGTTTGCACAACAACTAATTGCATATGGCTTGTTGATCAAAACTGATGAGTCGATTCTCACTTAAACTGTCGAACTCTTCACAACTTCTCAATCATTATGCATCGTGTAAGCCATCACATTAAAAACGATTAATTTAGTTATGAAAAATTTGAATACACGCATGTATATTCCATAAATATCTGACATTAACATTGTCTGTAATGCCTGCCAAACTGGCAAATGACCTCTAATTTCAATACAATTTGAATCAACCATTCAACCATTTAACCAATCAAGTTTGGGAGCATACAGTATATATGTAGATTGCCCACAGCACAATCACTACCATTTTTAGAGAATGAGGACTTACACAACCATGAATTGCAGCAACATGCTCGTGGAAGAGCAATTGGAAGACATGTATGAATACGTGGTGGTGGTGTTAGAGGAAGACATAATAGAGGAAGAGGTGGAAATAGAAGAGTCAGAGTCTCAGATGAAATCAGAGCCACACTTGTGGATCACGTCATAGATTGTGGTTTTACAATGGAAGAGGCTGGTCGAAGAGTACAGCCTAATGTAAACTGGTCCACAGTGTCATCAATTGTGCAAACCTTTCATAGGGAAAATAGGTAAATATGTTTTACAGTATGTAAAGCATTTTTATAAACAACAATATTTTAAAGGTAAATGCTAGTCTATGTGTACATTCTATAGAACCACACAACAACCTCGCGCTGGTGGCAGAGCAGCAGTATTTAACCATCAGCAAGAACAAGATATTTACAACATGGTCATAGCCAATAATTCCATCAGGCTAAGAGAGATCCAAAATGCAATCAGAAATGACAATAATGTCTTCGCAAATATACATTCTGTCAGCATTTCCACCACAGACAGAGTTTTGAAAATACATCAAATGAATATGAAACAAATCTACAAAGTGCAACATTTAAACTCTACAAGGTGCCGTTTGAGAGGAATAGTGAAAGAGTGAAGGAGCTGGGGTATCAGTATGTCCAGGTAAACTATTGGTGTGCACTTATTGAGTTTTACTGTCCTTCTAAGTTGCTTGTATTACTTGAAGTTTTAGAAATCCATAAGAAGAGAAAACATTTACTGAACTCTAGAATAAAAATTACTTTATTTGTTTCTGTGTTTCTTCATAGAGAATCATTGAGTAAGAAGGACATGAAATAACCCACATTCTTGTTTTTGTGGACGAGGCCGGGTTCAATCTGTCCAAAGCCCGAAGATGTGGTCTCATTGGACACCAAGCCACAACTGACACACCAGGCAAACGTGGAGCCAATATTACAATGTGTGCTACCATTTCAGAGAATGTGTGAGCACACATATTCCACACATCAGGCCCTATAATACCCAACTTCTCCTGGCCTTCCTAAACACTCTTTACAGAAACCTGATTCCAGAACAAGAAAGAGGTTTAGTTAGACCACATTTGCCTAATTATGTTGTTTTCTGGTTTGCTGCACATAAAAGGATAATAGTGGAGTTCCTTCCACCATACTCTCCATTCCTAAATCCAATAGAAGAGTTTTTTTCAGCATGGAGGTGGAAAGTATATGATCATAGACCACAAGATCAGATGTCTCTGTTGGATGCCATGAATGCTGCATGTGAGGACATCACAGCTGATCATTGCAGGGGACAGGAGATTTTTTCCCCGGTGCATAGCAATGGAAAACACCAGATGAAAATCTTTGGCCTGACCAACAAGAGCGACAGGATGTCCACCAACATTTTTTTTCCATTGATGTTATTTTGTATTTTTGTGTATTTGTGGTAACATAAGAAATATGAAATGTACAGTCATTGGACAAGCAAGATTTCACTTTACATGTAATACTTTCTTACAAAAAATGTACCAAATATTGTCTCTTCTCAACAAAAATCTGATTTTTTTGTATAAAACCTTAATTTCCATGGTTGACTGTCATATGAAAAAAAAACTTGACATTTGCACTCACAGTTTAGAGAATGTTGAGACTGTTTCGAAAAATGTGCCAAAGCAACTGAGAAAAACTGTAAAGACGCATATGAGTAATCTTGAGATGTCAAAGTAAATTGCAGAGGTGAGTTTGAAGACAGCTCGTTTAGGCCCCGCCCCCTCCTGAAGGTACACCGCTGATGATAACTGTCGCACACGAATCAGATTCAGGATGAACCGATGAATTATGAAGAAGTGCACGAGTCAGATGCCTTACAAAGCTTACACGATTTAGTCGATCGAAGCTAAACGTTTAGCAGATCCGCAAAGCTGATCCAAAGAGTGAGCAAAGGCAGAGATGCCTAAGGCAGAATGGGGCAAAATTGCCTTTGTTCCTCAAGGACAGAGAGGACTCGTGCAAACGGCTTGAGATGTGCGTAGGATATCTGCTTAACAACTGGAGCGAGCCAGAAACAACACGATTCCGCCAACAACTAACACAAAACTTGTGCGAGTAAGATGGAGCGCTGAGGAAACGCGAAGCAGAAAGGCGTGCGGGGATGTTTCATGTGTGCTTCTCGTGCAGACCACATGGGGTAGAGGTATCTGGAAGTTGTTTGCGCTGCGAACGGGGAGCATCACTGACTGTATGAGGCTCGAGACGCGCGTCGCACTGTCCCGCGTTTAGATGATTTCTGACAGAGCGTTAGAAAAATTACCGTGGACCGCGTTGGAGACCTTTTGCAGCATAAGAAACAATTGTAATGGATTTTCCTAAAAGAACATCAAATGCACGCAGTTTTATGAAGTAAGCTACAGAAAGTAATGCTGCACGTTCGTTCTGAAGGAATGAAAATCATCGCTCTGGATTACATGTCTTGTTATGATGTTCAAAACTGCGTATATATATTCACTCAGACAAGAAGGTAACTGAAAAGTTGTCACTGAAATAAACGACCGTGAATTTTCGTTTGGAGGTGAGGACTAGTATAACAACTCAAATGGAGTTGCCGCTGGTGGTTTTTACGGTAGTGTGTTGGGTCTCCGTATGGTCGGATGACCGGATCATCTCAGACAGACACGCGGTCTACTGGAACAGTTCAAACTCCAGGTGAGTGTAGGCTACTCTATGGCAGGCGCTATTAATATTCAGTGCTTAAAACTGATCGGTATTTATTGATACCATTTCCCAGTATGTGTTTGTTATTATTCATCTGCTACATTGTTTTACCAATGAATCTGTATTTGCATTATCTAGTCTGTATTTGTGTTTCATATATTAATGTATGGCTAGTCCAATTGTTGTTGTTACTGGGGTTTACTAAGAACCAGTTACTTCTGAAGTATGCTTAAGTAAATACGCATTTTTGAGAGATGATCTTGATATTTACTGGGACATTTCTGGCTTGATACAGCTTGCTTTTTTTTGGTCATATGTAAGGACTAGTCAGAATGGCTATTTTACTAGCAAGTTTGTTACTAGTACAATTGTTACCAGTAATGGAATATGTAGGCCTATCAAGTATTTAAATAGTTAGTAGCTAAGTAATAGAGTAAGTTTCTAACTAAAATACTTGAGTGACTTAATAATTATTAGCAACTATTTAAATACACACTTGTTAAATGGGAATAGTTGATTTTTTTGCAATTCATTGGCAAAACTTGCAATTACCAGTACAATTGGGATACTGAATTGAAGCAATTGACCACTAGGATACAATTAATACTAGTGACTAATTGAATAGGTACTTAAAGATGCACCAATTGCAAATTTATTTGGCCAAATCATAATTCCGATTTTTTTGGAAGTCTGACCGATTTTTGCCGATTCCGATTTTCTTTCTAAGAACTATAATTGACAGCATATACAAACAAAAATCTATGCTAATTTCAACCAAAAAATTATTTACATAATACAATTAATTATTAAACATTACAGTTATCCCAATCTGTACTAATTTACATATTTTCTCTCACTTAAACAACTCTAAAATAAAGTGCTATATTACTGGAAAGAGGAAGAAATAGTTAACTTAAAATTAGTTGCTTTTTGTAACAAAACAGATATAATTTCCCACTGTTTATAAATGGTCATTTATTTCCCCTAACCTTATTAAATGTGTCATTTTGTACATCAAATTCTTACTTTGTTTCAATTAATTAAGTTAGAATAATAAAAAACTGTAGAGTTGTTACCATTCAACTGAAGTTAGTATTAACAAACTATCTTTCCACTGCTGAGGAAACAGCTGCATCTGAAGTGGTATTAGATGCATTTACACTGCAAAATTTCAAATGCATAAATAATTGTATAAGATTAATCTTTAAAAAAAAATGTAAACATACAAATAAATGTTGAAAAAAATGCAATGATACTTTTAAATATGACTAAACCAACAGTGGGTGGTGGCAAGAGTCTGTTTTAATGAGCGAGTCATTTATTAATTAATTCAACTGATTCATTTAAACGGCTGATTCATTCAGAAACGAGTCAATTGGCTATCATTATGAATGGGCCACTGAATCATTGACTCACTCGATTCATTATAAAACGTGGATTCATTCATCAACGAAACACCGCTGTGTGTTGCTCAGAGACACAACAGTTCTGCTGGGGCTTTGATCACAACTATTTTCGTTAGCGAAATTGAGCAAAAAAAGTCAATATTTTGTCTAAAATCTAAGTCACTTAATTTTAATCTCTTGTTTATTGAAACACTATTGTATAAAATCAGTGTCACATTGCATTCGTGCTGATATTTTTATTCGGGGAAACATCATGGCCGTCTAATGTTGCTTACCTAAATCATATTTAGTAAACCTCTTTTTTTTTTTTTACCGCATTATGCATCTATACATTTCTGTGAGTTACTTTATGTGTGCGGTCTCTCTCACACACTCACTCGGGCTGTGTAAGCCTCATCTGGCACGACATAAATACATTATCAGGCAGGCCACCGGCAGGCCACCGATCCAGGCCGGTCATGCGAAAAATTGGCCGATTCCGATCACTGGCCGGTCAATTGGTGCATCTCTACTTGTCACTAATGAATTACTAGTAATCAAAAGAAGTACTAATAAATTCAAATAAACACTACATTTTTAAGGAATAGCCTACGTGTTAAATTGGCTTGCCATACTCTGCTCAAACCTCAGGCCATATTATCACTGCTTTATGCACAGATGATTGAGATCGGCTTTTCTTATGTTTACAAAGTATTACATTTATAAATGACAAGGTGTAAGTTAAACTTTTGTGTGGATTGTAGAATTTGCATCATTCGTCAAAGATTTGCGACTGAGTGGGGTTTAAGCAGTTCTTATCCTCTTAGAAATTACTCAAGGTTGAGAAAAAGTAAGCAGAGATCATATTTGCCTGGATTTGTTCACTCTTGCTGAGCTTGGCACTGTAATATTTTCTAAATTAACAATAGCAACAATTTGGTTTAATCCTTTTAATGTGGAGATGCCAGAAAAACACATAATGATGCTCCATGCATGCAGCTGCGCTGAATATAATGGCATTTTTCAGAAGCTTTGCATGAACTGAATCAAGAATTTCAACAGGCTAACAGGTTTTGAAATCATAAGTTCTGTGTGAAGTTCCTTGTCATTGCTCATTCCACCTTATTTCAAGGGTATCTGTGAGCAGGGTTCTCTCGCTGGCTTGGAGGGTTTGCTCAGGGGATGTCAGCCTAATGGCTTTTGACATGCAGCTCCTCAGGTAGAGCTTGGCTAGATAAATAAACACGACGAAGGTGCTCTCACGGCTGAATTAACAAAGTTAAGAGTGGCTGTCTTGCAGTACATCAGTAGTCTGCCGAGGTTTAAAATATTAAAGAGGCTCAGAGGAAGATTTCTTCTCGAGCTGGGTGCATGTTCTTCCAGCTCAAAAGAATGTAGGGCTGGATTTGAAATTCTTTGCATTGTATAAGCCGCCCTGATGCATTCAATCTGCATTAATCTTTATTTAGCAGAATACTCTACAATTTTCCACTCTTAGGACAATAAATATGCAGTTTTAGAGTCCCAAATCCATTTCCCCCATCTCTTCAATTGATAGGTTTTGCTTACATTAGGTTCTTCATATTTATACGCTGCATATTTATGCGCTTAGCCTGTAACCCTGTTGCCTGCGTTCACAAAGAACATGTATTTCTATTATTTTCCAGCGACTCTATCAAAAAGAGCCACATTTGCGCCCCCCACCAAGGGATTGTGTGAGAAACAATCCAAAAAAGAACGCCCAGGGGTCAACTTTACTTTTCAGCCTGCCCTGACCTCCCTTCTAGTCCTCTTGCAATATTGCAGTCACAACCGAGGTGAGCCTTTTGCAGGGCAATTCACCTTAAGCATTAAAAGCTTGCCGTGAATCATATTTTCTCTCTCTTAAGCTCCCTGTCAGGGGTTTTCTATTGAAGCCCACTCTGAAAAGAAGATGGACATCCCCTCAATACCAATATGGCCGGCCTCTTGGGGGTCCAGATTAAAAAAAAGGGATGATGCCCAGCTCTGTAACCCAAGAGGATGGACTAATCTAATCCTGTGGTTTATCCTTCAAAAGGTCCTCTCTTCTTGAAAGCTTTGAGGTTCTTAACAGAAGTCCTGGCTCATAGCCCCTCGCTCAAGTTGTGCTGCGGTTTTATGGGGACAGCTCAGTGCTGGATGTTGTCTTTGCCTTCGCAAAGGAAAAAAAAAAACAAGTGGAGCTGAGGAATCCAGTGCTCACAGTGATTCATAGATGGCTGCTGTCATTATTCCCTTGACAGCTCACACTGCTTTTTTTCTGAGGACACTCTGCGACTGTCTTTTGGGGCCTGCAGTAGTGCTTTCTGTTGAAGTCCTGGCACAGCAAAGCAACTGAGGGTTATTTGCATGCAGGTTCATCTCTAAATTGTTACCATTATGGAAACAATGAATATATGAAAAGGTCTAGATGGAAGCCTCGAATAGCGTGGGTTCTGAGAATGGCTATGAATATCTTAAAGTAAATTGCCTGCGCAACACACAATGCATCGACGGGGCCAATCATTATATCAGCTTATTGTTATTCGTGATTGAATTTAATTAAACATAACCTCTCGTCTGCTTGTTTGCTGTCAGATGGAGTTGCACAACCATATCTAATGATTTTGACGATCCACAGCTGTGTTGGTGATGTAATGACTTTGAAATACCCGACTTTGAGCTCTCTTTACAACGAGGAGAATCTTGAGCACTGCGGCTCAGATTTATACGATACTCTTGACTCAGTCTTGTCATTTACCTTTAGTCGTTTTCAAGTGGAATAAATAGTTTTAATTGAAACTCATTTATCTCTTCATGCTCATTTGTCCTCATGCTGAGATACGTTTCTGAGTATCCGAGCGCTATCAAATTTCCTCCTGTCAGACAAAGCAGGTAGAAGCTCAAATAGTCATTTGCACAGTAAAGGGGATTGATACTCATGTTCTGATTTGTCATTCTTGTCTATCTCAGGTTCTCTAGCTTTGAGGCTGAAACAAATGTATTTTCAAGATGTTTCACCCAGCTGTCTCTGCAGAGGCGGTCCCAGTATGAGGCCACAGTGTTGAAATCTTTCACCAGATGAATTACGTTTTCAAAACACGGCACAATCCTGTCAGGAAACGGGAGGCTTTTGTAAACTGCAATGGTTGTTAGTCAAGTTTTATCCTTTCTCTTTCTGTTTGAACGTCTCTTTTTGATTTTACTGCACTCTCCAGGTGCTTCACCATGACTCATTGTCACATGGGAATACGTCTTGAAATATGTAGGTTCACTGGTTAAAGATTCATCTCCTTTGGTTTTATCATTTGGCTGTGTCAGAGTGCTCCATTCTGTTTTTAGTTTTAGTCCTGATTGTGTTATATTAGTGGTATTATTTTTATTTGTGCATGGTGGAAGTGTTTCAGTGCTTAAGTTTTCAACCCCTGTTAGACTCTAATTACATCACAGTGTCTGTGGTGTTTTAATGTAGTTTCATGGTTTTCCCAAGGTTTAAACATTTCAGCATGTGGAGCAACAGTGAATGTTTATCTGAGGAAAACAGAATAGAACATGTACTTTGAGATAGACATGGTCTAAATGTAGCTGTTACATAAAAGTGATGCTCTTAAATGTTTAAAAATAGCACAAGGTGCCGCTTTAACCCTGGGGCTGCAGTAAGACCTGTGGCAAACCGCTACATTGATGCATGTTTTTCCACTTTCCACAAGCAATCTGGGAGAAAAAAGACTGTTCTTTTTCAATAAACTTTCATAAATCTTTCTCTTTAAATGCATAGATAGGGTTGTGAATGTTGTGGATGTTGCTTTTGCTGTATATCTTGCCTTCGCTGCTTGCACAGTAAGCTGTGTCTGTCTTGGGGATACAACTCAAGGAATATTTCAAGCTGTCGGAACACTTGCAGCACTGTGGAACAGAAACTCGGCATTGTTTTAGGGTGTGCAGTTTCAGACGTGACACATGCCTGTTCAGCAGTCTTTGACTAGACCAATTGGATGTGAAATGTGAAAATCAGATTGGGAGATTATTATGCTGATGGAGAGATTTCTTCTTTTGTGATTTATTTCTGTTAATTATCACGTCTCTTATGTCTCCTTCACACTGCAGAGCACAATAGCTTGAAGAGGCAATGCACACAACAAAAAGGTGCATCGATAAACTAATTCTGCACAAAGGAGGCATGAATGCATTTGCACAGGAATTTCTAGCAGATATATTAATATTATGAAATTAATGTTTTTCAAGTATTGAATTGTTAGTATAGAAACATGAAATGATGGCTGAAATATTAAAATAAAAATATAATTAAAAACTATTTAAAAATGTTTATGGCATATGGTATGCCATTTTGTATAGTTGCTTAAAAATAAACATTTTGTGATAATTTCCAAACCTTTCTAATTTCCCTTTTTCTACAGGCCACAAAGGTGCATTTTTCAAGAGGTTTCGGCCTCTTTTTTCATATTATGAAAGTAAAAGTGACTGAGGTTGTCAAACTCAAAAATGACCAAATATTGAAGCACATAAAAGTTTAGTGGCAGTAAGATAATTATTTAATTTAGCGAGGATGCATTACATTGATCAAAAGTGACAGTAAAGGCCTTTATAATGTTACTAAAGCTTTTTATTTCAAATTTAAAAACAAATCCTATTAAAAGAATCCTAATAAAAATGTATTGTGTTCCAAAATTGTGATTTGTAAACAAATACTAAGCAGAATGTTTCTTCAGCACCAAATCATGTGTCAATGAACCCTGGTGTAATAGCTTCTGAAAATTAATAATTTAAATTAGAAATTATATTAAAATGGAAAACAGTTGCTTTAAATTCTAATATTTCACAATACTGTTTTACTGTACATTTCAAATAAATTCAGCCTTGGTGAGAACATTTAAAAACCATTAAAAAATCTCATCGACTTAAACCATTAGATACACTCCATCAGGTTTGACATCAGATGAACCACATTTATGACTATTATGGTGGTTTATGTAATTTTAAAGCTTGACAATCCCAGTCTCCTTCATCATGTAAAAAAGCAGCTATGCCTTTCTTCAGAAATGCACTTTTTTTGTTCCACGGAAAAAAGAAAGTCATGCAGGTTTATAGAAGAACGACATAAAAGTGTATAAAGACATCTCTAGATGAGCTTTTAGCTTAAAGCTGAACAGTATCTGTCTCTTTGCATTCCCAGCTAATTAAGTGCACTCAATAAATTGTGATAATGTCCTTCACCTCGTTTTAGGTGAAGAGCGGGATTTATGATAAGGGATCCAATCACTGAATCAAGGATTGAGTGTTTGCAGCTCATCAGCCCTCGCTGATTAATAACATCTCAACGCCACTTTGTGTTATCGGCATCATATAATGAAGAGTGAGAGTGAAAGAGACCTGACATACGACCAAGTATGGTGACCCATACTTGGATTTGTGCTCTGCAATTAACCCATCCAAAGTGCACACACACAGCAGTGAACACACACACACCGTGAAAACACACCCGGAGCAGTGGGCAGCCATTTATGCTGCGGCACCCGGGGATCAGTTGGGGGTTCGGTGCCTTGCTCAAGGGTGCCTCAGTCGTGGTATTGAGGCTGGAGAGAGTGCTGAACATTCACTCCCCCCACCGACAATTCCTGCCGGCCCGAGACTCAAAGTCGTAACCTTCGGATTACGAGTCCGACTCTCTAACCATTAAGCCACGACTTCCCCTATAGAGTCTATATACACTATATTGCCAAAAGTATTGGGTCACCCCCTTTTAATGAAAGGTTTGACTACTTTAGTAATTTCCATGAGTACAAATCAATGTTAATAATGCATATAATGATATTCTAGGGAATTTTGTGCTTCTAATTTTATAGCAAGAGCTATAGTGCCTCTGTGTATAAGGCAAGGATCAAAGAGAAATGATGATTGAGTCAGTGTGGAAGAACTTGACTGGTCTGCAGAAAGCCAAGTCCTAATCCCAGCTGAACACTTCTAGTGTGACATTAAATGCAGACCTTGAGCCAAAAACTCATCATGAATGTACCAATGACTTGTACATTCATTTTGGACAAATGATATGGACAAAAGTACTGGGACACCCCCCTTCTTTAGAAAAGAAAAAGGCACTTCCAAACTGTGGCAAAAAAAGTTGGAAACATAATTAATGTACTTAAAAATTGTATTTCCACCCCTGTTGCAACAGTTTTGATGTGTATGAAATGACTGTATCCATATGTACAAGTCATTGGTGTTTGGTGATTAATTTTTGTTCATGCACTAAATCTAGTGTATCTATATATCTAAGAGTCTATATATCTCTCAGACACTTCTGCACACCACGCGGGATGTATTCTTCCATCCAGCCACTGTGCTACTTTACATGTATTAAGGCACAAAAAACAAGGTTACTGTGCCGTTTTGCCCAAGAACATTTGTGATATATAGTTTCCTGACATGGATGATCCGCTGTGAGTTAGGTACCGTGAAGTTCTCATTTCTATTGCCTTAAACCAAGCTATAACTCTCCATTGTGCTCAGCACCGGAAAGTGGTTGTCCTATATCAAGCCCATCGCTGTCTGTGTTTCTCAGCCCCTTACAGACATGCCCACAGTGGCTCTTAATTAAGAATGTTGTCACAGAATAAAACTTCAACAGATTGGTTATTGATTGAACCTCCTTTCTTGGCAACAGTCTCCAAATCCCCCATGACTTTTTGCCAGCGGCAGCTATTACACATGAGCAGTAGGTACTGCATGTTTAACTCCACCATTATTCTCCAAAGCCATTTTGTTTTATATTTCAGTTATGTTTGGCTATTTATCAGTCTTTTCTAACTGAGGATTAAAATGGGTTGTAGCATAACTCTTAAATAAATTACACACAGCTCAGCTTCGGTCTGTGCGTTTAAAGGCAGTTTAAGATATTAACTCAGATAAAAGCCAGACACTAAACCTGTTTGCAGTCCTTAGGCCTAGATTCCAAGATGTGGCGTAAAATCCCTCCCTGAGGCTTGGTCTCACATATGATTAGGATATTATGCTAGTGTGAGATAAGATATCATTTAACATTTGTGTTTTAGACCTCAGCTAACCCCAGATCACCTTAATGATTAGCACCTTGGAATGCTTTTGAGCAAAATCGCAAAATACCATGTATCATAACAAGAGTATCTATTATCTATTAGTATCTGTATCTATTTATTACACTTAAATCAAATCGCGATATGGACTAGTTTTTTTTTTATATTATACCACAGAAGTCGATTTAATTATGAATCCTGCATGTTTTGCGCGTCTCTGTATGAATGGAGCAGATGCACGGTTTTGTTTACATAAACAGCGCGGGTTGTGCTCGTCTGCAGTCTCAATGAGGAAATAAATATATGAACAAAAGCTCCAGAATTGTTTTGAGTCACTTCACAAACATTTTATCATTTCATTTGAGTAAAACTAGCGTCATATCATATACACACAGAACTGTAAAGGCATTCACGGCAACCCGTCAAAATAAAAGTTTGGTTTAACTTATTAAAGACATTGTGCCAGAAATAGGCTATATTACTATTATTTAGTAGGATGTACGTACTACTAAAAACTACTACTTACTACTACTGTTGAAAAATAATAAAACTTAATTTTTTAAAGAATTAATCACAAAATATTTTTATTTTAATTGTAAATCGTCTTTATTTGCCAAAATTTTTAATGTTTAATTTTCCTCAATTTAAATATAAATTAAATCAATGTGTTATGCCTTCATCTGATAACCAGTAAAATGTATATACACACCACAGGATTTCTGAGGGGGAAAACATTTTTCATAAGGCGACTGTAAGAATAAATTAAGCAAATTGGTATGCATTCAAATAATTAGACATGCTAAAACACAGAATTTGGTAACAATAAAACATAAGGTGAGAAAAAATAAAACTTTTCATACGGCCCTAAACATTACATTTTTGTTACACTTTTAATAAGTTAATGTTAAATTGTATACGTTTCATGATTTTAATTAATTAAACATGCTTTTTGATTAATACAATTTGAATTTGATCATTAAAAAAGAGTCTATAAAAATTAAAACGGGAAAAAAAACACAATCCAGAAAAATAAAAATGGTAAAAACATAATTTAGAATTTTGTTTCATAGGGATTTCATAGGGCCCTACATATGGTAACTAATTTATGATGATGAATATTTTATGATCATGATATTAATGGTAAATAATGATTTACATTTTAGTCTGTTCCTCGTACAAAACAATCATATACTTGCTTTTATCTTTTTACCATTTTAGTCTGCTTTGTTATTTGTAAAATATTGGCAAGAATATTCTTCAAAAAAAATAAAAGAATTGTTGTACAGAATAAAGAAAATCATGCCGTTTGTAACAGAGCCAGAAATTGACCAGACCAAAGGGGAATAAAGATTACTATAAAATGCCAGAAATGCATTTAAAAATATAAGATTTAAAAATGGCCCCATATAATACGTTTTTCAAATCTGTTCGCTAACATTTGATATATTCCATATTAATATATTTAGTTTTGTGTCATAGTTACCATTTTAATTTGTTTACTTAAATGCTTCATATGTTATTGATTGAGGCATACATGATTGTGTATTTTATGATAGAATAACATTTTCCTCAAACACATAAAATGTAGAATTTTTGGGTGAGATTTGTTTAAAAAGACAATAGCCACGTAAACTTCATGAAGTTTGCATGCATGTGGGAGGAGAAACTAGCACTACAGTGAGATTTCAGGCAATAGAGAGGGACAGTTCTTGGCCCCTGTTGCATCTCTTTACTATGTCATGCTATGCTCTTTCTGGTTTTAATGCCAAATGTACTGCTAAGAATATCAATGAAGTGGATACGGAGAGAGAGGAATGGCATCACCCTGAGGAATATTTTCTGCATCATATCAGAAAGAGCTGCATAGTATTTGATTGATTGGATGCACATTAAACACGACAGCGCAGAAGTTTCACACAAACATGCAAGTCATATTTATTTTCATGTGTCTGTTTTTGAGTTTAAGTCAATATTTATGAAGAAATAACATTCTAATTTACTTTTTTCGGATTTATTCTCCTAAGTCTCAGTGGTTAAGGAACCAGATAGATCTCCAATGGTAGTCTGTGGTCAGAAATGCTGCATTTAGCTGTAAACTGAGTGGACTAGAAGGTTCTGTCGCCTGCAGGCAAGAGCCCCAATGCCACACAAGGTGCCAGACATATTCGTACCCATGGGACATCTTTGCCCGCTCAGATTAATGGCAGCGATGTTCTCTAATGGGACCATAAGAGCTGGTTCCTGCAATGCACTCAGTGACCAAGTAATAATGTATTCACCTTTTGCCAGACTGTTTCAAACATTTCTCTAGCAATTCATGGCAACAACTCTGGAGCCATTTTTTTTTAAAGTTTCCCTCCACTAAGCATGTGTTTACACCCCAAGAGAACTAATTAATTTTCTGAAATCGTACTTATCTCGTTTATGTTTTCTAATAAGTAAAAAGTATATGCATTTGGAGTTGCATTGGATCCAAAACACAACTTGAGTATTTCCAGAATTGCTGGCTTTTGAGTAAAATATATTTTTTAGACAAATAACATATGAACCTTAATCCAAAGCATCATCCACACGGTGTTTCCTGTTGTACAGTTTAAATGTAGGATGCCGATTGTGTTGTTTTAATAGAGTGTATTACATCACCAGTAGTTAAGTGCAGAGAAAACACATTAACTAGCCTTACCAGTCTCAGAGGGTAGGTAATTAGTCAACAGCATAGGGTAAATAAACAGTTCCTGTAATTTATTGCCATCTTCAATGGCCTGAATCATATCGGCTATCAAAAATGCATCTCCCTTTGTGTTTTGCATCAATTTTGTGTGTTTACGTGTGTACCTGAGTTTGTCGCTCACAGTGTGTTTGCTCTGAGCCCTGTCCCTTTCAGCTCACGTTGGGGGAGTCTCATGGTGCTCACTTTAATTCTGAAAGGCAGACCTGTATAAATAATTCATTTCCCCTTTGCTAGCCTTATTTCTGCATGTATGGTACAAGTGTTACTGCCAGTCTGCAGGGGAGGTTTTTTTGGGGAAATGCAAGAAGGCTACAAAGAAAGTAAAACAGGGGTTGGCCGTCATTTTTCCTCTCCTCATGCTTTCTCTCTACTCTTTTCCCCTTTCCCCCGCTCTGTATGTGTTTTCTTTTGTTTACACGTTGTCTTTGTTCCACATATCACCAGTGTGCAGAATGTGTTTTTCCGGAGCCAAGAGCGATCAAACAATCAAATACTTTGTCGCATGAAATCATCAGAGCCTTACAACATTTACGCACAGGTCGCTAGTGAACGTTAGAAATCCACTTTTGAAGAATGTGAAATGCCGTGTTGACCTTTAAGGAGCCATCAAGTTAATGTTGTCAGAAATAGCACTGCTGCTCTCAACTCTGTCTGGTTTGGTCAGCCGAAAAGTTGTGCATTAAAATGGTGAGGGCAAATTTCAGTTTCATGAATAGCATTGTGATCGCTACATCATTTACTTGCATTGATAATTCACCCAAAATGAAAATCATTTGTCTTTCCCAACCTGTATGATCGTTTTAGACCTCATTGACTCATTGTACAGACAAAAATGGTTGAACAAATCTTCAAAATATAATTTGTGTTCCACAGAAGACAGAATACAGGTTTGGAATAACATGAGGATGAGTAATTGATGACAATATATTTTTGTTGTTGAATTATTTAAGAAAACAGTTATAAGCTGTATTTATCTAACAGAAAAAGTGAAATAGTTGAATGTAAAGTGTATTTGACAGAAATGTCAGATTGCTTGAGGCAGTGCTGTTTTTTCCCAGACACAGTTACAGTCTCTTTCACAGCATTATATTAGGTTAGCTCTTATTGTTCGAATTAATGTTTTATATTTTTAGCTGTTTTGTATGTGTTCCTGTCACTCAGGCTGTAAGTAGAAAGACCAAGGTCAAGGGTTTGGTTCCAAGGAAACCTACACACTGATAAAATGTATGCCTTGAATGCACTGTAAGTCACTTTGGATAATAGCCTCTGCCAAGTGAAGGAATGCTGGCATGCTTTTCCTCAATGGAATGAAGCCGACTCTAGTGTCGCCCCGGTCTATATATGTCATCTCATACCTGCTTGTAAGGTTTAGTCCACCTCTGTTCCACCTAAACCTGAAATCTCTCCCACAGAGAGCTCAGTTAGTAGCGTACCTGCAGAAGAACTGCTCAATACCTCCATTCCCTCTTTGGGAATTGTAAAAGGCCTCTTTTTGAAATTGTATTCCCTTGAAATCTACTTGCAGCGATATGTAATATTGTCTGTATTCTCTCTATTATTCTCTCTATTCTAAGTCTATTGACTGTGCTTCTCTGCTGGTGGGTCACAATGTTAAAATGGATTGCAGGTTTTTAATGTTCTGCTTTTGTCAGGGGAAAAAACAATGCTAAATGCAAGTAATAAAACAAATAGAATTATTACAAATAGAAGCAAACAAATAGAGTTATTAACTTTTAATAAAGGGGAAATTTCTTTCTATATCTTAGCAGTTAACATCATGCATCTAATTCAGACTCCACATTATTCTGGTGCAAACTGATTTGATAGCCAGCCAATTAGAAGACTGCTTGAGATGTGCTCTCCCTTTGATCTCAGGTAATTATTATTTTATTTTTTACTTGGACTATATTAAATATGGGTTCACAGGAAAACACACCTTTGTTGTTGTTTATTTGTTTATAAAATTGCCAGTTTTTTTCAGTATATGCTGGTGGGCCTGTATTTGGACCTTTGTAGTTCATAGTGATATTAATAATGTTACAAAATATTTTTTTTAACAAATGCTGAAAAAGATGCATCACTTTTTCCACAAAATAATTTAAAGCACCATGGCTGTTTTTAACACTGATAATAATGATTTCCAAAGGATCATGTAACACTGAAGTCTTAGGTAATTGCTACTGAAAATTCAGAAGGTACACAGGTACCAGTAAATACTACTGAAAAACAAATGTCATTTCTACATGAAAAAGGTAGTTCAGGAAAAAAAACTAATGAAATTAGTTCTCGATTCAAGCTTGTAGAAATTAAAGTGTAAATATCAACATTATAAAATGAGTAAAACCTACTCAACTGTTGTTGTTGCTGTTTTCCAGCTGTATTTACACTGTTTTATCATTGCTCTTGTTGTTAGGTTTAGTAACTTACAATATTGTTGCATATGGAGTTAATTTTCTACTCAAAATGACACATTCATACATTCATACTAAAATATGATCCACTGAATATTACCATCATTGTGTGTTGTGAACCAAGTATTGAAGTCTCTGTGTTCGGGTAAGTGCTGTATTACTAAATATGCACTAATTATTTACTTAGATGTTTCTGTGTAAACATACACTTTGAAAGCATGCTTTAATTCAGTGTCTTTCCAAGTGAGCTAAAGTAAAACATACTCAAACGTTTACTGGCCAAGATAAAGTTGCTTATTTTCTTTGTTAAATGTACTTAAATTAGTAGATTTTACTTCATTCTATATGTGAAATTAAATAATATAATTGTGTCATATTTACTTAATTTCCTTATGAATGTTAAGTTCAGTAGTAAGTAGATTTTACTTGACTATAATGGGTAAATTGTACAGAGCAGTAGCGGTAAATTGTTTTCATTGTAATATATATTTAAATAGAAAACTGTTATTTTAAATTTTAATAATATTTTACAATATTGCTGTTTTTACTATATTTTGGACTAAATAAAAGCAGCAATACTGAGCATAATAATCTTCTTCAAAAGCTGTAAACAATCTTACCATTCCAAACTGTTGGACGGTATAGTGTATGTTACTGTTGGCTCATCACTTGATGTTCAAAGTAAAATCTGGATCCGGAAGTAACACATTGAGAACCACTGCTATAATCAGTGTTGACCCAGACTGCATTATACATAGGCTATGAAGAACGATTTAGAGTCATATGTATTTGAGTCAGCATGTTCACCATGTGAAAATGTTGTAATGCAAAACTGTAAGTGGGGCATTTTACTGAATGCACACAGATGGCTCCTGCTATGACTTGATGCACATTAGCAGTGATTGCTTTTAAACGATAAGTGTCATTGAGAAGCCTTTCCCAAAAATTGCTTTGGCATAAGCAGGGGCATTGAAAAAAAGCAGTGCATTGTGTAGAGGGAACAGTATGCGGTTTACAGCTTGTGACTTTATGACCAAACATCTTCCCCAGACACCCGCTCTAACAGACCTTGCAGTCCGTGAGGCTGGAAGAAAAGCGTTTTTCCCCTTCAACCCACAAAATTACTGTCTCGTTATGGTCTATTTGTGTGGGATAGATTTCCTCAGTGCTAATCTCTGCCACAGAGGACATTGATGCAGCACAGTGATAGCAAAGCATTATGTCCAGGGCCAATCCTGCACCACCTCGTCTCCTTAGAGGGCTATTTCCCTTCCACTCTCCCCCAGTTTAATGTCGCTCCATACAATTATGCAAGCTTTTCTCATGCACACAATGCTCTCCCCTGCAATTTCAGCCCCATTTGTGGTATGGGTTATTGTGCAGGCTTAGAGGTGACTTGCAAAAACTTCTGCTAGTAAACAGGGCCTGAGTGGGAACACAACACGCATACTTTTTCTCAGGTTCTTCGCTCAGCGTTGACATTCAAGAGTCTGGCAGGGAGTGTGGGTGGACCACTGGGCCACAGAATATAGTTTCTGTGACTGCTCAAGCTCACATTTCACTATTCAGATTGGGAAGCTGTTACATGACATGGCACTGTTTTCTCAAGCGGTGCTGCTGGTGGTCTCGGTGTGCGTGGGGACGTCTTATAAAAAGAGGTTATTGTAAGAACAGGGTTGTTCTGTTAGTCACCTTGAAGTTTTACAGAGCTGAAACATTCATCTTGATTACTGACTGGCATAGACTGATTTTATTGTTTTCTGCGTTATACTATATGTTTCTTTTGACGTTACAGTTTAAGAGTGTGTGGAAGACTAGAAGTGCCACTTATAAATTCCTTCATTTTGACGAATGCACTAACAGGTTGAAGTTTGGATTTACTATGAATAGCTTTATTCAGTAAGGACTTTTATTTTGCTACAAAATGTTTCTGTTTCAAATAAATGCTGGTCTTTGAACTTTCTATTCAATCCTGAAAAAAGTATCACAGTTTCCGCACAAAAAATATTAAGCTGCATGTGATGACTGCGAAGACTTGATTAATTACTGCTGCAAATTTGCCACGATAATAAATTATATGTCAAATATATTTCACAATATTATTATATTGAATTTAATAATATTTAAACAGAATATTTGACTGAGTAAATAAAAACTTTTTTCTAAAAGATTGAAAAGCCTTTGAACAGTATCAATTATTTATATGATCAAATAATGAAGAAATCTGTAAAATAATTAAACAAATCTATAAAATAATAAATTATTAAATCCATTGCAAATTGACAAATATACAGACATTTTAGCCATAAAATGTAAGTATAAATTTAACAATAAAATACTACTTTTTGATTTTAACCAAACATTTTAACATTAATGAAATTATCAGTTTTAAGTACTCTACACATATTTTGTGTTTTATTTGTATTCTTGTATTAAATTCATACATTGATAACTGGTGTATTCTTTTTATTTATATGTGGCACTTCTAGTCCTCCATATACCAAGGACAAGAAGTATTTTCTACATTTTCTGTGGATAGACAGTGATTGATGAGACTTCTGGGCATTCGAGCTAACAAAGTGCTTGTGGACTAAACATCTTGTCTTCAAGGATTCAAGGTTTTTTTCACCACCTTAACAAAATCAATCCATTGCTATTTCTTCTGAAAATAAGTATTGACTCCTCTGACTTGGAGAAAGCGCTCTAGTCAGCAGATCACAGGAGTCAAGTATGGTCAAAAAGGGTTGAAGAGGATCGTAAAGTATTTCAGTTGAAGATGAGTTTGATAAGTTCTCTTTCACGGATCTTTTTTTTATATGAAAAGCAATCACTCTCTATTTGCGATGCATTCAGCCAGACTGATTAAACATGAGAGGGCTCACAACATCTGTCATTTCAACCAATCAGGATTTGTGTTTATATAACGTTTTGGATGTCTTTTGACAGAAAGGCTGTTTATCATGAACCTTATTAAATCCTCTGAGCGCCCTTTGCAAACGGAGCACGTTCGCCGAGTTTGTCAAAATGATCTGAGAAGATTTCAGACCACAGTGTTTGTGCTGATTCATGGCATTCATCAGTCAGCCACTGTAATGAGCTTCTTGAATCAATATCAATAAGCGGAGGATGAGAAATGTGATGAGGACGAGAAAGGCCGATTTAACTGCCTCACTCCTCCGTTTATTGTATTGGATTGGAATCATCTGTCCATCACGGCTTAGTGTATCACTGACACCAGCTTTAACGGATCCTAGTATCTTTTTCTCTGATAAAGTAAACACGATTGAGTGATCTTCAGCCTCGTTTAATCTTGCTGATTTTTCATACATATAAAGCAAGCGTGTTTTCTTGACAAAGATATCTCGCTGTGCTGGAATATAGATTAAACACTCAGAATATAGTGGAGCTGATTTGTGGGGAAAAACTGATATATATCTCCATACTTTTCTCTGGACCGTCTAGCAAAATGCTGACCGGTGGGACTTCTGTATTATTAATAGAACTGTAAATGTATTGATTAAAGGGCTGGACCAGAAAAATTGGCAAACGCCTCAAAATATCGCTTTTCTGACATGGCCTTGAAGATGAGTTATTTTAACCAGTTATTTGACCCTTGAAGCACAGGTACATGCTGAATTCCTGGGTTGTTTTAGTAAATGTCAGACTGACTCGCTTTACAGCAACATGCGGTGTGGAGCAAGACCCCTCGAGCCTTTGCTTTGGTGCTCGCTTGATGTCATCAATGTGGCAACCTCAACAGCAGCAATCACAAACATGTCGTCTTAGCAAGGTAATAAGCAGCAGGGTATTATAAGGAATGGTAGAAATGTGTCAGGTGGCAGAGATTGTACTGAACCATGCAGCGTATTGTATTGTGCAAAGTGTCGAGTGAACGCTTCAAACATAGACAGTTTTTTTGATTAAAATGGGAGTGATTTAGTTTTCACTTTTAGTCTGTGTCCAGTATAAAACATGAAGAAAATGTAGTGGGAGGGGGTGGGGGTGATATACTGTATTAGGGTCCAGGGCCTGCTAGGGGGTATATAGAAAAATTAATAGAAAAAATATATATATGTTTCTTATTTATTTTTGTAGGACTGTCAATGTTAACCGTAAACCTGCTCTGGGTTGATATATATATATATATATATATATTTTTTTTACACTTCTTAAAATATATATATATAAAATCAACTTTAGTTCACTGATTTTTTTGGGGGGGGGATTGTACTGGTACTGTTCATAAATTTGGGGTCATTAAGAAAAAGATTTTTGAAAGAAGGATAAAAAGAAAGAAATCAATGTAACACTTTAGTGTATGGGCTATTAACTAGTTGCTTATCAGCATGCCTATTATTAACATATTTGCTGTTTATTAGTTCTTATAAAGCATATATTCTGCATGACCATATTCTACATGCCTAACCCTACCCAATACCTAAACTTAACAACTACCTTACTAACTATTAATATGCAGCAATATAGCGGTTTATTGAGGCAAAAGTTATAATGGTTTGTTAAAAGCAAGAATGAGATCTTAAGATAGTGTGACCAAATTCTATAATTATATTCAGCAAGGATGCATTAAATCGATCAAAAGTGACAGTAAAGACACTTATAATGCGACATTGGATTTCTATTTCAAATAAATGCTGTTATTTTGAACTTTCAATCCATTCAGAGAATCCAGAAAAAAAGGAAAGGAAACAAAAAAAAGTTTCTACAAAAATATTAAGCAACACACTGTTTTTAACATTGATGATAATAAAAAAAAATCCTAAAGCCCCACATCAGCACATTAAAATGATTTCTGAAGGATGATCTGACACTGAAGACTGGAGTAATGGCTGCTCAAAATTCAGCTTTACCATTAAAGGAATAAATAATGTTAAATCAAAGTTATTTTTTTTATTATAATATTTCACAATATTACTGTTTACCGTATTTTGATCAAATACATGCAGCCATAGTAAGTAAAATAGACTTAAAAATATATTAAAAAAGGGAGTATAAGCTTATAAATAAGTAATTATTTTCCAGATAATATTTTAAAAGTTTGTTTTACCTTCAGTATAGTAACAATATAAAAGTCAAAATATTATTTTTTCACAAACATTATGTGTTAAAACAGTGTTACAACTTAAAAGCATCGTATTTAATGATGTGCAGTCACAGGTGTTTGTGCTTTTGTAAAAGTGTTTCAAGCCTGGCTCATTTAATCAAATTTGTAATTTATTACAGTTTGGAGTATTTTAAGAGTTACATAACGTGCAGCTGTTTTTGCCCTGATGCCAGAATTATTTTGCATCCATCAGTTAAAAAACAAAGGCTAATGAGATGGAGTGCCCTTCATTTTGTACACTATTTAATTCATTAGATAATCAGACAATAGGCATTAATTCAATGTTATGCAACAACAAAACAGTTTTGTGCAGTAAAAAAGGAGATATAAAATTAATATAATAAAAGTTTTTGCTGTAGCATACCACACATAGTCTACATGCCTCATTAATAAAAAAATATTACAAGTGTGAACTTAGGCCTGCTTTGTGCCACTTGAGTTTTCCAAAGTTAAGTGACACCCGAGTAAGCTGTGGAAAGACAAATATTTTGTATTATTTTTGGAGGGAAAGATGTTTTTCTTTCAAAGCAGGGGGCGGCAATAGTAAACACACCTCCTCGAAGCAGGCACGTGTAGGGGATCAGAGAGCATGCTGATGGCCCATTGGTGCATTGTGTGGCGAGTATATTCACGGCTCCAAAGCTGGAACGAGGGCCCCTCCTGGCGAATGGTGGGTCAGATCCTAACAGAGACGGCTTTCCTCTCAGAATGGGCCTTGTTTCCCCTGGCAACATCACAATCCAGGAGGTCACAAAGGGCTGGGGAAAGAGGCTTTAGAGTTCTGTTCTGATGCTTATTTCTCCCCTTGTCTGTCAGAAGCTGAATGAGACGGGGATCTGGGATTACACTGGACAATTCCTCCCTCTCTCGCTCCTTCCTCTGGTAATGTGTGTTAGAGCAGCACTGAGAGAAAATCTACACGATCTGCGCTTTTTGTTTCCGCCTTCTCGCTCCCCACTGAGTATGGACCTCCACCAATTCTCAGAGCCGTAGTGTGGAAAGCAGGCGAGAGACGCTTCTGTTCTCACTCATTTCAGTCCACTCATTCACTAACACAGAAACAAATAGGCACAGAACAAGATTTTATTGGCTATTAGAAGAGTCGAGAAGGAGTGATGGAGAAACAATGGCAGACTGCAAAGCTCCAATATAAAGTCCTTCTGAAACTTCTAATGCAGTCTGAGAACAAAACAACAGATATAACAAATGATCCACCCTTTGAGCCTTTTCCGTTTGATTTCAGCAGCATGTGTTCATTAAGTGCAAATAAATGAAATCTCCAAATCTCCCTCACTGCTTTTGTCAAGGCGATGACATACAGAAGCTAATGCTAAACATTGAAAAAATAGCAATAGAAGATGGCAATGAATAATTCATGAGGCTTAAAGTCACCATTTTGTGTTGCTGTTTATACTCGTTTCTCTGGAGAATGAGAAACCAACATGAATGCAAAATGCATGTCAGTTTGCTTATTGGAATCACTTACATTTATTGTAAGAGCGTTTGTTTTGTCATTTTGTTTGACCTCCCGGGGGAGAGATGAGCTTGTAAATCTCTGATAACATTTCACTGAACTTCACTCCCATGAGGGGTGTACTCAATTTACATGATGAGCTTTTAGAGACCTTTGCATGCCAAATGAGTCATACTTTATAAAATAAAATAAAATCATTTGTTGATGTTTACTTGTACTGTCAGCTTAGTGGCATACTTTGCTCTAATGATGACAACGACATCCCTTCAGGCCTCCCACACTATTTAACCATCATTCTCAGTGAATAAAAATGCTCGTAATAATGATGATTGTCGAACCAGAAATAGTTGGTGGTATGTCTTTAACGAGGTCTGTGTTAAAGCAGGGAAAATGATTTAGGAGATTTAATCTCATTGTTCTGCTGATGTCTCCTGGAGGTTGAAAAATTAAGCGTGATGCCTGCAGGGAGAAACTACTAGAAGTTTTGGCCGTAATTGTCCTTGCTTTTGATTAAATGAGCTGCTTTTGTAGATTTCCCACCAGCTTCTCTCTCTGTGGACGCTGTCTCTGTAGACGTTCTATGCTTATTGAACTATAGATCAGAGAGCTCAACCTGGATAGAGTGATGCACTGCTGCTTTAAAACACACAACAAAAACAGCAACCGTTTACACGGCACATCAAATGTGACGAATTTTAGTTCAACATGATACAATGGGTATATTTTGTGAGGCTAGACTTGTTATATTAAGGTTAGAAGACTACAGTTGCCATGATTTTGCAGTAACCCAAAAAATGAATGCAGTTGAAAGATACTTTTATCCAAAGTGACGTACAGTAAATTGTGTTGAAGGTATATATTTTAGTTGTTCATGCACTCCCTGGTAATCGAACCTATGACCTTGGCGTTGAGATGCCATACCTTTAAGCCATAAAGTTTGTTTTGTTTTGTGAATAGCATTAACAAAATGATGTTTGGATACTATAAATATTAAAAGATTTTATTTATGGCACATTTTCTAGCATAAATGATAGCAGTATTGGTCAGTTATTGCATTCTGTGGTCAAATGTTATTAAATAATGACCGGTGAACTGTATATTGGACCATTATCACTGGGAGTGGCAACCATGAAATCTTCTACGCTGTGCTAGTTTCATGTCTCTTGTATCACTCCACTGCCGCTTCTCATATGATGAAGTAATTTAAACTCAAATCAATATGTCAAGTCCATTTGTTTATTTATTTATTTGGTAAGTAGACATGCAATAAGTGCGATAATGTACATTCAGCTTATCACAATCTCAAAATAAACCACTTCAGGGTGATACGAGACTCTCCGCTTTGTGTCAGGGTCATGATCACCCTGTCAGGGTTTGTTTTGCGATAATGACCGGCTTGCTATACATTATCCCTTACATAACAGCTATTTGTTATGCGATCAAATGGTACATCTTTTAGCATAAAATGAAACCATCAGAAGCAAAAACCTCAGGGAACAAGACTTGAAACTATAGTTGTTTATGGAGATATGGTGAATATGTTTTTTGGGAAAAAGTCTGAAAATCAATATTTTTTTAGAAGCCATTTACACTGTGTAAACAAAAATAATGATTTTAACTAAAGGTGAATAGTCCGAGCAGTGTCAGGCAAGTTGGTCAAAATTGCCTTTGGCAGCCAGGGCAGCTACTTCAACATGGTGCAAATAGACATTGCCTGTTTTTTTAACCTTTTTGACACATATTGCCAGGCCTTAAGACGTTTTATGATGTAGCAGAAATATTAAATTCACATGGCAGTGAGCCTGCAGGCAGAGACTTGTCTCTTGCACAGTGTTCCCATCAGTTGAGCTACAGTGTGTTTATCGACCAAAGATTCTTGTTTTTTTTATCGCAATCATCTACTGGACTTTTACACTTGAAAAATGGTGTCAAGGTCGCCAAAAATACAAGTTTGACCAGAAAACCGAAATGACATATTGATTTTTTTTGCATGCAGCACATCGGTTCTTATGTGATTCCATCTGCATTTATTTGAGGGACTGTCAAAATCTTCCTACCAAATATTTCATGTTTCTGTCGAGGGCATCAGCACGATGGTCTTCTTTATCAGGACATGAAGTCTGACAGAATGCTGAATACCTCACATGAGTTACCGTGTCTCTCGCTGATTTTTATCTCACCATTACACTCTCATCCATTTTGTTGTGAAGGTTAGGGAGTTGGCAGTAGCCCTGTAAAGCTCTACGGGAGCAAACAACAATCTTTCCTGAGGCCTTTCAAACATAAAGAATAAAATGTCAGTAGGATTCGAACAGTTCTGTCAATAACACAAGCTCCCTCTCAATGCTGTTTTGTCACACTTGTTCCAATACCATTAGTGCATTAAATGAGTTGGGTATCACTTCATTGCTATTCCATTATTTCATCCATCCAAGTGTAAAGACAAACAACACAGGAACTGATACACTGATCAGGTAATGGAAAAGAGGTCAGTGCTCAATATGTTATTCCAGCATGCCATAGCGCAGCAATCAGAGCCCCCGTTCAGCTTCTGCTGTTGACAGCATCCTACTTATGAGATGCAGTTGGTACAGTGACACCTGTTTGGAGTTTTCTCTCTCTCTCTCTCTGCGTGGTTTTGTTCCCTTGAGTGTTTTGAGCCCCAGCTGGTGAGAGTCTCTCATCTGAGAGATGATTAATGAACAGGCATACAGAAGGCTGCCCAAAGAGCTCTTCAGGACCCCTCCAGACCGCACAACATATCTGCTTGTAAATCATCAGTTACCGGTAGCATCCTGCTGTCAGTGCTTTAGTTTTAATGTGTACATTTGGAATTTGTGTGGGAAATCATTGTTCATGTTGGTGATGGATTTGATCTGCTTTCTCATGATTTTTAACAGCTTTGTGGAAGACCTGTCAAAGGAATGCCTTACCCACAAATGATTTTTTTCCAGTCATGTAATCACCAACAAGTTATTACAAACTAGTATTGAATAAAAAACAAACATAATTTAGAAGTAATAGGCTATTTTCTGTCCTGTTTTTGACCCTCATAATTCACCGGTTTTGGTTTGTGTTTGGCGCCACGGCATTTTTGTTTCCTGGTGGAACGTTAAAGAATGCGACACACATGTCTCCCGGAAATCCTGAATAATTCAACCAATTTTGACAACAACTTCGACAGTCCTGAAATATTTCCACTTTTGTGTGTCATATGCATCAGACATTTAGCCAACGGTCCATGGGCTGAATAACCAAATAACCATGGGCTGAACTACTTAATAACCAATCACATTACAGTCTTAGCATCATTAAATTTCAGTCAGAGTTGTGCGACACGCAATTGCCGTTTACGTATCCCATAGGAATAAATGAGAAGTGCCGTAAGCTGAATCCCACCTGTCGCAAAATTTCTGTGACTTCTCTTATAAAACAGCATTTCTTTCATGGTAAACTCTTAAAATAGTTCAATCCAAAAGTATTGTTTAGTGTAAAACATGTTGAAGATTGCTGTCGATTAATTAAATGATAAACCGTTTCCTCTAAAAAGCTGTTTATTCAGCGTAGTGAAGCCTCTCCTCCATTGACATCCATTCAAATAAAATGGTCTCTGGTCTTCTTTCCCACGTACTGCCAGACCGGAAGCGTTAGCTTTAACCTTTACGCTTTTTCGGCTAATGGTTGCAGGCTTGCCTTCTAGTGGCTATGAGAGTGTGTGTCAATCGACTTCGAATTCTAACTGGAAGTAGTAGACCATCCGGGAATCTTTGGCATACTTTTTTAAACATACTATTATTTGGGACTGTTGAAAACTCTGTTCTTCTAAAGTGTAGAAACTCAGAAGAGAAGACCAGGAGACTTCGGATTCGATCGTAGGATTCTTTATTGAAAAAACCCCAGTGTGATGGTAGGCTGCAGTCATCGAAATCTCATCTTAAGTCATTTTTACAGGGTATATTTATAGTCAGGATTGGAGGAGGGACTTTTTTTAGGTTGAGACAAAACATCAAAGAAAGCAAACATCTGAGGGCAGCGTTAGTTGGTTCCGGGAAACTTCCCGTGGTCCAATAAACCTATCGAATCCACGTCTGGCCAGGACAAAACCTATTTGCAGATCAAAGGTTGAATCTCTCAGTTGTCTGACTCATTGACAAAAGGCACAGCTGTCCCAAGCCCAAATGGTCAGGAAACGATCTCAAGCACCTTTGCCTTGCCCGACACCTCTTAGTCAGGACGTGAATTCAAATCAAACATAGAATAACATTTGTGATCCTTCAATTCCCCCTTTGAGAGTTCTAATAACTCTCACAAAAATACAAATTTAGACACTTAAAAGTTAATTCTTGTAACTTGTAATCGTTACAGGCACATTGTACATGTTCTGTGTTGCTTATATGTAATTGCATGCTGACACTGAAACAAAACATGCAATTAGGGTCCGTGAAGATTTTACGGGTAATAGTCTCTTCTGGTTGGAACTGTCATTTCCTCGTGAGAGGCGGGCGTCATTTGCTGTAAGAAACACTTGATACTGTGGATGCATAGATAGTACGCAAAGTAGGAGAAACAACAGCAGAATTGCTATTTCCTTGATCCACAGCCAGGGTTTACCTAACAAGTTTCGAACCATGAAGAATTATCTTCAGTCATCTGGTGTAATTTTTCTGAAAGACCAAGAATGTCTTGTTGGATTTTGTTCAAGTTCTCTGTTGGATCCATTAACCCGGTGCAGCATTCAGGACCGATAATGGTACAGGCTCCCCTTGTGTTGCAAGAATGTAATCCAAGGCCACTCTGTTCTGTAAGATCATCATCTTGTGCGAGGCAAGAGTGTCCTTGATGTTGCCCAGGGCCAAAACCGTATCATTGGCCAATTTCTGTACAGAATCCGACAGGCTTCTGACTTGATCGAGAGCCTGCATGACACCATACGATGGGATTAATGCTCCAAGAGTTCTTGACCACCACGTTGTACACAAGTGAGTCCTGGAATGCAGCCATCTTTGTTGGTAGAAGCTGAATTTTGTAGATGTGGAGAACTTGAGGTGGAGTGTGTATTTTCTCTGATGGCTGGTAGGACATAAACCAGGGTGCACCTGCCATTGAATTGGCTGGGTAGGATGCTGTAGACAGAAGTCCCACATAACCACAAAGTGCCAGTCGGTGGAGGAATCATACACCACTGATTTATGGCAAAAAGTTTCGGTAGGGATGGGTTCCCGTATGTGACACTCTTTAATTCATTCTCCTCTTCGTATCTGATGTAGTAACGCATACATCGAATTCGGTTCTTCTTTCAATCACAAAGCTGCAACGTTCACGAGGAATTTCACCCAGTGTAGTCGATGCTGGAGCATGATTTTCCATGCACCAATAGAACATCCTTGGCATGAGTAGATCTGTCATGATGGGAGTAGCTGAAGTTAGGTTGCAGGATGGTAGTCCAGGAATGCAACACGACGAAGCTGGAGGAATTGTTACGTTGTGACATGTATCCTTGTTGTGTAATCCACTGGTATGATGATCGAATAAGGTACACGTGTCACATTTGGAGATAGGGTGTGCCACCCATGGGATTCCTGCTCCTACTGAAGGTGCGTGCGCATGCAAACATTCTTTCCAGCAAACAAGGCATTTCTTGACATATTCATCAGCTCTACGAATATGTTGTTTCTGGGGTCTACACTTTGCGTGATGTCCATGATGGTTAATAGTACGAAAATCTTGATCATGTTGATGGATGACTGAAGTTCCCGTATGTGAGTCTCTGCGTTGTGTTTTTTTTTTTTTTCTTGTGTGATAGTTGGCTCGGCAATGGGTCTAGTTGTTTTCTAGAGGTTGTGGCTTCATCCGCAGGTGAGAAGGGTGGTGCATATGGATCTCAGGACAGCCATCAAATGGTATCTGCACAGAGGAAGAAAGAAACACAAACAAGAGAGAACAACGGCACAGAGCAGTATTTGTTGTAGAGTCTGCAAACATTAGGGTTGTATCCTCTGTTCAAAATATAGTCTGCTATGGTTGTTCCTTCTTTCCCTATTTCTTAATTCCTGCGACACCTAAAGAACAGTGAGGAAAGGATGGACTAATGGAGGGGAAAGGCCTATGAGGAAATCTTCACCTCAGGGTTGGCCCCCGAAGCCTGTTGCTTTCGGTTCTTCCCTGGGCTCCTCACTGGTTCTTGTGTCTGCCCTATCCTATCCCTGCAGGGGGAGGAACAATTCTAGAATGTGACACATGAGTCCAAGTTTTCCTTCCCTGACACAATACTGCAGCTGCTGTAATCAACATCACTTGATGTGGTCCGTACCACTTAGGCTCTAATGGCTTGTTTCTGAATGCCTTTATCATGACCCATTGACCTGGGACGATTGTGTGTCCACCTTCTGGTGGAGTCTGCCAACACGACTCAACTCTCTCTTTGGCACTCTGCACTGCCTTTGTGAGGTTTTCACAGTAAGCGATCAGGGCATCAGAAGCAATGTGCACATCAGCATTTCTAAGATCAATCACACCTGGCATCTGCATTGGGCCCAGTAATAATCTCATGAGGGCTCAGTCCTACTGATCTGTTAGGTGATGCTCTCATACTACACAGTACTGCGGGCAGTGCTTCAACCCATGGTACTCCTTCCTGATGCATTTTGCTTAGCCTGGTTTTGATTGTTCTGTTTGATCGTTCAACCTGTCCTGATGCTTGTGGCCTATAGGGACAGTGAAGGTTCCACTTAATCTTCAACATTCTAGACACTTCCTTGACTACCTGTCCTGTGAAGTGGGTACCTTGATCTGAGTCAATGCAATCTGGTAATCCCCATCTGGGAATGAAATCAGTGACAAGACATTTAGCAGAATGTGCAGCTGTAGCACGCCCTGTTGGATAAGCTTCTACCCATCTTGAGAACTTGTCTATTACTACCAAAACGTCAGTTTTTCCTTTACAAGGGGGCAACGATATGTAATCAACTTGCAGGTGACGAAATGGCCCTGGTGGAGCTGGGGTATGTGCTGCTGGTGTAATGGCTGCTGGTACATCATTATTTTTCTGACATGTAACACATCTCTTGACTGTTTCAGTGGCTGCGTTTCTGAATTTTGGATTCCACCATTGATTTGAGAACCTGTGATTCATCGTTGCTGGACCACTATGACCCAAACTGTGTATTTGTTGAGCCAAATATGGCAACAGTGATTCGGGAGCAACATACTTTCCCCTTTGGTCCAGCAGCCGGATGAATCCACAGTGGCTCCTTTGTCTAACCATGTCCATGCTTCATATAGAGGAACGCCTTTATACAGATCAACGATTGATTCAGGAGGTAGAATTATCTTCTGTGCTGTACTACCTGAACACACTTGTACAGTTGCATAGAAACAAGCCTGTTTAGCCGCTACATCAGCAAGAGCATTACCTTTAGCTTCCGTAGTATTAGTTGTGAGATGTGCTTTCACTTTGATCACTGCTAATTTCTTTGGGAGTTTCATGGCAAACATTAAATCTTTCACTAATCCAGCATGCTTAATGGGGATCCAGCAGAAGTTAGAAATTTTCTGGTTTGCCAAATGACACCAAAATCATGAATTACCCCAAAAGCATACCTGGAATCTGTGTAGATATTTGCAACCGATCCTGAAGCTAGCGTGCATGCTCTAGTTAAGGCTACTAGTTCTGCAGCTTGAGCTGAAAAATGATCTGGAAGACGACCTGAAGCAACTACTTCAGTGGTGGAAGTTACTGCATATCCTGCTCGTCTGTTACCTTCAATAACTTGAGCTGAACCATCAACAAACAACTCCAATTCTGCGTTCTCTATGGGAGTTTCTGCTATTTCACTTGTCGCTGCATATGTAAGCGTAACACAATCATGAGTCATTTCGCCTTCATCCTCTAACACAAATTCAGTCATTGCAGACATCATACATGAGGATGGGTTCGTGACTGGTGCACGCTGTATAACAATATTCGGGCTGTGAGAGTTGCTAACCAATTTCCCCAACGGGAGGAGGTGACAGAAGTGACTTTTGCTTGATTCATTAGTGCGGACACTGTGTGAGGGCATTTTACGTTTACAGTCTGACCTAACACCATTCCTGATGAAGCCTGAAGCGCTAGATGAACTGCCTGTACTGCTCTGAGGCATGGGCCCATACCTTGAGCGACTATGTCAAGTTTACCGGAATAGTAATGAATTGGGCGTAAGCTGCCCCATGATCTTGCATTAGACATGCAGTCATAAAGCCTAAGTGTTCATGGACATAAAGCACAAAGGGTCTATCAGATTGGGCAATTCCTAATGCTGGTGCTTGACATAGTGCTCTCTTCAAATCATTAAAAGCTTTGAGATGAAGTTCTTCCATACAAACAGTATCTGAATCTTTACCATGGCCTTTCAACAAATCATAGAGAGGCTGAGCAATCGAGGCATAGTCTTCAATCCAAGGTCTACAATAACCTGTTGTTCCTAAAATGAGCGGAGTGTTTTAATGGTATTAGGCGGAGGTATGGCTTTGACTGAAGCCGCTCGATCCTGTGTAATGGATCTATTTCCTGCACCAATTGTTTGACCCAGAAATGTGACTTGCTTTTTAGCAACTTGAGCTTTGTGAAAGCTGCATTTGTGTCCTTTTATGCAAATAGTCCAACAATGATGCCAATTCAGTTTGATGTACCTCATGATCTGTTGAGGCAATCACAATATCATCGACATATTGGATCATAGTGGACTGTTTTACCGGACATTCTGGGTCACACAAATCACGCCTGACAGCCTGATGATATATGGTTGGGGAGTTTTGAAATCCCTGTGGCAATCGTGTCCACTGGTATTGTTCATAGTCAACTGTAAAGCTAACCATGGCTGGCTGTCAGAGTGCAACGGTACAGAAAAGAATCCATTAGACATATCAATTACTGAAAAAATCTTACAATCTAAAGATAAGCCATTACAAATTGTAGATGGATCTGCCACTAGGGGGTGATTTTTCAATATGTTTATTGGCTACTCTGTAGTCTATTGTAAGTCTCCATGTCCCATTAGATTTCTTGATGGGCCATATGGGTGAATTACATGGACTGTTGGTTTTAACTAGCACTCCTTGCGTCAGCAAATTTTCTACAATAAGTTTGATTCCTGTATAGCTTCTTTATTAATCGGATATTGTTTGGTGACCGGAGGTGGAGTTCCTGTCAATTTAACTGGTTCTACACCTGTCAACAACCCACAATCATCCTTGTCTTTAGCCCAAATTGGATGATTCTGTAAGAAAGCATACTGGAGGGGTTGCATTATTGGTAGAAATCTGTGCTGAGGACATTTTTATGCTAGTAGATTCTGAGGACATGTCTAAAGTTAGATTTATTTGTCTCAGAAGATCCATGCCTAAAATTGCACCTGTATTTAATGGAGCGCATAGCAATTTTGTAGTCAGAGTTTTTGGGCCAAATTGTACCTCTATGGGCGGAGTTTCATACAAAACTGAATCTTCACCTATTACACCAGTTAAACAAAGTTTGGTTTTCTTTGTATGGGATGTTTAAACCTTGTGCCAATTTTGTAGGAATTACTGTAATTTCTGCACCTGTATCAAGCAAAAATCAATCTCTTTCTCTTTTATGCTACCTTTCACAAAAATTCTTTGGTCATTGTGTTGGATTACAGGGGAAAGGTAGCTACCACAGCCCCAATAATTAGTTTTTTCCTGGTCTTGTTGTGCTCTTAGAAGAGCCTGAACTAACTGTCCTATAATTTCAGTGGTCACTGGCGGAACTACTTCAGGGTTGTGTGCAGGCTGAGAAGGAGCAGAATTATGCATAGCATTTCTTTTACTATCTTGCAACTTCTTCCTACACTCTTTCTCCCAGTGTCCTAATTTTTCACAGTATTTGCATTTGCTTTCTTTTAGACCATCTATTGTCTTGTTTCGTTGTGTTAAACGTAGCTGCTGCTACTCTTACTTTTGCCTTGACATCAGCATCTCTTTCCCATGTAGTTAACCTGTCTAGGTTACTTCTGAGAGTTCTGTTAGACCAAGTTAGATCTAAGAATGGTAAAGCTTTTCTGTATTCGGCTACAAGGCCATCTGACCAGATACGAACCAAGGGTCCCTTGTCATCCAGAACACCTTCAGGGTCATCAACAATTCCACTGTAGATTACAGCTGACTGACAAAATCTTTCAGTATATTCACTCACAGTTTCTTCTTTCCTTTGCACACAGGTAGTAATTCTAGACCAATCTATTTTGGGTCCTAAGATATTCTTTAGGATTTTCAAAATACCTTCTCTTAAATCACCCTTACTGGCATTTCGCAGTTCAGAAGTGACAGCAGATTCAAAACTGTTGAATTCAGATTCAGTTAGTATTTGTGACATCAGCTGCGTGACTTCTGCCAACGACATGTCATAAAGACGCATTTTACTGATCAATGTTCTTCTAAATTCAGAAAAATGTGTGTGTTGACGGTAAACTCTGAGATAGTCTCTATATCTTTAGGACATAAAGCTTTGGCAGCAGTTTGTATTTGCACAACAGAAGAATTGAGAGGAACACTAATCAGTTTCCTCAATCCCTGAGATCTTCTCCTAGCCCCACACACACATGGACGGAATTTACAGGCACATCAGTTACTGATTGGAGAGCTACATCTGTTTCAAAGAACGCTTGTAAATCAGGGTAAATGTTATCAGGCTGACTTACTTCCAAATCAGTTTTGCTTCAATTTTCTTGAGGTTCAATTTCTTAGTCAAAGTGGATACTCGCACGGAGTTCATTGTTCTGTTTCTCTAGCTCTGCGTTACGCTGAGACTGTTGTGTCGCTAGCGTTACACTGAATTCTGTGACAACAGATAATGCCTTTCACATTGTTCTTACGAATGCTTGCTCCTAGTACCTTTTTACACTCATCTACTGACCAAGTCTTGTCTGGATGAATCTCATATTTCAGCGTTAGTTCTTGTCTAACTTTTTCAGTGACTATTAGGTCCATTTGTTCCCCTAACAGTGTTTTGAATTCACTATCTGACCACAGAGGAGTCGCAAGACCACTCTTTTCTGTGGTTGGAATCAGCCTAGCATTCCTTCTGACCATTTTGTAAGTTTCTTCGGTACCACACAAACAAAACAAACACTTCTCTGATCAACAGAGGGTACACTTGTTTTTAACACGTAATGCCAAAATCTTCCTGCCTGAAAGAACAGAGGATAAACCAAAAATTAGCACGTAATGCTAACCTTCCCTGCCTGAAAGAACAGAGGATAAACCAAAAATTAGCACGTAATGCTAACCTTCCCTGCCTGAAAGAACAGAGGATAAACCAAAAATTAGCACGTAATGCCAACCTTCCCTGCCTGAAAGAACAGAGGATAAACCAAAAATTAGCACGTAATGCCAACCTTCCCTGCCTGAAAACAGAGGATAAACTTCCCTGCCTACAAGAACAGAGGATAAACTCTTCCCTGTCTGAAAACAGAGGATAAACTTTAGTTAAACAAACCCTACAGATGTATGTTAACTCTTCTCTGACGGCACAGAGGATACAAAAATTTGTACTGGTCTTAGGTTCTTTTGGATTAGAGACAGCACTCACCAGAGAGAAAAATTCAGTCTGGGAATCCTTGAATCCTTGAAGTTTCGCTGGATTCCAAAAGATGCAGATCTTTGTTTGAGCTTGAAGTTTTTCAGGTGAGGAAGCTGGAACTCTATCCGGGTCACGGCACCATCTGTTGAAAACTCTGTTCTTCTAAAGTGTAGAAACTCAGAAGAGAAGACCAGGAGACTTGGATTCGATCGTAGGATTCTTTATTGAAAACCCCAGTGTGATGGTAGGCTGCAGTCATCGAAATCTCATCTTAAGTAATTTTACAGGGTATCTTATAGACAGAATTGGAGGAGGGACTTTTGGAGGTTGAGACAAAACATCAAAGAAAGCAAACATCTGAGGGCAGCGTTAGTTGGTTGCGAAACTTCCCATGGTCCAATAAACCTATCGAATCCACGCCTGGCCAGGACAAAACCTATTTGCAGATCAAAGGTTGAATCTCCCAGTAGTCTGACTCATTGACAAAAGGCACAGCTGTCCCAAGCCCAAATGGTCAGGAAACGATCTCAAGCACCTTTGCCTTGCCCGACACCTCTTAGTCAGGACGTGAATTCAAATCAAACATAGAATAACATTTGTGATCCTTCAGGACATACTAATTCTATTTTCGAATACTATTTTGGTCGGATAGTATGGGAAGCAGCATATGTTTTTCCACAACTTGGCACTGGATATCATCTTGTCTTCAGAGCCATCTTTATCGTTTGGTTTCTTCTGCATAGACCTGTGTTTGCCTCTCTCGTTATTTACCAACCACATGCTCAAATCGGTGGGCGGGGCTAAACAGGCAGTGATGTAGAAACTGGCATTGATCATCTTCTGCGGAGGGAGGCGGAGTTTACTCACACTATTACGTCATAAAGTGGCACATTCCGCATCCTGGCTTCAATATAAACTGCTTTAGACTGAGAAAATGTTGAATTCTGAAACGTACAGGATGTTTTCTTGTACAATTACCTTTTATACAGTATGTCAAAAGATCAAGGGAATTTGTATTTCTCAGTTCATGACCTCTTTAAATGGAAAAGAGTAGGGCTAGAGTTCCATACACATTCTGATTTGATTATGTTCTCATTCACAAGCTCTATTCCAATTTAAATTAATTGCCGATAACTTGATTTTGATTCAGCAGCCACTATAATGGGTTCAGTAAGTTAATTTGTTTAAGGACTCATCAGAATGCCTCAAATCCTTAAAAAAACTTGGTTTGTAAGTATTTGGAATGATTCTCTAAATAGTTAAAAAGACTAATTTACTTGTGAATCGGACTACACTGGCTGTGTTATATATTTCTGAATCACTAAAAAGAACCGATTCCTGTCTTTGTAAATCTGAAAATGAGTATGAGTAAATTACCACTTTTTTCAGTTTTGTGTGAACTATTATCAGCTAGACATGGTGAGTTAAGGCTGAAGCTCAGATAGACTCTTTCTTGCAGACGGATCACATAGCTGGTGGAGGTGGATGCCAACATAGAGACACGGAAGCAGCGTGAATGCACAAATAATGTACTTGTCTGATGTAGTCTGTGCTAAACATAAATGAATGTCTTATGAAATGACATAGTACAACATTTATTGCCTAAAATACTCAGAATCTGCTGTCACACATTTAACACGGTGGATTACTTTTTGAGAGCTGGTTCACTATATTTGCAGAGCACTTAAAAAGAGCATAAAACTACTCTACAAAGGCAGAAGAGTGAGAGCCATCCGGCAAATTCCCTCGACATAAAGGCAACTTGTTAGACATCATTAAGAGTATAAAGGTCTAAAAACATAAAAGGGCAGAGATAATTCTGTATGAAGGAGAGGCGAGAGCTCATGGGAAAGCTGGTTATGTTAACGTCATTACGCTATGCCAGTTTCATCAAATGACTGCTTTGATCCATCTGGTTCTTGCATAGAATCAATTTTACAGAGTAAATGTGAAAATAAAAATCTGATATCTATAGTATTTTTTATCAGTGTTTTAAGTGTGAGTGCTGTATGCTTTTCTATTTGTGCATGCAACACAGTACATATAGTGTATTTAATATTTTATAGGTTCTAAGGAATTCTGTGTATTGAGCATGACTATTATGTTGACATTTATCTAGCAGGTAGGCAAACTCGGTGTGTCCCCAGATTCTTGGGAAAAAGGAAATACATTTACCGGAGTGTTTTCCACCTGGCCATTTCCTCTGATTTATTCACTCTCTTCCTGCTTCTGTGTCTCTTGTATGCTCTCCTGCGTCTGTAGTGTAATTGTCCATCTGTTTGACTTGATCACATGGGGAATTCAGTGTGACTTCTCTCATGCAATTTATTACAAGTGACATTTAAAAAGTTAGAATTTAATTAGCAAGAATCCAATAAATGCTAACACAAAGTCGAGCAGAGTCACTAAAGGTGCCCTACAGCAGTTATGTAAGACAGCCGAGTCCCTAATGACTCAGTAAGAGTCACTGAATCACTGAGTCATTGCACATTACATTGTGTGGGTAAATGTTTGTTTAAGACCACTGCACCAAATGCAGGTGAAATGAGTTTGAACTCACAGGTGGAGATTATTACCCACTCAGGCATTTATTCAATGGTAAAGTTTCTGTGGCACTAGTGGCACCAAATGGAATTGCAGTCTGTTTGTTTCACTGGCCTGATTTGACTAGACGTAATCTAATAGGCTCAACTAATACAGTAGCCTGAGTTTGTACTACCTGTTTGTTAGAACATTAAAGAGCTGGGGAAGAATTTGAAATGCAGAAATGACACACTTCACTTTTAAGTTCAAAAGCTATACTAAGATTAGCTTGGTTTATGCTCTATTGTATTTGAATAACTTACCACCAGAACTAAACCCTACACTAAACCTACCTAGTGGTGCTAACTAGGGGCGTAACTTTACACAAACATGAGGGTTCAGTACGTATCTTGGTTTTGACGTCATGGTTCGTATGGTTTTGGTACTGCAGTGGGGGAAAAACTAAACAAAATTGCTTTTTTATTAATCAGTGGTTTACAGAACAAATGAGTCTTTGTTTAAACAAATTCAATTATGACTAAAATGTATTATTAAAAATCTACCTCAGCTTATTATTTGAACTATAGGGAGCCCTTTTACATTACTATAAAGTTATACAATTCATAACAGAGCCCAAACTTCAATTGAATTACTATTTTTAAGTATAATAATCAATAATAAACTTTTGTCAAATGTATGCAAACATGTAATAAACAAATGTATGCAAACATGTAAATTGCACAAAATGCAGTTTTTAAAATAACTTATAGCTAAATTATAAAACTCCTATATGTTGAAATATATTGTTTTACACAGTGGCAGTCATAACTTGCATTATAAGAGATTTATTTAAACATAGACTAAATAATTAAGACATAAGGTTGAGGTAAAGTAAACTGTAATGAGTATATATTTTTTGTAAAATGCTCTAGACTCTAGAGCTGTGGACACTGATGGCTTACCTGAGGTAAATGAAATGCTATGTGACATTTTGTTTACAAGCTGTTTAATTGACATTTTTCATGGCTGAAACACAGATTGAATGATTACATGAGGCATGATATATTCATTCATGTTTATTTCATGTTAAAACTAATAGTAAAAGAGGAAGGTATGATCCCATGCAGTGTGAACTGAGGCGTTTATACAGCAATCATGCCACATCAAAGAGCACCAAATCACGCCATTCATTGTTTGAATTTCCTGAATAAAAAGGAACTAATTGGAAAGATGATACTTTGTTTCTTATCAACAGTAACAATATATAAAACTGGAAATTCCCAATTAAGTTCCACTCGTGCATTGGTTAAAACAATGCTGTTTTTGTTCGGTACACATGCGTACTGAACCGAAAGCCCTGTACAGAATTTATTTTTGGTATGAATACGTGTATCTCAATATCACTACTGAGCAAGTTTACTGTGTCAAAAAAGCTATTTATATGGAGCTGGTTATGTAATGCAAATGTATTAGTTTACGGAGTGGAAATAAGTCTTTATTGATCAATAAGTCATTTATATTTTTTGTCAAAAGGAGTAAAGTTTGTGGACATTTTACTGCCTCTAGTATTTCAGTACTACTTCATCTTATGTGTCAGAGAAACAAGTGTGCCGACATCTTTAGAATTTTGTCTTTGAACTTCTGTTGTTGCTGTAGCACTATAGCATCACTGTTGAAGAGTATTAGTTGGTGAAGTGGATTTACCTATTGTAGAGTTAATGGAAGTTACATGTGTATTGTTATGTTCGAAACGGATGTCATTACAAATGTCAGTATACCGGGCAGATCTTGAAGCGAGCGGTTCACTCATTAATTCACACTGTACAAACCCCAGACAGAAAACAAAGAGAGCAGCACTCAAAAGGCACGAAGCTACATAAGGTCTATAAATAAGTATGTTTTTTAGGTTGCAGCCATAGAAGACACTGCTTGATACAGGAGCAGCATAGCAGACACATAGGTTGATACAGACACAGCTATGACCACATATATTCTATATGCTGCAGCTCTGATGTGCTCACATTACCTATACTGTAAAATTACTATAATGCATAGCCTCTTGTGGATTAGCGCGTTCATTCACATTCTTAAAAGGAAAAGTTTAAGGGCACTGAGCCATGCATAGTTTAACATTTTGCCTATAATTTAAATTCTGGTAGGCCAATGCACCTTTTGCCCAACAGAACCATTAGACCATTATAGGGTGAAGTCTTAGATCAGGATGACAGATTTTGTGCTATGTGCTAATGTGGAGCTCTTTGCCCCTAGCACTTAGCTTCATGAATGTGAACTCTTGACAGCTGTTGCCAGTAATAACAGTACACTCACAACAGTAACAGGACAGATCCCTCAAGCATAGGGGTATGTCTATAGGGGTAGAGATATATTACAGTAAGTCTCATCAATGCTAATAAGCTCCTGAGGGGCTCTCAATAACAATTAGTTTCATCATCTGATCCCCAAGCTATGTGACATGCTCATGAGAACTTTGACTGCCGTATACCAACAACTGCAGATATGTGTGCTCGATGCACTGGGTGAAAATACCATGGCATGATCATTAGTTGACATTAATGTTATTTTTCACACTGTCAGCAGGGTAATAAAGAAGCTTAATTTTCTTAATTTCTACAGATTTTGTCGAATCATGATTATCATTTACAGGTGTAGATAAAAGGCACAATGAAGCAGAAAACAAAACTGCTAGTGCATTGGTGTTCAAAAGTGTTAAAGTGTGTTTACAATGTAATGCAGTTAAATTACATAAATTATACAAGTATTATCAACATAACAATTTGAGTAGAAAATTGAATGAAAAATCGTATTGTATTATGATATTTTTGCTTTAATGACAACAACACTCAAATTACATTAACTGAAAAAACAGTTGTAACCTTGCATAATTTGCAGAACATCTGACCAGCTGTAATAGGTTTAAATTAGATTTTGTTAATCTAATATATTAAAGGGGGAAATTTTGGCTATGTACAAAAAGGACATTTTCCATTATGTAGTGATGTTTGAAGCATTGCTCACAAAGAAGTTACTTTCAAACCAAGCCGCTTTCTGTTGGTCAAACCGGTTTCAACATTTTTGTGGGAAAAATTTTCAACCTAAACGCCTAAACTAAACCTCCTAAACGCATGGATTCCAAACGAAATAAATGACTTTCGCTTGCAAGAATTTGCAGAACAATGGTCAAATTAACTGAGATACATGCACGTCTATTGGATATACATGTATCAAATAGAAAATGTGCCTTCCCTTTTTAATTTGAATTCATTCAGCAAAGTTCATAATGCATATTTATTTCATATGGGTTCATTCATTTTCAAGCACCATTTGATGCCGCTACCCCAAGGGCTAATTACTACAATGAATCCATTCATTCTCCATTAACACAAGAACAAGCTTTATTTTTTTCCAAACAATAGGAGAGAAAAAGCATCTGGAAAGGGCTGAAGGCCGACAGGCATTGATATTTCAAATCGTCCTCAACACAACTGACTATACTCACTCAGCCACAGGCTATCTCAGATGACTCCACCTTTCTTCGCTGCATCAGTAACTACTTCTGAGCGGCAGCAGGGTGAATTTTGGGTAGAAAAATGCTGTGGTTGTGTTATGCTCCTCTGTGTTGTTGACAGGCTGGTCAGGTGTGGGAGGGTGGCAACTCTTGAGGGACAGTGCAGACACCCTGGGTAACTCTAATTGGCCCCAGGTGAATAGTTATGTCAGCGGTGGAGGAGCGTGGGAGCTGTAGAGGGCCTTATGGAAGAGTTGTGCTCTGATCAGTGAGAATGAGAGGGGAGAATCGATCACGCTTACAGATTCACTCATATTCCAAGTGCTTGTTAATGACTGTGTGTGTGTGATGTGATTATGATGGCTGAGAGGTGGATCGTAGGTGGAGTAGTTTTTGGCTACAGCCAGTGTTGTTTGCTCTGCTGATTAGTTTGAGATGTCACTGGCCATAGTTCATCATGATGCCACTTCATAGGATGAATATGAGTTATGAAAAGCGTGTGCTGTCACAAATGAGGCCTGTTTCACTCTGCATGCATAAGTAGTGCGTAAGCAAAGCTGCAGCCTGACTAACAACGTCTCTTCAGCATGACAGCTGTGGCTTTATACAGGAAAGAAAATAATTTATGAAAAGTGATTCCTTAAGTAAGAGGCATATATTATGGAATGTAAGGATATATATATATAATGGAACCATTTTGGTTTAGTGTCTACTCTAGATCACTCACTAAAAGTTAATGTAAAGAAATGTTCATCATTTAATGGGTTAGTTCGCCCAAAAATGCAAATCATCGTCATTTTCTTACCCTCAAGTTGTTCCAAACCTGTATGATTTTTTTCTTCTGCTGAATACAAATGAAAATATTTTGAATAATGGGGTAACGAAACAGTTTCTGGTCCCGATTGACTTCCATCATTTTTTCCACACTATGGAAGTCAATTCTTTAAAATATATTTTTATGATCATGTGACACTAAAGACTGTGGAATTAGCTGCTAAAATTTCAGCTTTGTCATCACAGAAATAAATAACGTTTTTAAATTGTGACCCTGGACCACAAAAGCAGTCATAAGGGTTAAAAAAAAATGTGAGATTAAAACAATAGAAAACGTTTTTTAATCTTTTTTTTGGCCAAACAAATGCAGCTTTTGTGAGTGAGAAACTTTTTTCAGAACCATTTTAAAAAGTCTTACAAACCCCAAAATTTAGTACATTATATGTATTTAGTATACATTATAATGTTTTGGAATTTCATTTCATTTAAAGCTGCTTAGCCAAACAATGAGTATTTTGCCATGTCATAACAATATTGCAAAAGTTTGTGTTCATCAATAATGTTGTGTTCATAATTAGTGCATTTTCAGTGTGTTTTCTCCAAGGTTTTTAGCAATGCAGAGTTGCGCTGCTTACGTGAACAGTGTGAAGACTACGACCTGTTAATATGAGTGCCAAAATGCATACACGCTGCTTATGTGTTAGTGTGAAACAGGCTTTAACAGAAGAAGAGAATGAGCTTCTCGCTTGAGCATCGATTTTGGGAGATAGTCAGCAAAATCAATTTTCCTTTTTTAAAATCATTTATGTGCCAGAGGTAGAGTGTAAAGTTGTTAAAAGCTGTGAGAGAAGGAGGAAATGAGCAATATTGTCAAGCAGGAGGAACTTCCTGAAGGTTGGCTAAGATCATCTGACAAGCCTCGCTGGGGAATAAAATCAAAGCTCGGTTCAACATCAGCTTCAGTTAGCCTAACATGCTTTAAAAAGCGCAGAGCAGTCAGGCATCTCATTTTGAGGAGACTAACCCTTCTAACTCTTTTATCAGCAAGTTTAACCTACACAACAATTAACATGCCACTTTCTTTATGATGACTAGCATCTCTGGCTGCTTTGATGTGGAAATGAGCATAGGTCGCTTTTCCCCTCCTTCCCCATCGCAGAGAATGTTTACATAACGCAGAACGCTGGGAGCCAATGAGAGGCAGCGTGCCAGTGCTGCCAGGAGAGGACCGATAGATCTCAGTGTCTGATCTCCGCTTAGCCATGGGCACTGAGAGGCGGTGGGAGAACCCGGGAATACATTATGCACTCAGGGAATTTTAAAGAGGGGGAGAAAGGTGGAGGATGGAAGAGAGCGAGAGATAAATGGGGGGAGGGGGGCTGTTGGGATGGGAAGGAAGAGGGAAGATTCTCACAGACGATTTGGCTGGACTCAACCACCCAACCCCCTCGTTCTCTCTTTCTCTTTTTGCCTTTCACTTCCTCACTGTAAGAATTGCTCCATCCGATGCTCACTAATGTACTGTACTTTTGTCCTCATTCCACAGTTTGCTTTTGCTTTATTTACCCGAACAAGAGCTTCTTTCCGCTCAAGGTCAAACTCACTTAAGTACCTCCATCTGCATTACGTAACCCCAGTAAATATTCTCTTTGTTTCTCTTGCCTGACTCGAATACTAAAGCACGCATACCACGTTGTGCATGCTGATTTGGAAAGTTAGAGAGGAATCTCATCTTGCACAGCTGATTGAAGTTTAGCACTGCATCTAATTAATTCGATTTATATATTTCATACACACAGTCTGATCACTGGTGCGGGCAGATACTTGTGCAATCAGCCTCTGCTTCATTGATTACTCTACTGGAAAGACCAGCGCTGAGCAGGGTTCATTTATACGTGGGTACAAGTTGGTTTGTGCTCGTTTGGTATTGGACATTGGGGGTTGACAAAAGTAAACTTGCTAGTTAAGCTTTTGATGATTTGTGATTGGTGAGTGAGGGTTTGTTTGGTTAGGATAGCCCAGGTAGATCCTGGAGCTACACCACCAGCATACAATAAATAATAAATAAATAAAATATTGGTAGTACACTATTTATTTTATTTTAAGCAACATTTAAATTATTTGTATTTCATGTTATTATATTTTTTTGCCGGTGAATTTTTCTTCTTTCTCTATTGAAGGCCTTTTAAAAGTCATGTAATGTGACAGATTATTTTGAACTATTTTATTTGCAAGCAAAGTTTAAATTATTAGTATTTTATGTTATTGTATTTAATTATCCAGGATAAAAGAATTGCACATTTTAGATCGCATGCACCTAGGGTTGCAAAGGGGTGGACATTTTCCAGAAACTTTCCATAATATTAAGCAGCACAACTGTATCCAAAATTGATAATAATGCGCATATTAGAATGATTTCTGAAGAATCATGTGACACTGAAGACTGGAGTAATGATGTTCAAAATTCAGCTTTGCATCACAGAACTACATTATATTTTATAGTATATTACAACAGAAAACCATTATTTTAAATTGTAATACCGGCAGTATTGCACAATATATTTTTTCTGTATATTTGATCAAACAAATAAATGCTTGATGAGCAAAACATATGCAATTTTACAAACATAAAGAAAATATTTATATTTCTTTCTTTCTTTCTTTCTTTCATTTATTTATATAGCACTGTATAAATACAACTAAGTTGCCCAAAGTGCTTCATAAAATAGACACAGACAATAATACCTCAACATAATGATAGAACAAACATTACAATTAATTCATTTGTAAAACGTTATCCATTTTAAATGCCACGGAAAGTAAATTATGTTTTGTGTCCGAACTTCATAGATCAAATATATTTAGATGTGGTCTTTGGGCTCAAATGCTGCAAGTGTGGCTTTCGAGAAAATAGGTGACTAGAGGCGATAGTGTGAGGGGGGAGGGTCATTTTTAGACTTTTGTTTTATTATTATCTCACCTAAATGTTTGTTCAGTCATTGTATTTGCTTTTACAATGGTATAGTTTAATTTAGTTGCACAGTATATTACACACAGCACAAGGAAGCTTTAAACTATTTTTTGTAATATTCATGTGATTTACATGAATACTTACCAAGATGGACATGTTGATATTTTGTGTGCAGGATTTAAGAAATGATCTGTTCATGTTATTGGGGAAAGCACAGTACATGTAAGGGGTGTGGCCTCAATAGCCCTGCAGTAAGCAGTGTGCTGTGTGCATGTGATTAAGCAATGTGTAGGGTAGAAATTAAACTAAAATTGCATTAAATCTGGTTGTTTTAACCAAGATTATGCTGCAAGATTTTGTTCTCAACTACATGTAAGTTCCCAGTTCTTGCAATTGTGCACATTTTCAGTTTATTGCCATTTATTCCCATTAATTACCATTTATTCCCATTAATTCCCATGGAAAGTTTCCAGTCTTGAAAATTGAAAAAGCTGAATTTTGCAACCCTACAAACCCCTACCAGGGGTCTCTGTACAAGCCGAGAAACTGCCATTAAGATGAATGGGAGTGCCAACAGATAGCTTTCTCTTGGTTTCTTAGACCCTGCTGGATAAACCAGCATCCCAGTGTTCAAAACATAATATGAGCTGGTTACCAGGGTTTTCAGCAGTCATATTTTATGTTGTATTTTTAATATGGAAGTTTATGGATGTAGAAATGTTATCATACATATTTTATGAAAACCTTGAGGAAATTATTGAGTGGAGGCTATTTGCAGCCAGAAGTGTTATTTCTAAATATTCTTAGTATAATACATATGTAGAGATTTGTGGGGAAAAATATAGATAGTGTGCAGCCATACACAATCAGCTTTGATTTAGTATATTACCTGTGGTTTATGTGTACATAGGTGTGACCCTCGTAATCTTCTAAATCACATAAAACAAAGAGAAATTCTGAAGAAGGAGAGTGTTTCTGGAAAGTGCCATAGTGGGATGAAAATAAGTGGCTCAAAGTGCAATACTTATCCCAGACCTCGATCATTTGCTGGACACAGAGACAGCACAGCGCCAGGGACCTGGAAAATCAATCGATGTGACAAACTGCTTGCCATCTGTTTAGGAGAGTCTTCCTCCTTTGAAACCACCTGCCGAGGGACATTGATCTCAGAGACTTGGGCGAGATATCATTAACATTATTTGTGGACTATGCTAACTTGCCAAGCATTAGTGTTTTCAAAAAGCATAGTCTTTTTTTGGTACGTTTCTGTAAGTGTGGTACCATGGTATTTTGGACATGAAATGTTATCATAGTTTTACCATGTTTTACCATGTTTTGACTGTGTACCATGCAATTACCATAGTGTTTTGAGCTGGGTGCTGTGGTATTATTTCCATAATATTTTACCATAATATTAGTTTTTATGTTATCACAATAAAGTAATGTTGTATGGTGATGACATCAGATGATAATATTATAAATATCCTGATGCTAAAATTCATGCCATGGTACATGTCCAAAATATCATGTGTCCAACTAAAACTAAATAGGTTATGGTAATATTTGTGGAAAATGTAGAAGTTTTGTACAATGATGTAACAGAAGTACTCTGGTATGTATACCATGGTACTGAAATACACATACCAAGAATATAATTTACGAAAAACATACATATCCCTTTTGGTACTTATTTGAACATGCGCCATAGTATTATATGTTTTTTAGACATTTTACCATTGCGTGTGTCTTGATACCATGCTATTACCATGTTAATCTGGGCAGGGTGCTGTGGTATTATCATGTTTTTGGATACAATACCATGGCACATCATACCACCACAGTATTTTTTTTTTGTAAAGCCCTACCATCCTGCGTTCCTTACCTCTAATGTAGCGGGACATACCATCATACCACATACCAAGTTCTGTCGTTCTTTCAAACCAAGGCCACAGCGTGTCTCTCAGTCATCATTGAGTGACAGAAGAAATGAAGAGTGAAGGAAAAGGAAACGAGCTCAGCGGGCATTAACAGAGTGTGCCGTAATTAAATCAGCGTTATTTAATGCTATTCAGTTATCCTTCAGAGGCCTCAGAGAAGACCCAAGCATGTATTAGCGATACAGTATTATCCATACTCCTTCGCAGAGCTCTTATGCCTATCTGTCACTGTCCTGTTTTCAAGTAGCACACAGCAGCACTTATTCCTCACAGGTGTGAGTTAGATAGCGGGACACCACTTAATTCAGATGTTTCCCCTCACAGTTATCTTGCTGTGATCAATGCAACATGACAGTGCTGCTTTTATCGGGGGTATTTATAGGCCAGGCCCTGGTGGTCCATCCCGTCCCCTGACACCGCAAACTCATTAAGGGCCAATCAAACAGCTTCCACACCTACGATCTTGTCTCACGGTAAGTGAAAAAACGTGTCTGTATCTTTGCAAGCCTGTCTGTCACCTGACTGTCCTCGTTGTGATCATGAAAAGAATCTGGAAGGACTCAGGTTCATACTGCAGAGTGTTAGTCAGGCATGAATTGCTTCGAACTGATTGAATGCTTCATTGAAGAAGATAATTCCTGACATGTCACCCTCACGGCTCATCCCTACAGAGTCAAATGTTTGTTGCTCGAAAATAATTCCTGCTTTGTTTACTGAGGGCCCATTACATATGCAGTTTGATATACAATAGCACATTCACAAACCAAGTCAACCATTTAATTAAAAAACAACAAAGCTCTGACAGTTTACATTTAGAGTTGCGCACAAAGTGCCAAACATTACATATGTTTGCTATGGCTAATCCACACTTTACGCTGAAGCGGCTAACAGGGCTACTCCCACAGATATGCGGACATCACAAATCGGTTGCGACGCTGCTGTCACCGCATGCCAAACATGGAGTCTTTTTACGCTTCTCTTTGTGGGCTGTTAAACAAGAGGAGAAGGATCGGCTCTTTTTGAGTCTAATTAGCTAATGGCACAGAACAAGGGAGCGAGAGGCTAAAGGAAGGAAAATAGGATGAGGAAAACAGCAAAGCTAGCAGAGCTAATTAATGAACTTCAAAGGAAAATATTAAAAAGTGAGTAAGACCAGGAGCAACAGTTCGATTAAGTGAATAATTTAGCAGAAGTGCTTACCCTGGCGCCCACATTTTTGTTTTGAGGTAAAAAAAGGGAGAGGACAATACACCACTAGGCATTGTGTCTGCATTGTTGTTAGCATCAATTTTAGCCTGAGGGGCTCGGTAGCTATTCTACAGTTAGCCTAGCATAAAGCAATACTCCCTGACCGATGACTAAACTGTTGGGAGATACATTTCAATTCACAACAGCTAACTAATATGAAATTATGTTTTTCAAGCTTTTCTTTGAATGACTGTCTTTCGTTGACCTTGATAGAACTAGATATAAAAGTCAGCGGCTTCTTTTGTTGTTGAGTCACCTCTTTGACAGCTATTCCCCTGCGCTTGCGTCGGAAACATCAAAAATTGATGTTTGTAAAAGGACTCTTTTATTTTGAGCTGATGCCCCTAGACATAGCCCTTCATTCTGTACTTCTGGATTTCAGTAAGCAGTCCTCACATTCAAACAAAAGGAAACAAAGCATTGACCCTTTAATGTAAGTCAAGAGGACACTAGAGGTGCTGTTTAGGTGACTGAGGTGAAGTTATTAAATAGAACTGTGAAGTGAATGACTGAAATTATTTTGTTGAGGAAGTGATGGTGGAGAGAAGAATAGGGTAATTGAATATTCATCACCAAATTATTTATCTACATATAATATGTTTTGTTATATTAGCCTATAACATAATAGTACAACAACATAACATAAGAAAAACATAACCCTCAGTACTTCTGCTCTGAACATTCAGTGCTTTAGCACCTTTATGCTTAGATTATCTTAGATGTAGATACATTTTATATTATTTTGTGGTATATTATGTTGTGTTTTGTAACAATAACCCTCAATTCAATATTTCAACAGCTTAGAAAATTATGTTATGTTGTGTTTCGTTATTTTACCTTATGTTATGCTGAAATTTCACTAATGTAGTTTTTGTATTCTGCTTGTATAAGGAGTACAAAATAAAAAATGCCATCTGGAGTCTCAAGGCAGCAATTTATTCATTTGCTTTAAAATTAGGCTGTTGCAGGAGCCGTTTCTCCCTGGAGTATGTACCTATTTCAAGAGCTCTACGAGGGTCAAGATTTGGTCAGTGGAGGAAAAAAATAGCGTCCTCGTTTAAACAAGAGCAACTGCCACTTTAGAGCCCTGTACATGCAATTTACAGATTAGCCAAACCTCCCACAAACTGCTGTAGTTATAGCTCCAACACTCCAGAGACAGATCCCGTCTACAATAAACAGAGATAACTAGCAAAATGATTCACGCTTTAATAGAGCGGTTGACATGACACGTTGCAGCAGATTCCTACAGTTTGACTATACTTCATCTGAAATTATTTTAAACAGTATTCCTTGTTGTGATAGATTGTGGCCTCATATTAATTGAGACAATACAGTACGTGCCGTATTTATATACACCACAGAGTTTATTTGTTACACCACAGGACCGTTTAAGTTTAATTAATATATATTAAAATATAATAAAACATTTAAATAACAAATCTAAAAAGTATTATATTACATATAGGCTTGTTATATTTGTCTACAGTGATTTATATGATGTTTGCTTGTTTCTATTGTTGCTGCAGCTATTGAGGGACTCTATAGATTTAATTTAGCTGTTTAGGTCCTTAAAGCACTCAGTATTCCGATCACTTTCTATACCACCTCTCAAGTTTGTAGCCTTGTGCCTCTGTGTTAAATTGACCGTTCTGTCTCAGACCAGTCATGCATTTCAGTAGTGAGGACAGCTTTCCACAGGAGCCCTCCTGATTAGAGTCAGTCAAAGGAGAGTCGATGGAGGGTGAAAGCAGAGCAAAGTACTGTTTAGAGCGTACACACATTCATCTGGATTTTTTTGAGGCTGTTCGTACCGTGCCGTATGGTCGCTCTTTTATGTGTGCAGCCGGCCAGTGTTCAGCACACTTTCATTTGCAGCAGAAGGGGGGCTGGCCGGGTCACTTGCCTTGCAATAGATGGATCTCCCATGAGCTCTGGTCTGAAACCGATTTTTCAGCTATGTTTATGAGACAAGAAAGAGAAATGGGGACAGCGGTGAATTGTGTCTAACTGGCAGGACTGCTGAACACATGCTGTATTTGTTGATTAATTCTTTGAAAAAGGCAACAGATGGTAATGTTTTTCATCTGTCAGTGCAATTACAAAATCAATCAACCTTCCTCAACCTTCACTTCAAATAGTCCTAATTTATTTATCATCGGTGGCATACGGGTTGCATATCAAAATTTGTTTTGTATTTACTGAAGTATGTTTATTTACCTTGTGAGAGTGATAAAGGTCTGCTGTTGCAGATATAGCCACAGTTTAATCTCATTACATTATCTCACCTGGAAAAGGGTTTTCTGTAAATTTTCTTCATCAGTTAAGGTGCAAGGCAGTTACTAAATCATCTGGGATATATTGCTGCTTTATACAATCACAGTTTCAGCTGGCACATAAACTTGCTCCAATCTCACAGTATCCAGGTCTGCACAGGTCAGTTTCTGGAAACGTTTCATGTATAATTTAAGGTTTGTGTCGAATTTTGGTTTGTAATTATTTAAAATATATGGTAATAATAACAGTAAGAAGAAGAAAAATAAATAAAAAGCCATTTTTTTATTTAAGCAAAAATTGTCTTGTGAATGCACATGTAAACTTCATCTTTTATTCAAAACTGCAGTCAGAAGTTTTTTTGTCTTTCTTATTTTTCTTTTTCGGTTCATATGTGACAGACCTGAGCAGCACAAACATTCTTTATAATTACTAATAAACAGCAAATGTGCTAGTAATATGCATGCTAATAAACAACTAGTTAATAGTGAGAATTGATCCCTAAACTCAAGTGTTACCTTATATTCCTTTACAGTTCCCATTCCTGCATCTCTACATCTGGGTTTATCCTAGAAATGTAGCAATTTTGGATTTAATCTTAAAATTTGACAACTGCGGTTGGGTCGAGTCACAGTGTCTCGTTTATAGGCCATGTTCGGGTTTCAGCTCATCTGTGTGGATTTGTGCAGACTACTCAGCAGTCACCTTCACCGTGCTAGTCTTCTGAGTGTAGAGGCAATCAAGAAAGTCATTCTCTCTCCTTCTGCACAAAGTCACAATCATGTGTTGTAAAGTGGGTGATGATAGCTGGCGGGTGAGCTGTGTATGGGGGCATGGCCTCATTGGAGTCCTGTCAGTGTAGAGAAGAGGCTCTTTCACTGTGGGAATTCAAGAGTCTTGTCTAGTTTCAGACACGAGTGTAAAATCCACTCCACGACAGCTTCGAGCCTTGTTTCTTAGGTGACTTCATCTGTAGGACTCTCACGCAGAGGCTGAGTGTCTCCTCTGTGGACAGCTGTCCAGCATCATTAGATTTCCTCCATCAGGGAGACACTGTGCCTCACCTCTGCCAGGTGAAGTGAGACGAGACTCAAAACCTCTCAGTTCCCTTCAGCAGAAAGCCTTTGTTCACACTGCATGCAAATCCGATTTGGTTTTGAAATCCGGTCTGATCCGTCCGCACCGTCATTGTGTATGTGATAAAATCTGATCCGTTTGTTCAGACCGTGTAGTCAGTATCCACTGTATATCTGTTGCTACAGTATGTAAGCGTCAGCACAAATCTAAGATACTTGCATTTAACCAACTGGGGGTAACTGTCAGTGTGAAAGGAGAGGACATAAAACTGGAAATTATACCTCTGCTCATGTCCATCATGATATCTAGCTGCCGAGCTCAACTCACAAGGCACATCAGACAACATAAGCGATAGAAGTGTTTTATGCATATAGTGTGGCCAAAACTGCTGACTCTATTGTTCATTTAGTATTCACTGCATAATGAATGTCACACAGTCTATATATGATGAAATAGTGAGCAAAAAGGAGCGTATTCGAGCTCCAGTAGTGCATACTGTGTATTTTGTTACAGGCACATCGTGTATCGAATAAGAAAAAACTACCTGACATTTGATATGGCCGTTGAGACTGAAATATTTGGAATCAGATAAAAAAAAAATCGGATTTCAAACCACATATTGGATCAGGTTTGTAAACATTGATTTAGAATTGGGATTAACATAACATTGGGATTAACATAATTAAGTCTAAATTACTTTATTAGTAATAATCAAATATGATATATATTAATAACTTGATTAAAAATGCAGTAAGAATTGTTATATTGTGAAATAATATTATAGTTTAAAATATGCATTTCTATATCTTTAAAACGTAATTATTGCTGATGGCAAATCTGCATTTTTAATAGTCATTATTCCAGTTTTTAGTGTCAGTTTCCAGTTCTTAGATTTATGATCCTTCAGAAATCATTCTAATATTCTGATTTGGGTGTTCAAAAAATTTTCTTATTATTATTTCCCCCCCTCAGGATTCTTTGAGGAATAGAAAGATCAAAAGAACTGCATTTGAAGGTATTTGAAATAGAAGTCTCTTTTAACATTACAAATGTCCCTTTTGATCATTTTAACACTTTTAATGCTTTTAAAAAGTATTAATTTATTTAAAAAGCAAAAAATTCTGACCCCAAATGAATGAATGCTAGTGTACATAACAGACATAGCTTAAGGTTTTTACTAAAGCAATAATTTGCTTTGTTCTTTTTTCCATTTTTATTTTCTTATCCATTATTACTGTTCCCTCTTAGAGGATTTATCAGAGACCCACGTGGCTCTTGACAATTTACAGACAAAAAGTACTATAATTGTCATCCATCGTGTCATAATCCATATTGTAGTCTAACAATAAGACACTTTCCGACTGCTACTGTTTGACTTGGCGCTCTAAGATTCATTCCATGAGAAAAGAATAAGAATATTATGCATTTTTCATGTCCTGCCCTCTGAAAATAAGTCACACAGGAGCCAAAGCTTCGGGTCCTGCCTCCAGTATCATGCAAAAGAGCGGACAAATCTCCTCGTTGAGACTTCCGTACGTGAAAGCTCATAATTTCACGTTTAAAATGATTATGGCCCCTGCGAAGCGGCACAGACTCCCCACAGGCATGTCGCTCCTTATTCGGTGCCGTAGCCATCCATGCAATCTGAGCTGCCTAACAATGAGTCAGAAATTAGGACCGACGCTGCCTGTGGTAAGATGCCACACTCCCGATCCGGTAATTGTATCCAAAAGTATTATTTCTTCCCATGGAGCTGCTGCAGTATCCCTGCTGTGTTTCTGTCTGAGCGGAGGGGAATAATGAGGCCGGCTGTATGCTGCGAGGAGGCTGTGGACGGCCTTCATCATCAGGATGGGTCGCTCCCTCCAGAGCCCAGGAGCCTGGCTGCAGATCTCTACCATTGTGACCGGAGGCAGAGTTACGATCCAGACGCCATCTATCATACAGCAGCCTGCTAAACAGTCAATGGCTCTGATTAATCACCACAGCTGAGCATTGCTATAGGAGGACTGATTGAGTCTGGATATTAGAGCTTTGTTTTTTATGCCCTCCATCAATGCCACATAATATATTAGATTGCATTTTGCCTGAATTTAGTCACTCGCTGTGATGTGTGATGCAAACTCATTGAGAAACCTGCTAGAACATTTCAGTAATTGGGTCAATGAAATATATTAAAGTGTCTACGATAAATTAAATGAAAAATCTTTATACACCCTTGCCAAGTTCTTGGAAATGGACTCTTTGTATTCGTGTTGGTTTCAAATGCTTTTGAAAAGCTTTTATACCGTTTTCAAGAAACTTTTCAATCTAATGACTTAAAGGGATAGTTCACCCAAAAATTGTCATCATTTATTCACCCTCATGTCATTTGAAACCTGTATGAATGTCTTTTTCATGTTGAACATAAGAGAAGATATTTTGAAGAATGCTGGTAATCAAACAGGTCCCATAGTATTTCTTTCCCCACTGTGAGAGTCAATGGGGACCAACAGCTGTTTGGTTCTTCAGAATTCTTCAAAATATCTTTTGTGTTCAACATAGGAAAGAAACGTATACAGGTTTGCAATGACTTGAGGGTGAGTAAATAATGACAATTTCATTTTTTTGGTTAACTATTTAACAGTCATGTGGTGAGCTCAAGTAAAAAAAATATATTTTAATATTTTCCTTACAAGTTGCATATTCATATAATAATTGTATACATTTTTATAAAAATATATTTTATCTAAAAATAACGTGTATGATAAAAGGTTTTTATTTGTTTATTGTATCTTTTATTTTTACAAATGATATTATTTATTCATAAATAAATGTAAGTGTTTGGGAAGTCACTCCACATGACATTTGACCTGAACTTGAACTAGTCTTGCCTTTTCAAAAAGATCAACAATTGTTTGTTTTTTACTTCGACTTTGACACACAGTCCTGAAGGTCTGCAGGGGTCCTGTCTGTATCATTTCCTTGTTCTTTTTTAAATGAATGTTTCTCTATGCTGATTGCACCACATGCTTTTAGTTTTTAACAAATTCATTTTCATTATTATTTTGTTTTATAAATGAACTGTAACGCTCATTGGAGCCCTGCATGGACCTCAGATATAAGCCCCTAGCCCGGCCCTGGCCCGGTTGTGTTTGTAATGGCAAAGTGATTGTATTATTTTTGTTTCATTATTTTATTAAAGGGTTAGTTCACCCAAAAATGAAAATTATGTAATTATTTACTCACCCTGATGTCGTTCCAAACCGGTAAGACCTCCATTTATCAACGGAACACAAATTAAGATATTTTTGATGAAATCTGAGAGCTCTCTGACCCTCCCATAAACAGCAAGGGTCCTTACACGGTCAAGGTCCAGAAAAGTACCAAGATGATTGACAAAGTAGTCCATGTGACATCAGTCTGTCAACTGTAATTTTACAAAGCCACGAGAATGTTTTTGCGCCAAGAAAACAAAAATAAAGATTTTTTCATTGTCTATGGGAGGGTCTGAGACCGAGTTTGAGTTTAGGAGCCTGATGGCCTGGGAGAAGAAGTTACTCCTAAGTCTCTCAGTTTTTGCCATCATGCTCCGGAAGCACTTGCCATATGGCAGTAGAATGAACATGAATGATGCGCTCAGCTAAGCACACGACTCTCTGCAGAGCTTTGCAGTCCTGATTTGAGGCGTTTCTATACCACACTGAGATGCACTAAGAGCAGGGAACTCAGGACACAACCCTGTGGGGCTCCTACGTTCAGGGTGATGGAGTTGGAGGTGAACTGGCCCTCATTTTCACCACTTGAGGTCTGCCGGTGAGGAAATCTTGAATCCAGTCACAGAGTGAAGAGTTTAGGCCGAGGTCTGTGAGTTTTAAAGCTAGCTTGATGGGGACTATTGTATTGAAAGCTGAGCTATAGTCAATGAATAGCAGCCTTACAAAGTTGCCATTTTTGCTGTCAATGTGTGTGAGGGAAGAGTGAATGACGTAAGAGATGGCATCGTCAGTAGATCTATCTGGGCGATAGGCAAACTGAAGAGGGCCCAAAGTAACAGGGATGCAAATGGAGGAGCAAATGTGGTTCTTTACAAGTCTCTCAAAAACCTTCATGACTATTGATGTGAGGGCAACTGGACGATAGTCATTCAGGCAAGAATTATTGTTCTTAGGCACAGGGATGATGACAGATTTTTTAAAGGAGGTGGGAACCACAGAGGTAGCAAGGGACTCGTCAAAGATGGATGTAAACAAACCAGCATGGCAAATGTGTGCTATTAGGTAGTGATCGACCGATATAGATTTTTAGAACCGATACCGATTATTTGTACGTTTATGTACCCGATTATCGATATGCAGAACTGATATTTATTTACTGTTATAAAGTTAATAAATAACAGAGTGAAGTAAGTCCATTCTTCACTTAGTTTTTTCCTCCTTTCAGTCATCTTAACAACAACAAACAACTGTTGAAAATTACCATTCATGTAAAATTGAATCTTCAAATTACAACAATAAAAACATTTTATTTATAAAAAGCATCATCAGCAACACTGATATTAACAGTAAGCTAAATAATGTCTAATGTTTTCAAATGAAGAAGATAAAGGGCAGAAGTCATATCAACTTCATTTTAAACTACAGTTTTAGGTTTATAAGCTGTTGAATAGACTAAAGAGTGAAGAATAATTCACTGATTAATATTCTCTAGAATATTGAAATAAGCTATAACAAACAAAACATCGTATTTTATTGCATTTCTTAACTGGCATGTTTTATCAGAATTATTAAAATGTTTTTGTCATTCTAAATTATGAAAACTGCTGACAGAGCGGTTTATCTATTTACACAGAACTATACTCAAACTGCAATCGCTTGGGGAGAAAATCAATAATTAATTTCGATAGAGATGTATTTATTTAGATGTTTATTTGTGAAATAATGGTTCTATAGTAAATGTTAATATAATTTAGTGCGTTTCAAACAAGTGAATCTTGTTAAAAGTTACATGCGGTGGTCGTGCTGGAGCATTTCCTGAGTGAACAGTGCCCACTGCTCTAGGTGTTTGTGTATGGTGTGTGTGTGTGTGTGTGTGTGTGTGTGTGTGTGTGTGTGTATGTGTGTGTCCACTGCTCCAAGTGTGTGTGTACTTGGATGGGTCAAATACAGAGAACACATTTCACTGCTGGTTATACTCTGTATAATTGTGTATGTGAAAAAAAAAAATTATCAGTTATCGTTTTTTTCAAAACCGATATCCGATTATGGTAAAATGCTTAAATATCTGGAAAAATATTGGTAAACCGATATATCGGTCGATCACTACTATTAGGCATGTATCCAATAGTTTGTGTGGAGCGTGAAAGCTGAAGCATGCTTTGCAGGACATGGAGGCGCCAGCACGATCACTTGCATTTTTTTCAGTGGAAACAACTTAAAATATGCCGTCATTTTTGCTCATAAAGGTAAGAGTAATACACCATTCCAAACTGTAAATGGTCTGCTTTTATTTGTGTGCACTCACAATATCAACTAAATGTTTCATAAAATTAAGAAAACAAACACGATGCACTTTCTGCCCTCAGTTTTGAACAAGAGCGCTTCACAAAAATGAACAGAAACTCAGCGATTACAAGCCACACAGACATGATAAATATATCTATAGAAAGCTTTAAATGACTAATTAATGAAATAAAACAAACAGTCACGGTATCATGGTCTCGTGTTGTTTCCACCAGCATGGCAGTTTTTGGTTTTCATCACTGATGGATGTCTAAAATATAAAAAAAATAGGAAGAGGCCTAAAACAGGCCTGATGCCCGGCCCACGTCTGAGCTATGACGTGAAAATTGGCCCGAAGCCTGGCCCTAGGGGCGTAAAAAAGTCGTTGCCTGTTGGGCCCGGGCTGTAATGCAGCTCTCAAACACTCATCATATCAGATGTGAATTATAGTCAGTGTATGTATCAATTTGATGCGCTGATTTAAAATGATGTATCAGCCTTATGAAGTGCCCTTGAAACAGCAGCGGTGTCATCGTGAAGGCTAGATTTGGCTCTGTCATCCAGCATGGCTGTCATTTGGGGAAACTTGTTTAGAATGGCAGCACTCTCTCTCGCTGTCCCTTTCTCTTTCTCTTTTGGCAGCGTCAGTACATCCTCGCTCCTCTTGACATAACAAGGTCCGGTTCCCAAGCCCCCGCATCAGATGCGGGCAGCAGATAGCCCCAGCGATAAGTGGCTTTTCTCCTCTCTTTTATCTCGCATGGAAGAGCTTTGCCTTGGAGCTTTGCATTCACAACATTGTGGCAGCCCTTTGCTTTTCCATATCATTAAAAGCCCCCAGTGTCTAGCAGGGCTGGCATGATGGCAAAAGGCCTGCTTGTGGCAAGAACACAATAAGTGGGGCTGGAAAGCCTCCAGAATCACATCGTACAAAGCCGGGGCAATGCCTCGCTCACCATAATATGTAACGCAAGTGTTTGCAATGCCAAAGATTCGGATCCACCACCTTTGGAATTACAGCAGTGTGTGTGTGTGTGTGTGTGTGTGTGTGTGTGTGTGTGTGTGTGTGTGTGTGTGTGTGCATGTGCCTCAAGTGATCCTTTGGTACAAAGACTCAGGCAAAAAAGTATGTAAGACTTCCTATGAGGCTTAAAGAAATGCTCACATGCTGCCGTCTCGACTATTAATAGCAAAATCACTGAATTCTGCCACAGGAAAAATGTACTTGCTTTTGTGTGTGTGTGTGTGTGTGTGTGTGTGTGTATATATATATATATATATATATGCATTTATGAAATGTTTTTAGAGATTCGTTCTTTCTGGCGGGGATGCTTTGTTTTGCTTTGCTTTATTTTGCTTTATTTTTCCAAACAAAGTCAGTTTGAATTGTCAAAAGTGGTTTACAAATATATTAGTTTAACCCACTGATGCATGGTGTCTACCATTTTAAACAATTGATGTTGTGGAGTTACATGCAGACCCCCATAAATGATGACTTTTGACCTGTACCTATAACTCTATATGTCTGTCTTCTTTATTATCAGTGTGAACATTCAACATGATTGTTGAATTACCTCTTTTATATTTTTTTAAATCTTCTGCAGTGAAGTCTCTCAAAATGCATTGCTTTAATAAAAGTAGAAGAAAATTAAGAATAATAATTTTCTTGTTTTTAAATAAAAGAAGCTGAAGAAGTTTTCCTTCTTTGGGATTGAATTATTAATGCATCAAAGGGGTTACAAATAAATACAATTAAATTTTTCTACCACCGCATTTATGTCCTTCACAAAACTTTAGTGTGTGAGCAACGTTTCAAATTTTCTGAAATTATGTTTACCAGAATATCACTGTTCAGCTCCGCTATTGTTGCATATTTTCTCTAGTTTAGATGTGTCAAGGTCTCTGCCTAAAAGCAGCTTCAGATATTTGAATGTGAAGATCTTCTGAATATCAAAGTTTGAAGAGATAAAGGGAACACGACAGCAGGTGAATGAGGAGCGGCGTGCTGTGAGGAACTGAAGCGTGTTTGTTTAGAATTCTCCATGATGCTCCGCCTATTTGGGAAAGCAGGTGTGTGTGTGTGTGTGTGTGTGTGTGTGTGTGTGTGTGTGTGTGTGTGTGTGTGTGTGTGTGTGTGTGTGTGTGTGTGTGTGTGTGTACATGAGAGAGAGATATGTTTGATATTTCTGAACACGAGCGTCAGTCCGTTTATGATTCAGCTGTCTCCTCATCATGTCTGGTAACACCCGCACCACCACTCGCCCGAAAAAAAAAATACATTTATTGTGCAATCTTGTGTTTGGCGATGGAACCAATCAGCGGTTATTTTTAGTGAGGTTATGGAAACCACTGTAAATTCACAGATCGATTTTTCACCATGAGCCATAAACAAATTCCTGATGTGCTTTGGGAGAGTTTGAGAAGGTCAGATGCAACAGGAGAAATGTGTTCCTGGAAAGATAGTGTTTCACGCACACACACACAGTTGTGATCCCTCAACATATGATGGGATGTTCTGCTCAAACTGATACATGTCCCCTCGGTAATCTGTTCATGCTTGATTAGAAAGAAATATCTCCACAGCGTTTACGTTGAAGGTCAGGAGCTCCAAACTTTCAGGAGATTTATTCCTTTTGATAGTATAAACAAGTGATTAGACAAACAAGTCACTTGGACTTGTTTGAAAGGACCTAAAATACATTTGTCCGCTTAATGTAAACATGGCTGTGGAGAGATGGGATTGAGGTAACAGTTTGGGAGTGTGGCTAATCTATAACAGGTGGGCCTGGTTTAGACTGTGAGAGCTGAATTACAGTAACATATCCAGAGATGTTCCGCTGCATGGAAGTAATTTACGGCACGTTTTAAGCGACACGGGTGTTTATTATTGTGTGTGTGTGTGTGTGCGTGCAGCCTTTAAGAAAGCACTTGATGTGGGTTGTGCTGTGAGGAAATCACCGTGCCAATAGTATGTCTTGTTAAAGGACAGACAGGCAGGTGCTGGAGAGGGCAGCTTGTCTAGATGAGAGGACAGGACCTTATTCTGAACACTGAAGGCATATGGACCAGTGCCTGAATGTGCTTCCTCGCTTACAGAGGTGTGAGTGCTTTCTGCTGTTTTCACTTAGATACATGTTGCTCTGTAAAAAAGGAAGGTTTATAGAGTTCACATACGGCACAAGGACACTTTTAGAAAACATTATGCTCTTCGTATTTTATTTAAAATAAAATAAACTTGACTTTGACACACAAACACACACACGTGTTTTGATGTCACTATTGATGAGGATTGTATCTCTGTGTGTGTGTGTGTGTGTGTGTGTGTGTGTGTGTGTGTGTGTGTGTGTGTGTGTGTGTGTGTGTTATATATATATATATATATATATACACACACACACATATATATATATATATATATATATATATATATATATATATATATATATATGTATTAATTGAAAGCAATACAGACTTCATACTAACATGTTGTATAAACACTACGCTATAAATATTATATAATATAAAATATATATAGAAAAATTATTTTGCATTATAATAATGTAAAATGTAATAATGCAATAATCATTGATGGTACAAAAAGGTGTTTAATTTTTACTGTGCAAACTGTAATTTCTTTTTTTCCCTTCATTTTTGTCAATGAATGATGACCCTGACATATCATTGACAGACTCTCTGAGATTTGCCGAACAGAATTGCTGCAAGGCAGTAAGACTTGCTTTCAGAAAATATATCTTTAAAAAGTGTCATCTTATTTCATTGGCATGTTTGTTACAATCGTATAAACCTCAATGCATTTATTTTATTTTTATTTTGTCAGCCACCATTTGCTTTGCAGTCAAAGGCATATACTCCCAGGACTCTGACATCAGAGTACTGTCACACATTCACAGCCTCTGTAGGTCACACTGACTTTCAAACTGATTCACTCATGCTATCTTTTGCCTCTCCTCCCGTTCTCTCGCTCTCTCTCCCTTTTTTCTTATGCTGTAAAAAAGCAGAATTCTCATGAAACGCATACTATGTAGAGAGAAAATCAAATGCGAAGCATGAAAAATTATTTGATGGTGCCACTGTGGTTCAAAGCTTGGATTAAGGGTGCAATTTAATATGAAGTTTATGATTTATATGGAATCAACTCGCTGACTAAATTTGCCGTTTTTGTGAGCATAATCAACATTTTCATTGATATATGTTGCTACTGCACTAACCCAGAGAAATGAATAAAGGTAAACTAAGTTGTTTTTAAAGAGGTCTATTTTAAACCCTACTCAAAGATTTTTTTTCTCATTACAGTATTACAACGAGTGTTTGGTTTTCCGTGTGTTCTGGTTTGCCATTCTCTCTCTGCATAATGGTGACCTAGATAGAAAATGTGCATTGTGGTTATTCATTCCAGCTTATTCTGTTGTGTTCCCTGTGATTTTATGCCTAACAGATTTAGCCTTTGTGTGTGAAACTTTCCTCTTTGCTGCTGTACGGTTTGAATGGAGGCCAAATAAAAGGCTGAACTACAGAATATTTCAATTGTCCGTGTACAGGAATTGTTATGTCAGTCATCCTAATGTGTGGCTTTGGCGGTCTAATGCTCTGAATCTCCTTTGCAGGTTCTGGCAGGGTGAATATACGGTGGCCGTGAGCATCAATGACTATCTGGACGTGTACTGTCCGTACTACGAGACGCCCCAGCCTCACAGTCGCATGGAGCGCTACATCCTGTTCATGGTCAACCATGATGGTTACCTCTCCTGTGAGCACCGCATGAGGGGCTTCAAGCGGTGGGAGTGTAACCGGCCCCAGAGTCCCGACGGACCCCTGCGCTTCTCTGAGAAGTTTCAGCTCTTCACTCCCTTCTCGCTTGGTTTTGAGTTCCGACCTGGACACGAGTACTATTATATATGTAAGTGTGTATTTTTAAGTGCTGTTTCAGCAGTGATGTGGTGGACTTTTGAAATGAGAAGTGAAAGTGAGTGGTTGCCAACGTTTATGACTCTCCATTGTCCACAACAGTATTAAAAAGCCGGATATTTCTAGTTTGTAGTTTATAGTTTCAGGATTGCTGAAATTGGAAGAACTGAATGTTGTTCAGGGATACCACTTCTTAAAACGGATACATTTACGTCACTTTTTTGGAAAATACTTTTTTTGTTCACTCCCAATTTCTACCGATATAATAATTTAGGGCTTGGCATAACTAGAAAAAAAGTACATTCATTATGAAAATGCTAATGGAGTTGCAAAATTTTATTAATTTACTTTTCCAGGATTTCCTAGAAATCATACTTTTATCCCCTATTAACCCTGTTATTTTTGTATTTTTAAATATTATTTGTAATTATTATGTATAATTATTTATAGTATTATATATGATCATAGTTTTCTATTTTTATTATTAGTATTTACTTGAATTTGTATTGAATTTTTTGTTACTTTATGAGCTTTTGTAATTTTTTTAGTTGTATATAAAAAAAAATATTCAGTTTGAGTTTTATTTTAATTAGTACTTTTAGGACATCAACATTTTATTACTTGTTTTGACTTATTTTAAATAATAATAATTTTCTGTCCCGCTTGGCGGTTTGGAGTGCCCTTGACCTCTGCTTGAGAATCACTGCTCTGTCGTTTGTTGTTTTCTCAAAAATAAATTCAAGCTCCATTTCCATTTGACGTTTACTCAATTTTAAGGTCAAAGACTTATTGAACTTCATTTTTACGTTTAATCCTATTATAATTTTGAGTTGATATTGGTTGAAGTTTAGAAATAACAAATAATTAGTACAATAAAACATAAGCATATTTTGTTTAGTAATTATTGGCTATTAGTCAGCAAATGCTCGGTAAACAGGATTAATGACAGTCACAGACACAGGGGTACGTCTTTAATGAAATCAGTCTGAGTGATTACTATACATAATTTCAGTTTTATTTTGATTAGCACACGAGTTGTTTACTTTGTAATTAGTTCATTTCCACCAGATCGACCCATTCAAGTGGATTTGTGGACCGGCTGTGAACATGACAGGCAGGCATTATCACACTGACAGGGTCAATCAGCCAATCACAGAGACTTTCTGTGACTTTTCACGATCTCTGAGAACACAATGAGCTCCATGGAAGCAAAAGAGACGCTGCCTCACTCTGAAACTTCATCCGCTGGCAGACCTTAGAAAAATAAGACCTTTACGCACAGTTTGAGCTCTTATTTCGTACTATTTGTTTTGTTATTTCTGTTCTGTCATTTGAATTTTTCTTGCGTCCTCAGACAAAAAGCCCCATAATTACAGTACATTTAGAAATACGCAAATAGTTTGTGAGAGAAAAAGAGATCCTTTAATCTAAAAAGCTTTAGCATTTCCTAAATGAGAAACATCCAACAGCTCATTCCCATTAACCTCACAAAGCTTTAAACTGGTGGGTTCAAATGGGAAACTCGTCCTTCACGCGTTTGTCCTACTGTCCTCCAGTGAAGACAATTTGGTGTGGCTAAAGCACATTAAAAGTAGACATGTTTTTCCTCATCAACCGCCTAGCTGTTTTAATAAGATAACACGAAAGACTTGTCTCCGGAAGAAGCTAGGAGAAAACATGGAGAGGCAAGCAAATCAATCATTTATATGGTAATTACAATTCCTGACATGGGCGGCTGTGGTTTGGGCAGATGTGGCTGGGCCGGGAGCCACCTGTGTACAGTACAGAGAGCCCAGCGTCTTTGAGCTCTCGCCGGCTTTGTGTCGCAGAGCCACACTGTCCATCAGCAGCCATCCCCCGTCTGCACCGCAGCCGGACGGACCTTGCCACAGATCCTACATGCTTTTCATTTGACTGCTGATTATTCCCTGATTGACAGCTCAGACTGAAAGGGAGCGAAGCAGGCGCGGAGGGGGCGTCGTTCTGAGTCAACATCCCTTCCACCCAAACCCCCCTAAATCAGCAGGGCGTATCGCTGCTTATCATACACGCCGCAGTGTTGTCTCCGCACACGAGAGAGAGAGAGAGGGAGAGATGCCACAAAGAGCAGGCAAAAAAAAAGTTCAAAGATACCCTTCAACTCTGTGTTTCTGCCCCTGTCCCCCCAAACTGATTTTTATGCAAGCTCCCAGCCTGGTCCTACATTGTGATGGCTTTTGTTTCAGGGCTGGAAAAGGCCTTCGCACACCCCCGCTCCCCCGCCAAGGCAACTCCATTCAGAACCCCAGCCACTCCCTGAGAGGATTGTTTGTATACCGGCAGCTCAGTCCCTAAGGGGATTGATGCTTTGCGGCAGGGTCGGTGGGGTCGTTGATGAGAGATGGATCTGAGAGGTTATCACTGGGAAGTGGGGGCTGATCTCGATTGTCTGCTGGTAAAAGAACACGTCCATCAGACCTGGTCAGACTTAACCCCCGGACTTCCATCTCTCCGCCCGTATTGATCGGCTGTGATGACATCTTGACAGGCGTCTTCTACACAGCTGCCGGCGGTTGAGGTTGGGTGCTCTCCAATGAACCTAGGATCCGGTGTGGTGAACATGCCACAAGAATACACAATGACCTGGGATGGGCGCTGGGGCTGGGGCTGGGGCTGGGCGCTGGGGGAGGGTTGTTCAGGTTGAAGAAGACAAACTCTAGACAAGAGTTGGATTTTTTTTCTGGGATCTATAGAAAATTTGAGTATGAATTCTAAAACATCTAAAATTTCTCTAATAGTCGTTAGAAAAAACAGATACTTTGTCTGCTTAATATACAAAGTATTTTTTTAAATATTTTAATATATTTGAATTACATTTTGGCTGTGATAAAAAAAAAAATATACTATATATAAAAGCCAGTAGTTTATTTTTAGAAACAATATGTCTTTCTATCACACTTGTTTGTTTTTTTAATCACACATTTATTAAAAAATATATATATATTGTAAAAATGCAAACATACAAGTTTGGGGTCAGTAAGTTTTTAAGTCTATCACCAAGGCTGCATTTATTTGAACAAAATACAGAAAATAAATGTAAATATTATTTCAGTTTAAAATAACTGTTTTCTATTTGAATATATTTTAAAATGTATTTTATTCCTGTGATGCTGAATTTTCTGCTCTTTAGGTTATATGATTCTTCAGAAATCATTATAATATGCTGATTTGCTGCTCAAAAAACATTTCTTATTATTATCAACATTGAAAACAGTTGTCTTGCTTAATATTTTTGCTGAAACCATGATAATTTTTTGGTCAGGATAATTTATGAATATAAAGTTATTATAAATTGTAAATATAATGTATATATTATAAAAATACTGTACATTTTGTTCAATGTAATGCATCCTAGCTGAATAAAATCTTTACATTAAAAAGTCTTACAGACCCAAACCTGTTTTTTTATATTTAACTTTACATAAAACATATACAAGTTTTATATCTAAACCTTTTGAGCCTTTATTCAGATAACATCATATGAAGATGGGGAAGGAAGTGAAAGAGAGATATGGATGGGAGGGGGAAAGTTGTATTTAATTTGTGGGTCCTTGCCATCAAAAGTGAAACCTCTGCTCTTGACCAATCCCATTGCAAATATCCTGAGAAGGACATTGAAATAAGCAGTTTTCTTCATGTGCTGGGTTTTCTTTTGTGGACATCTGACTGCAGTGCAGTTGAGCTCAAATAAATGATTTCACTCTGCCCTTCTTTCTCACCAGACCCTTATAAGGACATAAGCAGTAGAGTTGTTGTGTCTGTAGAACACCGATGAATGAAGTAATCTGTCAGAAAGCTTGTGTCTGGGGAGCAGAGATGAACGGTGTTGATGATGTTCTGGTGAAGCCGATCTGTTGGCTGACTGCTGACTGACTCAATAGTGATTCTTTGCTCTCAGGTCACTGAGTGCTATGTGGGGTAATTTGCCATGGGAACACTGTGTCGCAGACCATTGTATGTGAAGCTGGTGAAGGTCAGAGCAATTTCCTCCGAATGAAGAAAATCTCCGACTTTATTCCTGATTTGGTTGTCAAGGTTCAAACTAACTCACAAGCTTGAGAGACGTTTTCACAAGTGTCACCAAGAGGATCTTAATCAGATCGATTCATTGGCTTGTTGAATGATTCTGTTTGTCACAAGCACATTTAGCTCATTATTTCTCTTCAACTTCCTTTTCAACAGCCTCTCCTCATCCTAACCATGCTGGCAAGCCGTGTTTAAAGTTGAAGGTGTACGTGAAGCCTACAAGTAAGTCATGCTCTGTTTTGCCCTGCCGGCGTAGAAAATAATATCCACTCATGTCTACATGCCAACCTTCTGTTGGAATGCAAATAAGCAGCGTTTGACACATTTTCCAGGAACATTTTGTTAATGAGCTGTCATTTATTTTCAAGCTGCGGGAATGTGTTCAAATGCAGTCTACAGCCATCAAAACAGCAGCTGAGATCTAATGGGAACTATTGTGGATTGTTTAAATTTACCTTCATCACTCACCAATGGAAACCTAATATTAAAGGGATAGTTTGCCCAAAAAATGTATTTACCATCATTTACTCACTCTCATGTTGCTGCAAACCTGTATGACTTTCTTTCTTATGAAGAACATACAGTAAAAGAAGATATTTCATGAAATGTCTCAGAGTTTTTTTCAGGGTTTGATGGAAGTCAGTCACCAAAACAGAAAACAAATATTTTTGTGTGTGTGTGTTCCACAAAGTCGTACAGGGTTGGAACAACCTAAGAGTGAGGAAATGACGGCAGCATTTTATTTTTGTTGAACTATCTCTTTAAATTCGGGGAATGCAAGTCAAAATCGAAAAGGGTGTCAGATAATGGCATCATAGGTTAGATTCATAGTTACAACACTTCTTGTTTTACACATTTTCAAAACAACAGCTCAGACGACGTGTACTTGTCACAGGGTTATTCTTTATGTCAATGATGTGATCTCTGGTGCTCAGTTGCTGTATTATTGGGTGCTAATAAGAATTTCTACCCAGCTACAGTAAACAATACAGTTGTGTTGTGGATAAATGTTTTAGCTTGTAAGAAAACAAGTGAATAAAGTACAATAGAAACAATTCTTATATTAAAAAAGACTGAATGATTTGCTGAATAACTCACTCAGAGAAGAAAAATATTTTTTTTGTGCCAATTTCTCCATATTTGGCCGTTTTGTTCTTATGAACATATGATATGAAAATGCTGCTTTGTTCACAAATCTTCACAAATCATACTACTGTTCAAAATGTTAGGGTCAGAATAAAAAAAAGAATACTTCTATTTGGCAAGGACACATTATATTAATAAAAAATGACAGTAAAGATCTTTTTTATCAATTTCAAATAAATTATCTTTTGAACTTTATTTTTCAAAGAATCTTACAAAAATGTATCAGTTTCCATATCAAATAAAATAATAAGCAGCAGTACTGTTTTGAACACTGATCATAATAATATCATAACAATATGAAATGTTTGATCTGATAATAATAATATCATAATAATATGAAATGTTTGATGAGCAGTAGGAGCCTATTAGAATGATTTCTGGAGGATCATGTGACACTGGAGTGATGGCTGGAAATTCAATTTGCATCACAGGAATAAATTACATTATAAAATAAACCACTATTTTAAATAGCAATTATATTTCACAATATTACCGTTTTGACTATATTTTTGATCAAATAAATGCCTTCTTGGTAAGCATAAGAGACCTCTTTCAAAAGAAATGGAAAATCTTCGCTCTCTTTGTCCTTTCAAATTGTTTAGAACAACAGCGCTCACCCTTCAAGTAGAAACCCAGTGTTTATTTTAAATTCATCGGCACAGATACGTCAGGTCCGTGTAATCTATGAAAATGCTGTGTGAAATGTGAACCAGATCCTCCGCCTCAGTAATTAAACTGTAATTAGGTCAGTGCTGTGGGCCCCTGCAGCTTTGAGTAAAGGTATGCCTTTCCTAGCGCTTCCTCTCCGCGTGCTGTCTCTCTGTGTTTGTGTGTTTCAGATGGTTCGGGCTACGAGTCTCCAGAGCCATTCCTGACTGATCAGAGCCCGCGCTGCAGGGCAGACGGCCCGTGCCTAGCTGTGCTGCTGTTGCTGCTGGCCTTTCTGCTGGGCCGCGTTTAAGAAGCCCCGCCGCTGCCCAGACTGCCTACCGCTCTCCCTACATCCATACTCCCTCAGGGAAGCCCTCTCGTCCAGACCCCCGGCTGCAGTCGGATTCACGCGTCCTCTTTCTTACCGAACGAGCTCCTTGCCGCTGATCCGAGGACAAGAGACGTTCGCCCTGCTTTAGCGGCTGATGTAAAGCTGAGCTCCCGGAGTCTGTCGTGGAATGTGACCTTTTATATATGCTGTCATGTAATCGAGGCTTGTATTCATGTGCCATTTAGTCACGTTTCAGGGCGTCGCGGTTTACAAAAGATTTCAGACACTTATTTGGATAGCTATAACGCCCCCCCCACACATCATCTTTACACCATACTCAGCCCAGAAATAAGCGGGATTTTCTCCTCTTAATAATAATAAATGACACCAAAGGACTCTCTTCAGAGGTTTAGTTTTGTTTTCCGTTTGAAGGGAGAGAAGAAATGTGTTTCGTGGTAGCCAGCAGCTAGGGACTTAGTGTTAGACATTCACATGCATGTGAAACACTGTGAAACAGAGAAAAACTGATCTTACGATAGTAACCATATATTTTTATTAGCAAAAACAAAACAAAAGTAGACCTTCTAGCCACTCTTCTGGTGTAAGGCTCAGCTGGTGGAGTTTGGATCAGACGCAGCCAAATATCAGTGCTCACTGCTGGCCTCGCCTGAAAACTCTGTGTGTCTGCTGGTGGGACAAGGACTCCGAATCTCTGAGATCGCTTTGGTGCAAACCCAAATGCCGCTTAATAAAACTGCATTGATTTTTCTTTCCAGCTCTGTGGGACAAACAAGCAATGGAATGCAGTGAGGATCTAGACACTTTTAATTCACCGACGCAAGCACTGCGGGCATGGCCGAAAAGGAAATGGATTTTTTGTATTCTATTTCATGTTATTTTTGTAGCATTTAAAAGCAGCATCAATTATTCATGTGATATGAGGAAGGGTTTTAGCGATACAGTGTGTGAGTCAGCAGTCGGACGTGTTCAGAAGGGCCCACTCTCTCACTCTTACTGTTGTTATTGTGGTCTTGTCAAACTGTATTCAGTATTTAAAGAGACAGAAAGCATTTCTTTTCATCTGATTTGATTGTGTCCTCTTTTTCATGTGACGTTTTGTACAGCCAACATGTTCTGTCAAACTGAAGAAACATGCTGAAATGGAAAAATAAAGCATTTTTGTCTACGAGATGCACTGATGTGAGAAAAGATGCATTGTCTGAAGCTGACATCTGAGATTTTGGCTCAGCTTTGTATTGCATAGATGTAAACCCATTATATTAAATATTTAGAACGGGATGCAGACATTAGTGCTAAAGGGCCTTTTGATTTTTTTTGCCCTTCCCAAAACACTAAATGGCAACAAAAACCAATACAGCACTTTTCGCTGTGCATGAAATGAAAAATAATTCCTGATCAGTGAGGTTCATTGTGTGCAATGTCTAAAGGCTGATTTTTAGGTCATTTTATCATTTAATTCTGCAACATTTTGGAAAAGTATGCACTCTCTGGTAAGAAACGAATGCTTTTATTCAGCAGGGATGAGGTAAAGACGTTTATAATGTTACAAAAGATTTCTCTTTCAAATAAATTCTGTTCTTTTGAGCTTTCTATTCATCAAAGAATCTTGAAAATGTGTCATGGTTCCCACAAAAATATTAAGCAGCACAACTGCTTTCAACATTGATATTAATAAGAGATGTTTCTTAAGTCGCTATAAGCATATTAGAATGATTTCTGAAGGATCATGTGACACTGAAAACTGGAGTAATGGCTGCTGAAAATTCAGCTTTGCTTCACATGAAAAAAATACATTTTAAAATATATTAAAATTAGAAAAGAGTTATTTTAAATGGTGGTTTTATTTTTCCACATTTATTTCTGACTTTGGTGTGTTTTAGCCATTTATTCATACAAGTATACACTAAAATAATATAGAATTTGTACAACCATTATAACAAAAAAAATATCAGTGCTAATATATATATATATATATATATATATATTGTCATAACATTATTATTGCCCCTAATATCTAATGCCTCCCACTATAGCAAGTGCCAGTGTAGCTCCATTCACTGTACATCTACATGAGCTAAACATTTTAAAAACATTTATTACACAGTAATAAATGACAATGTTCTATATTTTTGATTGTCATACTCTTTGAGATAAGAAAAGCTTTTCCTTAGTGCTGGTATGAACAACATATTTTGATTTTTTTCATCCAATGTCCTGAAATAAGACCAACCACCAGAAATCTCCTACTTAAACCATGTAAAGTGTGATGAAATCTAACATGTTTAATATTTCAGCAGCAGTTATATAAATAATTTTTACAGCGAGAGACATTTAAGGTATGATTGCCATTTGATGCTGTGTTTTCGGATGCGAGACGGCTGGAATGAGTCATGGTCATACATGACTTGACATTCAGGCGAGTGTTTGCTGACTCCGGCTCTGGGCTTTGGCCTGGATGCTCATCCGACTAATAGGTGAGGGATCAGTAGCCTGGCTGGGCTCAGAAAAGTGAATGTCCTATCTGAATATTTTATGCAATGTAGACTATGATAAAAAATACATGCGCTGGGAAAGCATCAGTGTGGGATTTGCAGACTTGGAGATGGCACTGCAGATGCAAACCAAACATCCAGTTAGAGGTGGATATTACTGCCAATGAGGATGATCATTACAGATAATAAAAACGGCTGTATGGCAAGTAAAAGATTTATGCCTTACATATTCAGTCAGTATCACGGCTTGATGCGCCTTATGCTGTTATTTGTAATGGTAATTTTACATCATTTTAATGTAGTGTTAGACTCGATATAACACAGCATGTACGTTACATGCTGATTTCCCAATGACCAATAGATGTTTGCTGCCCCCTTGTGAAGAAGACCTTATAGCACCCTTTGTTGAGTGTTTTGTCCATACTTGTAATGCCAAGCGTCATTTAAGCATATAAAGCTAATATCATAAAAAACGTTACTTTTAATTAATATGTTAAATTTTTAAAGGTATAATTCACCCAAAAATTTAATTCAGTCATCATTTACTCAAACTCATGTCGTTCCAAATCTGTATGCATTTATTTCTTCTGCTGAACTCAAAAGAAGATATTTTGAAGAATGTTGCTAACCAAACTATTTTTGTTCCCATTGACTTCGCTTTGGGACTGAAACCGTTTGGTTATCAACTTTCTTCAAAATATCTGAATAATATGTGTCATAATTCACTCACATAAGAGTGAAAAGATTACAGGACTGTTTCCCATTAACCAATACTAGGCCTAACTTCTGTCTGTCTTCCGCCTGTATCTCTGTACATATACAGCCTCCCACAGTTCCCTGAGGAGAACCTGAGGTACAACACAAACACTCACGTCTCAAGGCTCCTGAACAGTCAGTACATGTTCAATCTGTCGGAGACATGAGCTTTTTGGAAGCGAGAAAACCGAACACATCCAGAGTCGAACATCTACAGAGAGCACACTTCAAAAACTATTATGAAATGAAAAGGTTTGTGGGAGAGCGGGATATTCTGCGGAGAGATCACAGGAGATTGATGTTTTTGATCAACAAAGAAACACAAGAGCTTCAAAAGACCTTGATAGACATAAACCCGATAAGTGGATATTGTCATGAAGCCTACGCTGCTCATCTGAGATCCGTGAGTACTGCCTTTTCAACTTTTAAAGAATCTAACAAAGCAAAGAAATGCGGTAATATTGCTTTGAATGTTGAAAGTGGTAACTCAATGAAGTCCAAGCACATGTTTGGCCAGAAGCATGACGGTTTGGGTGATGAAACCTCTGGTGATGGTGAGAGGGATCTGTCAGAACTCAAACAGCACACATTGACTTCAGAAACCTATCAAACATCCAGCACTAAAACCTACGTTTCACCACATATGGATTTAAAAAACCGCAAGGATGATTATTTCAAAGCCTCATTGTCTCACTTTGAGTTATCCTCAAGTGAATGCAGTGAAAAAGATGAGGATAAAAGTGATGGATGTCCTCGGAAGACTTCAACCAAGAGCCCTTCACATATCACAAAGACAGATCTCAAGAACAGTTCCTCGCCTCCTACACATTTCACCCTTCACAGAGGAGCAAGGCAAGCGCATCAAAGACAACAAAAAGTTACTCTTCATATGCCTCCTGTACTGAGGAACCCCTTACGTAAGCAGGATGGTTCTTATAATATAGGTACACAGCAGCGAAACCAAGATGACAAGACGGTGTCAAGATACTTACAAAATCAAGACAGCATGAACAATGGCAGGAGTCCCATATCGAAGGCAGCCATTAAACACAGCCTTGAGCTGCTCGTCAAAGAATACAATTATTCTCAAAATGCTGACATTTTGATCAACAACAAGCAGAAGGATTTGCATGAAAAGGTGTGTAACTTTGTATCAGAGCTTTCAGAGTTCAGTTGTGATGTTTAGTTGGTGGGTTCTTCATTCCTTCAACACACATTTGACCTAATATTTCACAGAGGATCCTCAGAACATAACAATGATCATCCTAAAGTAAAATAGATTAATGAATCCCTTGTTTCACGGTCTATGGGTACTTGATTTGTAAAGCTTTCCATACTATTATATGAAACCCATCATCCTCTGAAGGATTCGATTCGTTTTTGTCTGATTCACAGTTCATGCACGGCTAGACATAATGCCCTACATTCAGTTCATCAATAGAGGCATTAAGCCCATTCTGCAATGTTTCCAGGCTTGTAAAAGAAGTACAGACACTCTTAATGGAAAATATGTACTTGTTTTATCAACTTGAACAAGGTGTCAGTCAGAGAGAGGCTGCTGCTAATGGGATGTCTTTCCACATAGCTTACAGTTGTTGTTGTTGTTTATTAAGAATGTGTGGACATTGGATTTTTGTAATGGTTTCTACAAGCAGATTAACAAAATGGCTTTAAAAAGCATGTTTGAAGAAAAGAATAAATCCAGCGTAGACAAATCTTATGTACTGATTTCACCATGTCTTATTAATTTGTTATCTTAATCAAGTAAATCTCACACAGAAATAATGCAAGCTAAACACTTTACAGGTGAGTAAACATTAGCTGTGAATTACGTACAGTGCAAACTTTCCTCAGAAGAGAAACCAAACAGATGAAATCTCGGCTAATGCATTTTAAACACATCTTTGTATTCCTGTCACACACCAGTGATTCTCAACCTTTCTGAGTCTTTGTCCAAGACTATATTCAAAGGCTTTCCTGCCTACACTTTTAAAAACAATGGTTCCAAAAAAAGTTTTTTTTAGTGATGCCATAAGTATGAAGGACCATTTTGGTTCCCTAAAGAGCTTTTCAGTAAACAGTTCTTAAAAGAACCGATTTTTTGCATGAAAAACTATTTAATATTTATGAATTTAGCAGACGATTTTATCCAAAGCGACTATTCAGGTTATACATTTTTTATCAGTATGTGTTCCCTGGGTTTTGAACCCTGACTTTTTGCACTGCTAACGCAATGCTCTGCCACTGAGACACAGGAACACCATATATTTAATGATCATAAAGAAAACTTCTACACACTCTTAAAAATAAAGGTTTCAAAAGAGGGGGTTTGCAATGTTGTAGTAGAAGAACCGTTTTTAATCTCCCAAATAACTTTTCAGTGAACAGTTCTCAAAATTACTTTTTTCTTTTTTGTGAAGAACATCTAATCCTTTTCCCAGGATAAACAACCCGTTTGTAATAGAAAGGTTTCATGGATGTTGAAGTTCTTCATGGGATTATAGAAGCCAAAGGACCTCCTTCATTTTTTTTAAAGTGTAAAGTGTAATTTTGTGTAATCCATATATTAAAGGTTCTTTATCGAGTAAAGAGCCTTTATTTTTAATAAGCTGATGTACCTCTGCCACCTTACTGTAGAAAAAAAATTCTAAATCCCTTTAATATTATAAATTGAATGTTAATTTTTGGTGTTTTTCATGATGTTAATTAAAATGTTACCATAACTTAATTTAAATAATACAAATTAGCAAAGCTCCCTTTTGGGCCCCGGCCCCTGGTTGAGAACCACTGTTTGGTCTAATGCCTTATGCGTAATCGCTTAAAAGTTTTGCAGACAAATGTATACTGTGCCCATTCATGATTTTATTTACAAAATAAAAATATTAATAAATCATGCATTTTGAATAAGTTGCACTGGTTAGTGAAGCTAAAGCAGCCAACGCATGCTCAGTAAATATATGACTGGTAATGTGCCATTTTTGTTACATGCAAACTAGTTTTTACCCAAAATAAAAATTACTTACAAAATTGCCTTGTTTTGACCAAAATATAATACCCATAAAACCCATCACATCTTAATTAAACTAACAGAGGCAGAGGTTGTGCGTGTCTGTGCACATGTGAGGTGATCTAGCAAAAACACAAGTGCCAGGAGACTGCGGTGACATGTGGCACATCTCCCCCTCTCTGAACAGGTTGTAATGAGAGCCAGCGGGGTTTCATCGTAGCCTAACAACCCTTGTGTTTGTTTCTGCAGATCTGTCAGGGGTCTGTAGATTGCTGCTCTCTTGATGAATTCACACTCCGAGTTGATTGCCTCTTATCTTTTGCAACTCCATGCTCATATACTTGAAAGTTTTGCAGCTTTGTTTTTAACTAGCAAATATGAATATAAATTCAAAAGCGTAGAGTTAAAAGCCTATTTTGAAGTGAATTTTAGTAAACAACCTCATAATATAATTTATGACATTAAAAGCTTGTTTGACTAAAACTTGTAATAAATTCAATTGAATGGTTTTCTATATGAACATTTCTAACCTACACCGAGCAAAGAAATGTATAAGCACTATTGAGGAACATCACATAAACCCAGACCAGCAAAGTTTTATCATAATCAGTGTCAGACGCTCTAGGGATGATGAACACTTGAACACCAACAGTTCACCACCTGACAATGAATAATCCAACACTGAGGTTTTTATATTTGTCACATTTATTCGATCCCAAACAGGCATCTTCACACACTGGCCTCAATGCCAGGGAGAGAGAATTCATTCATACCACAAAAGCAAAACTCCCAAACCTTAGAAATAACAGCAGTTTCAAAGCAAACTTGACTTGTAAAATGGTTGCACAATAAATGCTTTAGAGATGTGAGGACCTACACAACCTTGACAATTGATGTGATCAAACAACAGCAAGAGAATTTGGACACTAAATCAATCTCATGCATGAAATCCATGTTTATGGTGCTTAAAGTCTGATGTAACTTGTACATTTATTAGTCTCGCTTTGGAAAGGCCATCAGAGATGAGTGAGCGACCTCTCCCCTCATTGAATAAACACTTTTGGTTGACACCAAAAAGTGACCTGCTGAATTACTCCTATAAATAAGGTTACATTTTAATACACAGTGAAAGCTGGGAATAGCAGATATCCCTCTTTGAACCGCATCTTTAAATAGAGAAAGCATTGTAATACTTTGCCTACACAATGACGAGGACAATTCTCCGTAAAAAGCACACAATGTTAAGGGCCTTTCTAAAGTCCTTGGTCCCTCTAAATGGTGCACTGATTGTTAGTTGAAGATGACAGCTTTCCACAGGTTGCTGGTTTGTCCGTTTTGAAACGGCTAGCTGTGCAGGGGTAGGAGAAGAGGAAAATGGCCATGCTGAAAATGTCAACTCAGCTCAGTAAGTCTGGTTGGAGGCCAATCCTCTGAAGCACATCCTCAGGCATGCAAAACACAGGGTTCACTGGTTTGATCTGCTCATCTCCCAGCAAAGACAGACCAGCCACACCAAACAGAGTGTGGAAAGGATCCACCTGGATGGAAATAGATAACACTGGTAAGAATGTACTGCAGAGATTGATAAGCTCTGTTTAAAGAATGGCAAGACCTAGAGAAACAACATGTAAAAAATGTTTATGCATATGCAAACTTTTGTGTGACAAACTCCAAAGAGAGCTTACCATGTCTCCAGGCCTGTCAGCGAAGCCTCCGGTCTCTTCATCCTGGCAAGCAAGAATGAAACTGCGCAGTTTTGCTTTGTCAATCCAGTGAATTCTGCCAATGATCTTCAAAGAGGCAAGAACCCACCAGGAATAGCAGACATCAGGCAGCTGAGAGGAAACAATATAATTACAGTTGTGTTTGAGCTCTCATAAATAATAATAATCTAGTATTAAGTTTTGAAAACATAAAAAATATATTTTTTTATTTATATATAAGTTTATTTATGGTCAATTTGAATCTGGCTTTAATATGTTTTAGGGTTGTTTTCTTTGTGCAAAACAATATTCTTCATAACATTAAGGCTGTCACATGGACTATTTTAATGATGTCCTTACTACCTTTCTGGGCCTTGAACGTGTCGGTTGCATTGTTGCCTATGCAGGGTAAGAGAGCTCTCAGATTTGATCAAAAACATCTTAATTTGTGTCCCGAAGATGAATGAAGGTCTTACGGGTTTGGAACGTCATCAGGGTAAGTGATTAATCACAATTTTCATTTTTGGGGTGAAGTTTTTTAATTAGTCAATTAGTTAATATCTGATAATATCATTGATCTGAAGGGAATCTTGCCTTCTCTGGTCTCCCATTCAAGCCTCCTGATGGTAACTGTCTTTCACAGAGCCACCAACCCAACAGATCTGCATTTACTTGATGAAGCTGCCCAGTGATCGACAAGAAACCTGTGCAGCAGTAAATCTGCAGACGGGATGAGAAAAACATATGTTTACAATGTATGAATACACTAATATGGTTTAAAGGTGGGAATAAAATACCTCAAACACCTCACCTGACCAGCATGGGACTCTGAACCAGGCCTACAACCAAACCCACCATCAAAGTTCATACAGGACAGCACAAACTCAACGGCCTTGTCCATGTTGATCTCATCCAACTTGCCCTACACAGAAATGTCTAGTTATATGCATTTAAAACCTTGAAAGCCTGCAAGAAACTCCAAAAAATGCAATTAAATATAATATTTGAATACAAAAGAATTCAGACCAGTAGTGCCAACGTCGCAACCGCACAAAAGGAAAACCGTGTATCTATTTCTCCTGTTAAAGAAAAAGCGAGCATTCATTAAGTCATACAGTACTGGTACTTTAAATGGTTTATTCCAGTAAAGACTGAATAAATAAAATTAAAAAAGGTACCCCATTTGTCTCCTGCAAATGAGCCATCCTCCTGCTGCAGTCCTTTAACATAATCCACCACTTTGTCCACATCAATGACATTAATGCGATCATACAGCGACAGGATCTAAAAGGGGTAACACACATCTTTTCATGGATTCACACTTGTGTGTAGTCATTTTTTAGAACCATTGATTAATTCTAGTGATTGTCTTCTAGATTTAGTAGATTCCTGCTGACCTGTACAGCACTGAGGGTGTAGAGGAGATGAGGGTCGTGGCCGATGCTGGCGCTGATGCCTCCACAGTCGTGCTGGCAGGACTTGATGAACTCTATGATCTCCTCGCAGTTCATTCGAGACAGCTGACCCATCAGGTCCATCACTGTCAGACCCCAGTAGATGCCACTCATTCTCAAGTACTCTGACAGCGTGTACTCCTGCAGAATACATGGGAATTAACCTCGGATTTTATTGCTTTTTGAACAACACCCATTTTTTGTAAGCCATCAACTTACATAGTCATCCTTCTTGGAGCCATAGGCTGCAATGTAGTCTGCATGCTTGTCTAGGAGAAGCGTGTTTGGAGCATCAGGTTTAATGATCACGTCTTTAACCTGGGTCCCCTGCAAAATAAAGTTTCCGTAATCACTTTCTGACAGTAAGCTCAAAAACAGCAGCCTAACACATTCCTTTTAACCCAGAGTCCCAGACTGTACACTGTGCTGAGATGACTGGGCGGATGACATGACATGTTTTTGCTGCTCTCGTTATTATCTTTTAGCGCGCGCTGTTATTTTCTTCACAATAGCAGTAAACCGCGCGCTCTTTCTTTATGGGGAAAGCACGATATCATACATGATTAAATAACTATAAAAGCAAAGTAGTATGTTTACATTACCATCCTGACTGAGAAGCAAGAGAGTGGACTACAAGCTGCCTTCACCAGTCACACACATATTACGTCATCGTCACATTCCTCGTCGTTTCTACGGGTGCCAGGAAAGGACAAAACGCATTTAACGCTGACGTTATTATGGGAAGCTAAAATTGATTCTGCAAATCGCAAGTAAACAACCGGTACACTGACCCATGAAAACCTTTTCTACTTGCCCAATGAAGAGCTGTGGACGAATTTACGTTTTATTAAAGGGTCCACGTTTTACATTCTATGTGACTTATTAATGTATTTTTGCTATTAAGCAAAAATAAAAATAATAACGTTACTAAAATACTGAGAATCTCCGAGTTAAGGTTGGGGGTAGTGTGTATTCCCGCTCTGCTCTGTGATGACTCATGTTAATTATGCGATTATGTTAAATTAATTAACATAATTAATAGCATCATTAATTAACATAATTAACCTAATTAATAACATAATTATTACACATTGGAATACACTTCACAACTTTTACAATCTGAACAGATTTTTGAAAGACTAGGCATCATACACTTACCGACTGTATAAATGGTGACAAAGGAAAACTGGACATCATGCACTACCAGACTTTAAAGTTGTTCCGATCACAACGAACTCATGTAACGTGTGCTTTGTTGCTAGGAGACGCATAACAAATGAAAACATACATGTTCTAAAATCGGCTGAAAATATCAAACATGTTTGATATCCTCCGACTGGATAGAATCAAAGTCTGAAACTAAAAAATTGTCTGTGACCATAATACACTAGGCTACGTGATTTTCTGTGGAATCTGTCATCTGTAATCTGCAGACTGGCTCTGACTTTCCTCAACTATCAACTTGTTCAGACTGTAAAATCGGGGGGAAATCAGGGCAAAAATCGCGTAGTGTATTCCAGGCATAAGATTCAGCAACTTAACGATTTTTAGACAGGTTTTGGTTCAATCAGGGCATCAAGGAGCAATTTCAGAAGTTAAGAAATTGTCTTTAAAATCATCTGAACATATCAGTATTAAAGTAATAACGTTAGTCCATTCAAAATGAAATTATGCTGCGGCTGTAGACACCAAGTCAAATCTTGAATGACTTCGGGATGAGTACATTATAAGCTCATTTTAATTGTTGTTTTTATTTAGCGTGCTTATTTGTAAATTGCGAGATCCCGGAACAAAGCAGGGTAACGGATGCATATAGTCTCTCTCTCTTTCTGAGATTTGGGAAATTATAATACAATTGAAAATCTTGATTTGTGTGGTTCGAAAAGAAAAAATAATAATTGACTCAGTATTATACACATTTAAGCTATCCCTCTGAATGAATTACTGTAGTTTGGGACCAAATTCTGGTTCAGTTACTAATAAACATATTTAACATTAATTCAATATTAATATTTGTTTGTTCATTATATCTCAGTAACTTTGTTAATGGAGTGCAATGGTTGAGCTTGACAAATGCAGTTAACATTACAATATGAGTAAAAAATAGAAAGTGATAACAATGAGATAAGCACTTGTCTACCCAACATTGTGTAGGTCCAAATAAAGTTATTTGTATTGGTGGAAATCATGAAGAAGCAGGGTTGCACTCAAAATGTAGGAAAAAGCTAAATATTGAATTTTTTAAAATAACAAAAATTTTGGTATAGATAGTTGGGCAAGAAAATTACAAGTGTAAGAATTACAGAAACTCAGACATTTTGAACTTCTGAGATGGACAACACACGCAGTGTATTAACATACACACATCTGTCTCCACATCCCACAGAGAGAACATGCGGAAAACACCCTCTCACATATACATCAGTTCCTTTTCATCCCCTTCCTTCCCCTCACCCATCCTTCCCTTCACTCAACTCACTCAGAATGGTCAATAGTAGAATATAATGTTTTACATTAATGCAAGAGATATTCAGTCATGTTTGGTTTCATTTGAATTGTCTCAGGGTGGCTGGTACAATTGTCTCATTCTTATAAGAAGTAAACTAAAAGGTAATACAAATCCTAAGAGTTTAGATATATTTTGCACACTGTAGAGGGCGGGTCAGTGTCCAGTTTTCATGCAAAATTACCTTTTGTCCCAAAAGGTGTTAACTCGATCAATGCAAATTCCAATTTTTAGCTCCTGACTGTAGGGGGCTAAACAGAACCACTATTTAAGAATGACAAGCATGAAGCGGTCTATTAAATAGTTAGTCATACTCATAACCTCTATCTAATGATCAGACTGGAGGGTTTGTGACCGTGGGGTACACGCATGTCGGCCGGCATGACACACTCGGAGCGACATAGATTCCTAATGAAAACATAATAAAGTAAAGAGTTAACTAGAATAATAAATTAGAAACCGATGAACCAATTTGCATTTCAACTTAAATTCGAGGTCATAAAAAATGAAGTCAGATTAGATAATAAAAAGGAGTCAGATTTTAATTTAACCTAAATGTAATAACTCTACATGCTGAAAAGATCGAACACGCAGTAAACATTCATCCACCATTGGATACCTATGGGCCAAATAAATGGACCTTACAAAGTGTTTTTAAAGCAGATTATTTATTTATTTTAGTTTTGAGGACGTAAACCATTACAAAAAGAATCAGAGGAAGAGCTGTGTTACTTTGTTCAGCTTTGTTGTTCAACACAAAGACGGCAAGGCATGCTAACATGACATAAGGCAACTGGAGCTCTGTTTAGGCAATTTACAATCTGTGAGATACAATCCTGAGATCTATTGATCAAAAAAACATGTACAAAAGACACTCAACCAAACAATTAGATTATGGCATTGAAGTCCTGGGTTTACAGGTTCATTGTTTGAATTTCCCAAGGTGTTCTCTTGAGATGATGAGCCTTTGGATTTGCGCAGTCCCTTCATAAATCTGTTGATGCAAACAATAAGACATTAGTCACATTTTAGACTCCTTATCAATTCAAATAAACAAGGTTGGGTCTACAATCCTTTCCTGGTAAATCTTAGCGTCTCTCATCAGCTTCTCCACAGGATATTCACTATTGAAACCATTCCCACCAAAGATCTGGACGGCATCAGAAGCACACTGGTTTGCAATGTCTCCAGCAAAGGCCTTAGCGATCGAGGCATAGTAGGTGTTCCTGCGCCCCTGATCCACTTCCCAGGCTGATCTCTGATAGGCCATCCTGGCAAGTTCAACTTTCATGGCCATTTCAGCCAGAAGGAATGCCACAGCCTGGTGCTAGGGTCAGAAAACAAACACAGTCTTATTAACCTCATGATTTCAGTTTGGGTTGTCAAACCGGTCTATTGAAACAGAAACCTACCTCTGCAATAAACTTGCCAAAAGTCTTTCTTTCCAAAGCATACTTTGTGGCTTCTTCCAGGGCTCTCTGTGCAAGTCCTGTGGCACCTGCAGCCACCTGAAAAACATCAAGAGATGGTTTATATAATCCCATGAAGAATTTGTTAACAACAATAACTGCAAAAGAGTACTTACTGGTGGTCTGGTCTTGTCAAATGCACCCATGGCAATCTTGAATCCGGCTCCTTCTCCAATCAAAACATTCTCCTTCGGGATTCTTACATCCTCAAACGTGATGCCCCTGGTGTCTGAGCATCTCTGGCCCATGTTCAATTCCTGTTGAACAAAAGAATTTAGACATACGCCAATTGTGCAGAATCTTATAGCTAAATTAATAAAGAGTATGAGTATTGTCTGAGTGCATCAGACTGCAGTTGTCAGCTGCTTGTACCTTTCTGCCAGGCTGGACTCCCGGGGTGTCAGCTTCAACAATAAAGCCTGTGAAAGCCTTGCTAGCAGGGCATTTGGGATCGGAATCTGTGCGGGCCAGCAGAAAGTACCTATACTTGCAAACAGAAGGATTTATAATGGATGCAAAACAACACAGTTATGAGTTAAGGAATAAGACTGAAGTGGTTCACCTACCAGTTAGCTTTTCCTCCATTAGTAATCCACATTTTCTGACCATTGACCACATACTCGTCTCCTTTTTTAACTGCCCGGGTCATTAACCCAGCCACATCAGAGCCTGCTCCCGGCTCAGTCACACAGTACGCCTGTCGACAACGTCACATTTTGAGAAGCACAAGCAGATGTCTATAAGCTGCTAAAGGGACTGCTTCATAAATCATAAACATATGAATGATTAGAAAAACGATGACACACTTACACACATTAGTGGTTCTTCTGTCATTCTGCCCAAATATTTCTTCTTCTGGGCATCATTACCAGCAATAATGACAGGCATTTGCTGCATGGAAAAAAATGACAATGCACAAAGTACCATTTTGTTTAAATAATCCACACTTAGATTAAAACTACACTTACCCCCAGAGAGTTTGCCTCAATGGCTGTCTGTACTCCAGTGCAGCCAAAGGCCAGTTCCTCTGTGATGAGACAGGCATCAAATATGCCCAGACCCATTCCACCTGGAACATAGGGCAAAATGCAACATGGTTAGAATTAAAGGAATGGTTGTCTTCATGTTTTACCAAACTCTTATGACTTCCTTTCTTCCATTAAACACAAAAATGTACATTTGTGAAGAATATCTTGCAGGGCTCTAGACTGAGACCAAAATCTCATTTTTGAGAGTGTGCTAGTAAAGATTTGACGTGCTCGTGCTTGTGTGGATTGTTTTAAGGTTAAGTTTAGGGTAAGGGTAGGTGTGGATGGGTAGGTTTAGGGTAGAAGTATGTACGGACAAAAAAGCCTACGAAATGTGATTGCATTTTGTAAAGATAAAATGTCCAGACGTGCGGTCTACTAATAACATTAATGCGACAGCAGTAGGGACGCCCACAAGCGTCTTCACAGTATAGAGTCTAGCGACATACAGCGAAAAACAATCGCTGGCGGTGTGAACGGGGTTTACGGGTGACAGTTAAGATGTTTGTTGCAACGCTCTTAAATTAATCCTTTACCTCAGGGATTTGTTCCCCCTCAGGCAGAGGTGGAAAGTAACGAATTACATTTACTCACGTTACTGTAATTGAGTAGCTTTTTTGTGTACTTGTACTTTTTTAAGTAATATTTTTAATCTGTAATTTTACTTTAGTATATTTTGTGTTAAGTATTGTACTTCGCTACATTTTAAAACATTAATTACGGAGTAAAAAAAAATAAAACAATCGCTCCGTGGAAACAACTGCAGTAATTAATGGGCAGAAGAAGAAACTGGCGCTAAAATCACAAGAAAGATGCAGACGGACTAGACAGACGTTAATGGTGCAGACCCAGCTGAAAACCAAACCCCGTCATATTCTGCTGAAGTTGAACTCAAAGAAATGAAGTGAACCCCAGGCCATATATTCATGCTCTATTATTCAGTGTTAGCTGTGTTTGCCTCGGGAGACCGAACTAGCAGCTTATAATATATCGACATCGCCCTTCGCAAGCATGTAGAGATGAGGTAAATACTTACATCATTGCATTGGTGGTTAAAATGAAGCTTTGACGGTTTAGCAAAAGGTTTTGCACAAATGAGTCAAAAAGACAGTGGTGCAGGGTGTGCGATATCGTCTGCGATAATATAGTAATTGTTGTTTTAACGATGTGCGATTTGATATTATCAGTATTTTGCCAAAAACCAAACAAAACACTCTAAACAGTGTGCCGTGAAATCTAGTAATGTTAGATAAGACTAATCAGCGTGCATCTGGAGTGCTTTCCTTCACTGCGTGATTCAGTCTGTTAAAATGCGTTTAGAATTATCACAAAATTGAATATATAGAGGCAAAAAATGTATATATTTATATAATTTCATATAGTAAGTCAACATCACATGAAGAATGCCGTTTTTCTCAAAAAAGAAATCACCATGATTACATAGGCCTTAAGTTAATTAAGAGACTTGCGTTTTAGACACCATATTGCCTGTTTTTGCTCTATTTCGACAATAAAAATATTTCCAAACACCGTTTTGCATCTCTGACTCTGAGCAATGACGTGTTTTGTTCTGAATGAAATAACCGTTTAAATGATTCTGTTCAATCGCAATGATTCACTTATCAGTGACTTGCTGACACCTACTGGTGGTTCTAATTTAACATTTAAAGTATCTTTTGATTTATTTATTTTTTAATTTCAAATGACTATTTAACATTTGTGACCCTGGCCTGGAGCACAAAACCAGTCTTAAGTCGCTGGGGTATATTTGTAGCAATATCCAACAATACATTGTATGGGTTAAAATGATAAATGTTTATTTTATACCAAAAATCATTAGCATATTAAAGTAAAGATCATGTTCCATTAATATATTTAGTAAATTTCCTACTGTAAATATATCAAAACTAAGAGCTTAATTTGAACAACTTTAAAGGAGATTTTCTCAATATTTAGATTTTTTGCACCCTCAGATTCCAGATTTTCAAATATTGTCCTATCATAACAAGCCAATCAATGGAAATATGATTTATTCAGCTTTCAGATGATGTATAAATCGCAATTTAGGAAAATGGACCCTTATGGTTTTGTGGTTCAGGGTCACATTTTATGTCTTATTTATCAAAACAATATTTCTGCATTTGTAACTGCAGGCTGAATGCATTCATGTCAGTGTGTAAATACATCTACGCCACTTCAGATGAAACTTCTGTGTTTCCTCTGCATTGCAAATATGAATTTTGTTGATACTGATTTAATTTGCCTGGTAACAGCCCAAATGTCTTATTATTCTAATTAACCGATTCCTTTAATTAAAAACACCTAGTTTGAGATTTATAGGCCCATATCCCAGGTGTGTCAAACTCAGTTCCTGGAGGGCCACAGCCCTAAAGAGTTTAGTTCCAACCCTGCTCCAATACACAAACCACGTAGTTTTCAAATAAGCCTAAATGATTAGTTTAGCTGGATCAGATGTGTTTAATTAGGGTTATATATACACTGTGTAGGGCTGTGGCCCTACAGGTACTGAGTTTGACACCTTTGGTCTATCCCATTTTTTCCTCCCTCCCATTGTTAAAATGTAACCAAGTAATTTTTACTCTGAGTAAATTTTAAATGAGCTACTTTTTACTTTTACTTGAGTATATTTGTAGACTGGTACTTTTACTTGTACTTAAGTAAAATTTCAGTAATGTAATGGTACTTTTACTTGAATAGAATATTTTTGTACTCTTTCCACCTCTGCCTTCAGGGATACCCCCAAGTCAAATTACTTAAGGACTTTCATGAAAACTGGCCCAGACCCTTTGCCATCAGTCAGAAGGTCTAGCTAGGCAAGACGGTGCAAAGCTCTAAAATGGCATAACATACACCATAAAAGGGTTTCATATGACTTTTGTGCCTCATTTCATCTATTAACATCCTAAATGTCAGTCTGTTCCAAAGCGTTCTTATGGTTTTAGATATGATTTTGTAAAATACAAGTCATATGGATTAATTTTATGGTGTGATTGCATAGAAACAAGCAATTAGTAGTACATTATTCAAATGTCTCCTTTTACATATCATGAAAGAAAGTCATACAGGTTTTAGAATGTTCAAGAAATTAAAGGTGAAGAAATTATGACAGAATAATCTTTTTTGGGCATCAGTCTTTAAAGTACCTACCACAGTCCTCTGGAATATGTCCATTCATTAAACCCAACTCCCATGCTCCCTTAATGAGAGGAAATGGATACTGCAAAGAGGAAGTCAAGAGTTTACTTTTTTACCCTCAAATCTAAAAATATGTAAATGAAACATGGTGGACACATGGATTTAAATAACCTACTTCACCACTTCTGTCATAGGACGCGGCGGCTGGAACAATCTCCTCCCTTGCAAACTTTCTTGCCAGCTCCTGGAACTCTTTCTGCTGGTCAGTTAGTTCTGTTAAATTGAGGAACAGTGTGTCGGGAAGGTCTAACAATGGCTTGGTATTTTTGTGAGCAGTGGATGATAACACATACCAAAGCTGAAGCCGCCAAGAGATTCTTTCAATGCAGCAGTAGCTGCTCTGGGACTAGCTTGAGGTCCAGTACTCTGAAACCTAAGTCCAGCCCGAAAACCTGCCCTCAAAACCTGTTGGAAAATGATTAAATACAGATCATTACACATGTTTGCACTGACGTAATCATTTTTAAGATTTACCACAGCACAAACAATATCCCTACTACAGCCAACAAGGAAATGATTCAAAGGATCATCAAAATTATTATTTAAAATAAATTAAAGAAATCGCATAAAGAATGAGTATGTTACAGTATATAAATACAGTACAAGATAAGGTTAAGTACTTTTGTTTGTAACGTTAGGCAGGGTTACAAAAGTCCACGTGAATCTACAAGCAGAAGAAGAGCTGAAACTTTCTCAACGTCACCAATTAACCCATCACATTTAAGAAAATTAGCCTTTAAAAAAAAAAATATATATATATATATATATATATAACGCTAATCCCAGATGCAATGATTTTCTCACTAACTGCGTAACGTTAACTCTTGGGTTTGGATTTCAGCTAACAACATAGCGCTAGGCTAGCTATCTCTTAATTTGACATTATGTCAGTAATATGTGCAAAATAAAAACTGTTAAACTATTAGGTCAATATAAATGCGTACTTACCTTATTAAAAATCATTGTTATCTGTAGTGACAATGCTCAGATCCTTCAATGCCCTCAAAACGTTCTCCTCAAGAAAACATTGAAGTACAAACCAATCATTGGCCTCTATTTTATCATGTGACGAAGCACCGCCGCTCTAGTGACTTTTGCCCTACTTTTATTATACAACGACAAAGATGATACAACATATTGCATTTGGTTATCCACATTTACTTTGGAAACATCAAGAACATTAGTCAAATTAAGCGAAATTGTCTCCTTAATGAACGCATTCATATTTTGTTAAAAAATAATGCTTGCTTCAACCTTCGTTTCCGTTTTGCATGAAAACAACCCACAGAATAGAAATGAGAAATTAATTCAAAGAGTATAATTCTTAATTAGTAATGCTATCAATTAATTAAATTATTTATTTATTTATGAATTTGACAAATGCAACTCGAACATGTTGGCCGAAAAATCTGAGGCTCCATCAAATATTGTTTAAGATTATTTTAATAATCCTTACTGATGTAAAGGGGAAGATTTTTTTAAAGAAACGTCATGATTTTAAAATAGGAGATAATAAAATACCAAATACTATTACATTCAACATATAATATGAACATTAGTGTATAATGTATATTGTTAATAATACAAATAAACAAAGAAATAAACATTTTATTCAATTTCAACAGTATTCAATTTTAAATTAAGGGTGGTGTAACAAGAAGTGTATCCAGTAGGGGGAATAAACACACATGGGCGGATATCGCCCTTTAGACCGGTGGAGATAGCTGGAAATAGCTTGACAGATGCCAGTATCCGCGAGAAAGCTCTGGCGGGAGTAACAATGATCAACTGTATCTAGACTTTTGACGTACGGTTCGTTTATTACACTGAAACTCAGTAAAAGCGGACAAACCGAGGTAGAAAGGGAAAGCATATGTGAGGGTAATGCTCGCTGACGGCCGAACTGCTCAGTGTTGGTGTTGACACATCTACAGCTAGCTCTCGGCTAGCACACTCAAACTTGAGGAGGAGATGTCTCCGGACGACAACCCTCACACCCTCCTGGGAAGAATACGGTTTTTAAACAAGTGCATTGAATGCTTCCGAAAAAGTGAGCCTCTACCGGAGTCCTTGTGTTACGTGCCGAAAGAGGTTTGCTACAAAATCTGTAAGGATTCGTCGTCGGGCTCCGCTTCCGCGTCTTCGTCAACAGCTGGCAACTCAGGAGCCAAGAGTGTGGTGTCTGTGTGGGAAAGCCCACATCAGGCTCCACACAAGAAATTATGCAAGTGTAACATCGAGCCCAAAAAAGGCACATGTATCCGGACAACAGGGGAAGAGTACTGCAACAGCCATGGCCTGTGGGTCAAAATAAGCAAGGTATGCACTATTTGTATGAGATAATGTCGGGAACTGGTGTCAGAAGGTATTTTGATTGATCTGCTGTATCATTGTTACTATCTGAATACACAGGACTTCCTGGTCCGTGACGTCACGGCACATAATGTGTCTCTCAGATTTTTCCACTCTTTCGATCAATGGGCATTCAAATGTGAGTCAGCCTGTTTTGTTTGTCACTGATTGTTTGACTGTTTTGTCCCACACAGGAGCAGTTGGAGGAGTATCGTGCTGGTCTGAACATAGAGGAGGGCTGGATCCTGGTGTGTAAACACACAGAAGGAGGAGACAGACTTGTACCGGTGGAATCTCCCGACACTGTCAGCCGCCAGCAGCAGCTGTTTGGATATGACCACAAGCCGTGTAGCAGGTTTGTGTCACCACTGGCCACCGTTCTCTAATTCACTGATCCATGATGTACATAACTTCAGTTTATTGAACCGTTAATTTGTGAGCAACCTGTTGGGAGCCAAACGTGCAAAAGTCTGTGGTCAGTTTTTTTTAAAGGAATTTCTACTTTTATGTCGATGTAACGAAGTAACATTTTTCCTGTAGGTGGGAGCAGGTGGTGGATGTGGAAAACTCCTTACACGTGGGTGCCAAACCCAAGGTGGCAGAGCCAGACGAGGTTGCCGTTCGCAAACTGAGGTGAGTGGATGCTTTGACAAAAAAAATGAAAGGAAAAAAATCTGCATATTTGCACCACATGACTTGTAATTGGTGAACAAGAAAAAACATGCTAATCTTAGCAGAGGTGCATCCAACTCATTACATATACAGTATGAGTTGCATTAATAGATCTGGGAAAAAAATAGCATGATGTAATTGACCTGGATCTGTTTTGATGGACTTATGTAAACTCTGTGTTCTAGGTATGCACCTCCTACATGGACGTTTGAATGTGACGAGGACCTAGTACACTACTTCTATGACCACATTGGGAAAGAAGACGAAAACCTTGGCAGCGTGAAGCAATGCGTGACCAGCATTGATGTGTCTTCTAGTTCGGTATGTGAGGGTTTAGTATTATTCTACATCATATTGAAGAGCAGCAGAGAGTCATGAACATATCAGGTGTTCTAGACTAGTAAGGGAGTTTTCCTGTTTGAAGGAGGACCCCAGTGGTGGCCTAAGCTGCCTGACCGATGGAGACACCGAGACATTCTGGGAAAGCGATGGCATGCAGGGACAGCACTGGATCCGGCTGCACATGAAGAGAGGCACTGTGGTCAAGTAAGGGCAGCTGATCTGCTAGTCACCTTCGGGACTGACTGTCTAAACTGTCATTTTGCAAGTGAAATCAGATCTGATCATTGAGACTGAGACACGTTTCACAAAATCTGATTTTTATTTCATTTCAAACCATATGATCTGTTTTATATTTTGCTCATCAGAGTACAGATTTAATTCAGATTAAAAAAGCTGAAATTGTTGCTCTTCCTTTAGCAAACTGATATTAACAGTGGACTCAACAGATGATAACTACATGCCCAAAAGAGTGACTGTATACGGCGGAGAGGCAGATAATCTCAAGAAATGCAGTGATGTAGCAATAGATGAGTAAGTCATTGTTTTATTATTCAAAGCCTTACAAACATTTTTGGTGCAATATTTAGTTTGGAACGTGTGCTTGGGGTATTTTTTGTTTTAAAATAAGTCACTTTGATATTTTGTTATCTAATCATGCATTTTTAAGTGTGGTTTAAAAGTCTTATTACATTTTGGAGCCAATTACCATTTTATATGTATAAGCTGTGGTAGAATCTTCAGGTTATACATATGTAAAGGTTACATAAGATTCTGGATATTACAACACTATGGCTTTATTTCTATCTCAGCAACTTAATTGGAGAGGTTTGTGTTCTGGAGGACATGACATCACATTTGCCTGTCATAGAGATCAGGATTGAGGAATGCAGAGGTAAGATACACCTGACATGACGTGCTATCATCTGAACGAGAAAGCCAGACTCCTGACCTGTCATCTTGATTTCTAATGTTTATATTCTGTAATTATATTTTGCTGTAGAAGAGGGAATCGATGTACGGATAAGGGGTCTAAAGATCAAATCTTCCTGCGAGCGTGACTTGGGCCTGAATGCAGACGTGTTCCAGTCTCCCAACCTAGTGCGCTACCCGAGGTTGGAAGGCACACCCCCTGATGTCCTCTATCGCCGCGCACTAGTCATTCAGAGGTAATGCCCAGCAATATGTGATTTTATTCATGAGCTATAAATAAGCGTTTGGCATCTCTTGTTATTGTTGTTGTTTTGTGTATGTAGGTTCATCACACTCCTGGACAGTCTGTTGCCTCATATGGTGCCTGCATGGGACTACAGCCTTGGAACATTCAACCAGATCAAAGTTAGTACTCTTGTCTATGCCAAATTTATCTTGTGCCATTCTCTACACCCAAATAGTTAATTAGTGTATATTGTGTACATGTGGTCCTCCATTTTTACATCAGTTACTTTAATTATTATTAAAGATGAAGTGGGTACTTTATGCCCCACTTTCTCCCTTGTCTGCCATTGGCTTGACAAACTTATGTAATACATTTTAATTGTAATATAATATTAAATGTGTCAAATTGATATGTTAACAATGTTATATTTCTTAACACGCTGTAATTTTACACTTTACATAGTGTTTGCAATGTTTTAAACTTTTTTCTGCTTCCTCAAACTCTTCAGAGCATAAAGCAGTTCCTGCTGTTGTCCAAGCGTCGCTCTGCCCTCATCACCCAGTGCCTGAAGGACTCTGAGACCAGTAAGCCTAACTTCATGCCCCGCCTTTACATCAACCGTCGCCTTGCCATGGAGCACCGTGACAATCCCACTCTGGACCCCACGTGTAAAAATGCTGTCTTCACTCAGGTAGTCCACAACACAAGTGTCAGTACGTTTACAAAATCCATTGATCTGTGTTTGTGGAAAACACAATGCCATTCAAAAGTTGGTGTCACAAGTTTTTTTAAAGAAATGAAGGGCTACATTGTTCAGCAAGAACACATTAAATTGATCAAAATAACAGTATAGACATCTAAAATATTACAAAATATTTTTCTATCAAATAAATGCTTTTCAATAAATCCTGAAAAATGATTTCCACAAAAATATTAAGCAACACAACTGTTTTCAACATTGATGATATTAAGACATGTTTCTTGAGCACCAAATCAGAATATTAGAATGATTTCTGAAGGATCATGAGACACTTTACTGGAGTAATGGCTGCACAAAATTCAGCTCCGTCATTTCAGGAATAAATGACATATTAAAATATATTCAATAAGATAAGTTATTTTAAATTGTGATTTATATTTAACAATATTAGTGTTTTTACTGTATGCTTAATATAAATACAGCCTTGGTGAGCATAAGACATTTGAAAAAACTTCTCGAGCACAAACATTACAGTGAAAACTCCTAATTGTTTATGCAGGTGTATGAGGGTCTGAAGCCGTCTGACAAGTGTGAAAAGACTCTGGACTACAGGTAGGCTTTTTTTTTTAATTCTGTTTTATAGTATTTGCTGTTTTTAAGTAGTCAAAATGCTCCATAGCATACTAGTTATGATTTATTATACTTTATGCACATAAATATTTTTCTCTTTCTTACAGGTGGCCAGCGCGATATGACCAATGGTGGGAGTGTAAATTCATTGCAGAAGGCATCATCGATCAAGGTCATATAGAGATAAGCTTCCTCACACCCACAGTAATTCTCATGTCGGCAATAAAACACAGTGTCCTCACCTGAGATTTCTGTCTTGTAGGTGGTGGCTTTCGAGACAGCCTGGCAGACATGTCTGAAGAGCTTTGTCCCAGCTCATCAGAGTGCCCCATGCCACTTCCATTCTTCACACGAACTTCTAACCAGGTAACAACTAACTTGACTTGACTCTAATGTGACTGACGAGGTAGTTATTAACTTATTATATAATGATTCAACTGTTCTTGGATCAGGGGGCTGGAGAAGCAAGAGACTTTTATGTGCCAAATCCTTCTTGTCGAGAATTCCACAAGCTTGAGTGGATTGGGCAAGTAATGGGTGCAGCTCTTCGCGGAAAAGACTTCCTGGTGAGTGCTGGTGTTGTTGTGTAATTGACCTATCGGTAAGCCACGATAGTTTGTGTTAACTAAACATTCTGTAGAGAATGAGATTTCATCATATTTATTCCTTAGGTTCTGGCTTTACCAGGGCTGGTGTGGAAGCAGCTGATTGGAGAAGCGGTCAGCTGGACTAAAGACTTTCCTGCAGTAGATTCAGTGCTGGTAAGAAACCCAAACATCTCTCCCTCAGTCCTATCTTTGCATCTTGATGCTGACCACTCTTTGGCCAGATGAGAACTGGACAGTCGATTGAGCCTGCCCCCCCTATATTTCTATCACCTAATGGAGTTTAAGTTAAGACTATTATTATACAATTTTATTATCAATTTGAATGCTCTGGCACTATAAGATGAGAACAAAACATGAGCTGAATTATGACACTATTGTCTTCTATAAGGCTGCTTTATACCTCAATCAAAATCATTTGTATTGAATAAAGTGTTATATAAATAAATGTAACTTGATTTAACCAACGTGTAATTAAGGGTGGGCGATATGACCCAAATTTTATATCACGGTATGACTAATTTTATATCACGATAACGATATATATATCACAATATAGTATATTTTTTTCTTTTAAAAAGGTTTTTATGATATTAAAATATTTGATACCATAGCATTTTTATAATCCTTGACACTAATGTCAATATCAAACTAATACAAGCTCAAAAAGAGACAAAAACAAAACAACAAAAAAAACTCAAGCTCACTGAAGATAAATAAACAGTCAGTGATTAAATAAAGATAAGAAATAGGACAAAAAAACTACAATAAATAAGAAATGCTACATACATTGTGTAAATGAATTAGTCTTCACTGTGTTAATTATATCTATCTATGATATAGTTATGTATAGATTCTATACATGTATATAAATATATCATTATAATTTTTTATTTCTTCTTATTAAAGTTACAAAAGTGATTTAGTCAAGAGCAGTGAGATTTTCTAGCAGTGTGCTATGATTAACATGAACGGCTGACAGAACGAATATTGGACAGCTTCCCCTTTAAGACCAAAGTCCGGATCTAATATATCTACTGTTACATATGCATTTTCTCTTCCTGCCTTTTACTCGCTCTTAAGACCTTAATCGCTGTGTTTATGAGGATACTTGCAAAGACGGGGATTCTGACGCATATACGTGTGTTTAGGTAATCGTTCAAAGCCAATAAAGCGGAAAAAAGTGCACTCCTCTCACACAGACACAGAGACGGCGCATGCATATAGCTCTGTTGTTTGTGTTTCAATGGCTTAAAATCAGTTTGTATCAAACTGCAGTGCTTTAAAACGCGTGCCCATGCTACAGATGTAGTCCCTCGTTTAGGAACGAGCTCCTGGTTTTGTACTGGCTGGTTCTGTCTCCCCTTCACGCCCCCTTGGTGGCGTGTAAAGATCGCAGTCACCCACATGATGAAAAGGTATTACCGTAAACAATGTATTTTGCGACACCATGAAATAAACGATAGAACATAATATGAAATGATAGACTTTATTTCATCCATCCTATATATATTGCCATACCGCACAGCCCTACGTGTAATCAGTGGACCTGATGACACATGTTTTGTGTGATTCCTTAGGTGAAGTTGTTGGAGGCTATGGAACATATGGACAAGGAGACATTTGATTTTAAGTTTGGCCAGGAGCTTGTGTACACCACACCCCTGAGTGACGGGCGGCTGGTGGAACTGATTCCAGGAGGCAGTGGAGTGGTGGTCCGATATGAAGACCGCATGGAGTTCATACGCCTGGTACAGAAATCCAGACTAGAAGAGAGCAGGGAACAGGTAATACTACATCACAAAGTATATTGAGATCAAGAGAATATAAATGTACTAAGCATATAGTAATTTGGATCAGTCTGTAAAATTCAGTGCTGTTTCTGCACCACAGATTACTGCCATGCAGGGAGGACTGGTGAAAGTGGTGCCGCAAGCTGTGCTTGATCTCCTGACATGGCAGGAAGTGGAGAAGAAAGTGTGTGGAGACCCAGAAATCACAGTGGAGGCCCTTAAACGCCTCAGTGAGTCATAGAACAGCTGACATGAGCATTAAATAATTGATCTTTTCTGCCTCAGCATGAATCCTTCAAGGCACTGAACCGAATAGTGGATGAAACTGAAAATCCTACAGCTCTGTACCGCAGTCATTCTCAACTTGTTTGACTTTAGGTCCAAAATTTGATTTGGATTTCAAGTGGCACATTACAAAATAGTTTGTTTTGATAGAATTGTATGTCAATGTTTGCTAACGTAATGCATGTATACTAATATGAGGTGTTAAAATGTTTTTTTTTACTTTCTATCAGCACGCTATGAAGACTTGGAACAAACGGATGTCAGAGTGCAGTACTTATGGGAAGCCATGATGAACTTCACCAATGGTTAGTAAGGATCCTTGGTGTACATGAAACAACCTTTTCTAATAATTTGCAAGAAGTACTTAATTTTCCCATGTTGATTTATGTACACTTTTACCAGAGGATCGCAGCAGGTTTTTGAGGTTTGTGACTGGCAGAAGTCGTCTTCCTGCTCCAATTTATATCTTCCCGACAAACAAGGGTGAGTTATGGAGAAAATAAGACGGAGATCACATGCATTTAGGATGTGGTCTGAATGAACATTAAACAAATGCATTTTTGTCTAGATCCGACACCACAGATGCACTTCCTCAATCTTCCACATGTTCCAGCACCCTTTATCTACCCAAATACCCAAGGTCTGTTTATGTGAGCAGTTGATCTTTTCTGATGCATGATGATTAGTTTGAATTAAAATGTCCTTTTTTTACTGCTTTGTAATCCTCAGTGCTAAAGTTTGTGAAGAGAAGCTTCGCTATGCTGCATATAATTGTGTGGCCATCGATACAGACATGAGCCCTTGGGAGGAGTGACCTGACTTTGCCATGTTTACGAATTTTACATACTGGGATTTTGGCATAAATGAACTGTAGCCTTCAGCACCGTGCACATAACCGTGCCTACACTATTGCCAATTACATCTGTACAGTATAAATAAAAATGTTATAAACAATACCTGGTTTGCAATTCTTTCAAGCTTATAAATCAATAAAGTCTGAGACCACTCAGGACAATTTATATTTAGAATTTTTATTTTCTAATGTAATATAAATTGTAGAAATGTTGTCACACTTTTGCTTTACTGAAAGTAGCACTCGAGCTACATGAACTTTATTAGTGTCCCCAATACAGCCATGGCCTGAGGTGAATGTTGTTTCTTCTAGGCTGGATGTCAGTTTACAGGCGCTCTGTCACGTAGGCAGCTTTTCTGAAAAGAATTGTCCACGTGCTTGTTATGAGCAATATCAAAGAAGACTTTATTGTAGGCTTTTATATACACAAACCTAAGTACTTGAGAGAGAAGCCTAGGTTTAGTCTATTTTACTAGTGTCTTTCTAAGACAAAAGCCCTGGAAATTATATAAAAAAGAAAGAAACAAAAAACAGGCAATAAAATATCTTGCTGAAATGGGAGAATATGATTTACAACAAAAGCCCTGATCTGCTGTTGCAGGAATATATATTATAGTTGCCAAGTTGTTTGATGGAAATGTTCAATAAAAATTAATAAATAAACAACAAACAATTATTCTTAATTATTTATTTTGCAGATGCTTTAAATCGATTTACAGTAAACTTACTACACTATTACACTTAAATTATTAAATATGTAGAATGATACCAAAAAAATATGTTTTTATAAGTGTAAAAGACTGGAAAAGCTCGGGATTATAAATTCCTAAACGCGTGGTGGCAGTGAAGTGTTTCCCCTCTGAGCCAGAAGAACTACTCTCGCGATTTCTCCAGGTATTCTCGCGATATGTGGTAGCTTAAAAACCTCATGGGAGCCTTTGAGAGTTCTCTTTCTAGCCGGCGCCTGAGAATGGGTACGTGCTTTCAGATTGTGGTCGCTGGAACAATCCGTCTTCATCTGCGGTATTCTATAATGCTTTTGATTAAACTCACTCAGTGCTATATCACAAAGGTAGATTTCAAGCGATATAGTGGCAAATTGGACGATTCGATACCTTTAAAAACGTTTTTACGAGAAGAGATGGGGAAAGTGGCTGAAGACATTGCTCAAGATGGCTGCGCGCATGGGGTACTACATTCTCAAACTGCGCTAAGACTGCTAATAAGGCTGGTAGTTGTACTCCGAGACGTGCACCACGCGGGTTTATTCGAAGATACATGATTGTGTGGTTGCGTGGAGTAACCTAGAGGCTAAACGGGTAACAGATGCATGCGTCAACCTCTGGAGGCTGCATGGCCTGCTAAAGTGAGCTGAAAATTAGGCTTGGGTAACGTTAACGTTAGTTTGTTAAATGTTAACCAATTATCGTTTGCTGAGTTGGAAGTTGGAGCTTATGACGTCTAAACTGTTAGTTTTTTGCTAATGTCATCTTTTTAAATGTAAAAACAATTACGAATCTGCTGTTTGAGACCACGCATGTTGCTATTAAAAGGACACTGTGACTTAATACAAAAAAATAAAATAGGATGTGTGCTCACCCTCTTTCCACATCTGGATGATTCTCTTTCATGGAGCACTAAAGTAGATTTTGGGCGAGGTTAACGGATTGTGTTCTGTGGTGTAAGTTGTACATGTGTGGAACAACACCAGGGCAAGTAAATAATTATGGGTTAAATGAAATAAGTTTAAGCTTGAGTATACATGATGAAATCTCATTGCGGAATCCGATTTTTCATGCGGATAACACCTTGGAGAACTGAACACTCAAGAATGCGGTGGAAGGGAATGGTTTAATTTCATTCAGACTTGTTTCTAATGCGTCTCAATCTCTACACTAAAGGTATCTCAAGGGATAACTGGCACAAACGCCGCAAGACTGGTGGCAAACGCAAGCCCGTCCACAAGAAAAGGAAATATGAGCTCGGGCGTCCTCCCTCAAACACCAAGGTAAATATATTTTGCTACCAGTGTTTCTGCGACAATGTGGGTGATGAAAACACGTCCTTAGGTTGGTCATTTTTGGCCGTTTTGGTCAAAGACTTTGACCTCCCAATGTTAGGATTTGTCATAGTTACTCTGACACATGGCCAAGCTCAAAATGTCTTCATTGGTCTGTCACGTTTTATATATCACAATTTTATGACTCCATAGATGGACCTTGCCGCATCCACACAGTAAGAGTTCGTGGTGGAAACAAGAAATACCGTGCCCTGAGGCTCGACGTGGGCAACTTCTCGTGGGGCTCGGAGTGTGAGTATCAGAAATGTTTTTGCGCTGCTTGTATAGGTGCAGCTCTTTCAATGAAGATAATCTGTCCAGTTCTGCTACTGATTGTACTTGATGGATATTTGGTTCGCTGAGAAAGACGTGTTTAACCTGATCTTTAATTTATTTTGGCTTAGCATTTATTAGATGTATCATTAGTTTTAATGACATTTCAGGCTGTACCCGCAAGACCAGGATCATTGACGTGGTCTACAACGCCTCTAACAATGAGCTGGTGAGAACCAAGACCCTGGTGAAGAACTACATTGTCCTTGTGGACAGCACTCCCTACAGACAGTGGTTCGAGTCTCACTACGCTCTTCCACTTGGCAGGAAGAAAGGGTGCCAAGCTGGTAAGTTATATTAGTTTTCTTTATTAATTGTTGGGTCTCAATAGTGGTCTTTCTTTGATGATAACATTGTCCAGTTCTGCTACTGAATGAAAGTGATGCGGTTTGAGACTCTGAGGAAGGCTTGTAGTTTATAAAATCTGTTGATATCAAAAACATGCACAGTAATCAGTATATTGCTAATTATCATTTGATTTGTCAATCCAGACCCCTAAGGAAGAGGAAACCCTGAACAAGAGGTCCAAAAAGATCCAAAAGAAGTTCGATGAGCGCAGGAAGAACAGCAAGATCAGTCCTCTGTTGGATGAGCAGTTCCTGCAGGGCAAACTTCTTGGTAAGTAGTTTTAAGTAGGGATGCAAATATACAATTTTTTCAGAACCGAGCCGATACCGCAAATTCTGAGGATTGGTCGATACCAGTGCAGGTTTTTTTTATATGTAACTTAGAATTTTTACGAGAAGAGATGGGGAAAGTGACTGAAGACATTGCTCAAGATGGCTGCGCGCATGGGGTACTACATTCTCAAACTGCGCTAAGACTGCTAATAAGGCTGGTAGTTGTACTCCGAGACGTGCACCACGCGGGTTTATTCGAAGATAAATTATTTTGTGGTTGCGTGGAGTAACCTACAGGCTAAACGGGTAACAGATGCATGCGTCAACCTCTGGAGGCTGCGTGGCCTGTTAACGTGAGCTGAAAATTAGGCTTGGGTAACGTTAACGTTAGTTTGTTAAATGTTAGCCAATTATCGTTTGCTTAATATTTCTCGCCACAAACGGGGGTTCAATTAACTTTACCAATGTGTTATTTGAGAAGTTGGCGCTATGACGCCTAAACTGTTAGCTTTTTGCTAATGTAATCTTTTAAATGTAAAACAATTACGATTCTGCTGTTTGAGACCACGCATGTTGCTATTAAAAGGACACTGTGACTTAATACAAAAAAATAAAATAGGATGTGTGCTCACCCTCTTTCCACACCTGGATGATTCTCTTTCATGGAGCACTAAAGTAGATTTTGCGCGAGGTTAACGGATTGTGTTCTATGGTGAAAGTTGTACATGTGTGGAATAGGGTTGCACGATATACCGGTACTACGATAGTATCGCGATACTAAAGCTTAAAAATACCCGCGGTGCCATTGCATTTTTTAAACGGTAGTATCGTTCATACAGTAATATCGTAATATATGTTGTATGCACGGCTGGCACACTATTTAAAATGCTGGCATGCATGTTCAAATGAACGGAAACATTGTTTACCAAATTTTTGCTGTGTTCTGTGTAGTATGGTGTGTGTGTATACGCTTTATATCGTAATGTCTGAATGATCTGCCGCTGCTAGGATTTGCGGCTGCTCTCTCTCTCTCCTCTCGAAGAATGACAGACAAAAGACGTTCCATGCGGATGTGCGCTTAACTCGCTCGTCTCTCTCTTCCGGCTCCTGAACTCCCGCATTAACACTATCGTTGCCGGAGCAAAACAAATAACAGCAATTTCCCATTGATTATCAAGTCTGTGCAATACAATATGGTGTTTCCCGAGGCTTCAGTTCAGATTGCAATGAGAAGTTGCACTTGCACGTCGTTGTTCATGCTGCGGAAGAAAGGGTTTAAGTCAGGCCGGATCACGCAACTACCACGCAACGCAATGTAGACGCGCACCGACATTTTCGGCGTAGATGGCGTGACCGTGCTTCTCCGAAGCGCAGATGGCGTGACTGCAGTGTCTGATCTCATTAAAAAAAACAGCAGCTCAAGCATCACTTAGGCCTATTCAACATCATAACATCTTACAAGAAAGTATTCTCACAGTTGTATTAATTTGACTACTTCTAGAACATGTAACAGTTCGTTTCTGGAAGCATCTTTGCGATCATGAATGCAATTACATTCATCAACATAGTGGCTTTGCACTTGGTTCTTATCAATCATCATAATGATTATATATATATATATATATATATATATATATATATGTTTTAATATACATGCTGCTAACTTGTAAATTTCAAGATATGCGAATAAAAATGCTCCTGACAGTTCGGCAATATGACACGAGCAAGAGCGCTGTTTTTGTTTCATTTTGTGTTCGAATCCGAATCGTTGGCTTGGGTGAATCACTGATTCACTAAACCATTCATAAAAACAGTCATTTGATTCGCTCCGTCAGTATTCAGCCGTTTTGAAAGAATTGTTTGAATGACTCAGTGATTCAATAACGAACTGCTGCCACCTGCTGGCCGTTTTTACCAGTTTCTTTTCTAAAAGTAGGCATATACATTGTTTTCCAACATATTTCTACATTCAGAATTTTGTATTTAAAATACATTAATCCCATAAAATATTTTATTCAATTATAAATAATAAATAAATTTAGTCTAAATGTCACTTCATGCTGCTTCTGTGCCAGGGCATGTGAGCGGAGCGGAGCGTGGAGCGAGCGAGGAGCGGAGCGTGCAAAATATAGTCGGAGCGCGGAGCGGGTTTTTATCCAAAGGCTGGAGCGATCGCTCTGTCTCGCTCGGTTCCGCTCGATACCGCTCACACCACGAGCCTAGGGCATGCACAATCCACCCAGAATGCACCTGTGCCTTCAACAATTAACAAAACCATCAGCCTATACTTCAAAAATCGTTCGTGAAGGAGAGATGGAGTTCGTTAAACATTTCCAAAAGCAAACCGACAGGTCATACAGGTGCAAAATTCCTGTCAAAAATTGATGATAATAATGTTGAACATGATCAGGAATGTGGTGATACGATTTCAGTAAGTAAGGATTCGTATTTTAATCTAAAAGACACATCATGCGAAACATGACAGTGTGCTGCGTGAACTTGAGGAGGCCAGAGCAAAACGTGAGCATTTTGAATATGGTTGAAATAGGAAATATTGGCTAATAATCAATTAAATAAGTTTTGTCATACAAATATTTTAATGTAGCCTACTTAACCCTATCCGTGATTTTTTATTTCATAGAGAAAGAGATAGAGCAGAAGCAGCAACAGAAACAAAGTGAGGAACTTAGAAGTTTCTTCACTACAGTCAGAGCCCCAACCATAACTGGGTCGAGAAAGAGAGAACTGGATACAGCTTTCTTTAAAATGATCTACATGGACTATGAGCCGCTGAGTGCAGGAGAACGAGAAGGGATGCGACACTTTGCCGGCGCGGCCCAGCCAGGCTACACACCCCCATGCTATAACACTGTGCGGGACACGCTCATGCCTCATGCTCTGGAGGAGATGGAGGATAGGCTGCGAGACCTGTTGAAAAAGGGGGATGGGTTTGTTCTGTCAGCAGACATTTGGACCAGTAGAAGAGGGCACAGCTTTCTTGGCATCGTGGCCAGCTTCATTGATGGGACATTCCGGGGTCACACGGTTTTGTTGAGCTGTGACCACATACAGGGGCACCATACCGCAGATCGCATTTACCAGATGTACGAAAGTGTTCTAAAATACTGGAATGTGGAACGACGTGTGATAAGGGTCGTCACTGACAGTGCCAGCAACATGGTCAAGGCATTTAACCTCTTCCCTGTGACTGAAGAGGAGGATGAGCTCATTGATGAGGGGACCGTGGGTGCCAGCAGCAGCAGTGCTGAACATGAGGAGGACGGACCACCTGAGCTGTCGCAGATCGAGGTGGAAGAGGTAGCGCCAATGTCAAAACATGATCAATAAGTACTTTACTGTATCCAGTTTACATTTGAGGTGTCCCATTCACATGCTTCAGCTGGCGATCAAAGACGCCATTAATGAGCATGACAGCATTAATAGGCTGCTCGAAAGTCGGAAACGTGGTGAGAAGTGTGAGGAAAAGCACCCTGAACACTGAACAGACAGACCGTTTAGGTGTCCGCCCCACAACTGCCTGCATCACTAGATGGAGCAGCCAGTTACAAATGATTGATTCGGTCCTTCGACTGTTCCAAAAAGACCCATTGTGGCAAACAAAACTGAAGACCACTGCCGCTCACATCACCCTCAATGAAGTACGGCAGCTGACGCACCTTGTCCGTGTGCTTACACCACTGGCAGACCTCACGGACAATTTACAAAGGGAGTTGGGGAACCTGGGGATGATTCTCCCTGCTGTCAGTGAAATAAAATCCCTACTCACTATTAATGATGCTGCCCTGCCCATGATGATTGCTGCCTTCGGTGAAACATTGGCCAACAACATCTCATCTCGTTACGACAGATATTATACCGATAAGCATATACTTTTAGCATCAGTATTGGATCCACGTTTCAAAACTGAATGGGTAATTCGTGACGAGTCTGTGTGCAACAGGCTTGGGGAGATCCGCGACCTCCTTGTGGAGGAAACTGAGCGACTAAACCCTCCCCGTGGGACACCGGACACCGACACCTCACCTGGCTCTGAGTCTGAACCAAAAAGGGCTCGGCTGTTTGGTTCATACTTCAGCGAGCAGTTGCGCACACCTGGAGATGCCAAAGGTGAGGTTGAAAAGTTCTTTTCATCCCCGAGGCAGAACCCGGACGCAGATGTCATACAGTTTTGGAACGAAAACTCCAAGTCATATCCCCGTCTGGCCAAAGTAGCTCGCACCATCTTCAGCATCCCTAGTGGCTCTGCAAGTGCCGAGAGGGTGTTTTCTGCCGCCGCCTGGTGTCCAGAAATCACCGCTAGTCTGAAGCCTCAAACATTGTCCAGACTTGTTTTCTTGAAGGTGAACTCAAAAGAACTGTAGATAAGGAAAGTATGCCTAAGCCTAATTTTTTTATTATAGGCTAATGTAAGGGACGACCATCATTTCATTATTATTTATCATTATTAATCATAGGCTATATAATTAGGCTATTAGCCTAAGTTAATATGTTTAAAGTGTGTGAAAGGCACATAGCCTAAATTTCTTATAGGTCTATGGTTGGCTAGTTCGAGGTTGCATCGATAATTTATGTTCAACACATGGATGTTTAGTTTAGCTTTTTAGTTTGTTTGAAGCCTCAGACTGTTTAATTTATGTTCAAAACTTGGATGTTCGCTGTTGTGTTTGTTTGAAATAAATATATGTTCTATTTTGACTGATGTTGCTGTGAGTTCTTTATAGGATAGGCTATAGGTTGCGTGTTGATTTTCCTTTCCGCACCTATGTTAACAGATTAGAGCAGCCACATTGCCTGCGGAATACGCGCGTATCAGGTAACCACGCCGCAACCGCGGCTCCACGACAGAATAGAAGTGAAGCGGATTTTTTCCGCAGCAGTCACGCAACAAACCCGCTTCACATCTGCCACGCAGACAGTGTGTCCCAGGCGTAAGGCTTCGGTTGAAAACGGCAGGTCTTAGGCATGCAGAGTAATTTTAAATTTGAGCGAGCGTGGAGCGATTTCACCGGAGCGGGATGAAATTGTAGATGAGCGGGGAGCGGAATTGAGCGGAGCGATCTGGTCCGACTTTGAGCGGTGGAGCGGGGGAGTGAACAACCACGTGAGCGGGGAGCGGAAATTCTCACCGCTCAGCTCCGCTCACATGCTCTGTTCTGTGCAGTGCTAAGATGAGTTTTGTTTACATAATTTCAGGGAAAACAATAGCCAGTCATTAATTCACATTAAGTATTCAGAGAAAAATATCTGTTTTAATTTATTAATAGATTAATTTTTTAGAATTTAATTTTAAACTGACAACACTGCATGGATGGGATCGTGATACTACTTGGTATCGTGATACTTCAGCTGGTATAGTATCGTACGACATTTTTATGGTACCGTGACAACCCAAGTGTGGAACAACACGAGGGCAAGTAACTAATTATGGGTTAAATGAAATAAGTTTAAGCTTGAGTATACATGATGAAATCTCATTGCGGAATCCGATTTTTCATGCGGATAACACCTTGGAGAACTGAACACAAGTATGTGGTGGAAGGGAATGGTTTAATTTCATTCAGATTGTTCAGATTGTGTTCTATGGTGAAAGTTGTACATGTGTGGAATAGGGTTGCACGATATACCGGTACTACGATAGTATCGCGATACTAAAGCTTAAAAATACCCGCGGTGCCATTGCATTTTTTAAACGGTAGTATCGTTCATACAGTAATATCGTAATATATGTTGTATGCACGGCTGGCACACTATTTAAAATGCTGGCATGCATGTTCAAATGAACGGAAACATTGTTTACCAAATGCCTTTTTGCTGTGTTCTGTGTAGTATGGTGTGTGTGTATACGCTTTATATCGTAATGTCTGAATGATCTGCCGCTGCTAGGATTTGCGGCTGCTCTCTCTCTCTCTCCCTCTCGAAGAATGACAGACAAAAGACGTTCCGTATGCGGATGTGCGCTTAACTCGCTCGTCTCTCTCTTCCGGCTCCTGAACTCCCGCATTAACACTATCGTTGCCGGAGCAAAACAAATAACAGCAATTTCCCATTGATTATCAAGTCTGTGCAATACAATATGGTGTTTCCCGAGGCTTCAGTTCAGATTGCAATGAGAAGTTGCACTTGCACGTCGTTGTTCATGCTGCGGAAGAAAGGGTTTAAGTCAGGCCGGATCACGCAACTACCACGCAACGCAATGTAGACGCGCACCGACATTTTCGGCGTAGATGGCGTGACCGTGCTTCTCCGAAGCGCAGATGGCGTGACTGCAGTGTCTGATCTCATTAAAAAAAACAGCAGCTCAAGCATCACTTAGGCCTATTCAACATCATAACATCTTACAAGAAAGTATTCTCACAGTTGTATTAATTTGACTACTTCTAGAACATGTAACAGTTCGTTTCTGGAAGCATCTTTGCGATCATGAATGCAATTACATTCATCAACATAGTGGCTTTGCACTTGGTTCTTATCAATCATCATAATGATTATATATATATATATATATATATATGTTTTAATATACATGCTGCTAACTTGTAAATTTCAAGATATGCGAATAAAAATGCTCCTGACAGTTCGGCAATATGACACGAGCAAGAGCGCTGTTTTTGTTTCATTTTGTGTTCGAATCCGAATCGTTGGCTTGGGTGAATCACTGATTCACTAAACCATTCATAAAAACAGTCATTTGATTCGCTCCGTCAGTATTCAGCCGTTTTGAAAGAATTGTTTGAATGACTCAGTGATTCAATAACGAACTGCTGCCACCTGCTGGCCGTTTTTACCAGTTTCTTTTCTAAAAGTAGGCATATACATTGTTTTCCAACATATTTCTACATTCAGAATTTTGTATTTAAAATACATTAATCCCATAAAATATTTTATTCAATTATAAATAATAAATAAATTTAGTCTAAATGTCACTTCATGCTGCTTCTGTGCAGTGCTAAGATGAGTTTTGTTTACATAATTTCAGGGAAAACAATAGCCAGTCATTAATTCACATTAAGTATTCAGAGAAAAATATTATCTGTTTTAATTTATTAATAGATTAATTTTTTAGAATTTAATTTTAAACTGACAACACTGCATGGATGGGATCGTGATACTACTTGGTATCGTGATACTTCAGCTGGTATAGTATCGTACGACATTTTTATGGTACCGTGACAACCCAAGTGTGGAACAACACGAGGGCAAGTAACTAATTATGGGTTAAATGAAATAAGTTTAAGCTTGAGTATACATGATGAAATCTCATTGCGGAATCCGATTTTTCATGCGGATAACACCTTGGAGAACTGAACACAAGTATGTGGTGGAAGGGAATGGTTTAATTTCATTCAGACTTGTTTCTAATGCGTCTCAATCTCTACACTAAAGGTATCTCAAGGGATAACTGGCACAAACGCCGCAAGACTGGTGGCAAACGCAAGCCCGTCCACAAGAAAAGGAAATGTGAGTATCAGATAAATGTTTTTGCGCTGCTTGTATAGGTGCAGCTCTTTCAATGAAGATAATCTGTCCAGTTCTGCTACTGATTGTACTTGATGGATATTTGGTTCGCTGAGAAAGACGTGTTTAACCTGATCTTTAATTTATTTTGGCTTAGCATTTATTAGATGTATCATTAGTTTTAATGACATTTCAGGCTGTACCCGCAAGACCAGGATCATTGACGTGGTCTACAACGCCTCTAACAATGAGCTGGTGAGAACCAAGACCCTGGTGAAGAACTGCATTGTCCTTGTGGACAGCACTCCCTACAGACAGTGGTTCGAGTCTCACTACGCTCTTCCACTTGGCAGGAAGAATGGTGCCAAGCTGGTAAGTTATATTAGTTTTCTTTATTAATTGTTGGGTCTCAATAGTGGTCTTTCTTTGATGATAACATTGTCCAGTTCTGCTACTGAATGAAAGTGATGCGGTTTGAGACTCTGAGGAAGGCTTGTAGTTTATAAAATCTGTTATCAAAAACATGCACAGTAATCAGTATATTGCTAATTATCATTTGATTTGTCAATCCAGACCACTGAGGAAGAGGAAACCCTGAACAAGAAGAGGTCCAAAAAGATCCAAAAGAAGTTCGATGAGCGCAGGAAGAACAGCAAGATCAGTCCTCTGTTGGATGAGCAGTTCCTGCAGGGCAAACTTCTTGGTAAGTAGTTTTAAGTAGGGATGCAAATATACAATTTTTTCAGAACCGAGCCGATACCGCAAATTCTGAGGATTGGTCGATACCAGTGCAGGTTTTTTTTATATGTAACTTAGAATTTTTACGAGAAGAGATGGGGAAAGTGACTGAAGACATTGCTCAAGATGGCTGCGCGCATGGGGTACTACATTCTCAAACTGCGCTAAGACTGCTAATAAGGCTGGTAGTTGTACTCCGAGACGTGCACCACGCGGGTTTATTCGAAGATAAATTATTTTGTGGTTGCGTGGAGTAACCTACAGGCTAAACGGGTAACAGATGCATGCGTCAACCTCTGGAGGCTGCGTGGCCTGCTAACGTGAGCTGAAAATTAGGCTTGGGTAACGTTAACGTTAGTTTGTTAAATGTTAGCCAATTATCGTTTGCTTAATATTTCTCGCCACAAACGGGGGTTCAATTAACTTTACCAATGTGTTATTTGAGAAGTTGGCGCTTATGACGTCTAAACTGTTAGCTTTTTGCTAATGTAATCTTTTTAAATGTAAAAACAATTACGATTCTGCTGTTTGAGACCACGCATGTTGCTATTAAAAGGACACTGTGACTTAATACAAAAAAATAAAATAGGATGTGTGCTCACCCTCTTTCCACACCTGGATGATTCTCTTTCATGGAGCACTAAAGTAGATTTTGGGCGAGGTTAACGGATTGTGTTCTGTGGTGAAAGTTGTACATGTGTGGAACAACACCAGGGCAAGTAACTAATTATGGGTTAAATGAAATAAGTTTAAGCTTGAGTATACATGATGAAATCTCATTGCGGAATCCGATTTTTCATGCGGATAACACCTTGGAGAACTGAACACTCAAGTATGTGGTGGAAGGGAATGGTTTAATTTCATTCAGACTTGTTTCTAATGCGTCTCAATCTCTACACTAAAGGTATCTCAAGGGATAACTGGCACTAACGCCGCAAGACTGGTGGCAAACGCAAGCCCGTCCACAAGAAAAGGAAATGTGAGTATCAGATAAATGTTTTTGCGCTGCTTGTATAGGTGCAGCTCTTTCAATGAAGATAATCTGTCCAGTTCTGCTACTGATTGTACTTGATGGATATTTGGTTCGCTGAGAAAGACGTGTTTAACCTGATCTTTAATTTATTTTGGCTTAGCATTTATTAGATGTATCATTAGTTTTAATGACATTTCAGGCTGTACCCGCAAGACCAGGATCATTGACGTGGTCTACAACGCCTCTAACAATGAGCTGGTGAGAACCAAGACCCTGGTGAAGAACTGCATTGTCCTTGTGGACAGCACTCCCTACAGACAGTGGTTCGAGTCTCACTACGCTCTTCCACTTGGCAGGAAGAAGGGTGCCAAGCTGGTAAGTTATATTAGTTTTCTTTATTAATTGTTGGGTCTCAATAGTGGTCTTTCTTTGATGATAACATTGTCCAGTTCTGCTTCTGAATGAAAGTGATGCGGTTTGAGACTCTGAGGAAGGCTTGTAGTTTATAAAATTTGTTTATCAAAAACATGCACTGTAATCAGTATATTGCTAATTATCATTTGATTTGTCAATCCAGACCCCTGAGGAAGAGGAAACCCTGAACAAGAAGAGGTCCAAGAAGTTCGATGAGCGCAGGAAGAACAGCAAGATCAGTCCTCTGTTGGATGAGCAGTTCCTGCAGGGCAAACTTCTTGGTAAGTAGTGTTTTAAGTATGGATGCAAAGATACCATTTTTTCAGAACCAATCCGATACCGCAAATTCTGAGGATTGGTCGCTACCAGCGCAGGTTTTTTTTTTATATGTAAATTAGAATTTCTATACTTCTCTGTGTTGACCCGATCGTCACTCTTCTGTGTTAAACATATAAAATTAAAATACTTTTTTTTTTTTTTTTTTTTTGTATAGCACAATATACTTTGATGTAGTATTACCTGTTCCCTGCTCTCTACTAGTCTGGATTTCTGTACCAGGCGTATGAACTCCATGCGGTCTTCATATCGGACCACCACTCCACTGCCTCCTGGAATCAGCTCCACCAGCCGCCCGTCACTCAGGGGTGTGGTGTACACAAGCTCCTGGCCAAACTTAAAATCAAATGTCTCCTTGTCCATATGTTCCATAGCCTCCAACAACTTCACCTAAGGAATCACACCAAACATATTTAATCAGGTCCACTGATTACACGCTGGGTAAATCAAGTCACATTTATTTAACACTTTATCCAATACAAATTATTTTGATTCAGGTATAAAGAAGCTCTATAGAAGACAACAGGGTCATAATTCAGCTCAAGGTTTTAGGGATGCTCTGGATAAGAGTTGATGCTCTAATAAGGCAGCAACATATGATAGGACAGAACAAGAGACTATTATATTTCATTGCGCTAAAGTATTGTAAAACGAAAGGCAGAATGATGCTCTTGAAACAACATGGAGTCACAGGCTGCATAGCCCTCTGAGTCCGCATAGAAAAGTACAGGGGGAAGATATATTGAAAAGTACTGTATTCTGTGCATTCGTTTATTGAGACTATTCTTTTAACAGTTTTAAATCTTAGTGACTGCGCTCTTGAAGAAAGTTTGACTGTATTAACCGAACGCAACGTGCAGACAGACGCAGCGGAGAGAAGAGTTTACGTGAACTTGAATTTAATGACTTAAATGTTCATCTGTACCTCGGATTAAACTATGGAAGAGCTATAGAACACTTGAAATATAATGCACAAACACTTTATAGTTCTTTGTGGTTTTCGTGGGGCTTAACAGTAGCACAGAATAGTATCGGATTTGGATCGGTCTCGTCTGACCGATACCCGATCCGCAGAAAATGATCTGAGTCGATACCGATCCAGAGTATCGGATCGATGCATCCCTAAAACCTTGAACTGAATTATGACCCTGTTTTCTTCTATAGAGCTTCTTTATACCTGAATCAAAATAATTTGTATTGGATAAAGTGTTAAATAAATGTGACTTGATTTACCCAGCGTGTAATCAGTGGACCTGATTAAATATGTTTTGTGTGATTGCTTAGGTGAAGTTGTTGGAGGCTATGGAACACATGGACAAGGAGACATTTGATTTTAAGTTTGGCCAGGAGCTTGTGTACACCACACCCCTGAGTGACGGGCGGCTGGTGGAGCTGATTCCAGGAGGCAGTGGAGTGGTGGTCCGATATGAAGACCGCATGGAGTTCATACGCCTGGTACAGAAATCCAGACTAGAAGAGAGCAGGGAACAGGTAATACTACATCACAAAGTATATTGAGATCAAGAGAAAATAAACGTACTAAGCATATAGTAATTTGGATCAGTCTGTAAAATTCAGTGCTGTTTCTGCACCACAGATTGCTGCCATGCAGGGAGGACTGGTGAAAGTGGTGCCGCAAGCTGTGCTTGATCTCCTGACATGGCAGGAAGTGGAGAAGAAAGTGTGTGGAGACCCAGAGATCACAGTGGAGGCCCTTAAACGCCTCAGTGAGTCATAGAACAGCTGGCATGAGCATTAAATAATTGATCTTTTCTGCCTCAGCATGAATCTTTTAAGGCACTGAACCGAATAGTGGATGAAACTGAATCTTACAGTTCTGTACCGCAGTCATTCTCAACTTGTTTGACTTTAGGTCCCAAATTGAAATTGGATTTCAAGTGGCACATTACAAAATAGATTGTTTTGATATAATTTTGTCAATGTGAGATCACATGTATTTAGGATGTGGTCTGAATGAACTTTAAACAAATGCATTTTTGTCTAGATCCGACACCACAGATGCTCTTCCACGTTCCAGCACCCTTTATCTACCCAAATACCCAAGGTCTGTTTATGTAATATAATATTTATGTGAGCAGTTGATCTTTTCTGATGCATGATGATTAGTTTGAATTAAAATGTCCTTTTTTTTACTGCTTTGTAATCCTCAGTGCTAAAGTTTGTGAAGAGAAGCTTCGCTATGCTGCATATAATTGTGTGGCCATCGATACAGACATGAGCCCTTGGGAGGAGTGACCTGACTTTGCCATGTTTACGAATTTTACATACTGGGATTTTGGCATAAATGAACTGTAGCCTTCAGCACCGTGCCTACACTATTGCCAATTACATCTGTACAGTATAAATAAAAATGTTATAAACAATATCTGGTTTGCAATTCTTTCAAGCTTATAAATCAATAAAGTCTGAGACTACTCAGGACTATTTATATTTAGAATTTTTATTTTCTAATGTAATATAAATTGTAGAAATGTTGTCACACTTGTTTTACTGAAAGCAGCACTCGAGCTACATGAACTTTAGTGTCTCCAATACAGCCATGGCCTGAGGTGAATGTTTCTTCTCGAGATTGAAGATTTTTATTTTTTCACATACAGAATATAACCAGCGGTGAAATGTAAGTCAGGTCCGCTCCATGGACAGTGCAATTATATGTAACAGCACAAGAGAATCTACATAAATATAGGTATGAAAAAGAAGAATAAAATGTGCAGGACAGTATACTGTAGATTTAATAAACAATGATGGTATAAGCAGGGATGTGCAAACAGGTTGTAAAGGGTATATACAAAGCAGCAATACGGATGGTGGAGAATAATGAATATCTTACTGATTATTAGATGGAGTCATGCTGATGTCATGAGACCGAGTTTGAGTTTAGGAGACTGGTGGCTTGGGGGAAGAAGCTGGATGTCAGTTAACTGGCGCACTGTCACGTAGGCAGCTGTTCTGAAAAGAATGTTGTTCACGTGCTTGTTATGAGCAATATCAAAAAATACTTTCTGGTAAACTTTTATATACACAAACCTAAGTTCTTGAGAGTGAAGCCTAGGTTTTGTCTGTTTTACTAGTGTCTTATACAAAAGCCCTCAAAATTATGCAAAAAGAGCAAAAAGAAAAAAACTGGCAATAAAATGTCTTGCTGAAATGGGAGAATATGATTTACAACACCAGTCCTGACGCTTTTCTTTTATGCACCTAAATCTGTTGTTGCAAAAATATATATTATCGTTGCCAAGTTATTTGTAGGAAATGTTCAATAAAAAATGAATAAATAAACAACAAACAATTATTGTTAATTATTTATTTCGCAGATGCTTTAAATCGATTTATAGTAAACGTACAACACTATTACACTTAAATTATTAAATATGCCGTATTGTACAAAATGTTTTTATAAGTGTAAAAGACTGGAAAAGCTCGGGATCATAAATTCCTAAACGCGTGGTGGCAGTGAAGTGTTTCCCCTCTGAGCCAGAAGAACTACTCTCGCGATTTCTCCAGGTATTCTCGCGATATGTGGTTGCTTGAAACCCGCCCATGAGCCTTTGCGAGTTCTCTTTCTAGCCGGCGCCTGAGAATGGGTACGTGCTTTCAGATTGTGGTCGCTGGAACAATCCGTCTTCATCTGCGGTATCCTATAATGCTTTTGATTAAACTCACTCAGTGCTATATCACAAAGGTAGATTTCAAGCGATATAGTGGCAAATTGGACGATTCAATGCGTTTAAAAACGTTTTTACGAGAAGAGATGGGGAAAGTGGCTGAAGACATTGCTCAAGATGGCTGCGCGCATGGGGTACTACATTCTCAAACTGCGCTAAGACTGCTAATAAGGCTGGTAGTTGTACTCGAGACGTGCACCACGCGGGTTTATTCGAAGATAAATTATTTTGTGGTTGCGTGGAGTAACCTACAGGCTAAACGGGTAACCGATGCATGCGTCAACCTCTGGAGGCTGCATGGCCTGCTAACGTGAGCTGAAAATTAGGCTTGGGTAACGTTAACGTTAGTTTGTTAAATGTTAACCAATTATTGTTTTCTTAATATTTCTCGACACAAACTTCAATTAACTTTACCAATGTGTTATTTGTGAAGTTGGAGCGTATGACGTCTAAACTGTTAGCTTTTTGCTAATGTAATCTTTTTAAATGTAAAAGCAATTAGGAATCTGCTGTTTGAGACCACGCATGTTGCTATTAAAAGGACACTGTGACTTAATACAAAAAAATAAAATAGAATGTGTGCTCACCCTCTTTCCACACCTGGATGATTCTCTTTCATGGAGCACTAAAGTAGATTTTGGGCGAGGTTAACGGATTGTGTTCTATGGTGAAAGCTGTACATGTGTGGAACAACACGAGGGCAAGTAAATAATTATGGGTTAAATGAAATAAGTTTAAGCTTGAGTATACATGATGAAATCTCATTGCGGAATCCGATTTTTCATGCGGATAACACCTTGGAGAACTGAACACTCAAGTATGTGGTGGAAGGGAATGGTTTAATTTCGTTCAGACTTGTTTCTAATGCGTCTCAATCTCTACACTAAAGGTATCTCAAGGGATAACTGGCACAAACGCCGCAAGACTGGTGGCAAACGCAAGCCCGTCCACAAGAAAAGGAAATATGAGCTTGGGCGTCCTCCCTCAAACACCAAGGTAAATATATTTTGCTACCAGTGTCTCTGTGACCAATGTGGGTGATGAAAACACGTCCTTAGGTTGGTCAATTTTGGCCGTTTTGGTCAAAGACTTTGACCTCCCAATGTTAGGATTTGTCATAGTTACTCTGACACATGGCCAAGCTCAAAATATATCTTCATTGGTCTTTGTCAGGTTTTATATAAACCCAATTTTATGACTCTCCATAGATTGGACCTCGCCGCATCCACACAGTAAGAGTTCGTGGTGGAAACAAGAAATACCGTGCCCTGAGGCTCGACGTGGGCAACTTCTCGTGGGGTTCGGAGTGTGAGTATCAGAAATGTTTTTGTGCTGCTTGTATAGGTGCAGCTCTTTCAATGAAGATAATCTGTCCAGTTCTGCTACTGATTGTACTTGATGGATATTTGGTTCGCTGAGAAAGACGTTTAACCTGATCTTTAATGTATTTTGGCTTAGCATTTATTAGATGTATCATTAGTTTTAATGACATTTCAGGCTGTACCCGCAAGACCAGGATCATTGACGTGGTCTACAACGCCTCTAACAATGAGCTGGTGAGAACCAAGACCCTGGTGAAGAACTGCATTGTCCTTGTGGACAGCACTCCCTACAGACAGTGGTTCGAGTCTCACTATGCTCTTCCACTTGGCAGGAAGAAGGGTGCCAAGCTGGTAAGCTCAATTCGTTTTCTTTATTAAATTGTTGGGTCTCAATAGTGGTCTTTCTTTGATGATAACATTGTCCAGTTCTGCTACTGAATGAAAGTGATGCGGTTTGAGACTCTGAGGAAGGCTTGTAGCTTATAAAATCTGTTATCAAAAACATGCACAGTAATCAGTATATTGCTAATTATCATTTGATTTGTCAATCCAGACCCCTGAGGAAGAGGAAACCCTGAACAAGAAGAGGTCGAAAAAGATCCAAAAGAAGTTTGATGAGCGCAGGAAGAACAGCAAGATCAGTCCTCTGTTGGATGAGCAGTTCCTGCAGGGCAAACTTCTTGGTAAGTTGTGATTTAAGGTCTTAATGTGACATTGATGTGATTGTGATGAAACTTTAACCAGTTCTGCTACTGATACAACAGTGCTGAAGTTATACAATTTCTGACAGCCACTGAAATGCTGCGACACCACTCTATCAGTTTAAGTGTTTAATTGATGGTTTTGTTTCTCCACAGCCTGCATTGCCTCCAGACCAGGACAGTGTGGCAGGGCTGATGGCTACGTCCTTGAGGGCAAAGAACTGGAGTTCTACCTGAGGAAGATTAAAGCCAAGAAAGGCAAATAAATGTACAGCTCTCTTTGATACGACCATTAAAGAAAATACCACAACTCAACATGTCACTGCTTTTCTCATTTTGTAAAAGTGTTCAATTGTCATGCAAAAGCAAGCGATTTTATTTTTTGTTAGAAAGTTGTTTTAGCTGAGAACATCTTGCAGTAATTGTCTGGTTTGCTCTGGTGTTACAATGACTAATTTCCATCCTACACATATTTTATTGAAAGGAGGATTGAGAAAGTTAAGCAGCTGCTTTTGTTCTGCATTAACTGGTTATAACCTCCTAGAAAAAAACACAAGTGCTAAAGTGCTATTAATTTTCTGTATGAAGTAGTCACAATACTTGTGTACATTTCTTAAATCAATTCAACATCTCTGTATGTAATATCCAACAGGTTTCATTTTGAATGGCAAGCCTTGGAAAGTGATGGCTTTCTAAAAATAAGAGAATCCTAAGAGAAAAACTAATGCCAACATACCTATAATCTTTGGTTTATGCTGTTTGAGTTATGAAATTATCTAATATATTGTGATAAATCAGTGAGAAAGCATTGTTTGTCAATGTCCACATTTTAAAATTGATGCTGTGTGAACGAGTTAAAAGGAACAATAGTATTACAAATTATCAATAACTGCCTTTCATCATTAATCACTGGATGAGTCAAGTAAGTTTAATATTCATATAATATGTAAAACCAGCAACATTGACTTTCACAATTTATTCTGATGGCAAAACTGAATATTTAGCCATCATTCATCATGTTCCTTCAGAAATCATAATACAATGATTTGGTGCTCAAGAAACATTTATTAATGATATCAATAGTTGCACAGCTCGATATATTTGTGGAAACCGTGATGCATTATTTATTTTTTATTCTTTAAAAGAACAAAAGTGCTAATATTAACATTTCTTGGTAGCACTTTATTTTAAGGTTTGTTACATGTACTTCTAAGAACAATAAATTGTGCATAATTACAAGTCAGCCTAACCCTAGCCATTTATATATAATTACTATTATTTGAACTTAAATGTACAATTATATTGTAGCAAAAAAAACTAAAAATATGTATCCAATTTCTTCACTGTCACTTGAACAATTGAATGCACCTTTAATGAATAAAGCAGTTTCAAGATTGTAAGTAGGGACGAGGTTTCTTCTCATTCTTGGATGTCCCATAAAGAATACAAAATACATGCAAAGCAAAACCTGACTTGTCCAGTGACACTTTTATCTATGGCTCTTGGTTTGTTTGTCCTGTCGTTTCAGGTGACCCCGAGAGTTTATCATGGCAGACGTGTTGAATAGTCGTGTGTTGTTGCTGCTGCAGTGGGATGCTGCTCTTGGAAGACTGTTCAAGCCTCGAGCGCTCGCCCTTACATTTAGATCTGCAGCAAACACACAATTGTAGCAAGCTCTTGTTCTTCTGCTTTTTTATTTTCAGTGTAGTCGGCCACACATTGATGGCAAGCATTTGTGTCTTGGGAATTGGTATAGGTTCCTCGTTATCATCCTCAAGAATCCTAATAAATACAGAATACCAAAGTCAATAATGTACGAAATCTAAGAACAGTTCACCCGAAAACTGAAATTCTGTCATTGGTTTTACTTGACCGTTAAAGTTATTGTTATTATCCTACAAATAAGCTCTTTAACTTTAAAGAGAAAACACTGTTTTAGCACTGGTCATATCTTAATTTGTGTTCCAAAGATGAACAAAGGTCTTACGGTTTGGAACAACATGAGAGTGAGTAATTAATGACAGAATTAACCCTTTAAGAGTAAATCACAAGGATTTATACATAAATTCACAAGTTTCAAATAATCGTTTTTTATTAAGGAAATCATTAATTGTGTTTGATTACAGATAACATTTGCATTTAAACAAAAATTATAAATTGTATACTTTGCCCATACTTTTAACGTTAAGTGACCGACCGTCTTACCTGAATTACATATCTTTTTTTAATCTTTTCCCCAAACATATTAATCTGGCCATTGGTATTTACACATTTTAAATGTTTATGCATTATATAGGTGTAACAGTCTGTCGCGGTACCTCATGTCATGTGTGGAACCCATGAAGACAGGCTTCATAGTAGCTGAAGGATACGAAGGACCCTTATCCACCCAGTATTTGTCCTTCTCAAGGAGAGGAAGATTTTGATGCATGTCATCTACAGCTAGCATGGAAACCTAGATTCAATTAAGAGCATTGCCACGAGTGGTTATGATCCAACATGTGCATCCTTTGAAATGGATTCACTTATTTATTAATGTGTGTATTGTACTAACCTGAATGTTGCGATCTATGAGTTGGTTGGTTTCAAAATCATCGTCATCTTCTCCAAATGGGTTGATAATAAGTTCCCCTACCTTTAAGAATATGTACCCTTACTTTTAGTGAAATCAAACAATCATAGATGTACAAAATATGCTCCTATACTAGCAATCATACCTTTAACCAACCAGCGTAAAAGAAGAACTCCAGTAGAGTGAAAATGGGGACATAAAGGTCCAGATGCATTTGGACTTCATCAGGTTTCTCAGGTTTTACAAACTGCCTCCCAATTAGGCAGGACATAAAAAAGGAGTACACAGCCACGGTCACTACCTGCATCCAAACAGAAGTGAGGTGACCAGAAGTTCATACGGTGAGATACACCCATGAAAGATCTGTCAGATGAGCTTTACCTGTGTGTACACCAAGGGAATGCTGATCCAGTCGTAGTGGAAGAGCATGCTGCATCTTGATCTATAGTTATTCAGCTCCTGACAAAAGAGGAAGAAAGGGAGGAATTATTGCGCTTTTATTGCACATATGCATCATCTTGACATGTTTAAACACTCTTACATCCATGAGCAATCGCAAGGTTATATCATCTTTCACACGGCCTTCTTTTCTCGCTTGTGATGCCAGATTTGAAAACCATGCAAGTGGCATCCAGTATTTGTTGAAGTCAGAGTACAGGTGGTTTAGTTTTTTGAGCTCGTCTTCGGTCATGAATCCTGCAAAATATATGTCAAATAAATGCTTCCCAAATTGTAATTGACAGATTCACTGGTTTTGAATAAGACATGCTATAATATATATATATTCTTCAGAATCAAATAAATTGGAATGGCACATAACAGTGGCTCAGTATTTCTCACACCACTTTACCTCCAAGTCGAAAAAAATCATATTTCTTCTTAGTCTGTTTTTAATGTAATGGAAAGAAATATCTTTTTATTGAGTTTTCCTTGCAAAAAACATACATGACCAGAGTACTCTGATTCACAAATAAATCGGAATCAGAAGAGCGTCATAACCAAGTATGTTTACACACAAAGGAATTTGACTTGACGACAGAAGCGTCCAGTGCAGAAGAAAGTAACTCTTATCAACTGATTCTTTTAGTGAATCAAAAACACAATTAGATCAGTCCGCTTCACAAATAAACTATTATATGAGCCACTTCTTTTTAGTGAATTAAAAACACATAAAGTGACCAGACTTGGCAGCTTCACAAATAAATACCAACAAATACAGTACCTTTTCCTAATGTTCCCATTTTGGTCATTTTTGGGGAACCAAATAAGATCATTTTGGGAAATGTTCTCCAAACTAACAATGTTTTGGATTTAAGTAAAGACGACTTGCCTGGCTAGCCAACCGATAACATTATATGTTTTCACAACATACTGAGAACTAAAAATTGTTAGCCGATGACTCTTATATGCCTGTTATTAATGAATGAATGAATATATATATATGAGTCTGTTTCATGAACAACTGGGTCTTATGAGATGGTCCTTTCCAGTGAATTAAAAACGTACAGTTCCATTCTCCAAACCAGAAACCACTTATCCTCTAGTCTACACGGTCACGGGATAATGTGAAGTAAAGTTCTCCAACTAATGGTTCTTATGGACAAGTTTTTTGGTGAATCAAAAACATATTTTACTAAAGGAGGACTGAATCACAAACAAATGACTCTTATGGGCTGGTTCTTTTAGTGTATAAATCATAAATCCAAATTAGGTTTGAATCAATCTAACAAATCCTTAACTGATTAAATACATCATAACAGCTGATGAATCATTGTCTGGCTCACTGACTGAACTGCAATTATAGCCACGTTCTGTGTAAATAGCATTACCAAGTAGCCTATAGTAGTCTGTAGAAATAATAGAAATTCTGTTGAAAACAATGCAAAGGCTCCATTCTTTATTGGAAATATGTTAAACACCTTGAAAAATAATCCAGCACTTCTATCCCTCCCAAACATTTTCAGAGGCAAAGTCTCACCTGCCGCCACAACGTCCTCCTGAGTTGGGAATCTCTTGCGTACTCGTGTACTGATGGAGCGCAGGATGAGGACGGAGGACAGGTTTGCATACCTCATCAGAGTTCTCCTCAGAAGACGGCCTCTTTCATCTGTGCCGTGGACATTCCCAGATATGACCATCATCAGGTTATCTGGCAGAGGAAAGCTTGTATATTGACCCCACCAACGCTGAAACGCCTGGGTGACATAGAACCCTAGCAAGCACCACAGATCAGTTTAACTTCGTACAAGAAACCCAAAGAGTTAGTAAAGTCATGTTGCTATGGTCAGAACAGTCATGCTCACCAAGAACAAATGACATAGGGATGAGTTTAGCAAACTTGTTGCAGTGACGTGCAAGCCGCTCAAACACCTCTTGTTGTGTGTTATTGAGGACACACCTGTAAGTTTCGACGGACAACATTTCTTCATGTGTGCACTTCAATAACCAAGGCCATTTCTATACTCAAACCGTTACTTAAAAAGAAACTTCTGTAATTTATCTCTATTAAATATCACTTGCATTAAACTAGTTTTCTCTAACCGAAAAACATGACTTGGCATTTAAAACATAACATTGCTCACTTGTAATTTGCTTTAAATGTGGCCAAAATAATGTGAAATTGTAAAAAATGTGGATTATTTGTGTTTTGAATGTTATGATACCTGTATAGAATACTGATGAAGCCGTACAGTAAACAGAAGACCAGGAATTCTCTGTATAGAAGCTTGTAAATGCTTCCTTTCCATCGAAAGAGTAACTTTGAGAAGCCTCCAAACCTCGCATTGGCCACCTTGAGCGTGTAGGATACCGTCATGGTGGAATACTAGAACAAACTCATAGAATTAATACAATTCTGTGACACTTAACATATAGAATAGTCTTTTTTGTCCTTACCTTAGTGTTTCAAGCTCGTCTTCTTTTAGAGAGAAAGCACACCTCTTGATTTCTCCTTTATATATCCGTCTTTAATGTGGAGCTATCAATCCATCCTGTGATTTATGGTTTGGGAACTCAGTTTAAAAGAACATGTTCATGGTCAATGTCAGTTTCACACAAGTTTAATCATTAAGAATGATTACTGTGTGTTTTCCACAGTAAGCAAAGTTATAATTTATGACAAGGTATTTATCACTTGATTGTGCATTTTCTAAATTGTTTTAAGTTCTTTGTTTATACACTCTTAAAATTAAAGGTGCTTCCCGATGCCATAGAAGAACCTTTTTGTCTAAATGATTCGATAAAGAGCCTTTAACATCTGAAGAAGCTTTCTGTTTCACAAAAGATTATTTGTGCCGAAAGAAGGTTCTTCAGATAATAAAAAGGTAAGGTAGATATGGTTCTTTAAAGAACCTTTGACTGAATGGTTTTTGTGGAACCAAAAATGGTTCTTCTATGGCATCGCTTGAAGAATCTTTTGAAGCACTTTTATTTTTAAGAGTGTAATAATAATAAAAAAATTATTTTCTTTTCACAGTGATAGAAGAACCATTTTTCATCTTAGTGTGAAGAACATTTTAATAATCGGAGAAACCTTTTGTGTAATGAATAATTTCCATGTATGTTAAAGCTTCTTTGTGGAACCACAGATGCAACTAACAAAAAAAAACATTATTTTTAATATTTAATAACAGCAAGTCTAAAAAGGATTTAGGAGTTCTTGGATGCAGCATGTGCAATAAAACCTGAATTTCCTGAAAGGCCTTAAACTGTAAGCAATTATAATAGTAGATGATATAAAGTGCAAACATTTACACGACTGTTAAATATAACTGTTATAAATCCTCTTTCATGTCACGTTATAGAACATTCTCATGTGAACTGCTCATCGACAAAAACACACAAAACTAGTTATTTTAAAACCAGAGGTGCTTTATATCCAACTAAACAATCTAATTAAGGGAAAAGAGATCATTTTATAACACTGCTGTTATGCTGAATATATCCATCTACAATAATTTGTATCTATCTGCAGATTTTCAGCAAACATTAGGGGGCAGTAGACACTATAAGAAAAAGAAAGTCCGGAGTTACTCCAGTTTAGAAGGCCATCACAGCACTTCAGTTCACTTCATACAAGCTGAACACCCCTTCCCTCCCTTGTTAAACAAATCAATAACTTGATTAAAAAAATTATCTTAAAGGAACAATGGCATGTTCATAATGGCAGTGATAGTTTAAATAATTAGATTGTTCTAAAACAACAAGCTTTTGTTGTCAGTTGTCATTGTGTCTGTTCAGACAAGCTTTAAAATAGAAATTTCACAACTGTGCCCACAGAGCCCAACATATATCACTCTGTCCCACAGCAGGGCAGGTAGAGATGCCTGTGAGGCCATTACAGCGCTGCAGGTTTTACTGGACAGAGTAACCCAATGCTATAATCACAAACTCCCACACAGGAGGAAATCAGAGCTAGCTTTCTATTACTGCGGAGTGATTTCAGCCGCTAATGAATGGGCTGGGTCATTATGGGGACACAGAAGCAGATCTTGTGTGTGAGACTCTGGAACGGCTATATTCTTTTCATACTTGGTCCCTTAGGACTGAGTGCAATTAACTTTAATTTTACTATTTCAGTTAAACAACCAGTGATTAGAGCCTGTAGTAGTCCAATTAACTAACACTGAAAGAGTTACAAATCTCTCAAAAACATGCAAAACAATTGTGTGAAAAAGCATTTATTTGAAGCCAACAATGCAATATAATTTCACATTTTCGGGATTTTTTGATGATGTAGCAAGATATCATAATAAACTCATACAGAAAGTCCAGTGTAACTTATATGCACCCACGATGAAATAAACCGGTGTTTTGTTCAGTGTTGTTTGACCGTCCATCACTCTTTTCTGACCTTGATGTTACTGGCCTTAGAAATTATAGTTCTGTCATTATGTCATAGACATGGACAGTGTTATTGTATATTACTTATATACTGTAATATGTATTATTATTTAGAATTGACTTTCATTTGATATATATATATATATATATTATTTTACGTTTTCATTTTAATTTTAGTTGATCTTTCATGTACTTCTGTCATCTTTATTAGTTTTTTTTATATTACTGTTTAGTTTTAATTTATTTTACTTTAATTTAAGTTTTAGTAATTTTAATACTTCAGCTTAAACCTATTTTATTTCATTATGCCAAGGCAACATCTCTCGTTTTCATTGAAGTTTTTAAAGTTTACATTTTTCATCTAATTTCAATTTTGTATTTAATTTCAGATTTATGTCAATGAACAAACAGACAATGAAAGTGGTTTTATAGGTAAAAGTTGAGTGTTATTTGTTCTCCTGGTGTACTTATCCTCTCCTGCTTTATTTGGGCTTCACACTCAAAGCTGCTAATGTTAAAGTTTACTTGCCGAGTCAGTCTGATCTTATCTGAAAACCACTTCATTTTACTAGTATAGCTGTTTCTGTTTTTTGATTATACAAGTTTTTAACTCACTAAAAATACATTAATTATTAACAAAGCCATAATTATGATTACATCAGCTGCGGCCATCTGTTGAAACAGGCTAGATACTATTAACTAAAGTAATCACTGTTTTCAACATTTACATGTTACACCTCCAAAAGTCTGTGTAGGAGAGAAATGTTAGTCCATCATACATCACATTTGATCAGATTGGATTACTCAAGATAAAGACCAGAGGCTGAACCGTGGTTCTGTTTAATGTTCTCTTGCTCTCTACTGTTACTTTTCCTCTTTATGATAATATAGAAGTTATATGTGACACCAAATACATTTTACATTGACTCTAAACACTGTAACTGAATGTGAAACACAAAGTAATATTACAACAATAAAACTTCCCATCTAAATTACAGCAGAGGACGAAGAGATCAAAATCTCAATATAATGAAAATATCCAAGCGACAGCTATATGATAGCTTATCTTGGCGACAGACTGAGTCTGCAAACAGCTCCATTTGACACTTTATCAGAACAATAATTCATCATGTTGTATGCAAAAGCAATGGTTTCCCACGGCGCAGTAACTTCCTTTAACAGCAACGTACGCTGTGCATTTGCAAGCAAAGGGGAAACATCCTTACTGAAGGTGCTGTCACATTAATAACATTTCAGCGTGTGCATTTGTGTTCAATAAACTGCTCACACAGATGTCACTTTCAGACCGAGCAGCTTTGTGTTGATCAGCGAGGCCAGTTAGGATCAGCATTAGCAGTCAGTATCACGTTCACACAAAACTCCTCTTCTTCTTTGCGGATTCTTATTGAAATGACTGGATTCGCTCATAAAACTTCACCAAGAAAACGGTAAATGTGACCTCACCTTCAGACTTCCCAAAACTCCAGTGTACTTGCTAGCATCTGCGAGTACGTCAGTCAAACGCGCCATTTCCTGTACTGTCACGAGAGGTCCACACTCTCATACTCTCCATGATCGGAGTCCTCGATTTCAATCCCGGGAACCAGGCTGTAGTATTCAGTGGACTGGGTCAGGTACGCCTTCTCCCGATTGGCTGAGTCCTTCATCACTTCGCTCACACTCACAGTGTCCAGGTCCTGCTTTCCCGCAGTCCCTTCTGTGGAGCAAGTGGACGGCGGAGGGGCCAGTGAGTCCACAGAGCCCAGTTTGATCTCCACCTCCTCGTAAATATCCCGAGTGCTGCCCAACAAGTTGGACGAGGGCTGAAGCATCAGCTGGTTCTTCAGTATGACCTCCTTTCCTCCGTCTACAGACACTGCTGACTCCCCAGTTGGCAGCTTGGCATGTGGCCACCGTCCATTGCAATGAGAGTTGTTGGATCTCTTGCGATTCGGGCTGAACGATGAGCTGTCTTTCCTCTTCTTCTTCCTCCCACAGCACCAGCAGAGCACCAAACTGAGGAGGAGGAACAGGGGAAGCAGGATGAAGAGGGCGGTTAGGTTGGCCAAATGGCACACGTCACTTGTCTGCAAAGACCAAACGGTCCGTCCTGCGAGATTCTGAGGAGAGGCACAGGTCAGATTACCTACGAGGTCCTGAAGGCTGCTGGAGTTGATGTGTGGACCGCCTTGAAGGCCCTCCAACAGTGAGCATGTGCAGGCCCAGGGGTTTCCGATGAGCTCCAGATGCTCTAGCGAAGGCTTAAGTGCTGAAGGAGGCAGGCGCTCAGCTGGTTCCATCCCAGGATCAACGCTCGCAGGTTGTTCGAGCTCTGCAGAAATTGCTCAGGCAGATTTTTTAGATGATTCACTCCCAGATCCAGCACTTCCAAACTATAGGCTTTAACTAGGAAGTCATCTGGCAGAGATGTCAGTCTGTTCTGGCCAAGATACAGCTCCCTCAATGAACTGACAGCATCACCGACTTCACTGTGATCAATGTGACTGATGTTACAGTTACTCAGGTCCAAAACCTGCAAGCGTGCACGCAACAAAAAAGCCGCCCAGGGGACCTGGTTGAATGTGGATCCGGAGTAGTTCAAGCAGCAAGTGTAACTGGGTACCTCAGATGGAAAGTGAGACACAATGCTGGCAGATGGACACTCACACTCCTTAGCGCTTCCTTCAGTCACATGCAGCATTTGGAGAATCCAAAACCAGCATAAAAAGAAGAGTCCTGCAACAAAAATATATATATATTTACTAATGTTTACAAATCCTCAAAACACTGAACTAATAAGATGATTGTATTGTTTTATGTGTGCCATCATATTTACTTCACATCACATTTTTCTACGTGAAATCTTGGTTCTATTCAATAATTTTCAAAGAATTACGTAATTTTATTTTCATTTTGAAATATTTAGTTTGTAGTGGGACAGCTATTTTTTTTAAGAAATTATTGTAATATAATTATTATATATTTGTATAAATGTATAAAATGATATTTATAATTATGAATTAAATGATATATAGTTAATATAATAAGGTGCATAATTTATAATATATAATATACAAATAATATTTAATTTATTATAATACTAATCTTTTTGTTTATTGGCTTTTATTTAAGCATCACTGCGGATACTTAAGAACGGTTGTCATTAAGAAACCCTGAATGATTTTTCTGTTACCATAAAACATCAATACAATTCAACCACAAATAAATGACTGTATTAAAAAATGTGCAATCATTTTAAAGTCTGCACATATAAGGGAACGGGTGATCTCCTGTATCTTGTAAATATACAATAAATATATAACACAATATTTATATATTGCACTAAAATGTTGAGAAGTGGTGAGGTTTAGGGTGGAGGACTCAAAAGGTTGTCAATTAAATTGATGCTGTCAATAACATTGAGCGTTCGATGTATATCAAAGATGATAAGAGATGCTGACAAGTCAGATCACTAAAACAAACACAAAGTGCTACACGGTCAACCAACAAAAGACTTACAGATGTCATCTATCTGATTCTACATCTTAAGAGTGAAATATCACATGCACTCTTATTACACCGTCTCTCTTTCTGTTGTGTTCTAGCTTGACCTCCAGGGATCTGCTCGCTCAGGATGAGCAGCATAGCAACATGGCCGGGGCTTCGGCACTGTTGTCATTTGTGTGAGAGTTGGCATGGTGATGGGGTGAGTCGGGGATCAGGAGTCCACACTTCAGAGAATCATCTTATCTGGCAACCATGCAGCTCACGGTTGGTCGGGAACTGAACAAATATAGGCTATCACTCGCATCCGTTGATGGCCGAGTAACATTAAGTGCTTTGCTGTTCATGTGTAATACAATTTCTGAAGCTATGAAAACATAAATGTATGCACAGAGATTAGTGACAGTGATCGCTGCCTGCATGTACAACAATATATCCTTAAAGACCGAATTCTTCTTCTGTTGTATTGCAGAGAACTATGGTCCAATATCTTTTCCCCTGCTGTGCATGTTTGTTCCCCTGCAAGTACAGGCCTGGCATCAGACTTTCCTGATGTAAACAATGGGAGTGGAATGTGCAAACCCTGACAACACAGACTATCCACATCAGGAACGAGGGATGAGGAACCAGGCCAATCCAGCCTTGCATTCAATACTGCTGAAACACTCATTTTAGTTCAGATATCATCAACTGCTATTTGTTTACCCAACACCGGCCTAAAGATTCTCTGTGTCACTGAAATTAAAAGGCAGTGTCATCTGCACCAGTGACGAACATCATAAATCTAGATTAATACAGAAAAACAACAAATACAAATGAACCTTGTAATGAAGCAATGATAGGTAATGGAGCATCACCGATTTGAGATTTGATGTCCACACCCACATTAAGCCCTAATGTGCTTTAAATTATGTATTTTAAGCAATGCCATTGGAGAGAAACAATACTGGCTTAAGTTCAGCAAGCAAGCCCAATCACCTGATTCTTTATCTATCTTACATGCACACAGGTTTGTTTTTCAATCACGGTGGAAATTTTTCATCAACTTCCATTGTTTGATAGTGAGATAATGACATGTTCTATCCTGTAAGACCATCACAGAAACCTTGACCCAAACAAACAACTTGATCCTTTCGAGTCTATGCCTGTGTACTTTTAAAAACTAAATATTAATAAAACAGTTCCGGTCTTTGTGAGGAGAGAGGAGCCGGGGGATTCAATCGTTTATAATTTGTAGATGTAACTGGACTAGTCCTGAAAATATGAGTTCACTTAAAAAGAGTAATTACTAAACATTTGGGCCCGTAAAAATGAGATCTGTGGAATAATGAAACTTTTTCTTTTAAACCATGGCAGTCATTTTTGCTGATTGATTTATCCAAAGCCTATATTTGTGCAAGGAAGATCAATTCTTTGAGGTTAAAGGTACAATTGAAGCAAGGTTTGTTCCAACTAAATAGTAAGGAAAGAGGGGGCATCCTATATGATATACATACTAAATAAAGTTTGTCTAATGGTTTAAAGCGACGGGTATGATCAAACCCATACATGATCTCATGGCAGAACAATGCGCGCTGTTACACCCCGTCCCAGCAGTTTCCTCTCAGATAGCGGATCTTTTATTTTACTCGAGCGCAGCTGCATAACAGCATAAAACAACAATAAATCAATATATGACTGCAAAGCACAAACGGTTAAGACATTTATTATTAATAAACTACTGACTAAAGCGCCTCTCTTCATGTACACATTTTTTTACCGAAGTAATTTTAAGTTTACTAAAATTGGGTGCAATCGCACCCGAGCAACAGTAAAGTGTTAAAAGTGCCGCTTACCTTCACGTGTCATTATTGTGAGCTGTTGATGGAGCTGTCATTCATTCAATACAAAGCGCTAGAGCAACAGTCCCATCTCTCTCTACTGTACAGTGTGTGTGTACTGGGTGTGTCCTGATCAACACAACACCAGCTGGAATGTGGAGATTCTGCTTCCTGTGTGAGTGAATACAGCGAGGGAAAGAAACTTACCTGGCAATGTAACGTTAGACCTCCGTCATTTACTTCATACTGTGGGGTTTGAGCTCCTTAGCAATGGCTTTAATGTTAGCGAGGGGTGACTCTTAAAACTGTAGGCTATATTCATTTTACTTATACATTTATAGGATGCTAATTTCAACAGCATTTTGTAAACAACGCAGTTTATTAACCAAAACGATGGAAACAAGCAAATGCAACTAACTTTAACAAGCAACAATGAGCTCTCTATGAAATGTTGCATGTTACCTTTTAAGAGAGCTGACGTTTAACTACTTGTTCGCGGCAAGTAAAATTAATTTGACTTGTATAGGCGCTTTTCATAACCTTTGTTGTTTCATAGCAACTTTACATAAAATCGCGCTTAACCGGTTTAAAAGCCCCCAGTTAGCAAGTAGAGATATTAATAATTTTAAGTATCGTACCATGAGCTGAAAAACAACTTAACGTAAGAATAATATAATAACAAGAGCTAGTTTTTAGCCAGAGGTAAACCTAAACTACCGTTGGATTAAAAAATAAGGACACTTTTCAGGCATTGTGTTCGATTTAACCACAAGATGGCAGCATTCTCCTTGTAGTAGCTTCCTCTTTTAGCCTGCAGACGATAATTTCAACATCAAACACCTGAAAAACCTACGGATAGACAGATAGATAGATAGATAGACACATAGAGAGAAACAGATATTCTAATTTAATTCTTCGAATGCAAATTTATAAAGAATGCAAAATGGTACATCATATGATATTAACATCACCCTGGATCACAAAATCCATATGACCCTGGATCACAAAAACAGTCATAAGTAGCACGGGTATATTTGTAGCAATAGCCAAAAATACATTGTATGGGTCAAAATTATAAATTACTCGGATATTAAGTAAAGATATATATATATAACTTTTGTTTGTTTGTTTAATATGCATAAATAACTAAAAAAAATAAACGATTTAGAAAAGACAGATTTTCAAATAGTTGTAAAAATAGATTCTAAAAATACATCAACGGAGAAGCTTAAATTTCAGATGATGTATAAATTTCTATAAAAAAACTGACCCTTATGACTTGTTTTGTGGTCCAGGGTCACATATGAGATAGAATATAATGCTTAAAAATACAACAAAACAAAGAAATGTCATATTACCAACTCAATGTAAACAGCATCTCTCCTCAACATTCTCTGTGCACACTCAAAGAGAAAATTACAGTGTCTATTTAACATCAAAACATAAGGCATCATCATCATCGGCGATCTGAGGAGTTTCTCTGATCCTTGACGCACTGCTCGAGGAATCTTTCAGAGGACGTTGCCTCACACAGTTCTCTTTAAAGAGTCTTCATTCAGAGCTGCACTTGCTCAAAGGCCCGTGCTTTCATGTCGTACGTGCGCAGCTGCTCTCAGGTGCAGCGGACCACAAGTGTGTCTCAAGTCTACAGAGAGCAGATCTGACTGAGGCAGCGCTCATAGATCCCAACTGGAACAGGACAGGGAGGGGGGCAATTCCCACTAACGGACTGTATGTCCTGGTACAGGCTGTAGCCTGCCAACAAAGAGAGAGGTGGCAGAATTGAACCAGAGATAGAGGCAAAGAGCTGAATGACATAAACGGACACTTACCAGAGGAGTTCATACACGTAAAAGGAAATCCATTTTGGTCACAATTATGCAGATCATCTCTTCCATTGCTGGAAATCTGCTCTACTCGATTAAAAGTGGCCTGAAAAACTAGTCACACAGAAAGTACAGAATCAAGTAAACACGTTTTATTGCTGTTTGATACCTCATGTTAGTTTATATTCCCCCAATGAAAAAAAGAACAAACATCTTATTAAAAATTAAATGACCTCAATATTTAATTAAAGGATTTATGGAGCATCCAAAACAATTCACATTTTGTTTCCAAATGGGTATAATCATCTTTTTTCCTGCTTAGACCGGTTAACATGCACATGGATCTGATCAAATGATCTAATTTAGTGGTTTTCGAGCTGTCGTCGAACACTGATTTAACAGAGCCAGATTTAAATCATTACCACTTGTTATTATAAACTAACCACGTAAACGATGGGAAACAAGCAAATGCAACTCTAAATCTTTAACAGCAACAATGAGCCTCTTCATGAAATGCTCTGTGTTCCCGTAAATGAAGGCCTTCCTGAAACAGGCTGTAAAATCAGTTGAAGGAGGTATTTGTCCCAGACTTACTTTGCTGACTAACGCTGCTACGCTTTGTAAAGTTAATGCATATTCCAGCATTAGTGCCAACAAGTTGTCAGTTTGCGGAAATATTGGGAGTATAAAGCAGCAGAGTGAAGAATGCATTGCGGAATTTGTTTTACATTAATGAAGGTAATAGAGAATAGCTGTCTTACCGTGGTGATTTATTGGTACTTCATGAAACATCTGGTTGAGTTTTTGATGTGGGTTTGGAAAGGAGCTGTGTTTGTCTGAGACAGACTGGACCTCATTGGTACCACTGACCAGGTTGATTCCACAAACCAGTGGAGAAAGTCTGAAATAACCCAGCAGTTGCTTTTGATGAATTCATGTCCACAATCATGCACTAAACTTCCCTTAAATGATTTATTTAATGACCTTTAATGCTCTACAGCAATTTATACATTTATAAAGTTATTTATTTACAGTATTCTATGTTACATGAATTAAAAAGGAGGGGAGAGAGAGAGAGAGCGAGAGAGAGGGAGAGGGAGAGGGAGAGAGAGAGAGAGGGAGAGGAGAGGAGAGGGAGAGGAGAGAGAGAGAGAGAGAGGAGGGAGAGGAGAGAGAGAGAGAGAGAGAGAGAGAGAGAGAGAGCGAGGGATGAGGGAGAGGAGAGGAGAGAGAGAGAGAGAGAGAGAGAGAGCGAGGGAGAGGGAGAGGGAGAGGAGTGAGAGAGAGAGGGAGAGGGAGAGAGAGAGAGAGAGGGAGAGGGAGAGGGAGAGGGAGAGGGAGAGGAGAGAGAGAGAGAGAGAGAGAGAGCGAGGGAGAGGGAGAGAGAGAGAGAGAGAGTGAGAGAGAGAGAGAGAGAGAGAGCGAGGAGAGGGAGAGGGAGAGGGAGAGGGAGAGAGAGAGAGAGAGAGAGAGAGCGAGGGAGAGGGAGAGAGAGAGAGAGAGAGAGAGAGAGAGAGAGAGAGAGAGAGAGCGAGGGAGAGGGAGAGGGAGAGGGAGAGGGAGAGGGAGAGGGAGAGGGAGAGAGAGAGAGAGAGAGAGACAGAGAGAGAGAGAGAGACTGGACCACAAAACCAGTCTTAAGTGTCAACTTTTCAAAATTGAGATTTATACATCATCTGAAAGCTGAATAAATAATATTTCTAGTGATGTATGGTTTGTTAGGATCGGACAATATTTGGCTGTGATACAACTATATGAATATCTGGAATCTGAGGGTGCAAAAAAATCTAAATATTGAGAAAATTGCCTTTATATTTAGAATTGTACATCTGCTTTTAACATTTATAGAATCATACTATAATTTTTTATCCAGTGATTTATATTATTCAATTTATTCAAGTTATTATTCAATTTTTGTTTCATTATATTTCATTACATTTCATAATGCTATTTTGTTTATGCTAATGTTACTACTTGTTTGTTTTAGATGCTTTTATTACATTACATTTGTTTATGTTTTCTCTATTTCATTTTTATTTTACTGCTCTTATTCATTTTATGATTTTGACATGGTTTTGTATACGTGTACAGAACCAGGAGTCCAAGACAATGTTTTCTTCAGGGAAAATACCTTTCCGTTTAATTTGGTTTTCTTTATATTCAAATTTTGGGGTGGGATGTGTTTGGACTTACATTTTACTTTGTTCTGAATGTAACGCCAATCCACCCATATTATAAATGATATTAGCAGCAACACTTTTAAAACTGGTGAAAAGAACACAAAATCCATCTTGTGCCTGGTAGTGCTGCTTCCTATCACAATCACAGGGCTTCACAGTATAAGTGAGGCAGATACGTGCTGTGTGTGTTGTGTGTGTGTGTGTGTGTGGGGAGCCCTGCAGCGCTGCCATGTGTGTGGAGCAGAGGGCTGTGTCCCAATAGAGCGGCTGTCAGCACACAACTCAGAAAACAGCTCCACTCTTCATATTTGTACAGCGAGCCTCTCTATACACTAATCACAGCCAGCTGCCCGTGCGCACCCTTAGGCTGGAATGAGAGGAATCTTTCATGCAGCGTTTAAAATTCACAATTTACCCATCACACTGATCTTCCTCTTGCTTGACAGCGCGTTATTTCCAACCAGCTCACTGCAGTGAAAGAGCTGCTTAAAGACGTTTGCGTGAGGTATCCCGGTCATGTTTGAGGAGCTCATTAAATAAGTGAATGAAATGACTCAACATACAGGGCAGAAACTTTCATCTTGGAAAAGAGTTTATGGATCAACAGTCCTCCTTTTAAACTCACAGGTGAATGAAAAGTGACTACTACTACCAATGATTGCTTTGACTTCTAAAGGAGCTCCAAAAGCACATTAATGCATCATTAAGTCATCATATTTATTTTAAAACAGAAGGGGCACAATAAATGTTGAAGTGAATTGAGAAAGATATATTGCCGACTTGCCAATGATCATTTTTAGATTTAGATTTAATGCTTGTCCGTGAGCATTTTTAGATTTATGAACATCAATATTTGATATTACAAAAGTACAAATATAGAGTTACTTCTTAAAATAAGTTTTTATACTTCATAAATAAGCTTTGTATATTATTTGATTAAAAATGTAAAAATGACTAGTTAAAAAATGACTAGTTTTCTATTTGAATATACAGTATTTTAAGCTATTAATTCCTGTTATGGTAAAGCTGAATTTTCAGCAGCCATTACTCTGAAGTCTTATTCACATTTCTTATTATTATTAAAGTTGAAAACAGATGTCCTGCTTAATATATTTGCAAAACAAATGTCAGGATTCTTCCATTATTAAAAAGTATTTACAAAACAGTATTTATTTGTAACTGAAATCTTTTGTAACATTGTAAATGTTTTACTGTCGATTTAATGCGTTCTTGTTAAATAAAACTTTTTAAAATAAAATAAATACATATTTCATTAAAATTATCTTGCTTATGATGCATGGTAGTGTATAACTTTAGTTTTCAATAGGTAATTTTAAGTGGTGATATGATATGATATATGAATTTTTAAAAGTGCAAAAAAATCTATTTAGTAGTCATATTTAGTATGATAAAACCGCATGCATAAATGATAAAATCACCACAAGGCATGTCTTGTAATGTAAGCAAGCATAATATCAAACAGAATGATTCTTTTGTCAAGAAAATATAATGACTAATAACTGATAAAAGACCAAACGATAACATCTGATAGCTGCTTTAAAAGAAAGTCCATCAGCATTCACGCACATTCACACAAAAATGAACCTCAAATCACTCAAAATCTCACATTTCATAACAGGGTTTTGAAAGAACAACAAAGTCTCCTAAAAGCGTGCTTACTGCCAAATAAAACACATTTCGCAATGGGACCAGGTTCTGATGACACGAGTCAGGAAAGACAATTTAGTTACAAAATGTATAATATCATTTAAAAACCATTTGAGGGAAATCTAGCTTTCTGTTGTGGGCCCACAAACCCAAGCCTTCGGTGTTTCTGTCACACAGTCAAGTATACAGCTGGCAACCGAGAGTGTGCGTGAAGTATTTAGTAGGTTCTAGTGACATGTTTTGTTATTTGATAAAACACATTTCCTGTTTACAGTCACAGAGCTGTTTTTTTTTTGTCATCACCTCAAGAGTAATTGTTGTTTACACAAAGCTAGTCGTGGCATGTGTTTCTTTTCCGGACGCGTCTGGATAAGCAAACGTTCAGAAACAAACATTGCCTGTTTGTGGCGAGTGACAGCATAACAATACACTTCTTTAACAACAGCAATAAAAAAAATGAAACAATGAGAAGAATCATTACAGCCATTCCCAAGAACCAAATTTTAGTGACCACAAAAAAAAACGTCCCTATGATCTCTGAATTGTCCATATGGTATAAGATTGTACAAACATCCTAATGCAAGACATCCAGATCGGATCAAATCCCTACACAATCGACACATATTTGCATGACAGCGCAACAGTACCACTGAGAGAACAGGTCATGGGTTAACTGTGTGCTGTAAAAAGACCCATGCGAATGCATAATAATAATATTTTTGTACTGAAGAAACACGTGTTGCCACACTTCATAATGTCTTTGTTCTCAGGCAAGGGAAGATTTGCTCCCATCGCATGGGCTGTGCTGTTTTAATGTTTCGCATCATAAGCACATGTTGCTAACTGCTGTGGTTGACGCACATATATACACAGCAGATGGAATCCTTCAGTCAGTGACAAATAGCCAATTAGACTCACGTAAAATTGAACCCATATGTATCAAAGCAGCAAACTAGATGTTTCCATGCTGTATGTTTGCTAAAATGAATATTACGCAACAACGTTCTATATCAGGTCAATGTGAGAATTGTTTTTTTTTGGACATTTGAAACTAAAGTTCACTACCACCCCAATACAAAACAGTGCACTTAAAGGGATAGTTCACTCAAATTTAATTCTGTCATTAATTACTCACCCTCATGTCGTTCCTAACCCGTAAGACCTTCGTTAATCTTCGGAACACAGAGCAAGATATTTTTAAGAAATCTAAGAGCTTTCTGACCCTGCATAGACAGCGATGCAACAAATGTCCCCAGGCCCAGAAACATAGCATGGACATAGTTAAAATAAACCATGTGACATCAGTGGTTCAATCATATTTTTTTTTTGTGCAAAGAAAACTAAAATAATGACTTTATTCTATAATTCTTCTCAAAATCACGTCTACCGCCATTATCGAGAGTACTTCTGCATGTAAACAATGCATGCGTGTGATGCTGCTGACGTATAACACTGCATGCACCAAGTCTTGTTTACGTGCAGAGGAACGTATGCACATGCAGAGTGGTACTCGATGCGAAGTAGAAGAATTGTTGAATAAAGCCGATATTTTTTTGCACGCAAAAATTATTCTTGTAGCTTCATAAAATTGTGGTTGAACCACTGATGTCACAAAGACTATTTTACCAAAATCCTTACAATCCTTACTGGGTCTGGGAGCATTTCAGCTGCATTGTTGTCTATGCAGGGTCAGAAAGCTCTTGGATTTCATCAAAAATATCTTAATCTGTGTTCCGAAGATGAACGAGGGTCTTACAGGTTTGGAACGACACGGGGATGAGTAATTGATGACAGAATTTTCATTTTTGGGGTGAACCAACCCTTTAAATACATGGGCTTGCTTCAGGTTTCCTTGCTTCAGGTTTTATACTATCCTTGGGGTTAACAATGAATCTTAACAAGCTAACAAGTTTTTCCTGAATTTGACCTTTTGAACTATAAAAGGCAGGAATGAAACAGTCTCTTCTTCACTCCAGCTGACGCGCTTCATGACTATATTAACAATATGGATTGGTCATGTAAATGTCACATAAATAACTTTGTGATTCATGCTTCTAAATTGGGGGGGTTAAACTATGTATGAAACGTATTAATGTAAGTTAAGTAATCTTAAAGTAATATAAAGTAGTCCGAATGCATTACCTAAAATTAGTATAATAGTACTAACCACAATTTTTATCATGTAATCAGTAAGGGATTATATTTTGCAAGTAATCTACCCAGCATTGCCCGGGGTTAAGCGTGGTGTGAAAAGCACTATACAGTATTATGATTCTCCCGGTCATATATTGTGACGCTTACACTGACACACTGACACACTGCTGATGCTCACCTCGGCTGATTGAGTTTGTTGTGGAGGCTGATGCTGCGGTGTCTGCTGGGCAGCTCCAGAGATGAGGCTCTGCTACAGGATTCATCCTCGTCTGGGTATGCTGTAAACCCACAGGAGAAACCAGATCGCTTTAGAATTACACCATAGTTACTTCTAGACAGCAATGCAATTAAATGGACAGAAAAAGGATACTTTGATTAATTCTTTTGCAATCAAGTATAAGATTTCAATATAAACTCAAACATTGATGGCAATAGTAAATGTTGGTAACACTTTCTATTTGTTATCATTAGTTAACACGAAAAATACTTTGGAAACATTTATTAATCTTACTTAATATTATTTTCAACATTCACTAATGCATTATTAAAATCAATTGAATCGGTTAATATTATTTAACGGACCTAAGCAAACACGAACAATGAACAGTTGAATTTTTATAAGTAACACTATAAGAATTATTAATGAATATTGCAGCAAAAATTGCTCACTGTTAGTTAATGCATGAACTAATGGTACCTAATGGACCTCCAAAAGTGTTTCCAAAGTACCAAACTGGAGTAAAGGCTACTGAAAATGAGCTTTATCATAAAAAAAATACATTTTAATATGTATTAAAACAGAAAAATAAAAAATGTAAATTGTAATATTTCACCAGATTTTTGTTTAATCAGATAAATCCTCCAGATAAAGGCTCACTAAGAGACTACTTTCAACACATACAAAAAGTGTCCAGTCCTCAAACGTTTGAATGGCACTGTTCATCTAAGATCAACTTATCTAAGCAATCGCTACACACATTATTTTTATAATTCTATATTGTTTAATTTATTGCAGTCTACTAAGGGATTTTAGGAGATGATGAAACATACCAAAAACTTCAATATGTTTCCAAAAAAGAATAACAACATCTTGCTGTGAGAAAAAAAAGAGACATGAGAGCATATCCAGTCATATAATATGAATTGTGCACTTTAAAACATATCACATGATGTAAAGTCTTGCTCATTCTTATTATCTGGGTTCACTGAGAGAATATTAACCTGTTAAAAACCGAACAAGAAGTGAATGTCATAACATCTCTGTTTCATTTCTCTTATTCTTCCTAATTGATCAAGGTCAGAATGAATAATGCATTTAGCTTGGCTTGCTGATGTTAAACATCTCTCACAGTTATTCTTCACTCGAAACACAGTTGTTTCTTTCTTTTTCGTCAGAATCAGACGACTGAAATATCTGTGGCTTCTGTCTGCCTTCCACAGCAGTCTAAGGCGATTAGTGCAGCATGGATTTTCACTTCAGGTGTTGACTAAAGGAGCCCTGCGCTGTCTGACAGCTTCTTGACTCCGTCTCAAGCATCTGGAGGAAAATCAGCTGGAATGGAAAAGATTCTGGAGTGTGAGAGACATGCGTGGGGTGGCCGCTTGCCCACGGTGGGTGCCCAGTGACTGTGCAAACACTGCTCTTTTGAGCTCGTCGGAACAGCTGATGTCAGAAATAGTGTGTAGTGTAAATGATGGGTATAGGGAAGGGAGGAAGGGAGTGGACGGGGCTCACTGGTCTGAGCACATTCTCTCCTGGACACATCTGTAATGCTAAATGGCATGCACGTATAAACACTTTTTCTGTGCACTGGTTAAAATGGATAGTGGCTGGAATTATACAGACTGCTTGTGTGCAGGGTCATACAATGTCATCTTTCACTAGCACTGGGTTCTTTTACACTACTGCTCAAAAGTTTGGAGTCAGTATTATTTTTGGGGGAAGAGAATGCATTCAAGCGATCAAAAGCCAGTTGAGACATTTAGAATCTTACAGAAGATGAATACATTATATTCAACAAAGAATTTTAAATCCTTTTTTAAATTGTAATATTTCATAATTTATTTATTTTTTACAGCATTTTGATCAAATAAATGAAGCCTGGGTGAGCATAAGGGATTTCTTTCAAAAACATTACAAAATATTACTGACTTTATACTTTTGAAGAATAGTGTATCTCATTACATACTTACTTTTTAAAGCCATAATTAATTTACATTGTAATGCTAATTTACAGTTATTTCTTAACAGAGAATCCCACCCGCAAACTTTTACATTGTACTGTATATTACATAATCTTTAGCTTGACTATCATGACTAAAATTATGTTTAGTTTTATGCTGGGCTAGAAATACACTACAAAAATATTAGAATTTTGTGTTTTGATAAAACACATATTTTATGTATTTATGTATTTTTGTGGAGGATTTTAATTTTAATTCATTTTTTCTGGTTCATTTTAGATGTAAAAATGTCTGTAAATATTCAAATGATAAAAGTACAATTATTAAAAATGCAAAAAAAATTAAATGTTAATAAAATGTTGATTTTTTTTAAATTCTAAATCACAGAAACCCAAATTGTAAAAAAACGAAATAAAAATAAAATACTAGACCAAAGTTCTGTTTCACAGCAATGCTCAAACTTAGAATTTTGGGCAAAAAAATTTTTTTTGTTAGAGAATAGAAGTACAACAAATACAATGCAAAAACCTTAAAATAAACCATACAACTAAATTGTATTAAATTCCACATGTATAAAATTAAAATGTGCAAATACTTTTTCAAAGTATTTTCATGATTTTCCAGAAAGATATTAAGATAAACAAAACATAGGGCCTTCTGCTAAATATATGTACTTTACAAGCTGAAAAGACCAGCTAAGACCAGCATGAACGTCCAACCAGATGCTGGAGTCTTTCTGAGAAAAGCTGTGAAGAGGATGCCAGGACCAGCATCAAAAACACAATATGCTGGTGATCTGGCACGCTTTGCTTCCTTCAGTTTTACAGCAGGCAAAATATCTCACAGGCCTTCCAAAGTCAAAAGCCCAACTCGGGATAGACCATAAGCTATTGGGAACACACCTACCAGTAGAAACCCTCCTGATGAATCTCACTGAGGGAGGCAGGACGCCTAACGTCTGGACTCTGTACTGAAGGAGCAGAGCCATGGAGATGCTGCAAGCCAAGGTACACATCCACAACTTCCTGCTCCACCTTATTGTGTATGTGGACCTGTCAAGATACAGAAAAACATATGCATAAAATGTACAGCATTTCCTACTCTGATAAAGCAGACACCATACCATAAAACAATAACTAGACATGAACATCGGGTAATTTAGACCATGATCTGGGATTTTGCTCAACTGAAGTCAAAAACAGAAAATATAGTGTGGAAACTGAAATGTTTCTTCACTGTAATTCGCAAAATGCATAAATGTAAATGTAAAATGTAATGTACTGCTTGACTGTGAGAGCGGCAAAATCTCACTGAGGCTGAAACAACTTATGTTGTTGATTCATTTGAGCATTCAGTGGAGCTGCTGAGCATGTTTGCTATTTGCATGTCACATCTGGCCTCTTGAGGAATAGCGCTGCACTGCTTATTAACTATTACGGGAACACATGTGTTCTTGCTTAGAAGGCCAAAGCCATGGGAATACACAAAGATCTCCTTCATTCTCCTTTGTTTGGAAAGCAGGAACAGCCCATAAAACAATAAGCCTTTCATCAAAGATCTCTGGGATGAAGATTACTGATGAAGTTAATGCATTAAACGATGTGACTTCATTTATTATCAGGTCATTAAGATCATCTAATTAGTTGCATGTTGCATGTATTTTTGTTTAAGGTTATTAAGTTATCGAATGAGGCTGAGGTAGTTGTAAGTCTCTTGATACAAAACTAACAAACATTTGAAATCGTTACCTTGTCCGGTGCCTGCAGGGCTTTACTGGAGTGGACCTTGACGTGTTTGCGCAATGAGCTGGGGTCGGTGTAACGTTTGGTGCACCCTGGGAGCTGACATGCATACGGTTTCTACAAAAAGTAATGAAGCAAGAGGCACAGCAGAAGAGACAAAGGTATATTAGTCATTCAAATGTGTAATGAACAATGAACTGAGGAAGAATGCACATAATGTACATTTTGAGGTTGGTCAACCCCAACGACATTCTGCAAGATTTTTTTCTGAAATATAATACTTTTATTACTTTTATTATAAAAGGATAAATTAAATTGAGACATTTATAATATTACAAAATATTTATATTTCAAATAAATGTACCTTTTTTATGTATCATGGACTCCACAAAAACATTAAGCAGTGCAACTGTTTTCAACATTGATAATAATAATAAGAAATGTTTCTTGAGCTGCTAATAAGCATATTAGAATGATTACTGAAGGATCATGCAGTAATGTCTGCTGAACATTCAACATTGCCAGCACAGGAATAAATTACATTTTAAAACATAAAACAGTCATTTTAAATTGAATAGTATATTATAATATTACTGTTTTTTATTATAAAATGATTTCTTTATTATATCAACAGTTGTAGCACTTGTTGTTTTTGACATTATGCTGCAAAGTTAGTCTCAAAATATAAATAAGAAACTTGACTTTCTACACTCTTTCTAAAAGTATGGGACAGTTCATGACTTTTCTAAAAAAAAAATGCTTCAGCTGCTTCTCATGGCTACATAAAACAAACCGTCCACAGGATATTACACAGGTGCGGAGCGATACACACACAAAAAGACTCAGTAAATATTATGAAATTGCCGCATCTGTCCACTTCAAATATTAACCGCACACGTCACCCCCAGCTACACAAATTCTTAAAACAGCACTGACTAATCAATAATGTCATGTCTCTAGAAATGCACTTCTTACGTCATACATTTCAGCTGTGCTAGAGAGTGTGATGGAGGATGCGAAGGAAAAGTAAACGCTTTGCTGGATAACATTCCCAAAGACTGCATTAACACAGAGTGACATAAGTATAACAGCTCTGAACAAAACATTCCCAAAGACTGCATTAACACAGAGTGACATAAGTATAACAGCTCTGAACAATCGCTTCCACAGATGTGCTCCAGTCATCTACGTGACGAATCATGACATTTGCACGGTTAGCACAATTAGAAGTGTGATGGCTGCCATCAGAAGCTTACTGACAGCAGCGAATGAAACCACCCTGCTTTGAATAAATCAGCTCTGTTGACTTAAGTGTACCGAGGAAACAGATATCACTCGCAGGCTGGTTGTTACACAGCTTTACAGGCTGGCATGAGAGCCGCAGTGGGAGAGCTGCGGAGAGAGATGTGCAGCCAGAGCAGCTAGTCGCTCAAGTGGCTCTCTTTTTTCTTAAGCCATTAAAGTGAAAGGAGATCTCACCAGTGTTCCAGGCTATAATTCCTTACTCTGAATTTAGTGTAAATAAAACCCTGTTATAATGACTACTTTGTCTGGAAAAAGTGACAAGTAAGCTTCCCTCGCTTGTTTATTTGCATTGGTGGTGTACACCTTTCGCAGACTAGGTATAAGTGTAAATCACAGCTATACATATATAATACATACATACATATACACATATATACAGTGGGGGTCCAAGAACCACTAGTTAAAAAAAGCATATTTATAATTAGTTAAAGGAACTTTCAAAACATCTTGGTTTACTAAAGTTAACTAAATAAATGTGCGCATATAAATATTTATTTTCTTCGGAGACTTTGGATCCAACTGTACAATTTTCCAGTGCATTTGTATTGCGTTTACACCTGATAGAGTCATATGAACGGCCATACCGTGTCCAGGTGTGTGCGCTGGTGTTTGGCTCGATCACTGGAGTTGCTAAAGGCCTTGAGACAGCCGGGATGTTGGCAAATGTAGGGCTTCTCTCCGGTGTGGCTGCGTAGGTGGATCTTCAGGTTCTCCAGACGGGAAAATGCCTTACTGCAGCCTTCAAACTACAAGAAAACAACCAAGCATATGAGCATATGTGGGGAAAGAAAGCCAAAAATCTCCAGGTTCTTCATTGCAAGCGTATATTCATTTGCATGCAAATTACGACATGCTTTAGTGGAGGAGAGTACAGCATGCTTTGTATGTAAGCAGGGATTAATATGTGCAATTGCAATTGATTAGAAGAAGATATGAAACACAGGGTAGAATTCTTTTTTTCTTACTATGTCTTGTCTGATACCAAGTTACGCTTGATAGAAAAGTAAGAAAGTGGTGGCATGAAATGTTTTCCATGTGTCTTTCTTAAAGCTCAAAATGATACCAGTTTTGGAACAGGAAATGTTTTTGCCACAGTGACAGTTATGTAACGCAAAGATGTTAAAAACTGAATTTTCTTAAAATGAACAGTAGTTCATCCAAAAAATTAAAATCTTGCCATCAATTACTCACCCTCGTGTTGTTACAAACCCACATGACTTTCTTTCTTCCATAGAACACAAAAGGAGAACCTCTGAAGAATGTTCAAGCTGCTTCATACTGTACAATGAAAGTGGATGGGGACCGGGGGCCATCACCAAGCACCATAACAGGGTCATAAAAAAGTCCATGCACTATACTTCTATAAAGATGAACACTTAAGTTGTTATTCAAAATCTTGCATGACAGCTGAGCTGTGGTCAACTTTTACTTTCACTGTATGGAAAACAGCAGATTGTATGTTCGGTTATCATTAATTGCTTTAGGAGTAGAAAGAAAGTCATTCAGGTTTTAAAAGACATGAGGGAAAGTAAGCGCCTTAAGCTCAAAATGATGCTGGGAAATTATAGTTATTAAGCCACATAAAACTTATGCTCCTATAGTTATATAGGATAGTAAATGACTATAAATGCTATTCATGTTGTCATTTCATGCACATTTATGAGGCTTGTTCTGAAGATCTGCAAACACACACACACGTCACTCTGCAAAGTTTATTAAACAGACATGTTCAAAGCTGGTTCCTGTTAGAACAAGGCTCTGCTAAGATGTTTGAGTTGGATCAGTAATAAGCCCAGCTGATTCAAGGTGGCAGCCGCAGTCATGCAGACTTTTGGTTGGAGCAATTCTGCAAAATTATAAAACACATTTTGGCGATTACAGGTGTGATGTCATGATGAGGTTATATGAAAAATGAACAGGGTTTCATTGAGCATCTTTACATTTACACATTTATAAAATCTATATTAACTAAGTTGACGTTTCGATTTTTTATTCATTTAGCAGGCACGTTTATCCAAATAAAATACACTTTTGGTGAAGTACACTTACAAATGGGTTATGAATGTGCATAATAAATAAATAAATATAAAACAACCATCTCAAGTGTGTTAAAGCAGACAATTTATGCATTCTGTATAATATAGTCTATAATCTCGGATTTAAAATAGATAATATATATATAAAAAAAATGGTTTATCTTAATAACCATTAAAAATCACAATGCTACAAATTATAATCCAACTTCTAATCGAACTACATTATTTATAAAAATCTATTATCTTTCAGAACAGAATTCTTCCCAAATGTTAGTCCTCTGGCCACCACAGTTTAAGAGACAAATCAAACAAATAGAACAACAGCAAATATATGAAATAATATCCCATGGCTTTCTTGCATCATTAAAAAGAAACACATTTCCTTTGTGGCTCATGGCAAAGGAAATCAAACACAGCTTCAACAAAGGATTCAATTATTACAGTTTTAGGACGCTTATCACGGCCTATAATAATATCTTTGAGCGTGACTGTATCCATTTAGTATATTTTATGTAATATATATCTTTGCAAAAAATAAGAGATGAAACTTAAGTTCTGGTTATGATATTCAATATCAGGCCACCGAATGAGAGAACATTTTGCTGTTCCCTCGCACTGCATGAGGGCACTTACAAGCTGAATACCTAAAAACAATCAGGCAATGTATACTAAAAAAGCTTAATCGAAAGATCCTTCTTCAAAGTTGTCCTGGAAGGAGTTGACCATTGCGTAATATCAGTCTCTAGGCAACTTTCACGAAGGCAATTTGTAAGTGAACTATAAACAACTCTAAATCTCTATAAATCTGCAATGCATCCATCTTTGGAGGCGAAGAGGATTGAGTCCACATGTCAGTCTTTCTCAATTACAAACTCTAACTTCAAAGAATTGGCATGATTTGAAATAAAAATGTCTTGAGATTTTACTGATTGATACAAATGATATGTATTAGTAAAACAAAACCTGTTCAATGTCTGGCACAATATTGTGATATACACTACCAAAGAAAGTCTCTTGTGCACATCAAAGTTTTTAATTTAAAATCAATGTTTTCTATTTTAATACATTTTATTTTCATTTATAAATGTGATGGCAAAGCTGCATTTTCTTCGGCCATTACTCCAGTGTTCTGGGTCACATGATCATTTAGAAATCAATCTAATAAGCTGATTTATAATATTTTAATATTATACATTTTCAAGTAATATATTTCTGGATTAAAAATTTAATTCTTTGATGAATGGTTAGTTGAACAGCATTTATTTGAAATAGAAAACCTTTGTAACATTATAGATGTCTTTAGTGTCAATTTTGATGAACTTACTGTGTCCTTGCTGAATACAACGGTTTATTTCTTACAAATATTAAATAATAATAATAATAAATCTTGATCCAAACTTCTGAATGGTAATGTAGATGTGATAGATTGTATAACTGAGCTCAGTGAAAATGGCAAAAAAGGGCCCGACACCAGAAAATGCAATAAAATTAATCATTAATAAATAATAATAATAATAATAATTATTAACAGAATGTTCAATATTTAAAATATTTAAAATGAACAGTGGCTACACAAAATGTTTGGCTGTAGTTATTGATAAATTAAAATTTTGCATTAAATACATTTTATTTTATTTTTCTTTGGATAAAAATCCAGTCAACACGTCCAAAGAAAAAATACAACTACATTATTTCTTTTCCTGACATGTAGGTCAAATGATGTTACTATCTGAGTGTCATCAATTCACAAGATTCTTTTTGTATGTCTTATTGTTAGGGCAAACATGCTAAATATTATTGTAAATTCACCTGATTGGGGCAGCTTTGCATGTATAAAAATACAAACTGAACTCACCACGCATTTGTTGGGCTTTTCACCAGAATGGACTCTCATGTGAATGAGCAGTTTGTATCGAGCATTGAAGGGCTTGTGCCGACGGACACATCCCGCCCAGAAGCAGGTAAAGTCCTCGCCTTTTCGCTGATCTATGTGCACCTTCTCTATATGTCTCACCAGTTCTTCTTTCAGCCCATAGATAGCCCTACAATCCATCCATTTGCATGGCTGTTCTTCATTCATTCCCTCAGCTCCAGGAAGCCCGCTCAGTCTTAGATCATTCTTCAACAGCTGCAGTGTAGGAAGCTTGTCTGATACGTCTGTCAGAGTATCGTGAAGGTTAAGATGCTGGGCTTGTTCTTTGGCTGTGTCTGATTCAGTGCAGAGATACTGAAGGAGTTCTTCCTTGTGCAGAAGCTTCTTGTTACAAAGATGGAATTCAGCAACAGGTTCTTGTTTAGGAGACTTGGGATACAAACATCCTTCTGGAGGTTTCTGCTGTGTGCAACTGTAGAGAAGGTCCTGGGCTTCAGGTGGACCGCAGAGAGTTGAAAGAGACGGAGAAGTCAAGCACAGCTCTGAGATTGAGCCAGATGAGTGGCTGGAGGAAGGGGAGGAGAAGGATGGAGAGAAGGCACTGAAAGATGACGTGGACAGGGAAGAGCAGAATAAGGAAGGGGACAATGTGTCACTAACGTGCGATAGGTTATCTACAACCGACGAGTCACTCTTTAAGCTGCTGATATACGACACAATGGCTCTTTCTGTTGAACAAACCAAATCGAAATCATCTGTTGTTATCGACACAGGAGACTCAGACAAGCTACACATCCTCAGAGCTTCCATGTGAACCGCTTGGTTTAAAGACGACAGGTATTTTTCATCATCGCTAACAAGCCCACACTGGTCCAGCTGTGCAAGCGGTGGAATTAAACCAGCAGGCCTCATGGCGTTCTTCCAGTCACCTGCCTTCTGAATGTGGATCATCAAACGGATACTGTAGAAATGATTCAGGGTTTGCAAACTTTAGCAGTGACACACCTGTGATGATTCACAAGGTACCTGGAAAGAACATCAGAAAAATGGATGACTTTGTGCAGTCAAATCAAATCAGAGATATCTGATCAAGTGTGTTCATAGAGGACCTCGAGAGGAACCGGTGCATGTTGAGGCTGAATGCAGGTTGACTGAGAAGCTGGTGTTTGGTTTTTCCATCATCTAAACGGTTCCAGAATGCAAAGCTCTGTTCAGTCCTTTCACCAGTCACCGTTTACTACAAAGGGAAAAATATAGGGTAATAATTATCAATGTAATGATTACGATAATAAAAAGAACAAGACAAAAAACTCATTATAGACTACTGTTCAAAAGTTTGGGGTTATTAGAAAATTATTACTTTTATTAAATAAAAAATGCATTCAAAAGATCAAAAGAAACAGTAAAAGATGATTATAATTATTTTTAAATACATTCTGTTTTGAACCTTCTATTTATTAAAGAATCCTGAAAAAATATTTAATCACAGTTTCCCAGAAATATTAAGCAGCACAACTGTTTCAACATTGATAATGAGCCACAAAACAGCATTTCAGAATGATTTCTGAAGATCATGTGACTGAAGACTGAAGTGATGATGCTGAAAATAACAGCAATAAATAAATCACTTTAAAATATATTAAAATAGGAAATAAATATTTTAAACAGTAACACAATTTCACTTTTTTACAATTTTTACAAGAAAAGGCCGTGTAAAATAACGACTCTTGAATACATACAGCAGTAGTTCAATCAATAAATACATCAGTTCACTGCCATGTCTAGTTACAAAAAAATGTTTCCTGTAAATGGAAACAGATTTAATAATGTTATAGGGCAGTGGTCATCTTTATTAAACATATATGACTACGTCTGTTGGAAGTACACAAAATGCATATTCCCATTTAATAGATTTGAGTCATGCTAAGATTGTACTACTTGTTCATCAGAATAGCTGCATCCTCACTGACAGTGATTCAACTGACAGGGACCACAGAGTCTTCATTTGTTTGTTTCCAGTAGGTGATCCTGTCTGGTCTCAAATAGAAAATAAAACAATAAGCCATTTGTCACCGTGAATCTCAGTCAGCATGAACTTCCCTTTAAACCATAGACTTAACTGTAAAGAACGCCTGTGTTACTGCAGTTCCTCTTCTTAACAGACCATACCACCTAACCGCACTCCTCAAGGGTGACATCCACAGCCGCTGAAAGCTTGCAGACCGCCGAGGTCAGAATCGCTGCATTAGTAGCCAATACGGTTCAATAAAAACTCTGTCAGTCCTCTCATGAATTGGACTTGGTTATGGTGTTTTCTTCTCTTTGAGGGTGAAGGTAGCAATGTTCAGACTCAGTAAAGATGAACAGAGAGACATCTGTGTCCTGACAGATTGCTTGGAACCAGGATACAGAGATCTGGTACCAGAAACCGAGATTCTAAATGTACCACATCCCTCAGCTAATGAGAAGCAGGCCTGGAACAGTGGAGAAGGGTCTTCAAGAGGACTCTCCTGTCCAACACTCACACTACTGTGCTGAATTCATACACGCTTTAACACTCCACACACATTCACTCAAGTGATCCAGTGATGTGCTGCCATGATTGAGCTGGCAAGTTCTGCTTTGACTATACACACATCAAAGGGGCCTAATATATCAAATCCTTTTCCACATCGTATGTATAATACTACTGATGAGGATGCATTTGTAGATGAAGATACAAAGAAAAGTTTAGCATTTCTACTCTTCTGCTCAATTTTTTAAGTGGTGGTTTAAGTTTATGGCCATGCCTCCTTACAGTAAATGTGTTATTTAAATAGAAACATATTTAGTAATGGGTCACAGTGGTTTTCTCTTGCAGCATAAGTGGTGAGGAATCTAATTAGCAAATTATAATGACAAAATGTCTGACAGAATATCACAAATATATCATGCATAACTCCGAAAACCACAAATTTATGACCCATTAAACACACACACACATTTAATTTATCTATTTGCAAATGCCTTATACTGTTGTAAAGTTCCATGGTTCATTACACAAATTCGTTTGGTTACCCACAGAAAATAAGGAAAACTAATGAGCATATTAAAATTATACGAAATCTCTACATACTCATGGAACACAAATTATGGCATGGCTTGAATAATGGTTGAATAACCCTAACCCCAATGGTTTGATTCAGTGTAATTGGTATAATACGATTCTCGGACCACACATAATCTTCACCTTTTTGCACTCAATGAACCTTTTATCAGATTGTTTTCTCATAGCGGTTCACTAAAGTGTTGTTGTCCTGTTATGCACGAAGAACTTAATGGAGAAACACATATGCCACTCTTGAAGTTATTCAATACTGTTCAGACTTTAACAGAGGTCTTTAAAATTCCTTCCACTCCAATTGTGGGTGTATTAAACACCTCAGCTAAATTCAGCTGATGAAGATGAATTATTTTATTTTAATATCACCACAGATTGCTAAACACAGCTGTGTAATTACTGAATAAACAATGAAATAGTCGACCAGCAACTGTTTGATTACCAGCATTATTCAAAATATCATCTTTTATGAATAAACAAAAGAATGAACGACACGAGGGCGAGTATATGACAAAACTTTCACTTTTGGGTGAACACTCTTTAAGTTGTATTATTTTGTCGTCTTCAGCCATTTTCTTAATTATGCTGAATGAAATAACCTGCCAATTATTGCATATAAAAAGCTGAGTTTTAAGAGACATTTCTAATGAAATTGGAACAAACTCATAAGAAAACCATATGATTCCAATTAAGGAATTATTTTATTTCAATATCACCACAGATTGCTAAACACAGCTGTGTAATCCAACTGGGAAATGAGTACTTATTTAACAATAAATACTTCAGTCTTCACTTTCAGAGCACTATTTCAGAACAAACATATGTTATAAAATGTGCCATGGCACGACACTATTAAGATTTATTAAACAAATAAAAATCATGTTTTCAAATACTTTTTTGGTGCAAGATGTTGGCCAAACTTGTGGCTGGCATGATTATTGTCTCCAGAATGGGCATGAAAAGGTGACAAACGAATCTGCTTTGTAATTACTCTGATTTATTAGTTTGCAGCAGGTGTCTGGCAGCTGTTAACCGAGCAGCAGAGGGAAAAGACGTAATTAAATATGATGTTAAGGTTTATGTCATTTTCAACTCTGCCACTTTCAACAAGCCAGACATCTTTGAAGTACAAAGACTGGATTCAAGCTAAACTAGCAGGACTATCCATCTCTTTTTACTAAACATAAAATAATGAATGACGAGACACACAGCCTTGAAAAGAGGAATACCATCACTTACCACATTTACATTTAGTTGTTTATTCAAAGAAATGTACAAATGAGAAACCAGCAGTGCTAGTTTATCATAAAAGAGCTAACAACACACAAGCGGAGTACTGACAGAACTGAAGCTAGAACAGAAGAATTTTGAAAGAAAAATAACATATTACAAAGAGTCCCGGCAGCCATATCACCCTGCAGCCCAAGCCTGGTTGCCCACTGAAGCTAAGCAGGGTTGAGCCTGGTCAGTACCTGGATGGGAGACCTCCTGAGAAAACTAGGTTGCTGCTGGAAGAGGTGTTAGTGAGGCCAGCAGGGGGTGCTCACCCTGTTTTCTGTGGGTCCTACGCCCCAGTATAGTGATGGGGACACTATACTTGTAGAAAGCACTGTCTTTCGGATGAGACATTAAACCGAGGTCCTGACTCTCTGTAATGTCATTAAAATCCCATGGCACTTCTCGTAAAGAGTAGGGGTGTAACCCCGGTGTCCTGGCCAAATTCCCTCCACTGGCCCTTGTCAATCATGGCCTCCTAATAATTCCCATCCACTTGATTGTCTATGACTCTCTCTCCTCTCCACCTGTAGCTGGTGTGTGGTGAGCACACTGCCGCTGTTGTCCTGTGGCAGCCGTCGCATCATCAAAGTGGATGCTGCACACTGGTGGTGGTTGAGGAGACCCCCCATGATTGTAAAGCGTTTTGGGTTTACAACAATACACAAAAAGCGCTATATAAATGCATCATTCATTCATTCAAGAGTGCAAGTATTCAAACACCGCACTAACAGTAGCTACTAATCTATACCACAAAATAAAACCTGTACTCCATCTTCATACAGATCCACTCGAGCTGCAGTTTCAACCTTAATTAACTCTGGCTATGTGAAATCATTAAATATCATATTAGAGACAACCAACAACAAGACACAAAAAGCGCTATATAAATGCATCATTCATTCATTCATTCATTCAAGAGTGCAAGTATTCAAACACCGCACTAACAGTAGCTACTAATCTATACCACAAAAAAAAAGAAAATAAAAACCTGTACTCCATCTTCATACAGATCCACTCGAAGCTGCAGTTTCAACCTTAATTAACTCTGGCTATGTGAAATCATTAAATATCATATTAGAGACAACCATAAATATATTTTTGTCCTTCTCATTCAGTATTTACTTGTGTAATGTTCTGTATCATATGAATAAAAAATTAAAATTGTCAAACCGAAAAAGAACAACCCTATTTTATTACATGACATGCAAGTATTCATTATGTGAAATTTTCAATGACTATGTTTAGACTAATGTGACAAAATTCAAAACGCTTGTCTGTGGTATAAAAACACCCTGGCCCAATGCCCCAGAGGGCATCATCACTTCCCACTCTGATAATTACTGTAGTTACTATGTTCTGAACATCACATCCTTTCTTTTTCCCTCAGATGGAATCTATCTAGGTGGCTGAATAAAGATATTTGGACTTTATATCTAAACATTTCCTCAACTTAGCACCAGCAAGCTTGTTAGCTAGACAGTTAGCATCAGCTAACAATATTTACTTATTTTCAGTATGGTTATGAATAAACATTCATATCTGTCTACTCGGCTAGTTGATCTAAACAATATAAAAATGTATACTGTTGATAAACAATATAAAAACAGACGTCACATAGGTCTAAATGCATAGCATTTAAAAAAAACTGCTAACGTTACAGCAGCGGGGAATATGAACGTGTGTATCTCCCCCGGGTCCACACCATCCTAACTCGTTCTTGCTCCGAGCGGGTCGCGAACCCGGGATTCCGGCGCGGGAGGCGGGCGCTCTAACAAGGAACGCCAAAGGCTACAGCCTCTTGCATCAGTCGCTAGAGCGCCTCTTTTTGAGGTCAGGGGAGTGAGGTTTACACATAGCCCTTACTGGTATACATCCGTTACACGTGCATGAGTTATTTTATTTAATCGGTGTTATTTTAATGTTTAGTTTTTTGACCTAAAACATAACGTTAGAGACACTGATGTTGATCTGTCTGCATTCAAGCATTTCAGTGGGCTTAAATAGATCACCCTTTACAGCAGATTTAGTTCACAAACAACTGACAGTTTTGACCTAAATATTATTTTCAGTTACAATAATGAATCCTAAAATTCGACATTAGTAACACTTTTCACAGCATCAGTAGCGCGCTCACGAGATCTCCCGGTTCTTTACTCGTGAGTTCAGTTCACTGAAGAAGACTCGCTCTAAACGGATCATTTGAATCAGTGAGTTTTCGACTCGAGAACAGCTGCAATCAGATCATTCCAATTTGTGAATGAATCGTTTGTTGCGATTTGCGAACCGATTGAAGAGGTTCATTGAAAAGAATCAGTTTGTTCATAAGTCAGACACCGCTTCTGCGTCTCGGAGCACGTGATGTATCACTTGAGTAACGATATGTTTTATGAAATGTAGTGAAGTAAAAAGTACGATCTTATGCTTTGGAATGTAGTGAAGTAAAAGTAAAAGTTACTCAAAATAAAACTACTCCAGTAAAGTACAGATACTTGAAAAATGTACTTAAGTACAGTAACGAAGTAGTTGTACTTCGTTACTGACCACCACTGACATGGACAGAGCTCCTCTGAACACGGTGGGCGGACGGACAGGACGTGGAGCCAGTACTTACACTTAGGGATGCTCCGATCGATCGGCCGAAGATCGGTATCGGCCGATAATCACATTTTATGACTCGATCGGTACTCGTTAAACTTGGCCGATCTTAGGAACCGATCACAATTGATGACGTCAATGCGTGAGGACGTACACGATGAGTGGGGACGTAAATGTTTTGGCGCCGCAGTCATGTCATCGCCCGTGTGGAATTACTTTGACGTTTCGAGAAACAATGAAAAATTCGCTATTTGCCGTTTATGTTCCAAAGAAATCTCACGTGGAGGCGCATTGTCCAAAACATTTAATACAACGAACCTCATTCGGCACTTAAGAACGAGCCACCGCGAGTCGTATGGCGAATACGAAAAACTGGCAACTGCAAAAAAGGCAACGGTAACTAATAATGCGACTCTGACTCAGCCATCCATTACAGACATTCTGAAAAAACACGAACTGTACACACCAGACAGCAAGAAAGCTAAGGATATAACCGCGAAGATAATGGAATGTATATGCATTGACCACCAGCCTCTGTCAGTCACAGAAGACACTGGATTTAATCTTGAACTTGATCTTGAACCACGATATAAACTGCCACGGCGCAAATATTTTACTGATGTTGCTCTCCCAGAGTTATATCAAATCGTCTACAGCCACATAAACAGTCTACTTCACGAAAATTTGACCATTCACTGTATTACTGGACAATGATTAAATAAACCTTGTGGGTTGCATCAAGCTCAATTTTGTTTATTAAATTTTGTCTCATATTAAGTATTATGATGTGCATAGTGTTATGCATAAACCCCATTGTAAAGGCATATTAAAATATTCACTATATAATAAATGAAGAGCTCTTTTCCAAAACGCGATAAACACCAAATTAAAAAAAAATGTAGTTCGTCATGCCATTTTGCTGTGTACTGAACCTATTCACTGCTCCATCAATGTTTCATGCCAAATCGCTATATTTCCTTGTTTAAAATGTACCTCACTCTCCTGACCTCACAAAGAGGCGCTCTAGCGGCTGTAGCCTTTGGCGTTCCTTGTTAGAGCACCCGCTTCCCGCACCGGAAACCCGGGTTCGCGACCCGCTCGGTGTGATGGTGCGGACTAGGGGAGTGTGGACAATATTGTTGTTTCATTTAACAATCATTGTTTAACATGTTCAGACTGAGCCAACAGACCATTTTAACAGGATAAATTGAATATTAACAAAATGTATGGGTCTAGGTAAAAAAAATGTCATTTTCATGAAAACTATTAAAATGGATTTATAGCGTTTTGGAAAAGAGCTCTTCAAATACTTCTTTGTGATTACATTTACATTTAGTCATTTAGCAGACGCTTTTATCCAAAGCGACTTACAATTGGGGAGTACATAAAGTGATTATTTAGTACTCTGTTAAAACAATAGTTACATTAGATATATTACTGTAAAAATATAACAAAGGCAACATTTATAGTATTACTTTATCTGAAAAAAAGTTAATGGTGATCAGAGAGCTTACATATCAGTTACATAAACTTGAAGCATCAGAATCGGCATTGGTATCGGCCGATCGCCATGACAAAAAATCGGTACTTGGTATCGGTGGCAAAAATCCTGATCGGAGCATCCCTACTTACACTCCACACATCTGCCAACGGCCTGGCGTTTCAGGAGCCGAGACCTCTTTAAATTACACACGGTTAATTGGTTGTGAAGATGTTATAGCCAAGAGGGCATGTTCATGTTTTGATTAAAGATTATGGGCATACAACTTGAAAAAATAAATAAACAGATAAATATATTGTATATTATTTGTAAGTAGCTTTGGACAAAAGCGTCTGCTAAATGAATAAATGTTAAGAAAAAAAAAAAACTATATATATATATATATATATATACCTACACACACACACACACACACACACACACACACACACACACACAGTTTAACCCCATAACAATTTTAGCTTTCGTAAAGTTTTTTTTATGTACCTGCATTATATGATGTCTTGTCCTTTAAATATAACAGTAGCCCTGAACCTCTGTTAAAAGCCCTCGGCCATATTAAAAAGAAAACTGTCCTCCGCATTTCCAATCAGGTTTACAAACCTCTGCTATAACTTTGCTTACTGTAAATACATTTTTAAAATGTAAAGTATGCTTTCCCAGAAATGTGGAGAAAGAGAAGCTAAAAAATAATCTAAATATAAAGTTTCACCTATAAAGCACACCACACAAATCAAACTCTGCATAGAGAAGTGAAGCGTTTTTGGGCTTGTGGCAGTGAAAATATCTGATGATCCCTCTCAGTGTTCTTGTTGGTCTCAGATCATATTTCTCAGCATTCCATAAAAGTTTTTGGAATCTTGGCTTTTAGGCATGAAGGCCCAATATGTGAGGTCGGTTCTTTTTAAGCGGTTAAAGCCAGAGGCAACGGGAACCTTAAAGTCCTATTTTACTCTCGCTGTCAACACAACATCATCACATTCAATTAACTATAAGAGCGGACCTAAACCACAGCAATACAAATAGCAAGAGTGGTATAATGCTTTCAAGACATTTACATGGACATGAAAATGGATTTGACAGTCACTGAAGCGTTTGTTTAAAGGAACTTTTGGAGTATTAAATGGCCAATAAAAATAACTTGTCACTGTAGTGATTTACAGCACTGCAACAATGCTGGCAACATACACTTGAACAGCCCAAACTCATCAGAGAATCGAGAGACACCTGTGAATGGATGAATGAACACTGAGTTCAGCAGTTTATGTACATTTGACACAGCAACAATAAGGATTGTTAGGAGCTTTAGACTGCTGGATGTCAGTCTAAAGTCTTTTTTGTCAGAAAGTGTCACCATCACCCAGCCAAGTTTACAAGTCTCCAACGACACTCAAAACATTAGTCTCAGTAAGTCTCAAATAATTCAAGACCAAGACTAAGTGAAGTCTCACTTTGAGATGCTCTACTGTTTGAGTTACAGGAATGCTGCTCTAGAAAGTCATGATTATCCAGAAGCAAAAACAAACAAATAAAAAAATAAGGTCCAATTAATAGGGAAATATTTCCCCATACTTATTCACTTTACTCTTCATAAATCTCTAATTTGAATCTCAAGTCAATTTGTTTTTTGACTTGTGTGTGAATGGAGTCTCTGCGATCATTAGTTCATTCATGTCATCATGAGAAATTAAACCAACCCATGCACAAATCTGTTAATATTCACTTAGAATACCAAACCAAACCCTAACTTAGACAGTGTTAAAAAAGTAGTAGTTGGAAAACTAAAGGCCAAAAGTATCTTATCAACCATATCAAGTATCACAAACATACAAGCTGGAAAACAAACTTAATTTTCCAAAATGTATTACTTTAGAGCTTTTTAAAGGGTAAAAGACAACTTACAGCCCATGATTATATTGCAAAATCTGGCATCATTAATAGAGATTTTATGAAAAGAACTTTTAGTTTCTGGTAAATGCAAAACCTTTAGTTTGCCATTCATGACTAATATCTTAATACCCCAAAGCAAAACAAAAGTAATGAAATTATCCTATGCTTGACACATAACACGGTTATACTGTGAGACTATGAATTGGCTTTCTCTGTAAACAGACAGACTTATTCTTCCAGGGGATTTCTGGCCAACTCTGATATAGTTCAACACGAACTTAACTATTGACCACATTGTAAAAGTCAATAGTGCATGAAACCCAAATTGTATTTCATCCTTAAAAACATTAAAAGTAGAGATTACCTAAAATACCCTCATGCAGAGAAATGCATGAATCATTTCTATTATAGAACATGTAAACACGTCGAGACTTTATTCTATTTAGAGATTGCTCATTTTAAGCAATCAAATGTTGTAATGAAGTATCATTACAAATTCTTTATTGATATGTTTTTGGTTCAGTTTACATTAATCTAAACTGAATAATTAAAGACGGACAAGGACTAGTAAAGATGAATTAAAGTCTCCATAAAAATGCAAATTATTACACACAGAGGAAACAAATAAGAGAATGTTCCGGTAATTCAAAGCGTGAGAAATAATACTCCTTGAGAGAGATATTAATCCTATCCTAAATATTAATCCTAAACCATTTCCATCATGTATTAACATCTCAACCAAAACTAAATAGCTGAGGGCAGCGGATGAATTGCAGCAGTCATTTAATTATGTGCACACGATTCTCTGAATCGCATGTTCAATTCAGTCAGTCTTCAACTGGACATCAAAATATGTTCACCATAACCGTATCTTTTATTTTCCCCATAGACAGCTCCAGAACATCTCTTTGTCCATCTGTCTTCTATGATGAACCATACACTCACCTTCATGTTGTTATAAATGTATTTTTTTGTACCCATTTTTTGGGTGAACTTTCTCTTCTAGAAATCTGAATATAAATGATCTGTAATGATCCAGATTCAAATTAAGTCTTGTGTTTAAGGAAGAAAAAAACAATTACCTTGTAAATGATTTCCAGGACATAGGCTACAACAAAAGCCACATATTTCATAATGTCAAGGCTGGACGACAATTATATTACTGAACCAAATATCTAAAAATAGAGAAAATAAGACAGGAAAATAACTATTACCACGTGGTAGAATAAACGTGGTTTAAAAATGGTAAAATACACGTTCATCTTCAGCGTGTCAACACACTCATTATTATTATAAAATTAGCATGAAACAAATTAACTGAAAACATTAAATTCATCAGCTGATCCCAAAAGATGGTTTGACACTGATGTCGCGTAATAAACACGTTTTATATACTGTTGTAAAAGTGCAGACAACTCACCCGTTGTTGAATCACTGCAGAAACGACACTAGAGTGAAACTCATCCATCCTTCCCTCAGTGTGAAGACCAGCCCCCATAACCCAGAAACTGCTCCATCTCTTCCTTCTTAAAAAGAGACTGAAAGCGAAACATAACCGCCTTCTCGTCCTTAACGCGTTTAAAGTAGTTAACGCGTACAGGTAGTATTTTTCATTTTCGAATTGTACTACCCACTGTTTTAATGGGAGGTAGCAAAATCTGAAAGGGTAGGACAAATCGACAGAACACCGGTAACGTTAATGTAATAACATTAGATACAACTGACAAATGAGTCACGCGCTCATCTTTCGAAGGAAACCGGCGTTGTGCTCCATAAAAGTTAACTAAACACTTGAATCATAGACCGCTGTCGATTCATATTTTAGCACAAAACCACTAAACTAGAAATTCATAAAATTTTATACATGATTCCCCAGCAGATATTTAATAAACCACCATGGGGACAGCCATCAGTAATAAGTGTTACAGACGAGTTATAGTTGGAAATATAAACCTAGATTTGAATATATAGTATTAGTATATAAAAAATAGATCATGAAATCTATCTTTTAATATGACTTTTCTATGCATAGGAGTTTACACAATATTCAGTGATAAAATCAAATTTGGAGTTAACCACACTGTAATATAAATTCAATATTTAGCCAAATGTGTGATCGCTAACTGCTGTGCAGCGCAGAATACAAACCGCGCCACCTGCCGTTCATCAGAGGAAGTGTACACTTGCACTTCACAAAACATTGTAGACACTGACATGACATTTTACAAAAGTTTATTTAATTGTACTAAAGCTTCAAAAATATAACATTTCACATTAACAAAACTGATTCTCTTTTGGCAAACAAATACCCCAAATATGTTTATGGTAACCAGATTCATAAATGGATGAACGTGGAAGTTAATATCCATGTTACATGCATGGGGCCTTGAAAATGTACAATTCAATCAGAGTGCTATTAAAACCATCACAAATACAGAACAAACAATGATTCAAGATTCAAAAGGAGAGAAAAACAAGTGCTGACCCCAATTTTTTTGTTAAAGGGAGCATAATGAAATTTAAATACTGAAGATGAAGAGTAACAATACCTTAAACTTTTACTTTAGTCCCCACCGTGATTTTGAAGTCTCAGCACATTCTAGTACGCAGGTACATACACTCAAACAAAATTCCCAGATTATGTGAATGATAGTTATGTATAAGGAATATGCAAATGTTACTTAGAATGCAACTGGGATTTCAACGGGAAATAAAGTAAGGCCTTGAGTGACATACAGCACTAATCCCCCTTATCAGACCTTTCGAAGAACCTAATATCAGACCTATCGAAGAAGCATATTGTCTCTCGTTCTCCTGACACACACATACCCAAAGGTAATGAAAAGATGATGTGTTGCACTATTCCTTGAATTCCAAGAACTGCTGAAGCCTTTTTCTATGTTCTGTTGAAATTTTCACAGCGCTGTAAACAAAGAAAATTAACAATATGATTGAAGATAAACATATTTTATTAAATACAGCAGGTTCCCAAAACAAATTTATCCAGTTTATGTTTTCTCAGAATGACATTACTGCAAATAACGACGGAACTTACTTCAAGTGCTCTCCAAAAGTGGTAGTTATCTTGTAGATGGCGGTCTTCAGCGCAGCCCTCAGTGCAAACCTTAGAGTTTTGTAAGTGGAGTCTCCCAAACAGCAGATAGTCCTCACAGGTTTGCTGGAGGCATGTGGCAGTTTGAAGTGCCTGTCAACAGCCTACAATTCAAATGTAACATTAAATAAAATAATCAGCATGTTGTCTCCACTTGGATTCCTAGACTATCAGTATTAACACTTGTGGAAAAATAACTTCCGTTGTACCTCTAGCAGGACTACCAAGCAGCTAAGAATATGGGGAAATGTGGTCTGTACAACTCCAAACTGATCCTCAGAGAAAGAGGCTGCCACCAGATGAGATAGTCCTTAAAACAGAAGTAACAAAGGCTAAATAAATAATTCAAACATATACACATGCAAGATGGCATTTCTGAAAAGTTAGTCACTATTTTCTGACCTTGGAGAGCCCAGATATGAGCCTGGCAGTCAGCAAACAGAGCTTGGCTAGAGGCTTCTGGAAGCTGTACATTAGAAGAAAATATTTTACTGTGGGGAAAAAACTACTTCTGACATTGGGTACCAAGCATTTCAAAATATATAAAACATAATCTGTAAAATGCCATACTTTTATTTATTTAAACTTTGTGTAAACTGTAGAGTCATATTATATTGACCCAATCTAAACACCCAACCTTAGACAGAAATAAAACCAGAGGGACAGGGGAGACTAATGATGTCGGTGTTAATTTAAACATGGGCAGAATCTAGACACATGCATTAATGATTCCTGTAACTAAAAATCTGCAGTGGGAGCATGCAACATGCAGCTGTAGACAGATCCTTCATTCAACCCATGCATGCGTAACCTTACCTTGTTAAATAAATACATTATCAGCACCCGCTTTGCCAAAAAGCTTTTAACCTGAGCAGAACAATTGAGAGTATGACAGGAACATGAGTTAACAGGTGTATCTAGGACATGTAATGATATCACACTGAAACGTGAACTGCCTTTTTCCCCAGCAACAGAACTGGAGACTCAAAAGCTTGTCTATTTTGGTTCCTATGGATACACACGCTCGGAAACCAAGAAAACACTATGAAATAATAAATGATTAATTTACAGGTCAAGTGTGATAAGATGAAGATGTTACCTGCTCTCTCCTGTTCTGAAGCCACTGGGCTAAGAAGCTGGGTTTCTGACTGGCTGCAGGAGGACTAGGAACAGTGGCGGGGGAGGCAGGAGGACTGCCATTGGATTGGGACTCTGAAATGAGAACAAAGAAATAAACTAGATTATATCAGAGCATGCATTATTAACAAGTGTGTGCATGCTTCTCACAAAGATTTACAAACACAGGGATACCATAAGAATTAATTTACACAAACACGCACAAAACTAAATGCCTAATAAAATATTAAAAACAAATAATCAAAACATACATTTTAAATACAATAGTAGCTAATTGCATTTAAATGTTGAAATTCATTTCAGTAAAAAGGAAAAATAAAAAAGGTAAAATTAATGTTTATTTATTTTATTGTTATTATTGCAAACAATGATTCAAAATTCATTGTGATAGTTTAAGTATTGCTGTCTCACCTGTGGTGGCACTCCAGAGTTTGGGCCCTCTCCTCATGATGTAGGGGCTTTGTACTGTACCAAACCAGGGAGACTGGGGATCCTGTTGGCCAACCAGACGTCGAATAGCAGGGGAAGAGAAAGGGCTGTCCACATCTGGGGTGAAAGGATCCGTCAGCGCTGTTCACACCCCCCACTGATGACTTGAAGACTGAACCAGGGGTCCTTAGCGGGACACTGAGTCTAGGGGTCTCAGCAATGTCCTCCGTTCCGAACACCACTACAGATAAAACAGGAAAAAAATCACTCTCTCTGGAGCAGTTTGAGTCTAGTATGTCACCAAGGGCAGTACTGGACTTGCGTTCAAATTTGGGATCAGATTTGCCCTTTGTTGGATGTTATCTAAGCGGCCTTACCTGAGCTGCTTGAAGAGGCTGATCTGGTGTCACTGCTAGCAGACTGAGACTTGACTCGACCGTTAGTGGCAACCGCATCCTGATGAGCCACCAGTCTCTGTGTCAGCTCACTCAGCAAAGACAGACATTCCCTACTGATGGCATTCCAGTTATGAGGGTGACCACCTACATATGCAGGTTACATTAGTTCAGCAGACATGAAAAGTACTGAGTTTAGAGTTCTCTGCAAGTATTTAGTTTGTACCTGGCTGACTCAGACTGAACACTTCTTGTCTGCGTGAGAGAGAATGTTGTGATAACAGAGCCAGGTCTTGCAGAGCCAAAAACTGTGAAACAGTCAGTTAATCAGTTAAGGAACTATACTATCTTTAAACAGGAATCAATGACATTCAGGATTCATTTCAGGGTTTCGGCACACTTTGACCAATGATTTTATGGCTTTTCCAGTTATTGATGAAGACTACCTACCTTTTTATAACACATTTTAGAGGTTGCACTCAGAAAAAGCAGTATTTAACAAGTAATTATAACTTAAAAATGTATATTCCATAAAGAAATTGTCATAACTAATTTCCATAAGCCTAGAGATAACAATTTACTAATGTCTCTGACAAATACAAGGAAAAATCCCTAACCTTCATGACAAAAGTGTTCTTCTCAGCCAAAACTTTGGGAAGACACTGCTCTGCTTCCTCAGTAAATGTGGACTGCACAGGAAAACTGAAGGCCTGAAGATGCACAACCAGCCATCAGGATCATTTTCAAAACAGGTAAAGGAAATATCCCAGTTGCTTTGATATGTCCCACAATGAAATGTTCACATTCAAGTACCTCTGTGAAATAAATCCTGAAGAGAAGCACAGTGAGATACCAGGTTAGGTACAGGAAAGTGCCACTGATCGACAAGTGGTAAAGGAGGGAGAAGTCTAGAAGTCCAGTCAAGGAATCCAGTGCTTGGAGTGAACTATAAAGTTACAAAAGAGTTACAAATATTCTTGAATATGGGTTTACGCTGCTGTAGTTCGCATTAGGTAAGCGCTCAGATCTTGGTAGAATTAAGTTCCAAATCTGACCTGTCTATCTGTAGATTAAATGTGCTGGAGATCCAGGTCTTAGGAACATACCCTAAGAAACAAGATTTAAAAATAAAACAAAATTTGAAGAGAATCTAGCAGGAAAACAGACAATTATTAGAGGATGCATCTCTGATCATCAATGTAACTTACCAAAAAAGAAATACAGAGCAGCAAAATTCCTGGCTGAATATAAGGCCTGAATAACACTGCACTTCACCACCATTGGCAGACAGCCCTTGAACCGTGGATATTTGTATTGCTGTACAACCAATGTGGGAGGGACAGAAGAGATTTGCACTGATACATTATTAATGAAAGCATTAATCATTTAGCTATTTCTCATTCAATCATACTACAAGACATTTTACCAATAAATACAGTATATACAAGAGGTGGACTGATATACTTGAATTGTAAAAATATTAGTAAGCACTTCAATTTTTTGTTTTAAATCAAACATCATTGGCTGATTAGAATCAGAAGCATTACTTTTTTTGACAGGATTATGAACCTACCACCCTTCTGAAGTGTGAACCTCATGATTCTTCTAGTTTTCCTAATTATTTTCCTCAGAAAGATTTAATTGTCAAAATATTTCTGTTTCTAATTATTTGACTAAATATCATGCAAAATATATATAAATTACATGCAGCAATTTATTTGCATGTGTTATATACAATTACTAGATAAATCTTATTCAATGATTCACTCACATCCAAGCCATCTTAGGCGTATATCATGTTTTTTTTTCTGAAGAATACAGTCAGAATTTATTTTTTTAAATGTTCTGTCTCTTCCAAGCTTTATAATAGCAGTGAAATGTTAGTCGAGATTTTGAAACACCAAAAAAAAGTGCACCCATCCATCATAAAAATTGCTTCACACGTCTCCTGGGGGGTTAATAATGAGAGAATATGCTAGCCTCGTTAGAACCAAGTTTTGTTTACAGCAAAAGAAAACCAGCCTCCTCTTGGATTATATCAAAATCCTCCGACATTTTCCTTTACAACTCCTTGTTTTGTGCTTCTAATTCATGACCAGTGTTTGTTTTGCTCTCTCCTCTGCACTTCCGTGTTCGTCACTTCTCACCAGAGCTTACGCTACACCTTTGACAGTTGGCAGGAGCTAGAAATTACAGTTTATAAAGTAATATGGATATTTTTCATAAACAAGCACATCGCTTCACTTCAAAACGCCTTTATAAAACAACCAGAGACGTGAGGAGCACGTTATGATGGATGGATGCATGTTTTTGGGCTTTAAAATCTAGACCCTCATTGACCGCCATTATAAAACATGAAAGAGCCAGGACATTTTTTAATATAACTCTTCATTGTCTGAAAGAAGAAAGTCATTTACACCTAGGATGCATGGTTAGGGTGAGTAAAACAAGGGGTAATTTTCACTTTTGGGTGAACTATCCCTTTAAATTAAACAGCTTGATATCATATCTCTCAAAGATATTGGTATCAGCCATAACAAATATTTATATTAACCACTACATGCAACATTTAGCAACTAATCTGAACAGCCAAACACTTACTTGTATGGGTTGAAAGGACACATAGTACATATTTTGAACCACTCCCAAGAAACTATGACTGTATCCCATGAAGGCCCCAGCCAGGAGAAGAAAGAGATGATACTCATTCAGACAGGTCACTACTTCACCACTACAGAAGCAAACATACAATAAGGGACAGTTATTATTCACATAGTTAGAATTTTCATAAAGCAAAAAAGTATGTCATAAAAAAAAAACCTAGACAGAGACAACAGTTCATGGTTATTTTAGAGGCGCACTTGGCCTATATTAGGCTAAGACTGACCTGGTAATTTTGAGATAAGATTACTCAGAGTTAATTAAAACAACTTAAGATAACTGTATGAGTGTCAATCTCTTTGCCTGGGGTCAAAAGAGCCGCAGTGCCTAGAATGCATTTCGTGAGACCTGATCCTGTAAGCACGCCGACGGATCATTGTATACGAGTCAAACAGAATCAGGTCATAACCCACCTCTCGCTTTGCCTGCAGGGAGATCCCAGAGTGCTGTAACGTCCACCGATGGTAACAGAAGCACACCACATTACCAGCATGCCCATGGTGCAGTAGACCAAAGAATGAACACATTGTCGAGGGTGGAGCACCGTCCCCAGGAGAGCCATGCGTGAACATGGAATAGAGGGAACCACTTAAGAAAACAGAGTGAAATAAATAATCAGCATAACTTGTAATGCAATAGTAGCAAATTAAAAGATTTTGCACACCCATAAAAGACAAAACTAGTTTACTTACAAGTGTAGAACTCTAGGTTAAAAAAGCCAGTGATCAAAACCACCCCACACAGCACCAAAAGGGAAAAGATGGTGCTTGAGGCTGTAAGAAGGCTTGTGCAATCTGAAAGCAATGTTTGAGATGCTGACTAATTTACAATTCAGATATCAACCATTTAAAGCATACAGTATGTGAATGTCTAAGGCCTCTAAATTAAAATCAATATGATCAAAACTTTGCTGAAAAACGTATTGTTGATTATCATGTAACATGTCTGATTGATAGTTTATACTTTTTTTAAAGCAAGTAAAATCTAAAAACATTCCCCTTCAGGTTGTGGTGTGTCTCTTTGCTGTGGAATATTTATTGGTTTATATAAAGTGAACGTATGAACATTGCAGGCAATATTTCAAGACAAACATTTACTGGATTGAATCAACTTGGGTTAACTTGATTATTCCTAAATCACATTAAAAAAAACATGTTAAATGTGCGTATCAAATATGACGCATCAGGCTTTTGAGGAACATGTATTTGTACATGTACGCATTTAGCAGACGCTTTTATCCAAAGCGACTTACAGTGCATTCAGGCTATACATTTTTTTTTTATCAGTATGTGTGTTCCCTGGGAATCGAACCCACAACCTTTTGCGCTGCTAATGCAATGCTCTACCACTGACTCTGTCATTATTGTATTGCATTGCATGTTTTGCACACCACAAAACAAATTACAGAGCTATATATAATAAAACTAAGCATTTAAATATCATTATGACATCTTTGGGTTACAAGAGTAGTTTGTTATACTGTTACAAAGATCTTTGATTTACAATACAAGCCAAGAATCTCATTGCATTATATGGATCATAAAATCCAGACAAATCAAATATGATACGAAACATAAAACACATAGGCAAACATTTTTTTTTGTCCTAAGGAATCAATAACCGGTTACAACAAATATTTCTCACTATTATTTCATAAATCAGCCTTTGGCATATGTATTATGTCCCTTGACGTCTGAACTTCTGCTTGTATAAATAATGAATTCACACTCGAGCACTTCTCTGTATCAGTAACGTATTGTAATTATGCATTTTGTTAGACACTCGTACTCGTTTCCTCACCTGAAATCCATTGAATGGGGTGAAACAGGCTGAATCTGCTCAAGAGCACAAAGACTGCAGTTGTCACGGGCAAGAGAAGCACTGACCATGCAATACTCGCCACAGCCCTCCACATCACAACCTGAAAATACACGAGACGAGAATTAGATCTAGCATAAGCACGTTTCATACACCATTTCAGTCTCAAACAATCTTTCCAAGATTGTAACTTTAAACGTTTACTCTAATTCCGCACAAATAATTATTATAACGTAATTAAACACACTATCACTTCATAAACAGACACAGAACATGTCCACTATAACAGTACATGATGATGTCCAGAAGACTTGTAATGTTACACACACTGCCGACTAAACAAACACTAACTTCTTTATTGATTAGTTACCGATTAGTTATATACACACGGTTTATATTTAACCAGTCCTTACCTTTCTTATGAACCATGAATTCTGTTTCAGCGAAAACATTTTATCATTCTTGTTTCAGTTCAGCATCACTTGAATAAAATCCATGTCAACATGGCAAAAGTGTGGACATAACCCGCGCCAAACATTCGAAGGACCTCATAAGGACCCCTGCGCGTGTGTTTTACTCACTGCCTGAATACAATCACACTTAAAGGGATAGTTCAAAATGAAAACAAATGCACCATTATTTACTCATCATCGTGTAGTTCCAACCCCGTATTACTCTCTTACTTCGGTAGGACATATACTAAGATATTCCGAGTAATGTGTTTCATAATGGCAGTAAATAATAAAACAGTTTGGTTAACAAAATTCATTGACATTTCTGCTTTTATGTTCTGGAGGAGATCAGAAAGTTCCAAATTATTTTTGGAAATACTTTATGATGAGTAAATGTTGACAAAATTTATTTTTGGGGTGGAAAATGCTACCCAAAATGGGCTATGGGCTATCCATTAAAGAGATAGCCCATCCAGAAATGTGAATACTGTGCAAATTTTAGCTGTTCTTTTCAAAAGGTAATACATAGCATATTATTAAACATTAAAAAACTGAAATATAAATAATTAATCGTATCTCTTAATTAAAATATTATACTAAATAAAAAGGGGAAATCAGAATAAAAATGAATAAATTACATTTATATTTAATGTTAAACAGTATTTTCATTATGCGCAAAGTTGTGGCCATTACATCAAAACGCAGTCTAAAAACCTAGTAATGCATACTTAATACATAATAAATAATTATGGTGATTATAGTAACATACATTAATCATTTAAACATACTAAAAACAATACATTGATTTTAAACTATTATAATGCTGTAAGTTTAGGCATTGAGCAGCATATGACGCTTACACAGACACATTGTTTCGTGAAATAATAATCGTCAGTGTATTCCTTTCGCTTCACTCTGAATAAAAGCGTTTTTCTCTCGATGAGTGCCATTCGCTAAAGCAATGCTGCGTCTTTCCAGACTGGTTCTGCTTTTATCAGTCTCTCGGCGGGTCTTGGTCTCAAATGCGTTGGTGGGTAATATCTGGGTTGAACTGATGGACATCTCCGTCTGGACGCCTTTATGCACCAGCGGTTTTTGCCCGGGTCTCTGCGGTATCGCGGGCAGTGACAGCTGCTCTCGCTGAGCCTTCTTGTCCCCCCAGAGCTTCAGAAGACGCCGCTGGTTGTTTGTCATGTCCTTCAGGTTCTGTTGCAGGGACTGGACCTGGTCCTCCAGCAGGGTCTTCGAGGTCACTGTGTTGGCCAGTTCAGATGTCAGTTCATCAATCGTCAAACTTAATTGACCCGCTTTTTCAACAAGTGAAGTGCACTCGCGCTCCTTCTCGTGCAGGTCGTTGATTATATCCTTAGTGGTTTTACCGTGAAATTTAGGACTGGCCTCTAACCCTATTTCAGCCCGCAGGACCTTCACTTGTTTCCGCAGGTCCTTGTTGTCCAAAGTCAATTGCTTTAGTTTCTGTTTAAGCGCTTCGGTTGATCTAATTCGAGACTCGTGTTGTCTCATTTTCTCCCTCATCGTATTCTCGCGGAGCAAAGCATCGTCTCTTTCCTTCCGGCATTTTTCCAAAAGCTTTAAAGTTTCGTATTTGGACACCTTTTCCACTTTCCCAGCCATCATTCATGTGGAGTTTTAAACGCAATATTGAAAAAACATGTTCCTTGATACAAGTCGTCAGGTCAAATCCTCTTTAATTAGGTTTTCCATTTGCAGGTCAGTAAAATAACAATGTCAGGAGATACCCGTGACTCAGTGATCCAAAAATAATGCCTCCTTAGTTTTAATCCACGGTGTAAAGGGGACTTGTGAAGCTGACATTCCTTCACAGAGGTTATAAGTTTGAGAGGCAGCTTCGTGTAACTCTAAGCTAAGGCTAGAATGACCATTAATTAGGACACAAGACACATTGGCACAGTTTCAAGTGACACTCATTTTCTATTTTGTTAATTTGGAAAATGTAGCCAAGTCATAACGCCAGTGCCAACATAAAAAAAAATATTTTATCTAATTAATCTAATGACTGTGATGAATAAAGGTTAAAAGTGCACTGCTGATGGTGCTCGGAGATATACGAAACTTTGCACTGTAGCAGATACTGCATCAAAGACAAGATAGATGTTATCTATGACAATAGCCTTTGTTTGTGAATCTTAATGATGCGGAGAGTGAAATTCGGATCTGCTTCAAAACCACTCGGTTATCAATATCATCATCAATCATTGAGATATTATAAATGGGAAAAAAACGTTATACGCTCAACATATGCTGCCCATTTTGGTCTGTATTTGAGTGCTTGTAATTTTAAATGAGGAAAAAAGCTGCTAAATATTTATTACAATGTGACGTCTTGGAATACAGTTAATTGTTCTAGGCATTTTATGTTCTGGGATAGTATCTTGTTTAAAGGCATAGATCTAGTTCAAATCTCTTAAAAATATACAGTGTAAAATTGTAATAATAAATCAATAGCCACCACAGAAAACGTGTAAAATATTCAAATAAACTCTAGCTTTGTTTTCCAACTTTATTAAAATTTAAATATGTAATCAGTTTCTGTTTATGTGCAATTTAACTCCTATTTTCTTTACTTTTTCTGCCAGACCTGTAGTTTTATAAAGTGTTAAAACATTTTAAGTACATGTACACATTGCGAAGTGGTAGAAACAGGAGAGCGACCCTTTGAAAACCATCTCAAGCTCAATTATCACATGAATATTTAAACCACAGCTACACAGTATAAACATGTCCTCTAATTTGTAACAGTAACGTGTCTGAACCTCAAATCAGAAAACATGTTGTAGATGATTATTTCCAGGTTTCGTTGCTCAGCTACAAACATAAACATACTAAAATGAAGGCTTTACCTTCACAGACTATAAGATGAAGAAATCCAGACAGCCCACAATCTCATTATCAAGATACCCGATTCTCTCTAATAAGGCAAGAGGAGAAGCTGCAATTACAGAAGAATAGCAGTCTCTCGAGGAGCACAGATTATGTACAGGAAGTCTTGTCTCATGTTAACACCTCATCAAATGCAAATGTCTTCTCTTCCCATCAGCAGCTACAATCAAATGACACTCGGCTTATCTAAAAGTGCTGGCATTTCTATGATATATCATCATTATTAAAACAGTTCAGCAGTCGAAGCACACGAGAGAGCGCCACCTCACTGAAGTCCTGTATTTGCCCAAGGCTGTGATTCACGTTGACTTTGTGGATGATGAAGTGTCGGTCGCTGTCGATGGCTTTAATGGATCCGTCTCATATGTACTGAAGAAACATGCCTGGAAAAAGAGAGAGGACACAAATCTTTCAGACTCTGACAGCACTTTTGTCCCCTAAACACTGCATTCCCTAATTAAATGAATGTAATTGACGGCACATGATAGCCATAAGGACACGGTTCTGCTCACAAACTGGCATGTTTCCAAGCCAGTCATTGACTATTGCTAGTGTTTCCAAGAACACACCCTTCCACCGGGGAAACACATTTGACACCAACCTCTCTGATCCTTTAACGCTGCAAGAAGCAATGCCAAAATGCTGATGTTGTGTTGCTAGTACAGATACACAACTTTAGCTATAACGTCTCTAGCATTTTTTCAACAGATGCAAAAAAGATGTATTTTAAACAAAGTTGAATCTATTATGTTTATTATGCTTGTATGGTTTTAATGAGTGCATAACTATATTTATACATATTAGGATGCAATGATATTATAATACAAGTCAGAAAATATTAAGTTAAATTTGTATAATATAAAAAGAAAATTGTAATATAAAATAGTACAAACTAAAATGTATAATTTGAAATACTACCAGTCAATCTAAGCATAACAATATTATAATGTACAGTATAAAACAAATCAATATTAATTTTGAGATTGAATAAACATCTTAACATTTAATAGTGTTATTATATTGGTAGTTAAATAAAAAAAGTGTGCATTAGGTTCCAGCAAAACTAATTTAAATGAAATATAAGGAACAATAAGCATTAGGGCTGTGCGATTAATCGAAATCGAAAAAAAATCGCGATTTGAGATTGCGCGATTTCTAAATCGCTTTATAGCTCGATTTTTTTCTGCGCCCCGCCCCAACCTCCCGCAGTATGCTATCCGAACCAATCAGAATGCAGCAGAACAGAACAGACCGGGCATACAGACAGATAGTATGCTAAAGAAACAGGGAAGATGAGTTCAGAACAGGATAAGGACTTGGTGGCCAAAAAAATGCATGTTACATGCAGAGCACACAGCGGGGAGTAGCGATCATATTTCCTTCAGAGCAGAGAACGTCTTTCTGAAGATCCCGCTCCGCTCGCTCATACGCTCAGCGCCACTCGCTAAACGCAAAATGCCCTTTGGTAATTTGTTAATTCCAGAATCTGTGGAATAGGCTAAGCAATGTTTATCTAAGCTAATGTTTCTAAAAGCAAATTCTAAAATCCTGTGAAGATTGACAGATGTTTTAATAGACCGCATTTCCCCGCAGTTTTGGTCTATTTTTAATTTTAGAAAGTGTTTATTTTATTTACGCCACGAAATAATTATTTGTCAAGTGCATTTCATCTTGTGTGTGCTTTCATGGGCCTGATAAGTATTTTGTGAAATTCTATATCTGCTTTTCATCTTGTGTGCATTGTTTTGAATATGAAGCCTTGTTTTAATGGAAACGTATACTTTTTCAGTTATTTATTTTTTTACGCAAATGTTCCAAGTGGCTTCAAAACGAGACACGTTTTTAAATTAAGATTTTAAATGTTATACATTTAAATTAGGGATGTTCATTTTGGTTATTTTTCCTAACGTTAACCAACAAATAGAACTGAATTAAATTAAAAGAATAAGTGTCTGTGACCCGTTAAAAATACTAGCATCTGTTTTTCGGGATTAATTTCACATGCGCAAAAGCAGCAAACAACAGAACGAGGATTCACCTGATCATATCATATTACATCACACACCTGCAGCACTTCTGCAAGCAGAGAAAAACTGAATTCACCTAGATGCTGGCCTTTTGGGGTTATTTGTTCAGTGTTTGGGTAGTTTGTGTACATTTTATTTTATTTATAAAATTGTTTCTGTCAGTATATTGTTTAAATCTATGCAGAGCAACATTCGCGGTGTGAATCACTAAACGAACGTCTCGCGTCGGTCTTATTGCTTGATAAAGAGTCTGATAATTAAACTATTATATTTATAAAGATACAGAACACAAATACTTTGGATGTTAAAACATGTCCTCAGAGCTGTTGACTGTTTGTTGTTGAGCAGGTTATGAAGGCAATCGCAGTTCATTTCGTCCACGAGTGAAGCGCAGGGCGGCGGTCTTATCCGTGATCAGTCCCCGCCGAACACGACTCCAGCTCGGCGCGAGAGCCAGCGCCGTTACGGTGGAAGCACAATTACAGAGCGGTCGATTCACTCGTGAATTACATCGGTTTAATGTTTAATCTTTACTTCTAATGTTTGTTAAACGAGATTAAATAGGCAATGTGTAGGCTTATAGCTTATAAAAACAAGCAAATGAGAAATAAAGGAAGTTATCACGTCTGGAGTATTTTACAGAAGTTTAGAGGATTTAAGTTAATCTGTAAATATTATTTCATGCATAAAGGAAAAGAAAAAAGCGAATATTTTAATAGAAAAACGAATAAAGCCATTAGCCGAGTTAAATCATCCATTAATGATGGGTTAAATAAACAATCACATTTACTGGGTAAAATTAACCCCAAATGTACTCTTTTACCAGCCCAAACTGGTTTGTTTTGAACCCAGTGTTTTCTAGAGTATGCAGAGTTTGTTTATTATTGTGCTGCGCGAAATTAAAGCAGACGGCAGAAAGCTGCATTCTATTTTTTTTCTTATTTTACAAAAAAGCAAAGATAATTTTTTTATTGTTTATGTACACAAATAAAAGCAGACCTTTTACAATTCCGATTATCTTCATGACCAAGAGGAGTTGCTTCCACGGTTGGAAGGGGAATAAATCCAGTTTAAGCTCATTTAAGCATTCTACCTTCACAATGCAGCCTGTTCATTTATCATTATATAAAACAACCGGTCAAACATATGGAAAAACACACTGCTCTGTTTAAATATGTAGTCAAATCTGTGCTCTTTAGCGTTATCACCGTACCGCCGTGAAGTTATGCAACACATTTTGTTTTATGTGGATATTGTAAGGGTAAATAAATAAAAGGTAAATAATATTTTGGCATTTAAATACCGTGAATACGGGAACATTTGATTTTGTGTTGAAGGAGAGACCCAACATTGGTTTCAGTTTTGTTTTAGCCTAAAATAATTAGTTTTGGTTTGTCGTTATAGCTTCTTATTTTTAATTCTTGTTATTTTCTAGCCTACTGTTAATTGTAAGGATTTGTTATGGAGTGAGGGGAACTAAAATAGCCTAGCTATGTTTACAGTGTTTATTATAATGTTTGTAATTCGCGTTGGCCTATTTCTGAATGAAATAATAAAATGCGACTTATAGGCTACTTTGTTTTTTCCTCTCTCGCTCTCTCTAAAAACGTGTTTTTATACGTGTATTTAACCATGCAGCAAACCTTTTAAAATATTTTGATAAATTACTAAAAATAAATAAATAAGTGAATTTAAACCGTTTAACTGATTGTATTAATGGGTCAAAATTATTATTGGTTGGTTAAAGGTTAATTAACATCCCTAATTTAAATGAACAATTTCACTCTGAAACATAACCATTTCTTATCGGACTACTGCTTTAATTGAGACATTTATTCAATAATGTCACTATAAACAGGAAAAATAAATATGCCTAATCTTACTGGAGACATTTAATGTGAGCGTGATCTGAGCGGGATTTGGTTTACCGTGAGCGTGAGCGGATCATTAGCGAGCGCGTTTAGCCGTGGCCGTGAACTGACCGGAGAGCACACACACAAAGCGGAATATTGAACCACTCCGATTCGCTCACATGCTCTGGTTGCTTCTTGTTTTGTTGGATTTGATTACTCACATATACATATAATATATATATATATATATGTATTTTGCCATTTGTCTGTTCTAGAGACATGTTACAACTTTTTGGGAAAGGTCTAATTGGTTTCCTTTGGAAATATTTTCAAATTCACACAGAATGCATTTATAACTGTAAAGGTCAAGGTTTCTTTATTTGTCACATGATAAATTATACAGGGTATAATCAAAAGTGAAATGTAGATCAAATCAGGTCCGCTCAGTGGACAGTGCAAAGAATACAAATTATATAAAAGTAACACCACACAAGAGCATATAAATATATAGGTAAAAAAAAGAAATAAAGATTAAAATGTGTAATAGAATAAAGAAAAGTGCAAAACAAGATGTGCAAGACAAGTAAGATGTGCAAAAACAAGATGTGTAAAATAAAGCATGCCTGTTTGTGTCAAAATCGTGATTAAAATCGAAATCGAAAAAAATATCAAAAAATCGTGATATATATTTTTTGTCCATATCGCACAGCCCTAATAAGCATGCACAATTACATTTCCAATATTAGCTTATTTATCACATATAGACTTATATTGATTAATTAATTCAGTAACAAATATGGACCAATATATTAGTGCATCCTGAATATGTTTTGTGCATTTGTTCACAATAGATAATGTGAATCACGTTCATTTCCAATGTATAAAGATTCTTAAAAACATACCTTGCAACCAACTGCAAGTAGGGCGTGAAGAATTATGATTGTGGATATAATCGCAAGGGTAATCTTTGGTTTATCGTCCCTGATGGCTGGCCAGAATGTCATCACCAGCACAGATCCTGAGAGACACAAAGCTACCACGATGGAGCACCACCTCAACCTTTCACTTGGTATTATCCACAATATCTGTTTTTCACACAAATGCACACACACAAGTAAATAAACCGTATCTGCAAAATAATAATAATAGAGAATGCTTGAAAACAATCAAATGTGTTTATCACACCCAGATGTGGTAATTATGCACAGAATAATAATTGCACATAATATTCACGTATATATTGTGACTGTATGACTCACCACAGCAGGGATGTAGATGGAGAGCGAGTAACCATAGACACAGACTATCTGCAAGAAGGAGTAGGACACCAGGCTTGTGATCGTCCTACTTCGCCAGGTGAGAAAACCCCACAGAGCTAAAGGCACTAACACTGCATAACTGTAGATTGCTGTGGCTGCCATAGTTACTGGGAAACAATCAAAAGACCCAGTGTCATTTTTAGGGTGAGGCCAGAGGATCTGTGTTGTTTGAGTTTATTTCAAACAACATATCTCTAACCTTTGCTGAAGTCTGGCACATATCTGAACGTTGGCTGACCCTGGTGCAAAAGAAAACTGGAGATGTTTCCACTAACAGCGATGGCAAAAACAAGAGTTGCGCAGATCCAGAAAGGCCCTAAGTAAACAACATAATCATTAACTTTTTAGAAACATCTTTATTTTTGCTCGAAAATGTTTAGACCAATAGATTAATTTAGCTTACCGTAGAGGTCTGGGTTACTCCGTAAATAGACCTCAACAAAGTTTTTCCCAGGCCAAGGCAGAATTGAACCAATTATTCTGTTCTTTACCTATACATGAAAACAGCAGCAATTTATATTTTTATTTAAAAAGAATTAGAAAAATCTTAAAAAATGTATTTCTGAAATACCCAATGAATGCTTTTAAACTCTTTGGAATGATAATCACTGCGCGGGCTGAGTCCTATAGTAAAGATGGCTGACCTGATGACTGTCCACATCGAATAATGTTTGGTAGTACTCAAACGTCCAGAAGGGTGCACTTTTTCTTTGACCTGGCAGAAGCTGTTTGACAAAGAAACGTGTATTTTGAATCAATGCTCTATTTGAAGAAATCTCAGATTATAGTGTTTGTGTCCCACAGACCTCAGTTTTGTCATCATTGTCCTCTTCTTCAAAAGCAGTTCCAGTATTTCGATGTTTTCTAGATTTGATGGGGTCATCGATGGTCACTGTAGTGGCACCTTGATTATTTTCTGTGAATCCTTGCTCATCTTCAAATTCTAGCACAATACAGACAATATTTTTTTCCAAGGCCATATGCAGATTCCATGATCTTTTTCATTTTTAAAAGGAATTTTTTCCTTTCAAATAAGTTTTTAAGGGACTCACCTTGAAACTGCAAATGAAAATCAGTATTGGCCATCACAGATCTATGTGCTCTGTGAATGAAGGCATCAATAGAAGACATAAGCAGACAAGCTTTAGTTAATGCTATCAATATTGTAGGTTGTTACGGTATAGTTCACCCAAAATTAAAATGAATAACCCACTATCCTGTTGTTCCAAAAATCGGCATGACTTACTTTCTTGTGTTGAACACAGAAATATATATTAGGCAGAATGTGAGGGACTGACAGATTCACTGGATGTGAAGAATGACTGATGCTGTCGATCTTCCTAACATTTTCTTTTAAGTTCTACGGAAAAACGCAATAAGTGTGATGAGTAAGTGATGATGACACAAGTTTAGATTTAGCATGAAATATACTTTTAAGCATTAAGTTTTACCATCCATGGCTGACTTACCAGTGTATCTGAAGTGTTTGATCACACGTATTGCAGGAGTGACGCTGTACAACCTGTTGACATTCAGACGTTTGCGGATATTATACTTCAAACGGAAAAGTGCAGTTAAAACGTGGCAAACTGTTGTTTTAAGAATATGAAGTCTCTCAGATGATTTTAAATCACCTTTTTATAGCAAAACCGGACCTCTGATATTTTCGTCATGGTAATTAACTCACCAGTAAAAGCTTTTCGAATGCTTCAGGATTTTAAACTTTGTTTTGAAGGTGCGAAAATGGAAACACGGAAATGAGCAGTGATAGTGATGCGTAGCAAAATAAAAGTCTTTAGGTGTCCATAAATCAAATCTTAAGCCCTTCAAATAATTTCTCACCTGGTGTTTTGTAACTTGTGCTAAAATATGCAGTAAGTAAATAAATCAAATATTAGAATGAAATAATAAAGAACAGAGACCAATTTAAAAAATGAAAGGAAAAAACACCAATGAAAGTAACAAATTAACGAAAAATGGGGGTGGGGAGAGTAAAATACATTAGAGCTATAACATAGGTAAACGTTTAAACGTGTTAATTTGCTAAGTATAATGGCGTTTAAATACATTTTAGTGTAAAAAGTTCAGTAAGAACTTTTATTTTGGAATGCGCGTGAAACTTGACTTACAGGAGGGACGTTACTCCGAGAGCCCGTCGTTTTTAAATCTTTCTACATTTAGCAAACTTCTCGATGTTTCCGTCAATATACTCTTGATTTTCAAACGGAAGCCGAATATTTTTGACGCTAAACGCTCGGTCTGCGTAGAGAGCTGGTAAGGATGTACGTAAGTGAGGACTGTGGAGCTGTGTATGTCAGAGAGAAAGGAGAACTGCGGTATGTCAGCGCAGACAGGAATGATGCTCCGCAGCACAGACTCTTCACCAGAGACTTCTCCTTTCAACTCTGCATCGACACTTTACCATCCGCGAGCCACACAAAGCGAAGAGACCACTTCATATTCACCTACAACAAAGAGGGCAGTCTGCGGTACACGGTGAAGTCCTTATTTGACATATCTTTACAGTTCATCGCTGATCATATCGAGCATGTGGACTCGCTGGTGGGTTTCCCCGAGCAAATGGCTGATAAGTTGTTCTCGGCCGCTGAAGAGAGACACAAATTCACTGAGCCTCATACTGCGCCCAGGGCACTGCAGGTCTTCTGTGAGGCCTATGGAGAACTAGTGCTGAGATCCCTGTGTTTGAGAAACAGGTGAGAAGTAAACACAACATTATGGCTGTCTGCCTAATTAGACATCCAAAATACTAGGTTGGCCTTTATACCCGGCATAATTTAGAAACCAGAGTATTTACATCAGTGTTATGGTCTTTTCAGGAATCTTTTGATATCCGAAAGGTTGGAAGAGATCAGACAGTTTCAAAGTCTGGAGTGCCTGGACCTCTATGGATGTAGATTAGGTGACAACCATGAGGTTTTTAAATACATAACATCTGAAGCCCTGGCTAGGTATGAAGACTTCATTGTCTCTTTCATTGGTATACAGCAAATGAACATTTCAGATGGTTTATTGGGGGCACTGTTTGTTTTACTATTTTCTTTATCCTCTTAACATTTTCCTTTTTCCCCTGTAGTCTTGTGAAACTTTTCATAGGTGCAAACTGCCTTTCTGATGCAGGACTGCAGAGACTGACTGCGCCGGTGAGGGTGATGAAGAAAGGTCTAGAAAACCTGCAGCTTTTGGAACTCTCTGGTAAGTTTATATATTTGCCAGCAGCCGTATCACCCTGCAGCCCAAGACCGGTTGCCCACTGAAGCTAAGCAGGGTTGAGCCTGGTCAGTACCTGGATGGGAGACCTCCTGAGAAAACTAGATTGCTGTTGAAAGAGGTGTTAGTAAGGCCAGCAGGGGGTGCTCACCCTGCAGTCTGTGTGGGTCTTAATGCCCCAGTGTAGTGATGGGGACACTATTCTGTCAAAAAAAGCACAGTCTTTCGGATGAGACATTAAACCGAGGTCTTGACCCTCTGTGGTCATTAAAAATCCCAGGATGTCATTTGAAAAGAGTAGGGGTGTAACCCCGGCATCCTGGCTAGATCGCCCATCGCCCTCTGACCATCATGGCTTCCTAATCATCCCCACACACTGATTGGCTTCATCACTCTGTCTCCTCTCCACCAGTAAGCTGGTGTGTGGTGGGCATTCTGGCGCACAATGGCTGCCGTCACTTCTTCCAGGTGGGTGCTGCACACTGGTGGTGGATGAGGAGATACCCCTGAAAATGTAGAGCACTTTGAGGACCCAGAAAAGCGCTATATAAATGTAAGGAATTATTATTATTATTTGTATAGTCAGATAAACTACTATTCAGTATAAATATGTTTTTATTGAGGAAGGGTGCATTAAAACGAAAGTGACAAAGACATTTATAATTTACATTTATAATATTTCAAAAGATTTCTATTTCAAACTAATGCTGTTCTTTTGAACTTTCTATTTATCAAAGAATCCTGAAAAATCATCTTTTCCCTAGAATATAAAGCAACACAGCTGTTTTTAACATTGATAATAATAATAAATGTTTATTGCGCAGCAAACCAGCATATTATAATGATTTCTAAAGGATCGTCACTAAGACCTAAAGTAATGACTGCTGAAAATCCAACTTTGCCATTACAGGAATAGATGAATACATTTGAAAATATATTCAAATGGAAGACAGTTGTTGTACATTGTAATAATATTTTACAGAATTTTCATAAATGCAGCCTTGGCGAGCATAGAAAACAAAGTAAAAAAACTGTGTTTGAATCTCGTTACATCGATATGTTCAGATGATTTTTATACATAACCGTAATGAATGTGATGTTTATGGTAATGTATACTCTTGCCATTTAATGTATTTTTTAACAGAGAATCCCATTACTGAGAAAGGTCTTGGATATCTAACATGCTTTAAAACGCTACAGAAACTGGACATATCTGGGACAAATGTGACGGTAACACAATTAAAAAGTTAACATCAATGAGTAAGTTGTTATGGAGGTCTTGTATAATACTAGAAATCTGTTTTAGGTGAATGTGTCTTTGAAAGGATTCTTCAGAAAGAATATGAGAATGGTCTTATCAGAAACACCTTTGAAGGAGTTTGGACACTCTGATTGTAAAACAGAAGGCTGGGCTGAACAGGTAACAGAGAAGGTTTTATGGTATCCATGATGGATAGAGGTAATTCTGAATGCAATGTTGTAAATGTTTTATAATGAGGCGTCTCTGTATAAAATTATCTCACTATTCAAATTTGAATCAGGTAATAAACCAATGGGAAATGACAGCTTCTGAAGTACCAAAGAAAGACTACAAACCAAGAACAAATGCTGTCAGTTTCTGTGAGTTTATTCATTTTATTTTCACTTTATCACAAAATATGAAATTACTATTAATCAGAATATTGATCATTTTCATTTTGTTCTTTAGATGGAAGAGAAAAGTTTGTCCGAGAGACATTAAACTCTGGTTCTGGGATGTGTGACACCACAAAGAAAGACAAAGTTATGCCGATTCACTTTTATAAGGTAGCTCTCTGTGGCACGAGTTCAACAGCAGAACACAACACCGTTTCATCAACAGTGGTATCTGTGCAGAAGGGCAAGAAGAGGAGACTATCATCAGAGGAAGACCAAAGTTCAGCTCCTCTATCAAAGCGCCAGTCTCTGTCAGCTCTGTCTGCAGAGGACTTAGATCTGTTAAATAGTTATTGAGTGGACACAGACATGTGACATCTTTGCAACGCATTCCTCTGTGAGGAACATGACACTGAAATGCTTTTAGTTTGAGTCTTCACAATTAAAAAATAGCATGTTTATACAAAATCATTAAGGCTGGAACCGATTTTAAAACATACCAAAACAGATACAGAAATGACTGAGGATCACACACTTCACTACCAGACTTTCAAGTCATTGTGGACACAAAAAAAAAAAAACATGCAGAAGCGCATGCCTCGGTGCAAGGAGACGTGACAAATTAAACCAATACATGTTCTAAAATTGGCTCAAAATCTCAAACACCATCCTCTGACTGGATGGACTCATAGTCTGAAGCTGAGTTTGTGCCTTTCATACAATATGAACATTTCTGTGAAAGAAATGAGGGAAAAAATCTGAACACTGGCTCTGACTTTATAGGCAACTAGCAGTGAGTGACTCGCCCAGACTGCAAATTGTGGCAAAAAATCTGGGCCTGAAGAGAACAAATATGTTACAAAATAGGACAAACGGTAGTGTGAACACATGTCAGCACAGAATACATACAAAGTAGTACAAAACATCTCAAAATCCAGTATTTCCCAACATTTTCCCTTACTTTTTAGATGTGACTCATTAAATGGGGAGTTAATGTGTTGGGAATAAATGGGCATTTATGTGCCCTAGTTTGGAAATCACTGCCATAATCTATTTTAATATATTGCTTCATTTCCAGAAATCTTGGTATTTTTAGTCTGATGCAGATGTATTCATCAGATCAGTCAAAGCAGTGCTGCCGGTCATCCTGACACTGCGGGATATACAGTAACTGTACTGACAGTGTTATGGAGAACATCTTGCAAATGTTTTGCAAGGCAACAACAAAGCTGAGAGGGCAGCTGACCATCTTTGTACAGTTTTGTTATGGGTTACTGTCTAATGAACGTCCAGACCTTTCTTTGATATGGCATTCCCAGTACTTTCCACAATTGTTTATTAATTTTTCTAACTTACTTTCATTATAGAAAACCACCTGCTAGTCTGTTTTTCAAAATGATATATTTTATCTACTACTTTCTGGGTGTCCAAGGTTGCCGAGGTATATACATTTTAGGCTTTTAATGAGCTGTCAGGATTTTAATATTTTTTAATGACCATTATCTATTTCTGTAGCATCCCCCATCTCTGGTAATTCTGTATTATATATTCATAAGCGCAGTCACGTAGACCATAAAGCCTAGATAGTTATTTAGTTTGGGTTTGATGCCTTCAAAATGCTCAAGGCTCTCAAACATCGCAGATTAGCTTACACAGACATACAAAGTAACTTCTTCAAATATTCCATCAATAGTAGTAAGTGATATCAATAGGAGTAAGGGTGCAGGCCCATCACTCCTCTACACAGGACAGAATGATTAACTACTCTTATAGTTAATCACTCTTTTTAAATATTAAGATTACTGTAAATAGATTTCCATATTTTACCTTGCAGTGTATAACTTAAAAATTCCACTTTCATCTGAGCAGTTTCCACAATCATTAATATGATTACAAAAATAAATACATTAGTCTGAAGTTTAAATAAAGCACAGGTTCAATAATGAACACTTGGAGGTGCATTTGAGATGCCAAAAGCCAAAACTAGCACCACTACCACTACACTGAAGAACAAACAAGACAGATCCCAATGACACTCACAGCCCTTCTAGTGCAGCATCTACAACAACCGGATGAAAACACTCATTCTGTCCCATCAGCCTCATGTCTAGATAATGCGATGTACACTCTGTGTTGTGATCTTCGCACTATAATTAATTTAAACATTAGATCATTTACACAACATTGCAGGAGCAAATTTCTGTATTGGTTTCATAAAAGTACATAGTAAGTTTCTATACAGATACATAGCTATTTATAAGTTCGGGTCATATTTGGTGATGTTAGCCTCACCAAGGCTGCATTAAATTACAGTAACTGTTTTCTATATTATGTAATAACTTTTTCCTGTGAAGGCAGAGCTGAATTTACAACAAGTATTACGCCAATGTTCTGTCACATGAGCCTTAAAAAATATTTAATATGCTGATTTACTGCTAAAGAAACAGTTCTAATTATTAGTCGTGTCATTTAATATTTTTGTGAAAACTGATACTTTTTCATTCTTTGATTAATAGAACGTGCACAAGAACAGCATATATTTAATGTTATTTTCACTTAATATAATGCATCTTCGATGAATAAATGTATTAATTTCAGGGGCAAAAAATGCTGATGATGTCGTATGGAACCACATTTATAATAACATTCAACAGTATTCAGTTTTGATACATTCACTGATTGTGTTTCTGTCCAGAAATGAACTCTCAGTTAGAGAAGTACATCTTATCTTCCTTTTCGGTTTCAGTGCTCTCTAATATTGGTATATCACCATCTCAGCTTGAAAAAATATTCTCAAACAATACAGAACAGATAATAATATACCTAATGTAACCTACTTTCCTTACCTGAGGATGGGTCCTGTTGGGCTTCACATCTAAAGCATTTATTCAAAAAATATCAATGTGCAATTCTTACATCGTAAATTGCTAACAACATCAGCACTTCTATCTGCACATAAAATCTTTGTTACAGTCAGCATTGACATGCCCACACAGACCAAAATCATATCAGGTTTAACTAGTCCAAATAAATGACAAAATACACACTAAAACCCTGCACCACAACTCGATTTATATTAAAAACAAAACATGAGAACACAACACTTTTTAGTAGGTTTGTTTATTAACAATTAGATGATAAATCTGAGAGGTCTCAAAATATCTTCATTTACAATGCCTTTATTGACTTTACAACTGTCTCTATGACAGTTCAAGACATTTCCACTCACTGCAGCAGAGATATCGTTTTACTAAAGCATAACTCAAAACGTTAATGTCATTGTGCAACAAATCACAAGCTGTTATTGATCAAACGGAGAACACTCAAAAACAAATAAGGGAAACAAGATCTCTACAAATGGGCAGTAAACTGAAAAACTCAGATCCTACAGAGCTTTCAATCTGATAGGTAATGCCTTTAAAGTGCCAAAACATCAACAGAATATATTCCCCACAGTCCACACTTCTCAAATTTAAAGAAAGGAGAACCAATAAACCCATAGTCAATGCGTTTGAAGCTATAACCAACACCTCGGAAAGAGAAAACTAAAAGCTCCATCAATTCTATGGATGTTAGACTGGTTAAATGTTAGACTGATCCAGATTGACCTTTGATGGAAGAGGTCCAGCTTCCTGCTCCTCCACCCCTGGAGATCTGATGATCACCAGAGAGGACTGCAGATAGGGGGACAGTTTCTGATCCTTCGTGTTCTCCATATCCCCATATATGCTTAGCTTCTGTTGAAAGGAGGAGAACATGTGGACGAGTTAGTTAAATATAACCAACTATCCAATAACTGGCTAAAAAACATGAAGATTTGTGAATGCGAAGTGGTTTACCTCAGCAGGGACGTACTGCTCAACAGCAGTGGACACTGTGGCACAACAGATCCAGATCAGAACCAAGATGGACAGAACCAGAGTGGTGGTCAGGATCCAGCCAGGCAGCCACGGGTTCCTACCGGCACAAAAAAACACGTTGCTTCATATTCAACAGGATCAACAGACTGCATCGAGATTAAAATCCAGATCAACACGTGACCGACCTTGAGAGACAGCTGAAGAGGTTGTAATCATCCTCAGAGTTGCTTCTATCGATGAACATGTCTCTGTCTCTCTCCTGAATGTAGCTTCTTGGGTAGTCTTTATAAATAGGGTTTTTCATTTCCGGATCTACAACTATTAATAATACAAGGAGTCCAATATCAGTGCTGAGATATTGAATCTACTTCTGTTAAAAGAATGATGCTAAGATGATGTTGTGGAAAGTGACACAATTAAGTCAGCCTTTGCTGACCAATCATGACTGTTATTATTACATATTTACAGACTTCATAACATGACATCTTAAAACTACACTATGTCATTTTTGTGCCACTACAGCAGCAAAACAAGTTTCTCAAAATAAAAGGTAGTCCTGGCTCAAAACAGGACCAATTAGTTATTAAAGTGCTGTTATATTGGGCAGTCAAAACAAGTACACAGCAAATTTGCTTAGTGCTACTAATGACACCGATATTACACGCTCAACTTCAATGTCATCATTCAATCATTTAATCCACTTAAATCCCACCCCTTTCTTCCAATCAACCTCAATGTTGCATTCAGATCCACCTCCATCCAATGAATAACTGAACAACCATTTTAGCATATGATATTATGATTATTAAAGTCTGAAAACATGTAAAACAGTCATGAAGTGTGACACTTTCTAAATCTTGCTTAATAATCATACAGGAGTGTGTATGTGAAGTGCTCACAATTGCTCTGTGACTCCTCGGTCTCATCTCTCTGGAACTCAAACTGAGGGATAAACTGAACCAGCGGCTCAGACTAGAAATGAGATAAAGCAAACATCTTGATCAATGGCACTTTAGAAATACGTTTTATTTCTTTACTTTGCACAAGAGGTGCCCACATGTTTTAGGATCAAGGGCCAAAATACATCATCATCGCATTACCTGGAAAATGACTACTCTCCCATCATCTGCCTGGAGGTAAAATGTCCAGGATGAGGTGATGAAGCTGTGAGCTTGGTTCATCATGTCTTCACAGAAACCCCTCACCAAAGTCAGCGGGTAAAGGAGATGGATTCTGGGCATCATGGTCAACAACTTCCCACCAAAACAAACAAACAAACATGCAGTGAGTTCAAATAGCACACTGGTTAAATTCAAGTAGAACCGACGATTGAAAGACAGTAAACATGTAAAGTAAGTATTCAAATGTTTAACCACACCTGCTCCATTCTTTGCTCTGCAAATGGCTGCTGACTCTGGCATCCTAGATTGCATGCGTACTGCTCCTCCGACTGAGTGTAGGCTTCACGACAGGCTGCAGGGAAGTCAAACACACGGTTATCAACACAAAGATAAGCGAATGCTGTACGGACTCAGACAGAATACACTTTAATATTACCTGACTCGCATTCAGCTTTGGTTTCGTTGAGATCCTTGCTGTCACCCACAAACTGACAGATGGAGAATAGACGACATCCTCTCTGACAAGCGTACAGCGCTTCCTCCTAATCACAAAACAAACAGGCCAAATCAGGAAACGCGTCCAATTCCGCGTTCCTCTGTTATTGTGCTAACATTACAACGCACAAGCTCCTAATAACACACAAGCTCCTAATAACGCAAACTAACGACTGGCTAAAATCTCAAGTTTCTTTGTTAGTAAACAAGCAGTAACTGGTTGAATGTCTCGCACTCACCCGTGGATAAGTGTGCAAACTGTAAGTCATCTGACATGTATTATGACAAGACGCCGTGTTTGCCAAAACACCATCGAAGACGTCGGAAGATGCATATGTGCTCGGAAGTATGCAGCACAAACTCATCAAAATCCAGCAGGAATTTATTGCACTCATTTTGGAGAATTAGCAAACATCGACTAAACGATTCTTCCTTGTTTGTGTAGTTGCGGAAGTGTCGTGAGATCGGAGTCTACGTACTTCCTATACTGCGCAATGAAGTGAAGTCATTGCATAATGCATGAGTAGTTTTAACAGGGTTTCAGAATACGGTCCCTGGAAATGTTTAAGGGGTAAAAACAAAATAGGATTCAACTAAATTTTGTACAAAATATAAAACTGATTTACAAAACCAGAAAATGTAAACAATACATATAATAGTACAGTACTATAGCGAATACTAAAAATACAATTTCCAAATTTATAAATTACATTTTTTATTTAGGTTGATCATTTTTGGGGGGGTCCATGACATTTAAAAGATTGAAAACCCCTGGCTTAGAATGAAACTTTTATAAAATATCTTAAAATAAGTTAGCTATTTTAATACACTCAATTTAAAATGTTTATTTGGAATGTATCCACAAAAACGAAGAAAAGTCACATAAATTGTGTCTTTATTGAAAAGCAAACATCTATACAACTGAAACTTACACTAGTTTAATTTAAGTCAGTTTCAAGGGATCTAAAAACAATGACCAAAAAAAATCATATATATATATATAAGACAATAGTTTTCATGTTGATGGAGGATTGCCCCAACCACTGCAGTGATTTTATTTTCGGACACTTTGAACATCAAAGGAAGCTCCTAAATGACATTATAAAACACCCTATAGATGACTGTTCTTGTGCCAATGCGAGTGAGCTTCAAATGGAGGGGTGAAAGAGGGAAATGTCCTTCACATTGATTTACAGGACAAAATTGAGGCACATAAGACAACCCAGGCATCTTCCCATAATAGCCAGAAGTCTCAGTGTTTGCTTTTTGATTTCTTGTGAGAACGGTGAGGCGATCGTGACCGAGATCTGGATTTTTTTGAGATTTTTTTGGGTGTTCTCGATCTGGACCTGCGTGACCTTTTAGGTGTTCTTGAGGGTGAAGGAGACCTAAAATAATAATTAAAAAAATTAGATGGATTAATGCTCTCAGCTAACAAAACCATGCATGTACTGAAAGACAAAGACAAGCCCCAGGATTGAGTTTTAAGCAGTGACGATGAAGATTAAGAGAGGATACTGTTAGTTTACCTTTTAGATGACTTGCGGTTACTTTCTCTTGGAGAGTCTTTATAAGACAAGCGGTTACTTTCTCTTGGAGAGTCTTTATAAGACAATCGAGAGATGTCTTTTGTATAGGATCTATCGGAGCGCTCCGATCGCGGTGAGGGCGACCTGCCACGTCTACTGCTGCTACTTCGGGTGGGACTGGGGGAGGGACTATGCCTCCGTTTTCTGGGAAGGATATTAAATTGTTTAAAGACAACACAAGAACAAATGATTCAAACATGTCTCAATTTCTTAAATCCTGAAGTAATGTTGAGGTATCTTACTTTTCTTTTCTGCCCGGTGTGGAGTCATCTTTGTCCTTCTCTTTGTGGGACACATCAGATTTATCTTTGTCTTTTCTTTCTTTTTCTTTTTCTTTCTCTTTCTCAGTCTCTTTCTCCTTCTCCTTCTCCTTCTCCTGTAAAATATCCAAAAATAGTGGCTTCCAACAAAATAATAACACCAAACAAATACCAAAAACAAAAACATCATACTAACCCGCTGTAGTAACTTGTCCCGGTAAAGCTCTACTTGTTCTTGAATACTCGGTCCAGATTTTTTGGGTCGTTTTCCAGATTCAAGCTCATCTTGAAACTTCATGACTTTAAGCTACAACAGACAAAGAAAAATGACTTTAATCATGTGGATTTTCAAGCATGTGGAGAATTATGTTTAGTACATTTAGGTATACCTCGATTTCTCGTAGTTTGGCACGTTTCTCCTCGCTCATCTCAGAAAACTTAGCAGACTTTAAATCGTATTCTTCTCTGACAGGATTACTGTAGGGCTGCTTGTCTGCAGCGCTGGAGCTCTTCAGAGAGTTTTTACTCTCAGTTTCCTGTGTTGCACTATGACAAGAATGTGAAAGAGTTAAAAACATGAATTTCATCCTACAAAACCCAACAATTAGGGTTCCCCCACCTATAAGAACTTCAGAAATAATTGTATAGAGATTACACACGCACAAGCAATTTCTAGGGATTTAATTATTTAAACGATTTATGACTATGAAATTTAGCAAGACATTCCAATGACGTTTCCATTATTTAAATTCCATGAGTTTTACAAACCAAGTAGAACAAGTCAAACTTACCTTGTTTTGCTTTTCTCAGATTCATCTGGTAGATCAAAGATTTCCCATTTTGACGTGGTTACAGCTAAAAAAATATATAAAAATCATGATTTTAAAATTCTCAAAACTTTATGATGCATATACAAGGAGTGTTATAAAATGTCATCTGGACTAACCTTGAGCCTCCAAAGCAGCGCCATCCACTTCCTCCCATTTTGACGGGGCTACCTTGAAGCCTGGTTTTTGATCAACTGAAAAAAATAAAAGAAAAAAAGGGGCATTGAAAACATTTATTTTAGAACATCTGCCATGACATTTGTCAATTGTAATTTTAAAGTACATTCTTTTAGATTTTTTTAATAGAGTGATGTGTTGAGTTTACCAAGTAGGTAACATAGCATGTGAAAGTTAAATAAATAAAAAAACTATGTTGTCAGCATTCTTACAAGGAACGCCATCCAGATCATCATCTGTTCCCTTGATGGGCATTCCATCCAGGTCATCGAGTGTGGCACCATCAATTGGTGCTCCATCTATGGGCATGCCATCAACATCATCAAAAGGAGCACCATCCAGCTCCTCCTCCACAATAGGAGCACCATCAATGTCCTCTGACTTTTCTGGTTGCTTAATGAAAATTAAATAAACATCCAATCTGTCAGTTGATGTCTAGAAGAATAGTGACTCAATTCAAACCTGACCATTGACCATCTATGAATCATAACTCAATCAGTCAATCTCTACGAAGCTAACCTCTGGCACCAGGTCTTCAGTCTCCTTTTCAGGATCGAGACTGACGAGGCCCAGAAAGATGTTCTGAAGTTTAATCAGGAATGGATCGGGATACACTGTCCAGTCTTCCCATGCACGGAAACAGGACATTACTCGTTGCTGTGAGGACCAAAATTGAAAAACATCAACTCTAATCTTTAAAACAGAAAACATTGTGTGTTAAAAGAGCAAAATGGCGCACCTTGAAATTCTCGGACTGTAAATGGCCCTGTATTGTCTTATAAGTAGAATTCAGGTCAGAAAATATCTGGCAGAGTTTTGTTTCAAAGCTGTAAAAGAAGAAAAACAAAACACATTGAATAAACCGAAATACAAGAATAAATACCTTGATTGTAGGGCTGCAACTAATGATTATTTTGATAATCGATTAGTTGGCCGGTTATTCTTTGATTAATCGGATTAAAAAAACATGTTTTTTTTTTATTGACAAAAAACACACTACTCCACATTCTGTCCAATGTCTTTCAAACAAACGTGCCAACTGAATGATACACATACAGTCCTTAATTTATTAGACCACCTATCATAATAAAGAGAAAACAAATATTTTAGGAATCTGTCGAAAAATTGTTTACATCTAAAAATGTTATTGTCATTTATTGGGCAAAGAACAAACTGAAACAACCAAATAGTATTAATTCCCACTATAACAAAAATTGCAACAGCTTGTATTCTTGCTGCCATTATGTACGTTTGGACTGTAATTGGGTATCTAAAAAAAACACCATGAAGCACTCTGCCTTTCTTTCATAGATAACAGTAATACTTATATTATAGAATTAGCAGAGCATGTTGACTTTTAAGCCTTAATTTAACTTTCAACAGCAGATATTTCAGCACAATGGATATTTTTGCTCTGAATAGCCTTTTAATTGTCTCCCTCTGTGTTCCGTCTGTCTGACGCGCGTGCACGCGCCCTCCCGGCGCTCATTCAGTATTTTAAACTTAACACAGGCTGTCAGGACGGACCTTTATGCAAAAATAGAAATGCTCGCGTGAATCTGTGATATATATAGATAAGTATATGAGTGTAAACTGAACGTTTTTGCACCGAGTACGCACGCATCTGTCAAAGAGCCTGACAGGGCAAGCCATTACGCTAATGCATTAAAATAAAGAATTCTCATGTTTTGGGCAGATGGGATCACGTAGCCTAGTTCTCCCGCAGCATCTCATTCTGTTTCCTCCACTATTTTAGATGCATTTTTTCCATAGAAATGCATTATTCAGTGCTGAAGTTGGATGTTCACTGTGGGCAGACCCGACTAATCGATAATAGAATCGTTGTCGATGATTTTCATTATCGATAATAATCAAATTTATCGATTAGTTGTTGCAGCCCTAAGATTGTTTTAAAAAATTCTGAGACTTACAATTTTCTGTAATAGGAGGCATTCGCAACTTTTGCAGATGAGTTATACAACACATCTGACACCAAATATAACCTTGCAATCTGAGGGACGACAGAAATGCACATGTAAACAAAAGTGATGAGACGTATACAAAATCCTTTGTTAATCGAAATTCTGCTGTGTAAGACTGGCCTTCTTGGGCAGAGGTGTTTTAAGTATGGACAGAGACTCCGCGATGCATTCCACAATCTCTTCGGCCGCGTCAGCACGCGCGAGGCAGAAAAACATGGCATCAGCTATGTTGCTCTTCCTTGGCGTGAGACCTCGGAGTAACTCCTCCAATTTATCCCTCTCGCTGCAGAAGAGGAGAATATTAAGTACACAACCTACAAAACTGGCTACTAGAGTTGAGCCGGATACTCGGCTGAAACGAGTATCCGCACGGATAAAGCACTTTTGCCGATACGAGTATCATACGAGTAATACGAGTCAATATCTGTGCTCGGATTGAATAAAATTCTCATTGGGTAGCTGACTGTGTCTGCGTTCTGTGATAGGCTAGTCACAGCGCCCCTCTCTACACACATACAGGTTTAGGGGCGCCACATATCGCGTCTTATGCGCGCTCAAGTTCGTTATTTCAAATGTAGAAGCGCGGTATGCGCTCATAATGAAGCGACATTTCGTTTTTCCAGGCGCGTCCGGCGCCGCATCGAGATAAAAACATCTCAACTTTTCAGAATGCCGCAAGCGCACCGCACCTTCTTGTAACGGAGAGCGCAGCAGATGGTTGCTTAGCAACGACAAACGCTCCGGGCGCAACCGCCCGGCGCTTTGGAAAAAATGAGAAAGCAGCGCCTAGCGTTTTATAGCGAAATGTGAACGACTATTGTGTTGCTGTGTCGCTCTGCTCACTCACACACAGAACACTGAGAAGAGAAGAGAAGAGAACAGCGCGCTCTCTCTCTCTGTCTCTCCCTCAGTCACTCAGGTTCGCAGGTTTTTTCCGTTAACGTTTAGGGTTTCTTCAGCTTCAGGTTTGTTTTTTACTTTGGTTTGTAGTACTTACTTATTAACCAGTAGAATTTTGGTAAACGTGGGGTTTGTTCAGACGTGGTGCTTGGTAGAATGCGAATTTTTTTTTCTTTTTTAAACCTTTTAAACCAAGAGAGTGTCTGACACTTTCTTGCTGTATTTCATAAAAAAGGTAGTGGTGGTATAAAACTATATTACAAATTAATTAGCTACACACACACATACCTGGTGTAAAAAAAAAAAAAAAAAAAAAAAAAAATTCACACTGATCATAAAAAAATTAAAAGTTAAAAAAAGAAAGTTATGTTGAGATGAAAACTCTTGTTCATTACATTTTACTTCATAATTGCAACCGCATGTGTTGTATTCATTGTTGCAAAACTTGTTCTGTATATAGTTCGTTTGTTATCGTGATCAAAACCATTGATCTGAAGCTTAATACTGATGCTGTCATGTAAATAGTTTTCTAATCAGCAATAAATATAACAATTTCTGATCAACCCATATCAATTGCATGCTTAAAATAACATACCGGTTAAAGCCCGCCCATTTCAAGACAACCCGACCCACTTCCAGGTTAAATCCCGCCCACTTCCGGGTTAGGAGTCCGGATACAGATACAGATAATTCATATGGTTAACAGATACAGATACAGATACAGATAATGCTGTACTCGCTCATCCCTACTGGCTACAACCAAAAGCCTAGTAGCTCCATACTAGAAGGATTGGATATCTCCATAAACCCCTGATTTTGATAGACATACTCGTCTTTCAACGCGCCCTTCTTGCTAGTTTCATCATCTTCATCATCATCATCTTCATCATCATTACGCTCCTCATCTTCAGGAGTACCATGTAAATACGGGTTGAGAGGTGGCGGTCGCCAGAGAGATCCGTTCTTAAATATTCTGAGGTCTTCTGTTTTCCATTTCGTTGGAGATTCGCCCTGTGAGTGGAGATATCTTTTATTTTACAGCTGAACACATTTCAATATGTTTCTGACAAAAGAATACAAATAAATAAGACTAACCTGTAATATGGTGTATAACTTCCACCGGTAATAAACATGAGCAGGACTTTGATTTTCAAATAAAAACCTGTTGATTTAACAAAAAAACTGTTTCATTTAAGGACATTATCAGAATATAAGTAAAATCTAAAAATCACACCAATGCAATCGGAGTCATGTTACAAAATCTCCTTGCTCTTCCAAGCTTTACAATGACTGGAAAGTGGGCCTTTATTTAACCGGAGCTGCGTGAGGCACTTTTTTAATATGGATGGATGCACTTTATTGGACTTCTTTTGGACTGTTGAACAATAGCACCCAACGCCATTATAAAGCTTGTAAGAGCCAGGACATTTTAATGCAACTCAGATTGGATTTGTTTGAAAGAAGAAAGTCATATACACATAGGATGCCGTGAGAGTGACTAAATCATGGGCTAATTTTCATTTTTGGGTGAATTTATTTTCGTACCGATTTCAAAGGCTTGGAGTCAAAAGAAAGTGATTAAAATGTGCTCACCTGTAGAGCGGATTGCTGATCTCTCGGTTCATGATCATGGCTTCAAACATTGGACCCTCACGCACCACAAACTCGATCATTCGGTGGATGAGAGAGAGCAAATTCCTACGAGAAAAACACAGTTAAAGCGAAACAGATTCAGCGCCATCACCAGCCACACCTAAACAACTGCTACGATATGACATCTGATGAAATGCAACATCCTTGCACTTACTATCCATGAGTCAATAAACATGTTTGAGATTTTAAGATTTAAAACTGACTGGCAGTGTGACAGCTTTAACAATCAAAACATTTAAATCCACAATCTACATCTGAATCTGAGTCTCAGCCATAGCATTCTGCCCTCGTAATTTATAATTAGACGTGCTACTGAGATACTAAATGTGAGGCAGAGTGATAGTGATCTTTCTTGATTTTTGACAACAGACTAGTGTGGATGGAGAGGAACAAAATCATGTAAGCACTTCTAGAGCCAGTCAAGGGTTAACAATTGGCTTCCTGACTGGCTCTGAAGTGGCTGATCAAATCAACAGATGATGTTTTTCAAATGTACTGAAACACAAATCACAAGTATTGGAGCCGATCATACCAATGTCAGGCAATCATTCTGTATACTTTCCCCAATCCATCTTGTGACGCTTTTCTGGTCCCTCGCTGCTGCAGACAGTTCAACTTGTGCTGCTCACCAAGGCCAATGTCAAAGGTCACAGACTATGGGGATTGCGTGTCGCTTTTGTGCCATGCTACTGGGGCAGTTGAAGTGAGCAATAGCCAGAGGGCTGGTTTTGTAAAACTAACACTAGGTGAATGTGTGTTGTGTAGTGTTTAGTTGCTAAATTAGTAGTGTCATGAATCACATCGGATGCAGTCTGATACAATCTGAACAATACTCTCAAAAACACCCAAACTAGTGAAACGACCAGTCAAGCATGCTGTAAAATGTATATCTGATGATTCTATTCTGTCCAAAAGGAGGACCTACAAACACCAGACAGAATTAAATCAATGTACACTACTGCCTGAAGTCGGGGGCTGGTAAGATGTTTTTAAAAGAAGTCTCTTATGCCCCTAGGCTGATTTTGGTTAAAAACGCAGTAGAAACGGTTATATGGTGAAATATCACAACAATTTACAATCTCCTTTCCTGTTTTAATATATTTTGAAATGTCATATATACCTGTGGTGGAAAAATTAAAAAAATTTGCAACCATTATTCCAGTCTTCAGTGTCACATGATCTTTCAGAAATCCTTATAATATGCTGATTTTGTTGTCAAAACACATTTCTTATTATTATAGATGGTGAAAAAAGTTGTCATGCTTATTTTTGTGAATACTGAAATATTGTCTTCAGAATTCTTAGATTTTTTTTTTAAATAGAAATCTTTGCAACTTGCCTTTCCTGCTATTTTTTTTATCAATTTAATGAATACTTGCTGGATAACTGTATTAATATCTTTTTTTTATCTTACTGACCACAAACGTTTGAATGGTAGTAGCGCATGTCAACAACAAAAAAAAAATAGTGGAGTCAAAATTATCATGTTAACACAGGCTAAGAATGTTTTCAGTTTAACACGGAAAAATATTTAACGCAATTAACGCAGGGGCGGGGCTAGGTTTGCCCACCCTACTCAAAACGACTAAAGATTTGCGTTTATTCAGACACAGAACATCTTTACGAGCACATCAGGCGCGCTCTCCAACTACACTTCAGCACCAGGCGCGAATCAAACCAGCGTGGAACCGGTACAGGTGACGAGGAGCTTCAGTAGAACATCAGTGAACTGTGATGAGATGTTGTCAGGCCATATGTCAGTAAAAACGAATATTCCTGTCCTGTCAGGCGTTACACTGTGCTCGTAGCGCATGCTCTTCAAGTGCACCACACAATGTGCCGGTGCACGCTGTATTAGGCTATATTAAAGTGCTATATCAAATTCAAACCCAAATGAAACTACGAGTATGCAATGTCGTAGATATATCATCAGTTAAGTCATGAAGTTACAAAAGGCCATTAAAGCTGCTTTAAAATGTGCATGCAAGTGTTTATTTTTTATGATGAGTCACATTCAAAGCAGTGTCAGATGTTCAGCAGCGGCTGTTTTTAAAGTAGCAGCCAAAATAACCTAATAACCAGCTGCTGTGATGTCTGTTAATCAAACAACAAAATCAATAACTTCTGTAGTTTTACTTGATTTAATTTAGTGTTTGATAACTTATTAAATTAGGCTATATTTTCTTGCTGAAGGGCACAGGTAGCTATATTACATTTAAATTATAATGGGGTTATGTGAAGATTGTTTTAAGTTCACTTAATTAGAAGTTTATTTTTTAAAGTCTAATGAATGTTCAATTGATAGCTCTCGATTATACTGCATGTTGAATGGCTATAGTCAACGGTTAAATATTAGGGGAAAAAATTAATAGATACGAGTTAGTATCAGTGATACTTGCCTTCAGTCATAAAAAAGATAGCATTAAACAAATATTAAAAATATACTTTGTTTCTACATTTATTAAAAGATTGAATGTGAAATTATTGCAATATAAAAGTATAATTAAAGACTTTAATGTTAGGTGGGATTAATCGCAGTAAAATATGCGATTAATTCATTTTTTTTTTTATCGATTGACAGCACTAATAAAAAAATAAAAAACACAGAACTTTCTCTACTGATATGACCTTCACCTATCTGAGAGGTATGATGCAAAACCCTTATAGGGAAATGCAATTCAAGTGTGTGCCTTGTATTGTTAGTAGCTGCTCCTTATTTTCATGCAAGGCCTCAACTATTGCTCACTCAAACCAGCCTCTGGTAGCATGGATATGGCCAATCTTTTAAACTACAGAGATGGGATCATTTCTCTACATTTCATAAGAATTTGGAAAAAAAGAAAAACATGTACCTTTCTGTTGGGATAACCACTTTGACTATGGCTTGCGACAGAGTCTGGATATGAAGTCACATCAGATAATAAACATAGAATATATGTGAGTATTGTTAAAAAGAAACAGACATAACACTAAATGCAACATACTCCTACAACAACAAATGTGTTCTACTGTGTCAGTTTTAAAACTTGACTGAACACATTCCTTAGAGATAGAGCAGTGAAATCATACATCATCTGCATCCATAATATCTATGTATATATATATATATTAAAATCTCTTTACATTTCTTCAAATAGACAATAGTCAAATGTGTAGTTTTATCCTAGCTTGCAGCCAAAACCCATAAAATGTCTTCTGCAATGAATAATCTACACTCCAAAACACTTACCGGTACAATCAGCATGGTACACATGTCATTTATGATTGATTTATTTACAATAAAATGCTAATTTAGTAAATTTGAATGATTCTATGGCCAAATTATTTTTCACAAAGATGATTAAGCCAAAAAAGCTCTGCATCTCTTTCACACAAACAAAATACATTTATATAAACAAATCATTTCTCCTAACTACTTTTATGACCATGCTAACCAAAATATTTTTGTCCCACGTATGCCAAGTTACCTTCTCAAACTCCTCTTTGCACTTTGGAAGGGTAGGCATAGGAGCGGTGGGGTTCTTCAGCCTCTCTTTGGGCTGGGCATTGAAGGGCAGTCCAGAGGGTGGCGGCGGCAGGGTGTGCTCCATCATTGAAGGTGGAATGTATATGGGGTGAGGAGGAATTGGTACACCTTTGCCCCATCCCAGTTTCATTTCAAAATTCATTATCATTTTGCCTGAAATTGACAGCATTTGGCATTTTTTTTATAACATCTATGAGAGCAGTACGGCCAATGGACAAAATATGGGCAGGTATGGGCCTATATGATATCACACTAATTTTAAAGACAGCAAAAAAAACAGGCATCATTTCTCCAATTCAATTTATATTTAATATTTACTAAAAATGGTTAAAAAAGACCCCTTAAAATGTATAAATATGACAAATTAAACAGATTTTTTTTAGATAGCAACTTCTTGATTTTGTAATCTTATAACTATATTTTTCACAAATAAAATTAAATGGATAGTTCACTCAAATAAAATTCTGTCATAATTTACTCACCCTCAAGTAGTTCCAACCCTGTATTAATTTCTTTGTTCTGCCGAACAAAAAGGAAGATATTCTGAAGAAAGTTTGTAACCAGGCTGTTGAGGCATCATTGACTTCCATAGTGGGAAAAATAAATACTATGGAAGTCATTGGTGCCCCAGAACTGCTCTGTTTCCTACATTCTTCAGAATATCTTCATTTTTGGGTGAACTGTCCGTTTAATAAACATGAATTTGAAAAATAGTAGTATAGGCACTACTTCCAACAATTATTGCCAAAAATTAAAACGTGTGATTAAAAAACCTGCAGAATAGCATTTGATATATTGTATTACATCAACATGAAGAAGACAGATATTTACCATTTAAATGTTTAAGTGCACGTTCAGCATCTTTCCTCGACATGAAGGCTACAAAACCACAGTTCCTTTCTCTGGCCCTTTCCTCATCAGTCCTGGGCCACATAATTTTCACACTGGCTAATGGACCATAACGGCCGAATTCCTGACAGAGCATCTCCTCATTCATCTGGAGCATGAGAGAGTATGTTTTAGCATGGGACACTCTTGGTTACAGACGTTACCTAACAACAATTATCAGAAAGAAAGAAAGAGTAATTACCTGAGGATTTATGTTTCCTAAATAGATATTTGTAGTGGTCGGATCACCAACATCATGTGAGCCAGGAGCAGAATCATCCAAAACTGAAAAGCAAAAGAATATCTCTGAATAACAACAGACGTTTTACCATCTCTTCTTCCATGTTGGGATACATACAGCAAAATGGTCATTGCATTACACAGTATATAAAACAAAATTACCACTGGACGGACGGTTTCTTCGTGAAGAACCATCCGCTAAAAGCAGAAGAAAAGCAGTGTGAATTTTGTTTCCTGAATTTAAAAAGCGCATGTGCTGCTGAATTGAAATGCGCTGGGAGGGGCACAAACTTCACTGGGTCCATGAGCGAACGTAGGGTGAAACTGACTGTTTTGGTGAGCAAAAAAACAAACATGAATATAGAACTTACAGGATCGCTTTCCTTCCACTGAGGGAAGAGGCTCAAAACGACTGACTCGGCCCTTCAACCGGTGCCGTTCATCGCGCTCCTCCTGTATCCTACAAAAACAACAGAGGGTTACACTTGAAATGATCATGTTAAAGATGCTGTTATTTGTTGGATAAGAATTTAAAGAACATCTACTGTTTCAGTTCTTCTTTGAAGAGTTCAAGGTTGCTCTTTTTCTTTTCTTTGTCTCCCTTCTTCGATGCCTAGGCAATATAATAGAAAAATAATGGGTAATATGACAAAATAGATGTTTAAAATAAGGTCAGATGGAAATAAATGTAAAAAAAACTCACATTGCGTTTATCTATTGCTAAAAACTGTGGTGGAGTTTCCAAAGGTAAAACAGTTTTAGCCTCCGAAATCCTTGACTTCGGTTTGTAGAGCTTTCCTTTCTTGTCATCAGCTGCCACTTCCTCTGTAACAGTCACATAACAAAGAATCAAAGCAGAGACAATTAGGAGGATCGTATAATACAAATATTTATTCAATAAATACAATTTATGCATTTACAGCCTTTGGTTTTGTTGTATGGTGGAGTTCAAATAATATTAAAAAAACAATTGATCTCAGATTAAAAGATTAACATGATAACCCTACCTTTAGTAGCATTAGCAATCCCACCACGCACAAAGGTCTTCACTTTTCCTTCACCTCCCTCAAAGGCAGCGAGAAATTCCTCATAGATCTCCGCTGCTGCCCTTTCATCCTGCTGTGAAAATCACAGATCGTGTCAGATATTTACTGTAGTGTAATAATGTTAAACTTGTATCATAAAGCTAGGAGACATATGAAATAATGAAAACAATGTATTAAAAAATTTCAAACATTTTATTTTCACATGAATTCCAGTCTTTTAGACCTCATGTGCTTACCTTCTTCTTGAGTCCATCCTGCTCTTTCTTACTTAGTGTTCTTTTTGCAACTGCCATCTTGCCGATACTGAAGGCCTTTAACTTACTTTCCAATAAGGCCTGCATGAAAATAATTGATTACACAAATCAGAGATGATCCATAACTTTCCTCTTATAATAGAGACATTTAGATTCTTGAAAAAAAGGATTAATGCATTTATACAGTCCCAAACGCACAAAATGGAAACCAAGACGAGGAAGGAAAAAATTATGATTGTATGCATATTTGGAAATGGTTTGTTAGGTTCTCTGAATAAAAATATGTAACTGTTCGCCGTTAATAAAGAAGCGCACTTTGGCAGGATCCTATCACTGAGTAAATCAGGACAGATGAGCTGGAATGGTTAATATAACATCAGAAGTACTATAATCATATAAACTATAAATATCAGCTGTGTCTCCATTTCTGTTGACACGTTCACGTGGCTAGTAACGTACTAACGAGTGTGAGCATGTTAGCTCGTCAAAGCAAAACCAGCAAGTTAGCACACAAATGCTAACAACAACGCTAATAAACAAATCCATGTCCTCTCTATGGGAGTATAACGTTAACGTCAGGAAATATGTGTAATACATTAATATTTGTAGACTACGCTCATGTTAGCCCTGTCAGCAAACATTAACAAAGCAAGTTATTATATGTTCTGTGGTGGTGTCAAGGGTATGACCAAACATAATATAAGAAGATCAAATGCAACATATGTGGCCAACAGATTTAAGTCTGTTCATGTGTATTACAGAAACAAAATCTGTGCAGCCGCCGGTTGTCTAACGTTAGCTAACAGCACTGCTAGCGAGTTAGCATCACAACCGAGCAGCTCAATAGACCTTTCTCGTATCACAAAGCGACACACTACTGAATACAACTCACTATTAATCCGCCTTTGTTGTCGTAAACAAGAAAGAATGATTTTAAAATACGGATATAAAGTAGAAAAGTAAAAAAAATACCTTAGAGTTGGCTTTCTCCGCCTCACCAGGCGTTTTGTCCGCCATTTCATCTGACTCTGTGCAAGCGTGTGGAGCGCGCGTGAGGCGCGTTCACTCTCTCACAACAGTGAACGAGTCCATTCGACGGCTATTACTGAAGACCGATCTGAACTGAATGAGTCTGTCATGGTCTTGTCTCTCAGAGCACAGTCGGTGTTCTGATATGCAGTTATGCGAACCGTTATTGATGCACAATAATATACTGGATTTCAGAATGCACTTGAATTGTCCAAGCTGAAAGTTAATGCTTCATTTCCTTTACAGACATGCGAAAGTGTGTCAGAACTGACATATTTTAGTAGGCCCTACTACTTGTATGCAACATTATTACATCTTTATACATAAAGCTACAAGTCACTGAAAGTTCTGATAGAATAAGAATATTAGTATATTGAAAATTACAGTGGCAAACAATTATATGGACTGGCATGTATGTTATGTCTTGTTGCAAATAAATTAGCACAGCAGGTGCAGCCACTGTAAAATGGGTAATTATTTGGTTTGCTGGTCTCCCAACTTGGTCAGGCTTTCGTCTGGTCAGGCTAGGAGACGGGCTTGAACCAATTCTTGCTTGAAGCTAGTTTACTGGTCTTAGCTGGTTCCAGCATGTCTCCTAACCTGACCAGATGCATTAACCTTCAATTTGGCAGTTATCATGACATGAATTGAACTCTGTGAAGCATTAAACAATATGCACCTTTTAAAAATACATTAGTGTTGTCAAATGGATTAAATGCAATTAATCGCATCCAAAATAAATGTTTGCGTTTACACAAAATGTGTAAGTACTATTTATATTAATATGTATATCTAAATACACACACGCTTGTAGATTTAAGAAATGTATATACAAATTTATACAAAAAATATATAACATATATTAAAAAAATATGTGTATTTATATATATATATATATATATATATATAGTATATCAAAATAAATATATATATTTATATTCATGTATAAATCATACATAAATATGAATTATACACGTATGTGTGTATTTATACATATTATTTTAATTTTTTATTCCATTTGACAGCACACAAATATATACACACCACTTTAGATGCAGCTTCTGTGCAAATGGTAATGCAGAAATATGAATAATTTCAATTCACAAAATAAATATAAATCTATAATTTATGTAGACATTGAGGTACATGTTGTCATGCAAATGAAAATAAAAATGAGAATAGGCAGTATAAAAGGCCTTTCACTCCCTGAAATGAGTGTATGCTGAATTGCTTACAAATCAATCTTTAAAATATCACACATTTGTAAAGCATTAGTAGCCCATAAGAACTCCAATAAAGCTGATCATATTAGTTGACAGTGAGACAACTAAAACGTAGAAGCTGGCTGCCTGGTGCAGTCCTAACCTGGAGCTTAACACGTTCAAAACAGTGGAGATGATCCCCCTGCTCTCACCATCATGAACAGCACTGTGACTGCAGTGGAGTCATTCAGATTCCTGAGCACCTAATTTCTCAGGACCTGAAGTGGCACAATCAGATTGAGTCCATTGTGAAAAAGGCCCAGCAGAGGCGGTACTTCTTTCACCAGCTGAGGAAGTTCAACCTGCCACAGGAGCTGTTGATACAGTTCTACTCTGCCATCATTGAATCTGTCCTCTGCACGTCAATAACTGTCTGGTTCAGCTCAGCTTCCAATTCTGACCACAGAAGACTACGGAGGGTAGTCCGGACTGCTGAGCAAATCATTAGTACAACCCTCCCCACTCTCCAAGAATCCAGAGTGAACAAAAGGGCTGGCAAAATCACTCTGGACCCCTCATATACAGCACACTGCCTCTTTGAACTGTTACCGTCTGGTTGAAGCTACAGAGCTCTGAGCACCAGAATGACCAGACACAGAAACAGTTTTCCCCCAAGCAATGAACATGAACACTTGACAATAATTATGGTACAGTATTTATATACTTATTTATCAAACACACATACTTAGTCTACACTTCAATTGCACATACCTGTACATACAAAGTTGTCTGTTGTTTTATACCTGTAATTGTATATTGTTATTCCTTATTTACTTGTTATTTTTAGTTCATCTTTTTATTATCAGTTTTTTTGTTCTGTTGCTGTCATTCTGTTGCACTGTGGAGCTTCTGTCACGAAAACAAATTCCTCGTATGTGTAAACATACCTGGCAATAAAGCTCGTTCTGATTAATTTTGTATTTATGTTACCCAGTTTCAGTAATTAGTACCCCGTTTTAATATTCATGCAAATATTTTATTTGTTATATGCATTGTGACGACCCATGTGCTATGTGGGTCATCCCTGAGGTGATCTGTGACTGCTCTGCCTTTCCGACTGATTGTTCTCTGATGGGTTCATTGAGAACACCTGCTGTTGGTTTCTTGCCTTGCCTTTTAAAAGCTGCATGACAACGTAGCACGGAGGCTCTCCACTTTGGGCCTGGTTTTGTTTGCGTTCAGATGAACTTTGGTTTGTGTTATACATCCAACATTACTACAGTCCATTACAGTTCCATGCATTTACTTAACTTTACACCACTGATTCCTGATTGTTTCATGTTACATAGTTTTTCTTTCTTTATAATTATATTTTGTTAATAAATTCTGTATATTATTATATATTATTATATTATTATATATGCACTTTCTTGTGTGTCCCTTTTTGTTACGTCCTTCCCGAGCCTGGGGGCGTAACATGCATTCTAACAGAAGTTTCAGATTTCAAATTTCAAATTTCAGATTTCAAGTTTCAAATTTCCAGTTTCATGATAGTTGAGGTAGCTGACATTTCATTCATTCATTTTTATAAAGCACATTTAAAAACAACCCAGGGTTGACCAAAGTGCTGTACAGATCTGAGTCATCAAATAAAAATACTAATTACAGTCTCTCAAACAGCAAACACTAGAATAATAAATTAGAAGCCCAAGCTAAGAAAATGAGTTTTAAGTTGTGATTTGAGAGAGGACAGTGATGAAACCATTCGGATTGACACTGCGGCTGTTCCAGAGTTTGGGGAACAGTCTTCACGATGTTTTAACCTAGATCTATAAACAGAGAGCAGTCCAAGGCTGCCTGATCTAAGTGACCTAGAAGGATGATGATACTGTAAAAAGAAACGTTGGTGCTAGGCCGTGTAATGCTTTAAAAACATGATATTTTTACAATACCACTTCATGATAACCTTGCGGGAGTTTGAAACTATGTAATCTTTATAGTGCAAAAATACACTGTAAAAAACAACAATGCACATGTAAAAAAATACAGTAGAATTCACATTTTGACATATTTTCAGTGAATTTTATTATTACACAACTGAAAAACATAACCCTACCAATAACCAAATACAAATAAATTAAAATAATTAACATAATTGATCTGATTGCATTGATCTATGAAAAACATAAACTCAAATTATGTATTTTGTTTGAAATTACATACATTTTAGTCCACTTGATAGTGGTAGGCAAACTAGTTTGTAAAAAGAAAGAACAGAGATGACTGAAGAGCTTCTTCCTATAGGCTTTAGCAGTCAACGTGTATTTTCATCCACCTGCACAATTATATGGACAGTAACAGTATTGTAAATAGTAAGAGTGTACTATGAATATAACATTAATGCATTTACGCCCAAAGTAAAACAACATTAGAATAGTAATAAACAGGCAGCTTTACAGTTGTTGAAGGATATGTGGCTTCGCTCTTGGCATTCACCGCGTGCCTTAATTGATATATATTAAATCAAGGTCCACTGTGAACACGTACAGCCAGAGCCTAAATTGCAAAGAGAGATTCCTCTGGGCCTGATGAAAATCTGAATAGATTTAGGAATTACATCATGACATGATAGCTCACTTATCCGGTGAGCCATACTGAAAGCCTGTGTTTTGACAGACAAAGCACACAGCCAGGGACAGTGCATTCAGAATGCCTGCACATCCAAGGCAACAAACGCTGCATTCCATCACTGTAACCTAGAAAACATAATAACAATTTAACCATGATAGCAACCAGGCCTATACACAGAGGCCAAACACACGCAAAAACATTCCCAAATATGCCTCATACATTACATTAAAAGAAAAACGGACTATTTATCACAGTATCCGCTAATTAAATCGTGTCAGAATACGCAGAACATTCATAAAGTTCTTATTTAATCCCACTGCTGTCGGCGGGCAGCATCCGCGTTAATACCCTGCATTATCACTGCATCATCCCACAAGGGTGGATGAGACTTATTTACTATCTACGTTTATTTTACGATTTACGGTTATACGTACCTTCGTGAAGCCACGCAAACCTGTTCATATCGCTGCTTAATATTAAAGTGGACATTCAAATAAATGTCGAGCCACCGAAACTGGCTCTGGTTTCATATGGAAACTGCGCCGCGCGCTACATTGCAAGGGAGGCATTGCGTGACGTCACCCTGCAGACAGATGTTCAATCCCTGCGTCCTTGAGTTTAGCTAGAGGCTATGTTAGCCAACAAATGACTTGCCAAACGATCGATTGATTGATTGATTGATTATAAAACTTAAATGACAATAATGGTAGGCTAGTATCACTTTTTATTTATCTTTTTTTCTTACTGCTTGTTTCCCTTCTGTTTTACTGTTTTAGTTTTTATAACCAATTCTTACTATGTGTAAGTAGCCTAAGTTGTTGTTTGTTAGCATGTGTTTTTGACTGTTCTTTTTTTAGGATTACTGATACAATTCTGCCGTTTGATTTGTTATCTATTTTAATTTTAGATACATTATGTATGAATTTATTATGTCTTTATAGGTATTTTCTTTAGTTTTAGTTTTAATAAATTGGAGTTATTTTAGTAACGTTACTTCAACATACTACATGGAAATGAAATAACACACACACACACACACACACACACACACACACACACACACACACACACACACACACACACACACACACTTACCTGCATATCACTTGAACACACAAACACAGAGTTCAGATGCTGGTCAGATAAACTACTTAGACTGGTCTTAGAATTAGTAATATAATTTAATTTTCTTCAAGACAAATCATAACTTTGTCATAATAAAGTCAGTTGCATAAAAAGGTAGATTAGTCTAATTTGAATCTGAAAATATGAACTGAAGGAAATGCATAAAGTGTTGCAACATTCAATCTGATATATTAGCCTAAAACTTGCCTCAGTTTTATTAAAATTTTAGCCTGAAATCTGAAATCTACCTTCGTGCCTGATTGTATAGTCAGTGTGGTTTTATTACCTTTACGTATTTACAAAACAACAACTATTTACAAAAATATGATATTGTTTCAGTTTTGTGGACATTCGCAAGATGGCTTTTAGGTATTTGGACTGAACCACCATACAAACCCATGTAATAAAATTAAATATATATATTATATCAATGCACATTTTTGTATTTGTGCTAAAGCCAATGACAACATTACTGTGGCTGTCAACACTCTAATCATAGCAAAATGTAGCTATTTCAAATTTAATAACTGTATAACTTATAATGTCCCAACAGCTATCTTTTTTTATAAATAAATGAAAAATTAAGACATACTTTACTTTTCTTTTTAGTCATTTAGCAGACGCTTTTATCCAAAGCAACTTACAAATAAGAAAAAGTAACTAAAACTATAAGTTAAAACTCTATAAATATTATATATACACACATTTAAGAAAATTGAGAAATTAAATAAAACGACAAATGCATACAACAACATTTCAAAACTAAACATTTAAATGAAAACTAAAAATAAAGGTAAAAACAATTCAAAATATTAAAAAAAGCCAAACACCCATATATATATATATATATGTGTGTGTGTGTGTGTGTGTGTGTGTGTGTGAGTGTGTGTGTGTGTTTAAGTAACTGTTGGAAAGTATTCCAAGTGTGCATCTGGATATGCAGGTATGTCATTATTTGTTTGTGTTTATTTCTGTATGTGATAGCGTATGTGTCACGGTACACGGGGATCCAGGAACGAGGAGACGAGGATTCTGACAAACGAGGTATTTAATGAGAGACAAACGGAGGAGAGACAGGAACACAGGTAAGGACATCTACGACTTAGACACATGACATTAACAATAATCCACAGGTAACATTGGGTAGAACAGACTTATATAGGGAGACATAACTGGAAACACCTGGGACACAATCAAGACACAGACGAAGACTAATCAACTAATGATGGGGAACAGGACGGATCAAATATGGGTGAGGAGACGAAGGCAGAGGAAGACAAAGTCTGACATTACCCCCCCCTTCCAATAGGCGTCCCGCGCTGTCACGACATCGAAAGGGAGGGGGTGGGCACTCTGGAGGCCTCAAGGACCTGGAGACCGGACAGGTGACCTCCAGGGCGGTGCCCGTTCCGGGACCCACGGCGGATCCGGGGACTCAGGCGGCCACGGCGGATCAGGCGGCCATGGCGGATCCGGGGATTCCGCGGCCACGGGCGGATCAGGCGGCCATGGCGGATCCGGGGATTCTGGCGGCCATGGCGGATCAGGCGGCCACGGAGGGTCCGGGAACTGAGGAGGCCATGGCGGAGCGGGGTGCTCGGGCGGCCATGGAGGAGCGGGGTGCTCGGGTGGCCATGGAGGGTAGCCCCCCCCCAAAATTTTCATGGGGAAGCTCCCCATCCCAGGGGGGCGCTCAGGAGCCGTGGAAGGCGAGCTGGACAGGGCCAGCGGAGGGAAAAGTGAGCTGGACGGGACCAGCGGAGGCCCAGGTGAGCTGGACGGGACCAGCGTGGGCCAAGGTGAGCTGGACGGGACCAGCGGAGGCAATGGTGAGCTGGACGGGACCAGCGGAGGCCCAGGTGAGCTGGACGGGACCAGCGGAGGCCCTGGAGAGCTGGACGGAACCAGCGTGGGCCAAGGTGAGCTGGACGGGACCAGCGGAGGCAATGGTGAGCTGGACGGGACCAGCGGAGGCCCAGGTGAGCTGGACGGAACCAGCGTGGCCAAGGTGAGCTGGACGGACCAGCGGAGGCAATGGAGAGCTGGACGGGCCAGCAGGGGCTCTGGAGAGCTGGACGGGACCAGCGTGGGACAGCGTGGGCGCCGGGTGCCGCTGACTCGGGCGCCGGAAGAGCTGGACGGAACCAGCGGGAAATTGAAGCGCACTTACGAGGAGCCGGCACTGGAGAGCGCTGTCGAGGTGCAGGCACTGGAGGGCACTGGCGTGGTGCAGGCACTGGAGGGCACTGGCGTGGTGCAGGCACTGGAGGGCACTGGCGTGGTGCAGGCACTGGAGGGCACTGGCGTGGTGCAGGCACTGGAGGGCACTGGCGAGGTGCAGGCACTGGAGGGCACTGGCGAGGTGCGGGCACTGGAGGGCACTGGCGAGGTGCGGGCACTGGAGGGCACTGGCGGTGCAGGCACTGGAGGGCGCAGCCTCGAGCAGGCACTGGAGGGCGCTGGCGAGGTGCAGGCACTGGAGGGCGCTGGCGAGGTGCAGGCACTGGAGGGCACTGGCGAGGTGCAGGCACTGGAGGGCGCAGCCTCGGAGCAGGCACTGGAGGGCGCAGTCTCGGAGCAGGCACCGGAGGGCGCTGTCGGGGAGCAGCCACTGTGGTTCTCGGCGGCGCTGGAAGCGCGGGCTCGGCGGCGCTGGAAGCGGGCTCGGCGGCGCTCGGGAAGCGCGGGCTCGCGGCGGCGCTCGGGAAGCGCGGGCTCGCGGCGGCGCTCGGGAAGCGCGGGCTCGCGGCGGCGCTCGGGAACCAGCAGAGACGAAGACGAGCTGGGCGGGACCAGCGAAGAAGAGCTTGGCAGAACCAGCGAAGACGAAGAAGAGCTCGGCGGGGCCAGCGGAGACACTCGTGGGCTGGTTTCGACTCGGGACCGGTAACTTCCCAGACACCGGTAGATCCCCTCTCTCCAACACAATCCTGTAGTGTCTGGGAGATCCATAGGGCGCTGGTACTTTGCCCCGAGCCGAAATAGATGGAGGATTGCCGCGTCGTGGAGCTCCGTCACCGAAGCGAGCCCGCAGAATTCCCCGGCGAACTCCACAAATGAGAGATCCCGCCGGATAAGGGCGAGAACGCCGGCGGCGAATTCCATCGTCGTTTGCGGTGGATTATTCTGTCACGGTACACGGGGATCCAGGAACGAGGAGACGAGGATTCTGACAAACGAGGTATTTAATGAGAGACAAACGGAGGAGAGACAGGAACACAGGTAAGGACATCTACGACTTAGACACATGACATTAACAATAATCCACAGGTAACATTGGGTAGAACAGACTTATATAGGGAGACATAACTGGAAACACCTGGGACACAATCAAGACACAGACGAAGACTAATCAACTAATGATGGGGAACAGGACGGATCAAATATGGGTGAGGAGACGAAGGCAGAGGAAGACAAAGTCTGACAGTATGTGTGTTTTTTAAAAAGGTATTTACTTAAATTAAAAAGGGGAAATAACTTGACCAATGAAATTGTTTCTTTATTAATACATAAAATTAAAATTTAGCAATTGTATGGCAACTTGGCAAGCTTTTACATCAATGTTGTGATAAGGGAGAGCATGTTGGGAAGGTTGCAACACACTGACAGCCATGATAACTATCTGGACACATGCTATGCCTGTTAAAAGCTACTAAAACACTTATTAAAATGACATGACTTTACAATGCTTCACCAAACAGTTTAGACAGTATGACACAAACTATTGTTCTATTTTTTTAATAGAAGAAATGGTCACATGTAGTTGCATATTGCAACTGTCTCTTGATGCAACAATCTCCACTCTCTCCTATTTGTTTGCCAAAACAATACTAATACATTTTTATTGTTTACTAAATATGTTGTCTTTTACTATTTAGGTTTACTTTAATTAATTATTTTGTGTTTTGCTGTAACAGAGGTGAACATATAGGCTACCCTGACAACATATTGTGTTATAAATAAATGTATAATAATGATTTAATAATACTTTTCTAATAGCGTTGGAAATGGACAGTAAGATTATTAATCCATTGTACATTCTGGTTTACTCTCTCTTAAACATCTGGAAGGTTTACGTAGGCCATAGGCTACATATCTTTTTAAGGAATTCGTCTGTTTTGAATAATGGAGCTTGTGTCTGTTTAATCTGGCGAGAGACAATTCCGTCAACAAAGTGTTCTAGGTTAATGTTTGACGAAACTTGGCCTGTATAAAGGTGAAAAAAACATTAGGCGATAGTTGCCATTGGGATGTGAGGGGCTCATTCCCTGCGCCTGCCCCCTTTTACGTAATACTTCTGCTCAGACATTCGACCGACTCGCGCAGATATGAAGTCTGAAGAAGTTGACAACATCGAAGAATTAAACAATTTACCTGTTGATTCTATTCGGATTGCACCGTATTTGTCTGAACTCAAACAAAAAGCCGCCGCAGAAGCAAGCATTCGACACTTGAATTTGACGGAGACTTTTTTGATACGGTTTCTGCAGGCGAGAGACTTTGATGTGGCACTGGCGCTCAAGGTTTGTAGCACTACTATTAAACGATGACTGAGCTCAACTGATGTTGACTTGTAAAGCAATCCACGTGCTTTCTGGAGTGATAGTGATACCGTTGGTGGTATGTGATTTGATTAGCAATAATATTTACTGGCGACAGGCCCACTAACAAACGCACTTCACACAGTGTATGAGTCTAACCGGTCATTTCCGAATTATAGCCCATTATTATGCGAATTAATTGTGTTAATATTGTGTTTTTATATACTTAAGTTTATTTAAAATGTAGCCTTATAGCCTAGACTAGAGGCAGTTTTCCTGTCTCTTCAATGTTTAGTTAATGTAAATGCATGTAAATTTCTGGCTTACAAACATGTTCTTTTTTAAGTGTAGTTATTTAAGCCATACTAACATTAGCTATTGGACTTACAATAATGAATCTACAGTTGATATTGCATTCAAATGTCAACCCAACCATAATCAATGTAATGACCAATGCTTATTTGTATTCAGTGTTATTAAGATTTGTCCCAATAATATTCTTAAGGTAAAAAACTTAGCTGAGACATATCATTGCTGTTGTATTTTTTATCTAAAGCTTTTGATTAACTATCATAAATGGAGACAAGAATGTCCAGAAATAACAACCGACCTGAGGCCATCATCTGTCATTGGACTTCTGCAAAACAACTACCATGGAGTTTTGAGATCACGAGATGATGCTGGAAGTCGCGTTCTAATCTATCGGATTGGCAAGTACATACACACACAAAAAAATGTAAACATCGTTTTGTTCTTTATAATGGAGAATATCACAAAATGTTAATTGTTTTTAGGTCAGTGGAACCCCAAAGAGTTCACAGCTTATGAGGTTTTCCGTGTGAGCCTCATTACATCAGAGTTGATTGTTCGAGAATGGGAGACTCAAAGAAATGGACTCAAAACCATTTTTGATCTCCAAGACTGGTGTTTCGGACATGCCCTGCAGATAAATCCTTTCTTGGCAAAGAAGATAGCTGCAGTGCTTACAGTAGGTATCTCTCTCCTTCAAAAAAGAGTAGGGGTGTTATCCTGGCCAAATCCGCCCACTATCCTCTCACCATCATGGCCTCCTAATCATCCCCATACACTGATTGGCGTCATCACTCTGTCTCCTCTCCACCAGTAAGATGGTGTGTGGTGGGTGTTCTGGCTCACAATGGCTGCCGTCGCATCATCCAGGTGGAATGCTGCACACTGGTGGTGGATGAGGAGATAACCCCTTACTATGTAAAAGCGCTTTGAGTGCCTAGAAAAGCGCTATATAAATGTAACAAATTAATTATTATTATAATGGTCCATTAAAACGTTTTCATGAAAAATTTAGAAGACATCACTTATTCAGATTTTTGAAGAAGATCTGACTTTAACATCCCTCTGGAAATACTTACTTATCAATGTCATGTTTTTTTTTGTAGATACTCTTTCTTGTGCCTTTCTTTTTCTTTTCTTTAAACCTTTTATTATTACTAAAAAACCTGGAGAATACATTAATACAGTTTTGATTAATTTAAAATGAATTGAACAAAACATCAAATCTGTTTTGCAGGACTCATTTCCTTTGAAAGTACGTGGCATCCATTTGATAAATGAGCCTATTTTTTTCCATCCCGTCTTTGCTATGATCCGTCCATTTCTTCCAGACAAAATCAAACAACGGGTTAGTCACATTTGAGTACATATTTGTGGAATTTTAAGGTGATTCACTTTAATTTAATATATGTGTTTTGTTTTTATTTATAGATTCATATGCACGGGAGTTCTTATGTCCAACATCTCAGCGATTACTTTCCGAAGGCTATCCTTCCTCCTGAGTATGGAGGAACCGGACCCCGCTTAAATGAAGTGTGCTGTGATTGGACGGAGTACATCATGCAATCTGAAGACTATCTCTATAGGCTCTCTATAGATTTAGGTGGAGGAGATGCTTCTTCTCAGTCATCTGCCAATGAGTGATTACAATGAAGGTATCTCTTACCATGTGCTCTTTGTGCTAGATGATGTAACACATTCTGCTGGGCAGATTACATACATTCCTTTTAAATCAGGATAATATTGCTGACTTAAAGTAATAGTTCACCCAAAAATGTAAATGTATTCACTCAGGCCATTCAAGATTCACTACTGGAACAGATTTGGAGAAATGTACAGTCAATAGGTGCCATGAGAATGAGAGTTCAAAGAGCTAATAAAAGCGTCACACGGTATTCCACAAATAATCCACGTGAATCCAGTCCATCAAGTAACGTCTTTGGAAGCAAAAAGCTGCATGTTTGTAACAAATTGATCAATACTTTTTTAAAACGTCAAACTGTTGCTTCCAGCTAAAATAATAGTCCTCTATCCATAATATTGCTTTCTCCATTGGAAAAATCATCTAATCTGAATAAGGAGAGATATATGCACAGATCAAGGTCTTTTTAGAGGTAAAAAAAAGTCCAAAACAGTTCAAAACAAATTCTTGGTGGATGGCCTAAGAGTGAGTACATTTTCGTTTTTGGGTGGAATATTCATTTAAATTGTAAAGCATATTAGTGTAAACATGTATGCTTTAATTATATTATTTTACTTTTTCTTTACTTTTTTGACATATTGCACATTATCTAATGGTGCAGCTGTTTAAATTGTCTCCTAATATTCCAGACTGGAAAAAAAATGTAAATTCATATTTTTGAATAATGTGATTGTATTGAATTCATAGCTCACAGACATTAGTTGCAAGTACATGATATACAGTACCTCTGAAGATACAATATAGCATCAGATATCAGATGTTCTGTTACCTTTAAAAGAAGGATTCCACTGTCACTTGTCAATAACACAAGTAGTGTACAATGTTGTGCATGACTGAAATATCCAAGTGCCTTTCTTCTTTTCCTTGTGAATTGTCAATGCTTTTATTGTTGTATTTTCATAACTATGGACATAACTCAGGATGTTACATAAGTCTCTGTTCTTCTGGAAGTTTGACATCAATCATGAATTGCTTCATTTTGCTCTTATGTCAAATGGTGTAAACTGCAGCATGTATTAACCTTTGCTGCATTTTAAATAAACAAACAGCTGAAGACATCCTTATTTAGGGATTATAAAATAGCACTTTGGTCTATTGCCTTTTGCTCTTGACTCTTAAACAAATATAAAAAGAGACTACCTTCCTGGAACTCTTTGTGTTTACAGATTTCCTCAAATGTGAATTTCTGAAACCATGTATATAATCTATATTCAGTTTGTTGCATTATTTCGGTCAGACAGTGTGTCTAAAGACAGTAGAAAATGACTGTTTTACATTATTTAATTGTGCTCTCCTCACTTGTTATAGAACTATGACTATTACTTCTGTATTTTTTGTTAATTTAATGTAAATTATCACAATGATAAAAAAAGATATACACTGACATATTAATACACAATGTACAACTCAAATAAACTTGGCAGCAAAACAATTGCAAAGGTCATTGTGTGAAAATCTTTCCCCAACTGATTTTTGAAATCTGAATTATCTGCAAAATCCAGTTGGTTGGCTATGGTAACTCCATTCCTTGCTTATTCTTAATGTATTATTTTTTTAAATCTAAAAAAATCTTATTGTAACCCATTATCTTCATAGTCAATTAAATTGTAAGATAAAAACAACAAGGGGATATATCATTACAGTTTTTCTCAATTGCTTAAACACATTTGAAATTATGCCTCTTTTTTTGCGACTTCTAACTCAATTCCCCAAACGTCCTATATTCAGGTTAAAATGAAGCTCTCCACTCAAAACAACTCAATCTTGCTGAGTGCTTGTGGTACTTCCCATGCGTTTTATTTCTTAATTTAATGTACTGTAGAGTACAGTAAAATACCGCAAACAACAAAAATAATTATTCTGCCCCAGCATCCCGTCTGTGGTCTGGGACAGGCCAAAGAACCTCTTCAACATCACTGGCTATAATGGCCCTGGCCAGGCAGCAGGGGTAAAATCCTTTTGCATGCCTGATCCAACCCTGCACGCATCAATCAACTAAAATATATGAGACAGATTGTCTTCTTGGCCTTGCCCTTCCTATTCCTCTTTATCTTCCATGTTGTCATTCTCCTCCTCATTCTTCTCCTCCACTTCCTCCTTCTCCTCCTCCTTTCCGTACTCCCTCTCCACCTCCTACTCTTCCTTCATTTTTTCTCTACTCCTTCTCCTCCTCTGTGGTGTCCTTGACCTATTCCTTCACGTCTCTCTGGATCCATTGTTTCAAAACTGAATTCAGTTTTTCTCAGTCGCTTTGGTGCATTTCTCGAATCATCCTTACTGTTATATCCTTACAAAGCAGTATTTCTCAAAACAATTCATACAAACAGCACCACACAATGGATTTCAAGCAAAAGCCTGAATCTTTAGTTCATCTCTCAAAAGTAAGTATTTGTCAATGAACATATCAGTTCCCATCAGAATGAAAAGTCCTTGAGTCGTTGTTTACAAACAAGATAGTCAAAATGCTTAGTCATGTTGTCAATATAACAGTGCACATTTTGATGTAAACTATGGCAAAAGTTTGGATGGCAGTCAGTGTATTGAAATGCAGAAGGCTGCACTTCTTGTATGCCGTATATATCTATTTAAAAAGTGCAAATTTATGTATGTGGGATATTGATTGAAAAACACTGGATAGGATTCACAGTTACTTATATTAGTGGCCTGGCCAAAAAAATATAACATACAAAAACACATTGCAACGTCGTTGTGAAATAGAAAAGAAAATGTAGGCACAAAGGCGAAAATAAAATGAGAAAGTCCATTGTCAGAATTTGTAACTCTTGTGTTGTCCTCTGTCTATATGGTTTCAAATTGAAGGTTCATGAGATGTACCTTTTGAGCTATTTCAGAGAAATGGGTTGTCATTGGTGGTTGATCTATATTCTGTTCATTAGTGAAAGTCATGATTCACATGAACAATTCATGGCAAATTTATAAAAAGTCTTATAAAATATGTTGAAAATATGCTTGACAGTTTATGACAACTAGATCAACCATTTTGCATTTAACATAATGACTTATACGATGAACTAATGACTCAAGGTTTGAGGAATAAGACTATAGCACAGAGAACTATATAATACATCTTGAGCAACACGACAATAGTAACTGACAATGTAGGAAAATGCAGACAATTGTGCACCATGAATGTACCAAAGCAATCGCAACTTGTTCAAAAGAATGAGAAACTTTCTTATGATGTGCACAAGTGACTCGATGATGTTGAGGTTGAACAAGCAGTTTCAAGATATTAATTTCTAATCTGAGAAATGCACCAAAGCCACCGAGAAACACTGTAAGCTGACGTTGGACCTTATATCTAGCCATCCAAAGCTTCTGTGATTGGTGTGTGATACATTTTGACTCCTTTTCCACTTGGGTGATGGTGTGCTAATTGAGCTCAAACAATACTAAATGCTAGTGCTTTGTGTGTAGAGTTTTGCAGTAACAGTTCACCAAATCTGACTCATGTGTCAAAGCAGGGGAATAGTGTTTATAGTTTAGGGAAATGGGTGTGCTGTTTTAAAAATGGCGTTATGGTTTCGACATTTTAGTTCAAATGCCTGGTTACAGTGTTTTAGCAATCGAGAAAAAACGGCAATAGTAACAATAAGAATGTCATTAAGAAATCATTTAAAACCACAGTTTTGTTGTCTGGTTTTAAAACTCGAATGTTCAATCTCCAGGGGAACCATGATTCTTGCCACTGTTGAGAAAGGGCCAATATCCTATGTTTATCTGAGCAACTACTATGTATTTAATACATTCTGTGCACATTACGCAAGCAAATCACACTATAAAAAAGCTCCTGGCAATGAGACTGACACAAAGAAATGACGACTTTTATAAACTAGTTCTGTAAAGAATATTGTTGAATATAGTGAGTCTACGTTTTAGGCAATAATTGCACGCCCTCTGCTGGTAAAAATACAAAATACACCATAACAGTTTTTATTATTACAACGTCACATTAACCAGCAATATCTAAAGCGCTATTGTGAAACATTACATGGTGACAACTGCCACTTCAGAGTGTATATATAGGTGAATGTATCCTGAAGATTTACACTGTGAATTACAGTGAAGCCCACTTTCTCACACATGCCAAATGGTGGGAAAGGGACAGGGTTCCTACACCTACTTTTGTGCACACAGCTGCAAACTTTAATCCTGCCTGTAAATTCCTGTTATAACTTTCTGGACTTTTAATTTTTGCCATGAAAACATGTGGGACAAATGATTCCTGTTAAACTGTTTCATCACTTAGTGAGGGTTGTTAGAAAGGATCAAAATAGGTTTTACTGTTACACTGATCTAAGTTAAAGTTAATCTTGCTTTCTAATTTTTTAGTTACTACTATGATTGGCATGCATGCATATGTATGGCAGGAGGTTAGAATAATTCAAATTCAACAAAAGCTTTTGTAGGGTGAAGTCAGCTAAAATGGGCCACATTTTGGTAAATGACTTATAATACCATCAAATAAGCTATACATGAGATCTAATGATATTCTTGTAAATTAGCATGGGTCTCCTAAATATATTTTTTAAAAAATTGGGGAAAAAGTATAAAAGTTTTACAATTATGAGAGTTTAGAGTATCAGCAGGTACCTCCTCGAGCCACTGCACAACATTCAGGTAAAATGGGCAATATAAAACAAAGAGAACAACACAGGTCATTTCAGCTTAAATCATTTTATTTTTAACTGTAAATTAACACTATTGTCTTTAGTGTGCCAAAACAACACCATAAATGTTAATTAAATAGAAAGCTGAATGAAAATGTAATTAAACAATGCAATTAAAAATGAACTGGTCATGTTGTATAGGTGTGTGTTTCTGTGCATTGGTGTCTTTTGTGTGCATGTATGTGTGTGTGTATGCTTGTATTTGTTTAAAGACTGTTAAGATTTTGTATGGATGCATATCTACAGTAGGCCTATGAACCTATTTTCACCCTCAATATCTGTGGAAAAGTGTGTGTGTGTGTGTGTAGGCAGCCCATTTTACTGGCATCTTCCTTTATTTCTCTTTCTCTTCTCGTCTGTCTTTTTCCTGTCTATACTTGTCCACCTTTACCATACTGTGTGCAATGCAAGTTTTTAAAAGACTGGTACGATTTTGCATGGATACATATCTAGGCCTATAAACCTATTTTCACCCTCAACCTGTTTTTACGATTTTGCATGGATACATATCTAGGCCTATAAACCTATTTTCACCCTCAATTTCTGTCTAAAAGTGTGTGTGTGTGTGTGTGTGTGTGTATACAGCCCATTTTACCTGAAAACTAAAAGAGATATGATGCTACAAACTTATCTGGCCCATTTTACCTGATAGCCCATTTTAGCTGACTTCACCCTACACTTAAATTACAGACAAAACTTACTTTGAATAATTAAATTAAATTCACGTTTATTTGTATAGCGCTTTTCATGATACAAATCGTTGCAAAGCAGCTTTAGAGAAAATGAAAGATTCTAGTAGAAACTTATCAGTGGTTACTATGTCAAATTATTATGTTTTGTTCTACAGTTTTAACCTCATTTAAGGGTTAAGTTTCACACTACTTACTACAGTCACTTTAGGATGAGGTGGACAAAAGCTCACCGTTTTTGGGTGTTCATTTCACCCCTCACAGTATAAAGCATTATTATGACAAACTCGGTTGAATGAGTAAAATATTTATTAAAACTAATGTAAGTGTGCAATTGAACTGTTTCCTTCATTGTGAGTTTTCTACAGGCTAGTTTTGCAAGTAAATTGGAGACAGAAAATATCTTACTTCCAGAGTCCAGACTGCAGTAATTTTGCAAATCACTACCTACGCAAGTTTTATATAGGTCACACAGAACACGACCAAATCATTCGACCGTTATACGCAACGATAAGAAAGAATTATGATAACGTTGTGCATTCCCCGCACTGTCACTGTGTGAAAGGACATGGATTGAATCTCGCGATAATTCCAACCTTCCATCTTGCCACGTTCTAGTGCTGATAGAAAAAACAGGCAAGAACTGGGCGGTCTTAGCCCGCAGGTATCCACACGATTGAATAAGTCATCGACCACTGCTCAACGATTGGATGATATTTTAATTTGCCCCGCCCACAACGGCTTTTTCTGGACAGTATTGGTCGAAATTCAGTCACTCAAAAGTGGGACGGGCTGCTATGGGCCTCGGTGTATGAAGGCATAGGGATTAGATTTTTGCAGGGCATCAGTATCAGAGCTGAGACTAGAATCACAGTCAATTTATTACAGAACAAGAAACGTCGAAAAACTCTGACTTGCAATGGCTAAGAAAAATATAAAGGTACCAGTCAAGAAAGGTGCGTATGTTTACATTTTGTCGTCAAAAATACGTGCATTTCTGCTAAGGCCTGAAAGTTAATCGGGCGGCAAGATTGATTTTTGTTTATCTAATTTAAATGCAATGTGTAGAAATTATAAACAAGTAAAATAAATAGAATGATCCCAATAGATTGTGTCGGTTACAGTCGTAATATGTAAACTACGCTACCTGTGTTACATTGTAACCACAAACAGTTTTTGAATCGTTGCTACATTTAAGCGAGTAAGAACCTTTCTGTCTGAAAAGGGGGCAGAACGTATTAAATCCCACTGAACGTGTCACTTGGAGAATTGGGCGAAATTGTTGCAGAACTTCGGCATGCTTTTAGTCGTACTTGCACGAGTGCCACAAGGCCTAGGTTACCGTGCTGTTTGTTAATTCCGATAGCAACAAATGACCTATATTTTCAGATAAATGTTTGCACATCGCTGGAGCCAGAGCTGCCCCAGCGCGAGCTCTTAAATGCTCACGTGTCAATATTGGGAGAGCGTGGGAGGGGTTACACGTGGCCTCTGGGGTCCCATGTCCCCACACACTCTGTAATTAAAATGAAAGTCTGCCACACTGCAGGACCTCACTGCTGGTTAACAATGTCCGGGCCTGGCGTTGTGTTTAGCTATTGTTATTGACTTTAGTAATTGCGTGGTTATAATGTAAGAGTGGTAGATTAACTATCGGACTGTTGGAAGTATATGAACCTCTGTCTACAGTGAAATTTTAGACACTGGTGTATAGATTTATCATATGTGCTGACTTTAAACTGTAAAAAGGTTAATAATAATATTAACACTGAAACTGTGTGTTAAATGTTGCCTTACCTTTAAATAGGTTAACTGTAAGTTACCTTCCCAAATGCGATTAAAATACGTATTTACTGGAAAATATATGCAGTTATACTGTAGAAATATTTTCTGTTATATTAAAATTTTGCATAATTTAGTGTTATGTGTTATGCTGTTTGTCAGGGCCTCGGTGCACTTTCTATTTATGTTTGTTAGCTGCTGTTCATAGTAAAGCCTGTTTTGTTCATGGAAAAGCTTAATTCATCATGTGGCCGCCTTTTATTTTAAAAACGTATTTATTATGGTGGTTATCTCTATATTTAGAGCCAATAAAGCAGACCAAGCAGATTTGAATAAATAGTTATGAACTGTATACCTGAATACCGGAATCAAATGCTATCATGTGATGCTTGAAAACCCATCACATTTTTACATGGTTGATGGTTGGTGTGAGTGAGGTGGCACTTGAACCTCCATTTCTTATTTGCTGTAAGAATTCCAATTCTCTCCTATAAATTATTACATTTTCTGGTATTTATACATTATGGAATAGTTTACCTGTAATGATAATAATAATATAGAGCCACACCCATTTAAATATCTCCTGAAGATTAACGGTTACAAAACCACTATCCTTCGACTGATGCATTTATAATGCATTGCTTTGTAAAGTGAACTCAGCTGTTCATAAAGTGGTGCAATGCCCTCTTTTATCAATATCATATGTCAAAATCATTGCTTTCAGGGAACATTTCAGCTGCACAGAGTAACTTGCTGAGTGCCACAGAAATGGTAAAGAAATGACATGTCATGAAGTGCTTGCATTTTGTTGTTTTGTTTTTTTCCTCAAGCATTTCTCCGTTGATTCCACTGTTCTGTTCAAATAACCTTGCATGTTTGTTTTTCCAAGTGCATTTAATTCAATGCAATTCTCTGATATATGTGGTTGTGCAGAACATATTTGATTTGATTTTGGTAAATGCAGTGCAAACATTTCTCACAATATTAAATGTACTGTTTCATGCATAGAGTGAAGAATGTATTTATTTTGTGTGTGTTTAACAAGCAATACTATTCAGTCCAGATTTTCTTATGGATGCCAGTAATGTTTATATATATATTTGAACTCCCGTTGTGATATCAGACAACTTACTGGACTTTTAAACCAGTGTATGGTCTATTTTTCTAAAGCAGTGTCAGCTTGCTGGTCATTCAAGATTCCAGTCGGGGGTTATATGCTGATAAGATCACATAAGGGGTTAATGTCCAGGGATTGTTCCTCTGACCAGACAGGAACTGCTTGCTTTACACAGTGGGGTGTGTAGGTATGACTGAGAGGGTAATTCAAGGCATATTCCACTACAATGTTATGCAAGCTAGACGATGGACATTGTGTACTACAAAGGCATAGTTTGAGCAACGACAAAAAGCAGTGCATGAGCTACAAAACGAGTTTGAAGCACTGTTTTTCATGGCAAGTATAAATGGGGGAGGGGAAGACGTTGATTAGGTCACAATGGCAGCCATTTGACTACGTGTTGATTTAGAGACGAGTTGAGGGGGTGTATCTTTTCTCCAAACTTTGCATGCAGCTTTGATAGCTAAACGATTCAAATCCACATCAATGCAGTTTTAAATATTAAAAGTCAAAGATTTGGGGCTTTGGTTTGTATTAAATGTTTGTGTGTGTATATATATAATACTGTATGTATATGTAAGAAATTTATATATTTTTTTTTTGGCAAATATGCTGATCAAAGTTTGCAACATAAATGTTTTCATAATTGAAATATAAGACATGTTTCCTGCGCATCAAATTTAGCTGAGTAAAGAAAACCTAAGCTTTGCCAACACAGGAATACATTACATTTTGAAATGTATTAAAATAGAAACCAGTTATTTTAAACTGTAATGATATTTAACAGTTTTGACACTTTTTTGATTACATAAATGCAGCCCTAGTGACCACGAGATATGGGAGATCTTTAGAGTAAGTGATATTCTTGATGAGGATAGAGGGTTACGGAAGTACATCACAGTAGTTTTACTTTGCTGATAATGTTAGTTTGATGGAGATTTTTCTGTTTTAGCCATATAGCTAGTTTTCAGAAGCAAAAGCCACCACTAACATGTTTATTATTTTACCAAGAAACTCGGGAGACCGGTTCTTGTATGGAAAATAAATAGCTCTGTGGCAGGAGATTCACTTGCCAGGATTAAATGCTCCTCTGCCTGGAGGGTGGGAAACGCCTTCCAAAGTTTGATTTGGAGTCATTAAAACGCATGTGTGTGGCGAAGCAGTGTATCCTCCATTGTGTGCTACTCTTTTGTTAAGTATAGTAATTTGGATGACCAATCAGCTTTTTCAGCTTTCACATGTGACTAAGGACAGCAGGATGGAGTGGGATTTGCCTCTACCCTTTCGTATGAGTGCTTGAGATTTTCTGGCTTTCAAGCGGACAGTTCTAAAAATAATCCATTTGCTGGTCGAGTTCCATATTAAGTTCCGGCTCAATCCACAAGGAACAAAAGGCAGGAGACCTGCTGTTGGACAGGGGTTTAGGGTAGGATTGGGGTGAAAGAGGCTCACTTCTTCACCACGTTGCTTGGAGGAATGGGGGAGCCGAATGCAGAGGTCAAGGTGGTAAATGAAGAAACTGGTATAGTATTTTTATGATTTAGAATAACCTTTTATGACGAGAGATGACGTTTAATAAATCATGGTGGTGTGAGAGAAAGCCTTAACATTTGGAAATGAATGTAATCATATGTAATACTTTATTTGCATGGTACATTTGTATTTTGTGAATATGAGCTGCAAAAATTGTATTATTTTGTTTTTGGGTGAGACGGGGGAGATGGCTTAAGTACCTTAAATGTGTTGTTGTAAAGTTTTGTTGTGCAATCAGTTTATATATGCATCTGTAGAAACAATAAAAATATAATTTATTTTGTCGTAATACTTTAGTGCTACTATTACTAATGTCACTGTTACTAATGTTTGTAGCATGTGTGTGCGCCTGAACAAATGTGTGGTTTGACCTAGCAGAACATAGCGGACAAAACACCTGTTCATTCTTCCTACTAGTGCAGATGTATTTATACCACGGTACCATGAGGAGTGTCAACAGACATAAGAATAACTGCACTTTTTTAGACTTTTGTCACCTTGTGATTACTATAGATGTGATTTCATGTTGAATATTGGAACATCTTAGAGGGAACATTTCATTTGGACCAGAAATCCCTTGGATCTTATACAGCATTTGAATATAGAAAGAATTGATTGGTCTCCAGTATTTTTTCAGCTTTAAAGCTAATGTTACATATAACTTGTGGGCTTGAGTGTATACTTGTGTGAACCGTAATACTAAAGGACTAATCTCACTTTCAAAGTCATGGTTTAATTTTGAGCATGCATTCCTCGTTCACATGAGGGTTTTGCAGTGCTGCATTGATTTGGTTTTGCGAAATGAAAATGTTTTATATTTATCAACTTTTTTTCTTTATTTCTTCCTGACATTGTATGTAATCTGATTGTTTTATCCTTCAGAGGCCAAGCCACCGCAGGCACATAAAAATGGAAAGAAGGCTGATGTTGGAGGAGGAACCTCGTTTTTCACCTGGTTCATGGTTTTGGCTCTCTTGGGCGTCTGGACGTCTGTAGCTGTGGTGTATTTTGACCTTGTTGACTATCAAGGTGTAATTGGTGAGTCTTTAGTTTCTATAATTTTATTGTAAATGGTTGTAGTTTTAAAAATACTTATTACATAAATGTAATGTCATTTTTTTGTATATCTGGCCTTAATTTGCATGCAGCCAAAGCAAAGGACTTGCGCTATAATCTTTCAGAGGTATTACAAGGTATGACATCTGAACCAGTGAATAGAATTACCACCATAAACCTCAATTTCTGTGAACCTCTCATCTTCAGTTACAAAGTAGGGAAGTGAAATTGATTGTTAGTTCCATTTTAGTGTCATTTTTCATAATTTAATATAAACGCACACTACACTTTATATAAATGTACACTAAAAGTTTAGGGTCAGTGAGATGTTTTGAAAGAAGTACATTTTATTCAGCAAGGCTGCATTAAATTGATCAAAGTGATAGTAAAGACATTTATATATTTCTGAAAGATCATGTGACACTGAAGACTGGAGTAATGATGCTAAACATTCTGCTTTGCTGTTGCAGGGATAAATTACATTAAAATAGAAACCAGTAATTTTACATTGTAATAATAATAGTTCACCATTGTACTGTTTTTACTGTATTTTTTAAATGCAGCCTCTGTGTGCATAAGACACTTCTTTCAAAAGCTTTAAAAAACTGACACCAAAACTTTTGGACTGTAGTGTATTTTCTAATCACTTGAATTTGATAAAATGTTAATGTAATTGTTTTTTAGTGACTTCTTGAGGAAAGTTGTTATAACGGTGTTACCATGCAGGTTTATTTGCTACGGTATTCTATCAAATAGTACAAGATTTCTTGTAATACTTTGAACTAAGAAATGTCTTTAATCTTATTTTAAATAACACCAATAAGAGCAATTTAATAGCGCTATTTGTAGGACCTTTAGTTTCATATAAGGCACAATGAATTATTCACAACCCATGTAATGACTAAATGAGGTTCACTTTACTTTACTAGGTAAACTCGTGTCCTATGATGCTGATGGTGATGGAGACTTTGATGTGGAAGATGCTAAAGTACTACTAGGCAAGTGCAGTGATTTCCAATTCAATATTTACCAGATGATGTTTTGCATGACTGACTTTGGTTCACTTTTGTGCAGTTTTGAATTAAATCAGACAGATGCACGTGCATGGTACTTTCATCATTTTGTTCAAACAACATACCATTTTGGAGAAGAAGTGATGAGAGGTTATTGCCTTATTGCATGAGTTTGTAAATTAGACAAACTTGCCAGTTTTACATTTAAGGCAAAGTCATGTTGTAAGGAGATTAAAAAAAGAGATTTATTTTCTCATTTAGCATGTAGTTTAACTGATTTCACAAGTAACTGAGCCGTATCAAAAACCCCATTAGTCCTTCCCACGCATGCCCCCTTTCACCTTTACTCCATCTTATGCTTTAATAGCATCTTTACCCTCTTTTTTATAGCACTGAATCCTTATCTACTAAACATTGCAAACCAACACCACCCTATCTCTATTTTCTTGCTCTCCCACTGTTCTTTCTTTCTTTCCCTCTCTTTCTCTTTTTCCTTATTCTCCCGTTTGCGTAGGGCTGACCAAAGATGGCAGCAAAGAAAACTCAGACTCCTTTGAGGAAGTCCTCGATATATTAGCGGAAGAGGGCACTGATTGGTTTCAAGGTTTCTTCACCTTCCTTTATGACATTATGAGTCCTTTTGAAACGCTAGAGGATGAAGAAACTGAGGCGGCAGCGGAGGATGTTGATGGCGCGTCACAGACTGAAGGGGTTCAGGGCCAAAAGACATGTGTTATTTCAGGCCTTCACAATCAATAGTCGTGTTTTCTACCGCAATTGTGACAGAAGCATTTTATTTGAGGAGGACTTGCTCCTTTGACGGCTTAATTTTTTCCTAACACTTGAAGAAATATTTTGTTGGGAAGATCGCCAACAGTCACTTTGGGACCTGTGAACTCTTGAGAAGATGATGTCATCATGAACATTTACATATTTGTAAATATTGACCTTGTGTAGTTTATGCTTCATTGCAGCTCTTTTGCAACGGCTGTTTCCAGCTACTAATATTCTATTTACCTTTTTGCATATGACCTTAGTGCTGTAAGTTGAACATATCACCTTTACTGCATGCCTCAGTTCCCTTATATCATGAACAACAGTATGTATTTCTATTTGAGTCTTGCAATTTAACACTGAACATGTGACATTGTTTATAATCTGATTATCATTATAATTTCTCTCTGTCTTTAGGATCTGAATAGCCGTTGAGCCGTTTAATATTATTACAATAATTGCATTTTGGGGTGATTAGCAAGTCAGCAACTCAGCGGAGATGGATATTTTTGTTTTATAATTCCTTTAACCTTTTTTTTAACTGCTCATTACAGAATAGGCAGTTTTATATGACATTGTCAGTTGTTACGTTATTTTTGTTTCTTCATTGTCATGTGAGTTGCCTTTGCTCACCTCCATCAGAGATTTAGAGAATAATGATAGCTTAGATATACAGTATGAATATATCTCACCCCTCTTGCAGTATTACCTCAATTAACAAAATTCAGGTAGGAAATGTGTTCTATGGTCTAAACGGATGTGTAGCTGATTTAAAGGGTTAGTTCACCCAAAAATGAAAATTCTGTCATTAATTACTCACCCTCATGTCGTTCTAAACCCATAAGACCTTCGTTCATCTTCAGAACACAAATTAAGATTGTGGATTCGGATTTTTGATTAAATCCGAGAGCTCTCAGACTCTCCATAGACAGCAACACAACTGCAATGTTCCCAGGTCCAGAAACGTAGCAAGGACATCGGTAAACTAGTCCATTTGACATCAGGGGTTCAACTTTAATTTTACGAAGCTATGAGAAATACGTTTTGTGCGCAAAAATTTAAAAAGTATTTTACATGAAGCGGAAGCAAATGCATGTGTCATGATACTTTTTCCGCACTACTGCAGACTGGATGAGGAGGAGAAGAATTGTTGAATGAAGTCAAAAACAAATGTCATTGTGCACAAAGTATTTCTCGTAGCTTCGTGAAGTTATGGTTGAACCCCTGATGTCACATGGACTAGTTTACTGATGTCCTTGATATGTTTCTGGACCTGGGGACATTGCAGTTGTGTTGCTGTCTATGGAGAGTCTGAGAGCTCTCGGTTTTAATCAAAAATATCTTAATCTGTGTTCCGAAGATGAACAAATGTCTTACGGATTTGGAACAACATGAGGGTGAGTAATTAATGACTGCATTTTTGTTTTTGGTTGAACTTTCCCTTTAATCAATGGGTGTCAGTTCAGGTATTTCATCAGTTCATCAGCCAAGAACTAGTTCAGTGGCATGTGTAGGAAACGTCTCCTGAACCCCAGAGTTCTGTAACCGTCAACAATCAGTTCCTACCTGCCAATCCAAAGCACCTGAAATGGTGTGCCTGATAAGTAATGGTGTTTATATGGCTCCTGTAATACTAGGAGGGAATTGAGAGGGCTATGAATGTGAATGGTCATTTTTGTATGCAAAAAGTACTGTATGCAGGAATTATTTACAAAATGGCTGCTTTTGTGTCTGGAAGTGTATTTTGAGAAAATTAAGTGTAAGAATTAGAAATTTAGATTAGATTAAAAAATACCACTTATCACAATTATACCTTCAAATATTTCAAGTACAGTTTAAGTGTTTATTTTGGTAAATTAACTATTCAGATCTTTTGGTTTAATTATTTTGCAATTGTTGCCAAATGTTGTCAGTTGTTTTGGATTTTTAGTTGTTAATAATATTGCTTATCCTCAATTGGTGTACAAAAAGCCACTGCTTGTAGACAGTGATTTTGGAACTTTTTTTTTTTCCAACATTTTTACAGAGATTTTCTATCAGAATTATTTGAAATTGTTAGCCATCAACCATTACTTGTTTTGCAGAGCATTGCGTATGATGACTCAAACAATAGAATCAGGCCAAACATGGGTGAATGCGCTATATACTCTCTGACATCATTAGTGTCAAAGAAATGTGTAAAGAAGACCTCATTGGCAGGACTTAGGCATACATTGTACAACTGGTTTGAGTAGCAGTCAATGACTTTATTTGTCGGTCTCATTTAAACTAGATGAAAAGAAAGAGGATTCCAGGAGAAAAGCAGGTATTTTGCACACTTGGTCTGAGTGCATGCAGCAGACTAGCCTTTAGTGTGGTTTGGGATCTTGGAAGTCATTTACTTGATCAACTTGTTTCTGTTTGCATGACTGAGGTGACATGACATATTTTTAGCTACGTATCAAGTTTCTGTTTAACCGAAGAGTGTTTAACAATACCACCTTTTGTAGTTGGCATTTTGAGTCTGCATGGGCAATGATGACTTGACAAACAACTACATGCACATGTAAGTCTTGTGTATACTTTTTCTAGGCTATTTGCAATTAATATTGGGGAACTGTTATAAACATCCTAAATATATAATGTGTACAGTAGTGATTCTCAACCTGGGAGCCAGGCCTGTCTTGGGAGACATTGCAGATTCCTAGGGAGCCACAGGATGATTAAATATATATATATATATTTTATTTTTTTTCTAAGCCACAAATTTATTGAAGCACGTACAGTACAATCACATACATTTTTTGTCAATTTATTTAATATATCAAGACAAAAATTTGAAATTGAGTAGCTTTTTGTTGGACAATTGGGGGCTGTCAAGTTAAACACGTTGAGAACCACTGGTGTGGAGGATATCACAAACATACTAATGAGGGAGTTCTGATGTGAAATGATTTGCATCATTTCAACTAATTGCTGTGTGGCTCGGTGTGTGTGTAGTGGTAAGATTTAGTTACCGTGATTTACATCATCAAACAAAGTCTCTCTCCAGAGCTTTCACACGCCAAAGATGTTGGATTGAAGCTAAGGGAAGCTCTGAAACAGCAGCTCACCATCATCCACGAGAGAGTGGAGGCTAGGAAGATAGCTAAATTGGCACTGGCGGAAGTGAGGAACATCCTAGCCAAAGAAGAGGAAGAGAGGACCTTGAACCATATCAGGGAGGAGTCGGAAGCCAAGGCCTGGGAGAGAGCTGAGGCTCGACTGAAAGAAGAGGGGGAGAGAATAGAGAAAGAGGATGTGGAAAAGGCCATGGAAAGAATTAGAAAGGAGAAGGAGGAAAAAGAGAAAATGGCAGAAGTTGAAGAAGCAAAGAAGACCAAGAAGGTGGAAAAGGACGAGGTGAAGGAAAAGCCACAGGCTGAAAAGAAATCTTTTGAGAATGCCGTTGTTGATGATGCTATGAATGCTAAAAAGGTTGAGAAAAGTGGAAAAGGAAAAGAATCCAAGAAGGCTGCAGCTAAAAAGAAACTGTAAGGCAGCACATCAGCTACTGTTAGACCGTTTTGTGTAATTTGTTAACATCTGGCTGAATTTGATCTCAGGCCATTGCGAGTCTCCAGAGACAACCCCTTGTAGACCGAAAGCAAGACCCTTTGTCTCTGTGAGAGATAATCAGTGATATTAATCAGAACATTCAGATTAGTAGAAGCAAAAGCAGAACAAGGTGCTATAGATGCCGATCGTCATGTGGAAGTTCTTTGATTTCTCTTAAAAAAATTCTGTTTTGTTTGAGGGTAGGATTTTGGTTTATTCTTACAAAATATTAGCTCTAGTGTGAGATTTCTACATTGATGTTCCTCTGATTTTGTTTATTTTATTATAAATACAACAGGTAATGATACTTTACTAAGAGAGAACGTTCTTGTGTTATAAATAAACTATATGAATCCCTTGATTTGTTTTATCCGTGCCTTGAGTGCTTTTCTTTTCAGTGTTGATTATTACAAGAAAAACAAACAGTTGTATTAAAACTGGACAAGTATACATGTCTGTTCATTATTAATATCTATAATCTTTTCCTTTTCCCTCTCCTCTGTTTTCCTATTGGTCTGTTTCAAATCTCAAACGCATACCTTTGTGCCTGTAAAACAAAGGACAGAAAAAGCTGTAGTGCAAAAGTAAACCAAAGGTCACAAGGTTGCTATGAAAATCCTTTTTTGAAAGTGTAATGCTCTTCATAGCAGGCTTGTTTCATGTGACTGTATTCTACACTTGCCTCATGTATGCACATCCACATGTAAAATCCTCAGGGCTGAAAGATAAATCCACCATTGAGACCAGTGAATCGGTTGAGGGAACCCACGCTGAACCCGTGGAAGAAGGTAAAGTAGAATCATACATAGGAGTATTGTGCAATAAATAAGGGTGCAGTGAGAATTTGTTGATGCCTAGAAATATCTTTGTAGGTCAATAAAATAAGATGCAGGGTTTTATAACAAATAGACATTTAAAGTTATATGCAGGTCAGGAAAGTAAATGTAAAAGTTACTGCCATTGTTACAAGATGAAATTGCCTGACCCTGAAATAAATACATGCATACATAATAACAATTTTGTAATTTGTCATTAAAACTATATTTTTTGTACATTTTAAAAGTATATGCAAAAAATAAGATGAATATAAGCATTACACATTTTTTATTGCAGGGGAGTTGGCCTTATCTAGTGAATTATTAAATATTGTGTTCATAAGGACGGTGTTCTGTGTGTGTGTGTGTACACACACACACGTATGTGTATATGTACCACCTGTGTACTATGTAGAAATCATTCAGATGGGCATTTTTATAACTGAAATGCCCGCCAGCGATGAACGAGTCTTACAACATACCTCAAAAGTTATTGCATAACATGACATGAGAGTAGTCGCATTGATCCATTATAGAAGACTTGTATAATTGAGCTTCAAATCTTAGTAAAGCATTTTTGTACAAGCGTGTTTTAGGACAGATGAATAAAGGCTTTCAATCCAGAAAAACAGTCCGTTTTCCTTCAAACCAAGTTTATTAGTTTTGTTTCTTAATCAGCTCCTGAATCTATCGTGGAGGAAGAAATCCAGGCCACTAAAGTTGAAGAAGCAGCTCAGCCACCACCGGGTATGGGTTTTATTGGGTGTCCTTTGAAATTACAATGTGCAATTGTTGTTATTTCTTTATTCCTACATATTGTGATGTATAGCTGTATGTATGTATGTATGTATGTATATACTACAAAAGGATCCAGTATAATGCGACCAAACCAATGAATTGGCGCATTCTCAAAGTTCTACACATCACATACATTGGCACCTACAAATAAGAGCATAGTACAATCTATTTAAAGGATTTACTATAATTGTTTTTTTTTCTCCCTTGCAGAACCAGAGATTGTGGAAGAGGAGGCTTTTCCTGTGGAAGAAGATCCTCTGGAAGTAGACGAAGAGCCCACTCCTGTAGAAGATGAAGTAGCTGAGGAGGAACCAGAGATTGTGGAAGAGGAGGCTTTTCCTGTGGAAGAAGAAGATGAAGTAGCTGAGGAGGAACCAGAGGTCGAAGAAGAGCAAGAAGTTCCTGAGGAAGAACCAGAAGTCGTGGAGGAAGAGCCTGAGGTTACAGAGACCGTTCCAGTTGAGGAAGAGTCTTTTGAGGAGGCAGTGGAAGAGCCTGCAAAAGAGGAAGAGGTCATACCATTTGAAGAACTGGATGAGGAAGCTGCTCCAGTGGAAGAAGCATTTGAGGAAGTGTTGGAGGAAGAGGCTGCATCAGTAGAAGAAGTAGTCGAAGATGCACCACTGGAAGAGGCAGTAGAAAAAGTAGTTGAGGAGGTTGCACCGGTGGAAGAAGCAGTGGAGCTAGTGTTGGATGAAGAGGTTGCAGCAGTGGAAGAGACAATAGAAGCAGTGTTAGAAGAGGATGCACCAGTGGAAGAAGCTGTGGAGGAGGTTGTACCGGTAGAAGAAGCAGATGAGGAGCTTGAACCAGTAGAAGAAGTGGTGGAAGAGATTGTACCGGTAGAAGAACCAGATGAGGAGCTTGAAGCGGTGGAAGAGGTTGTACTGGTAGAAGAACCAGATGAGGAGCTTGAACCAGTAGAAGAAGTGGTTGAGGAGCTTGTACCAGTAGAGGAACCTGAAAAAGGGGAGGAACCCGAAACAACAGAACCAGAGGAAGAAGCAGAAACACCCGAAGAGACCGAATCAGTCTCTGTAGAAGAAACTGTAACAGAAGAAGAAGAGGAAACGGATGAGCTATTTCAGGAAGATGAGGAAGTACAAGACTTCACATCGGAGGAAACAGAGTTTGAAGCGGAGAATATGGAAGAAGAGGGTAATTCTTTGTTTATTTTGTGTTTACAAGTTCACTGAGATGGTTATTATACAGCAGCAAGAAATGCAATCCAAAATATCTTGTTAAAATTATAGAGTAATTACAATAATGTGGATGGATGCTAACATTATCTGATAATATCAGATACTACACAGAGATAACGTGTCTGTCTTGTTACAGAAGATGCAGCTGCTGAGGAAGAGCAGCCTGAGGAGGACGTAGCGGGTTGGTAATTCAATTTTATGTTTATATAAAGATAAAGAATTGGACGATTTCCTGATCTGTACAGAAAGTTGTTGCATCATACGTTCTATGCTCAATGTCTGTTTTTGCTTTATGTCTTCATCTTTGTCTTTATTAACTTATAAATGTGTTTATTCATTTAACAGAGGAAATTAACCAAACAGAAGAACAAATTGAAGGGGAGCATACAGGTAATCACAATTTGTCCATTGATATTCATTTTCATCACGGTTGAAATTAATTTTAATTTAACTCATTAAGGATGTTTTTCTCATGCAGTTCACTTCTCTCTTTTCTTAGTTTTGCTTTGAATTGTTTCTATATTTTTTAGAGCTACTGCTTTTTCCTATATCTTTTATTATTAGATTTGCATGTCTTTTTATTTTCTGTATGTAAATCTTTGCATATAAATATGTCGTAAAGATGCTACAATTGTGTGTTCAAGAAAGTCTTTTTAAGGCAACTTAGTTCTCCCAGTAACCATATTCATAATCTCACCAAAATCTGACAATGTTACCATAAATTGTGCTTAAGCTCAAATGTATACAAAAATCAGTCGAAATAAAGTAAATGCATAAGAGTAAATAAGCATTCACAGATGTGCGAGTGGACTGTCTCTGCCTTATACAGTATCTGCTTCAACTGAAAACAAAACATCATACACCCGTTTAATTGTCTTTAATGGTGAAAATTGTGTTTTACAGAAACATAAAACATTAGGCAGTATGTGAGATGCGGAGAGGACCATCACCACATGGCATTCCACTGGAAGTGTGCAGATGCCAATTCCCACCATGGAGTAAAAAAAAAAGAGAACGCTACTATTTCCCTTTCATTTTCTTGTTTGACATTCAAGTCTGTTAATTGATAATTGAGTCTCTGTGTACAAGTACACAATTATTTAAATGTTTTATCAACTTTTGTTTGGTGGTTTCACCCTTTTTCCTTTTCGAATCCCTTTTATGTAATTACATACAAAGCTTTTTCCCTATCCTCTAACAGATGTGAAGTAGCTTTTTTTGAGTGATCATGGATGATAGTTTGGTTGTAGTTTCCTATCCTGTTTGTACAAACACCTTCATGTTGCTTTGTAGCTCAGAGATCTTCACATTCTACTCTGCACTGAATTCATCAGTGTTTCTCTCTTCATCAAATCTGACGTTTTGCTTTAATGTGAAGGTACTATGCAAAGCTGCACTGATCTTTCGCTATTCTTACCCTTAGGTTTTGTACTACCAATATGTATTGAATCTACATTTCCAATGTTGCATATCAAGGACAAGTTTATGCTGGCAGGTTAACCAAGATAATTGCTATGTGAACTGTGTATGGAGTGAATGGGCGTGCATGTGCATGTGTGTGTGTCTATTTGAAAATTCATGTTCAACTAGGCGAAACAATCGTTTGAGCCATTTTTCTCTCTAGTGTGTTTTCATGGTGTTTTCTTATGTGTTTTCCAGCGTACAGTCAACATTTGAGTACCTCTGTTGATATTTTCCTCAATACTGTAGCTGATATGCTCAGAGGTCATTTTTAAACTCATTGCCCCCATCCTTTTTTTTAATTTACACTTTTGAGTTTACACTTTTATCAGCAAGTCCTGTTTCTTAGGCTCATGATTTGACAAGCTCTGTGTTTCAGGTAGACACTCCAGCTGCTGTGCAGTTTGCGTATGACAAACAGTGTTGTTTGATTGGGTGTCTTGTGTAATAACTGGTGAATGATGCCCACGTCAATTTGGAGCAACCCACTCTACACAATGTTTTGTTTTTATAGCAGGTTAAAGATCTTACCTAGTGCTTTTTGTGGCACATCATAAATCAGTATATGCTTATTAATTTGTAAAATGTCATGCACTGCCTATGTATTGACTTCATGCATGGGTGCATTTATTCTGGCCCTTTCAATTGTTGCAGGCACATCTGTAAGAGTACAACACAATTTTGTTGTACATTCAAAAAGAAAAATTATGATTGGTAATTTTGTAACTTTAATATTATAGTAAGTCAAAAGTTTGTATTTACTATTAATATTTTCATTGTTTATATTACAACACAATGTAGCTTTCACCCTTGATGCAGAGTAGTTGGTTAAGAAATTGAAAACTTGCTTGATTTTTTTGAAGGAAACCCAATCCTGGCTCCTGAATTGTTTCACTGTGGAATATATATATATATTTTTTTTGTAATGTTGTTACACTGTGGTTTTATGGGGCCTGCCAGAATAGATGTTTTTGTGATAGACTTTAGGAAATACTGCAGATAATTTCAAAACAATAGTTTCATAACATATACAGGTGGCTGAAATATAGTTTTTAGGTTTTCTTTTTCGACAAAACTAGAGGGGTTTTTGGACCCCTAACACTTAAGTTAATGTGAATTTTTAAAGTGGTATTAACTTTACAAAGTAACAAACTTTTTTCTATTTTAGTATTTTTGAGGATTTCTTTTATTTAGGATTTGACATTTTATAGTTACGTTGAATGAATTTTAAGTGTTAACTTTTCAAAGCCATATGTGAAAGGTTGGATATAGCAGCCTTAGTACAGGCTGTGCTTCAAAGGACAGACATCTCACAACCAGCAATAACACCATTTGTGAAGGGAGCATTTCTTTTTGAAATCCAGATATAAACAGGTTTACTCGAGGCTTTCTATCCAGAGGTTTACATGAATCCTGCTGTATAGGCTAACTCATTTTAAGTTATTGAGGCAATGCAATTTTAGGGAGTTTTGGGTGACTTTTCACAGGTATGTAAACAACTAAATGTTTTGATTGATTGCTGCAATAAAGTTTGGGTACAACAAGATCACAGTATTCATCCTTTTTCTTGTAGTTTAGGAAAAATCTATTCCAATACAATTAAAACCGCAATAAAAAATACCTTTTTTTTATAAATTAAAAATTATTACTTGGGTTTTATTTATTAAGATTAATCTGTTAAAACCTTGAACTCATCTTGTATTTTGACACCAGGATGTTGAAAGTAAATACTACGCATGCGCAGCAACATACAACAAATAAATACAATTTAGCTAGTAACTAAGGTATTTAACAGAACATTGACATGTATAACGTTAGTATTTATTACCTATTTAAAAAGGTGCAGAGGATACTTCATTGTTTTCTGAAAATAAACAGACATGTTAGGGTTAATCTCGTTTGGTCCTCCAAGAACCCGGAAACAACAATCTGACAGCTTGACTTCATTTCGCCCGTCATTGGTAAGGATTCGGGGTTCTTCTTATTTTTTTTAATCACATTTGAACATGTTTAAAATTTAAGCATATATGTGCATTGATCAAAATGCGTTGTTTGCATAATATTTTTATATATATTTGGCTTTAAGTTACTATAAATGGTCAAGTAAGGAAAGGAAACAGATTTGTGCGGCATCTTCACTAAAGATTAACGTTAGCTAGCTGTTAGTCATATCATGCACATAGCCATATCATTATTTGCGATGAACACGTAGGCTCATGGACCATAAAATGATTTAATAGTGACGGTTAAGTACCGTCATATATGACTGGGTTTCTGTTGTCAGCTAACGTTAACTGAAACCGTAACTCTCCAGTACTTTTCCATGAAATAGGATGCTCGGCATTCATACAATTTCATGTTTCAGGTGAAGAAAAGCTAATATATTACAATTACATAAGATCAAATTAATATTGTAATTTATTAATATTCAAATATCGTTCATCTATATAGATTTTAAAATACGAAAATGTATAGTAAAATATGATTACAATTCATAGTCTGAACATAGAGTGAATGAAGTGTACACCATTTAGGCTATTGTGTAAAAATACTTTATATTGATCTGAACAAAAATTAGGAGTGTCCTAAGATGTACCTTCATTTGTAATAAAATATGTAAAAATATGCAAAATATTTTTGTAATACAAAAAAGCTAAGTGTAAAATTAGCCTCAGCAAGACAGTAACATGGTGGAAATGACAACAAAGAATTTTGTACCAGCCATCACTGTTAAAAAGGAACTTAAATGTAACAGATAATATAACAATTATTAGATAATAATATAATTCAGGTTATACTGCTATTTTGGTTGAAACTAATTGCCATTGTAATTTTTTGTTAGGGCAGTTGGAGGCCTATTTTTAGGAAGAACACTATATAAGGAGTGTGTGCAGGGATTAAGGGACTGCCAGCAAAGTGGTGAACATATGGAATTAATCAGAAAAATAAACTGCTTCCTCAAACAATATAAGGTTTTAGACAGCTTTTATCAAGTGCAGCCTGTTCCAGCGTTCCTGTAGCTGAAGTCTGAAATTGATGACAGTAATATGTTTTTATCAGATCAGTCTGACCAGAAAGAGGGTCCTTACATAAAGGCACAATGCCTGACCGTTGGCAGGATGCCATGGACCATGCTGTGACACTGGCCAGGAAAGCAGGAGAGGTGAGATAGCATCATTCTTTTTTTAAATAGCTCTTGTAATTTGTGGTAATTTTTACTAAAACCTTTTTATCTCTATTGTCAGATTGTAAGGGGTGCTTTGCAGAATGACCTGAAGATCATGTGCAAAAGCTCTTCTGTCGACCTCGTCACTAAAATAGACCAGAATGTGGAGCAACTCATTATTACGTCAGTGAAGGAGAAGTTTCCTGAACACAGGTATTTTGTCCTTCATACTAACACAGGGTCAGAAGACCTTTACACCTTCTTCTGCACCCAGTATAAGTTCCTAGATAGGGCATATTGGATCTGAAGTAAAGGGAATAGACCAACACTGCTCCTGTTTGTTTCAGTTTCATTGGTGAGGAGTCAGTGGCTGCGGGAGAACCTTGTGTTTTGACTGGAAACCCAACATGGATTGTTGACCCTGTGGATGGGACCACTAACTTTGTGCATGGGTAACTTTGTTTTCATTTTATTCACTGGAGCCCAAATGTCTCAGACCACTAATGAAATTAAATAAAAGCTAAATGCAAAAAGTTAAAAGGCAATTAAAAAAAATATAATAATAGAAAGAAAAAACAATTACATTGAGAATAATTAAATATTTAAATTTCTTAGTTACACACTATTTTATCAGCTTGACAATTTTAATGACATAGTTAATTTAATCAAAATTTATCATAATTTTCACCCATAACTTAATTTTTTTTCCCATAAAACGTTTTATTTTATTTTTCTTACATGTTTATTTTTTTAGGTTTAAATTGGAAGTTAATGTGGTTTTAATGTTTTGTACTCCACTGGCATATGTCAGGAATGCTAAATGACCTAAACTCTTAGTGAGACATGGTATATTAATCAGTTACCTGTTTAATTTTCTTACTTTGAGACTTTTCACTTTTCTAGCATGAGCTATAAAAAACAAATATGCTTTTCTTTGTACAGATATCCATTTGTTGCTATATCCATTGGCTTTGCTGTCAACAAAATGGTAAGCATCATTTGCTTTCAAATGCACTCTCTTTAATTTTAGAATAACAAAGTGACAGCACTGGTAATAGATCTTTGCGCGGCGAGATGAAATCGGAAACTGCCGCTCTGCTCCCACTTTGTTTTCTTGCTCATTTATCATGCCTTTGGAAGGTTGCAAGTTTATCCAGTGGGAAGAGCATCTATCAAACACATCATTCTTCTGTTGCAGTTAGAGTTTGGTGTGGTTTATAGCTGCATAGAAGACAAGATGTACACAGCTCGAAAAGGGAAGGGTGCATTTTGCAACGGACAGCCGCTGAAAGTGTCGGACCAAAAAGGTAACCTTTCTTCTGAGCATCCTGTGTTTGCTTGTTGGCAATCATCATAATTCTCTCTAATTGTTTCCAAATCATTAACAGAGATTAACCAGTCAATCATCGCTACAGAGTTTGGCTCTAATAGAGACCCTGATGCCGTTGATAAGATTTTATCTAGCATGAGGAAAATCTTATGCCTGCCAGTTCATGGGTATGTGCCAGGTTTCTTTCACACACAGCCTCACTGGAACAGATTTGCCCTTAAATGCATTATTATCTAATACTATGTACTCTACCATTATACTGTAATGTACATCAACAGATATCTCTTGAATATTAATTCAGTTTTCATTTTAAAGGATACGTGGCGTTGGATCTGCTGCCATCAACATGTGCTTGGTAGCATCTGGTTGTGTCGAGGCCTATTATGAGATTGGGATCCACTGCTGGGATGTGGCGGCTGCGGCAGTCATAGTGTCAGAGGCGGGAGGGGTTCTCATGGATGTTGAAGGTAAAGACAGCTCTTTTAAGTTGTTACATCATGTTTTTTTAATATTAGTTAGCTTCTATTTTTATACGTTTGAGTTTTAATTTGAGTAATGTTGTTATGTGCTTCTGACATTTCTATTAGTTTTTCCCCTATTATATTTCATTTATTTTTATTTCAGTCATTTTAGTACTTCACTTTAAACTTATTTTATGTCAGTTAGTTGCCAATGCAACGTTTATAAGTTTCTTATTTTATTTCAAATTACAATTTTTTATTATTTCCATTTCAGTTAAGGATAACGCTCTCATACCAATATAATTTCTCCAATTTTGTCAGTGGTTTGGTTTTCCAAAATATATTTTAAGAAATGACTTTGTTTCAATGAATTTGAATAGGATTCTTGTGTATTAACTTCTTGTGTATCAACTTTCGCAAAACTGTCCTCAGGTGGCCCGATGGATCTGATGTCTAGAAGAGTTTTGGCAGCTAATAACAACATAATTGGAGAAAGAATCGTTAAAGAGATCGAGGCTTTTTCAGCTGTTAGAGACGATGCACCTGTAAACCCTATCAAATAAACCTGGTTTTGAAGAAAAGCTCCTGCCCTATTGAAATCTAGTACATTTGAAATAATTTCAATATTTAATTTTTATGTTGTGTATGATTTCTGTCTCACAATGTAAAAAAAATCATTTTAGTTATGTTGTGCAAACGTTAAATTACAAATGACAAGTCAATATACAAGTCAATATTCATTGTCATTAAAATATATTTAAAGCTTTTTACTAGGAATATTGTATTTTATACACAAGTGCAATAAACAACGTAATAATGAATAACTTGAGACACATTTGTCTATTTTTGCTCTGCCTAAGATAATTTCAAATGATGAAACAAACTTTTTTCAGTAGAAAGTAACCGAAGCCTGCTATACGTTATATATAACTTCATATATATTTATGGTGTCATTATATTACGTAACAGCATAGTGTAAGCTCTTAATGTTAGGTTGCTTCTCTCCTTTGGTCACATGCTGCTATATTATTTATAATACAACCAAATTCCCAAATAAACCAGCTGTTCCTTCCGATCTGCTCTGAACTAAAATCCGAAATTATAATTCTGTAAGTCTGACCAGATCACCATACAAATCGGATAAAGACAATGCTTGTGTTGTGATTAAGACTATATTTCCCTCATGCTCGTAAGGCGGTACAGATTAGTCTCTGACACCAGATAAGCTTTGTCCAGATCAAGAAGTTGATTTTTTTGAAAAAAGTTGCTATATTCGCCACACTAAACTCCGAACGCCACACAGTAGTGTCGTTCCTGAATGAATCAGTTGAGTAAATGAATCAACGACTCGCTTGCTGAAAATACACACACACGCCAGGATAGGTGTTAATTGCCATGCTACTTTGTAAACAGAAAACATGAAACTGTGAGAAAATAAATGTTTTATATTCAGTTATTCACACAGTAAAATAACCATATCAGTAACATAACCTCTCACACATCTTATGGATCATGCTAATACCCATTTCACAAGGGCCAAAAGTGCAAACTTGTGCCCAGTATAATGCATATACTGTATAAAGCCAATTTAATACACTATTTATATAAAACAGTTAGAACAAGTACAAGCAGATCCTCACTGCCAACAATTATAGAGAACTTGAGTAGTTTTGAAAGCCACATGCTTGTGTGTTGTAAATATATTATGTATGATACAGAAACTTCAGTGCTCATATTGTAAAAAGGGATAAAATTCCTGCATCATTGCTGGTTGCTCTGCTTATTCTTAAGCAGAATTTCTCTCTGGCATTACATTAAAATGGTTTAGTGCTAAGAAATACATTTTTCTTCATAATAATGTATTGAAAAACAATTGGGCTGAATCCAGAGATGTCACTATGTTGGTGTTAACAATGACAGCAGAGTTGCATATTAAGTCTATGTGCTCTGATATGCTCTTCAATCAGTCAGCAGCAGTAATTGCAGGGAGTCCTCAGGAACGGCCCGGCTCAAGATGGAGAACCATGGAGCTCCAGCCGCAGGAGAAGAGGGCGACGGTGTGGGAGGAGCAGCTGCCAGCAATCCAGTAGCTGACCCGCTGGTCAGACCAACCCTCTGTTTTAGGATCTGAAAGGATAATAATAATAATTTATGTTTATAGAGCACCTTTTCAACACCCAGGGTTACTTTACAAAGTCAGGTTTAAGGAACAGAACCAAATAAACAAACATGAAAGCACAGTACACATACCAAGGGCTGGAAGTAATATACAGAGGTTGCTTACAAAGTTAGGTTAGAGATACAGAGAGGATTTAGATAAACATGTCCATAACAAGATACAATTTACAGACCGAGAACAGAGTAATATTCAAAGAAAAATAGCTTTTTGAAGGAGAGAAGGGAGGATACAACACTTAATATTGAGAGAGTCACTTTGAAGGTCACATTAAAACTATATGCAATGTATAAATCTCAAAATAATTACAAATGTATAAAATATTTAATATGTAATATTTTAAAATGTAATCTCTTTAATGGTACATTCAGTAGTTTGGTGCAGTTAACCCTCCCCACCATCACCACCACCCAAATTGTTGTGTAGACAACTCTATAAAACGTACATTTACACAAAAACAAGAGATGGTTAACGCTCTGATTGAAATGACTGTTATCATCTCAAATAACAGGATTTGACAGTTAAACAATACAGTGCTGAAACGATGCTTTATTTTACAGACTAACCTGCCGAAGTCTGTCCTCGTACCGTTGATCTGGTTCTAAAGGTTGCTTGTCTGGGACTGGCACTTTCCAGCGGTCCATTTCTGCCCTCAACTCTACACCATCTAACAGTACCACAGGGTCTAATGCATTGTTGTTTATTAGCTCCACCAGACACTCTTTATAATGTACCCTAAAAGTGAGCACAACATTTAAGAAAATCGCTTGAGTTTGTTGTACTTATGGAAGAACATATTTCAGTGAATGATAAAGAATAAGCGTTCCTTACGTGCAGTAACCACTGTACTCTGGGAGAGCTGGCCGTCCACATGGCTCCTCCTTCACAGCTACTGATTCTTGTAACTCCATTACACCACAAATACCTACAAGGGACACATAAACATGTACTGTATTTCAACTGCACTGCGACACATCTAAACTAGAGATGCAGTGAAATTTATTTTGTAATTTGAACACCAAAACTGAACACAGTCAAAATGCTAATTAAATGTAACCGAATCTATTTCGGCGGAACCAAAAGATTGATATGTTGGATGAAAATGTTCAGGTGCCGACATTTTGGTGCATCATTAATCTGAACATACAATATTCACACAGAAGATGTACCTTTAGAGTGTCTCCCCGCTGTATTTTTTGGGATGAGCATGAGAGGATGTGATACCCCATAGTGCTGAAAAGATAAATAAAAGTAGTTTAGCCAGTTTAACTGTGGCAGGATATAATGGTTGCTTCCTGTTTATGTTAGACTACAGTAAAGAGGTCTGTCACCTGCAACAGGGCCCGTAGTCTCGGGACACTCCAGTCTCTCAGATGATAGAGGCAATTTCGAGGGTGATGAGCATGTAACCCCTTAGCTCCGCACTGGGTAGAAAAATGACAAGCCTGCAAGGACAACATATGCTCATTAATTGATACAGAGCTCTGTGGTAACTATAATGACGACTGCTGAGAGAACTACACTTACAGAGCCTTGTTTAAATGGCTGACTGCAGCCTCCGCAGAATTCATGCTGGCACTGAGTGCATTTGAAATGCAAACAGCCTCCTCTGGCCAGGAAGAAGCGGAATTTGCATTTTGGACAGTCTGAAAGGAGCAAGGAGAGCCTTACAACCTGGGAAAGTTCCAAAAAGACACTTTGAACCAAGAACCTTCAGGGAGTTTTTGTTTTACCTATTTTGTTCCTGCTGAGGAGCTGCTCCAGCTTTGAGTTTTGGTATTCGGGGTTGTTGAGTTGCTCCCACTCTTTGAACTTCTGGCACGAGATTCCTTCATGCTGTGGAGCCCACTAGACAACAAACACCCAGATCAACAGCCTCCATCAATATGAGATTACAAGGACTAGCACAATGCAGGGGCTCAACAGTAAGAATTGTTTACTTGTCTGCACAACAATCTCAAAGACCCAAATTCTACTTTTATTTCGAAAATGTTTGTTCAATATGTCCCAGAATCTATAGCATGTATATAATAATGTTATAGATTTTAGTTACATGTATTTATATATATATATATATATATATATATATATATATATATAAAAACATTTTTAAAAGAACAAGGCTGCAATTATTTAATCAAAAATAGTAATATTGTAAAATACTGTTACAATCAAGAAACATTTCTTATTATCAAAGTTGAAAACAGTAAAGAAATGTCTTAACTATTATTTTTAATCAAAAGTTCACTTTTGGTAAAATCGTATTGGTCTAACTTTTGAACAGTAGTGTAAATATGGGTTTTAATTCATTGCTAAGTTAATATTTATATGAAATATTGAGTTTTGAATATCTACAAAGTATATAGCTTACATCACAGAACTTTGCATGACAGCTAAAAACCTCACACTTATGTTGGAAGACTAAGGCATATGATGTAAAGCATTGTTGTTTGTAAAGGTAAAACATACCGGCCTTTTACATTGAAAGCATGTGCTTTTCCCACAGCTAGGGCAATCCACCCTCAGCCGTTCTGCTTCATGAAGGAGCCCAAAGCAACACTAAAAAACAAAGACAACTTTACAGAAATATAAACGGACATAAATCGCTATCATGGTCAGACCTGAAATTAAACTGTAGAAAATATCTGCCAATAACAGAACTTACATGTGCACACCAACGGAAGTTGGGCATTTCCTGCAGTGCCTGGTCTCTGAGCTTCCTCTGGAAGAGCTCATGGATCTGAGGGTCCAAATAATACCTGATCTACAGATACAAAATCATTTACAGTTATTAATATTCTAAATTCAACTTCATATGGTCCAAAAAAAAACATGTTTGGAGCTCCACACCTGTGTGTCGAGTAAGCTGAAGTATTCCATAGACTCCTCCCTGCGGCCTCTTTGTACATCAGGAAGATTACAGAGGGGACACACAGCATGTACTATATTCTTCTCCTTAATGACAGAGGAGAAGTACTTCTTAAAACAGCTGTCACAGAATGTGCAGGAGCAGTGTGTCATGGTGACCATCTGAAAAAAGAAAAGAGAGGCAGATACTACATTTAGGAATGAAAGATCGTTTACTGTGCATTAGCCACATGTGTAAAATAATAGGACATAACTAATATCAGGGCTCAACAAAAAGGATGGTGGCTTTTGACTTAGTACCAGAGAGAGAGAGATTTATATAAAATGTGAAATAAAATGTAATGGCCCAGTGAAATATAACAACAAGTCCTGAAAAGGAATAATAATTTAATTATATTATAATAATCAATAATATATATTTTTTAAATAAGTAACTTATGAGCACTAAAGCTGCATTTATTCTATTACAAATACAGTAAAAATGAAATTTATACTGTTAAATATTGTTAAAATGTAAAATACCTGCTTTCTATTTTAATATATATTACAATGTAATTCATTCCAGTGATGGCAAAGCCAAATTTTCAGCTGACATTACTCCAGTCTATGGTGTCACATGATCCTTCAGATATCATTATAATGTGCCGATTTGGTGCTCAAGAAAAAAATTGTATTTTCAATGTTATTTAAAAAAAAATTATGCTGCTTAACATTTTTTTGTGGAAAATTTGATAATATTTTGTGACATTACAAATATTTTACTGTTGCTGTTTTGATCAAATTAATGCATCCCTTGCTGAATAAAGGTATTAATTTCATTTAAAAACATTTTACTGACCCCAAACTTTATAACAGCAGTGTGTTAATTACTATCATCAAATAACAATAAAACCATATAATCCATATTAGTAATTATAGGTACATGTGGCTCCATATTTTTAGGTCAAGAACACAATGAATTTATTCTCACCCTGTTGAAGGAAACTTGCTCCTGGCATATAGGGCAATCATGGCAGAGATATTTCAGGGCAGAGGGGAGGTCTCGGCACGACTGCACTGCTTCCAGGACATCTGTGGAGCTGAAACTGCACCCTTCCAGACTCAAGATACTCCTAAACATCTCAGCTTTCTCACCTTGGACACCACCTGGGATCTGACAGTATGTTCTTTGTATAGTGCAATCCTGTACAAAATGAGTGAGTAAAAAAACTTTGAAGGGCTATCCTGATGTGGCCTCCTCTTACCTCCATGTCTTCAAACCTTTTCAGCTGAATAGGAAATTGTTGCTCATTAATGTTAATCACCCTGTCAGGATGCCTCAGAACATGCTCTGCATCTGGAAAAATTAAAACAATTAAACAATAAACCTTTCATTGAAATAGTCCCGGGACATTTTTCTTTAGTGGAGGTTATCAGTGATGCCCCATAGTACCTCTCTGTTGTCTGAAGAGCACCCAGGCCTGGTCTGGCAGTGCCGCAGGGTACTTAACATCCAGAACTTCTCCTCCTGCATTCTGCCTCCGCTGGAAGAAGATAGTGAGCTTGTTCTTCATCTTGCTGGGAGAGACGCCCGCAGGAAGCCTGCTCACCACCACCTTGTGTCGGTCATCCACTAAGCCTGAATGAACTTCACCACCACAATCCTGCCACGCTCCTCCAGCGTCATCATGAACATCTTCTTGAAAAAATTAAGTCTGTTTTAGTTCAGTGTAACATCTGCATTGTGTAATGATTATTTACATGCTTCCCTGAACATATGTTTAATACATATGTTTTTAAATTCAGATAAGGAAAAGTACATCCAGCAACTGGATACCAAGCTCATTTATGTATATTTTTATAGATTCCTGTGTTAATGTATTTCCGACTGGATTTGTGTGGAACATATTTGAGCTGCTTGATTTGCTACTTTCTAGTCCACGAATGATGGTACAGAAAGCAACAGTTGGGTTCCGGATGTGAAATCATATTAATTTTCTCCATAGATAATTGATTTTTAACAATGCCTTATAAACTGTTCAAGAAAGACCTGCGTTGAGCTTTGAGGTCCTTATTCGAAAGTATATGCTATAACGGCATTATTTCAACTTAATTTCCAAATAATCATGGTAAAAAGTACGATTTCCAGTGTAAAACCACCTGACCTGTGATTCTACAAATAAATAGACACCTATCAACAAGCAAATCATGTTGAAGGAACTCTTTAGTGGCCCCCACCTAAACTCCCATGAAGCACTGCAAATTGAATTGTAGTTTTTTCTCTCATTAATGTCGTCAAGTACACAGTATTGTACCCTTGTCTTTTTGTCCAGTTTTCAAAGTTTCTAATGTTGTGATTCACTTGGTAGCTGGTTGGGGTTTGATTCATGGTTTACTCTTTAATGAACACTTTTTTTTATAAAAAAAAAATACTTCTGAACCAAGGCTGCTCAAAAAGTGGGCGATTACCATTAAACTCTTGTTACGAAAAGGATATTTTGATTGTAGAGATAATTTAATTGAACAGGAATCTGTAGATGAATGGTATTTTTTTAGTTGAGAGAAAGGATTTTTTATGGAAAAATTATAAATGCAAACAATGGCAAGTTAATTTCGTCTCAACAACAACAACAAAAAATGTTATACTTGCTTCATGAAGTCTTTAAAAACACTGTTAAATGATGTGTTAATTACCTCTCTCCCTGTTGCTCAACTGGTACATGTTGACAACTCTTTGTAATTGAAGGCTTTTGAACTGGCCGTCTATGTCATCAACATTAGAAGCATTGCCGGTGGGTGCTGAAGCAGAGATAATCCTTAATTAATTAAAACTATTTAAGAAGGTTGTTTTAAAATATTACAGCTGAATAATAATAATAATAATACAAAAACATATTACCTGAGGCAGGAGAAATAAATGGGTTTGTTTGGTGGTTAGCCTCCAAAGATTGTGCACCAAATGTGATCCCGAAATCCAGCAGCTCTTGCGTGTATGATCTCCTTACCCCGCTCATCTCTGTGTCACTGGCTTGATTCAGGTTCATCTGGGACTTTGTACTCTTGGGTAGGCCTAGGGAAAGAAACCTTATGGTTAGCCAGGAATAGAAAATGAAAGTCTGAAACAATGTATGGCACTAAACCAATACATTCAAACATTGTATAGATCATCATGCTTTCTGCTATTTAGTGGTCTACCAACCCACTAAAGATCCTAGATTCACACATGCTCTGATACACTCAGCCGTGGTGATCATTTGGCTCAAACGCTTACAGAGAATTTTTTAAAATAATAATAATATTAAAAAACAACTTAAACTTCCTTTATGAGACATTTTATGAGATGTGTTGCTTTGGCATATAGCTGAAACAAATAAATAATTGTACATATATATATATATTCTATTTATTTCAGCTAGTTGCCAAGGCAACATTTCTCATTTCAACTTGATGTACTATAATAACTGAAAATAAAATAAAAATGAATAAAAAAATGGCATGGACGTATTCAAATATATAAATAAATAAAATGGAAAACACACAAAAATCTCACTAAAACTTTAATGAAAATAACAATGACAACCTAAAAATAAAAACTAATTCAACATATATAAAAAAATATAATAGTATATCTGTAACACTAAATTGGTATATAGAGAGTACTAAATATTTTTTCATAAAACTGAAAATCTGAAGTAGTGAACAACTACTTAGTAGTTTCATGCTAGTATTGAGGAGAAAATCAATGTTTACTGTTGCTGGCATGCTGAAGCACAGATGAGATGGAGGCTCCATGTTGAGCTGTTGACATGTTTTGCACTGAACTGCGGCCTGTATAAGGCCAGCTGCGGAACAAACAAACAAAAAGGAAGACTGAAGATTACATAAGTATCCACTGATCATTAAACAGGAACTAAACTGAGATACTAGTGTCAAATGCTTTTGATAAGAATGACTGAACTGAAACTCAAACAAGCACTGACCTGCCATAGGACGAAACAGGATTCTGTTGAACTACCAGTTCAGCTGGCAGGTGTTTTGCTTGAGAATGTATTGGAGGGGTTCGGACTGGATAGGTGGCAAAAAGAGGAGTTTCACGTTTAAAGGCGGCAATCATCTCTTCCAAAACTATCGACAAGTTTGACCAGCCCTGAAAATCAAACATTTAAATCCAGAGTGAAATATAAAAATGATTAACTTAGTAAGTAAATGTGAAATAACTATACAACTGACTTACAGTCTTCCAGTTGCCGAGACAGTGGAGAAGAACACGACCATTGGCATCAACATTGCTGCTTTTAGCATTGATGATCATGGAGGGTGAAGGGCAGACGAAACACCTGGGAGGGTTTTTGGGATGGGTCTCATGAATCCAGATGCAAACTGGAATGTTGTACGTAGCACCTTTGTAACAACATGTTACATATTTAATGAGGTTCAAAATGCAATTACAAGCTCCGGAAGGGATTCATTATAGGTTACAGAAAAGCTACAGAAACCAGTTACCTTCATATGTTACAGGAACGGTGCCACCCAAATAAACCAACTTCTTTTTATCATTGTTGGGATAGACTGTAGAAAGAGAAGAGAACCAAACTCAGGAAATATACATGCAAGAAAATGTGCACAGTAATCATTACGACTTGGCAACAAAAATGGTATTGAACATAGCTTTGGGAAAAAGAAACCAATTGTGGGTTATGTAGAGCCTTTCAGCAAAATATAAACACTAATTATGACACAAAAAGAAATTCATGGACTTTCATGTTCCATGTTTGCTGTTCTTAAAGTAACATATAGAAGTAACATAAAATTGTTTTAGGAAACAAAAAATTTAATTAATTGTTTAAATTTATAACAATAATCCATGTGATAACTTGCCCTGATCTGACATTAATTAAATTGAGTTAAAATTGTCTTTTGAATTTTGTCTGCATGTACTGTGTGCCCATGAGTTTTTTTTGTGTTCACTGCTATATATATAAAAATATGATATTGAAGTTTCAGTTCAGACATTGTAAGAGTTTTAAATTAAAAAAATGTAATTGGACCTAGTTATTAAAGACAGCCTTGTGACAACTTCCTAATGTGACAAAGCCCCAATTATTAATTCCCATAAAGTGAAATGACAGCTGCACACTAATCCATTTAACTACTGCTTATACTACACAGGTTCACAAACATCTTTTGCCAAACCCCTGGTGTGCTTTCTAAGATAAACTTACCATAATAGTCCACATATAGCTGCAGTTGTGGAAAATCTGCCGATACGTCTTTGATGTCATCAAGCACCTCATTGGCGTAACAGTAATTACACTATTGAGAAAATACAAAGACAGTCATCAGTAAACAAGATGATCCTGATGCACCACAACCTCAACAAGACAAATTTACCATGGTGACCTACAGTATATCACAGAATGTGTACTTCTGTAAAATGTTTACAAATATTTATTATATCTTTTCATGTGACAACACTGAAGAAATTACACTTTGCTACAATGTAAAGTAGTGAGTGAACAGCTTGTATAACAGTGTAAATTTGCTGTCCCCTCAAAATAACTCAACACACGGCCATTAATGTCTAAACCGCTGGCCACAAAAGTGAGTACACCCCTAAGTGAAAATGTCCAAATTTGGCCCAATTAGCCATTTTCTCTCCCCTGTATCATGTGACACGTTAGTGTTACATGGTCTCAGGTGTGAATGGGGAGCAGGTGTATTACATTTGGTGTTATCGCTCTCACTCTCTCATACTGGTCATGGAAGTTCAACATGGCACATCATGGCAAAGAGCTCTCTGAGGATCTAAAAAAAAAAAGAATGGTTGCTCTACATAAAGATGGCGTAGGCTATAAGAAGATTGCCAAGACCCTGAAACTGAGCTGCAGCACGGTGGCCAAGACCATACAGCGGTTTAACAGGACAGGTTCCACTCAGAAAGGCCTCAGCATGGTCGACCAAAGAAGTTGATTGCATGTGCTCAGCATCATATCCAGAGGTTGTGTTTGGGATATAGATGTATGAGTGCATTGCTGCAGAGGTTGAAGGGGTGGGGGGTCAGCCTGTCAGTGCTCAGACCATACGCCGCACACTGCATAAAATTGGTCTGCATGGCTGTCGTCCCAGAAGGAAGCCTCTTCTAAAGATGATGCACAAAAAAAGCCTGCAGTTTGCTCAAGACAAGTAGACTAAGGACATAGATTACTGGAATCATGTCCTGTAGTCTGATGAGACCAAGATAAACTTATTTGGTTCAGATGTTGTCAAGCATGTGTGGTGGCAACCAGGTGAGGAGTACAAAGACAAGTGTGTCTTGCCTACAGTCAAGCATGGTGGTAGGAGTGTCATGGTCTGGGGCTGCATGAGTGCTGCCGGCACTGGGGAGCTACAGTTCATTGAGGGAACCATGAAAGCCAACATGTACTGTGACATACTGAAGCAGAGCATGATCCCCTCCCTTTGAAGACTGGGCCGCAGGGCAGTATTCCAACATGATAAGACCCCAAACACACCCCAAGATGACCACTGCCTTGCTAAAGAAGCTGAGGGTAAAGGTAATCTGAGGGGCATCCTCAAACAGAAGGTGGAGGAGCGCAAGGTCACTAACATCCACCAGCTCCATGATGTTGTCATGGAGGAGTGGAAGAGGACTCCAGTGGCAACCTGTGAAGCTCTGGTGAACTCCATGCCCAAGAGGGTTTAGGTAGTGCTGGAAAATAATGGTGGCCACACAAATTATTGACACTCTGGGCCAAATTTTGACATTTTCATTTAGGGATGTACTCACTTTTGTGGCCAGCGGTTTAGACAGTAATGGCTGAGTGTTGAGTTGATTTGAAGGGACAGCAAATTTACACTGTTAATTTCAAGCTGTACATTCGCTACTTTACATTGTAGCAAAATGTAATCTCTTCAGTGTTGTCACATGAAAATATGTAATAAAATATTTACAAATATGTGAGGGGTGTACTCACTTCTGTGAGATACTGTATACCATTGTTACGACAGCTATTGTGTTTACAAGAAAAGTGTGGTAACCTGGTATATTAATCACCACTGCCAAATAAAAAGTAAACAAAATTACAGAAGATTCCGAAAGGAGATATATCCTTTATAAGAGTTTATCATGATTTCCGACCTGACAGCTACACTAAAATATCTAGTTCAGTATGTCATCCTTAATACTGCATCACCGGTAACCTAATTAGCTTATTAGGTCATGAACAATTACAGTCTGTTAAACCATAGCTGCTTCGCTAGTGTTGACACAGTAAACATACCTCGAGAAGTGTTTGATACTCCAGATCAGCTGTAACGCGCGACATCCTCTAACTTTTACTGCACGAGCACCGCTCATGCATTTAGCGTCAATTAATTTTACAATAAAAGCGGGAAATAATATCAGTTGCTTTTTCCATTGCTTAAGTTTACATGTCATTCAGCCAGTTTCGGTTCTTTTGCTATGAACGTCAATACGTCTCGTTGATACCGAAAGTTCAATGTGGATGCAGAAGTCCGCCATATTGAGTGTGGCAGGAAGTTAACGTTAACTGTTTGAGTTTTTCTTGTCTATTATTTTCCGGTATTTGTTTTTCTATCAGTTTTTCAGCTGAATTTAATTTGTGTTCTAGATAACGGCATGGATACAGGTCAAACACATTTTAAAACAATATTCCTGATTGTCGAGCCTAATGTGGATAAACACCGTCCACTGGTGTAGTAGTAGTAGTATTAGTACCGCTGGATGTCAGTATAACACACACGATCTCTCCATCACTGCACTGGCGTTTCATCTATACACAGAGAAAGAACAAGTGAAGTGTGAAGAAGTACTGAGCGGTTTAGAGTCAATGTAGGTTTATCGTTTATCTAGGTTATCATAGAAAGTCTGTTGCTATTAAGGAACTTTTGTTTTTCTCTCAATTTTATTAAGTTAATTAAAGGAAAATCCAGTTGCTTGTAAATTCATCCTACCACACATTTAGTTTCCAGAGTAAAAATGCACACTGCAATGTGTTTGTATGTGTAATAATGACAAAACATGGAGGCCTATTATGAAGCTACAAAGCTGAAAAGCACAATAAGGAATTGTGTAATAAGGAATTATTTCAAATTAGCCTGTTTTTCTTTTTTATAAATATCTAAACAATTTTGACAAAAAGTTGTCATAAAAGAGGTATATTTTTTTAATTAATCTCTTGCTTCTCTCAGGAAAGGAAAGTAATGTTTCTTGAAAAGATAGCCTATTTGTTGATAACCTATGTCTAGTTTAATATATATTTGAATCTGTTTTGTGGTTTTGGGGGTGAATGTAATGAGATGTTGAGAAAATAGAGTAAAAATGCAATGAAATGGTTTATTTGCCTTTTTAAAACTTTTCAGGTAAAGTTGTAGAACATATTTTATCCCAAAAATCAATAATGACCATGCTTCTTAAAACCTTGTAATTGTATTTCCAAACCAATCTTCCTTCATAAAACAACTGTTCAAACATTATGAGAAAGAAAGTGTGATTCACTGGCCATCTCATGGTTTTATAGTGACAGACAGCATCTAGAATTTAAGCTCCACGTAGTTGGCCAAAACAATCTTGCGCTATCCTACCGAGATAACACAGACTAATTTTCTGACTTATTTCCTATCCTCCAAGTTCATTTTTTGCTGAACCCATGAGGTGACCAGAATACAAGACTGAGTGGGTGGACAGACAGGCCACAGAAAAAAAAGAAAAAGTGATTTATGATGGAGAGGTAGAGATAAGAGAAGCTGTGAAACGAATGTAGTTGTCTCTCAATTGTGATGGCATGACCCGGGTTTCCACTGATGACAATGTCTACCTGCCATGTGTGATAATGCTATAGTGTGAAGGTGACCCCCAGGAGAATGAGCAAGTCCTCTGAAAGTGGGGCAATTCACTGGGGAAATAGATATTCTTATAGATGTTATCTTTTGATTTTCAGTATAATTGCAACTTTATTTTCTTTTAGTTATTCAACCAGATGTTTTGAATATAAATGTTCATTGTATGTTCCCTATATTCTTACTCTCTGAAATAGCCTTCTTCTTACTGATTGATCAGTTACAGCTTTCAGCAGTCAAATATTTCCTATTGTTAGCAGCTGCCCATAACAATTCTACAGATTAATGCCCATTTTTTTTATACTTAACGTTTCAACATGGAATTAGGTTACTTTGTGTGAGACTTCTTATTCATTAGTCACTATAGGTAATAAATAGAAGAAAAACAAATTGCAATTGTAAAAAAAAATTATAAGAAATTAATACATGCAACATCAAGCAACATAACAGAATGTACAGCAAAATAACTGTAAGCAGCTGAAACCGGAAGCATTGCACATTCAAAGGGTGCTCATGTGCTCTGTGCTTATGATAAAAATAACTAAACTGAAACAAGCGCTTCATTTATATCTCTCGTATAACTTCTCAAACTAATTTTATACAAACACAGCTTGCACCATCTCAGTTATTGATCCTGACGTGAAAATGATGTTGTTCGACTTGATTTATGCTGACTCGTAATGAACTATAGCATAAATAATAAAACAATTATTAAAAATCTGTATTTCATGTACACACGTTCATTTATTTGGTGAATAGCTGAATAATAAATACAGTCAGCCATTCAATATCGCAAAATGAATTCCTTCAGGCTCTGCATTGTGGTGTATTTTGAGATAATGATCAACTGACTGTACATTGTCCATTGCATATTTCAGCACATTAAAAATGCCAATGAGCCTACTAACAAGATTGCTTTTTCCAAAGCATTCCAGGACAAAATAAAGGCAATCGTTTCCCAGACACACTCTCAATTTTTTTGTGCGAGTTCTCTGGTTGTAGCATAACAGCTTTCTCTAACCAAGGTGAGATGGTCTCTCAGGTCCAGGCCTCTTTGTGCCACTGCCCTACATCCAGACAATGGAAGCACACTTCGCTGCACAGGCTGTCCATGCATTTCACTTTGGCAACAGCAAGCCTTCTTTGCTATTGCCCCTGGAGTGAATTTACCCCAGCTGTGCATTAAGCCTTGCAAGCCCCCCCTCTCTCATCTCATACATGCACACACACAACCACAAAGTGCGCACACAAGGCTTCATGGTCTTTATTGGTTCAGGGTTAGGCTGTACACAGCTGCTGCGCACACTTGAAGCCAGGCTCAAACAGACCACTGCTGTCTGAGGGCCCATTTGAAAACCTCTCCGAGGTTCAATAATGGTGACATTACTAGCAGCTAAGTCTCTTTGTCACATGTGAAGTTTTCCACATGAAAGTGGGCATGCATTGCACACTCCTGCCTGGAAGAATATAAAAGTCCCGCAGGCATCAAGATCCCTTTAAATTAGTGGGCGTGCAAGACTTTGCGGGGACTGAGAATGCTAGGCTATTGGTCCCGACCAAATAGCTCTAATTAAAACCTGGTGCAGGGTGGAGTGCTGTCAGGGTGGGACTGTGAAGTCAAAGCATTCCAAATGGAATAGACCCCAAACTCCTCTTAACAAGGTTTCCGATCTAGAAGCTTTAAAATAAAGCAGGCAGACAGTTTCATGCATTGATTTATTACATGGTGCACAAAGACAGTTTCTCAATTCAAAATCCACACCTAATGATTGTACCATTTGCCATGCCAGCGTCTGTGGAAAAGTAGTTTAAAAAGCTAGTGCCAAAAATAGGCAATTAAAGAAAAAATCCTACTTGTTCTTATGTACTGCATGTTTGTGTTCACCTTATTTTGCAACTCGGAAGTAAGCTATTTTCTGTGAATGTACAAGACCTCCATTTCATTAGCTGCTCTGCTACTAGAATATTAATAACAATAATAATAAGTGTAGTAAATGGTAAAACTATTTGCACTACAAATCAGCGTGTTTATTAATGAGGTTACAGTTTATTTTCAGGTGTCCTTGTTACAGTGTAATTATACATTTAAGTACTGAGTAATATTAATTAATTACATGTACTTGCTAGGTTTCGTATTAGGGTTTGGTTTAGGGTTATTGCATGTAATTATGCATACTTTTGTGCTAATACTTTAGCAGAGGTGGGTAGAGTACCCAAAAATTGTACTCAAGTAAAAGTACTTATAGAAATATTTACTCAAGTAAAAATAAATTAATAGTCTGAATAGTTACTTGAGTAAAAGTAAAAAGTATCGGATAAAAAAACTACTCAAGTAGTTATGGTTATTAGTTACTTTAGATCAGATACTGCATTTCTTTAGCCTATTTTTATTTTAGATACAGTATATATATACAATTTATGTAATGTGTGTGTGTGTGTGTACTGCCGTTCAAATGATTTTGTATATTTATTTAATGTAATTTATTTCAGTGATGCAAATCAGAATTTTCATAAACCTTTACGCCAGTCTTCAGTGTCACATACTCCTTCAGAAATCATTCCAATATGTTGATTTGTTATCAATGCTGTTATTTTTAGCTTTCTATTCATCAAATAATCCTGAACAAAATGTCACAGGTATATAAATATTAAACAGCAAAACTGTTTTCAACACTAGTAATAAATCAATATATTAGAATGATTTCTGAAGGATCACATGACTCTGAAAACTAGAGTAACAGCTGATGAAAGTTCTGATTTGCATGACTGAATTAAATTATATTTCAAAGTATATGAATTATGTATTATATGTATGTATGTATACCTCTGACATGGAAAAGAGTGAAAACTCCTCACATGACCGCTACAGAACATCTGAATACAACGAAACAAATGCACATTGACAGATCTTCCGTCTGTTCTGCAAAATGTAAACAAATGTAGCCTATATTTCTGCAAGGTAAATATTGTGAAAATATTAATTGTGTCTAGGCAAAGGCATTCGTCCTGGAACAGATCACGCGCTGCTGCGCTCAAAGCTCTTGTGTCAAGGTTGGGTGAATGGAGGGGATGAGGCGAGGACTCAGTACTGCAGAGAATGGACTTTTTATTTAATCAATTTAATAAAAAATAAAAACAAAACAGCAACAAAAAAAAAATACCCCGTAGGGGAAAAACAAGACAGCTGGCAACCAGGCTTGGCTTGGCAGGGCAGGGCAGGGCAAGGCAGGACTGCAAATACAAGGAGATTATAAAGGGAGCAAAAGAGGAGGGTAACGAGGGAAGAGAGGTGGGGCAAATTCACCAATAATCAGGAAACAAGATGGGTGGTGTCAAGACAATTGACATGAGAGCACATGGCATGCAGAAAACTAAGACAAAGCCATGTGCTGAGACAAAACAAAAACACAAGCACATGGCCAGCAAAAAAAAAATCACCAGCCATGTGCAAAACAGGACACGAACACAGCAGCTAATAGGCGCGTTCAACTTTAAGCGGCACTGCATAGAATGGTCAGTGTATGACATCAAAGTACCGCGAGAGCCATTCGAAAGCATAGGAACCATCTGCTCTCTTATCGCTCTCACGGTACTTTGATGTCATACACTGAACATTGTATGCAGCGCCGCTTAAAGTCGAATGCGCCTAATGAGAATATTCATAAGCCACGTGTTCACACAAGACATTACAACATGAAAGCACGCAACCAATGAAATACATAAGCTGCGTGCCACACAGCACAAGACATAACATGAATGCACGCAGCCGACAAAAGCACGAACTGCGTGCAACAAAACACACATGGACAGATGAGCGTGCGGCCAAAGCGAATTCGAGACCGCAAACTCACACAACAAGACAGAACGCGGAGCACGAGTGTCCGAACCCCGACACGAAACCGAAACTCAAGACATGAGTGCTGGGACCCTAACACCACGCTCCAACATGAAACAAGGCACGCAGACGAGAGAGCGCACTCGAAGCCGCGCACTCACATAAAAACAGGACATGACGGAGTGTCAATTGTTGGACTTCAAATGTCCTGCATGTTCAAAAAATTGAAGAAAGGCTCTCGATAAAAAGTATTGAAGTTTATTGATCAGAAGTTATCAAAACCAAACAGCTGGGTTGTCCTAGACAGAAAGTCTCACAGGAGAACAACCCAGAAACACATTTTCACACAGTTTTTATTGTCTCGTCGTGTGTCAGCTTCTTATTGGTCGTGGATCCGCCCTTGGTTCTCTTATCATCCTTTCACTCCATTTATAGTAATGCTCCTTTATCTTCTCTGTTTTCTGCAACACATCACATGACAGAGCCCACCCCAGTCTCTGCCCAGCAACTGCCTATTCTAAGTGATCAGATTTTATTAAGTGTGTGTGTGTGCATATTCTCCCGGGCCCTACTTCAGTATTTTGACTTCCTCTTTCTCTGCATGTAAGGTTGCTCACACACACATACTTCTGCAAAAGGCACGTTAATATCAGCTCAAAAGCCCTCTCATTATCCAGCAAGCAGAAATAGCTTAAAACATTAATACTAAAGTCTTAAAACATTAATTACACATTGATATATTGTTTCTGCATAATTGTACTCATATAATTAGCATAACATAATTTTCAAAAGGTTAATATCCCTCAATCCCTCTCTTGACCTCTGAAAGAGGTCACATATTACTTTCCTCATCCTTCCTCATCATCATTCTCCTCATCATGGTGGTATCCTGTCAACAATGGCATTGCATAAGGGGGTGGTGATGTATCTTTTTTCTCTATGGCTGCCACGATCAGTCGATTACAAAGAGACCTTATGCATGGAATACAACAACACCCGCAGGTGACCAGTATAGCCACAAATACGGCTATTGAGACCAAGATAGAAAGTATCAGTGTCTTCCATTTTCCTAGGGTCCTCTCCATCCACTGACTGACCGGGTTGTCTACTCCAGAATGTTCCTTCATCTCTATGGATAATACCCTTAATCCTTCTAGTGCTTTCGTGACTGATTGTGGTTGAATTTTGTTGTGATTTTTCTACACCCAAGATTATGCCCACGATTATGAGAGAAATGATGAGGAGGAAACCCATACATGGCCAATTTTCCCACAGCCCTCTTCTCAGCATTTGCCTTAAACACAACATGATTATCACAAAATCAGTAAAAAAAAATTCAAACACAAAATCAGTATATACAAAAAAAATTAAAACATTAAACCAAATAAACAATTAAAACAAATTAACACCAAATTAACATAAGATTAAATCATACACATCAAACTGTCATAAAACTGTCAACCTGTCATAAAACTGTCAACCTGTCATAAAACTGTCAACCTCCCTCTCTTGGACCTGAGTCCTCAGGTCCACAACACTGCCAGGCGAACACAATAGGAGGTTCTGAAAGTGACTCTCAGGGGGTCAGAAGCGAAATTTCTTCAGTCTGGCCCACTCAGTGGGTAATGGAATGGGCTCTGGCTCAGTGTCAGGGGTGACCTGCTGGGAGAATTGTTCAAGAAGAGCAGTTAGTTTGTCAAGAGAAACATAGTGTGATAAAAGTGTGATTCTTTCTGGTCTCAACGGTGTCGAGGGTCCAGGGAAGAAACGACCTGTAAATAATTCAAAAAGAGTAAAGCCAGAAATCCTGTTAACAGAGGAACAGACAGACATTAATGCCGATGAAAAGGCAGATAACTAGGTCAATTTAGTCTGTGCACAGGTTTTAGCCAATTTCATATTGAACATAAGATTCATATGTTAGATTAATTAAAATCCGTGGTATCAGGATAAAGCCCTTCGTAATCTGTTATAAGTGTACTGGCGGACACGCCAAACCTGCCCCGCATTCCTCAGGTCAATGTCATGCAGACAAATGCTTTTGCATATAAACCATTGGTAAGCGGGGTCAAATTTGAGATATTGAATTTATTTAGGTGTTAACACGCCCATATTTAATGGCTCTCTTAGTAAAACACCCTGTCTGCAACCTGTCGGAGCAGTCTGTGAGCAATCAACCTGTGTGCCATCTGGAAAAGTCACTATGACCCTTGTGGTTAACATAAAATATTGGCCCCAATTTGATTAGCCAATCCCTTCCCAGCAGAGGTACAGGAGTGTTGGAGGAGTATAGAAATAAGTGCAGTAAGCTCTGATTCACAACCTGAACGGTTAATTGTTTTGTCATTGGCCAATGTTCTAACCCACCAGAGAAACCCATGACTCCCACTGTTTTATCACTTAGATCTTTGTCTGTGATTGTGCCTCTTGTTTCCGTGGAGTATGTAGCTCTAGTGTCCACCAGAGCCCTCAGTGGTTTGTTGTCAACCACTATTTCCATGAGGGGTTCAGCCATTCCCCTCACGGTGGTTCTCTGTGGGCCCCTTCAACAGTCCTCCGCGCCTCCCTCCGGGCCCCATGTTGGGTGCACAGGCGCCTGTAGGTTGGCTGGAGACGGGTGCTGTTGCCCGGTATCGTGGAGGTGTATGGTCCCCTGCCACGACCACCAGGTCCACCTCTAAGAGGACCCCATCCCCCTGCAGGTGGCCCTGTGAATTGGCCGCCCCCTTGCTGTGAGGGGCATTTATTTCGTTGATCATCGCCTCCGCACACAAAATACCCTCCGCTTTCTGGCTCCCCACCTCTGCCTCGTCTATTTCCTCCCCAATTACCCCTCGCTATAACTATTCCTGATCATATCCACAATATGGAGGTATGGTAAAGGGTCAGTTGGTTCACTTACAGACTACTGAGACATTTGCTTAGTTTTCTTGGGGCTACTTAGTAGCCAATTTCTTTGTTTCCTTCAGTGATTTACCTCTCTAATCCCAGCCCTTTAATTACTTGTTAATCTTCACCAGGCTCATCAGACGAGGATCACTAAAAGCATCCGACCCTGATTTCCACCTGGATTTTTGCTGGGCGGAGGACTTATCACTTATTATAGAATTTGGTTAGACTTTCTCAAATATTTTAAAATAATACCAATGTGTTTTCTAGTTAATAATTAATCTTTCTCATTGCTCCATTCATTTGGATTATCATAATATTCATCAACTTTATATATTTTACTCTGCTTTGGATTTTCATCCTTTTCTCTCCCTATCCCTTTTAACTCCACTGCCAGCAGTGTTTTACTCCCCACACATTCGATCACACACACACTCACAGTGAGCTCACTTTCTCTCTCTCTGTCTCACACACACTGGGCCCCTCCTTTCTCTCTCTCTGTCTCTCACACACACACAGATCAAAAGAGAAAAACACCAACAGGTCTCATTCTCTTTCTGGGAATTAAAAATTAATCAGTTTTTATCTTTTTCTTTATCAATAATTCAGTTTCACAATTTGGATCACAATGTCAGCAACTTGGATGATGGCCAAACAGCCAACAAAGCCAATTTCATGATATATTTTAGTTTTTCAACTCTTACTCAACCAATTTATACTGTTATACATAGTCTTACATGAGCTCTTTTCCATAGCTCTAATTTTTGGTGCTAATGCCACTGACATTTTATCGGGATTATCCCACCCGCAATACATATCTGACTCCATTTCTTTTCCCACAATTTCTTCTCTTTTTATGATTTTTTGGTTCTGTTTGTGCCATCAACATGTCAATCACATTTCATTGTTTAGTTACAGGTGGGCACCCGTATTTCTTCACATTCTCTGTCAAATTCTGACTCCATTTTTATTCAATTATTTCAATCAGTAGCCTATAATGATTGACACTATTGATTCTCAAACGTATTCCTCAATTGTACTCTATATCATATAGAATTCAATTGTGTACACATATATTTATTTATTACACGGTAATCATTTACACAAAATTCACTGGGTGGATTTTATCCTCCTCAGTCTCACTGTGTCCTATTTACGGGCCTAAGTCTCCTACACTTGATTCCAGACACCTATAACCTTTCACTGGGCGGACTTCAACCCTCAGTTTTCTTAAGCTGTGCGGACTTTAACCCACAGTCTTGCGGTGGGACTTTAACCCACCGTCTTCTTAAGCTGTGCGGACTTTAACCCACAGTCTTGCGGTGGGACTTTAACCCACCGTCTTCTTAAGCTGTGCGGACTTTAACCCACAGTCTTGCGGTGGGACTTTAACCCACCGTCTTCTTAAGCTGCGGACTTTAACCCACAGTCTTGCGGTGGGACTTTAACCCACCGTCTTTACAATTTTCTGATCAACAGATGTCAATATTTTACTAATAAATGGAATGGAATACAATTCAAATTCAACACAAGAAATTTAGAATATCCAATTTGCAGAAGTTTGATTTAACAGGTTTCTGCTTACCTTATTTTAATCGGTCGACCGTGTTGAACCCAAATTGGTTCCGTCCCGAAACTCCGGTTCTCTGCCGGACTTTTACGACACGCCTTTTTCCCCAATCACGTGGGGTCACCAAATTGTTGGACTTCAAATGTCCTGCATGTTCAAAAATTGAAGAAAGGCTCTCGATAAAAAGTATTGAAGTTTATTGATCAGAAGTTATCAAAACCAAACAGCTGGGTTGTCCTAGACAGAAAGTCTCACAGGAGAACAACCCAGAAACACATTTTCACACAGTTTTATAGTATGTCTCGTCGTGTGTCAGCTTCTTATTGGTCGTGGGATCCGCCCTTGGTTCTCTTATCATCCTTTCACTCCATTTATAGTAATGCTCCTTTATCTTCTCTGTTTTCTGCAACACATCACATGACAGAGCCCACCCCCAGTCTCTGCCCAGCAACTGCCTATTCTAAGTGATCAGATTTTATTAAGTGTGTGTGTGCATATTCTCCCGGGCCCTACTTCAGTATTTTGACTTCCTCTTTCTCTGCATGTAAGGTTGCTCACACACATACTTCTGCAAAGGCACGTTAATATCAGCTCAAAAGCCCTCTCATTATCCAGCAAGCAGAAATAGCTTAAAACATTAATACTAAAGTCTTAAAACATTAATTACACATTGATATATTGTTTCTGCATAATTGTACTCATATAATTAGCATAACATAATTTTCAAAAGGTTAATATCCCTCACAGTGCTCTGTCACAAAACCCATGAATGACACCAGAACAAAGTGACAGAACCCTGACATCTTGATCCACTTCAGACGACTCAGCGCGTGCGGTGGGGAACTGAACTAATCATTCAAACTGATTCGCGAACGAATTTACTGGGTTGTAAGCTGCTTTGACCAAGCCTATAAACAGAATTAACTCAAAAGAATGAATCATTTGCAAATGGACATCGCTCATCGCCCAGAAAAAAGTAGACGGTGTGTTTGGAATAAATTGAAGCACTTTTAACTTGTATTGCATTAAGATAAAGTAGCGAGAGGAGCGTCGCCCACAGTAACGACGTAAAAGTACAGTTTTTTCACAACAAATGTACTTGAGTAAGAGTATAAGTACCCATCTTTAGATACACTCTAAAAGTATATTTTAGGCCTACCCAAAAGTAAACTCAAGTAAATGTAACTCGTTACTACCAATCTCTGTACTTTAGTAAGTATATTTAACATGTGTAACAAGGACACCTTAATATAAAGTGTTACCGAATAAGATAATTCATTAAAATCATAGGATATACTAGTTTGCAATATTACACAGCATATCAAGCTTTTTTTGCACATGCTAAAATAACTGGAAGCAGAAGACTAGAAGTACAAATTGCAACACACTTTTGTTCAAAATAAGGTGGGTATATAAGCCAGGCTATGTGCATACGTGATAGTGTAGAAATATCTCAATGTTGTTGAGTTTCTTTGTGAGTGTATTTAACAAAAATAATTGTATGCATTTTTTGTGCTTTTGAACTGGTTGAAGGCTAAAGAGGGCTTGTCAGATCCACTCCAGCCCAGAGAGGGGGCACTCTAATGGGGTTTGTCATCTGCTAATGATAGCTCACAGCCGTGAGCCGCCAGAGGTTTAGGGGAGCTTTGCAGGAAGGGAAGGAATCCATAATGATTTGGCATCTCTTAATGAGAGCCAGTGGGCATCCCTGACCAGTGCTCAGCTTGCTTTACTACAGGGAAAAGGCAAGAGAGAAACCCCCCACTGGAAAAGAGCAGTCGGCCGTTAACCCTTCAGCCTGCCGCAGCACATTTGCCATCAGCACCTCTCGGAAGCTATCCACGCCTGCATTAACCCTTTAACCATTTACAAGAGCTCATTTAACACAAGCTATGGTATTAGGTCAGAGAGAAATGGCATTCAGCCTGAAAACACCATAGCAGAATAACATTAGGTCTACTGCCTAAAATACATGTACTTTATATTTCACATAGCAGATGGTCAACAGTAAACTACATTTGATATGAACAGGTACTATATTATGAATGAACCAACCTGTTAACTGCTACTCTAGATATTTTGCTTTCAATTCAGGGCCTTATGTTTAAACCTTTGCATAGTTTAAATGGTTGTTGTTTCGAATATCAATAGTTCAATAAACAACAAGCTACTATTGATAGGTCTCTTTTTTGTTTCATTGATGAAAATATCTTCTAGCGAATTTAAAATGAAATGATATACTTGTGCATCTCCAAGCAACACACAGTAGCTGTGTTTTATTCAAATGAATCAATTCTGAATCAAATATTCAGCTAACAAGGAACGTTCTTAGAACTTTGAATAAAGTTTTGGCAAGTTCCTCCTAAAGTTGTGAACAAACATTTTCCCAGCAATGTTAATGGAATATGCATTCAGAGCTCTCTGGTCTTTACTAATGTAGGCTACTCAAAATCTTAGCACAAAATCAGTATTTATGCATCATTCATGAAATGTTTTATTTGGACTTTCATTGATCTTTTTTATATTGCTACTTGTTTCAAAACGTACCTGTAATGTTTGCTAAATGTAATGTACCATAAAAATATTTATAAATTAAGACTGGAATGTTCAGAGAACATTCATAAATAATGCTTTTATAACTTTCATAACTAAATGGGAACATTAGCAAAAAAGGTCTTAGAACATACACTGTATGTTTGTTAGATGAGTGAGTTGAGTAAATGATTCACTGACTTTGTAACCGGGCGAACGAGACGTGAGGCACGTGGATCCATGTGCAAGCTTTTATTAATAGACATGGTCAAAAACACAGGCAGGTCGAACAAATGGTAAACCGGTATATTGAGGGCAAGGCAGAGGAGTACTCAAGTAAACGGGCGTGGTCTTCGATCGGCGAACAATATCCAAGTGCTTGACAAGAGGGGTAATCCAGGAACACAAGCAATGGTCCAGGCAGGAGCAAACCGAGTCCAATGGAAGGCAAAGGGGGTTAATCCAATATACAAGGCAGAAGATCAGGAACCAGAAAATAAGGCAACACGAAAAGACTATACTAACTAAAATAAGAAACGGAAACTAGGAATGGCTCCGTAAAGCAGCTAACACTCGGAGAGTGATAAATGCAGAACAATACAGGAGACTGAACACATAAAGGCTTGATAAGTCGCTAACACTAGGAGAATGCTAAATAATGCTTGGCCACTAGATCAGGATCTGAGTGTGTTTTATGTAGTGTGTGTAATAGCTCTTAGGTGAGCGTGTGATTGGTGACAGCTGTGTGATCAGTGCATTCAGCTGTGTGTGTCATCAGTGCAATGGATGATGGGAAATACAGTCCAGTGTGATGTGTGGTGTGAGAGTCAATGTGATGTAGAAGGCCACGAACTAGATTCGTGACAGACTTAAACAAGACACTGGGAATGTCCCAATATCCAAATTCTACTTGCACATATTTATACACATTTACACATATCACATAATTTCTGTATGTTTTTACAGAACTTTGTTCTGTACACATTTAGATACACATTTTTTAGATAGTTAGATAATCCTTTGCACTTTAAAACAAACTTCTACATCTGTGTTCATTAGTTCCACGTAACAAGAAACACTCGAATAAAGAGATAAAAAGCAGTTTTTAAACATTTTACTAAATACACTCTCCAACAATAAAATGTGTTACACTTTACATGTTCCTATTACATTATATGTAGTATCTAATTAATCTAATTCACACACAATAAGGTTCCTCGAAAGCCCAGATTTACAATCGGCACTACCTGCTTTGTGAGTGTGTCCATTATATCCACTACACCGTAGGTATGATATTCACTTTCAAAAGCTCACAAAACTGAAATAGAACAGATTGTAAAACTAAGGCTGTGCTGAGGTTTATGTGAGTATTGATGTTCTTTTGTAAGAATATGCTGAATGACAGCAAATTGCAGTTGTTAGTCAATGCATTTGCTTCTTATAGTTGGGCAAATATTGTCCAATTATAAAATTGTTGACTGAAAAAGTCCTTGAAATATGAAAAAATATACAGTTGGTACACAACGTGCTAGCCTGAAGGATATAAAAAAAACATCACCAGAACAAAAACAATATCTTTCACATTTCATACTCACTGGACTTCTTCCAAATCCAACTTGCTAAAGTTCTACTGCATTAGAATGATATATATATACATATAACCTACCCATTTGGGCCAATCAAAAGCTATTTCAATGCAGGAAACCTTTAGGAACTGTGCCGCCCAGCGCTGCTCATCAAGTCCAAACACTGTTAACAAGCTTCATCATGGCAGTGGGCTATTGTATCACACGTGGCAATGCATGTGGGTATATCTCCACTCTTCCTCTGTCTGAGGTTTTGTATGAGGAGTCAGACTCTAAGTGGGTTTCTACAGTCACCTGAGAGTTGAATGAATAAAATATGCTAGACATTGTACAAAATAGGCTACAGATGATATTGCATCATGCTTTACTGCAAGCTTTCACATAAAGCGAAATTTAAGCATGAAGCCGAGCAGCACCACTACCATTTGATAAAATACAGTAATCACGATTTAACCTCAGCCCATTTATAGGTTAATTATACACTGGTAAAATTAAAACCGAGTTCTGTTGACCGAAGATAATTACTGCTCCACCAGTGCCTTTACTATGAATACAGTCTGTTGTGCTGATTATGTTTGTAAAATACCATTATAATAAGGAAACACTGATGTTACAAGGCTGTAATGCTTAACATCATAAACTCTGCATAAACTTTAATAGGCTATTATTACTGACGGTGAATGAGGAAATTTGTGTGATATGATTTACCTTTCTTGCTTAGTTGCCTTTATGTGTTTTTGTTTAGTAAGGTTTTTACATTGATTGTTTATGTTTCATTTCATCATATGCATATGTATATATGTATCAGTACATGCTCATGCTTTAACACTTGTAAGCGAGATGTGCATCTTATGTTTATCTTTAATATGCTACAACATAGTTACTCTCAGGTTCAACTAAAAGTCTAGTTATTTGCTATTACTTATGATGTATTTACCATGCAAATGCATGATATAGTATCCTGTAAGTGGGCTTCTTCTCTTGAGAAGATACTTTGGCAACCAAGATCTCTCTCTTTTAGTGATTAATGAGATATATCTCATTCCTTTCACTTTTTAACTTCATTTTTTATTTGTTTTAGTAATGATTGATTAAACTTATTACATTTTATCAACACTTTGTATTGTCTATTTTTTACTGTCTGTTGATTGTACTTGCATCAGCTGACTAACAAGAAAAATGACTTCACTAGATGTTGAGAAGATATGATAAAATAAAATAAAAAATGCAGTTAATATAAACAAGCTTCCTGCTGTACAAACAAAATGAAAGCTGAATTAGCAAAAGCATACATTTGATGCCATAAATATGACAGCTGTCATTTCATGACTCTTAGCTTGTAGAAAACTGTGAAAAGGGTGTTAAAGCGGGTCCACATTCCTCTATAAGTGAGATTACATTGGACTACATCATAAATCATAGTTCAATTTGGAGGTTCCACCAATAAAAATGGCAGAAACTTCAGATCTTGTGATGGACAGGTTCAATTTATTTGTAAGTGCAGGGGTGACATGCATCCAACATAAAAGATGTAGGAACGCAAGAGTATGTTTCTGGCAAATCTTTATTATGAGTATAGCTGCTAGCATGTGAGCAGACACTTTCATGAAAGTGCTGTTAAATGCATTTATTATGAAGATTATTTTCAAAAGTATCAAGGTTGTACCAAGGTAAAACAGACAATGTGAATATTAATCATTTCATATGCCTCCCCCGGTGTTAATCCTGCAGATAGAGAAGAAATTAGCAGGACTGCTGGAATTCTACTGACTTTGAGAAATAAGAAATACGCTTGGGAAATAATCTGTGCATTATTTGTATTAATGCTATCATTTATATGTTCCAGCATGTACATTCTCAAAGCATGATCAAGTAGTTATCTATGGCCTCAATTTAAATGATAAATCACCTCTTTAGCAGCAAGTGTGTCTTTTTGCTATGCTTGGTTCAGCCCAGCAACCCTGAAACTGATCAGGACTGAAACTAAATAAAATTTAATCAGCAAAATGTTGCACCCACTGCCATTCCTTCCATAAGTTTAATGCAGCTGTTTAGAAAAGCATTGACATTTATAGTGCATTTTATTATATACGATATCAAACAATATTATTTCTGTTCCATGATTTGAGGTGTGAGGAAACAAAAATAAACATAAGAGTTTCTGACAGCGCATCAAAACATGGTTTAATCACTTTGTACTCCAAAGTTTTTATGATTTTTAAAGGTGCTATATATGATTTTCACATATGCATTTTACAACAATGTTGAAATACAATCCAACTCATTAGACTATGATTACAGCAACTGCGCAATATTTGTTAATCCAGATTTTAGAGGTGTTGATGTCTCCTCTTTCCTTCATTTAGATCTAATCAATCTTTTCTCCTTGGTCTGGGTAATAAGAATGGATTGTCTGTTTGTAATCTATTTTAATTCGAGCTGATTTGCTGTATTTGTACATTGTGAGCTGGCTATGTTCTGTCTTTCAGTTGTTGGAAAAACGGAAAGGCATTTTGTTATGTGGCTTAAAGAAAGAAAAACATAGCATTACATTGTGTGTATACAACATCAGAATCAAAGTCTTGATATTAAAAAGGGAGGTACTGCATTGACTTACACTCACATTTTGTCTTCTAACCATCTTGTAGGATGATCAGCAGAATAACTAAGTTACACAGTTTCCCATCAGAGATCAATAAAACATGTTTCTTTTTTCTATCTTTTTGTGTAACTACAAATTATTGCAGCTGTAGAGCACACTGGCTAGAAGTTGGGGTACTATTAATACCCATAGTCTGCTGAATGGTCTTTGAGTTTAATATTTCATTGATCCCTAGGTGGCTTACAGACATGAAATATCCTGGGTTTCCATGGTGACCTACCACCCTCCTTCCTTGCAGATCTCTTTGACGGAAACTGCGCAAGTCAGCAGCAACTTCTGCAAAGTACAAGCATTGGCCCTACTTGAACTAAGACAAGGTGGCTCTGTATTCTGTCCTTTGATACATTTATAGCACTAGTATTTTAGGAAAATAATAACCACAGGAATGAAATAAATATATCACAGCTTCCCTCTTGTATCCTGAGAGGGCAAAGTTTATTAATTTAATAAATCTCTCTCACTAAACATCTGTAACCCACTGTTTTGCTTGTCTCCTACACCTCTTGAACTCCCCTCAGTAGGATGTTATCGCTCCTTACTGGGTTTTATGCTTGCAAAAGAAAACATTATCTTTAACTAAATATTTGCGCAGAAGAGGAGGAGGTGTTCCTGAAGATAAATATTCATTTTATTTCCAAACCAGCAGAGTGAAAATGCAAAAGATGACCAAAGGAATAAAGTGCGGTTAAGAAAGCTTACTTTGAATGTTGCTCTTTTCAAAAACAATAATTGTATCACCACAACAAGCCTTTGGTGTTAATAGTGCTGAAAAAAATCAATTTAGAATTCATGCGAATGAAGGAAACCATTAAGTAGATGCTGAAGGAATCCCAGGACAATCTAATAAAACATTATCTATCAACACGTTTTGTTTTTGGATCATAATACTTTTATTCAGCAAAGATGCATTAGATTGATCAAAAGTGACCTTTATGAAAATGTCTTATTTCATATAAAGCAGTTCTTTTTAAATTCTGTTTGTTCAAATTCTGTTTTAAACGGTTTTCAGCATTAATAATAGTAATAAATGGTGATACTTGAGCAGCAAACAGCATTGGAATTATTTCTGAAGGTGTGACTTCATGTGTCACTGAAGACTGGAGTAATGCTGCTGAAAACTCAGCTTTGTCATCACAGAATAAATTACATTTTTAAATATATTCAAATAGAAAACAGCCATTATAAATTATAATGATGTTTCACAATATTACTGTGTTTTTGATAAAAATAAAATGCCGGTGGTGAGCATAAAACAGTTTGCTAGATTTAAAGCTATTTGCCACTGTCAGATTTCACTAACTCTCCTCTGCATGATGCAGCCACAGTTGTCTTTGCTTTTTTATAAAACTATGATCTCAGACAATATTAGCTACAGGGCTTTCGTTCCCACCTCTAATCAGCATATCCTATGAACAATCCTGAAAGATATGCCCTGTGGATATTGTTCATTACCAGGCAAAACTGCTCTGTCGATGTTGTGCGAGACATGTTCTTCATTTTTACGTGTGAAAATTCTTTGTAAGCCCTGCCCATGGGTTTCTACTTGGTTTGTAAAACGTGGTGTAGACTGATCACTAACACCTTCCAAAAGCTGTTAGTGCAGCTAAGCTCCCGTCACCAGCACTCTTACTTTCTATAAACATGTTCACAGCGGCTCATGGTGATGTGCCTCACAGACGTCATCTTTTTTTTGTACTCAGCCGAATTGAATTTTTTCCCTAGAAGCTTTAAAGACCACAGGCATCAGAAGAGAGGAACAAACTCTGCTTGTTTGTTTTTTGTGCTTTTAATTTACAGCCCATAACACAACCCACCTTCCCTGGTGGAGTGGTTTTGGTGAAAGGTGATTCAAAGTTTTCTTCTCCTTCAGCTTCCATCATCCATACAGTCTCCCGGTGCTGTCCGGCCCGCTTCCCGAGGCCTGGTCCTTCCCACCTCAGGGAATCTGCCATAATGAGATTTTACTCACAGGCCAGCAGGGATATGTGAGAGGGGGAAGCTTCATGGAAGGTGAAAACAAGAGCATTATGAATTTCTAATCCCTGATACATTATTCATTCATATTACAAGCCCAGAACACAAAGGCGGGCAGGAGAGCACTCACTTCAAACGTTTCTCTGATATCTCGGTGTGGGTAACCGTTGCATTCTTCAAATGAAGGCAAAGTCTTTAAAATGCATATATTAACGTCTGAAAATAACCGGCGCATGCCATGTAACTCTGCTCCTGTAAGGGGGATGAATGGAGTCAAACAAAAGGGGATGAATAATAAGAGGTAACACATCTGTCAGGAATGTGATTCTGCTGAAGAGGGATAGATTTAAGGAGATTTTTATTGAGTCCTTTTATCTCCTCTTTCAAAAACGGCCAGATGAAAGAACTCATATTTTTACCTCAGCCACAGTCCTGACTTAGCATAGCACACATTGCTATGTGAACCCTGTCATTTTTTTCCCACAGCAACAACAGGGAATGTAAAAGAATTCGAATAGGAACAGTCTTTGAAAAACTCTGAGGCAGTGCAGCCAACAGGACACAGTTGGTTGGATAAGTTCAAAGAAATGTTTGTATATTATTTGGTATGACTGTAATGTACAGTATGGCATGGTATATTTGAAAAACGAGGCAGATAAAAAAGTAAAAAGTAATATACCATATTTAAAGTGGTCATGTGGTGCGATTTCTTGTTTTCCTTTTCTTGTAAGCCCTAAACACACTGCACGATTTTCAGCTGTCCCAATCAGAAATCGCCGCAATTGCTTCATGGTGTCAGTCTTTCGTCTGGGACAGTCGAAAATCGTGCAGTGTGTTTGGGGCTTGAGAGAGAGCGAGAGAGAGACAGGGTCACATAAGAGTGGAGTCAGCTGTTTTAACCACGGCTTGTGTACTGCAAATACATACGAGCATCATCACTGTGTCTATCACGCGATTTTGTTCCCCTTTCGGGCCTGAACTGATGGTAAAACTAAGGACATCATTAACTTTATTTATATTTACTTTGAAAGCTGAAGCTCACGATTATGGTAAGGGACGTTACAATTCTGACACGTGCTTGTAGTGTTCGGCCAATCACAATGCACTGTGTCAGCTGGCCAATCAGAGTAGACTGCACTTGTCGGAAGGAGGGCTTTGTAGAAAACGACGCGTTTGAGGAGATAGTCCTCACTGCAGAACACAAGATCTAGATCCAACTCCTCCAACCTTACATATACCTAAACCTACCCGTGTCCACCCCCGATCCCTAAACCCACCCGTCTCCACCCCCTGGATGTGGATCCAACCGGCCCCCTGGATATTTGTTCTGCAGTGAGGGCTACTGTGTTTGAGAGAGTCGGGGCATAGAAGACCTACAATAATGTACAGTATTTGAAAAATAAATGTGTTTTTTTGAACATTAAAGCATGTCAACATATTCTGTTACACCAAACACACAATATAATGATCTTTAAAAAAGTATCACATGACCCTTTAAAATACATTTATTTCATTCTAAGTATAGTTCAAATCTACTTCCATATTTACTGAAATATAGCTCAAGACTGATAAAAAATTATAATTAAACTTTATTTGGAGTACTACTTGTGTACAATGAACATTTCTTAATATTAAGCCTAAAATATGTTTTAATGTCACTATTGATGAGGATTGTATGATCTTTGAATAATATCGGTCTTTCACAAATGCAAGCTATTTAAAGTGTACCTGAAAGAAGAACCTGCAATGGTTCTACTTTACCACAATCAAATATACTTCAGTATATATTTAGCTGGACTTCAGCACTACTTCTGCACAATTAAAGTGCATTAAGCACATTTTTTTTCCAATTTAGCAGACTTTAAATGGGTTATCGGATGCAAAATGCACTTTCACATGTTGTTTGAACATAAATGTGTGTTGGCAGAGTGTGTCCACAACCACCCTATAATGATAAAAAATCCACCCAGTGGTTTTTGTTTAATCTTCTAAAATCATTAACCCTTTCTCAAATCAAGCCGTTCTCAGTTTTATGACTGTGTGACGTCACACAGACTCAGGCCCTTCCCATGTTTGTTGATTGACACGGCTGTCTTTCTTTAGATCCGCCCTGAGTGAGCTGTCATCATTCTGCCATGTTTTCACTGCCGGAGCGGATGTACACAAGAATGTCTCCTATGCAATTTAAGTGTTTTGTTGTTGGATGTAATAATGAACATAGCAGTCGTCATTTACTCTAAGCAGCTGAAGGCAGACGATAACATTTGTTTTTGACGGGAATGTGCCCCCGATCTACCTAAATGTGCTTATGTTCGTGCAAATCATTGGTGCTCTTGCTTCATCTCGAGACAAAGTGGTGAGTATGACGTTTTTAATGAATCTTTGCAAACCACCTTTCCTAAAAACATGCTAGTTAGCAAATTTTGTGGCTAAATGTGGCTAAAGTAAACAGTCTCTCAGAGAACGGTTTGGTAGAGAGGGGTGGGGTGAGCAGAGCTCATTAACATTTAAAGCGGGATGCAACAAAACGGCCTGCTCTGAAAAGAGCTTGTTTTGGCTAGGTAAAAAGGGTGTTATTTTACACTACCACTGAGAAATTTTAATCCAAAGTATGTTATAGACTTTTCATTAAGACCCTAAAGAAGCATATCAACTTGTGGAAAAGGGGCATCCGATGACCCTTTAAGTACACCAGTTAATTATACAAAAAAGTACTATTGCAAGGTATTTTTTATTAAGTACATAAATATGTAAATGTATTTGTAATATACTTAGCATGACATAAATGTATTTAAAATACATTTAAGTATATTTATTTTTCACAAGGGTTTATATAAATGCTGACAGGTTGTTGGAGAAATGAGGTGAAGATAGGGAAAAACTGAAATAACAGGTAAACAAGACTGGACTTAATTATGATTAGTTCAAATTAGAACAGCTTCTAAGTAAAATTAATGAATACATTTCCACGCTGGATTGCAAATCAGTCAGTCTAAATTTTTCTTCTCATCTCTTGCCAAAAATAAAATATGTTATGTACTCCTTTAGCTTCAAAACAGAACTGAACAAATGTAGTTTTTGCTTTTATTTGTTTCATTTCAAAATGAGAAAATGTGAAACATCTTTTAAGTAATGAAAATGTCTGGACCTGTAATGAGAAGGATGAACAGACGTGAATCTGAGTCCTGGAACTCTTTGAGATATCTATGTGAACAAGCGAGCAACAAATCATACAGCTTTCTCTCATCTTTTATATTTGATGTGGAGAAGATTTAGTGATCACAGTTATGGATTCTAAGAAACCACAATATTTTAATCACCTGAGGAATGATGGATAAGCCTTTGATGTCATCAACAAGTCCATCTCCAAGTTTGACAAGGTACAAACTCAGAACAAACCTAGAATAAAAATTCTTAACAAAACCTGTATAAGCTGCAAAAAATAATACATAATGCAAATCATTTTAGTGAAAATGATATAATGATACAGTATTTACAGCAAAGTTCAACAACACTGGGAATTTTCACTGATTGTATCATTCCGCTTGTCATTCGATTTATCAGTGTTGCGTGTATCAGTGTTGGGTTTTTCATTGACTCTTTATGCAGGTTACAATGTTCAGCCAGTAGGTGGCAACAAGTGACTATCTTTATTAATTAATCATTTTAATCACACACTCAACCGATTCCTAAATGCATCATTTCAATTTCTAAATATTTTACAGCATTAGCCGTGATAGCGGGATTTAGAAAACAAGCAAGCACACAAAATTAAAAACAATAAATAATAATTAAACAACACAAACAACTTCAGAAGTAGTACATTCACAATTAATGAAGCATGTAAAGACTTCCATATTCGGTAAAGGCCCCTAATCGCATTTTGTGTTTTAAGATGTTTACAGTTTGATGGCTAATTGTGACCATCCTTTGTGTTAATCTCTGGTTATTGCTGTCTGTCTGTTAATCCCTTGAAGGAGAACGGTAGATGAGGCGTGCGCAAAGAAGCCTCTCAGGGCCTGCTAATGCATGCTGATGACTGCACCTTGACAACACCTCCACAGGACCCTTGTCCTGTTTGGGCTGATGTAATTCTATTAGTAGACAACGGAGAATGGGTGAAATTAGAAAAAAAAATCAATTACCTTCAGATTCTCTCAGAGGATGCGTTACACACTGTCAAATGACTCTGAGCCAAAAGCGTCCCTTTTTGTGAGTGATGGGTCTTTTGTTCTTCACTTCTGCAATCTTATTTGCCTGAGTGAGACATTAAGTCAGGTCATTGGATGCAGATGTGTTGTGCAGCAAAGTGTGAAAAGAGAATCTTAGGGGAGAAAAGGCCTCCAAGAATACTGCCGAAAATATGCCTTCACACACACCAACACACATAACATCACCTCATTTCAGGAGACCAGGTTTTCATATTGCACACATACGGATAGAAGAGCAAATGCAAACATATACAGGTTTCACACACACGCACGCACGCACGCACACACACACACACACACAAGCACACACACACAGTAATTTTTTGCCACATTGACGGAGAAGTGTGTTCACATCTGTTCCCTATGGCTGTCAGTCATCATGTCATGCCTCTCCGTCGCCATCCATCCAGACCGCCTGCACCCACAGGGTTCCTCCAGAGCAGGAGAAGGTTGGTAAACTGTCTTTGGGGATTGAAAGCTCTCAACTCTGTCAACAGCTGACACTTTATACTCTAGCAATATCTTTTAAAAAAGTGCACTGCGGAAAGTTATTTGGGTAGAAATGAACAACATTTCCATGATAACGCAAGTACAGAACTGTATTCACTTTTTCCCTGATTCAGTATGGGGGTCAATATTTTGAGTGGTTTTATCTTATTTGACTGGTATTTTCAATTTTTCATCATGTATATACATGTATATGTCATGTCCAATTGCTGTTATTGTTAACTAAAAACTAAAACTATAAAAAAATCGTTTTCGGTAATTGAATAAAGTTTTAAATAAAATGTAATGTAAACATTAGATGAAACCATCTAAAAATGTTGCCTTAGCGACTAAGGGAAATGTTTATATACAGAAACAAAAACTGATATAAAAAAAAAGCTATGCATAAAAATATTAAAAAAACAAATACTTATACAAATGCACATGAATTTATGTTCGTTTTTCTAAAAACTTAAATTAAAATTAAATTGAAAACTGAAAATATAAAATAAATGTGATTTCAAAAGAATAATAAATTCCCACAAAAGTAAAATATAACAACATACCAAGTCATAATTATGGGATAAATAATCAAAATTATGAATTTGGTCGAATTTTTGTCATAATTTCGACCTTTATATAATCACAATTTTTTGGTAATAATTGTTATGACTTTATATGTCATGCTTTTGACTTGCTCCTAATTATGATTTAGTAGATATCTCCAAATTTAGACTTGACATAATATCTTTGTCATAATTATGACTTTATGTTATAATTATGATTTGCAAACCATATTTTTTTCCAACCTGGTCTCATAAAAATACGTACCTCTGTGCACTTTCTGTGCGATACCGTTTTATGTACCTTACAGCACGTTTCGCTGCCGTTTCAAAGAGAAATGTCTCCTGAGTGGCGCTAAAACACAGGTTAAATACGTGAACACTGGCATGTATTATTACATAGATATAGGTACATATTGCTGTATTTTTATTTTGCTACAGAAACGTATTGCAGCGGTTCAGAATTCAAATATCCGGGGTCTGTCCCTAAAAGTTAATGCTCTATCGTTTTGGAAATATACCCTACACCAAACCCAACCCTAAACCTATCCGATAGTGTTAACAAATGCAAAACTGATATAAAAACGTATTTGTTGATGCAACCGTACCATTTCAACTTCCTTATATGCAGATATGAACTGTTCTGTTGAACCGTGATTACACAAGATTCAAACCGGAGCTCCTCGCCTCCTAAGTACGTCTCCGTACTCCGTGAGCTACCGAACTAACTTACTGTCTATGAAAACCCATAGATACGAGGCTGGATATGTGCGATGCTAATGTTCAAAAGCATCAGTTTTCAAATCTCCCAGCTTTTTAATATTGATTTGAAGTTGTAGCATGATATTCTTCAAGTAATTGTGTGAAAATTACGCTTTATTAATCAAAACTCGGTAAAGTTGTGTGAAAAGGAGTAAAGGATGTCGGAGTTTTACTGCCTCTAGTGTTTGTTTCTTTTGGAAACTGCAGTAATATGTAGTTATTGATACGTATTTGGTGTTTCGCTAAAAATTGCACCCAGGTACGTAAATACCATGAGACCAGGTAGCCCCCTATATGAAAATGGTCTTCCACAAAAAAAAAATTACTATAACGGTTGGCTATATAAGTAACACTAAAATAACACGGGTCATATCAATTAGTAATGAAATAAGGTCCGGATAATATGGTGACAGATGCTTGGACAGATGCTTGTTTTTCATTTCTATCCTGTGCTTTGTACTTTCTTCTTCTTGTCATTTTACAGATTATTTTCCGATTTGCATTCTATTGGTGCTGAGGGTTTGGGTTTGATCAGTCAGGGGTAAAGGGCAGGACAGGGTTGAGTCCACACTGTCGGGATGGCTTTTTTTTAGCTTCAAGGAGTTGACAGCGCTGCAGCAGGTTGGAGTGCTTTGTCAAACGGTTGGGAGTCATTTGCTGGGAGGACTTGTGACTAACAGGCACAGATCCCTCAAGGTGAAAGTCACAAGTGGGGGTGCCAACATGAAGTGACAAGAGGGAGCCCCCCATAAATCTGCTTTTTGCTTTAATTAGCCTCAAAAAGCAAAGGAGGGCAGAAGAGAGAGAGAGAGAGAGAACAACAGGGATGAGCCCCCTTCCCTCAGGTCCAGCTTAACTCGTTAGAGCTTTAAACGTGATCAAAATGAGAGCTTTGTGGATTTTAGTCCAAGTTGTTGCTTTGAGGTCATTTATATGTTAGTGTGATCGTAATATTCACTTTTAGCAGATTTGTATTTAAAATGTAAAATTTCTGTTTCAGGAAAGGGCCAAAAATATTGATGACTTATACTTCACTAAGAATGCTGGCCAATCAAATGCTGTCTAGAATGAGAAAGACCTTCCTATCAATGGCATCTAAAACCAACTAGCAAGTGGGTCCATGGTTAAGATATAACTAATTTGCTATTAAAAAATAAAATAAAAAGATAAGCACAGCTTTCTAGATTTAGTAGAAAATACATCCATCGGGTGGTTTTGTTTGCATTGTAAATTCACATCTAGATTTTAGGTAGACATATGATTAAACCAAGTAGGAAATTTAGTAAGCTTTGAATTTTTGTTATTGTATTGTAAAAAATGTATTCAATAGACACAACTTATAAATCACAAGATGTGGTTTGTGAGGTGTTGCATTTATACATTTTTGTTCATATGACTCACTTTGTACAGTATTGGAAGATATTAGTTTTGCTCCTAACATGTTAATTACTTTCTCTTAAATACATGTTTTTGGAATGTTTTTTTGCCAATATAATTAACGATAATAAAAAAAAATGAAAAAGCATGATTGTAGCACATTGGTTCTGGTGTATTAATCATTATAACTGTTCTTATGAAGATAAAAATTAAATAAATCTCTCTCTCAAACTTTTTGTCCTAATTAATACAATTTATATTCTGGCTGTGGGAATAAGGTGCACAGAGAGAGACTCATTTATTGCTTTAAAAACAACCTCGATTTGAGCTTCCTTATGAAAACAACAAATCAGAAGAGACATTATACAGGAATAGATGTAAATATAAGAAATGGAAATAGTTTTTAGCTCTGCGCAACATCTTGAATCTATGGAAATGGTTGTGGTGTTTATTAGCAGCTAACCTTTTAAAAGCATCTATAATTGTAGAAGTATTCATTTCTCTGGGCTGTAAGTTCTTTAGTAATTGTTCAATGTTCTTTATGTCTTATTAATGTCAGTTTGCATGAAATCAAAATGGACTTTTTCATTTTCTTGTCACGTTACTGGTCTTATTGTGAATGATTTGTCCGTGAATTACAATAAAAACACAAATTTGCTTGCTTGTAGTCGCAAATTAAAGAAGTTATTTATACACTGACTTCAGCGCTACATGTGGACAATTATTCAAATATAGCAAACCATAGGCTCTGCACTGAGAATCACTCCATAACAGAAATGCTTTGCTAAAGTGGTTCCTTTAAACTATGAATATGTGGCAATAATGATGTATTTTATGTTCTAATATTTATTTAGAAGGCTAGAGGGTTCTTATCTCACATACATTTTTTAAATCATTCAAATACTTCATTAACGTTCATGCATTCAGTGTTTTTCAATTGCATGATGTTTGAATATCCCATATCCGTTTTTAGTAAAGAACATTTACAGAACCTTTAGGACTACATTTTGGTCTTCGTCTATATACAGTAGTTTGTCATAAGACCCTGTACATAGGGAACATCCGTTCCTTTGCAGCTAACACTATTAGAAGGTGTAGGGGGTGTTTGACTTTGTTCCTGGCTCACCCCAGGAGTGCTCAGCCATAGAGCCTTGCAGGTGTGATTCAGAGAAACAGTCATGCTGAGGACCTACAGTCTGATCCAGCCGATCCAGAGCCTGGTGCTCGCCAACTCGCTAATCTCACCAATGCCCCCTGGTGCTGTTGCCTGGTTACAGAGCAAGCTTGGCTACCTCTAATTAGCTGTTTGGGTGAGTCACATGAACGACAAGTAGATGCCAAGATAATGCACTCCAGCCCTGTTTCCTGACTTTAGTCCTTCAACAGAGCAGCCCATGCGTACTGTACCTGCACTTTCGTTCTGAACCCCACATTTCTGGAGGTTTAGAGATTGTATGTTACTATGCTGAATTTATAGTTACTTTTGGGATTTAACTTATGTCAGATAAGATTAACTTAATAAACAATTATACAAAATTTATTTATCACATAAAATTAGTTGCTTCAGTAACTTTTTATAAAACAAACAAAAAACAAACAAACAAACAAAATATTATTACGGAGAGAGTGCAAAAATAATCCATCTTCTAAAGTGTCATCCAAATTCCCAGACACACTTTGATAATATATAATAATAATTAATGTTTTAGAGTGGTTGGGGTAGATTTTGCAGGAAATGTAAGAAAACCCGAAACAACATTGCCTTTTATTTGGGCCAGCCTAAGGCACACTTGTGTAATAATCACGCTGTCTAATCAGCATCTTGATATGCCACACCTGTGAGGTGGATGGATTATCTCGGTAAAGGAGAAGTACTCACTAACACAGATTTAGACAGATTTGTGAACAATATTTGAGAGAAATAGGCCTTTTGTGTACATAGATAAAGTCTTATATCTTTGAGTTCAGCTCATGAAAAATGGGGGCAAAAACAAAAGTGTTGCGTTTATAATATTGGTCAGTGTATATATAAAACCTTAAATTTCACAGAAAGTACAACAAACAAACAAATATGAATAAATAAATAAACAAATAAATAATTTGTTGAAATTTAGTGTGTACTCTGTAAGAGTAACATGAAACATACTGTTACACTGAAATGATCCATTATGTGATTGGTGGCTACTTTCAGTGCGGAAAGGGTCGGGGGGCTAATTACTGAAAGTTACACCCTTCAACACTTGGGACTGATTGTGCAGCCAGTAATTACATGTAAATGGCTGGAATAGCTATAAATAGCCTGATTGTGTTTAATTGGTGGCCAGTGAAAGGGATGGCGTTTTTATTTTACCCTCAAATAAAGAACCTGTTATTTGATACAGCCAAGACACTTCATCCGTTTTAGCGATGCATGACAATGAAAAATCTCTGGAAAGAATTTCTAAAATATAATTTCTCCCCCCCCACACAGACCTATTCATCTCCCTAATTGTGGAGGTGATTAGCTCAGAATAACCCAAACCAAACAAACAGCTCCTCCCTTTCAGATCATTTGCATTGTTAGGTTAAGTTTATGTAAAGGATATGCAACACAAGAAACAAATTCTCAGAGGTGACAAAGGAATGACAGCTTTTTAAATGCTAGATGTCATTAACAAACACATCCCTTTGTGGCACAAGCTTTAATTGCTCGCAAAAAAGCATCAAGAGAGAGAAAGAAAGTGTCCAAGCTCAAACTGTGCGCCGTGTGATATTCAAATAATGGGGTGGTGCAGCCATGTGCAAAACAACATCAAAGAATGGTTTCTCTCTCTTGTCTTTCTTTGCAGTTCTCTCTGTCGATCTATTGTAAACTTTTTAAAAAGCAGATGTTTAAAAATAAGAGCACAGTTAACTGCTGCTGGAATAGTAGGCTTTCTGAGCAACAGACCTGGTGAATGTCACAAATCAGCTGCAAGAAAAGTTACTTGCGTTTCTTGCATTCAGGGGAAAAACATAACTGGGGCATTCCTAGTATGCAGTATTGGAGTAGTATTTTATGTCACTGTTATAGGTGCCATAATATAATAATGGATAAAACATTAAACTCCCAATTCTGCACAATGACAATGATAGTACTTTTCCTCTTTATCATAAAAAGTCAACAAGTCAACTCAATCATTTGACTATTTTATTTTTGTTGCGATTTTGTCATTTTCTTCTAACATGAAAAATAATAATTTTTTAATTATTTTATTTTTAATAAAATACAATAGTATACCCTTTTTTAATAAACTTTTATTGGACCATTTCTTCTTGTGTATGTATAATTTCCCCAACATAATACAATTATTATTATTATTCTAGGAATTACACACGCAATATTTCTTTAGATAAAAAAAGCCATTTCTTGATGACATCATCCTCCAGGAAGTGACATCATTTTAGTGGGAAAACAACAGCATACACATATGTAAGCAATAGCAATGGATTTAATACATTTATATGTCGTGGTATAAGTTTGTCTTACTGTAAAATGTTCCATGCTGTCTGATGAAATTACAGATCTTAATATGAAAATATCAACAGTCCTGTCCTGTTTGGTGTCCTGTAAATATCTTTTCTGACATTTCGAAATCAAGTGATAATTAATTGGGCTAAAGTGCACAGGCTTGATTTGAGTATATTTCTGGTATATCCTTTTATACAATATTTGAAAGAGTAAAACTGAAAGGCTCGTTTGCTTGATGTTTCTGGAGGATCAAAAGAAGCATTAGCAAAACATACATTTCTACATGACCAGGCAAGTCAGAGATAAAATCAATGCACAGTCAGTTTGTCTCAAAGCTCAGAGATGCTGTATTTAACATTTGTTGATCAAATTTTCAGAATAACGAATGCATCCTCTGAACATTTTAGATCACACAGCAGAACGGGAAGACAAGTGGAAGCTTGACAGAATGAAAACATGAAAAACAGAAGCAGACAAGGAGAGGATGAAGGGGAAGCGGAGGATCTGATGAAGAAGGTGGAGGATGGAGAGGTAGATGCACACACTGGGATGACAGGTGATCCTCCCTTCCTCTGTGAAGAAGAGCAGATGGGGTAGACGCTGGGGACCAAGCCCTATTTGATCTGAACCAAACTTTTTGGTCCGAACAGAGGAGGAGAAGCTGCAAGGAGAATGATGCATTATCTCCACGAGACATCTCTCTTATGATCCATATTTTCATCCTCTGATATACTCACTGCCTTTAATGCGTTTCAGAAGCAGCATTAAAATTATATTTGAGGACATCTGTGCAGTTTTGTCTGTTAAAATGGTTTAGACTTGTCCCGTTTGAAATAAACATGAAATACATTTACAGTAATACACTTACAATAGAAGCATCATTGGTCCAAAAATACTGAAAAATACTGAAATAATTAGGTACTTAATGATATGATAAACAATTTAATATTTCTGCTTTCAGATATATAGACAAATATAAAGAGGTATATTTGCTTAGGGACTTAGGAAAGTCCTACCTCAAAAGATTATACATTTTGTATTTTATCATAATGAAGTGAACATATCAGTTTGTTTTAAACTATTTTACTAATTTGCTTATTTTTTACTTTTTCTAATCAAAATGTTTCAATCAAAACATGTTTTTTTATTGTTTTAAAGGGTCATGAATTGAAATGTTCTTTATATTTACACATATAGAGGTTACTCTACAATAAAAACATACTGCAAGTATCAGAACTCAAAATAATTCAAATATTAATTATTGTTTTACTATTCTTTTGAAATGCCAGGATTCAAAATCGGAAGAATGTGATGTCACAATTTCCCAGTTTAATTTGTATTAAATTAAACTGTGATATGATAAGCATTTAACATTCTATATTGCTGTTATTTGGATATGAAGACTAAAATAACAAATGCCTTGTCGCTGTTCTTTGTCTAGAAAAGTAAATCTAAAGAAGGAACAAAATATTTACTAAATAATTAATTCAGCCGGTACAAAGGATCTTTTGAAATATTTACAAAATATTCTTTGTAGCTGCTGCAATTGGACTTATTAATCAAATGGTTATGTGATTTTGTATGGTGGTCTTTGTTTGTGTTTTATGATGTTTTGTGTTTTTTGTCTGGTATTGCTGGCGTGGTCAAAGACAAATTTCAACCATGATTGATAATAAAGTTGTATTGTATTGTATTGTATTGTATTGTATTGTATTGTATTGTATTGTATTGTAATTCATGCAGTAGTAGATAAACTTCAGAAAAACAGTCTTTAAATGTGTCATTTTGTACACTTTAATCAATTAAGTTACATGAACATATTTTTTTCAGCTCAGTAGTTCAATAATCCTTTGCCAGAAAAAAAACTTGTCAACTGAAGTTCAAGATAATGGGATAAAGTTATTTCTAAGTGATCAAATTAATTAGCCTCTGTGACAAAATGTCCAGGAATTTAGTTGCATTAGCATATTTCACCTCAAAATGAAAAGCATAATTTATTCCAAACCTGTGTTCTATTGTGTTCTGAAGGACATTTTCAAACAGCATTGGACCCCACTGAATCCACCCCCCACAAAAAAAGAAAACCAACAACAACAAAAACAACTAAAATATCCTTTGAAATATTTGCATACTTACTGCAGTGTAAATGCATTTGGCATTTGTTTTTACAAGCTGAAGAACACATTTAATTCATTGTCTGTGATAGTCGAAAACATGCTGCATTTGTGGTCCATAGACAGTAATTTGAAAATCACCTGAAATATGCATTAATTTGAAAATAAACTGCAAAATTCCTTTAACAGCTTCATTTATACAGACAATCGCAACGTGAGTCTCTTCAAAGGGTTCATTAAGAGTGGCCTCTGTGACTAAAACATCGGACAGCAGTAATGATGTTTTCTTTGGGAAGTTTAGTACAATTAGCTTATGGCTATTATCAGTCGAAGAGAGAAAGTTGTCAAGGTAATGAAGGTCAGTCATAATAGTGGCTGTAGGAGTGCCCTATATTCCCTCTGTTTTTGATGGTTGCAGTTTGTTTGATGAATGGACCTTATTATAATTTAGACATCTGATACATCTGGGGGAGAGAATGTTTTATGCTTCACTTGATCAGTCTAAGGCATCTGTTAGGGGACAAAAAGTGCACCTTTCCTCTCTTAGAAATGTCGGGTCATAATGTGGGAGGCTTAGGTGCCATATAGACCATGTAGTTTAATGCTTCAGTGGACACATGCACGAATATCAAATATTTACCCGTCTTAAGAATTCAGGCAACACTCGTATCTAGTTAGTTTTATACCGAACACTTGTCTTTAATCTTTTTTCATTTAACTGATGCTTCTGCAGGATGGCCAGGAATGACCTGAAATCTGAGCCCACGGAAAGCTTACTGAAAAGTTAATTGAAAATGACATTTATAACTTTAACAAGTCCATTAAAAACAAGTAAGATTTTATTGAAGACACATACTAAATTTAAGTTTCAGAAACTTTACACAAACTAAATGAGCTACTCTCCACGCAAAAATACACAAAATAATAATAAAATAGTTTTAATATGTGCTCTTCTAATGAACTATAAATCCAATTAGTTTTGTCTTAAAAAAATAGCCATTTAACACCAAATTATCAAGTTAACTTATTTTATAAATGTATGTGAACGCAAAAATATTCAGTGACAAAATGTTCAAGAATGGAGTGAGTTAATGTGTTTCCACAGTTATTAACATCACAAATCTCAATTTTAGTGTACATGCGGTAACACTTTATTTTAAGGATTAATTCTCACTATTAACTAGCATGCATATTACAGCATTTGCTGTTTATTAGTACTCGTAAAGTACATATTAATGTCTTATTCTGCATATCTTAATCCAATCCCAAATCTAAATTTAACAACTACTTAACAACTATTAATAAGCAGCAAATTAGGGGTTCACCGAGGCAAAATTAATCGTTTAACAGTTAGTTAGTGGTGAGGACTGGACCTTAAAATAAAGTGTTACTGTATATTCATAACACTATATTTTTTTGGTTTTAAATAAAAATGGTTATCGCTGCTGTGTGAGTAAGCTGAGTGAGTACTTTCTCATTTTACCAATGTAATCAATATCATGGTATTTTTTTCTTCTTTTGAAACATAAAACGCTATCATGTTGTTTTCCCATCGTTATTGGGGCAAATGAGAATGCAGAAAATATATATTTGAAGTAGTTTCTGTTTACCACTATATACATTTACTCAAATATAAAGATTTCTGAGAACCTTGGAAATATGTGTCCTTGGAGTTGCTTTAAGTCATTTGATATAAGCTGAACTACAGAAAATGTGTATTTCTATATTTCAAAACATGTCGGTTATTTTTAAAATGCTTGTAGATGCTCTTACATCCATATGGCACATTTACAGATTTCTGCTGATTTCCTGGTAAAATCAGAGCAGAATAAGTGGAAAAAGACTCCATCTGGGCCTAATGGTCTCTGAGGAGGAGTTTGCCTAACCAGTTCATCTGGTTAAAAAGCCTAATATGCAGACAAACAACCCAGATGTCTTGTGTGCTGAGGAGACAGGCTAACACACAGGTTTGAAGCAGTTTCTTGTGAGTCTCTTCCTCTTCAGTTCAGCCTCCATTAAACTCATTCCCCGCTTCCTCCTGTCTTTCTCTAACCCCCCCAGCATTTACTCCCCCCGCCCTCCCTCCAGTCATTCCACCATCACGTTTTCTGCTTGGTTATTGGAGCTGAACATGATTCAATCAGAGTTGCTGATGAAGAAAACATTTTTTATTGAAAAGGGGAAAATGAAAACAAAGGAACGCATCGAGTGAAAAGGTGCTTCTGGAAAACAATAGCCCAGATTTCAACTAAGGGATGCTGCAAGAGACCACTGGGGTTTGCTAGACTCAAAGAGTTTATTTTATATTAAATCTGTGAGTGAAAGGCCTTATGTTCACAGTTTACAATATACATTCTCTCGTGCATTGACACCATCTTGTTTTCATTATTTATGTCAAAGTCAGAGTCAGTTATATTGTCATTTTATTTCTTTGCAGGGCAGATAGAAAAAAAACTGTATAGTTTCCCAGGTAACCTTGGTGGAAATATTCAGCCTTTAGAAATACACAATTGCAACACTGTCACAGAATGTCAAGGACAATACAGACACGAGGGACGATATATATATATATATATATATTGGATTAAGTATAATAGCAAATAGCTAGTGCTAAATCCTATAACAATGACATAAAATTAAAAAGTTCAAATTTTGAAACTGCTGCATTAATGATGGCCACCATCTTGGATCCTGATTTGTTTTATAATCATATTTCACATTTAGTGGAGACAAAGCATAAGTTTGATGGGGGTGGAAGTAGCATTTCTGTGCGTAATGTAATATCTTTTACAAGAGTCAATCTGTTAACTAATTTGTCCAGGTTATATATGGTAATCACAGCAAAAAATGTATTTGCTGAACAGTGAGTTTTCATACAAAGGGCAAGAGGCAAGAATTTGGTTCGAATTCATATCTTAATGAGGGGCATTAATAAATGAGGGGAAGCGGCAGAGTTCAACAATCTCTGTATAATGATACGAACAGCAAAGAGCTTTCTTGCATTCCCATTTGAAAAATTAAACCTCCCAAAATCGCTATTTTCCTTCAGGCGGCTCATTAAACGTGTTGCTGTCCACCATGCTCGCTTTTTTAATCAACCTCCCTCTGTTACTGACTCGCAACAAAGGGGGTGGATTTAAGAGGGCGCCATCAATGAGCGGCCCTCCCCTACAGCAAGGAGTTTCACTGGATGAAACGTCTGAGTGCCAAGGTAATTAAGACTCTTCTTGCAACTGCAGACTTTAGTGGACTCTTCAGTCATCTCAGGAGAAGTGTAACTGAAGTCAGGAGAACAAATGAATCATGGTCAATGTCAAAAAGAGAGTGCTAGAAACATTGGCCGTGCTTTTAAAGTTGAGTCATCAAAGGTGATGTAATGTTCCATTTTGACAATTTATATTGAATGTTCAACACTGGAAAATGACCCGATTTCTGAAACGACAACAAGGGATATTTCTAGACCAGTAGTCAGTATAACTGTGAAATGTTCTGTTTTTAAAAGGGTGAGAATTCCTAGTTTTCTGAATGTGGTTTTTGTGAGTTAAAAACTGGATGTAGATGTAGATTACTGTTGGCGCCAATAGCCTCAGATTTCAGGTTATTTTTTGAAAAGTTAGTAGTAGTGTCTTGACTAAATGCTATATCATCACATTCATTCATGAGATCTGAGACACAGAAGAGAGAGAAGCATCAAGAATCATTGTCACTCACAAACAGCTTTAGGACGTGCCATTCATCTTAAGCAATCTGGTTCAATAAACTGATTTGCTGACTTCCAAGACGTTCTTATTGTACAGTATGTGGTTTTATTTGTAGTGAGATAAATGTTTAGTTAAAATATTTTTTTTCATTTAAAATAAGATTTCTGTCATCATTTACTCACTCTCATGACATTCTAAACATGTCATGAGAAACCTTCCTATTTTCTGCAAAACATGACAAATATATTTTGAAGAATGTTGGTAAGCAAATAGATTCGGCTCCCGTTGACTTCCAATGCATTTTCGTTCCATATAATGAAAGTGAACAAAGGGAACGGAAACTATTTGGGCACCAACACTTTTCTAAATATATTTTATGTATTCCACAGATGAAAGAAATACATACATGTTTGGAACATGAGGGTGAGTAAATAAAAACAGATTCTTTTTAACGTGTCTTCTTATTGCAGACTTATTTGGTCTAGTTGGTGCTGTAACCTTAATTGAGACCCTCATTGTGATTTGGCCAGCTGAAACCCACTCTTTCTTGATTTATTGATCTCTACTGGGGCGTTAGGACTCACAGGATGAGCACACCCTGCCGGCCTCACTAACACTCTTCCAGCAGCAACATCAGATTTCCCAGGAGGTCTCCCGTCCAAATACCGATCAGACTCATCCCTGCTTAGCTTCAGTAAGTAATAGCTACAAGCTGATAGCTGCTGGCTTGTAGTGAGGGGCTGCTCAAGTGTCCTATACACCCCTCACTCATACAGTCATTTTCTTAAAATTTACCCTGTGGACACACCAGATCTAATGTATTTTACATGTTTTTATATGACCTTAAATTTATATTTCACCCAACTGGGATTGGTCAAGTACAGCTGAGAATACACAGCCTATTTTTATTGAGTATTTAATGAATCTTTAGTATTTTAAGTCAAATTTTATATAATATTTGAAAGAAAGTCTGATTTTTGTCAGTAAAAAACTTTTTTTTGTATTTTAATTATGTATTTAATTGTATTAATTATGCCTTGTAATTGTAACAGTTTTAATACATGATAATACTTGTCTATTCGTTGAAAGTATAATGCATTAAAATACACGACAAGCAACCATTTTCAGATGTAACACTCTACAAACATTATAATGCCTTTTTTCTTTTGCTTACTACAAGTTTCCATTACATTTGCAATACCTTTATGATGCATTAAACATAAAGGCTTTATGCCAAGTGTTAAAGTCTTTAGGGCAGGTTCCATAGTGTGGCAAAAGGTCAACATGTGTGAACTGTATATTTTACAAACTGCATTAAAATACAACTAGCTTTTAGCTTTGGCAAGCTACAGTACATTTTCAAATAAGCTTCCCCAATGATACTTAGAAAAACACACTGTCCTGAGACTTAATGCAGAAAATATTGTGCATTGCCCCACATTTGAATTACACGCATTGCACACACACACACACACACATATACAGATAATATAAATGCTTTACTATACATTATGTATACACTATACAGAGATGCTTAACAAGAAAATGTATGTGCATAATAAAGCAGGCCGATCACATTACATTCAGAAGTGTCAACACTTACATTTAACTCATTCTACATGTATGATTACCTGTATCCAAATACGCTTACTTCCCTAGACAGTAGGCAAAAAACAGTATGCGAACAGAGTTTATATCTGAATCCACAGCATTCATAAAACAGTAGGCAAGTACTCTGGTGAGATTCTGAAGTGTGCATGTGACACTCTATCCCATGAGGCCACGGGAGAGGATTTGTGAATTGCAGTGAAGCGATGCAACTCACAGTATAGGTCACATGATAATGATAACATTATGAATGTAGTGCATCTTGATAATAATCATACTATGTAATACTTATTTAATGGTTGCAAAGTAAGCACTTCCTCAAAAGAAGTACCTACATAGAGCATATGCAATTTCAGACACAGCTTATGTATCTTATAGTGAATGGCTTTAAATCTGTCCCAGGAAGCTGTAGACACAACTGTCAGTGCAGTCAAGCACGCAGGTGCAGCATGAGGGAGTTATTGCAATTAATTAAGCTGGGAACAGATGAACTCTGTGTGTGTGTGTGTGTACAAATGTAAGTGTGCATGTGAGTGAAGACACAGAGGAGTGAGCACTAATTAATTAAGTCAGGTTTTTGCAGAGGTGTAATCAGATGGACCTCATTATGTATGCACTGCCCACATTCAGAGTCAATCATGATATCCTGCGCTGAGGCTAACCTGTGATGACCAAACCATCCATTACAGCAAGCTCCATGTGTTTGATCCTACACAGTATTACACAGCAGTGCTAAACCACCGCAGAGGCACATGTTCAAAAGCGCTTATGTTATTGTAATTATTTTGTTCTGTTTTTCCCAAGCTACTATATTATTTAATGTTGTTCTTCAAACTTTACAGATTTTCTGCCAATCCAATGACACTTTGTTTAAAAGGGGCACATTTTCTTGGTAACAATTTTTGGTCCAATTCTCACTACCAAAATGTTAACTATGACTTTTGCTCCAATAAACTCCTAATTTGCTGCGTATTAATAGTTATTAAGGTAGTTGTTAAGTTTAGGTATGGGTAGAATTTGGAATGTAGAATATGGTCATATAGAATATAAATAGCCAATATGTTAATATGCTAATAAGCAGCTAGTTAATAGTGAGAATTGGTCCCTAAGTGTTACCTCATGAAATATTCTAGAATACTTGATTCTGATATGTCATGATATACAGCGGTTATACAGTAATATTTGTGGTTATCTGTAGTAAATATTGGTGCTTCTCAATTGGAAGTCTGCATCCTAACAAGTCTGTATATTATGGCATCAAGCTCTGTCGAAGGCCATCTAATTCTGAAGGATCCTTGGAAGGCAGGCCTGTTTTTGTCCTTCGTTCTGTGAATTCTGGAGGATGCTTTGTGTGTATTCTCCGTGCCCTCCAATCACACACAATCCTTTGTACACTTTCCAATTCACAGAAAAGATTTGGTGGAAAATGATTCTGCACTGAGCTCATCCAGTTTTATTATACAAGACGAATAAAAAAGTTGCAGTGAAGACATTGTTTTGTTTTGTTGCAAATTATTCACATAATGCTTACTGTTTACTCAAACTGCAGATTGTTGTAACTGCATTACAGTCAGAAACCTTTATGAATTAGACATGAGCACTAAACCACCAATCCATCCAATCTCTTGTGAAAACAGTGTCAATATTGTATGCATTTGTGTAATGTATGATAAAAAAGGCTAAAGGTCCACCCCTTAGCAATGGCATAACTCTCACTGGGGTGTAAGCAGATCATACAAATTCATACAAATTAGCCATCAATTTGCCAAAGCCTAAAATAGATTTTAGTATTTATTTTTGGGGACGAGTCTAGCCTAGAAGCCTCAAAAAGACTGGACTGGGAAGGATACAGCCTTCCAATTAAGAAGCACCCACAATATATTACATTGCTCTTCCAGGGATTGAAATTTGTGCTAATTTCATGCCTCTCATATCACACCGCTCTCTCTCTCTCTCTCTCTCTCTCTCTCTCTCTTGTTTTATACAAAAGCAACAGTTGCTATCTTGTGCCTTATGTTTTTTCAATTAAAGTAATAATTATAGAGAACTTTACTTTTATAATGATTATCATTGTAATATAGCCAGCTATAATTTTCTATTTATGCATTTGGCAGATGCCTTTATACAAAGCAACTTACATTGCATTCAATACATTTACATTGTATATCAGTTCTTTGTTTCCTTGGGAATCGAACCCATAAACATGATGTTGCTTGGACCATGCTCAACTACCTATTATTGCAGTCATTTTGTGGTTTATTCAGCAATAAGTTTATGGTTTACCATCGATGGCTGTGTTTGTGTGTGTATATGTGTAAGATTTAAATTTATTCACACGTGAAGTGCTATTTCTTTCTCAGAGTAAAAGAACAGATGTGTTTTTAGTTGATCGTTATGTTGTTTGGTGAGGCACTTTACCACACCTGGTGTGAACATTACAGAGTGTGACAGAAGGGAATGAAAAGTCAGGTATCAGAGGCACTCTTTATTTCATCAGACAGCTGAGATATTGGCATGTGTAAAAAAAAATCATTGTGAATTTACAATTTCTTTCCATACTGTCACAATATGTACAGCACAGTAATCTCATACGAACAGGTTAGTATTCACAGTACTGTGCTGGTGCTTGTGCAGCATTCACTAAGGCATGAATATATTATGGAATTGCATTTTTTTGTTGCTGTTTTTGTAACTTTTGTTTATTTGAATGCATTTTTAATGTTAATTGTTCTGGATTTTATATATAAAAACAAACTTTAATATTTCGTCAGTTATAATGTATGATTATATTTGCCCAATTATGTCTGTCGATTGTCTCTTTGAGTTTTGTACTCTTAATGTTGATATGCAGATTGGCTTATATTAGAAGATACCGAACACCGCTCACTCATTAGAAAGTTCAATCACTAAAAACAAAATATAGTGCTTTTTTACATTTAATACTGCAACTAGTTGTTCTATACTGGCTGGAAGAAAAATAACAACATTTTACACTTGTAATTATTGTAATTATACTTGTTTTTACAGTAATTTATCAAGAAAATGAACCTGCATTGTTTAATTATACAACTTAAAATGTATTATACAAAATTCCTATTACATCTGGTAAATTCTGTACAATTTTCACAGTGCATTTGTATGTGTGTGTGCATCCCTAGAAAGTCTTCCACTCCACAGACTCGTCACATAACTTTTCCTCCTGACATCCCCCCTGACATCGCTCCTGACACTCGTCTCAGGTGGAGCTCCTGTGAGGTGGAGGTCCTCTGCTGGGTCGACTGCCGCTCACTCATCTTTTCCCACCCACAGCATCTCTCTCACACTCTCAGAGATGCATATATGCAGATTTCACGTTATTTATGAAACACGGGATAAGGTCCCATCTCGCTTTAAAGCCTTTGTCAGCACTTCTTTCTCATTCTCTCTTCTGCTCCCACATCTCAGCGCAACGTTCCAGAAACCTTCCGTGGATCAAACGTATCTACTGCGGAAATGTTATAAACAGATCATTTTCTAAAACGCCAGCCAAATCTTAGATTAATCAAATTCAAGAATAAGCCCACTCATTTAATGGGTTATATGATGCCATAAGTATACTTAAAATGTAGTTATATAATTTCACAGCAATGCATTTATTTTTCATATTGTACAAACAGTTAGGCTACAGTTAGTTGCTGTATTTATCAAGTAAAGATAAAACAGCTGCCATCTTATCTCGCCTCTCTTTAACACACAGTATTCTTAGCTACACCATCTATATATATATATATATATATATATAAAACCTGCTGCTTAATTTCAGACAGCCCCCCCCCCCCAATTCAGATATGGGTTAGCAGTATAACGCTCAGTATTAAGCTGCTGGCAGATATCATTGGCCTTCTGCCACTCTGTCATTTTGAAAATGGCACACAGCCCCTAATTGTGACACTTCAGACACTTTCTGCCAGGGATTTCCTACTGCTGTCAATTAAATGCAAAATTTAAATGTATGCTTAAATATATGGCTCACTCTGTAGATTATTTTATACTTCAGGGTTAAGTTGTTATGTTATGTAAGGTAGTTTCACTATAGAGTGCTTCTTGCTGTATGAATGCAGAAATGACTGAAGAAACAGCACGATGGTATAATACACAGTTGTGTCTGTTACCACACTCTGCTACATACAAAGCCAATAGAAATATGTGCAACAAAATACAGAATGTGAGAAAGCACTGTGAATTACTGAATCAAAAGACTGGATTGCATATATTTAGTTAAAGTAAGGAAATAATGTCTTAAGGATTATAATTGAAACGTTGACACATAAATGCATAAGACATTTACCAATTTGAGAATTATTATGAAATTGATTTTAGACACTGCATATGTGGAATATTACATCGGATTGATGAATGAAATGTAGAAAAGAAAAGAAAGTGCTCACATCAATGGAAAAGGAAAGAGATATGGCACAGAGAGATTGAATATTTATTGTTATTTTAGCAGTATTTATGTGCTATTGTGATATTTATTCATATTATTTTTATTATCTGTTATTTTGTATTTTGTTATGTGATTTTAGTATTATATATTTACAAAAATATGTTTATTTATTTAGTAATTTATTTAGCAGATGCTTTTATCCAAAGCGACTTTCAAATGAGGACATTTTAGAAGCAATCAAAACCAACAAAAGAGCAAGTCTTGGTTAGCCTAACGCAGTACACTACAATAAAAAGAAGACAGATTAGATAAAATAAAATTAGAATAGAGAGTGCTAGAGTTAGAGGGTCAAATAAAGATGGAAGAGATGTGTTTTTAGCCATTTCTTGAAGATGGGTAAGGATTCAGCTGCTCGGATTGAGTTAGGCAGGTCATTCCACCAGATGGGAACAGTTAATGAAAAAGTCTGTGAAAGTGATTTTGTGCCTCTTTGGGATGGTACAGTAATGGGTCGTTCACTTGCAGAACGCAAGCTTCTAGAGGGCATATAAGTCTGAAGTAATACATTTAGGTAAAGGGGTGCCAATCAAGAGGTGGTTCTGTAGGCAAACATTAATGCCTTGAATTTAATGCGAGCAGCTATTGGTAGCCAGTGCAAATTGATGAACAGAGGTGTGACGTGCGTTCTTTTCATTAAATACTAATCTTGCAGCAGCATTTTGGATTAATTGTAGATGTTTGATGGAATTGGATGGAAGACCTGCCAAGAGAGCATTGCAATAGTCAAGTCTGGACAGAACAAGAGCCTGAACAAGGAGTTGTGTTGCATGTTCAGAGAGAAAGGGCCTGATCTTCTTAATATTATATAATGCAAATCTACAGGACCGGGCAGTTTCAGTAATGTGGTCTGAGAAATTCAGCTTATCATCAATATGTATATTTGTATTTAGAATAGTTTTATTTTGATTTCATTTTTAGTACTTTCAGTACTTCAATTTAAGATTACTTTATTTCATTTTGATGCCAAGGCAACAATTATTTATTTAAGTCTTTTAATTTTAAGTTTAATTTAAATGTCTAATATTTATATTTTATTTTATTACAACTTTATTACATCTGTATTTTAATTACGAAACATTATTTTTAATAGTTAACAATAACGCTGACTTGAAGCTGGCCTATAAACAGATAATCTAGATTAAAATCCTCCTTATCTTGACCTTGTCACAAGGTCAGATGGATCAATTACTGCTGCTAACTAACACTAGCAATGCCACTAACTGCAACATTTCTCAGTAGCTTGACATTATTTCAGCTGTTCTCAAAACAGTGTAGTTTTTCAGTAACAGGCAGCGTAGCCTGACAGAATGCCACATCCCTGTTTTTATGTCACATTGTATTGCACATATGGCTTTACAACCGAGTGAGCAGAGGCCAGGGAAGTCTACAAAACCTGCAGAATTAATAATTAAATACGCTTTCTTAAACATCAACCCCTCTCACAAATGTAGCCTTGGAATGTCTGATTAATTTAATTGAATCACTTGTTAATATGGACACATTCGGCCCTGTGGACGTTTAGAAAATAAACTCTCTACACACATTTAATTTGTCCAGTAGAACTCTTAAAATATCAAAGCGTGAACATACACACATCACAGGAGATCATTTTTTTATTTAGTTTTAAATTAACAAAAATACCTGTCACAGTGTTATTGCTAGCACATATCAAATTATGCATTATTCTTAATTACACATTGAGGAAATAATTGCGGTGGACACACACACACACACACACACACAAATATTTATTGTTTTTTTCCGTTCAGTGAAGGTCAAATGGTCCACAACAAGAATGTCCTATACATTTATACATTTTCTTTCATAGCAAGAAAGCAAGAAAAAAAAAAAAAAAAAAAAAAAAAAAAATTATTTTGGGGTGAATTATATTTTTTATATTTAACTTCAAACTGTTGTTTTTGGCTAAAATACGAGTTCTTTAACCATAATATTGCATTCTCTAGAGAAAAAGTTGTCTGGTCTGAATCAGGAGAGAAATCAGGAGAGGACAACAGGAAACAAACATTTTCACTGGAGGAAGCGCAATTATAAATTATGAACTACTTTGGCCAAAAGCAACAGTTAAAATGCTTTAATAATAGATTTGTTTTTCACAAACACACATCTTTTCACTTCACAGGATATTCATTGATGGACTGAAATAGTGTGCACTACTTGTGGATTATTGTGATGTTTTTATCAGTGGTTTTTGCTCTCACTCTGATGGCACCCATTCACTGCAGAGGTTTCATTGGTGAGCAAGTCATGTAATGCTAAATTTCTCCAATTCAAATCTCCAAACAAACTCATCTACAAATTGTATGGCCTGAGGGTGAGTAAATGATTATTGTTGTATGAACTATCCCTTTAAGTATATATGAAGTAATCTTTTCTATTAACGTCATCACTCGAACAAGCATTCAGAGCGGTGATTCTTTTTCCTCTGCTCATTTTTAGAATTCATTGTGTAAAACTGTGTCCATAAATCTGATGCACTAATACCTGTAAGATACATAACCAGTAATATCCCAGCGCCACGCTGGCACATAGTTTCTGAGCTGCGTATTCAGAGTCCTCATATTCTTAGATACTAATTCATAACACCCAACAGTGTCTGCATAACTTCTCTGTTAATGCGACTACCCTGTTAGTGCGGCAAAAATGTCCTCCTTTTAGAGATATGCTCAGTGAGGTCTTAATTAACATTAGGACATTTTGTTACCATTGATGATTTAGAGAAAAATAATTACCCGCGGATCAATTCATGTGTCATTCCAATTAATAAGAGGTGCAGTAATAACCGGCCGACTATATCTTTACCCATATACTTCTTTCCGGTTTAATTAAGAGAATGCATTTGCTGTGGTTTCCAATGTGCCATAAGTCACACATGCACATGCTGAGGGCTTGACAGCCTTTGGCCTTGGATGTGTTTAACATGGATTAATGGGCACTTGAACACATGTGCTATGAACAGCATTGCAAATCAGAACGCAGCCCATGTGAGGTGAGTGTTAAGGAGACTGATGTCATCAAAGCAAATCAGAAGACACTTAATACAGCAGTTTTCACAAAATAATACAATGCTTACTGGATAAATTGCAAAGATTATTTAGCAGGTTTCCAGAAATAATGAAAAATATGCTACATTGACAGCTGTCAACGCTCAAATGCTGGAAAACCAGGAATAGGATCTTTAACAGACAGTTGCTATAACACTTGGCAGTCTCCCAAGGTGTAAGACTGAGTACTAAACATGAACTACTGTGAGAGCTACCCAGGAGAATTTAAGGCAGTTACACATTATATTACAGTTGCAAAGTGTGAAAATTCACAGACGAGAACACATTCAGTTGTCTGGTGGGTCAACAACTACAGATGATGAACGTGTGTTGCAAGAACACTCATGAAGGATGAGAGGAGATAAGAGTGAGGGATATTATAGCTGTGTTTGCATCCTCTACACAGGTTATGACTGCGCCTGGTTGCAATGTGATCTCATGATTTGGAGTCACAGCATATTCATCTGAAACAACAAAGGTTAAAATGCCAGCCTGCTCAGTCATCACGATGACATTTCACACGTATCGACTCTTTATCCATGTGCTGCTACATCCGAATCGCTAATCCTATTTCAGTTCCCTTGTGTTATTGTTGCTTCATTTACACATTTTCTCTGGGTGATCAGTCTGAGCACCATTGTCACCTATGCTGGGCAAGGCGCATTTGCAATCTGATGACATTTCCTTTGTACTTTGATCATTTGCATGTTTATGCGGTCAAATGGCATGACTAAGTCTAACGGAAATGAAGTGTGCAGTGATGATGAACGTCGGGTTAGTATCACATGAACATGACCTGACTCTTACATGCTAAAAAGACATATGTAAATTATTTGTTATTTATTTACACATATCAACATTTCACATTCAATACTCAGATGTTTTGAATGCAATCTAAGGGAGGAGTTGATAAATATAAGTAATATAATTATCAGCAGTGCTACTGTGTATGCAAGAAATGCGGAGATGAGTAAAATGCGAATCACAGTTTTTAATATCCAAGGAAAGGGGTAATAAAAGGCAAGCAGGAGACACACGTAGCACACCAATGTAGACGTAACACCAGACAAAGGAAACCAGGAACATACAACACTTAATATAAGATACAAGACTAAATGAGGGTAATTGATGAAACACACCAATGAACACAATCAAACAAGGGAGAAACTGGGTCACGGGGAGAACATTGGAAGAAAAACACACACAGACAGTCCAGAGGCATGACATATTGCCCCCTCCCGAAGGCGCATTCTCGCGCTGCAGGAACAACATAGGGAGGGATGGGTGGGAACTTGGGAGGAGGCTGAGGAGGAGGACGGACACCCGGGAGGTGACCGGCAGACAGAGTCCGACATCTCCCAATGTAACTTTAAATCCAAACATTTCAGTTTTGTTTCTCATAATTCCAACTTCCTATATCACAATTGTTATTTTACATCTCACATTGCATAACTGCAACTCTATATCTCACCTTGTGACTACTTTTGTATTTTAAGATTCATCTCACGATTAACTGCTGTATTTTTTACTCCGAGGCAGAAATATGCTTTCATAGGACAGTGAATTCTGGTGAGTACTGAAACGTAACATTTGATATCTCAAATAAAATATTTTACATTACCATAAGCATGTGGACGTCCGAGCGCCACGCTTGTTGAGCATTTGATGACAAAACCATGAACATTAATAAGAAGTTGGAAGGACTTCAATAACAGCTTCAGCTCTTCTGGGAAGATTTCCATTACACGTTGAACATGGCTGGAGGGATTTGCTCCCATTCAGACATGAGCCAGACACTGATATTAAGCATATTTCACCAAAAAAGTCAATTCTAAAAGGAAATTTAAGCTTTGTTGAATAAATTCCTTAAAAGTGTATTTGCTGTGAATAAGAATGACTCGAGAAACCCAGACACAGAGAAATACATTTTAAACACCACCACATATTATAATCACACAGCAGTACAGGGTTAAAGGCCGGCCAGTAATGCAGCTCTTCGATGCCTCTGGGAAGGAAACGTCCTTCAGTTAAGTCACATGATCACTCGCCGGACCTTGACAAGTTTCTATCCGGCGCTGATGACTTTCATATACTCTCTGACAAACTCTGTTACCCTAACCTCGGAGACCACACGAAGGGAAGGAGTGTGGAACAAAAGGCTTGAGCTCAGACATCACAGGCAGGCAAAGCAATGAAATGTCTGTCTCGACACTGTGATGTTCTGTCAGAGAGCGACACATCTCCCTCTCCTCCTCATTTGGCTCTCTATAGCTCTAGCCCTCTCTTCCTCTTTCTCTTGCCTGCTCTTTTCACAGTTACATTAAACCTTGCATAACACACAGCGCTGTAATTGTCCTTCATGTGAGATAATGTTGGGCTGGTTTTAATCAGGGGTACATTCACAGCTAATTGGAGATGAGCTGAACTGGCTCAACCTGGAGAGACACATCAACATGCTGCAGCTAACTGTCCCTCAGGACACATGGGGACGTCACCAGCCTCCCTGCCCTTTCTTCTATCTTAATTGCCACACTGAGTTATGTTAATAATTTTCTTTTCTTGTTAAAAGGTAGTTTTTCCCAACTAATTCAAAGTTGGCAGATGCTGTGTTGGGTGTTTGTGAGTTTCAAGACCCAGAGAGAAAATATGGCTAATTTATAGCAGCCCCGGTGACGCAGGCACAATAACACAGTGGTAGGGTTGGAGTCGATTGGCCCTAATGAGAAAGCAGAGGACAGGTAATAAACAAAACTACAAAATGCAAACAACCAATTCAGATCTTAGTCAATTAGTTACAAATGCAGGCCTTTGGTGTTTCGCCTTTTCATGCTGGTCCCTTCACTAAGGTAAATCTTTACAGCGATACAGCTGAACAGGCATATTTTTATCTCCAGTGTAAAACATACATCTCGTCTTACTGTTATGACTCCAAATAACTTGTCATTTATCACTTGCCTGCCTCTTTCACAGTTATATAAAACCTGCATAACACACAGCACTGTAATTGTCCTTCATGTGACTTACGCAAAGAGAATCACAAGCACTTGGATGCGTTGCAAATGTGGAGGCCAGCATCAGTGCACTTTTTCTTGGCCCGGTGACAGATCTTCGTGTGAGTTGAGAGAATATTTAGAGCGTCCAGACATGGCCAAAGCTCTAATGATCAGTCTGCAGCTCACCTTGCCTGCAGCCTGACAAATAAACATCACCCTTATTATTCTGACAAATGTCCTTTGTCATCTTTCTGACACACGCTCCTTCTGCAGGCGAGGGACGATAGATAGCATTTGAAAACAAGCCACTACATGTCATTCACTGTTTGGTTGGCAGACTGGTATGCAAATGGTGGGGAATCTCTTTTGGTCGAGTTAAAGTAATAGTTCATCCAAAAATGAAAATTCTGCCATTCTGCCAGTTTTCTCAACTTCATGTTGTTCCAAACCTGCAGGGGTCTTGTATGACCCTAAAGAGGAATATTTTGTGGTAATAGACTGCTGACTGTAAATTATACCATTTATTATTCAGCAAATATACATCAAATATTTATTTAAATTGAAGTTAATTTATAGTTTTACCTGTGTATTAACATAAATAAAATAGTTCATTACAAAGTACAAAACAACAGGTCTTCTAACAATAGGCCACTGCAACAATATTTCAGTAATATTAAAGTCCATGTGAACCAGTAGTGCTACAGCTTTACTATTATGACATATTTCCAAATGAAACTGAATATGACAGGGCTTGATTTTAGCAAACCTCAGATTATGAATAAAGATTATGAAAACAACTGATGTTTTAATTGTATTTTTAATTGTTCACCACAAGACTAGCAATGTGCACTAAGAAAGTGAACAGAGCCAATTCAAAAGTCATGCAGACTTTAATACTGAAATGAACTGAGGGCATTTTCATAAATAACTAAGATGGTGGCAGTTGCATTTGTATGTAACGTTGTATGAAAAAACAAAACATTTCAGATATCAGGCAGAGTGGACTAGCATTGCTACAGACAGTGGTGAGTAGGAAAGTATTATGTCATTGATCAATAAACTATTTCAGAGAACCATAAGTTGTCATTCATTAAAGATAAAAATGTATTATACTGTTATGGTGCTTTTGCACATAGTATTATTTCTTTGTAATTGCATTGAACAAATGAAACCAGTGAAATTCTTTCAAAGTTTCTCCTATTATGGTCCAAGGAAGAAAGTCAAATGCAGTTTTTACAGCATGTTGTCTCTGTGCCTATACACACTAGGACTGGTTTTGCGTTCCACTTCACTGCTTTTTTAATAGTTTTTCATGTAAACTTCTGCTAGATGAACACTTTCGATAGTTACACTAGCTGCTTGTTCAAAGTCTCATGCACAGGCAAAAATTGGCGAACTTGTTCTTTAAGACGCCGTGTCAAGTTAAAATAAGTGTTAAACACGCTTTTAAATGCAAGGACGTGTCTTACACAAGGAATGAAAAATCTCTTTGGCATTAGAAGCAGCAGCAAATGTGGTCAGATGAAATTGACAAAACTCTACTCTTTTCCCCAGACTCATGTGTTTCGTGGCTGAAGATTCTTGGGCAGGTTATTTAAGCTCACTGTATTGCATTGATGTTTAATTTCCTCTCATTAGAACTATCTCCGTGTCTGGCTGCTGCAGTGGTTTTATTTGACTGCAGGCACTGTTTGATGGGATGGAGTGTCTTGCCAAAATTGCCATTCATTAGTAAACAAACTATTTACCCTGAGCACATAAAAGACACCACTTAAAGCCACAAGCCGATGGCATGAATCAAAATCCGATAGGGTAGATCTATCAAAAGCAGACTGGCTTCCTTTAATCAGTGGTGTTTTCAGTGCAAAAGCAATCAAGCCTTTACACACTCCACCACTGGTAATTAAAATAAACAGACTGTACACAAACAGAACCACTGACAGAAAAGCAGGGACAGATGAGTTCTGCCTAAATGTGTATGAGTACCGTCTCCAGCTTCTTTCTTTATACAACTAAATTAGTCAATCTTTTTATTTGATTGTATTAATTTTTAAACCTAAAATGTAAGCACGTATTAAAAGTCTGCAGAATCTCAGCCTTTTCTTTTCCCCGAGAAAACAGCATGATTTAAAATGACAAGTGCACAGAGCCAAACTCACACCACTGAATAATATTGGAAGGACTGAAGGCTTTAAAAAATGCCTGTTGTGACTGTATTCAATCCTGGAGAAAGGCTGAAAAAACACTTTACTCAAAACTACAGCAATCAGCAACGTTGTGCTATAAGGGCCATAAGTCATGATCAGAAACCACCATTTTAGTATGGGTTGAAAAGACTGAATCTGTCATTTAACCTTCGCCAATCTCCTCCAGTCAACGCTGATTTAATTCCCGCTCCATCAAGCACACGTTCGCAGCTGACTGACCGTCAAAATCAATGAGGCCTACTTTTAAAGTCAACATCGGCTTCCATTGTCTACCAATGTTTTATTTATTTTCTCTGCCATTTGTTATGCATCAAACAGGAGAATGCTGAAGGAGGCGATGACAGAAAACAAGCTCTCCAGTGTCTATCAACATCGTCATCGCGCTTACACGACCTAAGCTGCTCTATATTGCTCTGACACTTCAGTTCATGAACACACAGAGTCTTAACCGACTCTCTGATATTTGCTGATTTGGAGCAACATTACTTCGGGTCAGAAGTGTCTTGGTCTATTAACCCAAGAGTCAGCTGTTCAATTCTGGTGAAATCTGTTAAGTAACAGTTCAGTGATTCAGAGCCTTCTCTCTTTCTCTGTTCTGCGTATCTGTCATGTCCGAGGCAATAGGCGCTTGATTTTTTACTTACAGCAAGACAGGAGAATTTGAAAAAGCTATTGGGTGAAGATACACATTTTGAGACTAATTTGTTCTAAATGTAATAAACTGACATAAAATACCTCGGTATTTTTCAGAAACACAGTCGTGACTGCCTTGACCTCGAATAAGAATGCACAGCATATCTTCTAATTTATTTTATTGTCTGCAGTCATTTACAGGTCAGTTTGGACGTTGCTGTCACATAACTGAATTAGACCGGCAATAATGATTAATTAATGGACATTACACACGAATGAGAACTTCATTATTCTAATCCTGCCCAAACATCACCTATTACTTGCAAATTACTTCATTAATCTTTCATAAACATGCTATGGGAGTTTCCGAAAGGGCATCGTTGGCATTTAAAAAGATTCCTCTAGGAATTACTGGAGTGCAGGAGTGTAGATTCGGATGTGAATTTACATTTTCTCATACATACCACCATCCCAATTATTATGGAATATTACATGTGCTGCTGATGTTCAAACAAGCTTATTTATCCTTCATGACAGTCTTATAGATAAATCTCCCCAGCACTGTTGTGTTAAAATCATCAGACTGTTTGTAATTACTTACATGATATGATGTTTTTTTTCAACGTTAAGTACAGCCAGGATTTTGTATGATGTCAACAAGCTAATTATAGAAAGAACACTGAAATATGAAAACGAATAGTCACTAACAGTTATCACTCCGATGTTACTGTTTCTATGCTGCTGTTAATTATACTCAAGAATAATGTACTGGACAGATACAAATGATATGGGTTTTGAATGAATTCCATTGCGATTAAACGTCAATCATTGTGTCATCTGCTCTCATGATAGTGACAGACATAATGAATGAAGACATTCATCTGTAAGATTCTCATAGGGCTGTAAAGGCTGCATGCAATATGTTTGTGTCAGGTTTTCTATCTGTATGCTGGAAGTGTGGAAAAAGACTGAAAACATGTGAAAGTAAAATAACAAGCTACGCATATAGTACAAAAAATCAAAACAAGCACTAAAAATATTAAAATCAATAAACTAATAGGAAACAAAAGGTCATTGTGAGGGAAGATTAATAAAACAAAATAACAAAAACAACAACAACAAAATAATGTACCGATGTAACTTTCTGTAAACTTGAACAAAATGATATATTGAAATGGTTTACAAATACATAAGTCTCTTTTATACATTACATCATAGTTTTAAACATGTAATGATTCATAATGGATTTTCATAGCTTGAGATTGAAAGTCGGGGTCAGGGACAAAGGTAAAACAATAAAATCAAGGCAATAATTTGAAAAAAAATAGAAAACTTGTCTTAAAGCCAGTTTTAATGTGACCTTCACAAAAAGAAGGAACAGTTGATATCTGTTGGTTTTGATCAAATGATCCCATGGGATACAGAAGTAAAAACAACAACAACAACAAAAACATAAAGGTTGAAGAAACAATTAAATCTTCATACCTCAGTTTGGCAGCATATTACCCAAGTGTAGTGGTTATAATCAGCCATGTGTGAAAGCAGAGGAGGCCTGATGTGTTCTGTGCCCCATGGCTGAGGGAACTGCTAGGGAGGCTTCATTAGCATGTTGATTGCACACAGAACAGTGGTTAAGCAGCTACTGAGCCATAATGAAGCCAGGTTATGGTGAGAGCACTGCACCGCACAGTCCAGAGCCAGAGCCAGAGCAGACCTGCAGATCTGCTGAACTCAGTGGAATCTGATCAAAACAGACCCACAGGTCATCAACTCCCCCCATCATCTCTTTAATTAATTACTATGGGCTTACTAGTAAGTGCTCTCACTCATGTTTATTACTGCTAACTCTCAGTAGATGTTAAGCTCAGGCTTTCCAGTGTTAAAAAAGTGAATCGTTAGAAAATGACATGCTTTCAAAACAAGAAGTGTAATGCGGATTATTTGAAAAAGTTAAAAAGCAATTTGTTGGCACATCAAAATGAGACACATTTATGATTATAAGCAGCTGTGACACGTTTAGTTTATTTACACTTGCCTACCCAGATTATTTTTTCCTGACACTTGTTTTTTGCCAGGAAAGACATATTAAAATTGACAAAAGAAAAAAAAGTAAAATGTCTTTGAAAAGGTGAGACAAGTCACCAGGAAAAGTTGTAAATGGCTATAATCACACGTCTAATAGAAGACGACTGCTTGGCAGGGGCTTTGTATTAAAAGACTACACAGGCTTTTGTTTTACAGCCTCGGTAATGCCAGGAATAATCACGATTCAGTCAATCAGACTTAAAGCAGAGGGGAACAGTTCCTCACCAACCACTAATGTGTGATCCTTTCCAAAAAAATCCCACATATTTCTGTAAAAAATATATAAATTTAATAAATAGAATGAAAGTCATGATGCTAGAAATAAAATAAAAATACATCAAATAAAACTGAAATAAAAAAATAATTAATAAACTAATACAGGTGGCTTTGATGGTATTTTATCTTTTGAATTTTAATGTAATGAAAGTAGTTAGAGGACTAACATTTTGATTCCTTTTTATTTTAACAGATCACAGACCCCTAACTGGATACTTGATAGAACGAAGCACTGTAATTCAGTGTTTCATAGCAACAGACAAGCAGGACCACTTTAGGAAAATAGAAATTCAAACAGCTATAATCTGTAATGCAGTACCTCCAAAGTATTCTTTGCATGCTAGATGACAAAGATGAAAATATGCGGTCACATCGCACACTCTGACAGCAGTTGTTTACTGAGGAGAGGTCATGTGTAATGCATGATCCTAGATGAATACCCAGTTGTCCTCCGCATCAGCATTCAGCATCACTTGTCTTACTCTCAGTTTCTATCGTAGTGTGGATATAACAATGGGGGTATGTTTGCTTTTTTACTGATAAGCTGCAATTAAGACAAATTAAATCTAAAGGCACCCCGTGCTATTCATGATCGCAGCCATTGAGCTAAGTTCTTTCTAATAAAGCCATGCTGAAAATAAAGATCAGCGGAGAGATATCAAAGCGGATGCCTACTGTGAGGACTGCATGAATTATATTTTTCACTAATTACCATGGTGAAGACTGGCTCTTGTTTCCCTATTGTTTAATTTACAGTAGCAGTGAGGAGTCCACTGAGACTCAACATCTCCCTTAGAAAAGGCACGTGAAAGAGAACCTTATTTTATACTTCTTATATCATTACTTCATTCTGATGGCACTGCAGGGAGCTGATCTAATTAAATATTTTTCTTTTCATCTCTATGTTGAATCAATGCAGGTAAGCTTTGTGTTGAATATGTCACTTTGCTTCATACATCAGTTAGGGTGTTTGTTCTTTTATTAGCTGGCACATTGTGGATGAAATCTAGAGAAGCTTGTTTATAACCACTAGAAGTAAAGGAAATTGTGACATTCTGACTTCTTTTCTCACAATTCTGAGATTTAAACTCACAATTCTGAGAAAAAATGTCATGTTTGCAAGATGTTAACTCATAGTTGTGAATTATAATTTCTGAGAGGAAAAGTTGAAATTGTGAGATAAAACGTTGCAATTAACTTAAAAAAATTGTATTGGTAAACTGAATAGCAATTAACAAGATTAAATCTCAGAATTCTAATAAAAAAGTCAGAATTGCAAGAAAAAGAGAAAAAGTTAGATTTGCAAATTATGAGGAAAACAGAATTGTGATATTTTAACTCCTAATTGTGAGTAAAAAAAAATCAAAATTGTGAGAAAAAGTCAGATTTGTGAGATTTTAACTCAGAATTCTGAGTAAAAAGTCAAAAATTGTGAGAACAAGTCAAAATTGCGAGATGTAAACCCAGATTTCTGAGTAGAAAAAAGTCAGAATTGTGAGAAAAAGTCACAATTGCGAGATTTAAACTTAGAATTCTGAGTAAAGAAGTCTGAATTGCAGTCAGAAATGCAAACTCAGAACTGAGTCAGAAATCTGACTTCATATCTCGCAGTTCTGACTTTTTCTAAATTGTCGGAAATACAAGTCAGAATTTATGAGATAAAGAGTCATAAAGCTATTTATTTATTTATTTCTCTATCTATCCATCCTGTGTTTGAAATGGGCTTCCATAGAAATCAACAAGAAAGTCTTATGTCAGTGGTTTGTATGAATGAATTGGATGTTTTTCCAAGTATGTGTGGATTTTTAACAGAACAGAAAAAAAACCTCTTGCAGATACAGTATATTTAACATAAATACACACTGCAGTGATGTCTGCATCACAAACATGTAGATCACACTCCCTAAACTCCACAACTGTTAATCTTGAAAGGATTTTATGCAGGTAAACTATTATTACTGTTGAAATTGGTTGAAAAATGACATTCTGTGTGTGTCATTGATGCTGCTACATAAGTGGCCGTAGTTCCCAAGTGGCACAGAACCGGAGTCAAATTTATTATTACCATCACACAGCATGTCCTTTCCCTTGTACTTTAGCTGATCCTTGGCCTGTATTTGCATTGCTAATTCTGCTCTTGTCTCTCTCGGCTCCTCTGTGATAAATCAGCTGAAACAGATGGTCTTTAATTCCACTGTTGAGTCACTTGCTTGTTTTGAGGCCTTTTCTCATTCAAGTCCTGCGCTGTAACTTTGCTGTAGCTGTGCATCTGGTGCTCTATAAGCAAAGGGTAGAGACTTGTGTGGATTATTGGCAGCTGAAAACAACAATGCAAAGGTCTGCATGAACTTTAAATAAATGACTGCTAAATTACAGTTGTATACAAGTTATTAATGTTATTTAATATGACGGAACATGAATCTCTCACTTTACACAAACAAGAGTAATTTTAAGGGTCAGGTAACAAACTGTTATGTTTTTACTCTTTTTTTAAAGAGTTACTTAAAGGGATACTTCACACAACCATCTACGTTTTGTCATCATTTACTCACCCTCAAGTCGTTCTAAACCTGTATGACTTTCTTCTACAGAACACAAAATAAAACATTTCGAAGAATCATGAGACATTCATAAAAATATATTTTTGCACATAAGGAAGAAAGTCATTTAGGGTTGGAACTGCAGGGTGAGTAAATCATTACAGCATTTTTAGATTTTGGAAGGGAACTATCCCTTTAAACAACTGATTTGAATCAGTTTTGATGTGATCTGAAATATAATTTTCCCTGATTAAATTATAAAACATGCATAATACTGGCAATAAAAAACAATCCATTAAAAATGAATGCAATAATAAATAAAATCAGTTAACTTAATTACAGATTAAATTTATGTAGGGTTTAAATATACAAATGTTATAAGATTTGAATCTTCGGAATTTAAGCGTAGGGAACATAATGCAATTATTGATCCATAATCAAATTATAAAATGTCTACAAATACATTTCATTGTCTATGTAATTGTACTTGCAGTGTCAATAAATTTGAGTCTAATCTAATCTATTCTAGTCTAATGAATCTGTCAAAAATGGAATCACAAATGATGAGTAAAATAAAAAGGTAATGAACAAGTGTGACATCAGTGAACCTGTAATATAAAATTCAGAAACCGCATTTAGTCATCAGTCTAACAGAGAAAGACACACAGCTGGTGACGCTCACCCAGAGATTCTGTATAAAGCGCAATGGAGAAACAGAGACAGAGAAATTAACTTCAGCTCAACATGAAAGACTCTAAGTGAAGCAAAGGGAAAACAAAAATGCATCCAGAAAAAAATCTTGAGGTCAGAAGGGATTTCGACCAGCGAAATAGCAAGAAAGACAAGATGTTAAACATTCATTCTGAAATGCCGCAGTAACAGAGCAGATTTATTCTGACATCGAGAGACAAGCACAAAGACAGAACTCTTCTGTATTTTGCATGGATCAAAAAGCAAGAGCCGGAATCAGTCTAGGGAGGTCTGGATTACGGGTTTGAGCATTGTTGTGATACCTTATCGCTCTGACACATTCTCAGAGTGAACACTTTGCCAGGCTTTTAGTGCACTCCTCTCAGTGCTAGTGTGTGTAATTGCACAGTTGACTCCCCAAAGCAGTAAACTTGCTCTGCTCTCACTCTGTCATCGTCTCAAAGTTCTTTCACTTTACTTTCTCCATGACGCCATCATTTCTGCATCCGTGTCTCCGTGTCTCGCAGGTGAAGAGACGGCGTGTAATGCGCGCCACAGATACGCTCCAGCGATTAATGATGCAATGTGCTGAAGGCTGATTTACTGTGATAGCAGGGGTAGGTGCACTGATTCCACAGCGGCACAAATCAGGGCCATTGGGTCACTCTGTGGCCACGGTGTGTTTAAATAAGATGTGTTTGAGACCAGTTTGGATCAGCAAAACTAAAAATATGACTCTCTGATAATATAAGCACCTTTCCAATAAAAATGTAAGGGATAGTTCACCTCAAAATGGTCATGCTGTTTCAAACCCATGTGAGATTTTCTGTATGCCACAAAATAAAAATAGACTTCAAACAGTAACCAAAGAACATCACACTCCAAAAAGGACAAAATAAAGCATTATAAAAGTCAATTTTTGTCTCTGCTCATTTAATTAATCTTAAGAGTGTTTCAGTGTGATTTGATCTGCTTTGAAATATTTGATCTGACAGAGCTGTAAGATTTTATTGATTGATTGATACATTTATTTTGTATTCAGCTAGGATACATTAAAGTGATCAAAAGTGACAGTAAAGACATTTATAATTGCTGTTCTTTTGAATTTTCTGTTCATCAAAGAATCCCCAAAAATTATTACGGTTTCCACAAAAATATTAAGCAGCACACTTGATTTCAACTTTGATAATAATTAGAAATGCTTCTTAAGTAGAAAATCATTTGTATATTAGAATTATTTCTGAAGGATCAAGTGACACTGAACATTTTAAAATATATTAAAAGGGAAAACAATTATTTTAAATTATACGTTTTCACAGCATTACAGTTTTAAATGTGTTTTTGATCAGATAAATACAGCTTTGATGAGCACTAGAGACTTCTTTCCAAATATACAAATACTGACCCTAAACATTTGGATGGTAGTGAACATACAGTAAAACAGACATTATGAATCAAGTATACGCAGATTAATCTGAAGTAACTTAATCCGATTTTGGAAGTAAACTAAATCAAGAGAACTATGAATCAGAATCAAGTTGATTCAAAATCCGTCTTGACATCCAGCCCAAAAGCACAATTACTTACATTTCAGTTTTTAGCCGTTCTGACAATTTGGAATGACATGAGGGTCTCTAAATCCTGGCAGAATTTCCATTTCTGGAGGAAAATTGAAAAAAAGAGAGTACTTGAGGAATCCTTCCAGGCTGGATTATTAACCTGTCACAGACCCGCTGTCTGTTTTCATTTCTCTGTTATTGAATCTTGTTCAGCCAAATGTATTACCTCCACATATGCAGTAGCAGTGATGAGGACTCAAACTGGTCTCAGGCTGAGGGACACATGAAGTAATACATCTCTCCAGCAGGGTTTGGGGAAATGTCCGAAGGCATCAACGAAACAACCAGTAACATGTCACTGGACCTGCCACGTCAGTTTAATGTCATAAACACTGACATTTCCTCCTCAGGGTAAAGGGGATGACATGTTATTTCCCCTGAAATGATGTCCAAGATGTCTAATTTTAAAGGAAGTCTGGCACAATATTGTGCATATGTAACCAAGATGAGTTTTCTGGCATGCGTTTACAACAAATATACCCATAATACTCATAAAACACTTGTTTTGTAATGGATCATCTATCTTTTATTTTCATGTCAGCTTCAAACAAATAAAGAAATCACCCTAGAGAGGTTGATTTGCTACCTTTAATATAGCAAAATATTGTAATATTGTCTCTCACCATGATGATGCCTCACCTCGCGTGTAGGGATTTGGCCCAGAAGCCTGTTAATTATTCATTTTCGAATCACTGGTTTCACCGTGACATATTAAGTTATTATTCATATTAATCATATTATTAATTTTCAACTGCAGCGAATATGTATACATGAGTCCTGAAGGGAGTGGGGGTTACTTATTTTTTTCTCTCAATTAAGATAACAGAAAAAAGTGCTGAATTCTGTTTTGTGGGCACAAAATATTTATTCATCACCAAATTAAATATTAATGTCCTTTTTTTGAGTACATGTAGAAAAATGCCTTGAAGGTTTGACCTGGTGTGGAAAAAATATATTGTTTGGGGAAATGCTCGAAGGGTTTCTTTCAGTAATGGGGAAATTATTCTCTCTCTCTCTCTCTCTCTCTTTTTGAGTAGTACTCGAGGTTATGAAATTTTAATCCACACTTCTAAATTCTCTGTTGGTGAAGGTTGATTTATTAGCCAAGGGTCATGCACAAAAACACTGTAGGTCAATCAAAGGTTGGTGCCCAAGAGCCCCAAGGCCTCCAAGGTTCAGTCTTTTGTATACTGTTCACAAGAAAGGATACATTCAGAGCAGACGCTGCCAAGTTAGCTAGCAGTATGGGTTCGATTTAAGCGAATCTCAAGGAAAAGAATAAGTGCTCTCTTTATCCATGCTTTAGACTGCCTAAGGGTGAAGGGCAGTTCTAGCTCAGCTGTCAATACTGCGTCCATCTCAGAGAGTCAAACAGATTGAGGTCTTATTGGCCTGCTCCATCAGGTAGCATCCTCAAGGAATTAAAGCTAAAAGCACCGCTTTTACTTCACTAACAGACTCTCACTTTAAGAGATTTATTTCATCTTTGCACTTAATATGTTTGCTTGAGCCAACCTCCAATGTACTGTACTTTCTTTAACATCAGGTGTACTTAATTGTGTGTTATGAGCTTATGATGATTTAATAGAAGTAATATGTCAGGAAACTCATAGATGGTGAGTAATTACAAACTTGAGCAAAACTTCACAAATGACCTACAATTACATTGACATTTTATTAAAGCAATGATGTTGATAAACAGTACAAAACAGATGAGGATTTACATTAAAAGCTGTATTCCAGGCACAGGAGATTGGGTTCATATTAAAGAAAACATTGAGCATAAATATACCTTTTGTGAAAACAATGTACACTTTAGCACAGTTAAAAACAATAAGGTTCATTAGAGAAATATATTTTCAAACAATATAACGGTGCATTGCAAGCATTTATGGCAACTAAAATACACATATAAATGTAATTTTTACTTTTAATTACACAGTTGTAATAATGAAGATGTAATTTAGTTCTTTTAAAATATATTAACTTTTAAATGTAATATTGAATAATACAGTTACACACAGTGGATAAACAGGATCAAACATAATTAGTTTTTTTAAAGATTTGAAGTACACTTTAAGTGCACATTCAGTACAATTATTGAATGCACTTCACTGTTACACGGCATGTTTTGCAGCTGGGGTCAATACTTGTTTCCAAGGGCCCTTTAAACCAGTGTTTTCATGTTTGTTAAGATGTTTTATGCTACCCCAGATATTGTGAGATGGGAGCTGCAGTTTATTTGGTTTGGAAATGCAATTGAAGTATGTTCTGAACAGTTTTGGGCAGTAACTAGTTACTAGTAACTTAGTTACTTTAATAATATTACTTTTTGCAGTAACTAGTTTGTGTAACTAATTAAAAATAAGATTTTGGTAATAATATTACAGTTACCATCCATAAAACAGCTTAGTTACTTGCATTATATTGAAAGTAATAAATAAAGTAACAATATTACTTTTGAAAGGAGTAACTAGTAATGAGTAATATATCACATTATTTCAATATCTAACTCAACACAGGTTCTGAATGACCATATTTCACCCCAAAAATTTAAATTCCGTCATCATTTATTCACCCTCAATTTTCCAAATCTTTATGAGTTTCATTCTTCTTCTGAACACAAAATAAGATATTTTTGAGAACAGCAGTTTACAGTAGCTATTGACTTTCATAGTATCTTCTTCCATGAGAACATTTAGAGCCTAACTCTACCCCAAATCAGACGATGTGAACTAGAAATGTATTCAGCGCATGTATTAAAGGCTGTCCCCTGTGGGAATCTTATTGTATGTGTTCAGCCTTGACTTAGTGGTCTGTACAAATCTTCTCCCAGCCAGTGCCCACTCACCACACCACCATATTCAGTGTGCATGGTGCTGCTGCCGTGGCAACCAAACCTCCCGCTGCTTTCTCACAACTGAAGGGGGAAGCTGGCGTGAATGGCTGATCGGTACAGGAAGCTGATTTTCTAATTAAGGCTGGCCTAAAAATGTTTAATTCAGATTGTATGATATTAATTATGATTTGTTGGTTGTTGACATATCAATAAATGAGCAATTTGATATTCTTATTCATTTGCCCCTTGGGTAATAAGCAGCCAGAATAATTGCTTCTCCTGTTTATTTGAAGCACGCAACGACTGATTATAAGATAACGCCACAGATTATGATTACTAAGGAAATGATTGTCTTTCCCCGTGTTTTGTTATTCAGACATCTGTTGTGGCTTGGCACTCGTCACTGGCGTATGTCTCACATTTGTTGCCTTGCACTTGAGAACAGTTGTGTGTCTTTCCTCACGCAGAGCTGGCTGTTCCTCCCAAATCTGGACACGTGTGAGTCTTTCTCCAGCACTGAAGGCTACATCAAATCTCCCGTTAAAGTGATTCCTGTCTCCGTTTGATTGACAGGCGGACCTGTCCCAGAGGACCGGTGGAAGACAACACATCGACAAAGTAATTTAGGGAGGGCAAAACAGATTCTTGTCATTGTGTGGTCTTCAGATGAAGGTCAAAAACAATGTTTGTGCCCTAGTTTTGTCTTCTCATTCACATTCCTTACAACTAAGCAAGGCCATGTAAGATATTCATGATAAAGGGCTGGCATTCAATGCTTGACTAAACACTACAATTAAGATCCAATTTACTTAACTCGACCTTGGCGCTTTCTAATGCCTTAAACAATTACCCGCTTTCAATTTTCTAGCCTTTACCAGAAGTTAAAGAAAGTCTCAAGCACTTCATTATTTGAATATTAATAGTGCATTATGCATGCAATAAAAGCATGTGCAAGCCTGTTTAATCAGGTTTTGTTTAGCCATTCTAGCAGGTATTCGTTAGAAAGGACTATTTCTCTGCTGACGTGGTGTAATATTGAAATGAAAGTCTCTGGAATGTTATTAGCTATATAGCATTGAGATTGCCCATTAGTTCATATTGTAAGACTTCAATGCTCCATTAATTCAGAAACAGATCCTTCAAATGGCAGGTCGCATACTGAGGAATGTCATTGGAGGAAAGTAGAAAAGAACAAATTTTGTATTTTACCTTCATTTTTTTGCAATTCAGGGTCTGAGCCGAGGAAACATTTCTCGGGTTGAGTATTTGTCGTCCTGTCGTCTCTTGCCTGAAGCAAGCTTGGAGGTTTTTATGCCAAAGCCTTTTTGTTTACGGCTCTATATTTAACAGACACACTGATAGAGTATTATGGGGATATTGCGTGCAACTTATTATATATATATATATACATGAAAATGAAAGACTGAAAGGACAGCAAACGATACAACATTTGTGTGCACTTCCATGCACTACACACTTACCACACACACACACACACACACACACACGCACACGCACACACACACACACGCAGCACTTCACGCCATTGACTTTCTGCCAGCACATTTTGCTGCCACTGCAGGACTTGACATTTAATGATCTTTAGACAGAGTGATGTCACATTTATCAGTCTTCATCAGAGCAGACAGATCCTAAACCCCCTGTGTAAAGACAAACCCATGCAGCACAAACACATTCACACACGGACACAGCCACACGCCTCGCACCTTGCGCACATGTATATACACACAAAGTCACATACATTTAGAGAATTATTTCCATGGTCATTTGCATCTCAAATAATAAAAAAGTATTAAAGTAGTAGTAATCTTAAATTATTTGAAGGCAAACTGGCCATAGCCAAATTAATACCGTTTATTCAATGCAGACATTATTAAGGCATTATATATTTCCCCATAATTCTGCCTGTTGAGTTAAGTTTAGAGCATGATTAAAAATCTATAAAATCCCTTTATAATATTTATCATGCTAGTGTATTATTGTAACAGATCAGCCAGGCTCCCACGCCAGCCAATCACAATGCACATCATCACCTGAGTACTAATGGAGCACACCTGCACGTCATCTGAACCTCATCAACCAGCACCATAAAGCCACACACCTCACTGCACTCAAACGTCCGGTCGCGGTTTACGAAGTGGACTCCTGAAGCTATCTCAGATATTGACCTACCTCCTGACCTACCTCCTGTCCTACCTCCTGTCCTACCTCCTGTCCTACCTCCTGACCTACCTCCTGACCTACCTCCTGTCCTACCTCCTGACCTACCTCCTGACCTACCTCCTGTCCTACCTCCTGACCTACCTCCTGACCTACCTCCTGACCTATCTCATGACCTACCTCCTGACCTACCTCCTGACCTACCTCCTGACCTACCTCCTGTCCTACCTCCTGACCTACCTCCTGTCCTACCTCCTGACCTACCTCCTGTCCTACCTCCTGTCCTACCTCCTGACCTACCTCCTGTCCCTACCTCCTGACCTACCTCCTGTCCCTACCTCCTGTCCCTACCTCCTGACCTACCTCCTGACCTACCTCCTGACCTACCTCCTGTCCCTACCTCCTGACCTACCTCCTGCCCCTACCTCCTGCCCCACCTCCTGACCTACCTCCTGTCCTACCTCCTGACCTATCTCATGACCTACCTCCTGTCCTACCTCCTGACCTACCTCCTGTCCTACCTCCTGACCTACCTCCTGACCTACCTCCTGTCCTACCTCCTGTCCTACCTCCTGTCCTACCTCCTGTGTCCTCTCCAGCGTTGTGTCCTCCGATCTCCTGTGTCCAGTTTCTCCAGCGATCTCCTGTCTGTTCATCCAAGTTTCATATTGAGGTGTGTGGTTCCTCCCGCGTCCACAAGTTCCTGTCAAGACATATACCCTCCAGTTATTGACTCATCATCCCATTGATCCGCTACTTTGAGTATCATACTTACCATCCATTAATCTGCATTACTCTGCTGTCAAAATAAACCCTTTGTATTTGAATTAACCCTTTGTGTGAAGTCTGCTTCCATAACAATTATGACATTAATCTTGTTTTATTTAATGTTATATGAATAATAGTCTAGAACCTAAGCTCATTCTTTGTTATTTTACAGGCTATAACACTCAGCATATTACTTAGCATAACATCAACCAATTAGACTGCTAGCTACAAATGGTTAGCTAACATTATACAATTGCAAATACATTTTGAACATTTTTTTTTTTTTTACTCCTGGCTAGGATTTCTATATTGCCTACGTCCATGTTTTTGGCCTTGTTTTTCTGCTTTCCTACTTGCTGAAGGTAATGATCGAAAAGTAGTTTGACTAATAACACAGGCATTTTACATAATCAGCCAATCGTGGCTCATGAGAAGATGGGACAGAGAACGCTCAAAGCGATGCAAATACACATACATATTTGGTGTGTTCGACTTGAAGCAGCGCTGTGGAGGTCAATCGGTGTATGATATCAAAGTACCATGAGAACTATAGAGAACAGACAGCTTCTTATGTTTTAACATTTATCTCGTGGTACTTTGACGCATGTCGTCAAATTACGTGTGTATATTTAGGTATTATTTGGATTTGCTAGCTTGTCTGTGTGTTCACGCCATGTCGGGGTTACTTCAATTATGAGATTACTGTAAAAGAATGACAGTGAATTTAACGGTAAAAGGCCTGTTTAACCTGTTAAATGGTTAACGCTAAGTTCCCCTACTATACGGTGAAAAACTGTATTGGACATTACATGTAATTTTACGGTAGTATACCGTTTTTGTAAGTGAAAAAAACCCGTATAATTTACAATGAGTAACACATTTTTTTAAATTGTTTTTTTGTTGTTGAAAAACCATGTTTCTTCTTAGTTTTTTATTATCTGTTGTGTAAATATATCAAACTTATATTTTGATTAGTAATATGCATTGCTGAGTACTTCATTTGGACAAATTTAAAGGCGATTTTCTCAAAATGTAGATTTTTTGCACCCTCAGATTCCAGATTTTAAAATAGTTGTATCTCAGCTAAATATTGTCTGACCCTAACAAACAATACATCAATGGAAAGATTAATTATTCAGCTTTCCAATGATGTATACATCTCAATTTCGAAAAACTGACACTTAAGACTGATTTTGTGGCAACACATTAACATTATATCATAATGAAATTACAGTATTTAAATGTAAATTTAAGTTAAATCCATAAAACCTAAAATGTTGCTGCTGTATTTAAGCTCTGGCAAACATACAGCAGTTTTTTTTACCATCATTTGTATGGATTTTTTTTTCTTTTACAGTACAACTAACAAAAGGCACTCACTTCAACATTGAACTGGTAATTACAACTTGTAAACTTATACCACCTGACCAATAGAGGGTCACACAGAAACACTCAAAATGGCAGCATGACATATTTAAAATATTTTTCAATACTTATTTTTATAAATTCCTTTAAGTGACTATTGCTAATGTCTAAATAATGCAAGAAAAATTGGAAAATAAGCATATAATACAGTTTAAAATAGCTAGCAGATTTAATATCCTGTGTCCCGCTAAATAAGCTATGAGTCTATTTGCATAATGGCTTGTTGCATTGTGGTTTTAACTATTGATTACATAAATTATACAGATTAATTTTGGTGTTTATAGTGTTGCTACAGAAAACACAATTCCGAGTATGAGGTCCAGCTCACAGTTAACGGTAATCGTTTAATAATTTATGACATGAGGAGGCATGTTTTGCACTGTGTAGCCCCGCCATTGTGAAATCCCATTGGTCCATAACCGTGGACTCTCATAACAGTACATTAAGCATCAAACATCCTCCGATTGGCTTGTTACGCCATGCTGCACTCTTGCATTCAGGGTGTACAGACAAATTGCTTGCAATGTACACAGCGTAATGTAAAACAAGCACCCACGCTTCAATTTTTATTCAGCACAGCAGGGAAAGGAATTAACAGCCACATATTTCCCAGTTACAAAGTGTCTACACTATTATGGCAATCAGTTTGGTTTTTGTACCACATCAAATTCATCCCATCGCATAAATGAATATCCTCATAAACAGAGACATCAGCGGAGAGCATCAGTCTGTACATCATCACAGTCATAATCTGGTCTTTGAAATGGAAAGTTCGACCGAAAGCTTATGCCCCTTTAATTACGTTTGAGTAAAACATCAGATGCATTGATCTCCTCGAGTAATTCATCTATTAGGAAATAAAGCCGTAAAAAGAGTCTCACATTAACGATCTGGCAGAGGATAATAGTTTAGATTGATTGGACCGACAGACCATCTTTTTATGGGCCTTATTAGCCCTGCTAAGGACAGAGGATCCAGGGCCGATGCGGCAGTGCGCTCTGCAGATTTATGGGAGAATAATGCACCTTGGCCCAGGCTCTTTTTGCCCTCGACACCATATCCTATTAACCTCGGTAATGTTTATCAATTTAAGTATGGCCACCAGCATAATACTGCTGAAATAACGTTATTGAAACATTGACCCATGCTGGTGACCCAAGGTGGAATGTGATTGCTCTGGAGGAGGTCAAGATGGGGCTGGAAGACCAGAGGACACCCCAGACATTAACTCCCTCTCCGCTGAATCTCTCCACCTACAGTCTCATCTCATCTACTCTCAGGAAAGAGTGTGGACAGAAGAGTGACTGTTCGATGAGCCCAGAGGCACTGGCTTCATTTAAACATTAGGGCAGGGGACATCACACTCACAGGCACAACAGTTACAGTAAAGCTCTAAAACTTCACTCTAAGCACTATAATATCATTATAATTCTATGAGAGTAGGGATGTCCGCACAACTGTAAAACAGAAAAATACAATAGTTGGAATCACTCTCAGAAAGTGATTTTTTGTCTCCAGCTGATGAACCTCAAAAACAACTGTGACAGAGTTTAAGAGTTTGCTTATTTAAAGCATCAGATGATAATAACTGCAACGTGTGCTTATAATTAATGTTTTGGTGTGGGCACTAATATAGTTATCATTCTTGGTCTTAACAATTGAAAAGGCAAGTTTGTTTAAAAATGCCCAAAGTAATGTCAATTAAAAAAACGTTTGTAAATTCAAACTGCAATATTTAACAAAAGTAACAACTGAAAATTCTCCAATATTTAAAACAATATGATTTTTGCACTAAATCCAGCAGAAGCTTCTGCACAACCTGCATATTTTTAAATGCTCACGACAAACCTGTACGTCACAACAACTGACTGCCACCTGGAGCTTTTCAATTGACATTTACGAAGAGTTTTTCAACATTTTCGAACGCACACAACACTTTCTTTAATCTGCTGTCAATCCCACAATTCACTGCATGAGCTTGTTACTTGCCGCACATAGGAAAGAACAGAAAGCACCCAGTCTGCTCTGTTCACTCCATACCAGTGTAACACACAATTTTGATATTTTAAGACAGAAAGGAATTTTTCTGGTTAAGATTTGTACACAATTAATACAGAAGCTATGAGTTTCGGTTGGGCCAAAAAGTTCAGTCATTACTGCAGATCTGCCGCAGGCAAAAAGCAAAGGTTACACATGTAAATCTATTCAATACTTTCTATTAATTCTCTCAGTGTATTTAAATCAGTTCTGAAAAAATATGATTGGCCTAAGGCAGAAATTAAACGTTTCACAGTTTCGCATATTTCTTTTGACAGAACAGATGCAAAGCTTAATCTAAAGGTTACCAATTTAATAGCATCAGAACATAAGTGATGTGCAGTTGATATGTTGATATGTTGCTGTGCACGCTCCCATTCACCACACATACTTATTTACTTTAATATACAGCACACAGTCCCAAGTATACAGTCATAAATCAAATTTCCTACCCTACTGCCAAGGCAGCACTGCTCAGGGTAAAATACACAGCATCACCCCAGCACACTGCCATGCTTGTAAATTCATTGTGATGAGTAATGAGAGCAGTGGGCTCCCTCCCTCCTTCCCTCCATTTCTTCCTCCGTCATTCCACGCTGACCCAACCACGGCTGAGCTCACGCAGTCAATCTCCACTTCTCTCAGAAGAGACTTGCTCTATGAATGACAGTGGATTGCATTGCAGTCACATTTCCTTGTATCTAATTAATTATGCATTAATTTACCAAGCTGATGAGCAGCATATGCTGATCCTGGAAGCCAAAGGTCAGCGCTGAGTGAGCTGGAGGTGGAATGATGAGCTTTGCTTTGCAAATCTTGGCCTACAAAGAGTTTATTCAGAAATTACTTTTCTTTTGTAGAACACAAAGGAGCAATGTTAGCAAATGTACTGGCCTTATAGTGATAATGAATGAGAATAGTAAAGCTCCAAACTGACACCCCTCACCAAAAAAAAGCACCATGAGAGTGGTCCATAGCTAATGAACTATGTTTCAAGTGAACATTGTATGAATTTGGTGTATCTAATACTCGATTCTGATTGGTTGGTGGTCGTTCAAACAGTTAGTTAACACCTATAGTTCCAGTCAGTTTAATCACCTCCAAATTATTGCGCTGCCTTAACTGAAGCACAAACAGGCGCACAGATTTTTATTTTTTTGTCTACTACTACTAACAGTATTTCAATTTATTTAGATTTTTGTAGATTTTTTTATGATCATGTCCTATGCACTCACATGCTTGTATTTGTTTTTCTCTGCAGATAAGTTACTTGAGCAGCTGATATCAGGGTTGGGTGGCCATATGTCTGGATTTTAGCCGGACAGTCCGGATTTTATGTCCCCTGTCCGGTGTCCGGCGCAGCCTCAAGCCGGACACTCATTTGTCCTCCTTTTTGGAGTTGTGCTGAATCGGCATTGAAAAAAACTCTAGAATCTTTATTGGGACGCAGCAGCATAGCGTCTAATGCTGTAAGATCTGTGGTCAAACAAATGATTTGCTGAAAGCGGTGTCAAATAAATATCTGATATATCATTGGTTAAAAACATAAACAAGCCTCCACGTGCAGGCTACGTCATATCATAACATTAACATGCCGAAACGTCAGATCTCATTGAATCCGGAATGGACAAAAGAGTACGAATTTATATCAAAAAGCAGTAGAGACGATTTTCATGGATTTTACACACATGGATTTGGGTTGAGTCATTGTCTGTTATTTAACAGTATCTATTAGTGAATCAAATTAGTGAACAAGGCCAGCAAGCTGGCATTACTCTTCTTACTCAACAGTAATATCACATAATATCACACCTTTTACTAAGCAGAAACATTGCTAATGTATTTCACCTAACTGTACAGTCTCTTTGAGTAATTTAACCCAAACCTAGTCTGAACTCACCCTGCCACAAAACATGCTTGCAAGCATTCAGAAGTGATAAACGAAGGTTGATGGATCAGTCAGACAGCAGTGGATGCTAACAATGTAGACCTGTCACTCTTGTAATGGGCTTCACTACCTAATTATTAAAGTTTAAAACTTCACTGAAGACTGTTAATGCAGTTATAAACAATCTTCTCCCAATTTGGCATGTGTGAACAAAAAAGCTTAAGGGACGCAAAAAGCAAATGTTATTTTTAAACTGATTTCTCTTTGCACAATATCATTAGCTCAATTAAAGGTGACAGCACTTCCACTCAGTAAACAGCTATGTCACAGAGAGTACAGAAACAGCTGTCATCGATTCATTGTTTTCTGTGTCACACTCTCATACAATCTGACAAGGAAACGGTGACTGCTGGCCTCTTTTTATGTCTTGTAGATATTTGCCAAAGCTCAGGAGAAAAGCCAAGGCTGAGAGCGAGAGAATTTGTATGCGTCTATTCTGGGCTGGTGAATTTGAGTGTTTGAGAGGTTGTGGTGTGACAGGAGTCGTGCTGTGCTGGGATTAATCAGGAAAGGGAGGAAGTGTTAGAACAACTCCCTTGTGTTCTTTCATATGTGTGGGAGATTGACCTGAGTCTCACACACAGAGAGTTTAATGAACATAACTCAACATATAATGGCTTAGAAATTTTTGGTTGCAGACTTCCTAACAGATAAATTATTATGAACATGCAATAATGTACATAATTTTAAACAATTTATTTTGTATGCTCCAAAATCTTAGGGTAGTTTAGGCAAACATGATATTTCCTGGTTTACAAACCCATAAGACTTCTGTTCATCTCCGGAACAGAGATGAAGATATTTTATATTCTCACAGCTTTTTTGTCCATCCATTGAGAGACCACAAAACCAACTTTTTTATACATCAAAAAGGGCAAAAAGAGACTTATGACATGAATCCATGTCATACAAGTCGTCTGAAGAGACACGATTGCTTTATATGACGAACAGATTTCATTTAGGCTTTAAATTCACTTGATTGATTCATTCAAACTTTTTGAACATACATATATTCCACATCAAATATGGTAAACATGGACGTTCAACTGTACTTGAGAACCACTTAGACACAAAAGACTAACAAGAAGACTTTAATTAAATTGCTTGATACATATGGATTGCTTTTACAATGTATTTTTGTACTTTACATATTTATATTATATATAATTTATATATTTAATATGTATATATTTTTTGTTCTTAAAAAAGGGTATTCATCTTAAATGACAATGATTATTATATCATTAGCATCTTATAAACACCAGTAAACTGGATAACTGATTTTAGTTTCATTAAAAAGCAATAAAGTAATATTTTTGAAACTTGACAGAAGTCTTAAATTCTTACATCAGAAATAATATTATTAACATCCCACCTTGTCAACATATTTGTTTAAATGATTGTCCCAAAGGTCATTTTCAACTAAAGGCAGATATCAAATTAATTACCAGTCAGGCGACAAAGCCTTGTATATTCCCCCACTCAAATGTATGAACATCATTTTAATTAGAGGTTGCACATTATAAATTATAAAGACACAAATCAAATCTAAAGTGTAAGTTACGTCTTGACCTCAAGAGTAGTTATGCAAGTCAAACAGGCAGACAACTAATTAATGGTGAATTATAGCTGTGCAAATTAATTACATTTTGGATGCTGCTGGTAACAAAAAATATTCTCAAGAACTGTCAATCAATGGCTTGAACTTCATCATTTGATTTCAACTAATAAACAAGGTCAAATGTCCAAATTGCAGGTTCCTCAGTTAAAGTAATACATTTGTATGTTACTCTGATATGCATATGACTATATAAGTGCTTATATATAAGCAATATTGTTTTTTTTTACAGATGCAGGTTTATTAAACAGGCCAGTTATTTAGTATAAATCAACTTTATAGGCAGCTGACACGTTGGATTAATCTTAATGAGTGCACCTTTAGATATTCTATTTGTTTCAAACTGTTCTGATTATTTGAAATGAGCATAAATACAGGACATGCAAAAAGCTAGAAGTGCATTCTACTATATCTGGTTTAAAGACAAAGGAAATGTATTCACTTTCTGATTGTCCCATGGGTATGTAAGCAAAAGAATATATGCTTAGTGTCACAGAAATAAGGACATCACATTGAGAGAGTAATATCCCTGGTGGGATGTCATAGCAATATCCCAGATAGAATTTGGAACTTTTGTGACAAACCCAGTGATGGGATTAACACATATTAAAAATATCATGCCAAAGCTAAATATACCGCCGATGTCTTGAGCTCATCTAACTGTGGACAAAAGAAACACGAGGAGAAGGCAGGAGATGATGATCGGCGCTCACATGGTTTTCACACACACAGTTACAGGAGTCATTCCAGTCTGCTTCTCTCCACTGGAGAGAGATATGTGAGGTAATGGAGCACAGTGAGGACTCTGGAGCAGTATCCTGATCCCAGTGAGGGGCCGATGAATGTCAGAGGAGGCCAGCATTTAGCGTCAGCAGGCCTCAGACTTGTGGAAAGGCTTCTGTTGAGGGAACAGAGGGGGTTGATATTTGTCAGCTTGGCTGTGGTTTCTCACCCCACAGGTTGCCTGCAGTTTGAGGGAGGCGAGCGCACAATCCCTGAAGATCTGATAGAACTTCTGTAGCAGGGGCATTTTGCCTGGGGAGGCCTCCTCTAAAAAACTGAGATGAGAAAATAATTGATCGTACAGAAATATAGCAAACAAGTCATTAAATATGAGTTCAAATAATCTATAAATCACTACTTTTTGTCCTCGGTAGATCACTAAACCATACGTGCTAGAAAACATTACTCTTGTGGTGTTTACTGAGCATTTGTAAACCAAAGGGTTCAAAAGGTAAATATTATTGGCTGAACAACATTTAGAAATAAAATATACACAAAATATCCTATTACCTTTATTTTTGTAGTTAGTCATTTTGACGTTAAAATTTGAAAGTTAATTTTTTTACATATAACATATATAACATAAATTTGATACGCCTTAAATTCAAGTTAGTTAAAAAAAACTTGCATGCTGACATAAACATTAAAATGTCATAGCACTGGTTGCTTGTTGATAAGGGTAAATGGTGTTTAAACCTGTTTAAACATCAAATGCAACCTGCACTGTAAAAAATTATCCTGATTTTAACAGTAAAAGGCTGCAAAAATGCCACAGTAAAATCCTGTTAAATTATTAACGGTAAGTTTCCTTACTATATACAGTGAATAACTGTAATAGATCTAACCTTTGTTTTCGAGAAAGTAGCCTCAGACTCACCCTACACCCTTATTCACTAGTTCCTACATTAGTCCACTATATAGTCCACTAGACACAGTGATTGAGAACATGGGTGAATTCAGACACTGATGAACACCTGCTGTTAACAAACACAATCACTGAAGGAAAGAACCAGAAACAAAACTATAACTGACATACAGTCACAGCCTTAAATTACATCAACTGAAATAAAAACAGCATTACCAGCTCCACTTATTACTAACCAGTTTGACCTAATTTCTGTCATATATCTATGAATTAAAAGAGGTGTATATTTTATTTCAAAAATGGTGTGTGACCTCACCATTTTGGTGATCAATGTTTGCTTTAGTTATGCTCTTGACCCTTTCATGTTAGTTTTGTTTTGGCTGTTATAACTGTGTTTTATAATGCACATTTGTTATGAAAAGAAAAGCCAAAATAAATTATAATTAAGTAGTTTTGATTAACTGTTGATGGTCATCATCAACTAATGATCTGCTTAACTGATTTCAGTTAGTATCAAATGATATGTGTAATTTTTTTATGAATTTTTTATGGTAGTAAGATTACTGTACAACATAAGTTGACAAACTATGAAGGAATAAAAAACAATGTATGCACAAAATCTTTAGGGCTGTAGCACCATTTAGACACACAGACATCAAAGATCAGCACATGAACCTCAACAATGGTGACAATTAATAATAATAAAAAATTCATGCCGCAAAGCATGCTGGGTGCCAGTACACACCTCCCAGCATTCATTGCGGCATGAATAAATTATGCAGCTGTTTTTATCAATTTTGAGATTCATACGCTGACTGTTGATGTCTGTGTGTGTTTAAGTTCTGCCGTATTCAATACGTTTATTTGTGCATATTGTGCTTTGAACTGTTTTACAACATTTGATCATTGCAGTATCAGTGGTGCAATTTAAGCGAATTAACACATCACATATTTAATATCAGATTAAACATAGGGTAAGAGCAGTGAATTAGATTAGATCATGATGGTCTTGACATCACAAACATCAGTTTTACCTGATCATAGATTATCTTGGCTTTTCTTGCTTTAAAAACTGCACTTAATAAACACAGTTAATTAAAACAACCAAATAAACTTTAGAAAGTCAAGGTTCAAGAGCCCAACTAAAGCAAGCTCTGATCGCAAATATGGTGACTTCAAATGAAAATACAACACCTAAAATCTCAATAAGAGCTTTTGTACACATTTAACAGAAATAAAGTCAAACTGTTTTGTAATAAGAAGCTGGTGATGCTGTTTGTGGAGTTGTTTAATCACCCTCTGCTGAGATCTTCAGAGATTTAATGTGTTTTATTTCAGTTGATTTGAACTTTGGCTTTGGCTGTAAGTTTTGTTTCTCTGCTCTTGTTTCTCATTCCTTCGGTGATTCTACTTGTTAACAGCAGGTGTTCATCACTAAAGCTCAATCCTCATTTAATTAGTCACTTCATTCTCTCATTAACTTACTAAGTTACTTCAACACTCTGTAGTGTGGACATATAAGCGCTCTTTAAAACCAATGATTTTGCTGAGGGGTTAAAGGGGTTAAATGTGTGAGATGAAAAAAAAATACACAAATGTAATTTAAACAGAAATACACCGTAAATAAAAAAAAACTGTAGATTATTGGCAACCACAGCTGCCGGTATTTCACTGTAAAATCAAGAAGTAAAAACAGCAAAATACTGTAATACCTAGCAGCCAACTTCCTGTTGTGTTTTGTGGATCACCATTGTGCTGGAGAGTAGAGCCTGCGTTTAAGTCAAGCACGGACAAAAAAACATTGATGATATGCTGTGTGTTGCTTTCTTTAAAGACAGTAACTGTGTAATTACTGATACAGTGAGAATCTCTTTGCTAATTTTAATCACACATGTGGGTGCTGCTGTTATCTACAAGAGATTTGAGTTGAATTGATGCTTTTAATGACTTTGCATAAAGCAGTAGATTTTTCTTCATATACTAAAGCAAAATAGTTTTCAATACTCTTATGCCCACTTTACTTAAATATTATAAATATTAGTTTATAAACAAATGGCTGTTTGACAATTTAAGTGCAGTCAGTTTCTGCAAATAAAATGAGTTAACTGAAAAGTTTGTATATTAACATTATATCAGTTAATGAAATACGTTTTTTTCACTGTAAATTTAAACAGTTCTGTAAATCCTAAAATGTTGCTACTGTATTTTTCACGGTAACATTATCGCAACCACAGCTGCCAGTAATTTAATGTAAATTTAACAGATTTTATTTTACAGTGTGCATTTACACTGAGCTAACAAAAACTAAATTTAGTAAGGGACTTTGCTGCCTTATTTCAGGAGATTACCCCATACTTCTGTTCTATACACATTTTCTATAGCTAAGTGATTGTTGAGCTCACTGAGAAACTCATTAAGCATGTTGATAAAACTCATTGTAAATACAATCGTGGTGCTCTTGATGGCCTCATTGAAGATCCTATTTCTCAGATTACTGACTTGTCAATGTGATCAGTAATTTAATAAACAATCATGCCTTTGGACAAACAAAGTTAAGAAGTTCTCCCTATAATGATTTAAAAACATGCAATACATTCAATACTAAATACATTTTGTAAGTGGTTTTTATCTAACCTAAAGTAAGGATTTGTTTCACTGGCTCATACTCGTCCCCAAAGTTTATACGTTTCCAGCAGCCAATAATTCACGGGAAAAAAATGTGGTTGGCACAAACTATGTTTTTCTTTAGTACAAGTGAACCTATATACTGTATAATTTAGTCTAAGTTTTCTTTAACTTTGCAAAGTTTTGTTTATGGTTTTCAAGGTTGAGGGCATGTCATGCAACCTGTCCGTGTTGGCATCTGTCTATATTGGCTACTCCTACCAAGTGACAAATGAATATTTGCCAAAATACAACAGAGTCAACATGACATGGAAAGTATTTTCTCATTCCAAGCTGATAAGCCTGTTTATCCTTTTTATCCTAACTATGCAAGACTGTATGTTTGGGAACAGCCTATTATTTGCATTTAGCATTGTTTTTCCCCTTGTGATGTGTCTGAGATGCCTTATTTTTAGGTCATAACCAGTCTACTGTCTAAAATTACTGGAGTCTTCATATTATGTAGTCTTATCTAATTTTAAGTACAGGCCTACTAATCAAAAGTTTTATTCATTTCTTTAATTTTTTTGACAATTGTATGACTTTATTTGACAGTCAAAGACAAGAAAGCGAATGAAGACATGACATGGAGCAAATAGTCAGGACAGCCGAGATTAAAAAAACCAGGGACTCGGTGCCCTAAATACTCTTCATATGTAAAACTTGAGGGACAAAAAGACAAGTCTGCATCTATGATATTCTAAAATGAACTTCTGTTGTAAACAACCTGTGACAGGAGAGACAATCCCGGGAGTTTGATTTCATTTTTTATTGAATTTCACAAAGTCTGGATGTTCCTGATCGCTCAGCGGGCTGAACAAGTGTTTGGCAATATCTCTCTCTCTATCTGTGACTGGACAAAGAAAACACAAGAATGAGCTGAGGTGCGCTGTGACACTAGCTGCTGTGTGTATCTTTGGGGGCTGATATTGTTTCATCTGGTCAGTCAAGCATATCACTTTACTTTACATGCATCCTGGGAGTCCTCCACGGCTGAGAAGACACATTCACACCTGCTGACCGATATTACCAACATATCTATCAAACCACTCTGAAGGGCCACCACATAATTTTGACAAAAGCAAGAAATAAACACACCCACCCACCCACACAAGTGCTTTTCTGTCCTAGTGAGAACTATATTTTGACTTTAGCTGTTGTTACACTGAGGTAATGCCACTTTCTATCCTCACAGAAGCCTTTTTGCATGCTTACTTTTTCATTAAGACATTATCTTGTATGTTTATTAAACTATGTTCCCCTTGGGAGCCATTGTGGTCCCCTCAGTGTTGGTGATTTTAGGTTTTACTATCCCCGTGGGAGCATTTGGTCCAAATGCAGGCAAAACCAGACCCGCACATCCACACATATTGCCCTACTTTACTCACACATACTTATACTTGCTTTGAATACTCATTTGATGGTGCAGTGAATATACACCTGAATAAAAACATCTAAACATTCCAGGAAATCATTAAAATATGTGCATTTAGGTCATTTGAAAAGTATCTGGTGTCCAAAATCGAACCAAATGTATTCAATCCTCTATTCAAAGCTAACACACTGAACCCTAAAAAAATATGTGTTTTTTTCTATCATATTTGATACATTAGAGGCAAAATCATTGCAAAAATATGAAATGTGGTGCATTTGTTGTTATTTACATGGTCATAAATTAAGACGAAATTTTGATGGCATCATTAGCTTGTAAATCAATTCGATTTGTATAACGTAGCAGATCATTTACACCTAAATACCAGATGTCATGCTATATCTAAATAATATATCTTGGTAAAATTATACACAATGTAAACAAATTTGTTTTGTGATCAATGCTCAGTAGTTTTGATTTGCTTGTTTATTAGGTTTACTTAAAATTCACTGTAAAAAGACACGCACACCACAACACTTTTAGATTCATACTAAAAGGAATTTTAATTTCTAAAATATGAACTATTAATCAGAGTTCAGAAGTCACAGGTTGTGTACAACAGTTATTTTCAGCAACGTATTGATCATGTTGATAATTAGGAGGCCTTAGAAATGCATATATCAAATGAGGGTTTAAAGGGTTATAGTTGAAGGCAGTGGTGGGCAAAGTACACAGATCAAGTACTTGAGTAAAAGTACAGATACGTATAATAAAATATTACTCCAGTAAAAGTAAAAGTACTGCTTTTTCAATTTTACTCGAGTGAAAGTACAAAAGTCCTCAATTTTTTATGTACTTAAGTAAAAAAGTACTGATAGACAGATTTATTTTGCAATTTTATATAGACTACTTTATTTAATTTTATATTAGCACATATTTTTATAATCATACTGCCCCAAATACCTGGGTTTTTCCCAAAATAACCACTATATAGAGTCAAGATATATATTTTGTTGATATGGACTACGTTGATGAGAGTGATGTAGTAGTTCACTGTGAAGCTTACACTGCCATGTACCTGAGAGAAAACAGATTTCACCATCTAATTTTCACCAGTAAGTGTTTTAGAAAGTGTTTTAGAACTTGTTGTTTTGCAGAACGTCAGTTATATATGACATGAGAATTAGGCCTGAAATTAGGAAGAACATTTTAAGGAAAATATAATGATATTTTCATAATGATTTTTTTTTCTTCTCAAACCTGGTCTGTGGTGTAAAAACACCCCTAGCCAAATGCCCCCAGAGGGCATCACTTCCCACTCTGATAATTACTGTAGTTACTATGTTCTGAACATCACATCCTTTCTTTTTCCCTCAGATGGAATCTATCTAGGTGGCTGAATAAAGATATTTGGACTTTATATCAAAAAAATTCCTCAACTTAGCACCAGCAAGCTTGTTAGCTAGACAGATAGCATCAGCTAACAATATTTACTTATTTTCAGTATGGTTATGAATAAACATTCATATCTGTCTACTTGGCTAGTTGATCTGAACAATATAAAAATGTATACTGTTGATAAACAATATAAAAACAGACATAGGTCTAAATGCGTAGCATTTTAATAAAACTGCTAACGTTACAGCAGCGGGGAATATGAACGTGCATGAGTTATTTTATTTAATCGGTGTTATTTTAATGTTTTGTTTTTGACCTAAAACATAACGTTAGAGACACTGATGTTGATCTGTCTGCATTCAAGCATTTCAGTGGGCTTAAATAGATCACCCTTTACAGCAGATTTAGTTCACAAACAACTTACAGTTTTGACCTAAATATTATTTTCAGTTACAATAATTAATCCTAAAATTCGACATTAGTAACTTACTTTTCACAGCATCAGTAGCGCGCACACGAGATCTCCGGTTCTTTACTCGTGAGTTCAGTTCACTGAAGAAGACTCGCTCTAAACGGATCATTTGAATCAGTGAGTTTTCGACTCGAGAACAGCTGCAATCGGATCAATGCAATTTGTGAATGAATCGTTTGTTGCGATTTGCGAACCGATTGAACAGGTTCATTGAAAAGAATCAGTTTGTTCATGAATCAGACACCGCTTCTGCGTCTCGGAGCACGTGATGTATCACGTGAGTAACGATATGTTTTATGAAATGTAGTGAAGTAAAAAGTACGATCTTATGCTTTGGAATGTAGTGAAGTAAAAGTAAAAGTTACTCAAAATAAAACTACTCCAATAAAGTACAGATACTTGAAAAATGTACTTAAGTACAGTAACGAAGTAGTTGTACTTCGTTACTGACCACCACTGGTTGAAGGACATGACTTGAGTCACCTGAGACTGTGTGCAAATTCAGATGTAAAGAAGGCTCTTACCTCAAGATGTTTTCTGCAAGTCAGATTGAGGAACACAGGTAAAGAAGGCCTTTAATGCTCCTAATGTATGATGTGAAACAACTCTGAGATCTGAGACAGACCACAAGGGTCTTAGACTCCACAGAGGCCTCCGACACACACCTTCTACAATCCTTCAACAGTCATTGTCCTCACTTTGGAGAGGTTTGTTTGCTTTCCTTTAGTGCGTAATAACAGCCGGAGACTCCCATGAATATTATTTGTCTTGATGCTCATTATACATCTTCACTAACACTTGAGGGAATGCATTTATACAGTGAGATGAATACTAATGTTCCTATCAGCTCTTAAAGTTCATGCAAAAGTTTTCAACAGCAGGATCATTTGAGATTAAGTTCAGGACCGATCGCTGCCAGACGCATGCCGATTACAATACAAATGCTGTCCCATTTGATGTAATCTCATGCAGAGGCGTGTTACAAACTGTGAAATGACACTGTTCAGAACCAGAGAACCTAAAACATTGCAGGAAATAACTGACAGCATTTCTCCGTTGACGGCCATTTAAAACAGCTGTGCCGATAGCCTAGTGGGCAAGTGCGTAGACACATAGCGGGTGTCCCGAGTTTGAATCCCAGTTTGAGGACCTTTCCCTCATACTTCGCTTCTTGTCAGCCATCCACTGTCATATCATAATAAAAGCAAAACACCAAAAATAAAACAGCTGAATGTAGCTTTGCACTAGCTATTTTTGTAAATTAGAAGCCCCCTACAGTTTGGAGTTTACTCTTGTAATCACTTTACAATTGCATTTGTTGTTGCTGTAAAGAAATCCACCCTTTTAATGGAATTTCATACTGGCTCAGCAAACTTACTCCCAAAGCAGATGTTTAAAGAGGGCATTGGAAAAAACAGAAGTCTTACCGCTTTTTAGAAGTCAGTGTACCATCAGAATGATGTTGAAACTGGTATTTCTTTATTTTTATTAAGTTTATTTTTATACATTGAAGCCAATTACAAACAATGAACTAAACATTCCTTGATAGCAGCAGGGACTCAAAGACAAAGAAAAACAATGATAGAAATAAATATATGTAGAAAGAAATCATATACAACATTGTCAAATAATACAACAGGGAATAAATAAAGGTTCCTTACTGATCAGTTCATTTTTTATTGCGAAACTGATATTTCAAGGTAAAAATAAAAACTAATTTACAAACAGATGATTTAAAACTAGCTGGGTGAAATTATTGTTTTGTAATAAATATATTGCAAATGTTTACGCTATAACCACTAGTTCCTTAAAGGAGATTTTTTAAAGCTTTTACAGATTTTTTTTTCCAACTGCTTAGGTTCTGCTTTGTTTTCCTGTGGAACTTTTATAACCTTAATTGTTACCTGTAATCTCATGCTTACAGTAAAATCGCAATTGGTTAATTTCATTCTTATTTCAATTCATTTTTTTACCATTTCCTGTTGGTGTCACACACCACACGGGAAGAGGATATACAGGTAGAACTCAAAACAACTTTAATAACTCAAAACAGGATACATATACTGGCTGGAACACAACGTGGACACTTGAAGACCTTTAACAACCAACAGCAAACATGGGGCAGAACACACTTTAAATAGACAGGACTAACTAGACACACCTGGAACATAATCAAGACACACGGCTGGGACTAACTGAATTAATAATGAACAGGAAACAGGAAGGACCATGTATGGACACAAGAGGAAGGGAGACACAAGACATGGGGACACAGGTCTGGCATAACATAATTGATATATAATTTATCTGAATTCATATCTTAAATGAGTTGAACATGGATGATTATTAATGTTTTTTGGACTACTTATTCTTCATTCATTTTCATTTAAAAGCAGCAGTATTTCAGTGCCTTTCACTTCATCAGCAACAAGGAACACAAATGTAATATCTGCCTTTGCTTGTGTAGATTGCTGGTCCACTAAAAGAAGAGGGGTTTGTCCGTCTCAACAGCTCTTTTTTGATCTGCAACCGCCTACGTCTACATTCAAGGTGAGGAGCTTGACATCTCAAATGAGCCTAGTCTCTTTTCTTTTGGGAAAAAAAGACTCAAAAGCACCTTTCCCTCAGTATTCAGTTTTAAAACACATAGTGCAGTGGATTTACTCCTATACCCATTACTTTGACATGAAAATTCTGCAGAATATACTCCCAATCACTGAAAGGGGGAATAATAGCTATTTTTCCCCAAACTAGCTATGACATGAAATGGCAGTCTTTTGTTGATTTCTGAAAAAGACATTTACAGTCCACTGTATATGGCCAATTATTGTCTTTCCACAAATTGCTGTAGACTAATCCATTTACTGTCATTTACTGTCTTGATGCAATGGCAAACTATTGTATTTTTTTGAGACGTGACTTATGAATCAAAGGCTATTGGGTTCAGCAACTAATACAGTACATTATTTTTTTTCTTTGTTAATTTAATATAACATTTTTCATATAATGACATATGTATTTACCCTTACGTGAATAATTTACTAATGGTGGTTATGCACAACAATACTGTATTCTGTGAAACAGTCATGATGTTAAATATGGAGCTGTTTTAATCAAAGCCTTCAAAGATGATCATAACCAATATTCTAATCTACAACCTTTCTATTTTTCATCATCACACTACATTATGATATTAAAAATTGCTTGGGTAACTGACTACCTTAAAAGTCCGTAGATATCGCCATCAGTTCATTCTGCTGTTAACATTTTCTCAGACAAGCAGATGTGATGAGACCTGTTTTCTGTCTATTTATGTTCTCCAGTACCACAAGATGGTTTTGTTTGATTGACATGTAGGTAACTATACTTGAGCTGATTGCTATTTGTCAACTCTTCAATATTCCTCTGTATGTTTATCTTCTTATAATGCATCAATAAGCTATGGAAAATATGAATAGACAGCATAACCTGTCAAAACAATAGCATCTGTTAAAATAGTGTTTCATGCTTTCATACTGTGCTTCAGTTCATTTTTTTTCATGCAGTATTTTATACTTTCTCAATTATATAAAGCATATTAAAATATGCTGCTTCTAACTAGAGACAATGTAAATATTTTACATTTACCTGTATACACCGATTGACTCTGAAAATATGATTTTATGATCCATTTTCTGTGTGACATCCAACCATTTTAAGAAAAAGCTGGCTTTTGCCCTGTTAATTTCTGCATTCACACAAATCTCTCCTGTGATGGAAGGATAGTGTTGTAGATGTGTCATAGAGTCTGTATTATCCCACTTATCTGTGTGACATTTCAGGGATGAAAGAGACCCTGCAGTTGACTTTGATAACAGAAGGATATATCTGCTTCAACAGCTCTGCCTCAATCAGAAATGCAGACCAATTTGTCATTTTTTTAGGACTCTGGTTATTGGGTCGAGTCATGTGAGCTAAGATGTGAAATAAACATGAATTAGAATTCAATGATTTAGTTTGTTAATGAGGCCGAGGACATGCACAAGGTCTTGCTGTATTAGTAAGACTTTGTCTGCGGTAAAATCAATTTGATAGGCTGAATTCAAACTAACGCCAAGGTTGATTTTTATGAACAGATATTTTGGGTAAATAGCTATTTTTCTTTTAAGTAAAACAAAAAGTCAAAAGTGGATGCTTTTTTTCTTTTATATATACAAACAAGGTTTTCAATAAGCAGATGTAAACTTTGTGGAAACCAGACTGAGATGTTGGCAGGGGCACACTGATCTTGACTTATGCCAAGGGTATACTGAACTGTCTTTCCTGTTTACTTTCTGAGATTAGTGACGAGGAAGTGCGTTACTGTACATTAGCTGGTGTAAAATCTAATTTACTCTTTAAATAACAGATGGCTGTGTTTTGATGGCTCATGCAATACAGTGTGCTCTTACCTTATCGAGATTTGATGTTTAAAATATGTAGCTGTGGAAGCATAAAATATTTTCATAATTGGACAATATTAATCAATATATTGGGTTGCTGTGGGACTCCATGTTTCTTGTAAGCATTAATTTCATGAATGCACTTTCAGTATCGATTTTTTTATAACTGTTTGTTTGCATGTAAATACCTTCTAAAGCTGTACTGTATGTATACAGTATATAATCGTAAGTCTAACGTAATGCATCCAACTGGGAAGCTCTGCATTTCCAGCAGTGACTTTGGATGTAGATGCGGGCTATTATATATCTAAAGGTAAAAGGATCTCTAAAAACTTTGTTACACTTACTGACCATCTGGTGAGTTGAATATGCAGTAACTATTGTATCCCATCCTTTGCATTTTGACAGGTCGCACTCACAAAACAGTTTGTGCTGAAGTAGGGACGTTTATGCAAGAGCTGAGTATGGCCAGAAACCAGGTTTAACAGACTTTCCCACATTGTACTTTGATCATTTTTATCATCATTTTGGTGTTTAGGAATGATAGCATCTATTCGGCTTGTTCCATGTCACCCCACTGTGGCTCCACTGGAAGGGCAATGTTTTTGAACACCAAATAGGTGTTGTTGATGTGTAATTGTGAGCTGTCATTTGATCATATTCATCAGTCTGACACCAGAAAGCTGATGTGAACTGTTTGTTCTGAAAGAAACAGTATGCTAGTACATCAGACTTGTTTATTTGAAAAGAAAACCAAATCTGTATGATTTTCGATTTCTCACTGGCATAGGACCCATTTAACTTTAAATTTCATGCATATTTCTAAGTTTATTACCCTTTACTAGGCATCTAAACCATTTATTGTAAGCAATCATTAAAATTTTAAAATATGCAGTGACATTTTGTATCTTTTATTTTGGTTTATGGGATCTACCATTCACTTTGTTGTCTGTTAAGTGAAAAACTAAACTCATTGTAATTTACAAGGAAACACCATCTTCACAAGCATAATTACAGGATTTCAAACAAAAGAAAAATGATCAGTAAAATCATAATGTTTTTTAATTATTATTTTGAAACTTGTTTAGCAGATAAAGCAAGCTTGTGTTTGGGTTGGTTCTAAGGTTACCGTATACATACATGGGTAGGGAAGACGGATGAAAGGTTTGATTTTGTTCTATTTGTGATTTAATCTTATCTTATCTATTTGCAAAATTATATAGGTGGGACAGTTTTATTTCTCTACATAAAGATTTACCAAGTTTAGCAAATTGCATGTTTTTATTAGCCTAAGACAAGCCTTTTATTTCATTGTAAATGAATTGAATCAATGCATTTAACTATTAATGGACATCTCAAGTGTTTACTAATGATAAATAAAAGACCATCGAGTAAGTAAAACTGCCTCAAGGAACTGCAAAATACAAATAAATACTCTTTTTTTTTAATGGATGTGCTCATTAAAGGGTTACAGCATCCCACCCTGTTCGCTTCTCACACACACACACACACACACACACACACACACACACACACACACACACACACACATACAGTCGAGCTCAGCATTTGAGCTGAGATGAAACACATGTCAATGACATCCTCGGGTCAAGTACTGGGCACATCAACCTTGTTGTTGAAGACTTCCTTTTACATGTGCTCTTGTATGGATGGAGGAGATGGTAGAAGCTCCATTTATCTTGTGTTTTAGACATATAATCCAGGTTAATTTAAAAGGAACATAAAACATCTCAGAGTGTACTTGCAATGATAGTATGTTTACACACTGACCTACATATTATGGTAAAACATGGAATATTTTAACCCATCTGTGCTTACACATAATATGGTATATGTGATCTGTCAGAGGACCTGAGGGATTACATTGCATATTATATTATTACAGGCCTGTGTGCTACTTCGAGCCATATTTACAGCTCACAAATATCAATGAGAACTGTCACATGGCAGGCTACCTAGTAAATATTGAAATGACTGCTATATTATGCTTGTTTCCTGGAATAAACACAATAAGAATATCCAGCATAAATATGGATTTCATCTCTCAGGCATTTGAAACTCACAGCGAAGTACCTGAGTGTCAAATGCCTTTGACAGCAAGTGTTATGTGTTGCCAGATATTGAAATGAATGAATACTTCAGAGCTCCACTGGCTGTGTTTAGCCATGGGGGAAAATGAATCTAAACGAGAAATCTGAAAGAGGCTTCAATTTTTTTGTTGTCTCGTTAAATATGAATAGATTAATTAATGCCCAAAATACAAATGAATAGAACGAATCTCTGGTGTTTTCTTTTTATATTTTACTTTATAAGAAGTCAAAAAAGTCAACAAAGGGATTTTTTTTATTTATTAAAGGTAAACAAAAAAGTAAAACAACAAAGAGAATTTATAAAAAAAATGAGACTGATTTAACGAAGCTAATTGCTGTTTAACAACAAAAGCTCTCTTTGAAGCCTGCCTGTGATTTTGCAATTTCACTTTTCTCAGGTCAGGTGCACTGGTTGTACGTCCTCCCGCTGGGGTCCCGGGGGACTGTATAGCTCCCTGTAATTGATTCACTTGTTAATGCTGACGCTTAGAGACAAACAGGAGCTCTCACGGACGTCCTTGTCCAAGCTAGAAACAATTCAGAACTTCCAACACTGTGTGTCCCACACCCTAGCAGTGGAGGAATCGACTTGGTATCGATACACCTCCCCTCTCGTTGAAGCCAGGAGAAAAATCAACAGCAGCGGGCCTGTGGGAGAAACTTTTGAAGCAAGATTGATGCACCCCCTATTCACAATCCCTACTAATTCTAGTCCTGTTACTCCATAAATCAGTAATTGTCTTGTATTGAATGCTTTTGGAGTGCAAGTCTTCATGTAGCCATGGAAGTCTTCTCACAGCAGTACTGAATGCTCTTCATCAGTTCACAAAATTTTATTTTAACTAGTTATAAGAAGTGAAATCAAGTCAATGTGCATTACAAAAAACTTTGTGTACTGTTGCTATATTATATAAATATTACAACATAATTGTAATAATGCCAGTATTTTAAATAATTGAAAGTCAAGTGTGTAATGTCTGTGCCACCTGATTAATCAAATAGTTTCAAACACACTTCAGTTTTGCATTGGCCAGACCGACAGATAGCCCCGTCCCAAACTCTTGCCCTTCACGTTATGCACCAGAGAAAAAAAGCACACCACCATCTTTATAATTTTGTGTTTGGGCTATCTCTGTTGATCTGTATACTTTGGTGGCAACTGACACGGAAGAGAAGAAATTGTTGAATGAAGACTGTATTTTTGTTTTCTTTGCACACAAAAAGTTCTCGTAGCTTCATAAAATTCCGTCTGAACCACTGATGTCGCATGGACTATTTAACCAATCTCCGTACTAACTTTCTGGGCCTTGAATGTGGTAGTTGTGTAGCTGTCTACAGAGAGTCAGAAAACTCTCAGATTTAATCCAAAATATCTTAATTTGTGTTCCGAAGATGAACAAAGGTCTTACGAGTTTGGAATGACATGAGGGTGAGTAATGACAATTTTCATTTTTGGATGAAACAACCCAATATCACAGCAAGGTGGCCAATTCATACAAATTAGTACGACCTCACTCATACAACCTCATTTGTGTGAATTTATAAAATGTGTGAAGATTTGTACATATTTTATGAGGCAACAAATTCGTAGGAATTCCTGCAAAGGACCACACCTAACCCCGCCGCTAAACTTAATTATTACAGAAATCTTAAAAAATCATATGAATTTGCCACTTCATAAAAACAGGTACGAATTGAATTGACCATTGACCATGGGACAGACCATGACTATGGGATCTGTCCCATTAACTGTAATTAGCTGGTAAACTGGATTTACTTATTGTCCAGTTAATGAAAGTTATCACGAGTGTTGTATTTTTCAAGCAGATGTCATAACAAATGTCAGTGAATATTTTAACTGGCAATAATTTAAAAATCAGTGGTACATTCACAAATCCATAAGATCTTCATGCTGTGGACCTAGACTGATATGAATGTGTGCTCATGAAACTCAAAGTGACAACACAGTCATTAAACATATTTATTACCGTTATAGCCAAGTTTTTGTGTCATTCACACATTGATTACAGTTTAAATGGGCCGATTTTCTCATCTCAAATAAGAAAGGACTACCGCTTTACCGCTGTTAAAAAACTGTCAAACTTTTTTATGCAATTCAAAGTGTGCTACGCACGGGTGAGTGGGCCTGTACAAACCACCTGTAGTAGCACACTCTCCTCTATTAGCACTAGACACTTTCACACACTACTATGTGTACATAAATCCCTCAAAAGACTCGTATGTTTACTTGCTCACACACTACAAATCAGAGGTGGAAAGTAACGAATTACATTTACTCGCATTACTGTAATTGAGTAGCTTTTTTGTGTACTTCTACTTTTTAAAGTAATTTTTAAAATCGTAATTTTACTTTTACTTAAGTATATTTAGTTTGAAGTATTGTACTTCGCTACATTTTAGAAACATTAATTACTGAGTAAAAAAAAAAAATTGCTCCCTGAAAACTACTGCAGTAAATAATGGGCAGGAGAACAAACTGGCGCTAAAGTCACTAGAAAGATGCAGACGGACAAGACAAGAGTTATGGTGAAGACCAGCTGAAAACCAAACAAAGTTGTATTCGGCTGAAGTTGAACTTAAGGAAATTAAGTAAACCCCCGTGTATGCTCTATTATGCAGTGTATGTTTGCCTAGGGAGACCAAACTAGCAACTTATAAAATCTCAACATCACCCATTTGCAAGTATGTAGAGGTAACGTAGGGTAAATGGTTGCATCGTTGCATTGGTGGTTAAAATGAAGCTTTGACAGTTTAGCAAGAGGTTCTGCACAAATTAGCCAAAAAGACAGTGGTGCAGGGTGTGTGATATATATATATATATATATATATATATATATATAGTCTTGCGATTAATGTCGTAATTGTTGTTTTAATGATGTGCGATTTGACATTTTCAGTATTTTGCCGAAAACACTCTTAGAATACCGTGAAGTCTAGTAGATTAGACTAGTGCGCGCATGCGCATTTAGACTGCGCTTTTCACTGCAGGATTTAGTCTGTTAAAATGCATTTAGAATGATCACAAAATTGAAGATATAGGGGCAGAATATATATATATATATATATATATATATATATAATGTTTTGTTCCTGAATTAATCTACAGTTTAAATAATTCGGTTCAAACGCAATGACTCACTTAATAACAGTGACTTGGTGACACCTACTGGTGGTTTTAATTTCACATTTAAAGTATCTTTAAAGTAGTCCCTCCCACTGTTAAAATGTAAAAAGTATTTTTTACTCTGAGTAAATTTTAAATGAGCTACTTTTTACTTTTACTTTAGTAGATTTTTAGACTGATACTCTTACTTGTACTTGACAACTTGTCAGTTGTGTATAGGTTTATACTGTTTTACTTCATTGTTGTATGTCTGTATTTATGTAGCACCGTGGTCCTGTGAGGCACGACATTTCGTTCCACTGTGTGTCCACACATGTAGCGGAATGACAATAAAGCTCAACTTGACTTGACTTTACAGCATTAACAAATACATACATGTGAAACTATTCAAGTTTGAAATTTCATGTAATTTACACGTTTTTAATACAAGTTTGCTATGTTTTGATTTACCCCATAGCTGGTTGGATTGGTTCATGGCTTTTTTACTTTTTCCCTGAGATAAAAATTAACACTTCCAGAACCAAGGCCACTGAAAAGGTGGCAAACATGTTTCACTCTATTGTTATCAATTTTGAGTTACGTCTTCGGAGTATTTTGCGTATGGTTGGCCATTTGTGTGGAGTTTCTAATCATGTACAGTGTTCTAGATCAGTCTCTTCTGAGGCTCGGCTGCTGCTTTAGCTGCTCATACAGGCAGTATGCAGCGAGGCAGCTCTTGGAAGAGAGCTACTGTGTACTTTTCCATCCTTCTCCATCACCTCAGCTTGTCGTTTGAGGAACAGGTCTTAATTACTTCCCTCAGTAGTTAATAGGGTAAGGCTTAGTGTGATTGCAAGGTGTCACTTCCAGAGTTCTCTCTCCATGTGAGATCTGAGTCTAGTTGTTGTTCTCTGAGGCTCTCTGCCCCGAGACTCCACACACACACACACACACACACACATGCATACGCACATACACACAGAAGTAACAGCATATTCAATGCCATAACCTCCACTCATTAAAAGATAATTAGGCTTATTAGGATTTTAGTTCTGATGTTATTTTCATCTTAGCAATTTCAGCCAAAGAGGTGTGATGATATTTAACTCTTGCTGACTAAAATTAGAATTAAGGACCTGCAATGTGTTTGATAAATTATAATTTTTGCTAAGCTTGTAGCAAGAAGTACATTAAAGATATTTTGTGCCTTCATATAGCATTAGATGTATTACTATACAATGAAGCCCTTAATAATGTTATGACATAATAGGCAAAATACAGGGTAACAGGGAAATAACAAAGCTATAAATGGAGCAGCTTATGAAAAATGCTTCTATCACTTGATACTATTTCCTTATGTTTAATTCCCCAATTACTGCCTCAAGTATAACCATGCATCCTGTACTTAACACACAACATATTCTGCATTCAAAAACAAAAATCCCAGATCCCAAGTTATTCTCGTAAAAGTAAACTAATAATTAATATTTGTAAATTAGTCACATTTGTTAACATAAGTAAATGCCTTCACACTATAATTTTGGGACCAGTTCTCACTAACTATTAACTACGGCTTGCCTCAATAAACTCTTAATTGCTGCTTATTAACAGTTAGCAAGATAGTTGATATGTTTAGATATGGGGTTGGATTAAGGGATAAAGAATATGGTTATGCAGAATAAGGAATTAATATGTGCTTTATAAGAAGCGATAAACAGCCATAATACGCACGTTAATAAACTAGACTACTAGTTTAGTAGTGAGAATTGATCCCCAACATAAAGTATTACCATAAAAGCATTAGTCAACATGAACTAACAATGAGCAATATATTTCAAAGCATTTATTAATTTTTGTTATTGTTAGTTAATAACATAGTTCACAGTGCATGCAAACAACCTTCAATTTTAAACATGTATTAGTAAATGTAAAAAATGTAACAAAATAAACCTCAGTGTAAAGTTTTACCAACATATCGTAATACAACATACAGTATAACACAATCTACTAGGACCATTGTTCTACTTCTAAGGTTTTTACTTTGTTTTACAGTCAGACATTTAGGATCAGATACCGCAGTAATTCATAAGAATGGATCCTACAGTATATACTGGTCTAAGAAACTGCACTCATTTAGCATTTTGAAAATAGACTGATGTAGATGAAACGCTTCAAAGACCTTATTAGCATCTCATTTTGCATTTTTGCACTTATATTGTTGTGCATGTCAGAATTCAAATGACAAACCAATATGGTGAATACGGCTTTGCCGGAGCATCAGCGTTTCCTCATAAAGCGACATATTTGCCCTGATTTCTCGCTTCAATTATTTTCTTAACAGGACTCACAGCTTGAGAAGGGATGAATCATTTTGAATAAGGTTATGATGTTCTCAATCAGAGGCACATCATAGTTGAAGATTTCATGCTTGATTATAGTTGTCCATTATAAAAAGAAACGGGAACCGTTCCCAAGAATTATGCAAAACCCCAGGTATTCACCGAATGCATTTATTATTAACCAGGTAATGGGAAATTTCTACAATCCAGAAAAACCCTGCAATCCTGAAACTGATACAACAAGATGAGGTTTCTGAGATTATGTATATTTTGTATGTACTTTGTGTATTTTCTTTCACTCTTTTCCTGTGTTGGGAATATATCCTTTCAAGTATATGATCCTCTTAACAAAATATTAAAAACATAGATAATCATTGCAATGGATATGTCATGAAGCTGATTCAGGTGTTTTATTAGAATCTATGTGAAGTTTATTTAAAGTTAAATCCTAATTTGCATACTTCTGTGCACAGTACTATCAGGCTGTTGAAATACATCTTGATACCAAAAGCCTCTTTGTCCAACATAGTGTTTCTACAGTAGCTAATTTCATTACTTTAAAGAGGCTGCATCATAATGAATCAAATATTCCTTTATCGTTTTATATAAAGCAATTATACAATCCTTTAACTCTTTAAACATGCTTCTTATACCTTTAGGTACATATATATTTACCCAGGCTTATAACTGTTCCTAGTGTCTGATGCTCCATCACTTATTAGTGTTTTGATATTATCCCTCTCTTATTGCATTACTGTGTATTGTTTTATATTCACTTATGTCTATTTTAGTGTGGTTTTGTACTGCACAGTGGTCAGCTACTGTTGTTTTTATAGTGCTCTACAAATAATTTTTTATTTGATTTTATATATATATATATATATATATATATATATATATATATATATATTAGTGGGCATAGATACATTTTTAATCTAGATTAATCTAGATTAATTTTGGAATAATCTAGATTAAAATGGCTCATTTGAATTCTGCGAAGGCATTCAGAATATGTGTGCTACCCAAATAATGACTAAAAGTAAGTCTTTGAGAACGGGTTTCTCAAGCCAGGTGGGTGCATTAGACCAGGGCTCATCACCTGTTTCCAAAATTTATTTACTCCTGTTTATTCAGTTAAACATGAATTTTGAACTGTAGGCCTACATAAGAGGTCGTGATGAACTGTTTACAGTTTCCATTGGGAAGCTTCTTAAAATAAATTTTCCCTGAAGCAAACCCGGCTTCATAGCTGCATCCATGTTAGCGTCACGTCTGATGTGGTAATTTCACAGTAACGTTAGGCATACACACAGGTTCAAGCAGAGGGTGACACGGGAGTGAATTCTCAAGTTCACATGAGACCTAAAGCGCATCCTGTTTGCTTAAAAGCACAACGTTTCGTTGTTATTCTGAGTGCACAAATAAACGTAGAGTCTTTACAGATTCGAAAGATGTATTAGGCTACTTTCATCTGTATGACCAAAATGACGGAGATTTTAAGAGCAAGTGAACGCACCGGAGCCTGTCTTGCAGTAAACGCTTCCACACAAACACTTCAATAGCGCACATTTCTCTAGGTTAACATCATATTGAGCGGCCATGTAAAGTTGCTACTACATACATCTTTCAGATGAAAAGCCATATTTGAGGTTGATGAATGATAGGTGGCGTTTGGATGTCCTGCCGATTGTATAACCACACAGACCAGCCGTTAACAATCTGTCCATCACGGACTGCGAGCCTCTAGTTCGAAGACTCGTTCTCGCCCCCTACAGTGCAATTCGGCTAGGTATACATCCGCGCTAAAATATCAGGGTGAAAGTCATCATAGCTTGCGTAGTATAGACTCAGCTCCCAACCCAACTTTGAGAATAGATTAACGGCGATATTTTTTATCGCCGATAAGAGTCTCGCGTTAACGTGCGTTAACGCCGATATAACCCCACCACTAATATATATATATATATATATATATATATATATATATATTATTTTAACTGGGATTTTGCATTTCATTACATCCCATGTGAAAATTCCTTGTGGTTTTCCAAAGTAAAGTACCGTAAACTGCAAAAATATCTCAAGATCCAAAGTCTATGAGTGGCCTCTAACCTTTTCTGGGATGAGGCCAACCAGTGACTGTGCATTTCGTGGGAGGGAATTAAACCAAATAGTTAATTCCACCCCTTTTGTCACAGAAAGAAACTCGCTAAGCTCTAAACAAACATCACCTGCTTCTCAGTTCATATTGTTTTTTCAGTTTAACAAAAGATCCGTCTGAATGAGTGAATTCTATCATAGTCCTCTTGTTGCTGATTATTAACCTTCCACTGAACTCTCAATTAATCCACCCGGGGGTCATGTCGCGCAGAGCAGGAGTACAACAGCCCACTGTAGCCGGACAACCTTGCTGCATTCGAACAGCCTGATAGCAGTCTGCCGATGATGCTCATTTGTATTCTGCACAGCGGCGAGTGTGTGGGGAGAATTAATTTGTTACATATGTCATGTTCCTCATGCAGTCCTGGCACACATTATGGCTGTGTCTTCTGGGACTACCCTCAAACCATGCTCCGGGGCTGTTTCCGCACTCCCGGGAGACCTAGGTAGAAAGAAGAGGAAGAATTAAGAAATTAAAATGATGCACGGCCCTGGAGGATTAGCAGCCAAGGCCTGGTAGAGCAAAATAAATACACTCTGAAAAATAATCAAAATAGTGCAGAGCAAACAAGGTAATGCTTTGTCTGATATTGATATGTTGTCTACAGATGGACTCACAAAACAAGAGAAAAAAGACCAAATTGAAAAATGACGCAAATACAGCCATCGGCTGAATTTTCTGAAGGCTAGGTGCAGATGAGGTCAAGTAATATTTTTGAATCTCGTATTGTAATCAATAAAAGCATAAAGGCCACAGCACACTATGCTAGGGTGCGTTTCCCAAAAGCATAGTTAGCCAACTAAGTTACGTCGTTACCTACACTGGTGTTCAATGATTTGGTGTTTCCAAAATGTAGCATTTGCAAACAGTATCGCAAAGTTGTGTGGTTGGAACTACAACTCTCTGCCTGTGGTTAGAAGCATAGTTTCATGTTAGTATAACTTGTAGTATAATCTATATCTTTCAGTCCATACACATACTTCAACTTTATAAAGGTGCTAGATAATGTAGTTTTGTTCAGAAAGAAGCTAAACAATTGGTTTCTTCAGCTGAAAAAATGCAATGTTGTTAAACAACAGGTCAAGCCATTGAACACACTGTACATCTATCCTCACAACCTAATTTTCATTCCTGTTAAAAATTAAATATGGTGCTACCCTGACTAAATGCTATTGTTGAAGAGTTTGCATATTTGTACTTGGTCCAGTACTAGAGAGGAACCCACAAAATAATGGAGAACAAAATAATGAAGTAGTCCTTGGAAGCCATATTTGTTATTGACAGCACTAATATGACATTCATTTGATCTCAAACCGATTAATTAGCAGAAGTTATTCCATGATGTAGGTGGAAGTACCAACCCAGTGTTTACAAAGCGAATGTACAAAGACTAAAGAATTACAAAAATAGGTAAAACAATGACAATGATTTTGAAGTTGGAAGAGGAAATCAGATGGAGTTCAATACTTCCTATGTTACGCGTGACTTCATAATGCGTGAAATCGTAGACATACATCACAGAGCTGGTGCAATATGAGTATTTGTGGTTAAAAAGTGTATTAAATTTGTATTTTGTTTTAGAAAATGGCTGATCGTTTCGCAAAAAAAGACCTTATTCCTTGACTGGGATCGTGTAGAGCCCTTTGAAGTTGCATTGAAACCACAGTTTGGGCCTTCAACTCGTTGATCCCCATTGAAGTTCACTTTATGGAGAAAAATCCTGGAATGTTTTCCTCAAAAACCTTAATTTCTTTTCGACAGAAGAAAGAAAGACATGCCTATCTTGGATGACATGGGGGTGAGAAAATGATAAGGAAGTTTTCATTCAGGAAGTGAACTAATTCTTTAAACAGAAGTGTAAATGACTGCATACACTATTGCACCCAGTGATCCTTCACTAATACAGTGTGGTTATAAATGGAAGGGTCTAAAAAAAGGTCAATGTTTTTTTTTCTCAGACGTCAGATGATTGAATGTCTCCAGCACAGGCCTGAAATTTTAAAGCATGCTTCTCTTCAGTGTAATTTCAGTCTGGCGCGCTCCCACCCTATCTAGGGTGAGATGAAGTGCTCTAACTCATTAGTGTCACATCTGTTCTCACTGGCTGAGGTGAAAGCTTGTCCTTCTTGGCCACACCTCTGGGTGATTGACACATTTTGGTGAGCTCGGGTTGATCGATTGCTCTCAACGGCAAATCACAATGAGGTCTCGGCGGCAAGACCGCTCTGAATTTTGGCTCTGACTCAGTCGGAACACAATGACAGAGTGTGTCTCAGTGATGTTGTCCCTGGCCAGCCTCTCCTATACTCCCATCACCCCCTGGGACTCTTTTTAAGTGACATCCCCACAATGAGGCTTCCGATGTCCAACGGCTTTAAAAGAAGAGGATGGCGTTCCCATCAGAATGACCAAGAATCTGTCGGGAATTGATTTTTGTCTGAGCACCTCGAGCTGTCCCCCTTTCTTCCTCCCGTATATTTAAATCATTTGGGTCGTTTACTGTAGCAAGAAATAGAAAATAATGCGTGAGAAAAGTTTTGTGGAACATTAAGGTCACTGTAGTCGGTTTGGTTTATCTTCCCCTAGTTTAATAGCCTTTCCGAGCTCAGCTGGAAATAAGTTCAGACCTACCTATTAAATATAGGACATATATACTTATCTACTTTACACTAGATTTCACCTGCAGGGCACCTTGGATTCTAATATTACATAAAAATACTTTTACATTAAAGAGCACATTACATAGAAAAATGCATATTCATCACCGACTAAAAGAATAAGAATACTTCTGTGTCCTTAATATCACATTTGGAAAAGTGGGTGTTACATACAACATACAAGAATGGATCCAGACAGGAATGTGAGTTTGCTGAAACAATAGCTATTCGGCTACTGGTTTACATTTAAGAAATATCACATGAAAAAGAATGCTATTGTTTCAAATATTCAGACCAACAATAGCACAATTGTGAGTGTGATTTTGCTTATACAAGGTTCATTAAACAAGTAATTCATATTAACTCAAAAATGCCAGTTCCTTAACAACATCCTCCAGGATTTGACATCATTGTTTGGATGGAAAACAGCTACACAAACATTTAGCTTTTTTTAAATTTGAATTCATTTCATTCTAGTAACTGGCAATACATGTAAGTTACTTAAAACTGAAAAGCGACATTGGATGGATAGATAGATGGTTTCTATGGTTACTAACTAAAATGAACTATAAATATAAAATCAAATAATATACAAATAATTGATTTATTTGATCATTACTTGCTACAAGTAGTAATGCTACAAATTGCTACAATGCTACAAAAGTTATACTTAGCATGAGAACAAGTGTTATGTTGGCTATTAGTTCTCATAAGAATAAATAAAATAAATCAATTTGAGGGCCAGCACATTTACACAGTCTGTGGCAGCGTTCCATTCCACTTTTAGACACGCACTCTCAAACTTCCCTAAGAACTACCCCTCTGGGAAATCCCTGCTGCCATTTTGAAATGCGTTCCACTTCATGAAGTGGACTAGGGGAGTTTATATGGACAGATCCTCGACCCCTCAATTTTGACCGAGGGAGCGAGTCTGCTTCATATGCACACTTCATTTACATTTACATTTATGCATTTAGCGGATGCTTTTATCCAAAGCGACTTACAATTGCATTCAGGTTATACATTTTTAATAAGTATTTGTGTTCCCTGGGAATCGAACCCACAACCTTTTGCGCTGCTAACGCAATGCTCTACCACTGAGCCACACTTCATGCCACTCAGACCACAATGCAGTATGATTGTAATGTAATCGCAGATCACATTTAATTTATCCCTACCCCAAACAACTCTATAATGTATATATATATATAAAATATGATATATATATTTTTTACATTTATAACAGCCCAAGCATACCTATATACATATCACATGCTGCACCAAACATAAGTCATAAGGGACTCAGCCCATTGCAAGGGTTCCACCAGTAGTGGGCACTCATGCAACATAATCAATGACGTACATACGAGTAAACGAGACAGAAGGAAATGAATGGCATAAAAAATTGGCTATGTTCAGCATTTCTACCCTTTACAATCAAGTGATCATCGAATGTTTATATGCGTGTATGACAGCTACTGAAACCTAAGCACAAGCTCCACTCTTCACCACAACGGTAACCAAAAAAACAACAACATAATTTTATATTGTTTAAACTCTTTTAAATGTTCAAAATAATTAAACATTAAACACTTAAACTCTAACAGGTCTTTCCATTTTCATAAAAATACAGAAAACTCACGCAACTCTGCACAAAGGCACCAGTCTGAATAGCAACAGCACAGGTTGGATCAACAATAGTTAATTATGTTCAGGGAACATTCACAGAATATGTCAAATTAAATTGGTGTGATTTCATTAAATTAGCATGAATTTTACTCCTCAGTACAATTAACTTAATCAGCACTCTTGGAATGTCACTTAGCCAACGATATTAGAAAATAATAATGAACTGTTGTATAATATCTAACAATTCCTAGCACACTCACTGTCTACATTTACATTTACATTTAGTAATTTTGCAGAGGCTTTTGTCCAAAGCGACTTACAACTGGGGAATACATAAAGCGATTAATCTTGAAGAGACAAACAGTCAGAGGAAGTGCCCATAACACCAAGTCTCATGCATTGTTCAAATAAGTACAAGCTAGCAAAGGTATTTGCACACTGTGAGTCCGAAATTTTCATCTAAAATTGTTGCACGTTAAAAAATAAATATTCACGTTGTGTCAATCACGTTTATACACTGCCTCTGAAACTTTCGTCGGTCATACAAAACAACAATTCTGTGTTTTTCGCTTCCGTAGCAAGCATTTTGACAGAGTGTGCAAGGTTTCTGTGCATGACAATGATGAATACGAAAAAAATGCATACAAAAATTTTGTACAGACTTAAATGATGCTGGTTTCCTTTCTAAGAAAGTTATTTCTGAACATTTTGATTCAAGATGATTGAAACTGTAAAAAAAATACATGCATTTTTTCATATAATAGCATGCATTGATAAATCCTAGAATAAAAATACAGCAGTAAATTGCTCTAAAAATTAAATAGAAAGTCAGTTTTTATAAAGCAACAGCTTTGCTAAAGCTTTCATCAAGGGTCCCTTTTTTAAAAGACAGGAAGAGACCTGGGTAATACTTGACAATGTTTTGAGAGTTGCTGATGTGTAGGTCTTATTAAACATGATATCATTGACCTTTACGTGCACCAAGACATTTCCTGCGGCAAAACCAAGCAAAGGCCTCAGCGGAGAGAAAGGATGTGCTCAGTGTGGAAGATGTGTACCGTAACGGGGGGTTGTCTTTATATGCCGGGCTGCTGTCACACATAAGTGTTTTGACCCGTGTCACTTGTATTATGGGCCAAGAGTGTTACACCAGATTTTTTTTAGTCATTTAACTGCTTATCACATGAATAACACCGATTCCTATTTATAATAAGGTGCCTCAATAACGCAGTCCTTTTAATAATGGCTTTGAACAAAGAAGCTGTAGCTGTCTTACACCGTATCCCATGGAGATCAAGGCAATGAATATCTCTAGGTTTTAGTCAATTCTTCATTTTAGCATTATTCAGTGTGTCATCAGCATTCTCAGACTATGCAGACACAGTTATAAATTAGATCGGGGAGCTGGTGGCAGTAGGCCGGTCACTCAAGTACAGCGCAGCAGTGCCCTGTCTACGGCTATAGGGACCTAATGTGATTTAATAAAGACTTCTATTGAGGCAAGGAGCTTGATTTCAAGCAGAGCTATGATGTCAAAAGCGCTGTGACTGTTATGAACTTTTATGACCTCGTGTGAGGGTATAGACGTCCTGGGTGTTGTTTTATGTGACCTTGAGCTCTGGGCTGTATATCCAATTCATTTCAGGGTCCCCATTAAAAATCACTCTTATGGGACACCGGTTCACAGTTTTATCATTACATTATTTAACAACAAGCCAAAAGCAATCAATTCCTCAATATATTACGGTGTAGATTAATAATTAGTCTTATATTGTGCAGAGCTCCAGACTGTGACAAAATTTTAATGCAACAGAAATACAAATTTATGTGTTTCTATTGATGGTTTCAAACATTGTCTTGCTTGAGGTAATGCTAGTATTTCCTGCCCATAAATGAACACAGCTTGACCGATTCACAAACATAGACTCTTTTAAACATTGTTTTTATCGAGCTATACAACAATATTCATGAAATAGCCTCAAATTCGCTTGTAGTTTTAATCAGACTTATACTGCCCATTCACTACAATGACTACAGTATTTACTACACTAAGCTATCATATTGTAATTTTTCACATTTATTGTCAGTTCCAGTCAAATCACATTCCACATTACAGGATTTGGATCGCACACAGATGTAGACAGTTAACATGTTAAATATGCCTCGGTTTAATAGCGCTTTGCACAGATTGTGTCTTTGACAGATCACAGATAGTGATTGCCACTCATGTGAGCACTACAGAGTTCACAACTGACTCCATCACTGAAATGCAAGCCAGTTTTTGTGTACAATTTGAAATACAGGAACTGTTACTGTACAGGATATCTTATAAAGTAAATATCGTATAAAAAAGGTATTTTGTGTGGGTTTTTTTCGGCCATTTAGTACTACTGTATTTAGAATTACAGTCGGCTAATATTTTCCCAGATTGCATTGAAAATCAACAGTAACATACTGTATACAGCAGGAAACTGGTGAGAATACAGTTATAGTAATGTGAAAACAAAAAATTAAATACTGTATGCAAATTGTACAATAGTGAACGTTCGGTTACGACTGTAACCTCGGTTCCCTGAAGAGGGAATGAACGTTGCGTCGATTCTGATGCTAGGGGAACGCTTTGCGTGATATGTTTTGAAGCACATGTGAAATCAATTTAAGGTGTAATGGGAAGTCAGAGCGGGTGACGTCACGAACCAGGAATCTATAAAGCCTGCCCAAACAAAGCTGTCACTAGCTTAAAGTCTGAGCAAGTCGCTTACAGGCACGAAGGAGGTATGGCAGGGGACGCAACGTTCGTTCCCTCTTCAGGGAACCGAGGTTACAGTCGTAACCGAATGTTCCCTTTCAAGGGAACTCTCGTTGAGTCGATTCTGACACTAGGGGAACATCAATATAACACCACCATAGCAACGAGTGCCTGTCCTGTGTGAAATCTAAAGAGCAGCACTAGGACGAGAGCACTTGGGAACCTGGGGTAGAGACCAGGTCCAAAGTATAAATCTGACGAATGTGTGCTGTGAGGACTAACCTGCCGCATCACAAACCTCTTGGAGAGCAACTCTGATATAAGGGCCTTAGAGGCTGCCATACTCGTGGTCGAGTGGGACCAGAAAGCCATAGGAGATGGTTGACCAGATGACTCATAAGCAAGTGAGATGGCCTCGACCACCCACTTGCTCATCCTTTGCTTAGATGCAGGGGACCCTTTGTTAGGAGGTCCAAAACATACGGACAACTGTAAATTTTACGCCACTGGGCAGCTCTGTGGATATAAGCATCTAATGCCGCACTGAAGCCTCGGCCACGTCTGCACCATCACATACAGTCCGGGAGGAGCTGGATGCATTAGGGAGAACCAGAGTAGACAGTGAGACGTCTCTCGAGACGCAAACAGATCCACTTGTGCCTGGCCGAACTCCCTCCATATCAGCTCCACCACCTTGGGCAGGAGCCTCCATTCCCCGGGCCTCAGCCCCTGTCTCGACAGGATGTCTGCTCCTATATTGTGGACCCCGGGATGTAAGCTGCTCGAAGAGACAACAACTTCCCTTGGGACCACAGGAGGATTTGGCATGCCAGTTTGCAAAGTGGACGTGACCGCAAACCCCCTGGTGATTTATGTAGGAGACCATCGATGTGTTGTCTGAGCGGACGAGCACATGGTGGCCCCTGAGATCTGCAATGAAATTCTTTATAGCAAGAAATGCAGCCAACATCTCCAGACGGTTGATGTGCCATGAGAGATTATGGTCCTTCTACAGACCCTGACTTGAGCGTCCCTCTAAGATCGCCCCCCAGCCCGTGAGAGAGGCATCTGTCGTTAGCATATTGCGACCACATGAAGCTCCCAACACGAGACCCTGGGACAGGAACCAAGGTTTCTTCCACATTACCAAGGCACGTAAGCATCGCCGCATGACCTTGATCATGCGAAAGGGGTTGCCCCTCGAGGAAAACCCATTGGTCCTGAGCCACCACTGCAGGGGTCTCATGTACAACAGTCCAAAAGATATCACGTTGGATGCTGCTGCCATATACCTAACAGTCTCTGAAACTGTTTGACAGTGAGTGACTGGCCTAGATTTATTCTCTTCACAACCAACAGGATGGACTCTATATGTGCCGTTGACAGGCGTGCCTTAATCGATGTTGAGTCCCTTGCCACGCCTAGAAAAGTGGTCCTCTGTAGTTGGGAAAGCACACTCTTTTTGGCGTTTAGCTGTAACCGCAACTCTTTCATGTGGGCAAGAACGACATCTCGATGCCGAACTGCCAACTGATGCGACTGAGCTAGAATCAACCAATCGTCGATGTAGTTCATTATGCGAAAACTCTGAAGACCCAGAGGCGCCAGAGCTGCATCTACGCATTTTGTGCAGAGTGTTAATGCTAGACTGAACGGAAGAACCCGATATTGGTATACTCTGCCCCCAAAAGCGAACCTCAGGTCCTGATACGGAAGGACGGATATGTGGAAGTATGCATCCTTGAGATCTATCGTGAAAAACCAGTCCTCGAATCTGATCTGTGGAACGATTTTTCTCAAAGTTACATCTTGAAATTGAGCTGCATGACGGAATCGTTCAGAACTCGAAGATCTAAAATGGGATGCAATCCCCCATCCTTCTTTGGAACTATGAAATACCGGCTGTAAAACCCAGTTTCCCTGTTGGAGTGAGGTACATATTATATGGCCCCTTTCTCTAACAGAGCTTTCACTTCTTGTTCCATTACCAGAACCTGCTGGGGGGCCACCTTGGTGGAAAACACCCCCATAAACCTGGGCGGGCGACACCCGAACTGTATTTGATACCCTTTTTCTATAGTCTGCAGGACCCAACGAGACATATTTGGCAGAAGTTTCCACGCTGCCAAAATTCTACTAGAGGTACCAGCCTGTCGAGACTGGTTTCTGGATTTGTATGCAGTTGTGCAGTCAGAACGACATCCTGAAACGGCGAACCGACAGGAAGCGTCTGAACTGACCGCTCTGAAACAGTCCTCGGAGGGGGTGGGCATCCCAAGGCCACTACGTTTCCGGGTGAACCCTGAGATATGCGCTTGCCGGAGACCGCTGCACCCTGAAGTACACAAGGTGGCAGGGTTGGCAGAACGGTCCCCTGAGGACACCGAAGGGAGACAAACACCGTAAAATGAGGTGTTGACCACTCCACTTCAGAAGTCCTCATTGGCCTGAGCCCTCGGGCGTCAGGAGTTCTTCCCCGCAGCCTTCTTAGAAATAATAATGGTCCTCAGATCCATTTTATACTTCGAAAGCTGCAGTTGAGCATGCTTCCTGTGTCCCCATTCTTTAGGTGGGAGAGCATGATAAGCCCGGCTCTGTCTCTGTGCGGCACAGTATGAGGAGCTGGCTTAGAAATAGACAAACTACGTTCGGACCACAACCTCTGCCCTCATTGTGATCTCCCAACAAATCAGCCTGGTAGACTTGCAGCAGATACATAGTGTGTAAACACGCTGCTGCCTGACCAGCCGCTGAGTAAGCCTTCCCACCAGTGCTGATGTTGTTCTCATTGGCTTAGTGGGTAATAGCGGGGATTTAATGGACGAAGATGATTCACCTCAGTGTGGAGATCAGGAAAAAAAAATTCAGTCCCTGGCATTGAGGTTGTGTACGAGAAGGCAAGAAGCGTTCATCTTTTTTTTTCTTCTTTTTTTTTTTTTGAACGACTGTCCTCCCTCTCTGCTGGCCAATCGACCGCTCTTGTTACAACCTCAACAAGCTCCCCATAAGCACGAGACTGAGGTGGTGAATCCTCAGTATCTCTTGCATCGACACTAAAAATATCTAATTCATCAGAATCAGATAGTTGAAGTGTCTGTGCCTCGATCGAAAATTATTTTCAGTGAATGTTTTCAAAAGGTTAGCACAAAAAAGTTATTTATACATAGCTCATGGAACGTTTTTCTGAAACATTTAAGTTGTACATTTGCCTAACAATTTTTTAAACCGAAGGTACAGATGTTTATTAGTTTCAGATGATTTCTAAAAATAACAAGATGGAACATTCGCCAAACTGGATGTTTTGATGCTTTCATGTATATTTTGAGTTTATGGACTAGATGTTATGTTAGAACATACAAAAAAACTGTATTGTATTAAATTTAAAATGTTATTCTAAAATATGAATAAGAATATTCTCAGTAAAAAAAAAGTTTTATAATTTGATGAACTACATAAACATATTATTTCATAATAAACATTACTTATTATAAACAACTATCTTTATTAGGCAATTCTGTAATTTGTCAATATTTTTTAATGAGAAAATTGCTACCTTGTCATTTTCTTTTATTTTATGCCCTGATAGTGTATGACTTGTAATCCATACAGCGGCCACCTTTGTGCATGTAATAAATTGATATCCCTGAGTGCATTGTTATGTAGCATTAACTATAGACTGTAAATCACCGCTGACCTCCACTTCATAAGAGGTTAAGAGGATTTTACTCATCCAGATGTCAATAGCTAAAACAAGCAGCTGGGAGAGTGACTGTGGGTGAGCAGATTTAGGTGATAAACTCTGTGTGGAGTCAGAGGTCCATTGACTTGGACGGAGGGGGTAGTAATTCTCTAGCTGCTGGTGCAATAGCCTCTGTGTGCCCCCAGATGATGGAGACTAACTTGGGGATCCTTTGATGTGGAAGGTCACTGTAAAAGTCCTCATTAAATAGAGTTTTATGTGCCTCCCAGCCGCCTGTCTCCCACCTCGCTAACCTCTGCCACTGTGTTCCATTTGCATGATACTTTCTATCCGTGGTGCACACTATCAATTGCTTCCTCTCCTGGAGTGTCTTGTAACCTGGGCATTCGTTGAGATAGCCTCAAGATAGAGGCTTTGTTGTTGTTTCTTTGAACCATGGTCATCACCTCAATGATGAGTCAAAGAGGTGGGTGAGGTACTGTATGATATGTGAATTGAACAGCAGATTTTCTTGAGGTTCAGATATATAGAGAGGTATATGTGTAGACTGGTAATTGTTGGTTTGTAGTTGGTGCTACAAGGAGGGAGATGAAATTTGGAGTACATGAAAGGCCATGTGGTAAAATTACATACTGTGACTGTTTATGTGATGTGACAAATTACTATATTTACCAAGAGAAATGCTTAGGAGCAGTGTGTTCAAAATGGACAATAAGCAAGGTTTGATATACGAACTTCATGATCAGAGTGAAAATGGTGGCACGTCACCAGCTGGGTGTGGACATGGGGAATTTGTGGGTTGTTCAGAGCTCTAAATGTTGTAATTTAAAGGGCAAGTATTATGCTTTTTTATTTTACCTTTCCTTTTGTGTGCAATATAGATGTTGGTGCATGTAAACAATCTGTATAGTTACAAAGCACAAAGTCCATAAAGGCAGTTAATCAGAAACACTTGCCTGAAATGCACCGTTTATGGTCCTAGACATTTTTTCTGTCACTTGGCTACATCACGTGTTACACATTTGTATAACCCTCACGAAAAAGAGGTTTATTCAAGTGTGCTATTAGTATACTTCTTTTAAACTTTAAAATAGGAGAGTCTACTTTTAGTCTACTTTTTATGTACTTCTCAGAAATGGTCTTTATATACTTCTCAGAAATATACTTAAAATATAATTTTAGTATTCCTGACTTCGAAACATTCTAAATATATTTTGCTATACTTGTGCTCCTAGAATCTGTGTTTTCATTTTTATATGTTAGGGGGCACTATACACATCTTCAGAATTTCCCCCCAAAAAAACACAAGTGAAGAAGAAACCGAACCAACAGATGCTTCCACATGTAATCAAACACGATCATCAGACATAAAACAGCATCAAAACTGTTTAACTTTATGGAATAAAATGTCAACAAATGAAGAGGTAATAATGACTGTCAAGCTTTGGGGTGTTGATAGACTCCATCCACGTTTTGATTATCATTCTGAATCAATTCATAGTCTTTTTTCAGCTTTTTGTTCTAAAGTTTATTTTTTTATTAATGAAACTTACCCACATTGAGTGTTTAACAAATAATGCATGAAGCTGCCGGCTGCTTTGGCCTGTCCTCAAAGAAAATTTGGGTAAGTGATTTATTTATGTCGAGGAGACACTGTTTCTTTGCTGTGAAAAAAAAAAAACATTGAATGGACAAATGCTGATACCATAGTTTCCATAGATATAATACTGATTACAACTGCTCATGAAGCCTCAGGAGCCAGTACTTGATTATGGTAAGGGGCGTTACATTTCTGGCAGATGTTCTAAAGGTTTGACCAAACAGAACAGACTGGGTTAGCTAACCAATCAGAGCACACGGTGGTTTTCGGAAAGGCGGGCTTCAAAGAGAAAGGAGCTGCAGCAATGTACAGTATGATGCTTTTTTTTACTGGGTATGCAAGAATAATCACAGAGTTATTGTCACAATGTCAAGTAAAATTAACAGGATGAAAATAAATAGCTAAAGTTAGCCATTGCTCAGTGAGGGATTGACAATTTGCTTATATGAGGGTGTTGATTTGAATTTACTTCTGATATTTTTACCCGTCTTTTGAAATGTTGTCACATTCCGAAATGATCACATCCATTTTTGTGACTTAAATAAATTAAGGAGATTAAATCGCAGAATTTTTAGATTGAAAAATCCACCATATCTAGTACTTTGTGATATTTGTGTGGGTTAAAAATTATGTCAGATATTGAGTAATCAGCTTGAGTAATTGCAGAAAAATATAGAGCAATAGCAGTGGTAAGTTAGCATGAAGCAATGAAACACCCTGTAGCCTAAACTGAAACTCTGACCATATACAATTAAAGGCCAGGGGCAGTAAATGCTCATGACAAGCCTGCATGACTCCAAATGACTGAACTTTTTCGACTGTTGTACCTAGAGTTAAACACATACTTCACAGACCCCTGACCTGCTCTCACAAAGACTCTGCATTTCTTCAAAGTTATTTTCTTACTCACTGAATTTGTCGAAGCTAACATTCAAACAGTGACCTGCAGCTTTTGATCATTACATTGTGTACAGCCATTTTTTTCCCCTTTTGAACTTACATGAAACTTTTCCACAATGGGATTACTGTGCTTTCAGTTTATGTTCCTCTTTAGAAAGCCAATGCAGTCTTAGTGCAAACCTGTGTGCATGTGAATCATCTGTGGAATAGATGCTTTTCTTAAGCTGTGAAGGTTACTGTAATTATCTGTTCCTAAATGATAATCATTATAATGTCTATTAAAAAACGAAGGGATTAAATACAACATAGGGATTATAAGGGATGAGGCAATTATGAAAAACGTGTCCTAAACTCAATGTGAGGTCCAGTGTGCAATTATTTGTACCTTTTTTATCAGGCATCAGGTTCAGGAGGAGCAGAGGGATGATTAAGCTCATCCAATCACAACTGCTCTGTGTAGTTCTGGTCAACTCATGGGTTGTAATGTTTATTTCACTGAAAAAAGCTGTAAAATCGAAGCGCCTCTGGCTGATTCCTGAGAATGAAAATGCACAACTCTTTGATACCCAATCTAAGATTGAGAATTTCCATAATCATCTCATTCATGCTTATTTGAACTAATTTGAGATAATTTCACTAATAAGCATAACTTATTGCTGTCTTTTATACATGTAAGCTACACTGCTGCATATACCCGGCATCAGATTCTCATTAATACCGTCAAAGCTCATTCTACCCCGTGAATAAAGTATTCTATCAGTCAGCGCAGCCTGCAGAGAGAGTATTATGATGTGCCATGCCACATAATGAAATGTATCCAAACACACAAGCAGTCATTTCAAAGTGAAGCCTTGAGACTGTTACCACCGAATCGCCCTGATTGTGTTTCCTGTGGTAACGAGGCGAGCTGGGAGTGATCGTGATCTAATGGAGCGTGATTGAATGAGAAATAATTGAATTATGAGGGGACAAATCTTCACAGCTTAGAAAATGAATCAAGGCGAAGCGTCTCAGCTGTTGACTGATGAGCAAAACTGTTTAGAGCTGTTTATGTGCGCTTTTGACGCTTTTGACAGATGCAACTTGACACAATCCCTCCAATACCTCTCAAAAACCGAGAAAAGTCGACCAGAAAGGCTTTGCATATTGAGGTGCCTCTTCAACTTGTGATTAGTCTCATGAAGACCAAACTCTATTACATGAAAAGTCACTTAATTCAGTGATCCCTTTACAGAGTGCAGTGGTATTAATACACTTCCCACAGCATGCTCTTTAGAGACTAATACCTTGTTGATCTAGGCTTGTTCAATAAGACCAGTAGCCGAAGAGAAAGCTTTGTGCATTATCACATCGCCCCCTCAGTTACCCGGCCTTCGACAGCTTTCATTATTCTATAACATCAATGAAAAAGAATAAGTCAGCAGGGTCCAAAACAATAATGCTACATTTTTATTTAATTTTAAAGATGTAGAATGACAACGCAATTAACTTAATTCAATGAATTGCAGTAAGTGCAGTTTTCAATAACAAATTTACTTTCTCCCAAAATTACCCATAAACATGGTATCCTACAATATGAGGTATTATTTATAATATAAATAATCAGTGTTTTAAATTATTAAATTGGAGTCAAACATGACTATACACAATATATAATTTTTATTTGTAAGTTTTGTAAAGTTGCCTAAAAAACATGGAAGCCAGTTTGTGGTATTATATGACTAAAATATGTGTTAATTAAAAGCTGTGTTAAATCAAAAGCATTGAACGCAAAGGATACATGTGTAAGCAGTTGAGAAATTTTTAAAAATATAATCTATAATCACAATAAAGAATCACGGTTCGTTATTTTGATATCTCAGCACTCTTACTTTTCTGTTTATGAAAATAATACATTTTAGCTGTCATAATTACAGCAGAAACACCAGAGGGCTTTTGGAAATGTTGTGTTGGGGGGGCCTTAAAATCAAAAAGGTTCAGAAGCACTGCTCTAGATGGAGTGTTTGGGGAATAGGTAGCAATTAATGATGTACTATTTAAGCTTTGTCGCTAAATGTTTTACACTAATTAAGTTCCACTTTTGTGTGTATACTTATACAAAAATCATTGAATGCTACTGAAATACAAATTCCAATTTGATCTTCCATTAAAATCCAACTCATGAATTGAAAAGAGACAGTTCTTAAATTCCAAATTTTGCTGCTCCCCTCATTGTTGATGACTTATAATAAACACTCATTAGAAAAGAGGGCTGATGCATGATAAGTGGAGCAATCTGCATTTCTCTCCCCACAAGAGAACGCATTTTCACTTGATAAATGGTAATTATTTTTAGACCTGTGAAAGATTATATATTTTAGTTTTCTTTGTCAGAGGTTGTAGTATCTCTCTTTTTCTGCTGGTTTGTTTTAAGCAGGAATCAAGCTCACAGTCACACAAATGGGTGGCAGGCGATGTAATATAGTAAGCCACAGGGACAAATGACGCTTTATGCATAACATTAAGAGGTGGACAGCTTGGCCCATTCAAGAGCATTTCTGTCACATGAACAATGGCTGCTTTGCTGCATGCCTCATTATTTCATAGTGTGCTCATGTGTTTGGCATAAACAGTCATAGGTACGGCATTCTACTCATGGAAGCAGAAGATTTCTGCCCCGTGCCATTTATCTGTGACAAGGAGGGAGAATTCATGAGGATGAACTCAACTTACATTTACATATCACTGCTGGTTATATATTCACTATATAATTGTGTATGTGACAAATAGAAAACTTGAAACTTGAATCTTGAACATAGCTTATATATACAGTCAGTCGATTAAAAAATGAATCACACTTAACATAACCTTTTTTAATTATACATAGATGTTCACATTGAATCTCTGAATAAATGGATAAACAACATAAAGACGTATATTTAACATATTTGTTTAATGGCATCTTTTTACTAGCACTATGAATGAAAGCAAGTATTATCAATACCAATTCTTATACTGATACCTAAGTTTTATACATTTTTTTATCAGTTTCTAGGGATGAAATGAGTCAATATAGCCATTCAATATTACAGTCAAATGTATGCCTTTTTTACATTTAATAGACCAAAAGTGTTACAGAACATTTAAAATATTAAATTAATAACTTTAAGTGAACTTATTATAGTAATAGTGATGTTTCTGTCTCTGACAATATGTTTTTGTCCATGCTAAGTAATTTTTTTTGCATTCATTTACACAATAAATAAGCAAATTACTAGTTAAATGAGGTACAAAGATGTTCATTTTAGAGTACTGCCTCAGTGACAAGTTGTTGTACCCCTAAAGGTTCAAACATCCCGAGATCACAAAAGAAAATGCATCTGTATGGCTTGTTTTTAATTTAATAAAACTTAACAAATTTGACAGTGAAAGAAAAGCTGAATTGAAAGGTCAAAATGTTTTTTGCAATATCTTAGTTTTTTGCCCAATATAATCTGATACATTTTATATAATGTAAACTCTTAAAAAATTGACGATAAACAAATGACAAATTTTCTTATTTGTGACCCCGGACCAAACAAAACAGTCATAAGTGTCAGTTTTATGAAATTGAGATCTATACATCATCTGAAAGCTGGATAAATAAACTTTCCATTGGAATATGGAAGCTTTTAAAGTTGTCTAAATGGAGTTCTTAGCGATGCATATTACTAATAAAAAATTTATTTATTAAATATTTATGGACTCATGGTAGGAAATTTACAAAATATCTTCATGGAACATGATTTTTACTTAATATCCTAATGATTTTTGGCATTAAAAAAATCAATAATTTTGACACATACAATGTATTTTTGGCTATTGCTACAAATATACCCCAGCGACTTAAGACTGGTTTTGTGGTCCAGGGTCACATTGTATTACTGACCCAAAAATGATGCAGAATCATGAATATTTATTCTACATCTTAAGTGATACAGATCACAGATTTTCAATCTGTATATCTTTCTGGTCACAATTTTTCCTCTTTCACTACAAACGAGGCGGGATAAATCCTCTTCACCCTTCATGGAAATGCACGCATGGATTTCTCGAGGTTTTATTCCCATGCGTTTAACTCACACGCTTGAAAAAGTGGCACACCTGATATACAATGGCTCGCCTTATTCCGAAGCGCCTGAAGGCAATGACAGCAGCGGCAACATCTGGGAGTGCTTTTCAGATGTGTTTTCAGATGTGTTGAGTGTTTACTCAAAACAATCTTGTTCCTGATATAGGCAGACAGGCTTCTGGAGAGACACTTTAGCAGCAAAGCAGACATGCCGAGTTGCTTGACATAGATAAACACTCGTTTTCCTTTTGGGTGGGGGTTCAAGGTTGGATTACAACTGATAAAAATGAGAGAGATCAGTCAAAAAGGGATTGTTTGGGGCTTTCGCACATATTAGCCATGTTTCTGGCCTAACACTAATCTATACTTGTTCCTTTTCATCTCGGCCTTCCTCTGACTCTCCCCTTGAAATGGATTTTCATGCTCTAATTAGGTGTATCAGCGTAATCTCTGTAGCCTCCTACATCGTCATCTTCTTGTCATTTAGCGATGCTCACTTTATTGTATCCCTGACAGGCCTGGTTCAAACTATGTGTACAACATGTCTCCATATTGACTGTATCCAATCCAATCCCATGGTGCTTTGTTGAAGTGACCCAAAGTGTGTGTAAAAGTGGCTTGAATGGCTGCAGCTCCTTTGAAACAGAAGCTAAATATGTTCACACCCTCAGTTGTGGCCTGCACCACTCTGATTGGTCACAGTGCAGCTGTTTGCAAGAGAGAGTGGTTAAAGATGAGGATTTGTTTGCAAGCGTGATGACGGGCCCAACCGTGTGAATAAGAGCAAGACGGGGCCCCAAGTCTTTCAGCACGAGCGCTGAAGCATGTGCACATGCACACGCCCTGGAGGAGATGAAACTGTAGACCCACAAAGGCGCCCATCTTAAAATCCGCCCTCTCCCTCTGTGCTTCTCCTGATCAATAGAGGAGAGAGATGTGTGCGGTTCAGGGGGCGGGTCGCCGAGTTGGTGCCCCAGTGTTGGTGACATCTGCTACCCTTCAGTAAGAGCCTGATTGATTGAAGACACGGTCAGTCTCCCGAGGAAGGCCAGAGCAACTGCAAAGCCAAAGAGAAAGCATGAGATAACCGAAAAGAGCAGTGACAGTTTTGTTCTCCTCCTTTTAAACTGGGAGAAGATTGATGCAATTTTCTGGCTTTTGAGAGCCAGTAGAGTTGGGCTGGGCTTTATTGTGTTCTGCCTGTCACTCCATTCACTCCTCAGACACTGACGAGCATCGTGTAAATGACCCCCTCCCCCAGCCACTGAAGGAAACGGAGGAGAAGCGAATCGTCATTTAATTATGAAGTTTAATACACTCAATCTGAAGAGAACACTTTCCTTTGGCTAGTTCATTTCTCTGCTTGACACAAATAAACACATCTTTTAAATATTTTCACACTTATTACTTTATGTCACCTTTGGTGTTTGGTGCTGTTGTAATGGAATGCTAGCAACGTTGTTTTATTTTGATGTTGTTTTGATAGACCTGCGACAACATTGTGGGGATTATTCTGTATTTTTATTTATTGTGTTGTTGTGAGACTATGGTCCGTAATAATAACCATATGGGGCGACAGGCCATATGAGTCAATGAACAAAACATCTGCTCCAAGGTTAATCATTTTTGCCAATGTGAACCATATAATTTTCAGAAAACAGCAAATTATCATGATCCTGGTAGCGTAGCGAGCGTGAAAACCGAGCACATTAGAGCATACGTGTGGTCAAAATGTGTTCTTCCAGGAACACATAAGCGCTGCCTCTCCATTATCAGTCAAGAATGTGGGGTAATTTATGCTGCCTGTGAGCAGGACTTGAAGAAAAGAGATAATTGATTGACATGGCAGACATCGTTACACCCATTACCTGTTCTGAAATACTGGGCTGCCTCTCAATGGAGTCTCATTGTCCCAGTGCAGGCTCACTCCATGGACTAATACGAGCCTCACATCAGGAAGCTCGAAGTAGCCCAGCAAGGGAACTGCGGTAACCACACTGATACAAAAGAAGCATTATTTTCACTCTGTTGCTTAACCTCGGAGACACAGGGTTTCCATGGTGCCGTATGCTTCTAGTGTGGTGCTCTAGTGGGGGGCACAAGCCAAACACAAGGACTTAAACAGAGATGGAGTGAAGCGAGAACAAAAGCACTTGACTGGCATAGGAGATGCTTTGCTAAACTGGTTTAAATTAAATTATGCCATTTTTAATACACTCTTTTAATCCTCAATATATTTCAGTAGCAATACTTTCTGTCCTACATTTGTCAACATCTATTACACCTCAAGCCAAGGAGAAAGCATTAGTTGCTGATAGATCAATTAGCTTCAGTGTCATCAAATGAACTTTCAAAATATCAGGCTTTACATGCTTTAAAGGCACAGTTCACCCACAAATGAAATAGTCTCACTCTCATGTCATTGTAAACATGTACGGCTTGCTTCTGTGGAACATAAAAGCACAAGGGTTGTGTTACACATAAGAAAGAGAGTCATATAGTTTTGGAACTACATGAGGGTGAGTAAATGACAGAATTCTCATTTTTGGATGAACTACACTCATTTCTTTGAGTGCAGAGATGATCTTCTAGAAGACTAATCAATTATCAGAGAGATGCCAAAATGACCAAGGTTGCAGGCCCAATGTGTCCATTAGAGGAGACAAATATACCCACCGTACCCATCCATCCATCCATCCATGCACTCTTCCATCCAACCATCGATCTTTCCATCCACCCATCCGTCCAATCATTAGTAATCATTATTGTTTTATCAAACAGTCTGCCCTGGGTTTAGCAATATTTTTAATTAACTACTGCTGAACAAAGTTAAAGGTTTATTCACTCATCTGGAGTGAATATTCTCTGTGAACAATAGTTTGAAAGAAATCGAAACAATGGATTTGTATCAACTTATTCACACTAGAGACGAAATTTGATAGAACAGGGTTAAACATTTACCAATTTACCAATAAGATACAATACCACTGGAGTCAGTAAGATAAAAAAAACTTTATTTTAGCAAGAACACATTAAACTGATAAAAAAATTACAATTAAAACATTTATATTGTTAAAAGGTTTCCATTTCAAATAAATTATGTTCTTTCAAACTTTCTGTTCATCAAAGAATCCTGAAAAAAGGAAAGTTTTTCACAAAGAATTAAGCAATTGTTTTCGACATTGATAATAAATCATGTTTCTTGAGCACCAAATCAGCATATTAGAATGATTTCAGAAGGACCACATGACACTAAAGACTCTCCTCCCCAAAAAATATTTTGAAAAGTAGTGTACATTTGTGCGTACATTTAGTCATTTAGCAGATACATTTATATAAATGAAGAACATTAAGAAACATCACAGGCAATTTATGGTAAAACAGCCAATAATACTCTCAGTAAAACAAATGGTAAGTTTTAAGTGCAAGCTAAAGTAGTACAGATGCTAGACATTAAAATATAGGAGATAAAACGAAATAATGAAAGAGATTTCTAATAGAGTTTATTTATATGAAGTACCTTGGATTTAGGTGGTGGTTTAACTTAAGTGCTCACAGAGGTTGGGTGCTTTCAGCTGTTTCTTGGGATGGTCTCAGTCGATTGGGTGGAGGGTGGAAACTCGTTCTACCACTGAGTGAAGGTTCTAGAAAGCCACTTTCACATGCTCAAGTTGGGAAAGGACATTTGTAGGATTGAGGGAGCTGTTTCAGTGCCACTCTTGAAACACCAATGTTGATGCTATAAAACAACACCATATGACCACAGAGATGTGGGAAGCAAAAATATATTTTTGTTTTTATTTAAACAATACCCTCAGCTTCCTGGCTATCCTGGTTGGCTTTAGTGTTGTAAAATCCAGATGTTGTCGACTGATAGGGTGGCTGGAATGGAGCTTTTGGGTAATCATGTGTCCAGAACTAGTAATATTCCAGATATTCCAGGTATTGATATTGTTGGGCTGTGACAAGGCACAAGGAACATGTAAAAGCCATAAAGTTATATGAAAAGCAATCACAACATTCATTTTATATTATCATTCTTTCATGACAAATGTACGATTAGTACATTTTATGATTGTTGTTCAATTAAACCACATATGATTTCTGTTTGTGTGTAGTATCTTGCATCAAAGCGTGTGAATGGCCATGCCTTTTCGCATCACAAAGAAATTAATAGAGTGATTTTGACAGTTTGTTTCACTTTTTCTGTTTTCCTTTGAGTTCTGGCCTTGATGAATTGAACTTTATCACTTCAAACAGCTATCTTCTTCTAAAAATGTATGTCAGTTTATGTGGATGCTTTATTTGGATCTTTTATAGGTTGCTCATGAAGACAGAAGGCAAGTGTGTGCCTTTGGAGTATGAAGCGTGTTCTCCAGAACACCACTTCACCTTTGAGGCAACCCCTAAAAATGTTTTCTTAGCTTCTGTGCAGTCATACAGTGCTCTGTGCACTCACTGGCTCTACTTGTTAAATTGTGCACTTAAAGCAAATTCAACATCACAAGGCCGACACTTACTTGGATCGCAAACTCCCCCACACATTGACAGTGTACTTTAGAAAGAAGGGCAAACTGTGGTTCTTTCTGTGAATGCCACCACACATTGCCACAACTGTACAGCAGCAAAAAATGAAACCCTGTATAAAGAATCAGCTTCTCTTGTTTTTAAACTTGCTCAGCTGCACCCTCACTTACGAACTAGAAATCTGGTTTACTATGCTTCAAACAAATACTCTTCCCCTGCCTCAGCGCTTCTCAACTGTGGGATTAAATGCAAGAACATTGGACTCGGGGTAGCTCAGCGATGCTCAGGGCTCTAGCTGTCGCCCATGTTGGTTAATCCAGGGCAATGTGACACCGTAGAGTGTCCCACTGTAATCGAGGAGTTGCTGCATTTGTGTAGTTTTGACTGGCTCAGCACTGCTGTTGAAAGCATAGGTCTATTGACGTGACATAAGCCAGCAACAGTTAATTAACTTTTTCATACAGTAATGTTCGCAAGCTGGATTAGAGGACTCTCTTCAATATAAAGTTTCTTATTTGTTTTAGGTCACAGAGGGATTGAGCCCGAGGAGCCTTGCAGCTATGTGACTTAAATCATACTGGAGTGGATGATAGACACAAGCACACTTTCTCATTGGATGCTTTTTTTGGACATGTCGTAATTCCATTAAACAAACTTGATTCTTCTCTTTCTCAATGTCAGAAAAAACTGGCAAGCTATTACATTTGAATGAAGGTCGAAATTTAAATTATTACAATAGATACAGAGAATATTTCTGTCTATTTTAAGAGAGGGTGGAAAGGACGAGATACAGTAGACTTCATCATTAATGTATATTTTCATTCAATGATGCCAATAAGCCATATCCATATAATGTAACATTAAATGTCAAATAATAATCTTCAGTCATGGCCAAGAATATTGGCACCCTTGTTAAATATGATCAAAGAAGGCTGTGAAAACTTATCTCCATTGTTAAATACTTTTGATATCTTATAAAAAAATCACAAAAATTACCTTTCATTGGATAATAATAATTTAAAATGGAAGGGGGGGGGGGGGGGGTATCATTATGAAATATATGTTTTTCTCTAATACACATTGGCCACAATTAACGACAGCCTTTTATTCAATACTTTTTGAAACGTCCATTTGCCAGTTTAACAGCTCTAAATTTTCTCCTATAATGCCTGATGAGGTTAGAGAACACCTGACAAGAGATCAGAGACCATTCCTTCAACCAGAATCACTCCAGACCTTTCATATTCACAGCTACATGTTGGTGCTTCTTCTCTTCAGTTCACCTCACTCATTTTCTATTGGGTTCAGGTCAGAGGACAGGAATGGCCATAGAAGAAGCTTGGTTTTGTGCTCAGTGACCCATTTTTGTGTTGTTTTTGAGGTTTGTGTTTGGATTATTGTCCGGTTGGAAGATCCAAACATGGCCCATAATAAGATTTCTAACAGATTCAGTCACTTATTGATTTTTTAATCTGTTGGTATTTGCTAGAATCCATGATGCCATGAGTCTAAACAAGATTTCCAGGACCTCCAGCATAAATATAGGCCCACAACATCAAAAACCATGCAGTATATTTAATTGTACACATTGGGTACTTTTTTATCCCTGTGTTCACCAAACCCATCTTGAGTGTTTGCTGCAAAATAGCTTTTTTTTTTTTTCTGACCATAAAAGCCAGTCCCATTTGAAGTTCCAGTCGTGTCTGATAACTGAATATGCTGGAGATTGTTTTTGGATGAGTGAGGATATTTTTCTTGAAACCCTCCCAAACAACATGTGGTGATGTAGGTGCAGTTTGACAATTTTATTTTAAGGTTTTCTGACCCAGAGACTCAACTATTTTCTGAAATTCTCCAGCTGTGGTCCTTGGAGAGTCTTTAGCCACTCAAACTCTCCTTCTTTACATTTATGCATTTAGCAGATGCTTTTTCCAAAGCAACTTACAATTGCATTCAGGTTATACATTTTTAATCAGTATTTGTGTTACCTGGGAATTGAACCCACAACCTTTTGCACTGCTAATGCAATGCTCTAACCACTGAGCCACACAGGAACTTCTCACCATGCATTAGGACGATATAGACACATGTCCTCTTCCAGGTAGTTTCGTAACCTTTTATGTTGATTGGAAATTCTTAATTATTGCCCTGATGTTGGAAATGGGAATTTTCACTGCTCTAACTGCTTTCACTGTTGTGAAGCTCAATTATCTTTTGCAGCACATCAGAAATATATTATTTGGCTTTTCTCATTGTGATAAATAATTAAGGGAATTTGGGGTTTGTTTTCCCTCCTATTTATATTTCTGTGAAACAGGAAGTCATGGCTGGATAATTTCATGTTTATAATTACGCTGGAGGGCTAACCTGGAGGGCTTCAGATATATTTTACTCATAATAATTTCTTGGGGTGCCAATAATTGTGTCCAACGTGTATTTGAGAAAAACATTTATTTCATAATGATATTTTCCCACCATTTTAAATTGTTATTATCGAATGAAAGGTTAGATTTTTCTAATAAAATATCAAAAAGATTAACAATTCAGATAAATTTTCGGCCATGACTGCATGTCTGTAATATCCAATATGCCAAAATAAAAGAACAAAAATCATGCTTGAAGTTTTTAGACCCATGAGGGAGGAGAGCATGCAAATACACCATGGCTAGTGGTGAGGGCGAAGTAGCACAGGCCACAAAAAAAAAACACACATTTGCATATATTTCATATGATACACACTGCAGCTCATGTCCAAATGTTTGTCTTACTCTGTACATACATTTTAATATGGTTCCAGGCCATGGATTCTATCTTGTACGTGTCTTTTGTACTTGAAAATATATTGTAATTATTTTACGGTATTAATATTTTAACTGCATTGCTAAAAAAAAATTCTGACAAAAACAGGTTAGTTCCTATATGTCTTTAAGGTCAATGAAATTGTTCAAAAATAAGCCAAAGCAAACACAGCAATGCACAGACCGAAGTCTGGTTTGGAGTATTTTATGTGAGTGGAGCAGCAGATTTTCCCTCTCTGTCCAAAGTGCCCTGTGCCCTCGATCCACTCCATGTTTTCCAGTTACTCTTCGTAAGAGAAATCCTGGTCCGAGTGGTTATGAGGCAATAGAAAAATATGAAAGATTCTTTTAATTACTTTAACTACTTTAACTACTACTACGTTTAACTACCTCCTCCTCGCTATAGGACAAAATACTCCCATATAGGTGCTTCCAAAGCACCTTGTAATAGTCAAAAACAAGTGAGAAGGAGAAAGCCAAGGTAACATTTAGTAGGTACAGGACATTTTCATTGCAAGAGAGAAAACGCCAGCGCTCCGACTTTTGGAGGAAAAAAAAAGCGCTCCTCACTCCAGGCAAATCCGCTTACTCTCAGCACCGCACACATTGAACAGTGACAAGCGGACTGATAAAAACAGTGAAACATCCCAGTGCTGCTTCCAAAACTGAAGGCTGTTGCCTGGCTGTCCAGTCATTCACTTCCCAGGCAGTGTTTTGTGTATAAAGGCATCACTTATGGAAAATGGTTTCAGACAGGCTTCCAAAGCACCTTGTAATAGTCAAAAACAAGTGAGCTGGAGAGAAACCCAAGGTAACATTTAGTAGGTACAGGACTTTTTCTAGGTATATGGCAGGTATTGATATAGATATACGCATTCACATATACATAAGAGAAGCTTTGTCATCTATCGCAAAAAGGTGGTCAAAAATTAAAGATTAAGTGGATATTTTAATTAAATGTTTGGTCAATAGGCCTATTAAACAAGGATTTGATCGTCATGTAAGTGAAACAGCAATTGCCAGGCCTTTGGCTCCCTTTGCAGGCATTTGTAATAATATAAAATGTACATAAATGTACATACAGTGTTATTCAATGATTCATAATTATTAATTAACCAATCATTATTGCTCATTGGTTTATATAATGCATTTTAAGTCATTTTAAAGGCTTTTATTGGCTTAGGTCTGTTTTTATGACCACACAAAATATTATCTTAATAGCTACTTCTTTGTAAACTTTTGAGCTATTTAAAGTAACAAAACCATGGCTACAAGAACCACGATTTTTGGTTTTATTCGTAGTAAAACCATGGTTAATTTTCGTTGGGGACCATGGAAACTCTGGAGAACTGGAGAATATTAGATGCATTGGTGGTGGTGAAGTATTAGACATTAAAACGTTGTTAAAGTCAACAGCCAAAAAAAGTTTCACAAGTTTATGATGAATGTAGCCTACCTCAAAGTGATGCAGGCTTCATCTTAATTTTCTTTTTCTTTTTTAGGCACCAGATTGCTGATGTATTGTCACGGGTAAAGTTGTGAATCAATTATGATAATTTGCATTCAGCCACAAACATGAGGTGCACTGTAAAAAATGGCCATGATTTTATTGGTAAAAACTTGTGAAAATGTCACAGTAAAAACCTGTTAAATGGTTAACGGTAAGTTCCTGTACAATTTACAGGAAAAAAACGCAAACTGGCGTTCCCAGAATTCCATGCGTTGCATTTCATAGTTTGTTTGAATTTGATGTTTTTTATTTGAAATAACTGTTTCTTCTTAGTTTTTTCTTGTCAGTTATGCTTATTAGGGTTGTATGTTATTTCTAATGTTGTTAAATTAATGCTTTTTGCATATTTCAGTTTAACGAGTCTCACCATGATGGTGTTTAGTGCATGTGTGAATGACACTGTGCACCTTCTATAATAAGTTATTAATTAAAAGCTGTTTGTGATAGACTTTGAATCATCATGTGACTTTCTCATCACCACCTGCATTTGATGGTTATCAGTGTATTTCAAAGTAACACAATATATTTTAGTACTTCAATAGGTTGGCATATTAACATTATATCAGTTAATTAAATCACAGTGTTTAACTGTACATTTAATTTAAAACCATAAAACCTTAAATGTGTTTTTATGGTTGAATTCCAGCAACCACAGTTGCCAATTTTTTACTGTGTATTTTACTGATGTTTCTTTTTTACAGTGTGTAAGTGGGCACAGATGCAGGAATAGCGCATCACATGTGCTTAGCCTGCGTTTTACCGTAAAATGCTGTATATTTATTTCTGTATATGCTCATGTTAATATTAATATAGAACAATGCTTTTTTTTGAGCAACTGGGATGGTGCCCCCCAGGGAGTTGGTGCCGTACGCAAACTGCGTACTCTGCGTATAGGGAGCGGGGGTACTGTTCAGAAATAAAGGTACAAAAGCTGTCACATTTTTAAAAATGTACTAATATGTACACTGTACACACATACACACACATTTGCAGTGTTATAACCAGTTCAATTATTTAATTCTATATATACATTTTATGGTAACAATACTTTAGTTCAATAAATTCATTTTATGGTAATAATGTTTTATTGTAAACCCTTGTCATTGGACAGGTGACGACAATTAAATTATATTTTTTCATTGTTTCAAATCATAGATAACGTTGTGTAAACTTGTTTTTCTTAAATAGCTTGCAAAATGTAAGTTCTTGAACCCACATCTCAAGAACACAGAATCGTCTTGACGAGGTTTTAATTTGGTCCCTCTCTGCACGCTTTGGCCCCTCGGTGGCCCCCCTAGAATCCTACAATCGCCGCGGCACCTTGGATACGCTGACTGACATCGGCACCTCCCCTCAGTGCAACGTTTCCCTGATGAGCGATGCTCCTGTAGCACACTGACTTGAGCATTTTGTCAGCCACTTTCACTAGAGACAATAAGTTGCGCGTAACCACTGTTTTCCCAGAGTTTGTGGGGACTGAGGCTCCCGAGGCATGCTTCACGGATGGCCGACAGTGTTGTGGTCCCTTTGTGAGTCTCTCCACAGTGCTCTCCCCTGGCTGAGGTTCGCTGCAGCTGTGGCTTCTCAATAGGGCTTATTGTAGACGCGCGGAGTGTGAGCGAGCAGCGCAGTGATTGAGCGGAACGGAGGGAAAGACGCCTGTAGTGCAGGGATGCTCCTGAATATGTTTCCTTCACTCACTCGGGAAGAGTGCGTCTAGAGCGGCTACGACGGAATCCTTCTACATTTTCACAATAACGTTTACAATTTATAAACACGCGAAGGACCAGGAAGAAAAGGTGAGTCTGATTTATGCAGTGTTTGCTGAGGATGCAATACCGCACGGACTGAGTCTTTGCGGTGCACGTTTACACATTAGGAAGCTACACAATCGTATTATGGCTATCTTAAAAGTAGAAATTACAATTCTATTGTGACATTATTTGTTATTATTTTTATGTATCTCAGATATTTTGAAATGATCGATTTAAAATAATGTAGGCTACTTTCATTAAAGTATGGCATACGATACAAAGGAAAGAGAAATATGAAACAAAAGAAGAACAATGCAATTTAATATAACGTTAATAAATATATTCACGCGCTATGCACGTTCAGATATTGTCGAACAGTGTGGTCAGCATTAAGCTTTTTAGTAGCCGCTCTGAAAGTTTTTCTCACTGCATGTGATTTTTTAATATTCAGCGCTTTTCCCTCAGGAGCATCCGTGATGTTCAAAAGTTAAGGTCTGGCAGTCAGCATATTAATCGAGTCGCTTCGAAGTACAATTTCTCAGTCCTAAGAGCAATACTTGGGACATTGCCAGGGACTCGCATTTGTGATGCAAATACTGTCGTCTGTACTGTGACTGTGAAAGACTTTTGGATGTGAAAATACCGCAGTGAGAGTTAGAGGTTTTTGTTTTTATTTTTGTGTGTGTAGCGTTGTACCAAAACAAGTTCGGATATCACAAGTACAGAGGTGCAGATTTTCCTCACACCTCCGTATCGATATCAAATACCTCCCTGTCAGGAGCAATGCCACTGCAATGCCAACAACAGCACTGAGGCTCGTAGTAGAAACTTCGCTTGCAGTGTGAAGCCAGCGGCCGCTAGGTGGCGCTTTGAGTGAACTGTGAGGGCCAACTTGACGTGGCTTACATTCAAATACTAATTGTGGTTTTGGTGTGTGTTTTTTATTTGTGAGTGATTTTCTGTATTATTTTCAGAATATATTTAGTTGTTCTTGTGTTGTTGTCTAATTCTTACTATTCGTTATTTCCTGGCTTTACATCTGGTTGGAGCCTATTTGCACTTTAGTTTGTGCCCGTGCTCAAACAGGGCTGTCGTCAGGGAGGATCACCAAGAATGTTGATCTGTAATATAGGGGTCCCGGTAGGATTTTATATGGTGTAGATGGTGGCTGTCTTGTTGTTTTGTTGGGCCCCAAGGAAATATATCAATATAAGACCCACTGCTGTAAAAATAGTCATGTTCGATATGAGATTGATGTAGTTTTGCCAAGTCATGCTGTACCCCAAAAAAAACTCAAAAAGCAAGTAACACATTCAATTAAACATGCATTTTTGAAGTAGACAGACCGAAACACAATTTCCTGTAAAATATACTTCAGTAATCTTAGTTTTATTTAGATTTTAAAAAATATTCTGGATAAGAAGAACAGTATGTCTATGTTGGAAATGTATGATCTGTAAATTTTCAATGACCACATCATGGGGTGGCCCACCCTTAAACATTTTGTCCCAGGCCTTTCAAATTTAAGTGACAGCTTTGTGCATAAACAAATAACTTATTACAAAAATATTATATGAACAGGGTTTTTTTGTTGAAGCGTGTAATGAAACTCTGTAAGAAAATAGTCCTTTAATATATTATAAATGTATTCTTAGAATTTTTCATCTTGGTTGCTCATAGGCAGTCATGTCCAGCCCAGATCCTTGCGTAATCTTGTCGTAGTCACCCTCAAGAGCCTGCACAGCGAAGGGAAGCCATAATAAGAAGGCCATATGCTACCAGTCCGCACTGTGCTGTGTTTGATGTCCAGATGCCAGGAGCCTTTGCTTTGCTCTGTGTTGAAGCATACTGTCCCCGGTGAGTGCCACAATCGCTCTTGCACCGCAGGGGGCCTATGACTAAAGAGTGTGCCGAGATGGGTTTTTGGAGCTGAATCTCTGGCTGTGGCTGTGGGCGCTTTCTCACAGGGCGGTCTGCACTGAAGCCTCAGCTCCTCTCATCAGATGGCATGGGGGGCTAATGAGACTTCATCATCCTGTCCCAGACCATTTGGGCGATCTGTGCTGAACACAAAGTCCGGGGTCTCAGCCAAGCCCGACAGCGAGCAGATTTGGGCGGGAAAAATGTTAGTGGGGAGCTGGAAAGAGAAGAGGAACAAATATCGTACACTGATAGCATGGCCTATAGTTACCATGTAATGTACAGTAAATTGTTTTTTATACAGTGTTTGATTACTCTAAAATCAATAGTGAAATATTGAATGAAACCAAAAAGGGTTTGTGAAGGATCCCAATGCAAAACACACACAGATTTTAATGTTTAATACTAGTCAAGTCACATTTGTTATGCAGTGCCAATGCCAATACAGATTGTTTCAAAGCAGCTTCACATTCATACACTAGACAATAACAGTGTTAATGTTGCAAAATTAATCAATTATGAAACAAATAAAGTTTTAGCTCTAAAGGAGCTCTACAGAAGATGACAGAGTACAACTGTCAGATTTCAGAAGTAAAAACTCCATTCATGATCTCCATAGGAAAATCACAAACCTTTGAAGACAGACCTTTGTGAGCTCCAAGGTTGTTAAAGCTGCATTCCATAACTTTCTTTTGGTTAATAATGATCCAAAATCAATTATTTATCAAGTGCATAACCAATCAGTGTTCAAAGCTATCTCCTTACTTTAGCTCGATTCACAACGGTAAGCTTGTAATAATGTTTTCTGATTTGAGTAGTCTGAGTCTTTCTTTAATTACGTAACATTTCATTGTATTTAGGGTTAAAAGAAAAATCCTGATGACATTCAAATGATACGACAATTAGAGATTAGACTGTACAAAAATTGAAATCTACAGATAACCTTAATGCACACTAAATACACATAGTCACGCAATGTTGATGTAGTTCACAACAACAATTTAAAAACAAAGTATAAAAGTAACGATACTTTGCATGATTTGACATGATCAAACTTTGATTTTTAATCACCATTGGTAGCACAATTTATTTACTTTACTTTTTTCAGTTGGTTAGAACAAAACTGTCAGACATGTTACCTGTTCCGATTACATTTTCTGAGGAAACTTCTTATTTTGGACATACTGCAAATACGTAATATCTGCAATTCCAAAGTACAGTGAATATCCATACTGGTGCATTGACTGACAGCCCTCACATACACCTTGAAACATTCAATTCATCCGCGCTGAGAAGCTTTTCCCGATGCGCAACCCATGTTAAGAAGATAATTTCACAAATATCTGCAATTGCAGGTTTCAAACAGAGAATGGCGACAAAGAGGCAAAACTTATGTACGGCAGCTTTAATCAATGGTATATGCTTTTGTGGAAACCATCTGTTTGAACTTCAACTTATTTTTTAAATAATCATGCCCAACAGAAGAATTCATGGCAAAAAGCTACATTACCTATGATGCTGTACTGAAAATTCCACCAATCAGAGAGTCGTTAAGGAAATTGTAGGGAACACCCACTCTCATGAAGCACCATAAATTACATAATTGAGTTGATCTCCCAAAATACTTAAGTATTTATGCATACTTTGCAATACACTTTAAATGTATTATTTGTATAGGTGTGATCAGCAACTTTATATTAATGGTTTCTCCATTCTTTTTCATTTTATTGTCATTCGCAGTGCTTCATAGGATTGTAGTTTTTCCCTCAGGAAATCTGTTAGGTACATAGCCTTGTACCATTGCATTTATAGCTAACTTTTTAATACTTTTTGTGTCAAATAAAAGTCTGTATTGTGATTCACCTCTTAGCTGGTTGTTGTGGTTAACATACTCTATGGGGAATATACAAACAGAAGAAACACTACTGAAAAGTGGGCAGGCAGTAATATACTCTTTAGTGCATAATTTCATCAATTATTACGCAAGTTAAATTCAGCTTTAACCAACTCTACAGAAGGCAGTAGTGTCATTATACAGCTCAAGTCAGTTCAATGTTGATTCAATTCAGTTCACTAACTGTATCGATTGCAAAAGGATCTAACTGAGACTGTGACATGCTCCCCTTACATTCAATTCTTAAACATCAGATGGTATTTATTTGTGTGTTACGTTGTAACTTCCTATATTTCTTCCTTATAGTCTGGAAGCTAAGCAATTTGGGCACATTAGAGAAATGCTATGTCATGCAAACTTGTCCTGAGATATTGCTTCAGACTCACCGCATTAAAAAAATCCCAGGGCTTGTTTCCTATGTCCTTGTTTGCCGTGTTTTAATGCAAGCTTGATAAATGATCCATATCACCTTCCAGCTCTCTTTATTAACTTGCGCTACGCTATAAGCATTCCAGACTCAAAGCACTTTTTATTGTGCAGTGGTGTCATTCAATGAAACTATTTGAGGTCAGAGATAATTGAGACGTGTAGCGGATTATTTTGCCATTACTGTATTTTCTTGATACCCGTCAGCCATTTTTGAAACTTTTGTTGAATCTACTCAGTCAAATGTGAAGAGATCTAATCAGTTGCTGAGCACTTGTAATTCCCCTATAAAGTGAAGCTTACGATAGAGATTACAGGCTTTAGATGAGACTTTTCCCCACTGAGGGGTCCTGGCACTGTGGTCTTCTGAAGCAAAGCGCAAGACGTTCTGTTCTCCTCCAGCAGCGCTGGTGCTTTTGAGCTTGGAGGGAATACAAGGAGGGAATGGATTATCTGAGGGATGCTTTGTGATTTACTCTTCTGTTCACCTTCGAAGCCTTAGCTTCACGTATGCTATTATTTAGCACAGTTACAGCATCTGTCATAGCTTTAATGTCTCAGATGTGTTTAACACCTTTTATTTAAACCCTATATTACCATCAACACTTTTTAATAATGCCAATGCTTTAACGCTTTCAAATAGCAGTATTGTTTGAAGCCCCTCTGAATCTGCATTCAATTTTATTATAAACCTTATGCACATGCTGCGATAATTGCGAGGTTTCGAATTGCCATGGACTCTAAACCCAGTATGGGAGTTGTTCTGCCTGTAAAGCGTAGGTCAGATCTCATCTTCTCTCGGACTACGAGGGATTTCCGTGGAGATTTCAACATCCTCTTCAACATCAAAATAAGCTGTTGGGGCGTGAATCCGGCTGCTGTGGGTTTGAACTGCTGGAAGGACAGATTTCTCCAGAGAACGTATATGTGCTCTATCCAAATCCCTTTTGAACAATTTTTTCCAGACTTGTAAGTGTTTGACTTTAAAAGGATGTTAGAAACATCTAAAAGGCTCTCTCGGACCGAGAAGCTCCAGGGACCCCTTAGGAGAAATTTGTGCCTGGAATTTTGTCACTTCAACTTAGAGTGCACACTTTTAAATTGTAGTTCTCCATTCCAATTTGGAGCATGAGGGTTTTTATTCACTATAAAATCCAGTGTCACTTACATAACACACTTTTACGGTATGGTGAGGCTTCGTAGTTCTTAGTAGCATCTCTTAATATAGAGGTTGTAGGTTCAAACCCCATTCACAAGCAGTGTTGTGCAAGTAACTTCCGAACTGTAATACATTATAGATTACTTGTTACTGTTATTTAAGTAATTTGTTACCTTACAATATTACTGTCTCAGAATTGTAATGCATTACATTACTCCTGTATTACTTTTGAATTACTTTCACCAAAATAAGATCTTAACATTCTAAAATGACAAAATGTGCTAGAGCCCTGTACGGCCTCAAATTTAGGCCCTAGCCCGGCCCTGGCCCGAGACGCTCAGGCCCTCGCCTGGCCCGTGTCCGACAGCTTACCAGAATTACCGGCCAGAGTCCGACCCTAGACACCCCCCTTCTCCCAAAACGACTCATGTTTCATGTATGTAATGGCAAAGTGATTATATTTAGTTTAGTTTTTTTTATTAAGTTCATTTAGAAAAACGTTTGGAGCCTTTTTTGTTCATGAAATAAGTTTTTTCTTTCTTAAAGTAATGACCAAGCGGCCAGCGGCAGGCCGGCAGGCTGATCATATCTTATGTTTGATCAATTTAGCCTTCTCAAATCATCACGACTTGCCTAAAATAAAATCTATAGATAGTTCTATTCTAAAACAGTTCAAGCATATAACAATGTTTAAACGTTAAACCTAGATAAATGTGCGCTGCATCCAATAGTTTGTGCTGAGAGTGGAAGCTAAAGTGCAGAACATGGAGGCACAAGCACAATAAATTGCAATTTTCTTCAATGGAAACAACTTAAACTGTAATTTTTGCTCATAAAGGTAAGAGTAAATACATCATTCGGAACTATAAAAGGGTCTACTTTTATTGGTGTCCACTCACAATATTAACAAAACATAACGATTTTATCTTGAACAGGAGCGCTTCACAAAAATGAACCGAAAGACAGTGAATAAATGCCTCATATAAATGATAAATATATCTATAGAAAGCTTTAAATTTCCACTTAACGAAACAAATAAAAACTAAAACTTTTTAATATAATCATTATCCTGTGAAGATGCACTTCTTTCTAAAGGTGCGTTTAATGAGGAGGTGGCGAATTCTTACTGTTTCCCCAGAACACATTCATGGTAATTATTTTTGCTTGGGCTTTACGGCAAGCTTTATTGAATGTATTTGAATGCAGAACTTTTCTGCTACGCTGACGACTCGCTGCTGCTGTGGGACACTAAACACCGTCAAGCTGCTCTTCACAGTCACGGCTCGGTTTTGTGTTGTTTCCACCAGCTCTGCAATTTTTTCATCAATAATTGATGGATGTTTAAAATATAAGAATAAGAAGAAGCCTAAAACAGGCCCGATGTCTGGCTTGATGTGAATATTGGCCCGAAGGCCAGCCCTAGGGACGTAAAAAAAGTCAGAGCCCGACTTTAAATTAAATATTTAGAAAAATTACATTTTGGGCTAAAACTGTGTTGTAACGTAAGCGTTACTGAACATGCACCGAGTCAAATATTACTGAAAATTGATTAGTAATACCTTACACTACTGCATTACAGCAAGAAGTAATCTGTTACTGTAATGTCTTACTTTTGTAACACGTTACTCCCAACACTATTCACAAGCCACTGCCATTGCTCTTGAGCAAAGTGCTTAACCAATCCGTGAAGTTTAAGACAGTATAAAAATATCATAAGCCACATTGGATTGGAAAGTGACTTGCAAATAACTACTACTACTACTAAAGAATAATTTAGTAGCATACTTGTGATATACTGTATGATGAAGACAAGCTGTGGGCCAATGACATGATGCTTTTTTCCATCTGGAACTATTCATTCTTTTATTACAAAAACAAATTGTACAAATACAATTATACATTGTACAAATGCAGTTCATACGTACATAACTGATAGACAAGACCACTTATATGATTTCCCAAAAAATATACATATATATATATGTGTGTGTGTGTGTGTGTGTGTGTATGTATAATACAGCTGCCCTCATAACATGATGAAGAAAAAGGCTCATTAAAACAGTGAGATTCTTGTAGCTTGGCTTAAGCTTTTGTTATTATTTCTTTAAAATGAATAAAAAAATCTTATTAATATTTATAATTTTTTTTATGACAAGGCATGGATATTTTAAGTTATAAAATAGGTTAACTATAAAAGATGTTAATGTTTTACTTTTGTTTTTAAAAAAGTCAACTTAATATATATAATATATTAAAAGCTTGTATTTATTTATTATTATAATAATAATTATTACTATATAATTATTTTGGTATCCTGAAAATGATGATGTAGATGTGTACACACGCATTCAAAAAAATTACAGAATTTGTTTTTATTGCATTTTGCTTGATGGTTAGATCACAACATTATTAGAAATTCAAACTCTTTTCTCTGAAATGGTCAAAAAAATTTCAAAACCATATAAAACCAAAATGAATACAAAGTATGTGTGTTTTAAACTGGGTTTCTTTGGAAACTTTTACTTGACATTGACCCATATGCTGTCTTGGGTAAGCCAAGTATGATAATGGAGCTATTCTTTCCTTTGTTGGAACTTGAGATGGTACATATTTGCTTTATTTCACCAAACCTTTGCATTGGAGCTCTACCCTTCTCCCTCTGTCTGTTTCCCCTCCCGCTTCCCTTCAGCCCTAAAGATTAATGTGCTCCACTTTCAGCAGCACTGTCAAATACCCATCCAAAGGAAAGAGACGCATGTCCGTTTTGTTCACCTGTAGCGCTTTGCCTGCACCTGCATCTCAGACAGCAACTCTGAAATGCCAAAAGTCATGTTGTCTTAATCTAGGGTTCAAATGTGAAGTGGTATTATAAAAATGACAGTTAATCAAGCCTGCATCTGTGCTGACAGACTCTCTTTTTGTTTATTTCTTTGACTCTTTTCGCTCTCTCTGATTTCTCTTCAACCTCTCCCTCTGATGTCTGTTCTCACCACAGGTTTGAGAGCTTCAGCTACAATCATCGTTCATTCCTGTGGTCTTTCCCATAATTCACCGGTCAGACGGTCTGCTCTATCCCGCTACCCACGCCAGTGCTGAGGGTGGTGCGCAGTTTCCCAGGAGCCACCTCATAGCCTCAAGATCTTTGGTGCCTGTTCAATACGGAGGAGTGTATTTTTTTTATTTCCTTCTGTTTTTTTTCCCTTTAATCCAAATGATGCACATAGGCTCTGCAGTGTGGACTGGACTGAATGTAATGACTATGCTGCTGTTAGCCCAGTGGGACGTGGGCTGCTGGGGTATGACTCTGAACTCAATCCCGCTCCGCCCGGCTTCCCTCAGGCCCTTCAGAGCCAGTGTGGGTGCATCCCTTCAAAGGCACAAGCGCAACTGGGTGTGGAACCAATTCTTCGTCCTGGAGGAGTACACGGGAGATGACCCTCTTTATGTTGGCAAGGTAAAGCAAAATTGCTCTGATGTTTTATAATATTATATATCAAGTGCACTGAGATCATTTATTATGACAAATACTGCTGAGTGAAAAAAGTGAAACACATAAAGGAAAACTTATAAATGTTGGAATTATCAAACGGCTGAGAAATATACAAAAACATTGAGTTGAGTTTAACTTAACATTATAATAATGTTATAGTTTTCACCCTTTTGATGATTTTTTGTTGATATATATATATATAAAAGCCAAGGTTTTAGTACAGAAAATGTACATGCCATTTGGTTTGGTATATATATATATATAAAACCCAAACCAAATTACATATACACTTTCTGTTCTAAAACCTTGGCTTGCTGGGCTTGTTGTCATGATGTGCTGTTAAATCCTGCTTATGATCCTTTCACAAGTGGTCCGATGAGACACGCTGAAATTGATACGAAAACAACCAACCATTCAAAAGATTGTTTAATGTTTTTGAAATAAGTCTATGCTCACCAAGGCTGCATTTATTTGATTCAAAAATACAGTAAAAACAGAAATATTGTGAACTGTTATCATAATTTAAAGTCTATATTATATTGTATTATATTTTAAAATGTAATTTATTTCTGTGATGGCAAAGCTGAATTTTCAGCAGCCATTTCTCTAGTCTCCAGTGTCACATGATCCTGATTTGTTGCTCAAAATAATTTCTTATTATTATCAATCTTGAAAACAGTTATGCTGCCTAAATTGTTTTGTGGAACCACAAGGCTTTTTAAAAATGATTCTTTGATGAATAGAAAAATGGAAATAGAAATATGTACAGTATATCTATATTTTAGAAATGTCAACATATGATCAACATAATGCATCCCTACAAAAGTACTATCTTTACACTTTTGAATGGTGGTGTCCATCTCATTTGAACACTTTTGGTCAGATATAGTGTGGTCACATTTTCGATCACCTCTGAATGTAGTTGAAGTGGCACAATCTTAAAATGTTTTCACTTGTATTTAGCACTGCCCCGTTTCAAACAAATCACCTGAAATTAATCTTAACACCAGGTGTAAACGGGGTCTTAGATCTCATCCACTGGTTGCTTGATAACTGAGCTGACATGTTTATTTAGATAATGTACTTGGGCGCCCAGAAGCCACTAGAGCTGTCCAGTCGCTCAGACTTATTTCTCTGGAGTGTCTGGCAAAGTCTTGTGCCTCAGCCGCACATGATTGCCGTTTCTGTTAAACACGTGATGCTGATTAAACATGACTAGCTATTGTGCATAGACTTGCCATACAGGGACCTTGCTAATAATTTTCACTTTAAAGAAGTCATATCATAAGGAATGTAATTATCCTTGATCTTTTGATATATGTGCTATGAATATATGTGTACTCTAACAGAACTAAAACGCTTCTCTTCTCTTCAAAAAATATAATAATATATATATAAATTTAAATTGGAAGAGTAGAAAAGCTGAAAAGGCAGCATGTTGAATGCATCTGCACATCAAAGTGAGTGAGAATACTTGCCATTAAAAATTGAAATATGATGTTATGAGTATAAAGATTAAACACTTTTGATTGTCACATTTACTGAACTGATGTTTTAAAATAGCAGCCAACTAGACAGTGTTCCTTGTCATTAATACCTAGTGAAATCACAAAAAACTCACATGCACATCCCTCTGTTTCTGTCATGACGAGATTTAGTAATACTTTGTGAAAATGTGTCAATCAAGCTCTTAATTAAGTGCATGTGAAGAACAGATGCTCTGCCTGCATATTTCCTACATGTGAATATTTGAATCAGTAATATAATATTACTCTCAGGCTATTTTAAAAGCTTTGTCTGATATTCATTTTCAGACACTATAAATGAAAGCACCAGAGAATGGAGGTTGACAGTTACTGTCCAGTCAATCTGGGCTTTTAAAGTGTTTTAGCCATCAATTCTCCTCTCATTAATGCCAGCGTGTAGATGAACATGTGTAGCTTGATGCAGTGTTTGATTAAAACTCTTTGGCATGTGGATGATCATGTGTTTGATGAATATCACATGTAGCGTTTGATCAGAGCTCTTTGATACAATGTGGATTTTATAGTTATCCTTTGAGCTACAGTAAATGAGCCACACAAAGAGGGAAAAAGTATTGTCACAATAGGAAGCATATTTTTTTTTATGTATTGGCTCCAGTCTGCTAGCAATGTGATTGCCTCATACGCAAAGGCTTGTAAGTAGTTAGCTCGATGCTAAACGCAAAGACAGCTAAACACTTTCCCGTTTTAAAGATAATGAGCCAGATACTCCAGCATACCACCTGCTCTACTATCCCTGGCTTTTACAATACATTATCTTACAGCCACTACATCACACACACACACACACACACACACACACACACACACACACACACACACACACACACACACACACACACACTCAAGCCCTGACAGCCAGGTTGAACTTTATTAGATTTTGGCTCATCTCCAATTCACTCTAGCCGAGGGATCCAGGCAAAAGAAAAGTGACCGAACACAAATGTTTCCCCCGCACTGAGTGATGATCAGCGGAGTAATGTACAGTTCGGGGTGGCCTATCTATCTATCTTCCTATAGGAAAGAGAAGCCACAAATGAAATCTCTCAAAGCTCTCAGATGTTTCTCATGGACTGTAAAGAGATTTTATTTCTCAGATTAATTTAAGAAAAAACTTAGTTTTATAGCTCTAAACTCCTGTTATGTCACATCTGACAGATTTATGACTTCATTTATTTCCTGTAATTCATTTTATTTTAAGGAATTCTAGGAGAAACATTTGAGACAAAGTTCATTAGGCAGAACTGAGAACTCCATTAAGAGCAACCTCTGAGCAATAACATTTTCCTCTTGGTTTCTCTTTTACATTTCTTTATCTTTCGCGTCTTAAGTGCTGAACGTATTCTGTATAATGGTCATTGGCTGACTGCTTGTTCTCTTTCTTGGCTCTTATGTAGACATGCATCCTTTGATCACCAGTGAGCATTAAAAAAGATGGCCTTATTCATCAGGATAATGGTAGCATAATACAGACATAACAGACAGAGTCCTCACAAACAACTTACCATGAGGTCTTATAGACCGTTTTCATATTCTCTTTCTTTTTATGCCTGTGCCCCTTTTCATGGTATCAACAGCAAAACAATAAAGATATGAGTAGTGGTTAACCGAGATGGGTTTTTCATGACTGATGCTGATATCCAGGGGGCAGATAAGCTGATATGTTGATTTATATTTAGATATTTTGTTAATACATATTTTATTAATTGTAATTAAATTATGAGATGTACCCAAAGTTGATCTGAAAGCTGAATGAGTTCATATTTTACATAATTGTGAACTATTTTAATATAACTGAAATGTTATATTATAATAATAATACTTACATTTCACTGCTGATTATGTTCTGTATAATTGAGTATGTGACTAATAAAACCTTGAATCCTTGAAAATGGGCAAAAATCTATAAAATCAATTAGTTGCATCTCAAAAAACTCATTTATTCAGCAAGGACTTGGCATTATATTGACCAAAAGGGACTTTCTAAAAGTGCATTTCTAATATTACAAAATATTTCTATTTCATATAAATGCTGTTCTTTTGTAATTTCTATTCATCAAATAATTCTGCAAAAGTATCACAGTTTCCATAAAAATGGTAAGCAGCAGAGCTTTTTCAACATTGATAATATAATAAGAAATGTTTCTTACCAAATCAGCATATCAGAATGATTTCTGAAGGATCATGTGACACTGAAGACTGGAGTAATATGCTGAAAAATTTGTCTTGTTATTACAGGAATAAATTACATATTTTAAACTCATATTTTAAGTCTCATTTTGCAATTTTACTGGGTTTACTCAATTTTTTTATCAAATAAATGCAAATAAATGCCTTGTTGAGCATAACTGAACATTCTTTCAAAAACATAATACATTTTACTGTCCCCAAACATTTGAACAGTATGGACACTAGTGCAATTACCACAATTACACGACCAAATAGCTGTCACATTCTTGAGGTTTTTCCTAGCCAAGGTCAAGTTTAGAGGTTAGTAGAAGAGCAGGATATGAAGTTTGGGACCCAAAAGTTTATCTTCAATACACAGTTTCATGCATATTGCAAAAACATATCATGATGTTACACAAGGTAGATGTGCACACTCACTGGTAGGAGTAAGTTGTGTGTGGATTATTCTGACCTTTTGAGACCCTGCCCTAACATATAGCAGAGACTAAACCCTGCCAGCAACAGTTGGCTTAATGAGATCCTAAACTTCTAACAATCTCATTTTTGCTCATGCCGAAATTTAAAAGGAAAAAAAAGAAAGTTACTATTTTAAATATCTCTCATATACATGAGACAAACATACTTTCCAGGCAGACATTTGAGACTCCAGGCTGATTGAATAAGGACTTTGATGCTTCCTGAGAGTAAAAGAGAATAACCTTTTGAAGCAATTTTCACATCACCGATCTCCATCATACAGGATCTTGTCATTTGCATCATTGTTTTTTTTTGCCTCAAACACTCTTTGCAGGAAACATAAGAAACCTTTAATTTCCGTCTCTAATCAACACTTGAAATAACATTTTCTGCTCTTGGTTTTATGCTTTATCGATTGTCTCTCACTTGCAATTCATGCTTGAAAACAATATTTTTTTGTTACTCTGAACAAAGAGCAGAGAAGCGAACAGAGAGGCTTATTCTCAACCAAAGATGCAGTCGAACATACCGAAGACCAATCTGCTCACCCGTTATTATCTGCAAAATTATACCAGAATGAATTTAATGAATATGTCTTTGCCATCTTGATATCGTACCATCAGCGACTGGGATTATTGCCCATGGTGACCTCTTTGCTGCCTGATGAATATGGATATGATGGGTCCAGCTTGAATAAAATGCTCAAATGAGAGGGGTGTCAAAGAGAGCACGATGAATAATGCATATCCTTGTCTCTGGGGTGAGTTCAGTAATATCAACAATTATTAGAAATGACCCCAGTGTCTCCACTGAAAGTAGACATTCATTACAGCACTTCCATGCAAGTTCACTTGAAATAAGTATAAACAAGTGTCCGATCATTAATAGATCCGTCGCACTAAGTTACCTGGACTTGTATCCCGCTACGCAATTAAAAATCTTGCCTCTAGTTCGGAATCACAGGAATGCATCTCTGATTATCCACCATACTGTATCAAGGCCTCTCAGCTGCTTGCTGTCCTCCCATTGCCGCATTTGAGCTTCATAAGATGTGCAGGGCCCGTCGGTTTGAATCCCTCAGCTGGGCATTGCATGTCCGATCAGATTCTGCCTATATTTACTGAGTGCGCCAGAGAAAAAGGCTTTGAATGCAGCCTTAATTGGGGGGGATCCTTTGATGGTGCAGTCTGTGTAATAGCACAAGGGGGGGGAGCATTCCCAAGCCGACTTCCGTCGCAGCCCATTTGCATTTCCTTTTTCCTAGCCTGCCAAAACAACTCGTAGCTCACCTTCTAAATGCGCACTTAATGAGAAGCAGACCAGGAGTGCCGCCGTAACCCCGCAGCGAGGATGAGAGATCCACACTTCTCTCCCTTCTGGCCACCGGGAAGCTTTTCGTCAGCCAGGCCCGAGAAGATTAAACGCGCTCTCCATTGCGCCCGCCCTCCCACCACATCAATGATTTGCGCAATCTGAATTAAACAAAATGAAACAGAAGATAAAGAGCTCTTTTCATGTTGCAGATCAACAAGCGTTCCCCAAATCCTCTTTGGAGTGATTTCTAACATATGCTGGGTAATTAAATGCAGCGCTGGAGAAGATGGGCCGCTTTTCATCTGCTTCCAGTCCGTACTGGTCCATGCCATGGCCATTTGTCATCAGTGCAGATGAAAGTCATTGGGTTGGCAGTCACAGCCTTGGCTCTGGTGCCAGTCTTGTGAGTGTGTGTGCGCGCATATACACACGCTGAGTGTGGGTTTGCACCTGAACGCCCACAAATGGAGATAGTGAAGAAAGTGAATGGTGTCTTTTCAGATAATTAAGGCTGAGGGCATTGAGGGTGTCTAGTCACAGAGGTGCTTTTTAATAGAATCCGGCTGAGTCTTTCTCATATGGAGAGTGATATGAGCTGACACCACTGAATCTAATGACAGGGAATAAGGAATCCTCCATAATAAGGCCGAGATGTGGCTCGCACTTCTTCTGCGAAGAGCAGCTCGGCAATACAATAAAATACCATTTGCATTTATATAGCACTCTGCAGGTGTTGATTCAGGTGAAATATTACAACAGGGGGAAGAATACCGCACCACGAGAGCGTATTGAAAGGCACTGGCAAATAGATCCAGTATGTAAAAAGCTATCAAGTACAAATGACTGCCTTTCCTCACAGATTCAGTCGTTTGCCTTTATTATAGAGTGGATTTTAGCCCGGCTCTTGATTACCTGGGGTGGTAAGATGGTTTTAAAAGCAAAGGAAAATGACATGGGAAAGCATTACATCACTTGAGCCTGGAACAGGGAAGACAATGGGTGTCCCGGCTCTGTCGATAGCCGTTAGAAGTCACAAACAAAAAGCATTGACGTATGAACGGCCCCAGAATGCCAAGCTGGGTTTCTTTCACCTTTAAACGGCGAGCCAAGGGTATCTCTAATGCAATTGTCGTTTTAATGAGACCGTGCGGGTCTATGCTTATGTGCTTACGCAGCGATTAATGACAGCTGACAAACTTGTACCATGCCTCCCTTCACTCCTTTATGCTAGAGATTTGTGTTAAGAGCTTTTGGGGTGAACACGAACCAAAGTTTGTTTAGTTGGTTGGTGTGAATGCTGTTTTCTTAATCTAAATTCATCCCAATGATTTTTTGATTATTGATTGATGCAGACTATCATTTGCACCTGATGTTGTAGGGTAGGGGTAGGGACAAAAACAAACTATACTCACAATGTTAATATTTTATTTCAAACATAAGTGCAGAGACTATTAATATTGCATAAATAGTCAAAAATACACATTTGGCAGTGAAACACTGTATTTTTTATTTTATTTTATTTTTTAGAATGCAGATAAGGTAAATGTACTTACATATTGTAGAATAATATATATAGCAACAGTAAGATCTGTAACAAAAACTATTAATAGCTAAATACTGCAATTATATTATCTTATTTCTGTTATACATTTAAAACAAAATGCATGACTGTCTCAATAATATAACAACATTAATTATGAATATACCTTTTTTCAAAATAGTTATAGTTAGTGTTAGGTAGTAGGGGTGGCACAGTACATGTATGCGTACCAAACCGCCACGGTACGGACCTCTCGGTTCGGTGCATGAGGCCTTATGACGTATACAGGGAATTCACCCCCAATCCAGAAGGGGTGCCCGTAGTAATGCAACGCTGTTTGATAACCGCCAGCAGAAGAACAGCGAATGCCGTGAGTAGCACGCTTGAAAACAAAGCCCCCTAGACAGTGACCATGTGCTGATTCTGAGTGCGTCTCTCACATAGAATGACAAAGGAGTTACTTTAAAGGCTTGTGCACTCAACAGTTTGCAAAATGGAGCTTTGTGCTCATGTATCCTACCTCTCTCATTCCGCAAAAATCCAAATATTCCGTAATATTTCCATATGTTTGATGTAACATATCTGAATGTGAAACTATTATTTATTCTGTAAATGATAGGCTTGTACTTCAGTCGCGTTCCAACGGTGACACAGAGGTGGGTGTGCTGATGTTTGGTTCACTGTATTTTATTTTTATAAAGTACCACCAGTGCTGTCAAGTTAGCAATGCTGGAACTGATGTGTGTGTGTGTGTGTGTGTGTGTGTGTGTGTGCGCTATCACTTCAACTGTTTCCTTATACCAGCAGAATCAACTTTAAACACTTATTGTCTTAATAATGCATCACTGTATAAAGGTATGCTTTTATTTATGTACAATCACAAAGAAAACAAATAGGATCTTGCTTTCTGCCATTTGAGTTTCCTTTCTGTGAACAAATTAAGCCGTCACAAAAATGAATTGAAACTCATCAAATATAGACTGTTACGTGTCACACTGTCCCCCCTGCCCCCTGTTTATCTGCAAACTAAATCAAATATATTTCAAGAATTTATTTCTTGTGTGTGTGTGTGTGTGTGTGTGTGTGTGTGGGTGTGTATACATATATATATATATATATATATATATAATAAACAGTAAAAATATTTAGTATGTTTACATCTGGTGGAATTTTTTAATTTGTACTAGTGTCTGTACAAAATAAATGAAAAGAAAGCGAGCATAGTAGATTAGTATTTTCCCCTGTTGTACCGAAATTGTATCGAACCGTGACCCCGAACCGAGGTACGTACCGAACCATGACATCTGTGTACCGTGCCACCCCTATCAGGTAGACAAATATTGGTGATTTATGTTTTGAACAGCGTTCCAATTTGTTCATTCATGGCACAATGTTTCTCCTGTTTTTCACATTAATGCTAAGAATGTCAGCCTGGTTTCATCTAGACTTTTTTTTTAAATCACAGATATCACAAAGACATTGAGACTTTTAACAAGGACTTTTGCTCCAAACACTTCTCACCAAACACTTCCAACTCAAAATACTTCTCACTGGACATTTTAATAAACTGCAGCACAGTTTAACAGTGATGTTGTGAGGTCGATCTGAAAATAAATACGCTTGCTCTGAGCTTGCACTGCACTGTATGTTGGCCCAAACTGATAAATGGTTCAGAGAGGTAGCGCTGTTTCTTACTGTTTTTGAAGCGTGTCATTTTTTTTCTCATACGCAACACAAATAGCAATGCATAATCAAAGAAAGTCAGGCAACTTGCAAGCTCTAACAAAGGTTGCAGGAAAGACTCACAAAATGCAACCATTTAGTCGCAGTATAGAGCCCTGTTAATTTATAATTTGCACATATCTGTTCATGCTAATTATAGTATAAAGCATATCCCATCTCTGATTGTCTCAAGATAACAGCGCACATCCTTTGCGTGTCTTGCAAAGCATTTATGGCAGACAAATGCAGGTGCTGTTTTTGCCACTTAAAGTTTTAGGGGTAAATCCAAGGTGACAAAGATATGAATAAAACAGTGGAGTGGCATCTTCCCTTCCTGATATATTACCTAGCTACAGCTTTGCCTAGCATTCATGGTGGTACTCATGTCGAAGACAAATTTCAGTATGATCTTTTTTCATTCATAGACTACATAGAAATAAAGCCAGACTGGCATCAGATATTAAAAAATATAAATATATTCTTAATCTTTCCAAACAAAATTGTATAATTCAAAATAGATCATGACATTTTAATGTGTCCAATCAGTTAGGCCTAAATCCCTTAGCTTTTGAATGGTGATGCTAATGAAGCACGAAAGATAATTGCAATAATGCTAACCAGCAGCCATGTGGAAAACTCATAGATGATTCTTGCAAACCAGATGCTGCGTCACTGTGCTAACCTTGATGTGGTGGGAGTTTCCCCTGTTCGTCAGCCTGCAACAGTGCACAGTCATCCTCAAAGAGCAATGCTAATCATGCTATCACTGCAAAAATAGGTTACCATCTCCTCCAGGAAATGACAGAAAGTATGAAAGTTGTTTGATCCAGTACTTGAAGCTAATATGGCTAGAAACATGAACATGAAGTAGGCCCACTGTTGCCATTCAGAGATATTTTATGATAATTTACCACAGGTCTTGCATAATATTTATCAGTGGTGTTTTTATAAAGAGTGTAGAAGGTAGACAGATTATATATATATATATATATATATATATATATATATATATATATATATATATATGTCTATATAGGCTAGGAAAAAGCTATGTTATTTCTTATGATAGGCCTAAGTAAGCATTGCTGTTTGTGACTACTGGTAGCCTAAATACAGTTAAAAATTATGTTTGCAAAATACAGAATATTTCCTTAATCAGTTTTTAGTCAACAACATGGCAAAGAGTATGGTAAAACATAGTAATTGTGCATTAATCTCCATACAGTTCATTATCAAATATTCCCATTTAATATATATATATATACTGTATATTTTTAATTTTATAAAACTAGTAATATCTGCACAGCTATATGATGCAGCTTATTTTGCAGTGCTTAATTCACAGACAAGAGGCATGTTCATTGCTTTGATTGAGTAGATGTAGTTAATTAAGGGAGGCACCATCTGTAATATATCTTGCTGTGCAATTTTAGTCACAGCTTCTGAATCGCTATGGAGAAATTACACTAAATCATAGAGAACGCCTCGCCAGTGCCGATCACGCAACGGCACTCATATCAATTGTGTTATTTATTACGAAGTTCGTTTCAGTTTGAATGTCACTCATTAGGTGGGATTGTGAGGAAAGTAATTGATGTGCGCTGGCAGGCAAGACACTTCCACGTTTGCCACATCCATAATATTTCCGAATTTGGAGGGAGTTAGAGAGGGAAAGAGACAGAGCATCATATTAAGGGCACCCCTGCAGGATCCAAGAAGGAGACAGATGAACATAAATTAGCTGTGTGTAAAACAGGCAGCGTTTGTAATCTCACAACGTAATTGGGCTCGCCGGTTTGCCAGAGACAGATGACAGGGATTTAATGACAGTCTTCATTTATCTTCTTTATTGTGGTGGAATGCGTTGGCAGCGTGAGACTGGTGCCAGTCCAGATGAAGGAAATGTTATGTTGTGCTATCATCACCGTCAACAACAACCCACATTGCTGATTTACACACTCAGACATAGCATGACTCAGCCGGTTCGTTAGGGGTGGCAAGATTGCCGGCAGGTCTAACTAAAGGCTGAGAGAGAAAAGGTGAGCGTTCATCCCAAGACTTCACGGTCCTTACTGGATTCCTCCAGTAGTTACCTCCTCAGGCTCGGTTCCTCCTTCCTCTCGCTCCTGTTTTAGCCTGTTGTTCTTGTTCTCAGTAGCCCATTAACGTGCACCCTTTTCGTCTCTCCTCCTTTCTGCTTCTTATTTCTTTTATCTCTTTTTCTGAGCTGAAAAGAGCCAAAGGCCAAAAGATAGACAACTAAGTCTAGAGACAACCTCAGAGTTGTATTCCTGCACAGGAGAGTGGTTTACATGTTTTCCTCGCATTCACATGCATGCACACACATTTACAATGAGCTGTGCTCAGAAACTGTCAGGGTAATATTGATTTGAAATACTTGGGATAGACATTCCAATGTCACTTTCAATTCAAATCTTGTTTTCTTTCCTGTGTTGCAGTATTTCCCATTGAAACAACGTATTATTATTATTATTATTTTTAAATAACCAATTGTTTTTGTAATGACATAGAAATTAATTATGATTTACTTCTTGGTAGTTGGTTGCATTTAGTGTTAGGGGGAGGGAAATCTCATAACAGAGATATTTGATTGGACACAAATCTGTGTAGTGCAGAATGGACCATCAGTTATTATTATATTTCTTCATATTTTTTGCTCAGATTTTCCAGAATTTCAAAGTTTATATATATGTTTGAAATTCAATTTTGTGAGCTTGTAGGAGTACACTAGCATATACACTGCTCCTTTTTTTATTTTCTTATGCTCACAATTGGTGTATTTATTTGACAAAAAATACAATAAAATGGTAATATTATGAAATATTATTACTTTAAAAATATATATTTATATTTGTATTTTTTTAAAATGTATTTTATTTCTGTGATGGCAAAGCTGCATTTTCAGAATTCATTACTCCAGTGCTCAATAATAATTATTTTGTATTATTCATGCTGTGATGCTTATTATTGTGAAGGACTAATTTTCTATTGTGATAGAAAACTCAAATCAATTACACTTGTTTAAAATGGCATATTTTATAACATTATAAATGTTGTTATTGTGGCAACTTTTTGAACTTTTGAGAATGGTTATAAGATGGTAATATGTCTGACAGTTTTATTCAGATGAAAATATATATATATATATATATATAAACACATTTATAGTAATAATTTTAGATGAGTTTGCGAGCCGGAGCGGTATAGCTGAGCACACAGAATCTAATGATCTGCAGTCATCATCACGGTGAATTATGGTCAGAATAAACATTTGAAAAAATAAATGCAGAGCAGAGCCACACAACAGTCATCAGACCGGAGTTGGCTTTTGAGAATTGCCTGCACTGACATCCAAACACACATTTACTTTGATTAATTAGCCTCAAATGTCATTAGCACACTTGGTTCCTGCACTGAAACCATTGTAATTTTTGATTAACTGACATCATATGTAGAGCAGCGCTGTTTTATTGGCAAGTAAACGGCAACCTAAACCAGATGTGACTAGATGGAGCTTTTTTCCTATTTGCAGTCCTGTGGTGTGACAAATGAATTAAAAATACAATTCCATATAGAGAATGTGGTCATAAACTGCATGCGTAATATAAAATCATTAGAATAATGCTGTTTGAAATGGTTTTAGATGAATTATAGCATGTCACACCACAGGACTCTGCTTACCATCTTCCCAAATTCAGCCGTGCGTTCACTTTGTCCCATGAAAGTAATACAGCTATGACGCACCAGCCAATCATTGTGAGTCTGTTTGTGAAAAACAGCATCATAAAGACTTATGATATGACAGGACTGCTTAAATGAAGCAAACAAGTTGTCTTTTCATACCGGCAAGATCCTGTACATGAAAGTATTGTTCCACAGTGAAAGACTGTCTCCTGAGAAATGTGGATTTGAAGACAATTCTATTTTGATTTATATAAAGGAAAGAAGAGGAAAGGGAGGAAAGGGAGCTAACGACTTGGCTTATAATCCCCCAGAGAGGGAAATAAAGTCTTTCAAGAAATAAACAAGTAAATAAAATCACTCACTGCTAGTGACGGAAATACCAAGTCAGTTGCCATAAAATGGTAACGGCATGAGAAAAGGGCTCCTGATGAGGATTTCTGGACTGTGAATTAAATTGGCCAGTTTTTATGTTTTATAACAAATGTGCATTTTTGGCACTATTTAAACACATTGGTTAATATAAAACCATGTTTAATTGTTTGGCTTCTCACAAAACAACTGTATACCCTCTATATCTGACTAAACATTCAGGAAAGAGCGATGACCGTGAGATTTTCTTTTTTTAGTCGGAAAAGTAACTCACAGGAACAGCACCTCAAGCGATATTCTGTATAAAAATGAAAGATGGATTTTTTTAATCCATCCGTGTGTTCTGAGATGTGTGAGGAAGAATAACTTGTGAATTTTGACATTTAATCAGTCCGTTCCCTTTTGTTGACTTGCACAAATCTGCTGGAGATCGTTTATCCCATTTATTATTTAAAACACTGCAGAAGTACTTTTTCATGAGTAAACTCAATTACTGGCATTATTCATTACTATGCTAACTAGACAACTGTTACAATAATAATGGATATGAATGACTGTTTTCTCATCTCTTCTTTCCCTGTAGCTTCATTCCGATGTGGATAAAGGTGAGGGCAAAGTAAAATACGTGCTCAATGGTGAAGGTGCAACATCTCTTTTCACCATCGATGAGAACACAGGCGATATACATGCCACGAAACGTCTGGACCGGGAGGAACAGGCTTACTACACGCTGCGAGCTCAGGCCAAAGACCGGGCCACCAACCTGCCAGTAGAACCAGAGTCCGAATTTGTTGTCAAAGTGCAGGATATAAATGACAATGAGCCCAAGTTCCTGGATGGCCCTTACAATGCTCAAGTACCTGAAATGTCTCCTGTTGGTAAGTGATTTTGATTTGTTCATACAAAACAATTCATCAAAGAGGGATGTTAGCAATATATAATATATCTGCAGATTTTTTAATTATTTATTAGTATTGGTTGATTTTGGACACCCAATTGTGCATTCTCATTTTCTTTACTTTAAATGATGGCAAAGGCAGTCTAAACATAATTAAATTAATGTTGGAAAACACTAATAAGCTTAAGGCAAGAAACTACAGCCAAAGATTTTTTTTTTCATTCACTGGTCAATTTTTAGATTTTGGCTTGTTTTACTTTCTTCTGGGACAAAGCTATTACTATTTGTCTTGTTTTGCACAATGTGATGTTTCATAGTAGCGTAAAGAAAACATTCAAAATACACTTTTAAGTGGCCTATTTATTTTATTGCACTTTGTCTATTTACAACCGCACATTTAAATTACAATACATATTTAAGTTTTTTTTTCTCATGCACTGAGCCAGAAATATCCATTTTAGTAGCACTTACAGACACCAGACCTTACAGGTTATCTGTATTCTGAAGGTTTTGGCTGAGGGGTTTGTTCATATATCATATGCCTGGTTTTATACAACATATTATTCCTTTATTCTTTTTTACTGGCTGACAGAAAACAAATAATTTGTTTTTGGATTTATGGAGTGATAAAAAGAAATATCCAAAATCCTTTGACTCTGATATGTCAAAAAAAAAATCAAGAATTGTGTCTTTATTAAATTTAGATTTCTGTTTTGGAAATGTATCCAAATTACTGTATATTTAATTAGACAATGCCTCATTTGCATTTTGAACATTCCATTTCAGAAAAATTGCAATACAAAAATTATTTAGCAGTTTTAATGTAATCAATCAGCTGAAAAATATGATTCCTATTAGTAAAAAATACCATATTCACCTGCCTTAAGTTTATCTTGAGCAAATCTCAAAATAAATAACCTTTTTACTCTTTTATTTTGTAATTACTGTAAATGAACAAAATAGTATAACATTTATCAATAATCAGTTGAAAAGATTAAACAAATGTCAGTTTATCATATCAGCCAGGTTATAAGTATTGGTACATCCATAACAGATATTTTGACAATCAATTTCATGATGATTATTGGTAATTGTGTCATGTATTTGTTTAGATATTGAGGGTTTGCTGTGGATCACTTAAGAACAGTGATATACATAATTAATGCCCTCGGTACGAGGCTCTTGTTTGTCAGTTCGACCACGCGAAGCGTAGTATCTGACAATCACGCAAGCATTGACATGCTTTTTTATAAGAGCAATTAACATGCTGGCTACCACTGTCTGTCCGACGGCGTGAACAAAGCCATTAGCTTCTGTGAATGCAAGCGACCCTTGTCCTCAATGACTGCTTTATAGATCCATTTAAATTCATTAGCAGTCAACCGGTGATGAATGGATTTGATTAACGAGAAAAGGATTAATTTAATTTGGTAATTAAGAAACTGGAGATTGTTTGCAAGTGTGAGGACCACAACCTAACCCAGACACCTCTCCCTTAAGCCAGACATCAGCATGAGGCCGAATGGAAATTCACAACATATGCCTTATACTCCCATCCAATCATTTTCACACATTGCGGTTTCGCTATGATGTGTATTTAAGGGCTGACCATATGCCGGTGTCCTTAACTGGCTATAAAAGTACCCGCCTGTTGAATCTAAAGAGTCTGAAATGATTCCACAGAGGTATATGGTTACTATAAGAGATGAAATCACACCACACCATCAGATAAAGAGTAACACTCATTTGGCCTCGGTCCCTGCGGTGAGGTGTTGCCATGGAGCTGCGTTTTTGTACACTCAGCTGTGCCTCCAGATGCTTAGGTTACCAATATGACAACATCTGGGCCTGTCCCCAAATGTCTCCTTTACTTTTTACAAGCAAACGCATTTAAGGATAATCTGCATTTCTGAGGAACACCGCAGTCTGGAGCGGTCTGTAAATTGCGCTCAAATGAAGGCCTGGCACTTTTCATTAGCCATTTTACAGTTTAAATAAAATCTGGGAAAATATCAGTAAGCCATTAAAGCAGAGCTAAACTTCCCTTCATGCTCCAGTTCTAAAGAATAAATGATAAAGTACAGAATCAACACTACCTTTTAAGTTTTTGAAAGAAAGTATTACTTATATTTGGCTATGATGCATTAAAACACTTTAACAAGACTTTTACATTTTTTAAATAAAATAATAATAACAAAATACTAACTGTTGTTTTTCCTATTCATCAAATATTCTTTAAGGTATCACTTTTCCTCAAAAATTTAAACAGCACAACTGGTTTCAACTGTGATAATAAGAAATGTTCTTGAACACTAAATCAGCATATTAAAATGATTTCTGAAGGATAATGTGACACTGAAGTCTTGAGTAATGCTTACTGAAAATTCAGCTTTCAACATTATATTTTAAAATATATTATAATATAAAACAGTTAATTTAAATTGTAATTATATTTTAGAATATCAATGTTTTACTGTGTTTCTGGTCAAATATCAAATAAGCTTTGGTGAGCATAAAATACTTCTTTCAAAAACAATACAAATCTTACTGTCCCCAAAACTTTTTAACGATAGTTTATGTGATCCGGTTTCTATCACTGTGAAAAAAAGCTATAAAACAGTAGAAAGCCAATATAAGATAAGGAACAGCACATGCAGGGCACATACAGAATTGTGTTTAAAATGTGTGTTTGGCTTCCGATTAGATTTGTTTTGTCCTTCTGGGCTTTTTGCAAGGACGCATGGCTTAATGAGAACTGAGGCAACACCAGCTCTGTACTCTGTAATCAAGACAGGCACAAGAATACAAAATACTGCAGAAGCAACACAAGTTATGTTTCTGTCTGATTTACGTTGTTAATTTATGCGAAAAATGTGAAAAACAATCGTGAAAATAATTTACGGATAAAGAAGTGCTTCCATCCCATGTGTTCAAGAGAACATAATCGTAATTTCTGGGGAAATTGATGCACAATGGAAATGAAAGTTGTTGTCACTAGGGAAGCCACTGTGGCTCTTTTGTTAAATGTAATTACTTACAAAACGCTCTAATGAACTTCATGTATGCTAGCGATCAGCAGCAGATGCCTCGTTCTGTGACTGACAGCGTGTCAGATTGTTCAGGGAGGCAAGAGAGGCTTCTTTTAATGCATATCACAGGAATAAATTACATTTTATATACTTTATTACAATGTTTAAATATTTATCTAAAGCTGTAATAATATTTCCATATCATGGTTTTAACCAAATTTTGATCACATAAATAAGCCTGGGAGAGATTTCTTTAAAAAATAAATCTGCTGGAACAGAACAATAGACATCTACTTATGTGCGTCCTAATGTTTCTTTATTGGTTTACTTGAGCCTGTTCATGTTTTCTTGATAGGCTACATCAGATTTCAGTTCTGTAATCAAGTGAGGCTCAATGCCAATGCATGTCTGGTACCATTTGACCAAATTGCGTGGATAATTTGTTCCAGGCACATCTGTAGTTGAGGTTAAGGCGACTGACGCAGATGACCCCACATATGGAAACAGTGCCAGAGTCGTGTACAGCATCCTTGAAGGACAACCCTACTTCTCAGTGGATCCAAAGACAGGTATGCAAAATTACAAATGTTTATAACATTGCCCACAAGCAAGATTTTGAGTCATTCTCTCCTATCAAGCTCTTTAGGTAAACAGTGTACAATATCTAATTCAGATTCATTTCTAAAAATGAAAAGCACCACATACTTGCTGTTGTCACTTGAGCGACAAGTCTTTTCAAAGCTATGACGTGGTAACCACCAATTCCTGTAATGAAACATGCAAACGCCAAGAGACCGCTGTTTTGATTGACTCACTTAAAGACAGAAAAAGTTGATGGGACTTGTGATGAAGTTACTGGCGCACATTACCTCCTGATTACAGGGAATGAAATCCTTAATGTAATCAGCACTCTAGCTGTAACTGAGGTCATTTCCACATATGGACTCAATCAACAGGGTAAATTACAAACCTTGATTAAACTTTTTCTCCTTTTTCTTTTAAAATGTGTGGATATTTTTAGGGACGCCACCACAACATGTGGAGGAAAATGAAGCCAGATATAGCAAATAGCAGTGCTTATTGATTATGATTTATCATAGCTTCCTGTGTGCAAAAGGGAAGTAGGTACTATTTAATCACTCTCGAATGTGCCAAGCAATGATAACTCCAAAACTAACAATGACTTGGAGAGGAAATTGATTCACAGTCATGCACTGGCTTCAGTGAATTCGACTCATCGATGAGAGATCCATTATGATATGGCCTAACAAATCTGGAAAAGGTCCTTGCTATTTAGATTACTAAATGGTAATCCTATTTTAATTGATGCACACTCCATCTCCCTATAATGCAGAGGGGAAGTGATCCATATTGCAATCTAGATGATTTTTTTGCAGATTTTATAGACCAGGAGGATGTTATCATTACACAGTAAATCTCATGCATCAACAACCCTCCATGTTTCTTACATTTTAATCAACACTACATTTAGGAAAACAATTCAACTTTTTTTCTGTGCAGGCATTGTGAGGACGGCTCTGCCCAACATGGATAGAGAAGCACGGGACCAATATCTGCTGGTAATCCAGGCCAAAGACATGGTTGGTCAGATGGGAGGACTCTCAGGCACAACATCGGTGACGGTCATGCTGATGGATGTTAACGACAACCCACCCGTTTTTCACGGAGTATGTAAAACAAACGTGGACCCGATCCATCATTAATGCATGCTGCCTTCCTATTTAATTTGCATGCAAGTAATCTGATATTTTGAATGGCTCAGGCTCATCTTTTATTATAGAGATCAAGCGCTCACTGTAGTTGCTGTGTAATTATCAGGTAGATAATCTATTGAATAAAAATGAACAATCTTATTTTATAATAGAGGATTTTTTAGATCATTGTCTTAGTTATTTCTGTTCTTATTTTCAGCTGCATGATACCATCATCGGCATCAGTATGTGTCCGGGAGTGTGTTGAGCTTAGTCTGTCCTCGTGCTTGCTATATCTATAGAGTGTCTGACCTGCTACGGAGCAGAGAAATACATTATTAGTTCAGACCTGGCCCTAACAGCTGGGTGATAAGGAAGGAAAAAAGAGAAATAGCATCATCAATAACCTCTGCGTGTGGGTGTGTGTGTGTTTGCTGGGCCTCTTTTGCAGAATCCTATCAGTTTTCTGTGCCAGAATCCCTGCCTGTGGCATCGGTGGTGGCCAAGATAAAAGCCTTGGATTCTGACATCGGACCAAATGCTGAGATGGACTACAGAATTATAGAAGGCGACGGCCTTGGGGTGTTCAGGGTCGCGCCAGACAAAGATACCCAGGAAGGAGTCATAACTCTACAGAAGGTAGGCCAGAGACAGTCCAAACCTTATATGTACTTTTGGCTCCATTGCTATGACAGGAAATAAGTGAAGGCAATACATTTTTCATGCTTGTAAAGGGGTCGCGATAAGAAAATGTGCTAGATGTTAAAAGCATGTATCTTTAGATGTTGTCAGAGGTTAATCTCGGGCTATGCATATAGAAGACCCTAACAACCACTGGGATCATTTCTAATATAAAACCTCTTTAAGTTCCTGTCAGAGTCATTTACTCTGTGCCTGTCTGCTGAAAGAATGCTGAATAACTCAACAGTAACATGCATTAATGGCTAGCATCCTGTTGCTTTCACACATATAGTAATGAAGTGCTTTTAGCGGCTGGTCATGACCCAAGCCCACCTACACTTGACTCCTGACATTTTGCTTAAAGGCAAAACTGTCCAGCATGAAAAACACTTATCTTACATTTCATTATTTATTGACTTTAGCTTTTGGGGGGATAACAGATATTGCATAGCAGGTTTTTCTTCAAAAATAAACATCACAGCTGTTTGTCAGATTTCCTGACAAACAGACCTTGGGCAGCCAGGATCCAAGACCAGACCTCCCAAATTGTCACTCTGACTACTGGTGTCCCCCAGGGCCATGTCTTCAGCCCTTTATTGTTCTCGCTGTTGACTCTCAGCCTGGTTGCCAGGCACCCCGGCAACCATATCATCAACTTTAGAGATGACATCGCAGTGCTAGGACTCATCAACAACTATGATGAGATAGCATGCAGAGAGGAGATGAGAGACCTAGAAAAATGTTGAGGAGTCAACAACCATCTCTTAACGTCAACAAGACAAAAGAGATAATTGTTGACTTCAGGAAATCAACAGTGTTTAGAAACTGCTCTTCCTCTCACTGGAAGCCCCTACAGTGCAGACTGCTCAGCATGTTATTTCCCCCAAAGCAGTGTCTAAAGAAAGTCAGTAACAGAATGAAGGACAATGCTTTGGCCTTCAGCTTTTTCTTCCTTTTGGGAGAAGCCTCTGGAGTATATACACTCCTGAACTACTGGACCTGAGAACAATTTCTTCCCACAGGCGATCATGCTCCTCAACTGCTTTGACCCACCTTACTCCCATCCATCCCCTGCTTATGTATCATGTTCTAGACATAAAAATTCAGAGGAATTTATTTCAGGCCTTTTGTACATGTTGGGGCTTTTATATTAATTTTGCTGTTTTAACTAGCCAAATAGATTTTCCAACTATCCCCTGCATAATGTTTCATTTTTACTATTATAGTGTAATGTGTTTTGATTCTAGCATATATGCATGTAAACATCTGCATATGTGTCAGTGATGTGACAATATTTTTTTGTGCTCAAATACATTTTAGATGATTTGCAGTTATCTTTATTATAATAATGTTGTTAATATCCGAATTGGATTGGATTTCTTTTTTTGGGGGGGGTATATCTTTTTATTTTTAGTTCAAATTAAAACTGCATTTCAGAATTTCTGGAACAGATTTGTGCACTCAAGTGTATTCCAGCTATATGGAAAGTATTGTATTACTTTTACTAGGTTACACCACTTGGCATTTACACAGATAAATTAGATTGAAATATTTATAGAAAATATTTTCAAAAAAATATGCTATGAGAAAATAAAGATAATCTATTTGAAAACTTACATTTTGAACTCTGTATATTTTATATACAGTACAGTGTTTTATGTTTGCACTGTGGTTTCCCGAGAAACTATGTAGGATAGAATTTACAATAAACTGATTCTGACTTCTCATTTTAAAACTACAGCTAAACGTTCACAACTGCTGGATTTGGCTTTCTTGCACCCTGAGGGAAGTTATGTTTTGTCAGTAATATGAAGGAGGCTCGGAAGGTAGTTTTCAATGTGCTGCATATTACAGCAGACAGGAGTGATAAATGACTATATGAGAAAGTATTCCACAAGACATTTTCGGCATCATGTATCTCTGTCTTAAAATCAATGTACTGCTTTGACACTGTTCTTTTCTGTCCTGTCAATCGATAACAATACTTAAATGAAATATGAGAGCTAAAAGGAGTGGATCAAGGATTCTTGGATGCATTAAATACGTACACACATCACAGCTAGATTTCAAATGTGAACCCTGTTTATGACTTGCCTGGACCTACCACATATTCTCTGTCCTTGTTTACAATTTCAGAACCATGTCTAAACTTTCTTCTCCGATTTCCCTCCCTCCTTTTGTGCTCTTTACCTCAGAATCTTGACTTTGAAACAAAGTCGAGCTACACTCTGAAAATTGAGGCATCCAACAGGAACATAGACCCACGGTTCTTGTCTCAAGGACCGTTCAGTGATACGGCGATGGTGAGGCTGACTGTGGAGAATGTAGATGAGCCTCCTATCTTCTCTTCTCCGCTCAGCAAAATGGTAGTCTCTGAAGCTGCTAAAGTGGGAACCATCATAGGGACCGTCTCTGCTCTGGACCCAGACTCCACCAATAGCCCCATTAGGTAGGACATGGCCTCGTGGAATGACTTTACACCCTAGTGATACTGGTTTTATGAAGGCAAGATTAAATCTTGAGAAAGACTACAGCATTTTTAATTAAAGTTTTTAAACCTTAATAAAAAATAATACCCCATTTTGGTATCAAGATAATATCTAGTCAGACTTTAAGTGAATTGCATTCTCCCTTGCAGTTTAATATCTACTATACGGATAGAAATCTGATCACAGTTATCTCTGCAAAATGGCTTGCAAAAAATCTAACATACATTGCTGTTTAAAGGTTTGGGGTTGGTGAGATTTCATGTTTTTGAGTCTTATGCTCTCCAACGCTGCATTTATTTGATCAAAAATACAATAATGCTGGTAATATTATGAAATGCTGTTTCAATTTAAAATAACTGTTTTCTATTTTGATGTCAAAGCCTTCAGGAAACATTTCTTCTTGTTATTATTATCTATGTTGAAAAAAAATTAAACCTTACTGATCCTAAACTTTCGTACAGTAGTGAACATAATATTATTCTCATAGTTGCATGTGAATAAAGAAAATGCGTCACAGTGTGTCTCGAGTATATTTACACATTACATTACACATTTAATAGGGTCAAGTGCTATCTGATTTCAAGCCAATCACATAAACGCATGGTAATGTAAAACAGGCCGAAGATAATACATATGCAATTCATTAGTGCTATTATTATTGCATTACATTATTTTATTTGTTTACGTGGGAGTGGATGCAAATGTTGACTGTAAATGAGTTGTGGGACTCAGGTGTTCTGTGCTGAAAGACAAAATCTCATAATTAAGTAGTTCTGTGCCTAAGAGCCAGTGAAAATAATGATTGCTGTTGGGGCTGTGGCTTCAGGTCATTTCTATAGAATTAATTTAAAAGTCAAAGCTTGAAATTCATTAAAACTGTTTTTCCTAGGTATTCAATAGACAGAAACACAGACTTGGAGCGATTTTTCAACATTGAGGCAACAACAGGAGTCATCAGCACGGCTAAGCCTTTAGACAGAGAAGCCAATGCTGTACACAACATCACCATCCTGGCTATTGAAAGCTGTGAGTGATCTCAAATTATTGTTGAACTTTTATATATGGTTGCTGTTATGGTTTGAAGGGCTTATGAAAATTCTGAAGGTTACACTAACAATAATTATGTTTCTTGGCTCACAAAATACGATATGTGAAAGAGGCCTGATTTATGTACAGTAGATGTGCTGTGGTGTTCTTTTTTTCAGACAAGGTCTGTCAGTTACAGAAACTGCTACTGCTTGATTTGTCATAAGTGAGCCATTCAGAGGGATCTTTTATTGAAATATTTTTTTGAGCCGCTGCATTTCGTTTTTTGCAATCTCAAATTCTATTAGGATGAAATCCTTCATAAAATGTGAGCCTTTAATTTCACAATGAATATCATTATCCCAAGGCTGCTGGGGCTAATGGTTAATGCTGCTCTGGGTGATCAATATTTCAAACCGTGTCCCTCGTGCATGACGTGTCTGTCTATCTTGCCGCATGGCACATATAGCATAAGCGTTCAATCTGCGCAAGAGCTCTGGCCAGGGTGTGAACAGATGCTGCACCGCTGAGGTGACCGCTGTCCACTGGCATCTCCAGAATCCGTGTAGCTTGATCGAGTCTTGTCCTGATTGCAGCCGATGGGCTAAACTGCAGCTTCCTCTCCCGCCTAACTTTTGATGCTGATTTTCACCGTGACCTTCACTCAAGTGCATCTGTTCTCTCGATCCCCTGCAGTCTTCGCACAGACAGCCATAACCATATTGACTTTAGTGATAGAGGGGAATAATATCCATCATGTGGTTACATTTTTAACCCATATCCATAAATGTGGACGCACTTAACCAAAGTTTGCAGGTTCGCCCTCATAGACAATCAGTCATTGTCAGAGGCATCCACAGTCTCTAAAATGGGTTTTGGCAGAGAAGATTGAAATGTCCTCTTCTATTTGTCTGTAAGAATGAGACAGAAGCTTGCTAGCTACCAAAAGTTAGCCTCAAAGTCATTTGTCTTTAGGCGATGTTAGGCTAGGTGTTAATGGCCCTGAAAATCATAAAGGAGGAAATCTCAATTTCTGAAAATGGATATTTTCGATTCTAAGGGCAACCATATTTGAAAGGCACATTCTGTAATAAAGTTGCTATGTGTGCCAGGATCTCTTCAAGAGAAATGACTATAAATGTGCCCACATACAAAATATGAATGTGCAATTTGCTATATTATTTACTGCAAAACTACATTGCAATGTTTTGCTTTTCTGAATTTTAATTTTAATTTTTCAGGAAATAATTAATTAGGGGGTGCATCTGCACATAATATATAAATAGATAGATAGATCAGACAAAGAAAGAAAGAAAGAAAGAAAGAAAGAAAGAAAGAAAGAAAGAAAGAAAGAAAGAAAGAAAGAAAGAAAGAAAGAAAGAAAGAAAGAAAGAAAGAAAGAAAGAAAGAAAGAAAGAAAGAAAGAAATAATATTATTGATTGAATATTACATACATACTTACATACATACAGTCATGGTCAGAATTATTGGAACCCTTGGTAAATATGATCAAAGAAGGCTGTGAAAATTAATCTGCATTGTTAATCCTTTTGATCTTTTATTTACAAAAATCAAAACTTTTATTGGATAATAAGAATTTAAAATGGGGGAAATATCATTACGGAATAAATGTTTTTCTCTAATACACATTGGCCACAATTAACGGCACCCTTTTATTCAATACTTTTTGAAACGTCCATTTGCCAGTTTAACAGCTCTATATTTTCTCCTATAATGCCTGATGAGGTTAGAGAACACCTGACAAGAGATCAGAGACAATTCATTCATCCAGAATCACTCCAGACCTTTCATATTCACAGCTTCATGACGGTACTTCTTCTCTTCAGGCCACCTCACTCATTTTCTACAGGGTTCAGGTCAGAGGACTGGAATGGCCATAGCAGAAGCTTGGTTTTGTGCTCAGTGACCCATTTAATGTGTTTGGATTATTGTCTGGTTGGAAGATCCAAACATGGCCCATAATAAGATTTCTAACAGATTCAGTCACTTATTGATTTTTTATCTGTTGGTATTTGATGAAATCCATGATGCCATGTGTCTAAACAAGATGTCCAGGACCTCCAGCAGAAATATAGGCCTACAACATCAAAAAGCATGCAGTATATTTAATTGTACACATGGGGTACTATTTATCCATGTGTTCACCAAACCCATCTTGAGTGTTTGCTAACTTTTTTGTTTAATCTGACCATAAAAGCCAGTCTCATTTGAAGTTCCAGTCATGTCTGATAAATGAATATGTTTGAAATCCTTTTTGGATGAGTGAGGATAATTTATCTTGAAACCCTCCCAAACAACATGTGGTGATGTAGGTGCTGTTTGAATTTTTTAAACGTTTTTCTGACCCCAAGACTCAACTATTTTCTGCAATTCTCCAGCTGTGGTCCTTGGAGAGTATTTAGCCACTCAAACTCAAATTCTCACCATGCATTAGGACGATATAGACACATGTCCTCTTCCAGGCAGTTTCGTAACATTTTATGTTGATTGGAAATTCTTAATTATTGCTCTGATGGTTGAAATGGGAATTTTCACTGCTCTAGCTATTTTCTTAAAGCCACTTCACTAATTTGTGAAGCTCAATTATCTTTTGATGCACATCAGAAATATATTATTAGTTTTTCTCATTGTGATGGATGATTAAGGGAATTTGGGCTTTGTTTTCCCTCCTATTTATATTTCTGTGAAACAAGAAGCCATGGCTGGATTATTCAATGTTCATAATTACCCTGGAGTGTTTAAAATTGTGAATATGAATGGGAATACTCAGATATATTTTACTCATAATTTCTAGGGGTACCAATAATTGTGCCCAACGTGTATTTGAGAAAAAACATTTATTTCATAATTATATTTTCCCCATTTTCAATTGTTTTAGTCTAAGGAAAGTTTTGATTTTTGTTATTTAAAAACAAAATCTGAAGGATTAATAATGCAGGTTTATTTTCAGAGTCATCTTTGATCATATTTACCAAGGGTTCCAATAATTCTGACCATGTCTGTACATAAAGAGTAAAAAAATAAAATAAAGAACTTGTCCACTTGGGGTATCATAGGCCATATTCTCACTGTTTTGACCCATTCGACATTTACATTTACATTTATGCATTTAGCAGACACTTTTATCCAAAGTGACTTACAGTGCATTCAGGTTATACATTTATTGTCAGTATGTGATATACTGATATAAATCTAAAATAGATTATTATTATTAAACACCGTTATTAAATAAAAAAGAAATATATTGTAATAATACTATTACTCTGAAATAATATATCTATCTATATCTATCTATATATATATATATATATATATATATTGTTGTGAAAAATATATGTTGTGCAGCATTAATTATTACTCATACCTATAAAAATGTTTATTGAAGATTGTTAGCATTATATTTATAAAAGCAATTTGCATTACCTTGACCAGACATATAATATCAGTACATATTTACTATTAGTCCACAACATTGCTTCTGACAAATCTGAGTACCTGGAATGAGCCCAGTGACCTCTCTAAAATAATTTGTCTTTATCTAGTAATCACAAACGCCTGGCAAGGTCTTTCATTGGTCAAAAAAGTGTGGCGCTATTACATTTGTGACTGCACTTAACATGGCGAATTATGAGCCAGTGCCCAGGGGCGTCAGTTGTGACATTATAGTCACCGCCATGACAATGTGCTTAACAGCCACTGTCCGTGCCATCGACGCTGAGGTACCTTATCACCCGTTTTATTGTTTAGAGCATTGTAAAGCAAGTTACGATACTCATCCAGCGATGGCAGTCTGCCTGAGTTTAATTCACGGTAGATTCCTCATCCTCTAAAAAGTCAAATTAATAGATGAATTAGCTCAAAGCGCACACGCTTCTCTCTTCCTGCCTGCAACTCAGCAGGTTTCCTGCAGGTGTGTATGGCACGTAGGCAGATGGGCTCTATATATCTTGGGCGGAAGATACTGGGAGGCGTGAGTTATATATTTACTAGTGCGGTTTTGTTGGGATAACTTAAGACCACAGTGGAAATAAGTTTTATTTTAAACTTTATTGTGTTATCCTTGACGAATTAAGTGTATTCACTACATTGTTTTTTGTCAAATAAAAAGAAAGAAGAAAGAAAGATATGTGTTTTCTCTAAACCAGAGCACCATTTGAATTAGACAGTTACGCTGAATTCTGCTAGCCACGTAAAGAGTCAAGCTAGTGTGGAACATACAATAAATCACTGGGTTTTCCATTGAAATCAACTTTAAATGAGCCAGCATATTTCCTGCCCACTGCCGCTGCATGTTCACACCTGCAGAATAGATTTATTTTTGCTCTCCATCAACTCATTTGGCTGAAGACCATGACCGCATTTTGTCCTCCTCAATGCCCTTGATATCATCGCCACTGCCAAAATTATGGAAAGCTCATAATGGCAGGACAGCTTGCAAAAATTCATTGAGGATTTTGCCGATTAGCACACAACCTAAATGCTCTTAAATGGTTTTGTAGTGCATTGAGAGCATGCACCGAATGTACTAGCAAACAGCAGTCATTGTACTCAAAGAATACTAGCAGCTGTGTCTGTTCTGGTTGACTTGAGGCAGTATGCCCTCAACAGGTGTTTGCTGTTGGCTTGTGCTTAAAGCACCAATACCATTTTAAATATGTACATTGCATAGTTACACAACAAAAATAACCTCACGCCTTTGTGCAGTCTGTTGATTTGTTGATTGCCAAGTGCAGCATGCCTGGTGGTTGAAAATATCATCCTATTTACTAAAAGTAGAATGAAAACTCAAATCAGATATGCATTTAAAATGCTTATGTTATACCCGGGTCTTACCAGAAAGGCCCTTGCGTCTGCTGTTTTGGATCGGATTGCTGATAAATGGGATGATACTGCGATCGGCCTGTTTATTTTGACAGCTCAAATTTGATTCAAAGTCACATAAAACTCTATTGCGTGTATTGCAGCAGTAAATTTCCCGGAATCTTTTATGGTCCTCGGCACTCATGGGAACAGTAAGCAACACACACACAAAACAGCAGCTAATTCCTACTTCAGTCTCCTGTATTGCATAAATCGTTGTGACTTTCATTTCTAAGATATACTCCTCACTGTAGCTCTGTCCTTTTATGCATACAAAGAGTTAAATTGTTAATGTAACTCCAGTTTCTGAACAATTGTCAGATATAAATTATTTTAGATTTTTATCTCTGGATAAAATGAGCCGAGTGAATAAAGTTTAGGCAGGAGAAGCATATTTGCAATCACTTGTAAGAACATCAATGGGAACATTTAAGTTGAGCTCTAAAGCTCAGGAGGAGCATGTTCATCTAATCCTGTCAGTCTCAATGCAAGTGTAGCTAAACGGCTATTTAGCTCATTTTTGTGCTTCACCCCATCTCTACCTTTATTATACATAATGTATGTACTTCATTGTAATGTTTATGTCAAATACTTGTATCTGATTTGTTTTGTGAAGTAAAATCTTTTCAGAAAAATTTTTTATTTAAATTCAGAATTACAGAAAATGATGATTTAATGCTCCTAGTGAGCAAGCCAACAGTAGCCGGAACGATGGCAAGGCATATTTAAATAAATGCAACGTATTAAATAATGTAACACATTTAAATAAGTAAAACTTATTGAAATAAATGTGTTGGTGCCCTCATGTTTTTTCATCTATTAGCCTGTTCATGCATGCATATTTTTCTCTGTAATTTCAGTGGATCCGTCGCAGGTTGGGAAAGGAGTGGCTCTGATCACAGTGATGGATATTAATGACAATGCGCCAGTCTTTGCCATAGAGTATGAGACCTTCCTGTGTGAAAGCATTGGGCCAGGACAGGTATTGTGGCTCTTGATTTTTCATCAGAAAAGCTTCCATATCAAATGTGATTTCAAACCTGTGTAGTCCAGTAAATAGAAATAATTATTCTTATCACAACATTTCTGATACAGGGTTCAATTAATTGTGCCGTATTACTGTTGGAAGCACCTAATAAATGAGAATAGATCTCATTTTCAGATTATGTACTGCAGTGCGCAGCTTGTTGATTTGAACCAAGGTTATAATACTGCGTTTTTATTTTATTTTTTATTTTTTCATTAGTTTATATGACTGTCTTTTGCTGTCCTTCATCAGAAGCTCAACTAGAAATATTCTGGATCCATAGCCAGTAAAGAGCAGCGAGAGCCACAGATGGACAAAATGATAACAACAGGATTCTGGTGGCTTTCTGCTGCAGATCACTCTAATCAGGGGATCAAAACATTGTTCGCTCATGCAGAAAAAGCTTTACAACGATGAAAATGAGACAGAGGTGACTGTGGCATGAAATTGGTTTGTTGGGGAGCGTGGCATTGTGTCAAGTAGCCAAATGTGAAGTCCTTCAGCAGGCAATTGCAGAACACATACACACAAGCAAACCAATGGCTTCCTCATTTTCGAGTCAGCAACATGCCCTGATTCAAACACATTCTCTGCCGCATTCATATTCCAATGTTTGTCAGAACGTCATTACCAAGATGAATGTGGTATAAAGGGCATTACGAATGCCACATACTAAACACTTGCTATGAGTGCGTGGAGGGAACAGTCTGGACCTTTGTTCAGTCCTAATGGGAATGATAAAAGCCACTGACAAATTCTGTGACATGATGCACCATTGATCTTGAAAGCGCTGGGTAGTGTCAGAGGACCAACACCAGTGGTGAAAACATGACTGATTTTACTCAACTAGAGGTGTTTTTCTTTTGAGAGCATCTGCTGCATTACCGCTGTTATTCTATAAAAGCGACATGGAAAGAAGTTCATTTTTATGTTCTAATACTCTAATTTATTTTTTGAATTCTGAATTTATTGTCTTGTAATTGCAACTTATATTTCACATATATCTTATATCTAACGCCATATCTCATAACTGCACATTTGTTTCTCTTAATTTGCAAGTTCATATCTCCCAGTATTTTGCACGTTTCAGATGTTATCACTATTGTGACTCCGTATCTCACAATTGCAACTTAATATCACACAGTTGTAACTATTTCTCATACAGTAATTCCAACTTTATCTCAAAGTTGCAACTTAATATCTCACAGTTGTGACTATTTATCATAATTCTGACTTTATCTTACAATTGCATGTCTCATCATAGTTGTGAATATTTCTCATAATTCTGACTTTCTTACAGTTGTAACTTAATATCTCACAGTTGTGACTATTTCTCATACAATAATTCAGACTGTATCTCACAATTGCAACTAAATAAGTGACTATTTCCCATATTTCTGACTTTATATCACAATTACGATTTCATATCTCACAGTTGTGACTATTTCTCATACAGTAATTTGGAATTTCTTACAGTTACGACTTAATTTCTCAGTTGTGACAATTTCTCATAATTCTGACTTTATCTCACACTTGAGACCAGGGGCGCATTAATGCACGGGCTTCAAGGGGCTGAAGCCCAAGGGCCTACACTAGAAAGGCTGAAAGGAAATTATATTTTTCAAATAATTATTTATATGGGAGTTTGCAGCAGTGACAACAACATTCTGTAAACAAACTCACACAATAATTTTCAGCGACAACCTGGTCGTAGTTGCCTTGCCTATATAGTGAATGATTCAGTTTAGGTTCCCCCCACACAGTTTATGTAGTTGAATGTTCCACCGATAAACTGTAAGCGGAATGCAGCACAATCAATGCATTCGCTACTACTAGTAAAGTAGCCCAGCACAAGAGTGTCTTTATGTTAACGTGCAAGGTTCTTTATTATTCATCACATACACAATCATACAGGGTATAATCAGTAGTGAAATGTAAGTCAGTAGTGAAACGTAAGAAGAGAAGTGTCAGTAGTGCAGATGAACAAGAGAAATAACACTGCTGTGTGAAAGGAACTGGATCGGACAACTTTCTGTAACATCATACAATGCGAGTTCAGTAATTTGCGTGGATGTGATACGTGTGTAAGCTAGTTAATAGTCTGTTAGCTTCAAAGTCTCAGTTTTAAATAGGAATCATCCTATTGCTTAAATGTGATCATTAAACTTTATACGGCTCTGATTTAATTAATTAAACGTGAGCACGGCGTGTTTCAAAATAAAATCGCAGCAAGCATAATCGTATTAACATAGTATGCTGATTTTAATCTAAATATACAGGCATGTAAACACCTTAATCGCAATATTGCCGCTCTGACCAAAGTGCGCATGCGCACGGGGTGTATATGAATGACAGGATGCGCACCTGTAGTAATACGCAGATTATAAACGATGGAGGCAAAAAAGCATCGCATTTCTGGGGAAAACACAACTCGCTGCCACCAGTCTCTGTTCCTTATCCTCATCCAGAAACGGTGAGAACGCGACTGCAGCATAGGCAAACAAATTCCATCACATTTCTATGACGCTGAAAAAGCGTGCAATACAGCCATAAAAAATCATTATGCATTAGATGTAAATAAATTAAAACAGTGGCCAGTAAACACACCTGCTCTTTCTGAGTTTCATTTGTGCTGTGCAATGAGGTATGTGAATAATGGCAGTAAAAAAATAAATACTTTTTTAAATTTTTTACATGCAATTTCCAATTAAACGGGAGTAAGAGTTTTGCTTGTGACATGTAAACATCATAATGCGATTAAGTCCTTACTCTGATTATTGGAAATAATCGCATTATCCGTGCGCATGTAAGCGTAGTCAGTGTTGTGAACGTTAACTGGCATATTAACAATAATTTTTTTTGGGACAAATTTGACAAATAATTGTCAGGAAGCTTAAAATAAATAAATTCAAGGTTTTCTGGGGTAGGGGGGCCTACCGTAATGCGGTAGCCCAGGGGCCTCTGGTTATCTTAAGGCACCATCTTAAGGTTTACAGTATGTTATTGTGATTATTTCTTGTATTTGTGACTATATTTTGCAATGTGAGTTTCTTTTAAACTGTATCATCAGAAACAGAGTAGAAAACAAGCTTCCATAGAAACCCTACTTAATAATTGTAACGGTTTCATTAGATCTTTGACAGACGGTGTTTGTTTAGAGGAGAGTTAACAGTCAAACATTTGCAGGGGTGTTTTAAATTCCTACTTACTCAATCACAGTGTTGTTTTTATTAGTGTATCAGAAATTGACTTGATCTGTTCATTTCTTTTGGGAGCAGTGAAAGAATACTGAAGGATGTTTTTCTTTTTCTTAAGAAAAATAATCCCTCCCACAAGAGCTCTCAAAACAAAGAGAGAACAGAACAAGGCTACAGGGTTTACTGAGCATGAGATACAATCCCCTGTAGTGGCATGATTGTCTGGGCCATAACAATTAGTCCTGACCTGCCTGTGTCCCAGAGTCACAGGGAACCGTGTTTGTTTTTCCTAAGTGAAAAGGTGCTGGTGGGTTCTTTTCACAAATGCTATCTCAGCCTTGAAACACATTACCATAGTCCCTCAAGAGCACTCTCTATGTGTTTTGGACACCCCAGACTTCCATCACTTCTAACTTTCAGAGCTCTCTCTCATATTAGAGGCTAAATTACTTTCCCGCCTCTCCGAGGAACAGTAGAGCGGTCTCTCTTTCTCTGAATAGAGATGAAAGCGCCTGTATGTTTTCATAATGATTTAGTTTCCCCTGTGATTCATGTTCACTTCCATATCTTCAGCCATGGGAGCACTTGAGCAATGCTGCAGTGATAGTCAAATGCTGTCTCGATAGCACAAATCTCTCTTGTGATTCTTAGCACGATGAGTCTGTCCTTCCTTATAACGGCCCTTAAACCGTTGTACCTGCAAAACAGAGGCTCTCAGACATCCTGGAGTGCTTTTGGAATCTGAAAGTCAAAGCCTTTGAGTGAGGCATTCTAGAGCTGTTAGACAAAGAATTTATATCAGACAGAATGTTTGCTGTGAGGCACAATATCATCAACAAACAGTGATGGCACTTTTACGTTCTTTGTCACTTCAGTGCCTTGCAAAATAGTCGCAAATCCTGTTTGCCTATTTGCGTCTGAAGCGAAATAAGCTCTTTTTCAGCCAGCCTTCGTGTCTATTGTTACACTGTTATCTACGGGTGTATCTCCACTTCGTTGTTTTCATACGGCTCATCTGCACATTTGTATATTTAGAGCTTCACACCTGCTCCACCAAGAAGCCAGACGCTCTGAAAGAGACTGTATGGAGCTCTTGAATTTGAATGAACTCTTCAGAATTGCCTGAAGGAAGAATGAATCGTTGCATATAGTTGCGTGGAAAACCTGTTGCCAGGTTTTGAGAGCAAATGCAACCAGTTTTTGAGTGCAAATTATTATTATTTATTTCCTATGCAGAGAGAGCAAAAACTACATCATTTCAAAGAAGAGATTACATCAATAACTAGTTGACAAATCAATCAAATAGTTTTGTGTTTTCTCAATCATAATCAGCCATGCGTTGTTGTATTAAAAAGCTATTAGTGCAATGTAACGAGCCAGAACTCAGGGAAAGTTTGATTTTATTACTTATGACTAGATTATTTAAATCATATTAAGCAAATAATTTATATTTGAAAACATTGTTAGTGCATTTTTAATATATTATTTTCATTATCAGTATTGTTTAATTAGTGCATTTTTGTCTTCGCTATTGTTGAGCATTTAAAGAATGGCCTCTAAAATTCTGAAAACTCATAATTATCTAGATGAAGTCAGTTGTTGGATGACTAGGCGATCATAATCACCCATCCCCAATGTACATGATACGAGAGGGAATATTCCCCATCATTGCATCCGAATCTAAAACAGATGGCTTGTTGAAAAGGGTCCCCAGATCCCCATCCAACAAGTGCCTGTAATGGGGTCTCAGGCACCAAACATATGTCTTCACCTTCGTTTGCCAGCGAAAAGCTCTTTTCTCTGTGCCCTTGGTTTCTCTTTTGTTCCTAATATGACTTTTTAAATTTAATAGAACCTTAATATGAATTGAAGCTGTGGTCTCTAAATGAGCCAGCTGATTTGTTACAGGTGATTTAGCAGATTAGATTATGAGGAGTGAGTGTTTTCCATTGGGTTTTTATCTCTTTAAGGTCGTCTATATTCTGTCTTGTTTCTTAATGCCTCAGAGACATGGTCAGCAGTGGCAGGCTGAAAGACTGGTGTTTTAAAGTGCTCGTGACTGCTAACTCTCTTACCATGGCGAATATTTTCCCCTCTGTAAAATCAGGTGGCATAGGAGACATTACTTGCCCTCCAGACATTTTTACATGTACTGCAAAAAGGCTTAAATCACCCATATTTTTCTACATAATGCACTTCTTGGAGCCATTTTGTGTTTTTACACTATTATTCTAAAATCGATGTACTTTTCCACGTCTCCCAGGTTGGTAAATGCAGAATCAGGTTTTGTTTATAACGCTTTGCCTTGGCAAGATGTTCTTATTCATTTTAAATGAACCCATTGCCTTACTGATTTTATCAATACACTTTGCATTCGCCTTAATGGACTATCTGTAATTAATTTTGTCACAGTTTACTGTAATCAGCGCTCGGTGCTGAGGGAACATCCTGCTCTGCTTGTATCTTTTATGCAGGTTTTTAATGGTGCAACATTTTACGATTTCAAAAATATTTACAGATAAATGATAAATCCGTCAGAGTTCCCATTGCCAAATACTCACTTAGCGTAAATGGAGGGTGCTGTTAAATAAAAATAACTGAGTGGAGAATTAAAGCGCTGAAAAGCTTTTGGTGAGTACAAGGTCATATTCCTCGGACGAATGAGGAAATCATAGGAGTACCCGTTAGCCACCGCTCCGCTGCATTTATCCTGTGCGAAAGGTTTTAGGAGATTTTTCAAGCAGATTGAGTTTTTGCTGACTGCAAGGGAAGCGCTGTGCACCAGTATTTAACCCAGCCAAAGCCCACAGATTAGGCCACAACAGTGTGTCAGGAGAATCTTCTTAGTGTACCACCTGATGGGTCACCCTGATATTCATCTCTAAAGCGCAGCACTTTGCCCAGCTTTGGGGGTTTCGGTCCAGGTTTAGCCCTCTACTTTGCTAAATCCCTGGATACCGTATGAGCATCATCTCACACTGATAGCTTCCTGGGCTTGGTATATCCTCCTAATGTTGTTTTCAGCATGATTTAAACTTGTGAATTGTGTATTTTTTTCCTCCAAGTTCACCACCTTGAATTTGGCTGATGGTTGAATTTTTCTTGTTAAACCATAAAATGTGGGTATCATTTCAACATGTTAAATCAGTTAATTATTACATTCTTAAAAATAAAGGTTCTTTATTGGCATCGAGGGTAATATAAAGAACCTTAAACATCCATGGAACCTTTCAAATGCAGAAAAGGCTATTTACTGTCAAAAAAGGTTCTTTAGATTTCTAAAATGTTCTACAAAATGGTTCTTTGGGAAACCAAAAATTGTTATTCTATACCATCACTGCAAAACACCCTTTTTTAACCATTAATTTGAAGAGTGTATATTGAAATTGCTAGTGTATTGAGGTAATTTTTTAAAGATTTTTAATTATCTCACTGTCTTTAAATGTCTCTCGTGGCGGATGATGCTGAAAAGCCAGCAAGACACAGCACAACCACCAAAGATATACCAATAAACCAAATACATACAAAAATTGCAAAACGGGTTGCAGTGGATGGTATAAATAATCTAGAACTATTCAACAGCATCTAAATAATTTGTAAAGTAAAGTAAAAAATTATTAGGCAAGGCAAGGCAAGTTTGTTTATATAGCACATTTTCTACACAGTGGTAATTCAAAGTGCTTTACATAAATAGAAGTGAAATAGACATTAATAATAATGAAAACAAGGAATTAAACAAATAAATATCTATATATATAGATATTCACAACAATAAAAACATCTTAAATGAATTTATTATTTTGTCATGCTGTCAGTTAACAATATAAAATGATTAAACATAGTGCAATCAGTTCAGGACGTAGCACAGTGCTCATTCAACAAATGCACGGCTAAACATATGAGTTTTGAGTCTGGATTTCAATGTGGCTAATGATTTAGCACATCTGATCTCTTCTGGAAGCTGATTCCAACTGCGGACGGCAAAAGCAGACTCCCCTTGTTTTGTGTGAACCCTTGGTATTTCGATCTTACTGATCTGTGTGGTCTGTTAGGTTTATGTTCTGTGAGCATATCTGCGATGTATATGAGTTTGACTGATTCAGTTTGATTACATTAGGTTACATGAACAAAAGCAGTAATGGTCAGGTCAGGTAGATATAGCTTGAAGAATCTGTGAATATCTTTGTACATTGTGTTCAATTAAATGGAAGTAAAATATCCCTTATATGAAAACTGACTTCATTCTATAATCATAATTAATAGGCTTATTCAGTCTTTCAACCTGATATGTCTTAAATAATCTTACTTTTGGGATTTTCTGAGCAAATATTGATATATGCTATTAATTTCAATTATTTTTAAACTAATTAATAAACATATCAAGTAATTAATTCCAGTCATGAAATACTGTGATTTACCTATAATCTCAAACATTCATTATTATGGCAAGACTGCAGTGTTTTGAGTGAGAGAACTGTAGATATTTTTTCTGGAGTGAGGCAAAAACATCAGTATTCATCTTTCTGTTCTTCACTCCCTCTTCAACACTGTCTTAGGTCATTGAAACCATAAGTGCAGTGGATAAAGATGAACCGCCCAGCGGGCATCGCTTCTTCTTCTCCCTCACCACAGAGACAGCTGGGAACATGAACTTCACCCTTCGAGACAATAAAGGTATGTGATTTCATTAAGACAGTTTAAAGTGAATCCTTGAAAGTCAGTTCTTATTCCTAATAAGACCAAAAAGACTTCATTTTATCTATTCGTATGAGTCATTTGTTCACTTTTCACATGATATCTTTCTCTCTGCAGACAATACCGCTTCTATTCTAACTAAGAGGGGTGGTTTTCAGAGGAGGGACCAGTCTATGTATCGACTGCCGGTGTTGATAGTGGACAGCGGGACCCCTGCTCTCAGCAGCACTAACACGCTGTCTATTAGAGTGTGTGACTGTGACCCTGATGGGACGCCCCAGTCATGTGGCACAGAGGCCTTCACACTGTCAGCTGGTCTCAGCACTGGAGCTCTCGTCGCCATCCTGGCCTGCATCATCACTTTACTCGGTAGGAAATACATTTAACCCTTTTGAAGCAATGGTTAAAGGGACGGTAGCCATTGATTTCCAAAGTATTTTTCACGCATACTACGGAAGTCAATGTCTACCATCAACTGTTTGGTTACTCACATTCTTCTTTTAATTTTCACGGAGATGACCTATCCCTTTAATAAGCCTGTTTAATGAAATTAACAAAATTTGACAAAGCGCTGCATTTCTTGGTTTGCATTCTTGGTCTGGAACAGATGTGAAAAATAGACAGTCCAACCTCAAAATCACACCATTGGTTGAACCAGTGTTGCTTTTTCCTGCTGTTCAAGACGAACAAATCAAAATGCAAATGTGTTTTATAAAACCGCATTTAGCATTTGTAATGTGAATTATTTTAGAGTAAAAACTAAATATTCAGCAAAAAAGGATGTAGAGTGGGACTTGATGAGTTCATCAGGGTTGAATTTGATTGAAGAAGAAAGAATGTTACTGGCTAAAATGTTAAATCATAATAGACATAATTAAAATACTTTTTCAAAATGCACTACTGTTCACATGTTTCGGGTCAGTAATTTGTTTAACTTTTGTTCAGCAAGTATGCATTACATTTATCCAAAATGACTGTAAAGACTAAAGACTTTTACATCCTTACAAAAGAAGATTTCTATTTTAAATAAAACCGATTTGAACAGATAATATGTTTCTTGAGCCTCATATCAGCATATTTCTATGATTTCTGAACGATCATATGATACTGAAAACTGGAGTAATGCTCCTGAAAATTCAGCTTTGCCATCACAGGAATAAGCTACATTTTGAAGTAACAGTTATTTTAATTTGTCATATACATTTCATCTTGAGATTAATGCAGCCTTAATGCAGATATTTATTTCAAAACAAACAAAAATAGACCCCAAACCTTTGAACAGTAGTGTATTTTGATTTATTTAGTGTACTTTTTATTCTTTAAAATAATGTGATAAATCATGCACAGCATGATCAGGCACATTTATTAATTAAACATATGGTTGATTTTGATTTAATGTTGTCTTTAAGACAAAGCTACTGTTCTTTCTGATTGCAGCTTGCAATCAAGCATATTTGTCCAATTTATATTATTGTTTTCCAAACCATTTTTAAAGAACTTTATTGCATTTCCACCTCCCCCGTACTGACATTTAGCACACAGTCAGGGCTGCCGTTACTTTAGAAGCGTTGGCACGACAGCTCCAACAGTTGGGATGCGGCGTGCGCCGAGAGGTCTGCTTGGCCACAATTGACTTGTTTACCCTCTCCAGGGAGGCTGCTGGTCTGTATGATTACTTATTATTTGGAGCCTTATTAGCTGATTGTTTGATGAGTGACCTCTACCCAACATGTACCATTCACTTGGTCTGATTGGTTGACTAGCGTGTCTTTGTGTTGATTTGCTGACCTGAAGACTGCACAGAGGGAGTGAATGCAGTCCTGATGGTTTGATTGATTTCTTGATTATACTATTGATAGGTTGTCTCTCTGGCTGTGCTGGCAGTGTTGAGATCTGTCTACGGACACAACCACAAGTCTATTTGCTGACAGATGTTGTCTCTTTCTTTGAAAAAGAGTGCTGTTATTGTGGCAAGACTGGCATTTGTGTGCACACACACACATCTTGAACCAAGCCTCAGTAATATCCATTGTTTGATTACTCTCATCTTTTTCCTGACTGCACAGATGACGAATAAGTAACAAAGGAAGCTCTTTCTGCTTCCTCGGTGCCATTACATCTAAGTATGAACTAGTTCATTTCTATCTCCATAGAGACGTTACAACTAAATGGTAGATCTGAAATAATACACCACAGTGAAGCCAAGTGCAATATGTTTCAATTTCACGTTCCTTAAGAACTCTCACACATGACCATATATAACATCACTTCAAAAAAAGTGTTTTATTTTCCAGTAAAAAAATAACAAAGAGGAGCAAAATTGCACTAGACTTGATTTCAGAGTTTATTTTTCTTACCCCACTGGCAAGTAGCTTTTTTTAGCATGTTTTTAGCATAAATATACTGAAGAAAAACAATTAATAAATGGGTTAAAATACATTTACACTGCAGTTTAAAACTTTGGCATCTGTAAGATTCTGAAAGACACTCACCAAGGCTGCATTTCTTTGTTCAAAAAATACAGTAAAACAGTAATGTTTTTAAAATATTAGTACAATTTAAAATAACCCTTTTCTATTTGAATATAATTCAAACTGTATTTATTCCTGTGATAGCAAAGCTGAATTTTCAGTCTTCAGCATCACATGATCCTTCAGAAATCTCTCATGATTTCTTGTTATTCTGCTTATTTATTAATTTATTTATTTATTGTGAACTATGATTTTAGTTTTTTTCTGGATTATTTTATGAATATAAAGTTCAAAAGTACACTGTTTATTTGACATAGAAATCTTTCCTAACATTTAAATGTCTTTACTGTCACTTTTGTGATCGATTGATGTGTCATAATAAAATAATTGAAAAATCTTGTTGACCCCAACATTTTGAACGGTCATTCAGGAGAAATTCTCTGAATATTAGAAAACATGTTAATATCTTGCACAGCTTTGCTTCTTAATTCGTACGTTTTGTCTTTTTGAAAGACATATTGGATGTTTTTACATGACAACACAAAACATACTCATTCAGAAGTGTTTTTAGAACTGATACTTGCGTTGTTGTCCTTCCTCAGGTTCAACAAGAGCCTGTGAGAAATGCCATCTAAACTAAAGAGCACAGCTTGTGGGCCACAGTAACATACTCCATCCGTGTTTTGATTGATCGTTGTCTTTCAGCGTTTATAATCTTAATGTGACCTCAACTAACAGCTGTAACTGATGTGAAATATTCATCCCTGTGGTTTGCCGTCTCATGTGAGTGTCGGGTTCTCCGTTGCTACCCCTACCACCCCCCTCTCCTCCCAAACTACATGAGTTGGATTAGACCACTGTGCTGCCTGATCTGAGCAATGCAGTTATTTTTGGCAAAGAGAGTCCGGCCCCAGGGGCTTGAGACTGCTCACTCATGGTTGAGGGGAGGAGGAGACGGAGGAGGATGGCTTCAGAGGAGGAGAGCTGCGGAGGGAAAAATAATCTTCTTTTTCTGCTTTTATCTTTTTTCGGAGTAATGAATCAACAAGCTTTTTGCCTGCTGTTGCTTTAGTTATCAAAGCAGCGCACAACTAAAACCATGCCAGGGAATGAATGATACCAAAGGACATGTCAGCTTTGAGTCTTTTGTCTTTTTTTTATCTAACAACATACAAACGACTTTCCCCATTAAAGGAATTGTTCGCCCAGAAATGAAAATACTGTCATTATTTACTCAGCTTCGTGCTATTTCACCCCGCATGACTGTTTTTCTTTCGTTGAACATTAAAGATGTTTAAAATAATGTTCATGCTGCATATACACTTTTAAATATAAAGGTTCTTAGTTGGCGTCAGTGGTTTCAAAGAACCTTTAATGTCCATTTAAATCTTTCCATTGCACAAAAGATTCTTTATAGCGAAAAAGGGTTCTTTAGAATATTTTAGAATCTTCAGAAGTTCTTTAGAATTAAAATGTTCTTCACACTAAGAAAAAAACCAAAACTGTTCACCGAAAGGTTTCTAGGGCACCCAAAATGGTTCTTCTGTGGCATCAATGGGAAAACCCCCTTTAGAACCTTTATTTATAATGAAAGTAGATGGTGACTAGAGGACATCAAAAACATCATAAAAGTAGTCCATGACTTATACATAATATATTCCAAGGCTTCTGACACATGATAGCTTTGTGTCATTGTCCATAGAAAATCCTACCTTGACAGCTGATCACCATTCACTTTCATTCACTTTCTTGTTCTGCTATAAATAATTATTCTAAAATCCCACAGAAAAAAAAGACACTCGTACACATTTAGAACAACATGGGTCCGAGTAAATGATGACAGATTTTCAGGCTAACGCTCTATTGCATGCTTGCCTAGTGTCGTTACAACATCTCACTTGTGCTGTCAAGCCCAAACATTGATAATGGTACATAACATATTTGATAGGAAGAAAACTAACTTAAAAAGGAGGGATCCAACCAAACTGCTGTGGTAAACACATTGCTATTTATCAGTGTTTGCATAAAGTAATCTAAAGGATTTTAGAAGTGCATATCACATGATGACAGCCGCTGCGTCGCTCTAGTTGTTCTGAGGGAAACCTTGTGCTCATTATTTCAGGCTTAGGTGGAGTAACACAGAGAGTTCAGGTAAGCCCGAGGCACTCTGATACATTCATGTCCACGGGTCACCCTCGCAATAGTGACATCACCTTTTCGATCTCTGCTCGACCGATTGCAGGGCATCATGTCTTCCAGGTGTGCATCCCCAATGGCCTCTGACAGTGCAAGTGGACGGAAGTCAGTAATACTTATGAGGACCCTCAAGGCAATGTAGTGTGCTCTTGCATCACCCAGTATAAATCATATTTTATTTTGCAGATAATGTCGCCACTGTGAAAACCCAGGGACAGACAGGTGTCATAAAGCACAAACACCTTGTGTTGGGCAGCGGCATAAATGTCAACAGCCATATAAATCCGCATATCGCCAGTATATCTTGGTTAGTCTTCACTGCCCTGGGCTATTGGCAGTAGTTGAGATATGTGAAGGGAACGCATGAGAGCGAGAGAAAGAGAGAGGGAGCAAAAGAGAAATTGAAGGGCAGTGCATAATCTAGTAGTCGCTGCCTCATTTTTAAGAGGTCGATGAGAACGATGCCCCCACAAAATATCCCACTTGTTGTTTAATTGATTCTGGATGACGGATTGTTTTCTCAATCCAATTACTGCAAATTGAGGATAATGTTAAATTGATCTGCTGCTCCCGATGAACATCCATCTTGTGTCAAAACTGCAGAGAGGGTAAATCAAGCCTTAAAGTGGGCGCAGTTTGTAACAGTTAAGACTTAAGACTGCATTATATCTTTATAAGTCCTTGTAATCACATAACAATGGCTTAAAAAAATCTAATCTTGCACTATCAGAAAAAAATAAAATAAATTCCCTTTAGGGATACAACAGCTCATCACGGGAGCAGTGCACTTAGGGATACTTTTTCGTAACTTATTTACACTAAAAGGTTCATAGTAGTACCCTGAGAGTACATATTACTACTCAAAGATATAAATATGCACCTTTTAGGGGTAAATAAGGTTTTTCGAATAAAACAAGGCTTTGTACAGAATTAGATTTCCGCAAAATTAAAGTTTTTGCTTTAAACTGAGTTGTTTTGAGTTTAAAAGAGAAATGTTTTCATGTTGAAAACATGCTTTGTTTTTGTCCTAGAAAATATTCACACAAGTGCATAAATATAGGATATGCATGTGTACATTATTAATGGATATTTCGCCCAAAAATGCCAGTTAAACAAACAATAATACTGACACGAATAATATATCAAAAAAGTTATAAAACATAAAACAAACATTTCTGTATCAAGTAGATTATATTATATTACCCAGTTATGAAAAGTGTATTCATTATTGCATATCATTTCATGTTTTATATTTTACGTTACACCCTATAAATCATATCCAAAGTAACCTGAGCTTTTTTTACTGAAACAATGATCACATTAAAGATTTCTACAAAAACGATTCCCAGATCTGGAAAAATCCCAGAAATGTCATACAAAATTTACTCTGATAGCCATGTCTCAAACTTTGGTCCAAACATTTTGTTCCATATTTTCAAGATTGATTTGCTATTGTCATATCATACAGAATTGTCTGTATATGGTACAGCATACACTCTTAAATATGAAACATTTAACATCCATGAAACTACTTCAGTTAAAATCAGACAAGCTTCAAAAAGAACAAAAAGCACCATAGAAGTATTTAAAGTGACTTGTTTTTCCAGACACTGCCTACACAATAGCTTTATGTAAGGAGAAGATACAAAATGTATTTTTTATTAACTGAAAATCTTTCATTAAAGCCATGGTCACACTTTTTCATTTTATGGCAAAGAGCAGTTTGGACATTCTGCATAAAATATCCTTTTGTATTCCACAGGAGAAAAAGAAACAAAGACATGACAGATTTGTCATTTTTCTATTTCTTTACCTTCAGTTGTATAGCGTTTTCTTTGTCTCCACCTCGTAAGACTTTTGCTCTTGAATTTAAAGTCAATAGTGGCTTTGCTTTTGTTTATATCATCCCCTGTGTGTGTGTGTGTGTGTGTGTGTGTGTGTGTGTGTGTGTGTGTGTTTATACTGTGATTATGACTGCACACGTGCAGCGCTACCTCGCCAGCCCACTCGCCCAGCTTGTCTGCCCCTGCAAAACGACACTAGGCCTGAGGATGAAGTATGAGACTTTGGCACCATATTTCACACTCGCTGTGGCAGGCCTGAAGGATGGATCATTAGACGTTTGCCTCCCTTTTCCCTCCACTCTATCTTTCTCTCTCTCACTTCAGCCTGCTCCCACTTACACCTCCTCTTTCTCTCTCCCTACTTTATCTGCATCTGCTCCCTTCCCTCCCCCTCGAGCTCGGTATTGGCAACCAAATACCCATATGTGCATATCTACATTGAGAGAGAGAGATATAGACTCCCGTGGGAGGACTGTGTAGTGGCTGTACTGTAAGATCCCTCGCATTCATGGGTCTGAGAGCCAACACGGAGGATTGGTTTTGCATTCCACACACCACAAAAAATTGATTTATTTCACTTTTTTTTTGCATGTGTCTTATGTTAGTTATTTCTTGCTATGTGTTTCCCTTTTCTTTTTTCTGTATTGACAGAATTTCTCAGTCTCTTTCACGCCATCTTTTTCTGTGCATTATTTGATCCCCGTTTTGAATCGCCGAGACACACGTCTTTTGTGCGACGGTGCAGCCTTGCCTCTCGTTGATAGTTTTGATGTGCTTGTATACGGGGTCTGTGCTTTCAGGGCAGGGTGATATTTTCTGACTGACATATAATCCGGTCTTATTTTACATGTACAGTAGGCATATGCCGCACTCATTAAAAGGATTTAATGCTGGCCTTTTCCAAATAAGCAGCTTGTGTATGAGCGGGAAGGAAGCAAGTGGCCGTTAAAGCCCTATATTTACAGCGCACATCCTGCTCTAAATATCGCTCTTCGTGCATCTATGTGTTCATCTCTGTCTGTTGCTTATGTTCACACATGACAGAGCTAAAAGTCAGAAGACAAACGTGCAAGCGTGCGTTTAATTCTCAGCTGTGCATGTGTTTTGTGTGCGGATAAGGATCTGTACAGTTAATAACCGTTGTAAACAAACATGCAGGATGAGATTAGATCAGACTGTAACTCCTTTAACACCTCTTGCTCCCAGGAGCACCTCCCATGATGAAACACCTCCTGCTCAGGATTTGTCAGCAGCGTTATTAAAATCACTACAACCCAATCTGATGAACTTATTGATAAAACTAATGTACCAGATCTGCCCTAATTGAACTGTAGAGATAATTCAGCTTATCTTTCATGTTGTAGCTTAAAGTGTCAGGCCTTGAGGCGCGGTCGTTCTATAGAGTGTAAAACAATGAGAAAGTAATATTTTGGTTTGGTGTCATAAATATTGTTGAGATACGGTCATGGTTGGGTGCTATCTGATTCTACACCTTTTATGTCTTTGCTTATCTTGAATGGTAGGGTAAATGGACTGCTTGAGGTGTGTGTGTGTGTGTGTGTGTGTGTGTGTGTGTGTGTGTGTGTGTGTGTGTGTGTGTGTGTGTGTGTGTGTGTGTGTGAGACTGTGTGTGTGTGTGTGTGAGTGTTAGTTAAAGCTCTGGTGCCTCTAAATCTTACCCGGTGCCTGATATTTCATGGAATAGTTGTTTACGGTGGCAAGGGTATGAATCTGTAATGAAGCAATTTATTAAACACTCTACTCCCATATAAAAGGATTTTTGTTCATATTGTTAGCAAATTGTTTAATCGTAATGGCTATTTGCACAAGGTGAAAAACAGCACTGTGCAGCTATTTGCACCCCAATAGTCTGGAGGAAACCAACAGAACTAGGAATAAATGCACTGTCAGGGAAGTGGCCTTGAATTCTTTTGTTTTTCTTTTCTGTGTGACACAAGTTCAAATCTGACTATATTCCACGTAATTCCACATACCAACGTATCTATCCAGTATCCTCTCTTACTGTATCTATCATTAAAAAATTATAGTTAAATAAATAGGCATGTAACACAATAAATTAAACATTTTGAAGCAAAATTAAAATAGTGTTTTTATTTTGTAAAATGCTATTCGAAAATACCAATCAAATAATCGTTGTTTTATTTACAACTTAAAAATATCAGACAGTTATAGTGTGTATATACATTTATATAATACTACTAATAAAATCTAACTATTTATACTATTAGTAATTGTACTATAGGCAATATGTGTGTTATAATATTGCATACGACTATGTTAATATAAAGCATAAAATATAATGGTAGACACACATACACACTATTTTACTATATATACTATTATAAAAGAGACTATATAGTAATATAAAGTGGAATATAGTATACAGTACTATACAGTAAATAGTAGGCTATGCATATGTAAGGTAATTCACATTGCCGTTCACATTTGGGGTCCGCTTTCTACTTTTTAAGTTAATTTAGCTGTTTTCAATTGTTATATATTATATAATAAAATATATTTATGACATAAAATATATTTATGTTCCTGTGTGGCTCAGTGGTAGAGCATTGCGTCAACTGCGCAAAAGGTTGTGGGTTCGATTCCCAGGGAACACACTTACTAATGAAAATGTATAACCTGAATGCAATTGTAAGTCGCTTTGGATAAAAGCGTCTGCTAAATGCGTAAATGTAAATGTAAATGACATAAACATATATGTATATGAATATATGTAAATTATTGCATATAATTAATTTTCAGCATAAATCATTGTTATATGCTGATTTAGTGTTCAAGAAACATTTCTTATTATTATCAGTTTTGGAAACTACTGCGCTGGTTAATATTCTTGTGGAAATCATGATATTTATTTCCAGGATACTTTGATGAATGGAAGGTTCGAAGGAACAGCATTTTTATTGGAAATACAAATCTTTTTCTTTTTCTTTTGTTATATTATAACCTAAATGTCTTTACTATCACTTTTGACGAATCCTTGCTTAATAAAATTATGAATTTCTTTACACAAAAAAACTATACAATAGTGAACAATTGAACGATTGTGTAATGCTTATGTTGTGTCACTGATGATAGCTCTGGTTTGCTTACCAACAGCATGTGATTCTTTTGTCTTTGCAGTGCTGGTGCTGCTGATTGTGACAATGAGGAGGAGGAAGAAGGAGCCTCTGATCTTGGATGAAGACCGAGACGTGCGGGAGAACATTGTGCGCTACGACGACGAAGGTGGAGGCGAGGAAGACACAGAGGCCTTCGACATGGTGGCGTTGCGAAACCTCAACATAGTGAGAGACAGCAAAGCCCGCCGAGACGTCACCCCGGAGGTGCCCACCCTTTATTGCTCCCGCCCTCCCCCTTATAAAATCACCCCAGACAACGGGATCTTCCGGGAGTTTATATGGGACCGCCTGAAGGACGCCGACATCGATCCTTCCGCACCTCCCTACGACTCCCTGCAGACATACGCTTTTGAGGGTAGTGGCTCGGTGGCCGAATCCCTCAGCTCCCTAGACTCCCTGAGCACAGACTCGGAGCAGAACTATGACTATCTGAGTGACTGGGGACCTCGCTTCAGGAAGCTAGCCGACCTGTACGGCCACGCCGACAGCAGCAATATATTCTCCTCCTAGCCGGGATTAAAATTCCTGCCAAGGTCTGCTCAATCAAGGGCATAATGGAAATGAACAATGATCAAGAGAATATCACTGACTCATTGATGCTTGACAGAAGAGGGGAGCAAAAAAAGGGGAACATTTATTGCGCAGGGGGAGTTATATCTGCAGAGAGCAGCGGTTTTGATAACCAATAGATGGTTGAGATTCGAGTCGGAAGCACTTCTATTTAAATTGCAGTTAGATGCCAACACTGGACTCGGGGTGTGGTTGCAAGCACCATGGAGTGATCTGCAGGCCCAAGAGAATAATGGACAGTGGACCAGAGGGCCATGTGAGCTGGTCCAGGAATACCAATTGTTTCGAAGAGACATTTGAAGTGTTCTCCCCATGGTTATAAATTAGAACAGTGCCATCCAGCTAGCCACTCAGCAGCGATGCTCGAAAGATCAATGTTTCTGTTCTATCAGATGTTTCTATGACTCATAGGTTCTTTGAAAAAAATCAATATGAATTCAGTAGCCGCTATCCTTTCCGAACGCATTGCCTAGCGAGGAACCGCAACTGTTGCTTTGTAAAATATCCTTTACGCATAGCTTCACGTCTGTTATCAGGCCTTAGTTCCACGCCAAAATTTGGGCCGAGGCGCATCGCTATCACAAACTCTGAAGTATCCTGCAGTTACGCCGACCAAAATACAAGTCAAACTCGTAGTGAATAGACTTTGATGTATCGAGCAGGACAGGCCGGAGTGGATTTAATCATTGAAAATGTATAGTACTTGCCTTTCAGTTGCGGCTGTCAACCTCAAGTTATTTTGAGATGTTATTTTGTAAGTTTGTAGAGAGAACCCTTATGACAGTGAGCGTTTGAAGGGGAGTCTTTTGTATTAAACCTATTCCTTTCTCAAAAACCTCAGTCTCAGTGGAGAAACTCAAAGTGGTGAAATGTTTTTGTAGTGCTCTATGCTGTCCCGTGTACAGTTTTTTTTCTGCAGTGATTCTTGCTGAATATCTTGTGAGAGCTGTTTGCTTTAAAGCAGGCCTGTTGTCGATATGAGTGGCAAACTGTAAGGGAAAAAAGAATGTAAAGACATTATCCTAAATAATATCTGGAGAAGTGTGAAATGGTGTATAACATACGGACAACACAGACCTTACTACTACAGTATATTCAATGTTTAGCTGTTGTCCGACAGGTTATTATCATGATTTCGAATTGTATCGATATGAAGTGACAGTAATACATGCTCAGTCCTAAAGCTGGGAAGACATTTTGTACAGATTTTTGTAATAAAGCACACAAATTGCAGCACATGGTGTGGCCATTTCCATTCATTTATTCATTCGGACAGCCAGACGGTGGTGCATATTTTGATGTGGAGATCTCACTGCTAAATGGCTGCTTTTGTTTGTGGAACAGGGTGGTGTGCACACAGACATGATGTGTAATCAAGGCTAGACGAGGGAGCCAACAGAGCCTTGAGTTTGATGAATGACACAAGGCTTGTCAGAGCATTTAAAAGGCCTCGGCTAAATTAGCCTCAGAGAGAGGAGATTGATGATTCAGTTAGTGAACGCAAGCATACATCCAGAAATACGATCGCGAGTCTAAAAGCGGGAAGACTGGCTGTGTGACAACACGGTCAGACATGAAGCTTAGCCTATAAATTGTCTCGCCCCAGCTAGTTATTAGATACCTCCAATGAGCGCATTCAAACTGAGCCTAGTCTCGCTGTTGGACTCGAACACAGCTTGATGTGTTAAGATGGCTGTTTTTCCACGAATGTCTGTTGCAGCCTGGCCTCCGCGATCGCAGTGTGAGATAGCTGTGATATTGTCTGAGTCATGAAACATGTTCCATTTTGATTTCCTCCCCAACAAATTCTGCCGTTCGGATAGATGCTGTAAACTGTTTTTCAGATGGCATAAGCATTTGGAGATTGAATCTCAGTGTCCAAACAATACATACTTTCAATTTGTCACTTTTTTCACACGCTGAGTATCAACTGTTGTTGTGCTTGTCAAAGCTGGAGATATAAATTCAGTTTGAATTCAATAGGATATATTGTCTGATGTCCAGTCCTTTATGCCGTCGATAATGGATTTGGCTTTCAACGCAAGCGATAACTTGTCATTTTGTTTGGTTATCTGACTGAGGGTAATAAAGACTGAGAACACTGTCTGTGATCATTAGAAGGAAGCTGCTATCAGAAAGCAAATGTAATTATTTGTTAACTGGATCGCTAAATGAAAACTAAAAGGGCAATTTAAATCTCGTTTGACTTGGCACTAAGTAATAATAAATACAGTTTTAATTAAGCAAGTCACTGCAGCGAGCAGATAATGCAAACAAAGGAGGATAGGGTCACCCCATCATTTTTCTCTTTACAGACATGAGACTCTATTACACATATATCAAAGGGACTGAAAATCAATGTTGCCTTTTTCTTTTCATGAGTTTGATTCTGTTTACTTTTCAGAACTGGACGCTGTTTGATTCAGGATTACGGTCCTTATTTGGAAATGACCTCATAAAGCACATGAGAGGAATGCTGAGCTTGTTACAAGTGGCTGACGAACCCAATGGAGCTTAATAAAACATACTGAAAAGCAAAATCATTCATTCATTCACTGTTTCGAGATCTCAAGCAGACATTCATAATTTATTCAGAATAATTAAAAGAACAGCTCTGAATAGAAAGCCTGCTCATCCTGTCCTCTGTTTCTTTTTTATTTACTTCACATTGAGTTATGTCTTTTCTTAATGGCTTCATATATTCTTTTCATTAAGTAATGTGAACTCAGTGGCAGGCTGAGAGTGAATGTCTGGATGTCTAAGTGGTCTGTCCTGTCGGAACAGAGGAGAAGGCTTATCTTTATTGTGGCAGACAATCAATGACCTGATATTCAACAGCTTCTTCTCAAAGACGGTGTAGGAGGGACATGCTCATGTTTGTAAAAGAAACCTCTTCAATTTGTATGTATAATGTTTGATAACTAAATGATATTGTTCGATGAGAGTACAGCGCAAGGTCATTTCAGCTGCTCAGTTGCTTAGTGAATTAAAAGTGTGATAATGATAACTTCATTCCTGTTGCTGATTACATGGAATTAATATGACTTATAAAATAAGTCTAACACCATAGAAGTAGTCCTTACTTTAGTTGATTAGCATGATTTAACAAGTAGTTTTGAAATGGCACTTATACCATTAAATGTCTTGACGAGCACAGTGATGTTTTTTATATGAAACAGGAAGTTTTAGTGAGGGACATTGCCAGACATGGAAGCATTTTTCCCATAGTGATTTTAAAAAGGTGTTTAAGAGTCATAAGAAATTAACTAAAAACAGCTGGAAGGTTAATAACAACATTGCAAACTTTCGTTTGAAGGAAAAAAAAGTATTTGAAATTGAGAGACAAGTCTGTCCTTAATGGTGATTTTAACGAGGGAAGGAGATACTACAACCCCATAAAGCGCTGTAAATGACAAAATCAAATTAAAAACAATGGAGGAATAAAATTGTTGAACATGCTGATTGTATATAGAAACAATATATTTTATGTTTATTGTAAAATAAGCATGTATTTTGAGAGTGTAGGGAAATGTAATCATGTGCGGTGCTTGTGGGTGCTAAAGTATTCTTATAGTGTGATTTCTTTTTTTTGCAGTTGTCTGATTAATGGAGATTTCTTGGGTAATGTAGTATTTCACCAGGAATTTCTCTGTTGAATATGACTATTTAAAAAATAAGTTGAAATAATTTGGACTGATGGCTTCCACATAAGAATATACCAACAATTAAGCATCTTGTAGATCACAGTAGGTCTGTTTTTAATTATTTAAGTTAACTTTCAAAATCAATTCTCCTATTGATAAAATTAATGGGATTTTTACTTCTAGACCCTGACTGCTGCACTCTTCGGCTGCAGCCGTGGACTAATGGATAGAGCGTTGTACTTGTAACCCGAGGTTGTGGGTTTGAATCTCAGCTCCGGCATGAATTGTCCACGACTGAGGTGATCCCTTGAGCAAGGCACCAAACCCCCAACTGCTCCCCAGGCGCTGCAGCATTAGCTGCCCACTGCTCCAAGTGTGTGTGCACTTGGATGGGTTAAATGCAGAGAACACATTTCACTGCTTTTATACTCTGTGTAATTGTGTAAAAAATTCTTCTTCTTCTTCTATGGGCTTTAGCTATGTCAGCCGTGAACCATACGGTCCGCATACTGTCAGAATATGTGGCCTACAGCATTTTTGGGGAAGAAAGTCATGTATAGGTATCAGAGACTAAATCGACAATCCATAATCTTTAAAACATGCTTTGGGCTGTGCAACTGGTGCGGTCGCACCGGGTCCTGTGCTTTGAAAGGACCCTGTTGTGAGAGGACCAAAGGCCCCCCAAAATTTGTCATCATTTATGCAAACTCACATCACTCGTTTTGATTTCTTGAGGAAATTTTAAAAGGTGCCTGTACTCAGTTGAACTTGGAGCTGAAAGAGCACAGCTAGCAGCACGTCATCTTCACGCAGCACTTGCGAGGTGTTTGCGGCTGTGAGTCAAACCACCTCAGCTTCCAACTCACTGCCCTCACAGATTTTAAATCAGTTTGACAGACACAAATGTCAGAGACAGAGCTCAGCAATATTGATTGGAAATGTCTGTTCTTGTTTGACTAAAATATGACAGCTTTGGGCTTTCCATGAAAAATTGCAGTCCATTTAGAAAATTAACAACATTAATAAAGTCTCCCTAACACAACAGAATATCCGATTCTAGCTTATACGGTTCCCATGAAACACTTATAAACCTCACGCTTTGGATTTACAGCTTTCATTACAGTAACGAGATGTTAGTGTGTGTGTTAATATATTGCCTCCTTCTCTTCAGCGGTGCTCGTTGTATGTCCACAATGGCACGAGCGCTGCCAACGACACTCACTTCGCCATCGATTTCCTCTCTAAATTAAATATACGATTTTATGCATTTAACAAGATTGCTCCAAGAAAAATCCAATTACCTCTTCAAGCCAGTGGAAAACTCATTAAAACAGCCAGGATAATTATGCAAGCAATGGCTGTTTTAAACCAAGCAAAAGGCAAACGAAGACTTTGCAAATGATATGAAAACACCCGGGATTCAGGATGAGATTGAATACCACATAATATTGTTTTTAAAACAAGATTGTAATAACAAAATAATAAGAGAGATATGCAAAAGCAAAGCCTTTAAGGGCTCTTCTAATGGGGTTCTGATCGATAATTTTAAAGAGCATGTCTTAGATCTGTATTCACAATCAGGCACATCCAGCGCTGGCCAAATGCAAAGCTGTCTGGTGCAGACTGCTGTTTTCAAGTCATCTATTGACATTCGCGGGGGCTTGTCCTCTAAAGCTGAGGCCTGGGTTCAGTGTTGACTCTGTGGCTTGTGTATGTTTAATGTAGTATGCTGTAGTCCCATACACATATCTTCACATTGCTGAGTATTCCTTTTATTTGCTTTGAACTGGCATTGGGATGACTGTGATGCTCTGCTTTGAAGTGTTGATTCTGTCAAAACAGTCAAATATACACATACATAAAAACCTCTCCTTTGTGTTGCTCTTTCTCTCGCTCGCTTACTGTCTATATATGGTGCTTTGTCTTCAGTATATACAGTATAAATGACAAAATTGTTTATTGTGAAAAAAACTACTTCGAAGGAACTTTGCTGTTTAATATTTGATAGTAAAGCACATTTAAAAAATACTTTTGCAACAGTTGACAGCTGTTGAGTTCAAGTGCTATTTCAGCCATTCTTATGGCCAGATCTGCTTGTTCAAATTGGTTGGATGAGGCTTGTGTTCTGCAGTTTTCAAGTAGCGTGACAGATTCTCAATTGGAGTGAGATCAAGGCTTTGACTGGCCCATTTCAACATTAAATGTTTTTGTTCTTTAGCCACTCCAATGTTAATTTTGTCTTTTTTTTTTGCTCTCATGAATGCTCTCATGAATTTTAGCAGGTTGAAATACATATCTGTATTTTTTCTGAATTTTCACCATCTATTGTTCTCTTTAGTTTAACAAGATGCCCAGTCCTGCTGATAAAAATCAGTCTCACAGCATGATGCACTGCCACCAGCACCCTTCTCTGAAGGTATGGTGCATTTTGGAGGTGTGGGCAGTGTTATATTAGCACCACATGCATGGCTTTGAATTTTGGCTGGAAAGCTCTATCTTGGTGTGATCTAACCATGAAATCATTTTACACTTTGCAATGGAGTCTCTATTATGCTTTTTGACAATCGTCAGATGTGCCTGTAATGGTGCCTTTTGTGCCACTTTCTATATACGGGTCAGCGTTCTACAGAATTCATTTTGTGATTGACTGGTGCACCTTGACTCCATTCAGAGTTGCTAAATGCTATAGATCATTCACAGTGGTTGGCCTTTTCATGTTTTCTAACATAACACAATATATATTGCATTTTGATATCCAATAGTGTTTTATATATTCATGTATATTCAATTTTTTTTATTCATTCTAAAGCTGAGACAATATGCTGTTATTGAAAGAATTATTTGTTTTCCAATGTGCAGCTGGCAATCTTACTGCATACGCGACTTTTTGATGAATAAATAAGATATCGTACATCTCTGGAAATGTTTTAAAGTTATTGACTGTTTTTATTTATTTATTTTTTACATTAAATATATTTGATAATGTGAATCTAACCAAAACAGTCCCAGAGCTGCTCTCAGTGCCTGTTATTAAGGCTAAAGCTACATTTGCACATCTCCCAAGAACACAGAACACAGAGATGGGAGAACTTCAAATTCTTGCATTTGCTTTAAAAATAGCAGATCATTAACACACATTTTAATTTCACAGGTTTACTTGAGGAAAAAAGGAACAGCTAAAGGTTTTTGCCTTGTGGTTGCCTTCTATTTAATTTTATTTTTTCTACTCAGTCAATTGTTATGATCAAAATAGGGTGCTTGAACAGCGACGGGAAAAAAGCTAGCCAATCAAGAGCAGGGGGACGTAACTTGGGGGAGGGCATCTTCCCTCAGGGAAACCGAGACCAATCAGACACACATAGAGCTATCAGAAAATCAATCTGCAGATTAGGACAGACAGGCCTAAGCCTGCACAACTTTAGGATAAGACAGACCCTATATGCCTTTCTTAAGTGTCCGCAAATCAACTGTAAATTGCCACTCAGAAAATGAGTTCTCTGCACTGCCAGAGCAAGACTAGTTTTCGAACCTTGTAAACTCTTTCAATTATCTTTGGAGATAGGTCGCCAAGCTGTGTGTCACAGTTGCAGAGTTTTGTGTTGGCTGGCAGAAAACTTCTATGAGGGGCAGCAGGCGGGAATGTCATATCTAGATCATGGCTCATCTGATGAGAGCTGTAAGAGGCTCTCAGTTAGAGTTGAGTCTTAAGTGCTCTATCTGCTTTGATACTCTGTCATCATTCTTCAGCCAGATCTCTTCGCTTTCCTTCTGTTAAATGCTGCCACTTCATATCAAAAGCATGTCATTATACGATACATCTTCTTGCATCTTCAAAAGAGATGTTAAAAAAGTGAAGTGCCATACCACAAAATGAACCATTCCTTTGTGAAGAATATTGTCGGCAAGCCACAAGAGAATGTGAACATTGTCATACCACTTCACATCCTATGCAGACTCTGAGCTCCTACTGATTCTGTTTCCTGGAATTAAAACACAGCCTGCAAGCACAACATCTACTTTGTTTAAAACCAATCAGCTGGGGAAGAGACTTCTTCCTGCGATCTACTGCAAATCTTTGGGGCACATGTGATTGTTGAGTTGATGCTCCGCCCACAAGCAATGATGTCATATAGGAATGCTTCAACTTAGAAGTGATCAATCAAGGCAAGGCAAGGCAAGGATAGTTTATTTATATTGGGGCAATCAGGTCTAATGTAACCGGAGTAAAAGTTTGCTGATGGAGACAGTGATGCTATTTAATGCAATAGTATTTTTAAAATAGTTTTTAAGTTCAAAAGTTTGTGCTTAATACAATTTTACATTAAAATATTTTCAAGAAGTTCCTTATACACTCACCAAGACTGCATTTATTTGCCATATTGTGAAAATGTTAATGTTAAATGCAAAGCAGCCACTATCTCAGACTTCTGTGTCACATGATCCTATGGAAATCATTCTATCCTGATTTGGTGAAACATTTCTTATTATCATTGTTGAAAACCGTTGTGCTGCTTTTTGGTGTTATGTGCCAATAATTTGATTGAATTTGCTCATATGGACCACAAAACAAGTCACAAGGGTCCTTTTTTTGAAACTGACATCTATACATCATCTGAAAGCTGAATAAATAAGTTTTCTATTGATGTATGGGTTGTTGGGATAGGGCGATATTTGGTCGAGATAAAACAATTTGAAAATCTGGAATCTAAGTGTGCAAAAAAATCTAAATATTGAGAAAATAGTCTTTAAAGTTGTTCAAATGAAGTTCTTAGCAACGCATATTACTAATAAAGAATTAGGTTTTAATATATTTATGGTAGGAAAATGTACAAAATATCTTCATGGAATATGATCTTTACTTAATATCCTAATGATGTCAGGGTTCTGTCACTTTGGTCTAGTGTCATTCATGGTTTTGTTACAGAGCACTGACACTCCGTCATGTCCTGTTTTCATGTGAGTGCGCGGCTTCGAGTGCACTCTCTCTCGTCTGCGTGCCTTGTTTTGTGTTTGAAAGCGTGGCGTTCTGATCCCAGCTCTCATGTCTTGAGTTTCGGTTTCGAGTTGGGGTTCGGGTTCGGGCACTAGCACTCCATGTTCTGTCTCGTTGTGTGAGCTCGGCCGCGTGCTCTCCTGTCCACGTGTGTTGTGTTTTGTGTTGCACGCAGTTCGTGTTTTTATTGGCGTTACAAATATAACCCAGCGACTTAAGACTAGTTTTGTGTTAAGACTATTTCGCGTTATTTTTGTAGCAATAGCTATCAGTACATTGTATGGGTCAATATTATGATTGTTTATTCTTTTATGCCAAAAATAATTATGATATTAAGTAAAGATAATGTTCCATGAAGATCTTTTTAAATTTTACTACCATAAATTACATATAGGGTGATTTCTTACACTTTAGAAACTGTGCGCTAATATGTAGTACCATCATCAAATGGTAATGACCCAGGGGGCGTTCTGTTGAATTCTGCATCTTCATCCACAGGGACAGCATCTCAAGGGCACAAGATATTTGGTAAACTGTGCTTGTAGCCAGGTGTTTGAATGCTGTACCGGAGGCTGGAACATTTCATGTAAATGAAGTTTGGAAAGAGATTGACCTGCATCCTTGATCACTGCGGCATCATTCATTCTGATTAGGGCACAGATCCACACTCATCTAGGCTGGTCTGATGGATTAGCCGGCCAGACTGAAGCCTCCTACAAGAATTCAAAAACCCTTAGAGTTTAATCACCCTCAAATCTGGTGGATGACAATATTTAAGAATGGGCAGGCAGCAGCGGACTGGATGCATGACAACGTGATGCAACTATTTCTTATTTTTGTTGTATAAAAATCATAAGTGAGAAACAGAAGCCTCTCAACTATGTCATGTATGTCTCCTTCTAAATCGTACCTTTCTATCTACAATGCGAATGACATTGTAGAGAAAAAGACCCTCCGCAAAGTCACTTTGATTGGATCGCTACAGAAAAAAAAAGGCGAACAGCCCTTCATTAGCCCTCGATGAGAATGAATATTGACTTTAATATACACTGTCAGTTTTTTTCAGCTCTTCTTATTGCCTGTCATACTCAAGGGCTTTCTCACGGGTAATACTGAGTAGCACCAATCACTACCCTATTGTCTGCAAATGGGCTTCTGCTGTCGAACGACTACAGCTCTGTTTATCATCCCAGAGCGATTATATTCTCCTAACCCACCATACAGGATTATCACGGACATAGAATAGCCATAATCAGGTTAATCTGCGCATGGGGAGCCAGTCTTAAGACGTGCGTGACTGTGCAGGGTGAAATACGGCATCGGTAACATGCTCAGGCACAAGCAACATAAGTTCTGCCACATTAGTTGTCCTCTGTATGGAGCGCTGCACCACATCAGTGTACTCGATGAGCCATCGTCACCACAATCAACATTCATATGGAACATTGTTGCCGTTAGATGTAGGACAAGGTACTCTTGCTGACATAGTGAATGAATTCCATATCAGTTCCAGTGGTATGAACAAAAAGTGAAGAGACAGGGTGGCACTTTATTTTACAGTACGTGTACTTCCCTGGTACATACATGGTACAAACTCACACTCAAAAAGCAGTAACATGAAAAGAAAAGAAAAATATCAATAACAGTATTAGTCATAAAAAATAAGATTACAGTAATAAAAATAAAATAAACATTCCCCGGCCCGCAAGACTTTAATGAACATAAACAAATAGCAAAAATAAATAATTTAATTAATTGTATATATTTATTTATCTTGCACTGTAATTGCTGTTTTGCTATTGATATCTAACTATATGCTGTGTACAGTACTGTCTTCTCAACTTGAGAGAAGTTGTGTCCATAAAATTTGTTTCTGGTCAGAATAATCTGTGGTAGAGGTAATACAAAATATTGGGTGACTACATATCAGACAAAAACTTGTATTACATAATAGAGTGAGAAATCTGATCAAATAAACTGAATTTCAACATGAATCAAGCAGGATTTTCCTCTGTCAGGCACACCAGTCTGAGAGATGGAACACAAAAAAGGCGATTAGATCAATGAATACAATTGCTCATAGGGTTGGAGTGACTGAGTTGGGTCAGCTTACAGTTTCTGCTTAAAACCTTCTGAAGATCCAGATATGTTACATAATAAACTTCAATGTATCCCTCATAGAACTTGTGGGCTTGTGAGAGGAGAGCATCAGCTAAAGCTGAGCAGCTAAACATAAAAAGTAAACCTTGGACGTGAATTCCACTGTACTCTGTGGATTTTCCTTGGGCAGAGTCCAAAATCACACTGAGGTTGCATCTTTCCTTTTATCAAATGGATCCAAAGCAAGCTGACAGAAGGAATTTTAGGGGCAGAGCTTTGCTTAAACCGGCAGGCTGAAAGATTCATGCTCTAAAGGTGTAGGCAGGGAATTATAGTTTTTTAACCCGTATAGTCACACCTGACACAGTGAGTTGAGTCATGATATTGGTCATTTTGTACGTCAGTAAATATATAGCGTCTTAAACCATCAGAACACACGACTCTTGGCATTTGAATCTCTTTAGTGGCCAGGCTGATACGCAGCCCGAAAGCTCTCTGGAGAAAAGTCTGCTACAATCTCAGAGCCATCATCCTCTGTTCCTGTGGCTTCACACATCTCACACCTAACCGGCTCTCACAAGCTGATCCCATCACCCTCACCTTGTGCAGGTGTGAATGGAAGCATTCGGATCGTGTTCGGGCTCTGCTGGACTTGAGAAAAACAGCTGGATTAATATTTATACATTGGCCAGTCACTGTACGGTGTGATATTGTATCCCTTCTGCAATCCTCTTGTATCACACAAAGCCATGGTAGAATTTCATATTTTTTTGAAGCTTGAGGTTATATTCAACAGCGGGAAGTTACTCACATTTTGCCAGGTGGGTCTCAGAGTGAAGCAGTACTTCACTTTTTACATAGATATGCACACTGACATTTTGTGCTCCAATTAGAGCAGTCTAAATATATTACCTATATGGGAAGCTGATATCAGTTCTTAAATTGTGTTGCTCTCACCAAGAAAGCTTCAATATACATGAGTTATAGAGACTAAAGACTTGTCAGGGTAGTTTATTACGATACTTTTTAAAGCTGCTTCACATTAAAATAATATTATGGGTGCTTTACAAGTTAAGATCAATTAACCGTATATGTGGAGTCATGTTGAATACCAAATAAACAACAACATATAGTTGTAATAACGGGATAGAACGTTACACAGAAAATGTTGTGTTTACTGATTTTACGTTTTCACTGACTACAGGTTTTAAGTTTGCTGATTGACATTTACTTCCGTTGTAAGTGCCTCACTGTAACCCAGCTTTTTCTTTTTTACCGATATAGAGCAATTAGTCATAATTTAAAGTGAACCCACAATGTCACAGAGTCTGAAATGGTCTAAATTGTAAAGATATTTTAATACAATAGAAAATGTGAGAAAAAATTACTTTGAAGCCATGCATATTTAAACAACAGTTGTAAGATTTTCCCCCCACCATTGTAGTGCTTTTTTCAAACCAGCTTTTAACAGATTGTCAAACTCCAAAGCCTCACATTATTCAGTGCAATCTCTCGGTCACATGCATAGCAGCTACAGTGCAAGTGCATACAGTACATCATCTCTCATTAGCTGCTTCTCTCTGTGTCTGACTTGTTTACCTGCTCGTCTCTGCCTCCTGGCAGTTGAGTCACATCCTGTGGTGTTCCAGGCTTGCCGTTGGGTGCCAGCAAACATGCAGATGATCTGTGCAGAGTATCCTGTCCCAATTGAGATTGACAGGCTGGGGTTGCAGTGGACCATGCCAGCCGCTCTACCCCGGTAGGCATTCATGCAGGTACATCTATCTCTGTGGCAGGCGGTGAGGGGGTTGGGGTGCCTAAGGCTGGATCTCTGCATCCTGGGGCGCACCACACATTTGGCTCTAAGTGGGCTGAGGTAAATATGGTTAAACACTGAGACTCTATGGGGTGAGGGAAAGGTTCGTTTTACAGCCGCATCAGGGAAAATGGGTTTGATATTGTTACATTATTAAAACTGGAGTTTTGTAATGCATTTTGTTTTGAAGTTTGTTAATCAGTGTTTCTTTGTGCAATGCGTCTTTGATCAAATATTCCAATAGTTGTCTGATACAAGCTAAAAACTGTGCATAAAGTAAACAGTGTTTATGTCACTACCTACCCCACTACCAGAAGTTGTTACACTAGCAGAAATCATGCATTTAAAAAAAAATTATATTAATTTACTGTGATAATTACTGTTTAAAATAACAACTTTATAACAGTGTTGTTATTGTTAACTAAAACCATTAGTCAATATATTTGTCAATATAATTGTAAAACTGTTTAAAAAATATTTATAACTTAAAAAATTAAATGACCAAATACTACAATACTACAGCAATTACTATACAAAATAAAAATGACTAAAACTAAAACTGAAATAATAACAAAAGCTAAATAAAAATAAAAACTATATAACATTTTTGTCCAAACATAACATTCTGTATATTTAGAAATACAAAAAAACTGTAATTTTTGTGAGACTAGTAGAAGTACTGTTGGGAAATAGTATTAGATTTAAGTTTACATGTAGAGGAAAAGTGTATGTGCATATTAAAAATCGAATTACATAAAGGTATCAAATATGCCAAGATAACTTGTCTGAATTTAACATTCATTAACAAGATCAAGTCACATGTTTTTGTCCTGTATATATTTGATAGATTTTTATATACTTTTTACTGCCACTTCAGAAGGGTGTTGATCATACAATGCATTTCTAATTAATTAAACTCTCCAAACTCTTCAGACTGCCAGATTGGCCATCAACAGTCGCCACTACTGGAAAACAAGTAGGACAAAAAATGAGTTTATTAAGTTTAAGCTAATCATGTAATACACCATTGTTGGGGTATTTCTATTTAAGGCCGTTTATTGAAGGCAAACCTCTTGCAGAGGAGGTCTTGCATCACTTTTAGGACAGCGAGGGGTGTGGGGAGTGTCAGCACTAACTATAGCAGAGAAGCATCAAAGTGAACTGTCAATATGCCACCCGGAAAGCATCATGGGAGCTGAAGAGGAGAAATGCTAAAGGAAAAGGAGTGAAAGGAGGTAAAAGGAGTGTGTGTTTACAGCAGCTTTGAGGTGAAATCAAAGTATATAGTGTTGTTTACACACACACACACACACACAAATCTCTTAAAAAAGCAAATGCCTTTGGTGTCTCTCTTGAACACCATCACTGGTTGACTGAGAGCGGGGAGATTCTTTGACCCGGTCAAAACATCAAGAAGCCTGTTTATACTGATTTGAGTCACTGCCATTAAATTATACATATTGTATTTGCATTGGTCTGTGCTGAAGTCTCTGCCTGTGACATCTAAAGGATTTTTGAGCTCTGTGAATAGGAAATGATTGACAGGCAACACTGACTGCATGCCATCAGCATATGCTTATTCTGACTGATATGGAGCAGTGTTTGCATTAGCTGAGTTGTAGCTATCCTACATTGCCATCATAACTTTTATATTTTTTGGAATGCCGTCTTGGAGATCCGCCATGATTTTGTAGAGATTGCTGGGTTAAAGCAAAAGTTGACAACTACTTGAATAAAGGAACACACATTTGAAGTGTTTCATTTTGTGGACTGATTAATTAAAACTTGACAACTTTCAGTGGCAACTGTTATTGTTTCGAAATTAATAACCTTTACAAGAACTCTGAAGATAAATAGCACATTTGAGTGGCAGTATTCATCTTAAATTAATAACCAAGTGCTGGCATCATCTTAACGTCTTTAAAATCCAAATATTTGCTATCCCTTCAAAGGCTGACTTCTCTTTGCAGTTGATATTCACATGTTCCCCTTAAGCGCTACAGCAGCGTATGGTTGCTAAAAGATGAGTGACATCTCTAGTTGATACTGGAGCTTGATCACAAAGAAAGGACCTTCAAGGTTAGAAGAGAAAACAGAAGCAAAGCATGCTGCACAATAGTGAAGATGCATGGCCTTAAACAACTAGTATGAAGGAAGAATTCACAATAACCGCTCCATTCCTATGAGGCAGATGAGTGACTTGTTCAAGGACAAGATGCTGAAATACTTGCAGCGCAATAAAGAGGAACTCTGGGGGGTTCATGTGTCTTATCTAACATTTAATTCTGTTTATTTTATCTCACTAAATTAATGTTACATTAATATTACTCAGGCCATTCTAATGTTCCAATGGCATTATTTTAGGTGTGGCATATTGCTTTTATTATTTACCATTTAAACAAAATGCCAGTTCAGGTGTATTTTTTCCACTATGATGAATCAGGGTCAGGAGCAATGTAGCTCATGTGCCTTTTGGTGTCCTGTACATACATAACTAATTTGCCATGAAAACTTAACATAAAAATTAGAGGTGCACCAATTGCAATATTCTTCCAATTTCCGATTTTGGAAGTATGACCGGCCGATATCGATTTTTGCAGATTCCGATTTTCTTTCTAAGAACTATAATTGACAGCATATACAAATACAAATATATGCAAATTTCAACAAAAATATTTTTACATAATAAAATGTATTATTAAACATTATAATTCCCCCAATCTGTACTAATTTACATATTTTCTCTCACAACTCTAAAATAAAGTGCTCTATTACTGGAAAGAGGAAGAAATAGTTAACTTAATAGAGTTGCTTTATGTAACAAAACAGACGTCATTTCCCACTGTTTACAAATGGTCATTTATTTCTCCCAACCTTATTAAATGTGTCATCTTTCACGTCAAATTCTTACTTTGTTTCAATTAAGTTAGCATAATAAGAAACTGTAGAGTTGTTACCACTCAAATGAAGTTAGTATTAACAAACTCTATCTTTCCACTGCTGAGGAAGTGGTATTAGATGCATTTACACAGACAGTTTGATGAAGCTGAGGTGCCATAAATGCATTTACACTGAAACATTTCAAATGCATGAATAATTGTATAAGATTAATGTTTTACATATTTTTTTTAAACATACAAATAAATGTTGAAAAAATGCAATTTATGCAATAAATATGACTAAACCACCAGTAGGCGGCAGCAAATGTCTGTTTTAATGAGCGAGTCATTTATTAATTAATTTAACCGATTCATTCAAATGGCTGATTCATTCAGAAACGAGTCAATTGCCTGTCGTTATAAATGGGCCACTGAATCACTGACTCACTCGATTAATTATGAAACGTGGATTCATTCAGTAACCAAACAATGCTGTGTGATGCTCGGAGACACACAATAGTTCTGCTGTGGCTTTGATCACAACTAGTCAGTATTTTGTCTAAAATCTAAGTCACTTAATTTTAACTTCTTGTTTATTGAAACACTATTGTATAAAATCAGTGGGGGGGGGGGGGGGGGTATGGGGCGTCAATGTGACTGAAGATGCAATTATATATATTTGTATTATTATATATATATATTTTTTTATATATATTATAAAGTTGAATAAATGTTTCATTGTCATTGTATTTTGTTATGATTTGTGTACCCTGTCATCTTGATATTTTACAATAATATTTTAAATAATAATTCAATCATATATAATTCAGTGTGTTCAATAACTAGCTGTAGGGGCAATAACATGCAAATAAAAAAAATGCATGCAAATATCGCTGTTTTCTCCAAATAAGAAAAATACATGTTTGAGTTGTATGAGTTTCTTTAAAAGACATGGTTTACATAAAATCTTTTATGTATTTATAATTTGAAAGCAAACAAATAACCCTGTTTAGGAATGGAACATCATACCTTCCAGAAAATATAATTTGCATCTTAATTTTGCAATGAAAACATATTTAACAGTAATATAAATACATCCATGACAGGGTGGACATATCTTTTGGTTTATGCTTCGAATAATGGCCCATAATTATCTAAAAAATGTCTGGGAGCTCAGCTAATATGTTTCTATTGTATCTACTATTTATATGATATGACATGAAGCGAATGGGAAATTAAAACCACAATTTTTGAGCATTGTGAGGGTTGAAAGGTACTCTATGGTGATACTGTCCCATCAAACAGTTGTGTGATTGATTCATTGACTGGAATAAAAAAAAAACAGTTGATGAATTCAGAAACCGCATGCTAACATACTACTCATACTATTTATGCTAGAAAGATGGTAAAAGTTGTAAGAGAGGCATGCAGTTCAAAATTCAGCAAGTCTCTTGTTTCCTTTCTGAAAGAATCAATGATCTGAACAAATTCACCCATAAATTTAGTCACTTGAGATTAGAATAAGTGTCCCAAAGCATAGTTTGCTGATAGTCTGTTTTTGGTAGATTTCTGAAGTGTGGATCCAAGTACACTCTAATGGCTAACATTGCCCACAACTCACTATGCTTCAGAGGAAGATTCAGCTTCAGAACTGCAAACACAAATTAAAGAACATGGCAGATGTTTGTGAGAAGTACAGATGCCCTTAAAGGGGTTTGAATTAATAGTAAAAAAATATATATAGTATTTTTTTTAATAGTAAAAAAAAAAAACTTCACTCTCTTTCCTTTACTTTGCTCTTTCCCTTTTGGCTAGTATTTGCTCTGAACAATGACTAGTGTCAATGACTAGTGAACAAATGTATATTACAAGCACTTCCTGTGTCTGTTTGCCTCTTTATAATGTATCGCTTATTGTATTCCTCAATTATAAATCGCTTTGGATAAAAGTGTCTGCTAAATGAATAAATGTAAATGTAATCAATATCTGACCAGATGAAAATTATTTTTCACCTGCAACAACATTGTGAACTTTTGTACAAAAATATAAATAGATAAAGCAAATGTGTTTGACATTAACAATTAAAGATTATACGGAAAAAAAGAAAAATAAAAAAAGAAGAGGAAGACAGAAATAAATGTTATTTGCTACTTGTGCTACTTCTTTTCTTTTCAAAAGGGTAGTAAGAATTGTTTCATTATGTTTAAGTATATGTATTTTTGCATATGACTGGTTGACTGTTTTTTCAGGCTTAATTGTGTTTTATGGGGTGAAGTCTAACATGTGTTAACACGCCCCTCACCTCAGCGGCATGTACTCCGATTGTATTGTAAACAATGGCGTTGTCTATATGGCTTATCAATTTGAGCCCCGATTGAGACCCAGAGAATATTAGTGAAGAGGATCATGCTGAACCTGTGCAAGCACGGCTCTTAATGGTATGTTTTTTGTTTGTTGTTGTCTCATACATGTAGATACACTGTTATTTGTAAATGCTACTGCTTCTGTTAGCTTTTAATAGAGGGTTTTATCCTGATTAAAGCTTTAATACAGTACAGCAAACCACACACACATCCATGTATAACGCTTCTCATAGCTATGTGAAAATAACTGGAACAGTTAATTGTTAGAGCTGAGCTGATGCTCTGAATGAAAGGGGGGTGCAGAGCTTGTGCAGAGCGGAGAACATAAGGAACAGGATTGAGAACAGCTGCTTTAGAACATTGATTTTGTGAATCCATTAGAATCGTTATAAGACAGAATTGCGATTCATATATGAATAGATTTTTATGTGCACCCCTAGTTTTCTCTTCCTCTTCTCTAAAGCAGAACAACATGGCTCGCCCCTTTTCTGCATGTTCCCAGGGGCCAGGTTTATCTGGGTTTGTGACGTCACAAACCCAGGAAGTAGCTCGTTGTAGTCCCTCTGAGCTGTTTTTGCAGGCATAAAACTGCCATAATTTTAAAAGATAATATCTCCGTTTGCATTGATCTTTCAGTGTCGTAACTTTACAGATATAGTTTATGCTCAAACAGCAACATTACACACTAACATTATAAAAGTGATATCGCAATCAACCACCACTTCAACTGAAATTAAATGTGTATATGGGGATGTTAATTGTGACAAGATTATTGACAGTACGGATTCTGGCGATATGATTCATGATTCATTTGCAATTTTATAATGTGGTAGTTAGTGCCAAAGTTACTCATCTGCCACACACTTAAATGTTTGTATGAGTGGTAAAAAGAGTCATTGAAAATCCTCACCACTAATACACAGACTGACAGATATGCGGAGTGATACATATATTCCAGTGCTGCTGGACTATGTATCAGTGCTTTTCTACAAGCATTACGGGTATCACTCGCTTAATTTACTGCCATCTCCTGATAAACTCCTTAACACGTTGATTTAAAAAGAAAAGACAGGTGGCGACAGTAGGAACGTGCCCTCACGCTTCAAATCCACGCATACGATTTGCTCCGTTCTTGTTTTTGGTGATGAAACAGCACCTGCAGGCTGATATTGACATGTTTCTTGAACTGTATTAGATTAAAGCAACATTTGGACGTCCAGCTCTGTCTCTTGACGTGCAAGCAGGGCTTCAGGAAAACATTCCAATAGGAGCTTCAACAGGGGCATGAATCAGAATTATTTCTGCGCTTTGATATCAGCAGGCTTGGGTTCTGCATCAGAGGCCTTTCCATCTTTCACCATCAGCCATCGCTTTGATTTGCACAACAGAGAGTACTGTAGATTCCACACCTCCATAGCACAGTGCTCTTGTGAAGTCTTTTGACACATTCACATACAGTACGTAAACTTTTATATCGCACCATTTCATCATATGAATAAAGAGACCGCTTCAATAAATGCTCTATTATTGACTATGCAGAACAACATATTTCTAGAAAGAATAAAACTCAAGTGAATTGTGTAATGTAACTTTTTGTGTAATGTAACTGAAGTATTTGAGGATAATGATTATTATTGAATGTGAAAGAGACATATGTAGAACATGCACACAAAATATTTAGAATTAGATGTAAAATGTATGTATTTGAATTGCATTTAAATTTACAGCCCTTCAAATTAAATGTATATGATATAAATATAAACATAAACATTACCTGCTTAAAATATGCATATGCCTATGGGTGGCATAGTTTATTAACTATTTGCATCAATGTGTTTTATTTTCTAAATGCACTTATTCAAATGCAAAGAATCAGTATAAATGTGTTTATTGTGAAACAATTGAACTTATTCAGTTAAGAATCAAAAAGTATGAAAATATGGCTAGCTGCAATATTTAATTAATTAAAATGTATGCTATTGAAACGAATTTGATGCATTGATAAAAAATATGTAAAACTGGTTATTAAGACACATTCGGTTAATTAGTACTATTACAGAAATCTAATTTATTAATCTAAGTTTCATTTATGTATGAGACATACATGCAAACATGGATCGAATTGAGCAAATATATGCAATTCAAATGCATAAATATTAAATTCAGATTTTAAATTATGTAGCATCGAGTGTAGCATTGATTTCTAGATTAACTAACAAACTTCAGTCGTTCAGGTCGTTCAGGTGCTCATTAGCATAGCATCATTCTGCTTAGTGACCGAGAATGGGGCAAGGTAAATGATTGAACATCTGTTTTATACAGAAACTAAACAGACATTAACCGCTACCAAGGTTATCTGCAATATAACCAAATTAGTGAAAAGTGCCATACGGTCCTTTATCATGTGCACAGGTCACACTTCATCTTCTCTGTTGCCTATTTAAATGCAGCAATAGTAGCATAGAGGTCAAATATGTCCAAATATTGTGTGTTTATCTCATTGTTTCCTTTGGCCTGTCATTGACATGCCCGATCCCTGTATACTCTAGCATTACGCCCTAGTAATGATGCTCATTATAAAGCCATGCTTAAGACCCGCTTCATCAGATAAAGAGAAAGGTTAGTCTGATCTTTCTATTATTTTTTTGTCCTCACAAAATGTGTCATCAGTCTAGCCTTTATGTGCAGCCAGGTACCCCTCCCCCCTTCAGACGACTCAAGTTTTCCTCCATTATCATGGAGAAATGAATGTTTTGATATGTAAATGATTTAATTAATTAGACTTATCCTTTTGGTGCTTTTGAAAAAGAAAGTTGAGAGGTTGAATGGGCTCTATTATGCCTATCTCTCCTGAAATCTCATTCAAAAGACCCTGTATTGCTGAAATTAGTGTGCTGCTGTAAGTTACACTTGAAAATTTCAACTGTTACCTTTCATTCTTTGAAGTAAAATATGTGATGGCATTCAATCTTTTCGTTGTCTTTGTGAGCGAATATATATTCTATTGTTTCGCAAAGCATGCGATACTAAATACTTTGTGGCTTGCGACAGTTTGACTCGCAACATAAACAGAGACTGAAGCGCCGCAACAAATATTCGCTAATCTTAGCTCAACATCAGATCACGCCAGCGGCTTTGTGAGAAAACGTGGTCTCATCTTTCTATTTAGTGCGTGGCTTCAGTCCATTGTTTTCCTATTTATTATAATTTAACCACAGTTGGCTGGGGTTTACATGAGAACATACAGTTAAGTCTATGTGTGCACTTGCTGGACTGCTGTATATTACTCTGGTACTGTAAGGGCTGTATGTTGCTTGAATAATTTTTCTTCTGTGGAGCTGCATTGACTGAAAAGGCCATGTTAGAAAAGAGGGAATATTTCATTAAATGAATTTTAGATGTGTGAATTCCAGGGTAAGTCTGATTGGGTTTACAACTAATGGACTGACAGAATGTCTACTAAATATTTGAGAGACTTTTTAGTATATATGTTAAGGTCAATGTGAAACGTTTTTGGCCACCCCATTTTACTTTCGTAATGTGACATTTTTTTTTTAAACAGGATGTTCAATCAGAAAATTTGTATTTAATTTATTTGAAAAGGATGGTTAAATGCATGATGAATAGTAAAAGTTACTCTACTGTACAGAAGTTTGAGGTTGATGAGATTTTTTTTATGCTTATCAGAGCCGATCCTCCCTATACGCAGAATACGCAAGCTGTGTAGGGCTCCCGAAACACCAGGGGGGGGGGCCTTTCTCTCAAAGAGGTTTTCAGTTAGTTTTATTTTTGAAGTTGGCGAGTGGTTGTGAAAACATGAGTGGGGACTTATTTTAATGCGGTGCGCTGTCACCCTCTTTACGTAGAAATTCAGTCAAATCATGTAACGTGAATGACGTACAGTCTCTTGCATGAGACAAAAAAAAAATAATAATAAAACGAACCGCGGAAGAGATACTGTTTCTCGAGCACTTTCTGTGCGTTTCATCCATTCTTACGTTTTTGAAAGCATGCCCCGTAGGTGCGGTACATTGTAACATCTGAGGGGCACGTTGTAACATGACCATATGACAGCCTAAAATGTTATCTGATCTGATGAAAAAAATATACAAGACAATCGTACTCGGTTACTATCATAACCTCGGTTCCCTGAGATACAGGGTCAGCACCCATCTACTTCCACTCACTATTACGAATCTACATCCCGTCCAGAAGTCTAAGATCTGCTAGTGAGCGACGCCTCGTGGTACCATCACAGAGAGGCTCAAAATCACTCTCCAGAACATTCTCGTTCACCATTCCTGGCTGGTGGAATGATATTCCCACCCCCATCCGGAATACTGGATCCCTGTCAATCTTCAAGCAACAACTGAAAACTCATCTCTTTCAACACTACTTGACTTCATCATAAAAAAATAAAATAAAAATAACAATTCCTTCCCTTTTTCTATATCTTCATTGTATTTATTTGAACAATGCCTAAGACTTGGTGTTAGGGGCACTTCCTCTGTCTGTTTGCCTCTTCAAGATTAATCGCTTTGTGTATTCCCCAATTGTAAGTCGCTTTGGATAAAAGCGTCTGCAAAATGACTAAATGTAAATGTATATGGAACGAGTACTGCGTCGAAGACACTTGTATGGGAAAAAAATGTCCTCTTCAACTGAAGCCTTTTTTTAAATCACGCAGTGTAACTGCACGTCCATTGGTTCGTGCAGTACTAAAAAACAAACCAATGGCTTGGCGGAGGCGCGCGTGCCTATGGCTATGCAGCCCGCCATAGCCCGCCAAAATGGGTGGGGTGTCTGGCAATATAAGTGGCCGCTTCGCCGCCACATCTCAGATTTCTTCGAAGGAAGCGACTGAGGCGTGCAGCTTATAGCACGGCCAGGAACGCAGTACTCTTTCTATATCTCAGGGAACCTGGGTTACGATAGTAACCGAGTACGTTCCCTTTCGATATTTCACTCGTACCGAGTCAAAGACTCAGGCTCGAAAAATGTTGGTCAGGTGAACCCTTAAGATTACTAATTTAAGCAGAAAGGACTCTGGCCTGTAAGGCAGGGACGTCCAGGTTGTAAAACATTACAAATGTGGACGGCAAAGCCCAGCTGGCCGCCTCACAAATTTCTGAAATGGACAACCCACTGGACCATGCCCAGGAAAAGGCGATGCCTCTGGTGGAATGCCCACTGATCGGCCAGCAATAGGGGCATGGAAAGCTGCTATGGCTGCCGCATAAACTTTGATGGTGGATGAGGAATGCTGTTTATCCAGCATCTCCTGCAGAAATGAGAGAACCAATGACACATCGGAGGTGATCGGATCTAAGTCGCGGTCTTGACACCAAGTCGAGGAAACAGAACATTTCAGAGCATAGAGGTGTCGAGTAGATGCTTTTTGGCGGGCTATGGCGGGCTGCATAGCCATAGTCTTGCGCGCCGCCGCCGAGCCATTGGTTCGTGTTTTAGTACTGCACGAACCAATGGATGTGCAGTTACACTGTGTGATTAAAAAAAGGCTTCAGTTGAAATAAAATAATGGCATTTTTTATAATTAAAAGTAATTATATTTTTGAGTTTGACAATGAACATATTGCAACCATGCCTGGGACTGCCCATGTAAATGAGCCAAAATGCTTTCCATGTCTTGAAATAATTTATTCTGAACATTAAACAATGATTGTCAGTCTTTATTCACCTGTTTCTCGTAATTTCTCATTAAAATGTATTAAAGTAAATGGTGTAAATTACATCGCTTATGTCATAGAATAGCACAGCAGGGCAGATTGTAGCGCAGTGTTACAACTTACCCCATCTGCACAATTTTAATTTCAAACCAGTTAGTGTCTTCTGCTAGTTATCGAAGCATTAAAAATCTAAACTGATAAATAACAGATTGTAGATTAAAATAATAGCAGATTTGTCTCATTTTAAATTAGTAATAAAAACTGAGATGAAAAATGTACTTAAGCCAGAAATATAATTGTACTATGGCAAAATTAATGTTCAGCAATATCTTCAAAAGACTTTTGAATTTTGGCGCACTTTTTTTATCTTTGTAATGTTGATATGGTAACTAGTAAATACTCTAAATTTGGTTATGATAGCATGTGTGAAAATATAAAAAAAACATGTGTTGCAACTAACCCCGCGCTACTTTGTGCCCCACGCTCCCCTATTTATTTTTATATCAATTTTTTTATACATTTTAAAATGTAATTTATTCCCGTGATGACAAAACTGAAAATTTAGTTGCTATTAAACGTATAATCAACTTGGTTGACTCATTGCAACCTAATTGACAATTTATAACCTAATTTCTAATTTACTAATTTACAATCTTATGGCTCGACTTAGTTTGATGAGTAACACAAAGTTACTTAATGTAAAAACATACGTTGACATGATATATATATACATATATGTATAATTTTTTTACAGTGTACTCAGGTCCTCAGTGTCACACGATTCTTCAGAAGTTATTCTAATTTGCTGATTTGGTGCTCAAGAAATATTTATTTTTAGCAATAACAAAAAGAGCTGTGCTGCCTAATATTTCAGTAGAAAATTTGATACTTTGATGTATTGAAAATTCAAAGGACAACATTTATTTGAAATAGAATATATTTGTATCCTAGCCTGTGTAACCTAAATTACACCCTTGGAAAAGGAAAGTCATTTTGGAGGAAGAGTGAGGTATTTCATTTTTGGTTGAATATTTTTCCTCTGGAATAACATGCACAGCTGAATCATTCATAATAAGTGCATTAAGAAAGTACATGGGGTGACTTGTGAATTCAAAGGAAAATGAGGAATATTCTTTTCATGTAGAACGGGCTCCAAGCTGATCTTCGTTAAAAAGCCTCACAAGATATCGACTATGCTGCAGAAATCACTGAGACAGTTAGCAACAAAAGTTCTCGGACGCTTTGTGTTTCATCTTCGATGCAGAACCATAGCAGGCATCCCTTGCTTCAAAAGCCTTTTCTGCTTATCCTCTTGTGCCAAAAGAAAGGCTGGACGGAGCAAAACATGAAATATCCTCAGAGCACTCTCTTAGTTTACTGGCAAGAACACTCATCCTTGTTTATAGTGGATTAACTTAGTGTCGTTTGAGGAGGGTGTTTGGTTCAGGAAGTTTGTGGGCAAGTGATGGAACATCAGCAGAGCTAAATCCCTCTCACTCAACCTCTTCCTCTAGCTATGCCCCTTCTTCACACATCCGCCCAAACATATGAGCTGTCAGAAACAGATGGGGTAAAATGCACTGTTTCTTTTTATTTTGCTCTTATGAGACAGAGGGTTAGGTTTAGTGAGGATACAGTGATCCATTTTCCCTCTTGTGTTTGTGCTTTTTGTGACTGCTTCCTGACAGAACATGTTACAGTAAACTATTTCATCATACAGTACAACATATGACTTTTTAACAAACAATCAATTAAAATATTCTACAGTAAAAACATTACCATATGTATAAGTGACATAAGGATATATGAGGAGATAAAGGAGATAGGTTTTGTTGTATCCCTTTTAAATTCCCAATTATTCAAGTCTTTTAAAAATTTGATTTTACCAGCAACTGCAACAAGGGACTATGTCTTGCATCTTGAATACATATGAGTCTATAATGTTTTTAAATATATTATGTGTAGATAGATAGATAGATAAAAGGATGGATGGATGGATGGATGGATGGATGGATGGATGGATGGATGGATGGTTGGATGGATGGATGGATGGATAGATAGATAGATAGATAGATCAGTTTAAATAAACATATAACTTAATTATATGGTCACTTCATTTTTCTGAAGCTTGATTTTGACAAAAAATTCACGATGCGATTCGATTACTAAGAAGTTTAAAGTCACTAAATCGTTTTTCTGAGGTAAACGTAACAATATATGAAGTTATTTCAGTAAGTTATACTCTTTAAACACTTTCTGGTGTTCAATCATGTTTATTTCATGCTGTAACTGGTTGAAGCGAAGGAGAGGATCAGTTCATTCGTGCTGCCGCTTCTCTTGAACTGAGGTGCTATAGTGATCTGTCACTCCACATTAAACAGCACTAAAACGGTATCAATTGTTTGAACACTGTCATAAAATAGACTGTATTTGAAATCTGAGACTTTGTTTCATATCAAAAGAAAGAAAACACAAATATTATTGCAATTTATTGGATGGGAGGTGCGCTACAATGCTTTATTAACTGAAAACTTTTTTTTTTACCTAGCTCTACTCATTTTTATTTAAATAGTATTGTGTTATTATGATTAACATTTTCGCACAGTATGGTGTACATTATTCATACACTCTACTTCCCTGTGTTTATTATAGCTCATGGAAAATGTCAAGTCATCAGGAACAATGCGAATATTAGTACTTTATATACTAAGCAAGCGGATAAACAACAATGACCAAAAGTTTCAGGATGACACTGTGGCAAGTTTGTATTCCTGTATAGACTTGAGATAACTTAGTCTTTGATGGACTTGGAATTTAAAACCAATTTGCTTTCAGTAATGAGAATCTCCATTAGAAGCTCCAGCCTAATTGAGAGAAAGTGAGGGAGGACAATAGAGGGCTGGTGCAGTCAGAGAATGAGTCTAGGGGGGAGGGGCGCAGGCGACGGACACAGTCACATTTGCACATTAATTACCGGGCAGGTGCTGGCAGTCCGTTTTAATGGGCTGAGTGAAAGGTCAAGAGGGTTTAGCTGTCATTTTTTCCCCTCCCATTAGATCCTTTTTGGTATTTCACAGTCTAACTTTCTCATTTAAATATATCAGCGTCTTATTAAGAGGTTAATGAACCGATTGCACAGGGAAGTTTGTAATCATAGTTTTATTTTGTAATCGTGGTTTTATTTTTCAAAAGCAAACTTGGTGATTTTCTTGTAATTAATTGAGCTTTGCATATGCAAAAATGCAGTGAACATCAGATGTCAGCCATCTTTTCAGCACCTTATTTCACAGCTATTCCAGGACAATTCAAATTCTAATGAAATTCTGGCAATGTTTTAATTAAAAAATGGAGCATGAATCAAATGGGTTCTGACAGTCCGAACACTCAAGCATGTACCCAGTAAAAACTCCTGGATATCTACGACTCCTTTAGATGCATCTGCATTCTCTGCATGACAATGTCACCTCATACAAATTGAAATTTAAAAATGTATCGTGTTAGTTGCTCAGCAGAGAGTTCTGAGGCTCTGAATGGCCAGATAGTCTCATTGAAATAAGAAGGGCAAACTTGTTTTTGGGGACACTCAGAGCTTAATATGACACATTACAGCAATTATTTGATGTGTTTTCCACTATTAATAATTCAAACGCTGTCCTGCCGCTCTAAGATGCCAATCCATCATAAACAAAAGAAAACTCTCTGCGACGCCACAGGGAAATTAGGATCTTTTGTTGCTATCTAGAAATATTTCTAAAGCTAAACGCCACTCTACATACCGCGCCACGCTCTAGCGTGGACCATTTTTCTGAACATCAGCATTTTATTCCGCTTTGTCTTAGAGTGAAAATGCCATTTAGTAAGCAGGAAGTGTTTCATGAAATGCAGTGGAGGACAATAACAATGGTGCTTGAATAACAGAACTGGATGAAAGGCCTTTGAAAGGCTGACGAGAGTCCTCTCTGAGGTGTTTTGGATTGACGAGTGCTATGACTTTGCCTGCTTGTCCTCTTTTGTTCACTCAGAGGGAAATGCCAACACAGACACATGGAATTCTTGCCAAATTCCAAGTGTTCGTCAAGGAAATCCAAAATCCAGATCCGTATAATGTATTGTTGCTTTTGTCATTTTTGTACTTTTGTTAAACAGAACATAATATACTCTACAGAGTACTTTATTTTGATTGGTCAGTTGAGGCATTTCAAGGTCAAATATTTTTGTACAACAACCAAAGAAATGTATTTGACTTGTTGCTCCTGGCAACTGCTGAAAGACAGAACACGAACACAACTACACACTGAAATTGGTGTAGGATTTACTTTGAAACTATTTTCAGTCAGAAATTGCTAGTAAATGTTCCAAATAATTACAAAGAAGAGGTAAGTGAAACACTGAATGAAATTGGAAATTTTAGAACGACTGAATTATTATTGATTGTAAAACACTCCAAATATCTTTATTTAAAGATAAACTATTATTTACATAAATAATAATGATTATTACTATTATTTCATATACAGTACATGTAGTTTTCCCCAATGAGTGCGCAGTGGATTATTCTATCCACCTTATTTTTCCCATAAGAGTGGGTGCGGTGATTTATAAATTCAAGAAAAGTCTCGCACAGAAAACAGCTTACTTTCAGATTGAAAAATAAGGTGGATAATCTTTGTTTAGTTGTATTTTTTTTGACAAATGTTTTTTTTATTGCATAGTGGCTAAATAATCGAAAGTCTCACACATATACATGAAATAGCTTGCTTTGGCAAATAAAATTAATAAGATGTTTTTTATAATAAAAATAATAAAGGAGAATATAATATATTTGACTCCTGAATGCTGCAACCAACACATCAGAATAAAGTATTTTCAGAGCGCCATGTATACAATGACCTTCTAAATGATTATCTCTTACATACCCTGATGTACTTCTGCCATATAACTTATATAAGCTGTAATGGAATGGCAGTATGTTTCATATGAAAAGGACATAGTGAATGAAAAGTTATCATCATATATTTAGAAGAATTAAGTAATTCCATTTAAGTAATTTTACAGAATGTAGCAATAGTCCCTCCTGTATGAGTATTGACAATGGCTGTCTATTCCTGACTGATGTGAGTAAGTAGGAGTGGAGCTTTATGTAGGATGAGAGTCTGGATTGGATGGGAACTCACCATCAGCCTTCAAAAAAAAAAAAAAAAAAAAATGTATCTCTGGAACTAACGTTGTGCCATCCTTGAGAAATCCTTGTGTTCTAGTGGATTGGGGTAGGGTGCAAGAGAGAAAACAAACAAAAACTTTTTTTGTTAAATGTTATCTGGTTGCCACATTTGACTAGGGCCACATTAATCCTCCAGAGTGCTAAACCGATCTTGCATTGTAATGAAACTCTAAGAGCGACGTAAGACGTAATCTTCTCTCTGCTTGTGCACTGTAAGTCTTGGAGAACACGAGCCGAAGTCTGTAAAAGACAGAAGAAAGAAGAACCTTCAGGTTGTTACTTCAATTTGAAACGCGCTGATCATGTGGATGTCTTTGGGAGTTTTTTTATTGTAATTCATTACACCAAAAGATTACACATTCCAAAACATTGTGTATATCACTTGCAACAATTCACTATTTCTATTGAAATGTATATATGCTCTCTATTGGCTGAAGGATGAAATATACAAAATAAGATAAATGTTTAAATAACAGCTATATGAAGAGACAACCTACACCAAATTCACCATAGTTTTGTTGGAGCATGAGAATGACATGACATATAAAATTAATTACACACCTATTGAGCTTGCTTTGCATAAAGTGTTAAAATCTTGACATAGAGATGTATGCGCACAATTATACAGAGTATAACCAGCAGTGAAATATGTTCTTTGCATTTAACCCATCCAAGTGCACACACACTTGGAGCATTGAGCCCGTCGAGCAGTTGGGGGTTTGGTGCCTTGCTCAAGGGTATCACCTCAGTCGTGGACAATTCCTGCCGGAGCAGAGATTCGAAAACACAACCTCGGGTTACAAGTCCAATGCTCTATCCATTAGGCCATGGCTGCCCCTGTGGGCATGTAAGGCCAGAAATCAAATTGATGTTGAATTGAACCTGTGAATTGAAACAAGGCCAGCCCTACATTGTTTCTTATCCATTACACTCAGATGAACAGGTACGTGTACAGGTACAACTCTAGTTAATGCTAATCCTAATTTTAATATTTTTTGGTGATTTATGTTGCAGAATACACCAGACTATATCAGAATACACATTTTTGAATGGCTGTCAGCAAAGAAACATCAAGTTAGCAGCAGGTACTAATAACTGAAATGATTAACCAGCTAAAGCCTGACCCCCAGCCAAACCTAAGCTAATCAGTCTCCAGTACACCTGAAAATTACCATCACCTGAACAAGGCTGCAAATAAGCTCTGTTGGATGGTAGATTCATATCAGGTGTAACCACTGCTGAGAAGCTTGACTTGCAGTGCAGGACAATAGATATTAATTATGTGTCAAATTGGTCTGAAATGGCGCTCAGACTTCAAATTATCATACTTAGCAGTTTTTATTGTGTGCCCTTTCAAATCAGAGAGCATGGATCATGCAATGCTACTGAATAAGGTTAGTGGATAGTCGGATACAGTTGTTTATTTGCTTGTATGACGCATACCTTTCCAGAGGATAAAGGAATGTTATGGTCTATTTTTACTGGACTGACTATGTTCTGCTGATTGCCCACTAGTCACTGTTCCAGAACTGCTCTGCTACGTATAATCTATAAGCATTGACCTTGTGAAACATTTTTACAGTTATGTGAAAACAGCTATTAACTGTACGTTGTTTTGTTTTATACTCAAATAATATTGATCCTGTTGTTTTCGAGCAGATGTTTGGTTCACTTGCAAATCTTCCTCCCACCTTGTACCAATTAGAAAGGAAACTTTGTCACTGGAGGCAATGCTAAGACAGCTAGGGCGATACAGCTATTATTTTTTCTCCTGAGACATTGACTAACCTGAGGTCAGATGCTAAATCTCCATTATTGAGTCAGTATGGGCGGATCACTTTTGGAGAGGTACAGGCACAGCTGAAAGATTGTCGAATGCACTCAGGAAACCCGCTGTCTGCCTTTCCTCTCGAGCTACAGCATCACATACAGTTCTGTGAGCTGTCAGCCGGACTGCTGTTCCTACAGCTTGACCACACTTCTGATTAGTAGTCCTGTCAATTTCCAACGACTTCAAACATAAAAAGCCTCAGGCAGCCTGTTGCAGCTTGTATATTCGTGTGCCTCTCTGTCTCCTGTAGCGTACAGTTACAGGAGATATTGTGCAGATGAACTCAGGTGCTTGTTTCCTCCGCTAACATTCAGTTCTCTATCATGATGCATTTTTCAGTACACTTGTCCAGTGGTGTGCACAGACTGCCTTATGGGGTGGAAATAGAGAAAAGGGCAAATTAAAAAATTTAATTAATACTCATACATAGCAAACTTTGCTTTTGCAGCAATTAATCATTTATCTCATATTAAATATAACACACTTGTATCCATATTCCGAAAATTACATAAATAAGCAAATAGTTGTGATAAAACTGACATTTATCTAATTTCATGTACATTGAAAATGTTGGGATCTGTAAGATGTGTTTAATGTTTTTGAACATGCATTTTTCTAACCAAAACAATTTAAAAATACAGTATGAACAGTAATAGTGAAATATTATTTTATTATGCAAATCTTTTTCTGTGATGTGTAACAAGATCCTTCAGAAATAATTTTAATGTGCTGATTTGGTGCCTAACGTTTCTTATTATTATACATTTTGAAAAAATTTGTTGCTTAATATTTTTGAGGAAATCATGATACCATGATTTTTTTTCCTCAAGATTCTTTGAAGAATAGAAAGTTCAAAAGAAGAGCATCAGTATGTGCTGAGGTTAATGTTTGGTCGATGGGTTAGTATTTGATTCAGAGCTGTGTAGAATCAGTGCTGTGATTGAGATTACCAATAAACTCTCTAAAATCAGCTGTAAGGTGGGATTTGTGCTTAACTAGATTTACTGCTTTATTACACCTTTATTACATCTCCACAATTTCTTTCAGTCAGTACTCGTCTGTTCGTTTTTAAATCTTAATGATAGAATGCACCTGGTGCTCAATGCCTTCTTCATTATTCACATTCTCTTCATTTCCTTTTCCCATTTCTCAGTTATCCTTTATTTTTTCCCTGTTTCATCTCTCCTCTTGTACCTTCTCTCATCTCTTCTTCCTCACTCACAGGTTTATCTTCACCCTCTCTCTTCTCTGCTACTTCCATTCTGACCTCATCGATCTTTTTATCTGAAGTGAGCCATGGCGCAAAAATGACCCCATTATAATCGATGAAGCTGTCTATATGTTGCACACTTGCAGTATACAGCTTTGTAGATCATAAGGTGAGTGACGGTTGTACATGACAGGTTTTGTTGAAAGCCCTTATATGGAGATGATTTGGGCATGTATTATGCTAATTACCAGCTGCACATACGCCCATTTAAAGTAATCCAGATTCATCCAGATAATACAGTGAGGGTGGGAACAAATTTATGTGTGAGTATACAATCGACAAATCTCAATATCATCATTATTATTATTGTTATTATTATTTTTCATTTGTGGCATTTTATGGCTCTTATTAAATGTTAGATTAAATAATAATATATTCATTATATTTATATATAAATCAAAATATTAGTATTATATTATATATGTTTTATATATTGTATTTTATTTATTTTTTCTATCCAGAAGGTCACTTTGAGTTTGTGGACTGAAAGGGGAAAGGGGCTCGAGCCCTTCTGTGCACATCACTGCACTCACCTCATTTCACCCTCTGTGCCCGATGATAAACATTTTTTTAATAATGAAGGACGCGTAGGGATGATCAGATTTGGGAAGTGATTTATGATGACGAGGGGGCAGAGGTGATGGCAGGGAGAGGGACGTCCTGTTTTGGCCAGACACTGGCTCTTAATCACACCCTGTAGTCAGATAATGGCATGCATTATTTAACATCAGGCCGATATAATCCCACTTTCACAGCGCTCATGTTTCATCTCTCCTGTGGCGCGTGCAGCACGTGCGGCGGTCAGTCCGTGTCTCTGATCCCTGCCTTATTAAATCTGTCCCTACAGCTCGGACGGGATTTAGTCTGACAAAGTGTGGTGCTGAAGGTTCTGCGACTGAAACTTTTCTGCTGAAATTGAACTCCGGAAAGGTGTTTTGTCAATCAAGGTTATGCTGCCTATTCTCTGCTTCAGTGTGAGTTTCAGACTTTGTCACCGATTTTAATGTTATGACTGGCATTTCAGTAACATTCTCTTGAACTTTTTGGTGGCACGTGTTTGCTGGTTCATTGCTAATCTGTATGCGCATACAGTGAATTACATATGTCTAACATTTTAAAAGCTAAAATATAGGTGTAGCAAGTGCACACTCACTGATTTAAGCACATAATATTAATATATTCGAAATATATTGCTTACTTTGTAGCTAACAATTTTTTAAAAGATGTAGCTTAAAAATAAAGCTCTGTCTTTAGATGGGCAGACCGATAGGTTCTCTAAATAGGTTCTAAATGATCACATCATTACTCACATGGTGCAGCTGATTGGTTTCTTTGTATATCAGCAGCAAATGAGCTCACTGCTTAACTTTCAAATACTCAGCTAGTGCTTGCTGTAGCAGTTGCAGCCGATTCAGAAACCCTCACCCTTCGCCTGCTCCACTTGTATTGATCTGCTACATGGTGGCTTTGTGCATGTTATACACAGCGGTTATTTCATATATGTTGCATGTGAAGCAACAGTATTTCCTACAGCAGAATGTCTGTGGATATAATAGCAGTAGCAAGCCTCGGTTCTTGCTCTGCTCCACCAAGACCAAACACATTAACATTGTCATGTACATGCTAAATTCTCAGGAGTTTCGTAACAGAACTGTAGTTTAACTAGTTTAAATTATGATTTAAATTATTAAATTATGTGATTTTCTTGGACAGAAAACAAAGTGTGGAATTTTGGAAACTTCATGTTCTCAAATGTTGTCGTTTTTCCTACAAGTACATTATTGGAGGAGACATATCAGATGCATTCATTATGTTTAAATAGAAACCAATTTTTCTTGGAGTAAAAGGTCACTTAAGAAGTTCAGTTTTAATCAGGATGCTGTCTATGTAGACAGCAAGGCTGCTAGCTAGAAAGAACAGAGACCAAATAACCTCACTGACTTTCCAGTAGAGGATATGGGAATGTATTAATATTACAAATATTCATGGTATTACAATTTTTCAACATCCTCTGTATGCTGGTAAATATCTTGTGGATTTGTTGCAGAAAAGTGTTAATTTGTATTTTTCAGGACCCATATATATTTCTGCTTCTAAGTAACTATTTTGGATCTATTTCAGAGTTTAATATCATGTGAGTGTTTACCAAGATTGCAAGAATTTGTAAAGTAAATATTTGCTTATCCGCCCAGGATCTTGCTAAGCATACAAGTATGAGCTGTTGAAGAACAATTCTGGCACCCAAGTGACAACCCAAAGATTGCTGTAAATTGGTTGGTTTTCACCCTGCTCATCCCATTCTCTCTTTCTTTTTATTTTGCCTCTTTGTTTATCCGTCCAATATTGGTGGGTTGGTGGGTGTGATTTTAGTGTCTCATCGTTAGGAAGGTAATGCTATCTGTCCAGACCTGTCTGAGCAGCAGAGCTCTAATTAACTATAATGGAAATGTCAATCACAGCAGGAAGACAAGCTGTCCGCAGCTATCTGTTTTCAATTGCACTGCACTACCAGCAAGCATTCCATTCTAACCATTACAGGAATAGTTCACCCAAAATAAAAATTCTGTCATTATTTACTCACCCTCATATCGTTCCAAACCTGTGTGACTTATGTGACTCGTGGAACACAAAAGGAGAAATTCTGAAGACTTTGCCAATTTCTCTTTTCCATGCAGTTCGCTTCAAATAAACGTATCTACATATGAATCTACAAAAAGTGGGCATAGCTTTAAGTCATAAGGTAGCTTTGGGTAAAAAAAACAGGCCAAAACTGACTGTCGTCAATCACTGAACACTATTGCCCCCCATGCTCATGAGTGTTCAGAGAGAAGTAGAAACGCCCAATTCATTCTTTTTATATAGATATTTTCATTGAATTAGTTCACAAACCAGTTCAATACACTGACTCAGTCATCCAGTTTCAGCAGGTAACAGCCCGCTAGAGGGAAAGATTATTGGTGAATACAGATTTAAAATTCTCCATGTTTGTTCCACACAGGAAATAAAATCGTGGGGTTTGGAACAGTGTGTGGGTGAATAAATGACATCAGACTTTTTTTGTTGGGAGAACTATCCCTTTAATATAACTTTAGACTGTGCAGCACAAATCCAAAAAAATAATATTCTCATATTGTGTTTCAGAGCAATTAGACTAGCAAATGCATTGATAACTCGATATCTCGAAATGGCCTTGATTGTGAAATTTGCTATTTTCTGCGATCACAATGGAACAGTTGTCAAGGAATGTGCCTGAAAATAAGTATGAGTAATAACTATAAGGGAAGAGGTTGACTCATGTACTGTTAATTTGTTGTGTTATAACCTAAGGTTACCGAATTTGAGATTGACTTACATATAATTGATTACATGCTTGGCAACACTGCTAATTAGGGTTGAGGTCAAATAACTGATTTTATCATGAAGGGCTAATTAGTTGCTAGTTATGTTGTACATGAATTAGTGCATGGCAAATCAAATGACTCTCTTTAATGCATCTCCTTAATCTAAACTGCATGGCAAAAGTTACTTCAGAATCGTTGACAGACTACACTTTATAAACATAGAAAGAGTGTGTCAAATGAGTGCTTTATATTTTCATTCAACAATTAATTAAACAATTATGAAAATGGATATGACGCAATACATAAAGCTGCAAGTACTCCGGTTCAGAGTAGTACTTTAGCTGCATGGAGTCCTGGCCTTGTGCATATGTGGAATGTTCAGACCTGATTTGAGCTTTGAATGTTTTCAAATATTTTAACTTTTGAGTTTGTATGCAATTTGAGCTTCAAATGTGTATGCAACCTCCTGAACAGATGTGAATTATACTAATCAAATCTATAAGCATGAAGAGAAAATTACCAATATCTTTGCAGTTTAATGTTACAATTTAAACACCTTTTTTAAATGTAGTGTTTATGAATAGAGTGGTGCAGGCATGACATCAAACCTTGAGAGACTAATTTACAATAATATTTTCCTATGGGGTTTTACAAGTATTTTTGTGTTGTTGTTGTTGTTGTTTTTAAACATTGTAGAGCAAAACGCTGAAGTGATGTCAAGTTATGTTCACCACAGACCTTATTTTACTCATAAAAAAAAAAAAAAAAACGTAAATAAATGCAACAATCATGCACACATTTTGGAGATGGTGACCTAAAGTAATATATTGAGCCAGGTTTAATGTTCTCCACTCCATAGTTTAGTTTAGTTTAGTTTAACTTTATGTTAACATGTCGAAGTCTTGAATAACCCATTGCCGTAAATCTTGCTATAATAACAAACTTCTGTGAAGTACATTATCCCATGTATGGCTATATGAAATAGATTTATCTAAATTATTTTACAATTGTATTTGTAAATTATCTTCTAAGACAAAAATTGTCTGTTTACAGTTTTCTCCAAAACAGACTAGCAACAAATCAACCACGGTAACATTGCAGTTAATTGCAGTATTATTAATACTGAAGTTCTCTTAGGTATTTTTCTACAGTCAATAGCTAAGACACAAGATGTTGTTTTGCATGAGATGAGAGAGAGTCTGCAGTGTGAAATGAGAGACATGCTAATTTTAGTTAAAGGGGTCATATGATGATGATTATTTGGTGTATTTGGTGTAATGCAATGTGTTTACGCGATTTGAAGTACAAAAAACACATTATTTTCCATTATTGTTGCTCCTCTATGCTCCACCTTTCTGAAACGCACCGATTTTTACAAAGCTCGTCATTGAGAGAAGCGAGGTGTGCTCTGATTTGCCAGCTATCCAGTGCATTGTGATTCGCCGAATACCTTACACCCCTTACAATGTTGTGATGACGTGTCCTGGCACGATGAGACTAAAACAATAAAACCCACAATAAACGAGGCATTTGTTGCATTCAGTGAGAACATTATTACTGATTATAATGACTAATACAGTCTTTTTACGATTTGCGCCGCGTAAACATTATCATTTCTGCATTTGTGATTGTAGAGTCGCCAAACAAGCACTATCTACACTGCTCAAAACTCACGTTTGAAGAGTGTGTAGCAAATTATTTAAATATCAAAACGTCCTTACAGGCTGTGAGTCAGAAGCACAGAACTGTCTTTGTGATTTTGGAATTGCCCCACTTTATGGAAACAGCCTTTGCGCACAGCTGGTATTGTAAGCTACTCTCACAGGTTCAGGAAATAGTCCTCCGTAAAATGTTCTGGAACAGTGTTGTAAATATAACTTAACCACTGATTTCTAGTTGTGTACTCATTTGGAAGCCTAAACAAAGTAGTTTCAAATTCACATCAAAACACAGCATATCCACGACATGGCGGCGGGAACAACAATACCACAGCTAGAGTAAAGTAAATGTACGCCTTATTTCATTGCATGTACATTTGGATGGTGTTAAGCAACTCTTCCCACACTGTGACATAGAGATGTGGGGGCGTGTTTGAATGAGCCGTTTTTGGTGGGCGTGGCAGAGTCTTAACTTTTATAAAGAAGATCTCTTTGGGTTTAAGACTTTAATCTTTGAAACTTGACAGATCTAATACATACATAAACAGCTTATAACACTCCAAAGACAACGGAAAACATGAAATTACATCATATAACCTCTTTTATGAAGAAGTGGTTTAATATACAGTGAATATTAGGAAATACCTCAATGCCACAGCTGACCAATCAGAATCAAGTATTCCCCAGAGCTCTGTATTGGATCCAAATAGCCGATGGGTTAAAAGTTTTGTAATATGTTTCTGCTTTTATGCCTTATATGTATCTGTGCTCACAAAGACCTTTTAATCCAGCTTTGTTATGTTTTATAGATTAATCCTGAGAGAGGCACAGTAGACACATCCTTTAATAAAAGCACTGGTAGATCTGTCAGGTTTCAGACAGAAGCGCAATTTTAGCAGGTAAGGAGTTAATATAATCTGTCCTCATAAAGGGCAACGCGGGAGATGTCTGCATATTTATCCATGTGTGCGTGTGTATCTGCTGTCTATCACTGCGCATGTGTGTGCGTTTGCATTTCAATGTGCCTCAGAGGTTGAGGTGAGGACAGGGAGAGGTACAGGAGGTGCTCTCTATAAAGGGCAGCCTGGCCTGTGCTTGAGGAATGGGAATGACATGCTCAGGAGAGTGTGTAATTAAAGGGGCTGTCTACTCAGCATCACACATAACATACACTCAGCTCCTCACTTTACGATTACTCGGCAAACAAGTGTGCAAGTACCTGTCCTTCTTTCGCTATTTTCTGCTCTTCTTTCATGCACTGACCCAGGCTGCAGATCCCACTACAGCCACATGCACTGCAGTGGACCTTACTGAGTTTTACTTGACTGCAGGACAAGAGAGCACACTTGAGAGTGACCTCGGCGCTGTTGATGGCGAGTGGAGAAGGATACTTAATGTGACTTTCAACGTTGGTTCACGCCTCTACTTACATTTTTTTAACTCCAAAAACATACCTATAAATGGAATTCACTCCCGTTTTCAGTTGAAATGAACACTAGTCCGAGCAAGATACCAACATTTCTATTCCTTTTCGCACAAATCATGATTACAGGGGATGAATATTAATTACCAAAGACTTAAAATATTGAGCAAGGAAACGCAAAAATGTTATGCTCTCAAAACACTTTGTGACTTGGTAAACTTGCTCGGTAGCTCACCTGGTACAGTGTTGAACTTGCAATGCAGAGCAATAGGATAAGAGTCCTGTGAAACACAAATCCCAACATAAAAGCTCAAAGACTTGTAGAAGCTAGCTAATATATCATAACTGCTTCAGCAAGTGGGTTTTTATATCACATTTGCTTTTGTTAAAACTGTCGGTCAGTTTGAGTGTGAGTGGTAAATTAGTTTTCAAGCGCGATAGATAATTAACCTTTTAGCGCCACTCATCGGGCATTTCCTTTCCGACCTGCCTCGAAATGTATAATGACATGCGTTTAGAGCCATTACAGGACATTCAATTTTAAATGTGTCATGAAACGTGCAACAATCATTTTGCAGAAAGAATGCCACAGGCATGTTTTTTTCCCAGTGAGTCTAGGTTGGTGACTTTATCTGGGTGTTAAAAAGTAAAAAAAAAATTGTAGGTGGCATAATACTCTCAGATGGCTTCAAATACCACCAAGTCTTAACTCACTATTATGTACAAGTTTATGAGTCAATAAATTGAATAGAGATTCTGCTGCAAAAACCATTCTGTAAGTTTGCAAAGAAGATGGATTGTGATGGGAACATGATAATTATTATAAATAATACATTCGGTGTCTGGTACTATACAGCTCACAATCAAATTTTTGTTTGCAGGTCTGGGGAGAACAGATGTGGGGGGAAAATGAAGTAATGAAACTACATCCGTAAAAAGAGCAATCTGTTGTTATTTGCTATTATTAGGCTTACAAAGCAATATGGTCAGCAATCCTGACATAATGAAATCTACCTGACATTTAACTGGGCCTAGCAGACACAATAAGGAAGCTTATGTGAATTTAGCTGACTAAGCCTGATGTTTACATTTTGAAAATCATTTCAACTGCTGTCATTGTTTTTATCCCTTACCCAGCTACTGGTACGTGATGTCTTCACTGTCTACTGCACAAATTTAGATAACACTTTCTAACTGCTTAGTGTAAAGGAATTGTTCTTTTTAAAACATTTTTAAATGCATTTACAAATCCTGCATGATACAATTTTGAATTTTTTGATTGATAAGATAAGATAAGATTTGAATACATCTATACATATTAATACATTCTATGCATGCATTTTCATGTTTTATAAAGACATTTATACCTTAAAGTAATCCAGTAGTTACAAACCAAACATTTTTTATTCCAAATTCCTATAATTTGGCCCACGCTGTCTATTACTTTCTACTTTGTAATTTATGAATCAGGAAGAATTTATAAAAGGTAAATTAATTCTTAGCTGCTATAACGGGTTTAATGTTTTGGTACCAACTGTAGGTTTGGTGTGGATCAATATGGTTTATGCAAACTATTTATTTTGCGTGCTGTCACTTTCTATGTTTGTTATTAAGATTGAGCAAAAGAGATTTTTGTCATTATATTATATTCTATAGTTCTCTTTTTGTTTTCACAATGATATTGAAGGTTAATGATTTCCTGTCTTGTTTCAGAATAAAATGTCAGAATATTATTGTAGACAAAAGTCAATCTGTCAATCTCCCAAAAACACTTACAATAATATTAAACAAGTTAAAATATATGCTAGTGTTTCACAACCAGATGTGTATCTTATGATGGAAGTAAAGCAGATCTTAATACTCCTGAAATTAAAATGAATTTATTGGGACTGCAGTGTCTGGGCTCTTTGTCTAACATTCCTCCACCAAAATTTGATGTGAGCTATAAGCATTATTAGTTCAAAATTAAATATTACCCAATATTTATTTATCTAAAGCCACCACTGGATACCATCTAAATGCACATCCATGACATTTCGTATTCAGATTATGTATAATCTGCTGCACCTTCACATATTATTGTGTGTATATTTGTGTACATAATGTAGAATGTGTACATATGGTGTATAATGTGTATTGATAACTGTATGTATGTCTAATGGTACACTGTATGTACTGACTATATGTATGGGTATATTGCACAATGCCATATGTATAAGTCTGTTAGTATGTACTGTCTATATGTAAATTGTTTCTGCACTGTCTGGAGCACGCTCTCAAGTTATGTGACAATAAAAGTGATTTGATTTGATTTATTTCTGCTTTCAATACTTGAGCTAATGACTAAAACCCTGAAACATCCTGGTAACATTGTACACTGTATGGTTACAGACTTAATGCCGCCATCTTGAGGGTCCATTGGGACTGAGCTTTTATTGTTAGTACTCTCAGCAGACCATGCACTGTCTGCATGAAACTCACACAGGCTCTGTTCTCAGCTGGTTGCTTGGGTTGGTAAGATTCCATTTGCATTAATACTGACAAAACTTGTTGATTTGAACAGCTGGAACAGGTTGTCCAACTCCACACAAATCTCAGAGTTGTGGTAGCTATCTGGTCCCATATGAGAACATCTGTGAACCATAATTACTCTAAAGGACAAATAATCTGTTATTGAAATGAGTAAAATTCAAAATGTGCTACTGCTTCGGATTCATCTTTGATGGTGACATTTTATATTTTCAAGATTAAAATACAAGTATTTTAAAATGCGCATAACAATATCTGCCAGCAGGAACAAAAAATGTAAACATTACACAAAGTAGCCTACTTGTAGAAATATTTCTGGTTATTTTTGTCAGAATATTTGTTTTAAACTTCAAAACACTTCAGGTTTTGTGTGTGTGTGTGTGTGTGTGTGTGTGGAAACATTACAATATTTTAAAATGTAACATTCATTCCTATGAAGGAAAAGTTTCATTTTAAGCAGTCATTTTCAGGATCACTTAATCCTTCAGAAATGTGGTGCTCAATAAACATTATTATCAGTGTTGAAAAGTGTCAGGTTTTTGTCAGTTGTTTTGCTCAGTTTTGTGGAAATGATACATGTCATATATATTCATCATCAAAAACATATATTTGTATAAATGCAAAACTTTTATTTTACTTTTATATCACTATTACCAATTGAATGCATCTTTGGTGAATAAAGGATGTATTATTACTTTAAAAAATAAAAACGTACTGATCACAAACTTTGGAATGGTGGTGTATTTTACAGGTACCAGTAAACAAGTGTTGATAAATAAATGCCTAAAAATGCACCAATAAAACTAAGAAATGCTCCACATAAAGTTACAGACAGTTTCAAAGAGAATACTCTTGAATCTGAGACCGCTGCTGGGGCTACAACTTCAGAGAAATATAACAACTGTTAAATAATTCCTGCATAACGAACTCACAGGTAAATATATAAAGAAAACTGCTGAACTGTACATGCTAATGCAAAGGCCGAATGAATTCAGCTATTGCAAGATGGAAGGCCCTTATGAATGTGTCTTTCAGCAGTGCACTGCACTGAAGCATCCTTGTTAATGATATGCCAGTGCCAATAATTCCCCAACAACGCTCTCGGTAGACAGTTGGATAATGAGTCGTGCTCTGACTTCCACAGTAGAACAGCTGTTAAGCTTCAGCACTTTAACTTCCTGCTTAAGAAACTCTTAAATGGTTCCCTCTTTTCTGGACTACTTTCCTTGTCAAACCCTGGACAGCAACATCTACACTACAAGTAATAAACTGGCAACAGTAATACGAGAACAACCAAAAATCACTCTAGTGAAAGGGTGCTCATTACCACAGTACTGGTGGTGTATGTTTCTTATGCTCTGCTCTGTTAGAAGTTGCCTGGCTGGGAGGAATGAAGAAATCCAGAGAGGATTTGCCTCCACCGCATCCTTGGTAGTCTTTAAAAAGACTTATAAATGTGTTAAATTTATTTTGTTATTGAAGGAAGAAGCCTTATTATATGTGTTCAAGGGGTGAATGCTTCCTGAAGGAATCCTGAAGGAAAACCATAGGACTGTGGAGATCATATTAAGCTTGCTAAGTGTAAGCACTTGGACATATCTTTTGATTTTGAGATTTGCACTTAGTTTCATTGTTCCCTGAGCCATATGAACTCATCAAAGTTAGGTTTATTTCACTCCATGTGCCGTTTGAAGATAATTTTGGACCTGTTTCTAATAGCTTTGCTTAATTTTATTTTTAACAGCTAACTAGGTCCTTCTAAGTCCAGAGGGATACATTTTGTACTTATTACAATGTGAAGGCAATTAATTGGGCTGTAAAATGCTTTTAATATCTTATACTCATTTGAAGTGCATATGGTGGCTTTAAGAGAATGAATGTTCCGTTTGCTCTTACTGAAAACCGATGGAAAAGACTATGTTATCAGCACAGTTGTGACACCACCTGCGTTTAGTTTGGCCTTGTCCGGGGGTTTAACTAATGCTCTAAAGTGCATGGCTGGCAATATTCTCAGGGGAAAGTCACCGTGGCAATAAAGACATGAACCTTTATGGTCACACTGACCTAATTCTTCACACAGAACCAGCACACTGCCACCGCTGTGGAAATCTGATAGCATCATGCTAGGTTTGTAGCGCTTTCAGTGATGCTGATAAATTCCTGTAAACTGATTGGTGACTTTATTCAAAGCACATTTTCTAGCATTTTCTGTTTGCTATCTATTCCAAGTTTCCCTGTTAAATCCATAGAAAAAGCAGCGACCGCATAGTGAGTCCAGGGAAAAGATTTACCGCACACATCCACCTACGACTCGGAAGGTGGCATATGAAGCTGTCGGAAAAGAACAAAGCCTTTCTTTAAAAAAAATCATAATAAAGACATGAATATGAAAGGCTCATAGATAGAGAAGAAAGGAGCATGCTATGTTAAGACACTTAACTATTATTAGCTAGCTCTTTCCTTTCTTCCCTATATATAGGCCCTCACTCTATATTGTGCTAGAGATCTGTGGGAGTCTGTTTCTGACTCAGCATACAAAATAAAAAAGGTTGTTGTGAGATCAAATTGAAAGGGAGATATAAAGTCACATTGTGATGTCACAATTATGAGAAATAAAGTCAACTGCAAGAAATAAAGATTCAATTAAAAAAAGTGTAGTTTCAAGAAATAAAGTATAATTTATGTGATATAAAGTTACAATTTGTCACTTTAAAATTATAAGATCCTATCTGCATTCTAAATGGTAAAAACTTCCTGTTTGTTGCTAACGCATATTTTGAGTTTGAGCTCCGTTAAGTCAATTATTTATCATCTATTTTCTATCTTAAAATCTATTTTATACACCATAATTTTGTTTCTATAACGTGTGAATATATCCCCTATCGCATTCTGTTACAAAAACAATCAGAGCGCCATGTTATGACAAGTTTTATTTGGATTACCCGAGTCCGCTATTAGCTTATAGCCCATTAGCATCACCAGCACGGCTGCCGCTAACGCTGCCCGTTGGCATCGCGGCTGCCGCTAACACAGCTAATAACCTATTCACACACATTTACCATTGTTTCACTGTTACTTGCTTTAATGGCGGATTTGTGTCTACCTTTGAGTGCAGGTGAGGACACGTTCGAGCTGCATTCGGTGCAGCTGGACCTGGAGGCCGTGGAGAAGCAGATCGGTGAGGGAGTAAAGAGCAACACTGGAAACATCCCGGGCTGATGCTTACAAGTCCGGGGTAAGTATGCAGCGTGCTGCTAACACTCCCACCACCTCTACTCCGTGTGTTTCTCTGCACAGTACACCCGATCTTCCCAGATGTCCTTCACTCTGGCGCCGGGAAACCACAGACACTGGGTGCAGCAGCGGAAGACACGATCCAGGCCCCGGGCGATGACCTCTCCCCTCTGCCGCCTCCGGTCTTCGAGATCTCCACCCACAACCGCCTGTCAGACAAAATCTCTGGGACGCTACGCTCCATCTAACTAGTAAGCCAATTCTCAAATATCTGTTATGATGACTTTTGTTCTACCCACTTAAATGACAAAAGTACTTGCAGTGTCCAATCTATACAGACTGTGTCTGTTCCCTGAATAGTGAGGTCAAAATATAAATTTAATGCAGGATCTAGAAAACTTCTGATCATGATTAAACCAGAAAAATGCAAAATAAATGAACAAAAACTTGTTTTAAAGCTTGGGCTCCTAGATTTTAGGTCACTCATACCCAAAGCAGTTATTGTAAATGAAATGATCACAGATAATAGTTTTGAAGAACTTTGTCTGACTGAAACCTGGCTTAACCCTTATGTGCTGTTGGGGACGTTTTCGTCCACTAAGGGGTGCTGTTGAGTGTTAATTTGGCCACAACTTTTTTTGTGTTTCAGCAAATGGAATGATTTTTGGTGACAAATCTTATTTTAACACATATTTTAGGAAAATGCTTTGAAATTTTTTCAAAACTCAACGATGCACCGTGGACAAATTCACTACCCTTTCGTTATGTTCGGGATGAAAACAGCCACTAAATTAGACTGCTATAAAATGTATCGGATAAATATTTTTTGCATTTTTTGCATAAATCTATTAATCAACCTCAGTACTGTTCAAAACTACTAAAATTTAAAAAAAAATCCAGGATTTTTACTCTTTAATTGCCAAGTTCATAAGTGATGTCACTGATTTTGAAAAAAAAAAACACAAAATTACTTATTTTCAATATAAAAAGTGATTGTGGACTGGAATTTTTTTTACTTTTATCACAGTCTTGGGCATGTCCAAGATTAGGAAAAACATTGGCTTTGATGCATTTTTAGTTTTTGAGCAGGATCAGATTTACATTTTTTCTCCCTCATTTACTGTTCGTGGCTGTTTTTGCCCCATTGACTTCCATTATAACGACATTTTTTGATTGCAAAGCCATGACACCATATAATCATGCATTTTTGATTGTTGGTGGTTTTCCCTGTTGGGAAGAGGTCAAATTTGTAATTTTACAGTTGATCACCAGGTAGCACCATTAACCCTTTAGATAGGCCTGTGCAAACAAAAGCTTAGTTTCTGGCTTGTATATGGAGTTATATGGAGTATAACAGCATATTATAGTATGTGTGTGTGTGTGTGTGAGTGTGTGTTTGTGTGTGAGAGAGAGAGAGTGACCTTTGTGCACTTACCTTGATGCGTCTGAGAAAATCTAAATATGCACCTCAGCTCTCAGAACTACATGGAGTAAACAAAAACAAAGTAAGTGTATTTATGCACCTGCTGCCTTTTGATGGTGAGAAGTGCAGACTAAATAAAAACAAGATAAGTGGATTTAAACCCTTGCATACCATCCTGCTGGTCATTTGATGGTGAGAAGTGCAGCAAGCAACATGAGAAAGGACTTGACTTGTACCAAAGTTTTAGAAATTATTATGCAGCCTGACCCTCCAGCGAGCTGCAGTATGTATTGTCACAAACCACAGATTACAACCGCTGCAAGGGAAGTGTCGAAAATCTACACAAGGTATGTGCCATTACTGCACTGGTGAGAGATTCAGTCTCCTGCAGCTGTCCCTCTAGACACAAATCCACAGACACCAGCAGGCACCAGCAGCTCAGGAGTGAAAAGGGAACATGCAAGTGGTGCAGAGGACAAAAAAAGAACACTCAGCTCTTGCATCTGTTGTGGTGGACACACTTGCAAAGAGCACCAAGTGATATGCTGCAAGTCCTGCTGGAAAGACTGAACACACACACACACACACACACACAATTCTCACACTAAATACTTAGAATAATTGTTTAGTTCTCCATCCATCCTCAACTCTTGCACCATTGTTCAGTTTATTTGAAGTTGTTGTTGCATTTTGGTTCATAATAAATTATGTTCATAAATCTAATGCAGAGTAGATTGTTTACAGAAAAAAATTGAAAAGTGTATCACTGAAGGATTTTAAACTGGCTTTATACATGGCTCTTTACATCAAGAAAAGACAAGCATTTCACACATAGGCCATCTATACTTCTCACCATCAAAGGCAGCAGGTGCATAAATACACTTACTTTGTTTTTGTTTACTCCATGTAGTTCTGAGAGCTGAGGTGCATATTTAGATTTTCTCAGACGCATCAAGGTAAGTGCACAAAGGTCACTCTCTCTCTCTCACACACAAACACACACACACTCACACACACATACTATAATATGCTGTTATACTCCATATAACTCCATATACAAGCCAGAAACTAAGCTTTTGTTTGCACAGGCCTATCTAAAGGGTTAATGGTGCTACCTGGTGATCAACTGTAAATAAATTACAAATTTGACCTCTTCCCAACAGGGAAAACCACCAACAATCAAAAATGCATGATTATATGGTGTCATGGCTTTGCAATCAAAAATGTCGTTATAATGGAAGTCAATGGGGCAAAAACAGCCACGAACAGTAAATGAGGGAGAAAAATGTAAATCTGATGCTGCTCAAAACTAACAATGCATCAAAGCCAATGTTTTTCCTAATCTTGGACATGCCCAAGACTGTGATAAAAGTAAAAAATTCCAGTCCACAATCACTTTTATATTGAAAATAAGTAATTTTGTGTTTTTTTCCAAAATCAGTGACATCACTTATGAACTTGGCAATTAAAGAGTAAAAATCCTGGATTTTTTTAATTTTTTTTTTAGTTTTGATCAGGACTGAGGTTGATTAACAGATTTATGCAAAAAAAATGGTAAAAAAATATTTATCAGATACATTTTTACAGCAGTTAATTTAGTGGCTGTTTTCATCCCGAACATAACGAAAGGGTAGTGAATTTGAACAATGCACAAGGGTTAAACCAAATTATTATATTGGTCTAAATGAATCTACTCCACCAAGCTACCGTTATAAGCATGAGCCTCGTCAGGCTGGTCGTGGCGGCGGTGTCGCATCAATATACAGTGATATTCTCAATGTTACTCAGAAAACAGTACACAGGTTTAACTCATTCGAAATACTTATGCTTAATGTTACACTGTCAGATAGGCTAAAGTAACCTGACCTATCTCTTGCTCTGGCTACTGTGTATAGACCGCCAGGGCCATATACAGATTTTCTAAAATAATTTGCAGATTTCCTCTCAGACCTTTTGGTTAATGTTGATAAAGCGCTAATTGTCTGAGATTTTAACATTCACGTTGATAATGCAAATATTGCGTTAGACTCTTTTAAACTCCTTTGGAGTCAAGCAAAACGTCACCAGGTCCACTGATTGTTTTAATCATACGCTAGATTTAATTATATCGCATGGAATTGATCTTACTTATTTAGATATCTTACCTCAAAGAGATGATGTTACTGACCATTTTCTTGTATCGTGCATGCTGCATATTACTGATATTATCTATATGGCTCTGCATTATCATCCAGGTTAAACTTTTGTTCCAGCCACTAAAGACAGATTCACAAATAACCTGCCCGATATCCGTTGTGGAACCCCCAGAACCAGTAGAGGATTTGTTCTTTGTGTAAATGTCAGAACAGGGGACGAATTGTGAGATTTATATGTTACACAATAATAGTGTTACACTGTTGAAATGTAGTAACATTGTGAAACAAATTTACCTCTCCCACCAGGTATCATTGTAGTCAGTGTTAGGGAAAGTTACTTTTTTTAAAGTAGTGAGTTACAATATTATGTTACTCCATAAAAAAGCAACTAATTGTGTAACTTAGTTGCTTTTTATGTAATGTTGTTGAAAGTAATTGTTATTTTTGCATTACTTTTTGTCACCTGGGCTGGGCTTGCTTATTTGTTTTTAACAACAACAAAAAAGGCAACTTTAAAGGCCCTTTCACACCAAAAGTTAAATTAATAAGCCTCAGGTTGAAGGAAGTGCCTTTTCTGTGCACTCCCAATTTCTCTCAACATGGGGAGTAAACAGGAAAACAAAGTAACTTGCCTTACGTATTTGAAAAAGTTACTCAGATATTTTGTTGTAAATTTAAAAGCAATAAATTACTTTACTAGTTAGTTGAAAAAAAGTAATCTGATTGCTTAACTCATGCTATTTGTAATGCATTGCCCCCAACACTGGTCACAACTGTGTGATGTAAAGTCAATATGAAGAAAAAAAGGAATAAAGTTGGAATTATAAAAAAAAAGTAAATTGCAAGAAATAGATACATTTGCAAGTATAAATTGTAGATGTACAAAGATGTAATTGTGAGATAAAGCCAATTGAAAGAAAAAGTTACAATAAATAAAGTAGAACTTGTGTTATATATAGTTGCAACTATAACAGTTACAAAGCAGTAATAAGAAATAGTCGCAATTGTAAGATTTGCATGTGAAATATAAAGTCACAATATGAGAAAGTCAAAGTGTATTTGTCTTTTTTATAATTCTTTTACTATGAGTCAGAAACTGACTTACATATTGACCACTCTCATATCACTGCTGTAAAAAATCAACAGCAACATCAACATCAACACTGTAACAGCTGTTTATCAATTTTCCCTCAGATTTATTGACATTACTTTATCATGAGCAGATTTCACACTTTGAAAGGACAGAGGTTTTGGAGGGAAATACACACTTTATTACAACAGAATTAATATCCAATCCTGCGCTTGTCCGTGCCAGGCGTGTTTTTCTTCCTGGGATCCTTTCCCAGGATTTATGGGATCATTCACACAGAAAATGTGCACCATTAGGTTTTTCACACGCCGCAATTCAATCACGTCCTGAAATCCCCACACGGTCACCTCTCCCGGCGCGTGTCATTGTAGGCAGGTATTTCTCCCCGCTGTCACACAACCCCATACCAGTTAATTCCTTCTCGGACTCCAGCGAGAGAAAATCAGGCCCTGAAAAATCATTACTTTCCATAATCCCTGCCTTCCATACGCCACCACGCTAATGTGTGTATGACAAAAGGAGGGAGGGAATGAGAGCGATGTGCTGGAATAAAATAAATTGGATTAGAATAAGTCAAGAAAAAGAGAGATCTGTCCCAAAAATTGAATTACAGGTTTTTAAGTGCCCTTGCCTCGCCAAGGTCTTACATTCCTCATATTCTAACTTCATTTTCCATCGCAGGGCTTTCCTTCTTTCTAACTCTTGACATGGCAAGGAGAAAACGCACCTATTCCTGCAAAACTGTCGGCTCGCTACTCGCTACACATTTAGTCACTGGCAGCCTCAAGATTAATGGAGCTCTTGACAGTATGTCTGACTCAAAAACAATCAGGTTTGTATTTACCACACAGCAAATGTATTTACCACAACCAGCTGATGGAAAGTCCTTGTCGCTGAATAAAGTTGCATGTAAAAAGATGTTTTTGCGAAGAAATTTGACAGCCCTGTTGACTGTTTAAACGTGAGGAGCATTTAGCTCAACAACCAGGACTTCTAGACACACTGCAGGGAAAATAAACACATTGTGGTCTCAGGTGTTTACTGAAAGAAATTGAAGCTTAGGCTCTGTAATGGTCTTTGGCAAGCTGGGGCCGGTCTCATCGAGGGAGATGTGGTTCTGCAGGGGGGTAAACAGAGAGTGCCGATAACCTCGACAAACCAAAGACTCACCTGAGTGAGAAAGGGAAAGCTCACGTGCCTTAAAAACACACAGCATGATACTGTCTACCAAGCACTTCTCAGAATCTCTGATTATACCGCAAGCAAAGTAGTGGCTAGAATACAGGGTTGATAAAGAGAGTCAGAAATAACAATGGCAATCAAACTGTTCCTGTATGCGCGCAGGGTGACTAGGCCTCAGCATTACTGTGACAAGGGTACAGTGCACTTAATATAAGTGGTGCTGCTTGGCAATTAAGACAGCAGAATGGAATCTCAGCTAAAGCCAAAGGGGAGAAAATTACGCCCTAAAGTGGTTATGATTCACTCGTATATAACTGTCACTATGCTGAACTTTGGCGGCTTCCCTTGTTGTGCCAGATTTTAAGTGGACCATGAGCTGGAGTCAGAGACACTAATATTTTAGTGGGCATGCTTTCAAATGTCATCGACCATATGTTGGATGCATCACCATCTCATCGTGTAAACAAAAAAAATCAACAATGCTTTTTGGCTGCGTGCTTTATTTGATGATGCTCATACAATACTATTGATCTGTTTATTGAAGTGTATGACTGCAGAGGAAGTACTTGGTTCATCAACCCCTCACTTCACACCTGCGCTGCCTGTCATACCCCCCTCTGCCATATCAGGTCGGGAGTCTGATCATTATCACACGGCAAGTTTTACTTCCCTGCACTTCAGTATCTCAATAACACATTGTATTACACAAACAACCAAAAGAGAGAAGAGGAGAAAGAGAGAGAGTATACAGAGATCGAATGAAGTCATGCTTGGTTTTCAGAAGCACTGTCTGGAACCAGTGCAGCAAATGGGATAGGCTTCAAATACTACATGCTGTGCTTTACTGAAAGAAAGTGCCCAGTGCCAGTTGGAATATTTTAGTTCTGTAATCAGACTACTACAGTTATGCTGTCTTCTCTCACACTTTAGATTCGTTAATGGTGTTGCAGACCTATGAATACAGTGCAAGAAACTGCATTCCGACTCATGGGGTCCATACGCAGTGTTCACTGTCTGACCCCTATTCACTGAACACAAGATGTCTGTTGAGGTTTACTTCACTTGACAAAATGCGTTCATTCGGAACACCCTGCAACGTCATCAAACAAATTACATCCGCATCAGCGGAAAACTGAGAATGGTTCTGGTATTTAAAACACACACACACACACACACACACACACACACACACACACACACACACACACACACACACACACACACACACACACACACACACTTACAAATATATCATTTTTTTTCAGCCGTATTAAACAGTGATGAACTCAGTGTTAGTTTATACATATTTACATTTATTTACTTAGAATATGCTTTTATCCATTGACTTATAAATGAGGAACATCACAAGCCATTTTAGTACAAGAGAACACACTAGCATAGCTGCAATGCAAATTTCATAGATGCTTAAAAGTTGTAAATGATGATTGCTGGAGTTCATTTTACAAGAAAATACTATTATATTTACTTCAGTGCTGTTTTCTAACTCTCAAATTATTTGACAAATTTTGAAAATCTTCCAAGTGACACTTTTTGTCTAAGGAATAGAATAGTTCAAATGTAATAAAAACTGTGCAGATCAAATATATATTTCATTTTTGTTACTTTTATGAAAGCTCAGTTGCGTAGCTGCTAATTCTTCTCATTGGATATAAAGAAATATTGAGTGTCTCTCATTCTCATCTGGACACAGAAGAAAAGATACAGTATGTCTTAGCTACCATTGGGAAAATACTTGGACTGTCTTTGTGGTTGGTCGACAGACCGGTCAGTTTGCTCAAAGGACTACATTTGTGGATCATTACACAGACTGACCCGAACAGCCAAAGAAAGACCATGTCAAGAGATGTGATGATTGTTCTATTGGACTGTGACTCGTAGCCCAAAACTAAATTTAATATCTGACAGTCATGTATGTCTCTGTGTCGTATAATATGTTCAACATAAGTGCGTTTTGTGAGAATTGTCTCTTCTGTATTTCTGAGGAGTACATCTAATATCAGTGGGACATAACCATGAATAAGCTCTTGAATAATTCTAACAATTTTTCTGAGAGATGTTGAATATTCAATGAAAGCTCTGTAGTTCATATCTAATTAATGCATTTGAACCTCATATCAAGTTCTGTGTTTGATCTTATGCCATTTTGTAAACCGGGCTCCTCCGGAGACGGGCATGCTTGCTGAGTACATGACTTGATAGTTCTCTCTAAGGTAGACATGAAAATGATCACATGATTGATCGCAGAACGAGGTCTGTTCTTATTTACTTAATTTTGTCTATTAATTTATTTCATTTCCACTCCATTAAAATAGTCGAGTAGGGGTCAAATAGTACATGAAGTATGATGCTTTCGACTGTGAAAAGTCGTAATAGGGTTCATGTGCTATGTTTATGAGGTCAACCATTAAGATTAATTGTCCCGACTAATGATTTAGACGAGGATGCTAATTACCAGTGATTGCACATAAAGTCAAACACAAATGTAACCCTGATATATCGTCCCTCTGTTTTTCCTCTTTAAACATTGCTCCCCTAATAACCGTTTTTGTGAAAGTCAAATACATGTCATGTGACCTGGTTGTCACAGTAGCTGGTGAGCAGTTTGAACCCCAGCTCCTCTTATAGGTCAGGTATGTTGTATAACACTATTGTCAAAGCACCTGGCATAGCCACACACTGCTCTCTGACCAGCTGGAGGTCTTTTACTTTCTCCCCGAAAGCCCTGGCTTTAGTTATCAGTCCAAAAGAACTGCACCTGTGTTACAATGCACCTTAGCATGTTCATTGATTACTGCTGCACCTGCATCTACTAATCAACCCATTTCAGATACTCAGGTGTCAGCAAGCACAGCCAAAAGCTCAAAAATGCTGCCTCCGCAGGTAGCATTCGGACTTTGGATAGTAACGAAGCAGTCTGAATCCACTAATCGTGTCACATCTTGTCTGTTGTGACACCTTCATCTGATCATTTTTTATATATTTTTTTGGTCCGACTTATATTATAAGTATATTATGTGGCTTTAACTACTATGTAGGAACAGGTTTTGTTGTATGGGTAGGTTTAAGGGTGGGTTAAGGTGTAAGGGATGGGTCAACAGTGTTATTATACATTATAATTAATTAAAGATGTAATTAGCTGCAGGTCATTTTTTATAAAATATGAGTACAAGGTAAAAACGTGCCTTTGGGCACCGTTACTATCCTCTGTATTGACCTTGGCACTGACATGGTGTGTTATACACACTCACACTTTTGCGCATTCAGTCTTACTTACACCCGTGTACACACTTACACTTAAAACCAGCATTTTTTTTTCAGTCTTAGTGTGGACAGAAGGCCAAAAAGAGGAATTTTCAAGCCAAAGATGCCTAGTTGAGTCCTTCAGCTATAAATGGCCACCATCATTTTTCTCAGAAGCTTGTTTCATAAACACACACATAAACGTTTTGAACTCATGTTTTTATCTTGAAGCATATGTTACATTTAAATGTTCAACCTACAATTATTGGAATTTCGAGTTATTCCAAAATATTTCTCTCTCTGTTATGATGATGTGCTTTCCTACTAAAATATGTGAATTATAGACATATTTTTGTATGAAATTGAATATACTGAATTGAGATGATAAGGGAAAAAGAAGGCAAAAGTTTATCTTTATGAATCATATAATGATGGATTTAAATAATACAACAGGAATAATGTGAGCAGAGTCTCGTGGAGATAAAATGCAAAACATTAAGCAGCATGAAGCTGCGATGAGGACAATAACATTCGTTTTGTGGATGAGTTTAAACATTAAAGCTTTCAGGAGCACAGTCAGTGATAACAAATTAAACTGCTACATAGCTTAAGTTAAACTCCCTTAGCTAGCCAGTAATAAAGCCTGTCTAATAACGTAGTGAATAAGCTACACTAATGCAGATACAAAATGATATGATTTTGTGTAATGCCATTGTACTCTCACACTCAGTGTTTTCACATAGCAATTCAGTTTGGTGCTGCTAATGGCCTAGATATTACACACTTCAATCACTGGACATTGACCTGCATTTGATTCTATAGGCGTTCTTGTGCACTAAGCAAACTCTTCCTATTAATGCTCAAACATGATAATTATATACCACATCAGCAGCTTTATGAGAGGCTGAGCGTTCTGGGAAAACAAACATATCTCTAAGTAAGACATTTAAACGTGTATATGCTGATAATGGAATAAGATATAGTGAAAACACTTTGATCTACTATTAAGTGGGGAAATATCTTTTTATCGGAAGTCATATGCACCTGCATAACCCCCAAAATAATGATAATTAAAAACCTTTAACTCATACACTTTGGTCTTTTATTAGATCAATTAATCTATATCAACAATGTTATTACCAGTGCCGGATTTGTGTATGTGTGCTGTCAATATCCTCAAAAGTAATTATTTTATTGTTAATAGAATCAGCGATGTTGTAGTCAAGACACTCAATCAGCGACAACACCAATCATGTATCCACACAGTTTGTTCATCATTCATTACGCCATGTGGATCATCGAGCTCGCTGTCGTAAATGACTAATCACGAGTAGATGGATGAGGAAAGAAGACTGCTATTTTCAGCAAATCACAAGACCGGGTGGCTTCTGAACAAAAAGGAAAAGAAAGGAGACATTTAAAACCTTAGTAAGGTTACAGAAATCTCCTGAGGTTTGGATAATTTGTGGTATTAATTAATGATTTTTTCCTTTTCATGTTAATGCTAACTGTCACTAATTAATGGGTGGCAGTTTCCTTCGCTAATGAGAGTCTGGTGAAGTGATGTGGCCCCTGAAGAAGTTAGTGAGGTATTTTTTACTTGGCAATACCAGTATATCCTTTTTTTAAAACATGACAAATTACACTGAATTTAAAGGAGGTGATTTTAGGCCTTAAATTAGATACTGCCATTTATTTAAAATATAGCTTTAATGAATTTTCACTTTTAGGAATGCATTTAATATTCAGACCAAATGTACCCCACAGCGCTCATAATTTGGTCAGAAAATTGTCTAATTGTTGAATAAGAATGGCCTTGAAAATTCTGCCTTGGTTCGTGCTAAATCATTATTGGAATGACAACATTTGCACCTCTCAGCCATGGCAGCATCTGTTTAATCTCTGATGGTTTGTATCTGCTGAATTGGTCTGAGTTAATTGCAGTTTCACACTGAGGCAGAGTGGCTTCTTGTTGAATATCTAAGTAGGTCATTGTATGTTTTGTTTTGTGGGGAGTACTGCATCACTCGATGGGGTATGTGTCTGTGATAGCCACAGGGTCCCCTGCAGATGATTTATGCGGATAATACTGATGCTAGTAATAATAATAACAATGTTTTATTGGAATAAGAAATTAAAGTGGGTCAGCGCTAACCGACTGATTCAGTGTCGAACCCAGGCATGCCTTCAGAGACCAAATGCATAAAGACTCATCCATCAATAGCATCCACCTAAATTTAGCTTGCTGAAATATAGCATCCTGCTCCTCTGCCCAGGATTGATGGAAGAAATATGGCTTTTGCCTGAAACTGTGATATTATTCATGAAGTCATACTTTGATTATATAACTTATTTTATAAAACAGTTCGTTCCAGTCTTCTAAATTCCTAAAGTGCTGATATACAGTTCTTTTCACTGTTTTTAGCTCTCTACTTGTCTGAGTTTGCACTTTTCAAAAGGCTTTTAATCTGTGCATTAGTGGTGGGGTTTTCCCATTGACCCTTTCTCGGAGTTACACTGGTATCCCAGTAGGTGGTGACAAGTGACTGGCTGGTTTTTGGAATCATTCACTGAAACAATTCATTCAGAACACTGATTCATTCCAGATTCATGAAACAATTAATTGTGTCTCAAGAGACATAGTACACACTATGCACTAAAACATTTAGGGTGCTTTCGCACTTGGTTCGATTGCCTTGTCCGAACCTGAATTGTATTGCTCGCCTTCCCTATCCCCGCTTGTTTGTGTTCATACTGTGATTTTTGGTTCCGAACTACAGTCGCTTGCGTCATCAGAGTGGAAGTGTAACGGAGCCGACAAGATGTGAGGCAAGCGGATCCAAGTGCAAGCTTTTATAATGAAACATGGTCAAAACACAGTCAGGGTCGAAGGCAAGACACACAGGCAAGACAGAAGAGCTAAATGGGCTTGAATCAGACGACAGCAAACATAATCCAGAGGGTTAGACAAGAGTGGTAATCCGTAAACGTGAGCAAAAGTCCAGGCGAGCAGTCCAAACAGTCCGAAACAGCAAGCAAAGGGATAATCCTAAATACGTGGGCAAGAATCAGGAAACACAACGAGACTAGTCTGAGACTAGAACTAGGAGCTAGAAACTAGAAACTAAGACAGGAAATGGCTCCGTATAGTATCACTTGGAGAGCGATAAACGCAGAACAATATTAGAGACTAACAGAAAATGAACACGGAATGGCTTTGTAAAGTAGCTAACACTAGGAGAGTGCTAAACGCTAGACCAAGGATCCTCAAATCTGGACCACTCCAGAGTTTAGCTCTAACCCTAATCAAACACACCTGAGCATGCTAATCAGAGTCTTCAAGATCATTAGAAAATCACAGGTAGGTGAGTTTGATTAGGGTTGGAGCTAAACTCTGCAGCAGATTGGACCTCCAGGGTAAGATTTGAGGAACCCTGCGCTAGACAATACTCGGCAGTGAGAGAGAAGTCCAAGGCTTATAAAGCAAGTTTAATTGGAATCAGCTGCGTGTGTGTGTCATCAGTGCAATGGATGATGGGAACTGTTGTCTGGGGTGAAGTGCAACAGTTGGTGTAGTGCAAGAGTCCATGTGGTCAGCAATTGACCTCTGGTGGTGAGTGAACAGAAGACCACGAACCAGATTCGTGACAGGTAGCTGTTTACACTTGTTACTAGAAAACGACTATGCAGAAGACAGCAAAATAATGGATGCTTGCTCGCTTAATTTTTGCACTTTGGACTTAAACATTTCTGATTCATTTCAAGCACCAACACAGAACATCTATTTGCCACAAATATAAGGCAGTGGTTTAAAAGAACACGGGAGTCACTTTCTGCGAGCAGAACTGAGATATAAATTCTCTCAGCTGCAGCGTGTCAGTCACGCTTTACAGAAATATGAGTGAGTAAATGCATAAATACACAGTTTGACCAATTTGTACAGTATGTCATCAATATCATGTCACTTCCATGATTTAGGATGATCGTGTTCACATCAGAAGCGAACTGTACTGATGTTTGCATGAATTAAGCAGACTTGGGTACGGTTTGTGGGTGCGCACCCAAGATTAGAAAACTGCAGTCATACTTAGTTTACTCAGTTAATTAATTGCATTATGCAGGTATTTGAAGTGCACTACATATTGTTGGAATTTTCAGTGTGTACACACTACTCACACTTTATACTACCAAAACAGCACAGACTAGTTTATAATTATGTAAACTGTGATGCACCTTGTGTCTTTATGAGTGAGTCTTTGAATAATTCACTAAACTTGTTTATTTGCCACTACTTTGTGTTCCAGCATTTCTGCTTTGAATGAGTTTTTTGTTGTTTTCTGATTTGGTAGCACAAAAATCAGCAACTGCCTTCTATTTTAGTTAATCAATATTACCTTATTTTCATTAAGCTGTTATGTAAAAGCAATGATATAAGCATGCTGTTGGTCTGAATATCAGAATGAATGTGATACTTTGTGACATAACTTAATTGTAGGCTTTTGGTTCATTTCTAAATTAATGGCTATCATATCTCATTTTCAAGAAGGATGCACTTAAACTTGTTATTGTTTTATTTTGTTAGTGTCCATTCACTATCGACACACTGAGGATATTTTGGACATATGTTCAATTCCCATTTCATCACGGGTTCTGATAGACTAAAGGGTATCTGCATAGAGTCATTAATAATGGACAAGCTACATTAGATTTGTATTCCCTAAATGTTCTTTTTTTTTTCTTATGAAGGTCAAAGTAGTCATGATGCTCCATTTGACAACTAGTGCAAGACATTCATCTGTCTACAAAGCCTGTATGTGTGTGTGTGTGTGTGTGTGTGTGTGTGTGTGTGTGTGTGTGTGTGTGTGTGTGTGTGTGTGTGTGTGTGTGTGTGTGTGTGTGTGTGTGTGTGTGCAGGCATGTGCGCAGCACTTCTGTTAGAAGTAGGATAGCTCGCAGGAGAGCAGCAGGGAGAGACAGGGAGTAAAAGGTGATGACAGACTCGTGAGGATGAAAGGGTCTAACCCTGTTAACAGCCCTACCTAAAGCCTCTAAATAAATGGAGTGAAAACTAGGTGACTAACTCAAGGAGGAGCGCCACTCTCTCTGAACCGGACCAGACAGATTTATCACCGAACCCTCTCGTTTCGTTAAACTGTCATCCCTCTGGCACAGCCCATCAGCTTCTTTGAATGAATTGTGTCTTAAGTTGTTGTCACCGTGAACTGACTAATCTGAGTCATGCATGTGTTATGCTGATAATGAGTGCTTATAAACAGAACTTAGCTGTGGGAAGTGGGAACAGGCAAGGCTAAGCTCATGTAGGTCCTCTGGGCAGTTGGGCTGCATCGCTCATGAGATCAACAATGGATATTTGAATGGAGCTAAATAATCAAGGTCAACAGGCTCAGAGCAACCAGGCACAGAGTGTGAAAAACCAATTTCATGAGGCCCTGATAGGAAGCTCCATTTAAAATGGCACACATGCCCATTGTGTCTTAAGCCATCTATCATGCCATGAACTTACTGTTTTGATTACGGCGACACATGTAAAGCTTGTCAATCCCAGCTCTCTGTCTATCCATCTATTTGAAGCCTACGGTACTGCGGAAACCTGCAAATTGTAAATGGCTGTCTTGTGACATTGTGGTCACGAAATGCTTTTGCTGAAATTGAGTAGGGCCTTTGCAACTCAACGGCAACATCAAAAAAGACAAGTGGAATCTCTAGGGAGAGGATGGTGGTTGGCTTCTTGTATTACTGACATCGCTCACCTTCGTTTGCTTCGACTTGATATTCAGTAGAAAATATTATGCACATAACATTTTATTACAAGCTTTGAGGCATGAATTCTTTTTTTTTTCATTACCACATAATACATGATGTACCATAAAGGCGGAAAAGCACCATAAGGCTTTTTTGATTTCCGTCAGTGTTTGGGGCAGGCGTCCACAGCAGCTTACACAAGTCTCTGTTTATATGTGTGCAGTACTGCACTCTTTTGTAGCTATAGTAAACATGCTTGGGGGGGGAACTAACAAAAGAAAAAGAGAAGAGTACTGGCTCTGAACTGCCTTTATATAAAACATGAAATTGTTTGTGTCGCACTGGCTCTGCTCCTCTGTGATACACATTAGGTGTACTTTACTAAAATGGATCTCTCTAAACAAACACACTTATGATGGCAGTATATTATGGTATTTCATATAAATAATGTTGTAATTATATCTTTACTCTCTTTTTATCATTAGTAGTGACTGAATGTGTCAGAGCTCTTTTAGGTGACACTAGTGTATGAACAATCATAAATGTATGTAAATATTATGAAGTGACAAAGAGTATCTGAGGTGTGTTCAGAATTTTCCAATGGAAATAAGAAATTAATAACTAATGAGAAGATGCAGAGGGAGTAAAAAATAAGCTTGTGTTACTTGCCGTTTCTTTGTAATTACTTGCTAAATTTACCAGCAATTCGAAAATGAAAATTTCTACACCAAATTTGTTTCAGTGTAGGCAGTCAAAGTGTGTTATTGGTAAAAGTCATTTAAACAATTTAAATAATATAAAATGCATTAAAATGTAATGGTGATGAATATGGAAATACGAATTGACTGATATTCCGCTAGAAAATGTAAATGTAAAATTTTTTTTTAAATGATAAATAAATAAATAAATTAAATGTTTTATCATACAATGTGTTTTTACTTGTTAAAGTCCAGTAAAAATTTGTAATATACTGTGTCTCACTTTCATTTTTATTGCTCGAAGCAGAACGGAACACACACACATGTATATAATAATAATAATACATTTTGGGGTCATGTAATAGCAACAATAATTATAAAAAATAAGAATAGATTTGTTGGATCATGTTGTATTAATAATAATAATTATTATTATTTGTGTTGTTGTTGTTGTTTTAATTTGGTGTCTCATGTTAATCCTCATATCGCTCCTATATATCGAGCATGGTGTAAGCAACATATTTCATCATCAGCTGCCTGAGTGCATCTTTTACGTATTTCTCTGGAATAGACAGCAGTATCTGGTCGATCCACTAGGTAGCAACACTTTAAGTTTGACCATTTAATTCAAGTACTAAGAACAACATAGAAATGGAGACAAAGACAACAGAAGACAAATGTGGAACAACAATGTGCGATGGGGTCAGAAGGTTCTTGTATTTGTACAATTCGCATTCGAAAGAGTCTAAAGAGGACAAAAATCATAGACATTTTTCTCTTGATATCCTACTTGTCAGATAAAAGCAGTGACTGAATAACCTAAAACCCACATTATGAAGCACATTTTTGTTTTGTTGTGTGTTTTGTTAGATAAAACAAGGACTGAATAACCCCAAACCCACATTATAAAACGAAATTTTGTTTTGTTGGGCCAAGCACGAAATCTGTATCTTTTTGTATATCGGTACTAAAGCTGACACTTGCTGTGGGCAGAACAAATACAGTTGAGCTTCCTTCAGGTGTAGGTGTGTGTTGACCATGTCTGCGATCCTGTCCTGCTGTTTTCACAGCTAGCTCTAAAACCTATTAATTTAATTTTGTGGTGCAGCCTACACTCCTGTCAGGAGAAATATAATTAACAGGGTTTTGTTGCTGGTGTCTGCAACCATCTCTCTTACAGTCTAACTCACACATTTATATAATGAGCAGCCTCCTACATGACAGCTTGTGGTTGTGAATTATGACCATAAACAGCAGACCTGTGGTTAAACTTCCTCACTGATATAATGAATATACTCACAGAAACACGATGGCTTGTGGTCTTGAATTAAAGTGCTTGTTTCAGTCCAAAATCTGGTGTGAATAAACAAACAGGACAGGCTTTGTTGAGAGATGTAATCAGGAACACAGCATTATTGGAATGTTTCATGTATTTGAACTGTGATGATTTCCATGTGCCATAATTGCTGTTACTGGCAAGCTGTAAGAAGTGCCCTGAAATTTTTCTATCGACTCCACCCACATATTTTCTAACAAAAAGTTTTTGTTTTAGCCTGAGGGCTAATAAGGCTGGGTCATACATTTTTAGCATTTTATAATGGTAATCAATGATTCCTTCAAACCAAAACAGTCATAATTTGATTTTATATGACCATTTTTCACCTTCTTTCCAACCTCTTTAGCCCCCTTCACACCTCCAGTGTGACCTGAATTAATTCATTTTAAATGAGAGCTGCATGAGCAACAACAACCGTTGGCGACATGATATGGCCATGTACTGCAGCATGGCTGAGTATAAATGTATGGACTCCTATTATGGTTTCTTTATAATGCTATGTTAGGGGCTTGACAGCTGTTGGGAACTTCTTTCTATCTATCTATCTATCTATCTATCTATCTATCTATCTATCTATCTATCTATCTATCTATCTATCTATCTATCTATCTATCTATCTATCTATCTATCTATATATCTGTCTATCTATCTATCTATTTTAGTATACTCTTTATTACTTCAACATCACAAAATTTCGGAAGACCATAGGTGTAAATGGTGTGTACATTTGGGCAGTTTGTATATCTCATTTTTTATTTCAATAATAGTTTGTTTGTTTGTTTTGTTTTTTATATATGTATGCTTTTAGAATTCATAACATACTTTTCACCACGTTATAATCATATTATATATTTTTTTAAAAATTGTTTTGTTTTGTTTTGTTTTGCTTTGTTTAGTCTGTTTTTGGTAAGGTTACAACTTTTGTTGCTTTTGTGTTAAGTTAGCTCTTAGAAAAGAAATATGACTGTTTGTAAAAGGTAAATTAGAGGTAAATTCTCTTCTTAATTTTACATGGGTTTGAATCCGATTCAGTAAGATGGTCAATTTACACCCAGATGGTGCATCTTACCCACTGACTTGGATCAACTTACCCTTAACCTGGGGCAAATTGAGCCATGTGAACACTTTAATATAAGAAGCCATATGTTTAGATCCCTTTGTCATAGATACATTCTGAAAATTAAAATGATAGGAAACGTCCTGAAATTACCTTAGATACTTTCATTGTATTTCTGCCTTTTTCCCCTTACTTTGAGTACCACATGAGTTATAAAAAGGTTCATCTTCCCTCATTCTACCCCCAATACTTGAACAAAGCCTAAAATGCAATTATTCACCTCCTAGAAGTCATTTCAAACCGCATCCAGTACCACATCAGAATTTTCTTTCCAGCTGTTGTGATAATGCATTGTGCAAACCTCTAGCACTGCTTGTCACATAACATAAACATTTGCATAGATTACAGGTGAAAAAGACGGCTTTTATATGATAACGAGTGTGTGCCACTTCCTCAGAGACTCAGTAAGTGTGGCTTGCAGAGGGGGTGGGCCGAGCCCCCGTATCGCTCAGTACATTACATATATGTTCATTTCCATTTCCCATCTAATTTGAGTTTCTCTTTGTATCTGGGAAATTCAATCCAAATTTCGGGAGACAGCCATCATGTTGGTAATTACGCTGAAGTCTGGACGTAATTAATTTTATTGGACCAGTTAATCGATTCCTGATGAAAAGGGAGATTAAATTGATAGCTCTCCTCTCCAGTCATCGGGGCTCCTCCCTCCCTTATTCGGGCACGCACACGCGCTTTGGCTAAGCCATTACTCCTAAATGAATCTGTAGCGTGTCGCTGGCTGTGAGCCAGGGCAGATAAAATGCTCAGACTGTCTCAGTCCCAGCAGCTTGATCTTTCGGAGAGCGACCCAATCGTGTGACTGTCAGTGGTGAATTCTTCATGCACAATGTCTAAACAGGTGTGGTACATCTATTAATCAGGAGCAGGCATTGGTGTGCATTGCTCATTGTTTGATGCAGGTCATAATTTAGTTACCCGGTGAACTGGTGTAATTTTTCACAAGCTCTATGGCGAAGCAATATTGTACTCCATTCAGTATTTTCACATTGACTATGTGAACTAATTGCCAAAAGCTGCGATAATAAGGCCACTAATGCGATAACATACAAATTAAACTTATCGCTCTAAATGATGAAGCACAGTGAGCTAAAACAATTTAGTAAGAGTTGCGTGTTTGGGAAAAGGAAAGAAAATGACGAGGAAATCACGGCGGCTGCTGTTGGGGAGGTGCAGATCCTGGGTGAATGTGAATAAATCCGGCAGCTTGGTTTAATGATGAGAGACAGCATTCCGAGTGCCTTCTGGCAGTTTTGTATTACCTTCTGAAATGAGCTGACATTTGCATTTGAAAATCCTCCCTCCTGAAAAGATACAATTAATTCTCAATACCTAATGGTATTTGCTTGGCAAATCTGTGGCACGTCACGCTAAAATGTAAGCCCTCTGTTCAGTATCTTGGCAGTAAATATGCTCTGAGCATGCAAGTTTCCTGTCCAATCTTCCAATCTAGTCACCTTGGAGCTCCTCGCAGGCCTTGCCGCTCCTTTGTGGAGGCAGTACACAAAATTTGATATTCCATGTTTGTCATTCTCATTGGAGGACTTTATGTATTTGTTCCACTGTCAGGCTGTTCTTCAGGCACAGGAGGTGATTCTTGGCCAGATTTAGCTACACAGAGAAATGATGAAATAGTTGTGACATGTCAAGATGTTTCACGATTCTTGTAAACATCTGCTATCAGACAATACAATGTCTGGCATGCAGCCTGGTTGTTTTCAGAGTTTCGAAAATGGAGACAATTCACCATCAGTTCATGTTGAAGTGCCTGTACAATGCCTTTTACTTACTCGATACGTTCAGCTGCTTAGCAATATTATATGAGTGGAAAACAGTATTTAGTAAAGCCTGAACAGACTGTTCTACAGTCCTCATTGGATGAAAGAAAAAGAAGAGACTTTCAGAGACAATTTCTTAATCATTTCAATTAGAGGAACTTTGAGAAATGCCATATCTCAGTAACACAGACAGTCAACTGTTAGATTGTCATGCACAAAAACTTCACACAAGTTATGTAAAAAAACGTGCATTTTGATTAAACAGTATATGGAAGTAGAAACATCAGAGACTTATTATGACATAAGAACTGCAAATGCAGTATTCAAATACATTTGCACAGATTGGGAGGTTGTACCACGTTACAAAATAGAATCAGGGATGAAATCGCTATCGTAAATGACAATTTTAACTTGATTGATGTACAAGTACACATTATTTATTTTATTGGTAGCATATGTTTTATGTACTTAATCAAAAATGTTAATTTTTTCCATTTTACTATATATATATATATATATATATATTAGGGGTGAACTCCATATAACATAATGATTGATATTTGCCTATGATCAACAGATTATTATTATTGCAATCTTTTTTTCGAAACTGTCACAAAACCAAGTTTTTTTCTCTTCTCTAACAATGGAAGAGTGCTGTCTTAATCTGTCTAGAACTCAGATGCAACCAAAAACAGCTCTGTAGAAAAACTGTCGCTGCTGTATATGCTGCACTCATGTTTTTCTCTCAACGTCATGAAAAACAGGACTTATATAGTAGTTCTTAATAAAGTAAGCGAAAGGGGCAGGATAAAATTATGGGACATTTCTGACTCCTCGGCTGTAACAGCGCCAAAAAGGTGTCAAGCTGATATCGATGGCAAAGGTGCCCACGAGAACTATGAATAGCAAATACATGTCTGCATTTAAACTCTGAATGTGAATTACTCCTGGCAGGATGAGTTTGCAAAAATCACATCTATGCCTATCTGTGTCCTGGGTTGTAAGCATGACTCTGCTCCGTAATCCTGCCAATCCATATTCATGCATCATTCTGCCAGGTTCTATCAGGACGAATTCTATTACCAGAGCCAAGCAAGCGGAGCCTCAGTAATACATTTAGATAGATCATTATTATGTTTAAAACTTGAATATTTAAGGTTGTAATAGCAGCTACGTTATATTTGACCCTTAACAGTTATTGTCTTAAAGTGTCTCTTGCCATGGCTATGTTGAATGCTTGAACGCACTTCCCAAGTAAAACACATTCATGGGTCAATGGCATGGCGAATATGCATAAATAATAAATTAAATGATAATAGAAAACAAAATAATACAAATATAATGATTTACATACACATATATTTATCTACCTATTCATAGTCATGTGGTCCAAACAACCTGCATAAAAAACGGAAAATTATATTATAGATGGGACCTGCAGAACCTCATGACTATGAGTCTCATATGAACCCCATGGCTATGGGTGCGTCACAATCAGCTCCCTAGTTCAGTAGTTAGGGCACTGATCAGGAAGTCAGCCATTTTAAGGGCCGTTTTAATTACAAATTCCTTCCAGTGCACTGGAACTTTCACTCCCTGAAAAATCCCACAAAGCACTGCCTCAATTCTCTCTATTCTCTCTTGTCAGAAATTACATCTCATTTCTGAAGCATAAAATGTAAAGCACACAAGCCAACTCAATAAATATGATGACATATGATATAAGATTTGAAAAGACAAAGTGTTTTTAGTATATTTCAGAACATCACTAGACAGGTAGTAAACAGATCTAGTTCATATATAGAATTAACACTCAGCTGAAATGTAAGGACATGTAATGGATGCGTTTAAAGCATGTTGTTGATTAACTCAAGTGGTGATGTTCTACAATGCTGTACGCTGACTTTGCACATAGTCATGTCACTAGTAATAAGTATTCTCTGTCCCAGTGTGCATTGAGCAGGTAGATGACTTACTCATTGTAATTTGTTACTGATTCCAGACAGAGCATGTGAGTGGAGCGGGAGCGCTTAATACGCTCAGCGCCGCTTAACCCATAATGCCCTTTGGTAATTTACTGGTTCGAGAATCTGTGGAATAGGCTAAGCAATAGTTTGTCTAAGCTAATGTTTCTAAAAGCAAACTCTAAAATCCTGTGAAGAATGACAGACATTTTAATAAACTGCATTTCCCAGCAGTTTTAGTCTATTTAAATTTTGAAAGCATGCTTCTTTTATTTATTCAAAGTGGAATATTGAGCGGAGCGTCACACCGCTCCACTTCGGTCACATACTCTGATTCCAAATAACATTTGTGTAACGTAATCCATTACATTACACAATTTGAGGTAAGTAATCAGATTACTTTTTGATTACTTTTAGATTAATTCTGACCAAACTCATTTAAACACAATTATTTAAGGAATATCTTGTAATATATTGATGGAAAAATAAATAGCCTAGAGAAAGGAAATATTTTCCATTAGTTGTTATTAACAACACAAAGTGTATTAAAAATTACATTATGTCAAGGTTTCCCAAACTGGGCTTCATGAAGGAACTGCAGGGAGTTTTGAGTTTAATTAGCTTTTAATTCAACTCAAAACTCCCTGCAGTAAATAATTTTTTTTTTTTTTTAAAATAAATATTTTTATTTTAAACATATTATGTGACCATTAACCAACATTAGAGATGCAAATATGTTACTTAATTATTAATTCAGTATTACCTTAAAATCTTAAGGGTGCTTCAAGTAAATATATTACATAAAGGAGATCTGGCTGAATATAAATAAATTTATAAATAAACGTTTGAGAATCCATGCATTACATGTAAATAAGAAAGAACGGGAAATTAAAAAGGATCATTTAAAAGAAGGATAAGGGAGGATCAGGAAACTTTTAAAGATGAAAAAGAATAAGGGATAATAAAAAAGTGAATAATTTATTGTTATTGTGTGAATAATAGTAATCATGTAATTAATTAAAACATAGTCTAATCACAAGTATTTTAAAATACTACTACATTTTTGGAATCAGATTATGTAATGCAGATGACATGTAATCAGTTACTTCCCAGCACTGGCAGTGCCCAGAATTGTGTACACAATATTAATAATTATTGGTTATTGATAACATTTTAAATTATCTGATATTTTATGAGACCCTGTTAATCTTAACACTCAGTCTCAGTCAGCTCCCTTGCTCCCAAAAATATTTTTCTTTTTCTTGATCATAAACTCTTTTAAATTATGTCTCATTGACCCTCAAATTAACAGTTCTTCTGTCATTTGTGCTGTTGGTCAGCCTGTTGCAGATCTTTAGACCTGTGTTCAATATTTCTCCAACAGCTCACCACCCATTTGAGTTCTGTTCATTCATGACATGTAGCAGAAACTCAGAAACTCAGCAAAGATGCGCTTGAGTCATGACAATGAAGTATCACACACACGCACGCAGGACTTTTTGGATCACCCAGCTGTAGCATAAGCCTTTGTTATGTGCTCCAACTCAATTGTGTATGTGACTTGATTTTTTATTGCTTAGGTGTTTTTTCCTCGTCTTCTATAAAGCAATTTGTCAAGAGTATGTGATAGAACTGTTTATGAATAGCAGATCAAATTAGTGTAATCAACCTTGCGGTTGCAACTCATCCATTTCTATTCATACCGTGATTTATCTGTCGTTCACTGGGACGTGGCAGTGGTTCTCATGTATGGCAATGCATGCTTTATTTGTCACTTAAATTTTGCTAAACTAAAGCCGCAATCGTGTCTTACAAGCATATAGTATAGCACTGCTTTGCATTTAATAGCTTATATTGTTCTCTTCAACAAAACAGCAATTTGTGCGATTAGAGTTATTTAAGAGTTCCAGCTGAATGAAAAGTAAAACCATGCAGTAACTAGCCCTTTGCAGTGATTTTTATTCCCTGGAAACAAGAAGCGCATGCATAATTACAAATAAAAAGGGTTATCATAAACATGATGTGGTCTGTTTTACTTAATATGCTTCCAGAGATAAAATATGAATAATGCATTACAGTTTTTCTATCTCTCTTTGTCTCAAGGTACCGATGGATAATTCAATTACTTTTTGAAGATACCAGACCCAAATAATGCAATTAGATTTGTATAAGCCACACAGAATATAAAACCTGTCATAAAGTTGTAATGCTATGCGATATGATATCAAATGCAAGTCCATTGCGAGGTCTATTCTAAGAAAACTCTGAAACATTATGGAATTAATCAGTCAATCGATACACCTAGCTATTGAGGTGCAAGACACACAGGACGCTCTCGTTGCATTCACATCTGAAGCCTGCAGAGATTAATGAATTGTCAAAGTCAGCTTTGTTTTGACATCTTGAACAGGGTATTTTTTTTTTTTTTTTTTTTTTGAAAAAGCGCAGGCATGAATTGAAAATGTCTAAGCAACAGTGGGGGGTGGACACCAGAAAAGGCACAGGTAAGAGCAGAGGCTGTGAGGCACAGGGATCTGTATAATCCTGGTGACACTAAGCAAATGTTAACCATGAATTAATGAGAGCTTAAAATCCCCATGATAGAACGTATAATGTTATATTAATAATCTATATTACTGAGTGGAATAACTTACTCTGATAATGAAGTAGGGTGGCAACAAACAATCAATAACATTGGTAACGCCAATAATCGATAAAAACAAAATTATTGATTAGTAGTTTTTTTTTTTTTTTTTTTAATGTCCAAATAGTTTATTAATTTTCATTTAAGTTTAGTTTTAGTTATTTTAGTACATCAATATAAGCTAAATGAAAATAAAAAACATCGATGTAGCAACTATAGCTGAAATAAAATAAATATATAATGTTTATATTTAAATGTTTAGTTTTGAAATGTTGTTGTATGCATTTGACATTTTATTTAATTTCTCCATTTTCTTAAATGTGTGTATATTTAGTATTTATATAGTTTTAACTTATAGTTGTAGTTGCTTTGGATAAAAGCGTCTGCTAAATGACTAAAAAGTTAAGTAAGTAAATTTAGTCATTTACCAGACACTTTTTAACCAAAGCCACTTACAAAAGAGGACAACAGAAGCAATTAATTGTAGTATTAAAGCAACTAATAACAGATCCAAAACGGTTTTCTCATAAAAGCTAAAACTTTATAAATATGCACATTTTAAAATAAAGAAATTAAATAAAAATGACAAATGCATGCTAAAAAATTCAAAACTTAACATTTAAATGAAAAATGAAAAATACAGCTAAAAACAATTAATAATAATAAAGAACAAATGGTATTAAGAGTATAATAATGACTCTAACATAACACTTAGCCAAACACCAAAAAACAACTACATGCGCATGTAGAACCACACAAACATATACATATATAAATATATACTTATTTATAAGTTATATATATATATATATATATATATATAATTTAGTTTGTTGAAGTATGAATATAATATATTAAATAAAACTAAAACTTAATAAATGACATACGTAATAAATTCAGACATAATTTAACTAAAATTAAAATAGATAACAAATCAAACTACAATAGGGTATCAGTTATCCTAAAAAATAGCGCTGCCAAACACACATGCTAAAAAACATCAGCTTACTTATACATAGTAAGAAATTGTTATAAAAATGAAACAGAAGTGAAACAAGTAGCAGGAAAGAGGCAAAATAAAAAGTGATACTTAAATCCTATAATAGTTCTATGATATTTATTATAAAGTTTATACGTGACCGTGTACCACAAAACCAGTCATAAGGGTCAATAAAAATTCTAAATATTGAGAAAAAACGTACTTTTAAAGTTGTCCAAATGAAGATTTTAGCATTGCATATAACTGATCAAAAATTAAGTTAATATATTTACGGTAGGAAATTTACAAAAAAAATTTGGGAACATTATTTATGGAACATTATTTTTACTTGATATCCTAATGGTTTTTGGTATAACTGAAAAATCAATAATTCTGACCCATTCGATGTATTTTGGGCTATTGTTACACATATACCTGTGCTACTTAGGGTTTTGTGGTCCAGGGTCACATATATAGTTTTTCATATCAGTTAAACTTTTATTTCAAGTAACTTTTACATTTTTATTAAGTTTTAGTTAACTATAATAATCCTGATGTGATGTGTTGAGTCACGGTTGCTACTGTGAGGAGCGAGGAGACGAAGGAGAACACAAAACAACAGTCTTTAATAATCCAAATCACAGGGAATAAAATTACTGTTCAGTTATTGTTCACTGCTAGTTTAAGATACCCACTGCATAAATTCAACCTTATTGTAAAGTCAAGTAATACAGTGCATAGTTAATCACATCAAAGCTCAGTGGTAAGAAAACCTGCAACAGAGTGCAATGCCCTCCTCAGTACATGCCAATCATAACAATTATTTATACTGATATGATCGGATAATCCTCATAAAAAGAACAACTGTAGCATGAAAGATTTGTTCTTTGTTCTGTACAACATTTTCACTTGGGACCCTTAAATTTGTTGCACTAGACAGTGAACCAAAAAGCTAGTGTGCAGCGCTTTAACTAGAGAGATGCTTAATTCTCACGAGAGAATCCGTCTACCATGACAGCTTATATACTGCAACTGACAAACTCACGTCTTGCCCTGCACATCGTTTGAGGTCTCGGTACCACTGTGATGGATCCTGTTTTTCACTGATCAAGAGTCAACCTTGCAACCTTCCGCATGTGAGGGAGGCGAGCAAGCTGTCGAGCTGAGGAGCCAGACCACAGATCCCTTTTGATTCTTAAAATAACAATGTTTCCCTTGACCGACTACTGGAAATATCCAACTGGAAATTTACCATTTTTAACATCATGAACCAAATTTAGCATGTCAATATATATGTAAAAAATACAATAATTAAATACATTTCAGGATTCAAAATCAACTGTGGATATCTTTTTCACCCAAAAATCTACATTTTCAACAACAAAAAAAGGACTTCCAAAAGGTCATCCAAGATGTAGAATAATCTGTTTGTTGACTGGAACAGATTTGAGGAAATTGAGCATTACATCACTTGCACACCAATGGATCCTCTGCAGAGAATGGGTGCCATCAGAATAAGAGTCCAAAGAGCTGATAAAAACATCATAATCCGCAAGTCCATGATCCATAATAACGCTTCTTCCCATGGAAAAGTCTATCTCTTGTTGTCCTCTCGAAATCCATTGACATATATGTTTAGAAGTGTTTTGGACTGTTTTAATTGTAAACAGTTCTTGATCAGTGCATATTTCTTTCCTGATCCAGATGAGGCAATGTTATTATTTATTTATTTACAAAAAAGCAATATTATAGACATATACATATACAATATAAATCTTTTCACATCACAAGACGTTAATTGATGGACTTGAGTCATGTGAATTACTTAGCCTATTATTGTGATGCTTTTATCAACTGTTTGAAGCCTCATTCTGACGGCACCCATTCACTGCAGGGGATCCATTTCTGAGCAAGTGATGTAATGCTAAATTTCTCTAAATCTGTTCCAATGAAGAAACAAATTCATATACCTTGAGTGGCCTGAGGGTGCATACATTTTCAGCAAATGTTCATTTTTGGGTGATTACTCTTTTAACGCTCTTTAACGAGATTCACTCTAAAATGAAAATTCTGTCGTATTTACTCACCCTCATTTCATTCCAAACATGCATGACTTACTTTCTTTTGTGGACATTATTCATCGTGTGGCCAACAAAAATCTTGCATTCTGCAGAAAAAAAAAGGGAAATGCATTAATTAAGGTAAGTAACTGATGACTTAATTGTCATTTTTGGTCCATCCCAATGAAAAGATGATGGTGCCACATTAATAAAAATAAAAAAAACTTCATGATTTTTGTTTGGTAGCAAGCGAATCCCTGCTGTCTACAGCATGATCCATTCACTTGTTGTGCACCATCCTCTATAGCAGCCTGCTGAAAGAGAGAGAAACACTATGAAGGTGAGTGGAAACGAGATGAAGAACAAGAGGGAGACGGCTGTCGAGAACAGCAGAAAAGGAGGGGGATGTAAAGAAAACGGGAGGGAGAAAGGGGTGGGATGCAAACAACAGAGTGAGATCGCCCCTGGCCCCCTCCAAGCTCTCGCTGGTATCTCACGCTTCATTAGTTTTCAACCATTATGAACAATATTTGTCATCTTCTTTGCCCCCTGGAGCTGTTAGTTTACAAGCCACCTGATAGAAATAAGTACAAGACTTCACATGGAATTACATGTGCCTCGCTTTTCTCCCTTTTCCAAAGGCCATTTCTTTATTTTCCCCATTTTTTACATTATGTCTTCGGCATGAATATTTCGTGAAGGGGATTTAGAGCATTTGCCCTGTGGTCTCCAGGGGCAACGTAGCCTGAGCTGCACTGCGCGCTCTGCAGCGGGGGGATGCAACGGCCCCGTAACAGCTCAATTACAGTATAATCTCTCTAATTAAAAGTGTAACCAGCATGAAAATCATCTCAGTTAAGGGTCAGACAGACAAACACCAACCACTTCTTTGCTGGTACATGCCACATCAGTATAATAAGCGTAACATTCGCCAAATCTCACCACTGACATTTCTCGAGCGCTATTCATTAGCATGCATCAAAATTCCACCCACAAAAGAGTCTAACAGAGCGTATAATGCCTTAAAACATAATTTATTTCATAAATAACCTTTCACTGTTAAAGAAACTCCATTCCAAGCCCCGAGTTTCTCATGTAATGTGCCACATAATAAGATTGAATGATCCAATGTGCATGAGCTAACAGATGGATACCAACTGTTCTCGGTATTTACTCCCTAAGCCTGAACGTATCAGATGATCAATAAGACAGAAAAGCCATTATTATCATATCGCAGTTCATAAGATTATGCTCTTCAGGATAATATCTTCTGCCTCTGCAAATTGATTGAGGAAATCTATTAGACTTGTCGCTTGGAGCTGCTATGAACTTATGAAAATGTATCTATTGGAATAGCAGCTTATCCTCTGGGGTTTGAGCACCATCTTCCAATGCGATGACACTTACTTGATTTACTCTGCACGCTCGCTGTAGATTCGGGGTGTGAGGAACGAGGCATTTTAAGAGATGTCTTTACTAGCTCCATCTGCAAAATCACACTTCAAACTATATTCTTCAGGATGGATGCTATTTCGCTACTGGAACAAATCAGACTTTTTTTAAAAGAGAACAAAATGTATAATTTCATAATGAAGGACTATAATATGATAGTCCAAAATATATAGATTTTCTTAGCAAAGCTCTGAAGGAGATGGGCAACAAATTAGTAATAATTTAAAAAGATGAAGCGCTCTTGGAAAACCATTGGTCTGGAATTGAAATTCTCCTATTAGCAAGCTGAATAGTCCTCAGATTTCCAATCAAAATGCCTTATAAGCAAATGCAAAAGTTCTAGAGAGAGAGAAGAGATAATGTAAAATTCATGATGTACGGATCAGAAGACATTAGGTTTTAATCTTCTGTTCCACCACACAGCTATTGCTTTAATTCATGTTATATGTTGTTGAGGATTTAAAAGTGGTTTACCTTAAATGTCTATTTCTGTGCCGTGTGAAACCCGGGCCTCATCTCATGCTTTTACATTGTATGTATATGTGTTCATATTTAAAATAGATTGTTAGACACCTTGACATCAGTTAGCTTAAATGTTTGCTACATGCTACGCTAAGATGCTAAAATTCAAAACACAGTCCCAACCCACACTAAGAAAGTATAACTGTTGTAGGCCAGTAAGTGCTGTTGCATGTAAACCTCACTCCCCTGATCTTAAAAAAGAGGCGCTCTAGCGACTGACGCTAGAGGCTGTGGACTTTAGCCTCCTTGGTAGAGCGCCCGCCTCCCACAGCAGAGACCGCGGGTCGATTCCCGCTTCGTAGCAAGGCAAACCAGTTACAGAAGCACTTCAGACATTATGGCTTTGCAAACATTATTCAAGATGTTATTGTTTTCATGTCATATCACAAAGCATACATATTAAATGTCAGAATAAAATTTACACTGAAACATGATGCCCTGCCAACACATGTAGACCTGATGCAGCAACTTTTCCAACAAACAGAACTAAAGCACCTGTGACAGCTTTCTGTGACAATAGGGCAGCTTGTGAAAAGATTTCATTTTCACACGCTGGGTGAGTCATCACCTGGAGGGTCCTGAGTGCCGCAGAGCAGATAAAGTCCCAACCATTACAGATGGGCTTTAAAGGAGTGTAAGAAACCTCACAGCAGGTGAACTGCTGGGTTCTGTAGGAGACTCAGTTTTAGCCACAGTATTGTAGTAAAAATACCAGTTTAATATAGAGCTATTGTTTCAGCTCCGGGAATTAGTTATTAAATATTTAATATGGCTTGATTAAAGTCATATTAATATTTAACCTACAGTTTACACCTTATTAAGTGCTTGTCCAGCAATCACTAAAAGGTACTTTCTGTTACTCTCAATTACAATCTCGCTTCCATTCCGTGGCCCCGGTAGATAAACGAGATTGATAATTTCGTTAAGTTTGAGCTAGGCTGCGTTATCTTTAGGGCAAGTAAGGATAAAAATACTTAAAATCACATTCCAGAGACAATTCTTTATGAAATGAAAACGATTTATTCGTGATATTGCTATTCTAACATAAATGGATTAACTGAGAAGACATAGACATACACACACACATAGGCATACGAGAGTTTTGAGGTTAAGGTTTAAAGAATGACATTCTTTACTATTTCATAACTTAACCAGCCAGCCAAAAGATCACGAACGAATACGTATGTTTCGTTACTGCATTCAGATCGAATTTTAACCAGTTCAATCAGGATTAGGAATTCAGTTTGTACTTGCTTGGATGGGTTTAAAGCAGGTTTGGAGTTGTTTCGTTTTCCCGCGTGAGTTCAGTTCTTTGTTTCGGGCGTCACGTGTTCAGCTCCGGCGTTGCTCTGGAAACTCTGCTGGCTTGCTTCGCTGTCGCGTGGCGTCACCGGAAAGCTCTCCTCCGAACTGCCGTTGGATTCGTGGCTCCGTTCACGGCTTTGGCACAGCCTTAGACCCTCCGATGGTTGGTTTGGTTGTGAGAGTCAGCGGGCCGGCTTCCAGGTCAGCCTTGCGCGCTTGAGCGCGGGCCCGAGTTCAGGAGCGCCCGAGAGTTGCAAGAGGGAAGAGAAGAGAGAGCGCGCCGCTCGCGCGTTGTCTTTTCAACTGTCCGGTTTGGACGCCGCCCACCGGCGGCTGATCGAATCAGATTGTCCGTATGGGGCGGAGCTCCACCCATGTCCATGGTTTTCTTGCAAGGCATTTTCGATGGAGAACAAGAATAACTTTTGATCCCTGTATTAACTTTTATCAAGTTTACACATTTATAATATCACCACATTCGTTATAGTACTGATTCATGAAGTTTTGCAACCATTCATAAAAGTCTAAACACTGCAGCCTACACATTCCAGGTTAAAGCACGATTAGAAATCAGCCCACGTTTTCTTAAATTAATATTCATATTCCACAAGCATATGAGAGAAAGAGTACACATTAATATCCATATATCTTTGTGGATGCTTTGCAAGTCATGAAATGAACGAATGTCTTTGAGAAGCGTTCCCGCACATTCCTTTTGTTCCACAACAGGAAGAAAACGCGCGCTTTTGCGCTGAGGCGGAGGAGGGGCTTTTAGAGGGCTGCTGATTCTTTAGCTGCCCCCCTTCTGGTGAATTCCTGCCGGTATATAGGTTACATATCCCCTTGGCTTGGTGATGTTCCCCTGATGGAACATTGTCAGGCCCTGGAACAAGAGGCAGGAAGAACAGGCACATACAAGACACAAACATCATTCCTATCACTGACTAAAACCTGGTGCAGGGTAATTTGGGAAGGAACAGGTTAGAAACTTGAGAAGACATAGGGATGCATTGTTTATCATTATTGACAATTGGGTCATTTTTGACTTTTAATTGTCAGGGGCTCGACGAGGCGGTATAGGCATGATCTCAGTCAGGTTGTTCAAATTCTCGGGTTCGGGGTCTCGGTCGGGATTACCACGTCGAAAAAGGCGAGGGACGCCTGACGTGCATTTGTTGAGAGACTCTTGACGACGCTCACTCGCTTGTGTAGGAGGAAGGCCAGTGTCAAATTCATAACATATCCTACGATAGTAGAGATACAAAGCGCCGTGTCAGCGGCAGACCAGGACCGAATAATTGCGCGCCCGGCGGCGGAAGGCGAGCGATAGCTTCTAGCGCTGTCAGCCGGTGTCAATTCACTAAGAGATTTCGATTTCAACCTGATATTCATCGTCGGTGAGGTGATACAATGCTAACTCGTCAATATGGAGGATCACGCCCTTCGGGACAGTGATCCATAACATTTGGTTGGGCAAATTAATGCGCGTGGCGTCGTGTTAATCGCATGTGAGGGTGGCTGGTCGTGCTGGGGTACTGACCAGCCAACGGTTTCTGATGATTTCGGCTTGCGTTACCTCAACTTGAGAACGTGGTGTTGTTTCGCGGGCAGCTAGTGTCGGGTTTAATGGATTCTAAACCGCAGATGCCCTTGGTATTATCGCGACGCAGAGTTTACTCGGTAGGGGGAAGTGAATGTCCTAAGTGAGCGTGCCCATCTTTGAGTTTGGGGCCAGATACAACCGCTCGTTGTTCTCGTAATACGCAGCGACTTTAGGAGTTTGGATTTTGCATAGGTTTTCCCTTGCCGTAATCCCGCATTCACAACGCCTTTGAGCCGGTAAACATTATTAACGCCGATAATGGGCAAACTGAAAAGGCCACTAAATCACCTGTTTCCGGGTTTGCGATATGGGAATAGCGCTACCGGGAAAGGCGAGATGGGTTTGGATGAGACTAGCGGGCCCGCAGTGGCGAAGTTACAACGCTTTGAACAAGGCTAAGAGGTATCGTGTAGCACGGAATCCTATTCATGGCTACGTTGTCAATCGAGGAACTTACATCGTATCATGTCGTTCATGATTTTGGCGGGTGGCCTCGATCGGTCGACAGCGGTTCTCACAGCGAATTACAACGACTTTACTGACGGAAGTCGATCTCAATTTCAGGACCTGGATTCAAGGTTTGGTTAAGGTTCAAAGTGAAAGAGAGGAAAGGAAACACAAAGTGAGACACGCGATAAAGAACCCAAACGATAAAGTAAATAAAAAATTTAAAAAAATAATAATAGTTTTAAACTAAAAATAAAATAAAAAAAATTTAAAAAAAATTAATAAAAAAATTATATAATAATGGAAAAAAAATTGAGAGTAACTCCTCTCTACTAGATTGGTCCTAGCAGTGCTGCGGAGGAGAGAATATGGGTTGTGTCTAAGCATGGTTGCTATATGTTTTCCTAAAATGACAATAATTATGTGTGGTGCATATGGTTGTCGGTCTGTGTCAGTGGGTCGGATCTTCCCCTTTTCCTGTCGGTGGTTTGGATTTGCCGGTTGGCACTGGCAACCCATCATGGTGCATGCGTGTGTCCATGTACTCCCCCTCTGGCCGTGAGGAACTACGAGCTGTGGCGCAGTGAGTGGCTCAGGGACATACGTGTGGACACCGCCTTGCAGATGCAGCATGTAGTCGACAGAGTGGAGCTTGGAGCTCGGAGGATGTGTTATCATGGTTTTGACATGTGAGCTGACATGGTTCGTAGTGACGAATCCGCATGTGAGGGTGAGGAGATGCCAGCAGCGAACTGAGGTGGTATGGTAATGCAGGAGGGCAGGGTGTGCTCGCCAGTGGCGTGCTGGCGGCGGGTTACTGCTGCCACTGTAGGGTTGGGTGGGAGGGCATGAAAGGTCCAGGACTCTTCATGTGATGCACCTGCTATGGTGAGGGCATCGTTTTGGTCATTTGAGGGGCTGGAGTTTGGGAGGAAACGTTTAGGATGTCAGACCTGATCTGGTGTTCTCCGGAGGAATGGCAGGTGACTGAGACAGCACTTTCAGGAACTTGGAGTTTCATCAGCAGGTGTTTGTTGGACGCTGTGATTTGGAGTATTGGGTGTTGAGTTAGTGTTTAACTCTGTTGCTGGGTTTTCAGGTGGGGTTTCATGTCCATCTGAAGTTAGGGTGTTTACTGTTCTCTGAGAGCAAGGTGAAGCGGTGCTGTTTTCTGGGGCTGATTTGTTCAGCTTGTCACTGCCGTTCGCCTGACAGCTAGTCAGGCTGACTCTGGTTCGTCTTCCTTTTCCCACTGATTCTCATGAGACCACTTCTCCCAGTGTCGTCCAGGTGAGCGTTGACGCCCACGCGTCCATCCCATCGGTCATACCTCTGTTCAGGTCGGGTGTCAGCGTGTGAGTCTCGCGTTCTCTGTTGGACGGGGTGCATTCCATTCTCTGTGTGGTGGCTTAGCGCTGTCTTGGCGTTGGGTGCCCTCTAGAGCCAGTTCATGGTGTTGCGTGTTGAAATCAAGAACTGCTGGGGTTTTTGCGCTTTTCTGAGGCCATCTTCTGTTTGTAGTAGGCCTTTTGCACCAAGTCTCGCAACTGCTGAGTGTTCATCGTTCGTGGACATGCGAGAACGCCAAGATGGTGGCTTATGCCAGGATGAAGATTCCTGAGGAAGAGAGTTTTAAAGTTCAGTTCATCTTCCATGTCAGAATCATTGCGAGTTCCAAAATATGCTTGTCTGAGTCGACTATAGTAAGCTTGAGGAGTGTCGTGACGTCCTTGTCTCGCCTCCAGGGCAGCCACTAAGCCTTGATCGGACTCAGGGTCGGCGAACTCTTTAATAAGGGCTTTTCGCAGCCGCTTGGTAATCAGTCTTTGTGTTAACAGGCTGCCGGGTCCAGGAAGCTGCGTACTTCAGGGCTGGATGTCGCTCGAGTAAATAGAGTTTATCTTTGTCTGTAACGTTAGGTCGCATTTCCAGATGGAAATCAATATCTTGCAGATACGCCTGGACCGTTTGGCTGTTTGGCACGCTGGGGTTGAATTTGCTAACGTTCGGGCGAGCTTGTCAAGGTCTTTTAGGTCCGCTTGTGCGACGATCTGCGGCTGGCTGCAGCAGATTCTTCTGGTTCTGTCGTGATATAAAGTTCTTCAGACGGCGCTGGTGACTGTTTTAACATCACCCCCTCTGTCTTATGTTCACGTGTCAGTCCAGGCACAGGTGACTTGGTCCTGCTTGGCAGGGGTGCGGTTGGTGCACGTCCTGTTCTTGATGGCTCATGGCGTAGTTCGTAAGCGTGCTTGAGTTCCTCTTGGAAACTTTCAGACTCCTCTGTGACGTAGTCGAGCTGTTGTGTTAGGCTGATCTCGCTTTCTTGATTCAGCCAAATGAGCTTCGAGGGCCTTGATTCTGCTGTTTTGTCCCTGAAGTCAGTCTTTGCCTTCTCTAGTAGCTTCTCTGCATACTGTAGCTTGTCTGCACAATCAGCGAGGTCCTCTTTGAGTTGCTGCATTTCGTGTCTGGTAGCTTCCAGAGTTTCTTTTAGCCTGTTGATTTCCTCATCGGCGCCTTGCTCCACCTCATCGGTCCCTTCCGTCGTACCTGAGCTTCACGTTCCAGCTGCTCTGTGCGTCGTTGCGCTTGTCAGCTCCTGCTGGCGTTGTGCGGCGATTTGTCGCTCAGTTTGAGGGTGGCGAGTGTGTGACTTAAGCTTGAGGTGATCTTGGCTAATTCTTTGTGATTGTAGTTTTGACTTGGGTCTTGTCTCATGATGCTTGTGATGTTGTCATCTAGTTGGTCCTGTGTCTGATGTTGGAGTGCTTCAGCAGCTTTAGGGAGGATGCTGTTCGTTGTAGCACTTAGCCACATTTCCAGTCCTTCCCAGTGACCGACATGTTCTGGCTGGTGATACATGTTCTGGCGGTGATGGGATCTTGGACCGAACTGACACAGACCTTGGATGGGAAACAAAGCAAAACAAAAACACAAACAAAACAACAGGGTGTGAATGTGCACAGTGTAGTGTATGCTAGTGTTGAGTGTGATTCTGTTTCTGTGGTCCTCTGTGATGGGGTGCGTGTAATTTGCAGCTTCTGCGTAGAAATTGCGCCACGTAGAGGCAGCACTGTTGGGAAACAGAAAGAAAAGCACACTAACAGAATGAGTACACAGGGACAATAACACTAGACCGATCTCTTTTAATAGCAGATTCTCTCTTCGCTTTGTTAAGTCTGATTTAGAAGGACGCTTCTAATCAGAGGATTGTAGGCAGTTTTCTTTTTGTAACAAGACTGGTATTGCTATTCCAATTTTCTCCTTGATGGAGGAAAACAACAGCAATGACAGTACTTGTCCCTGAATGGCAGGATTTTACATCGCAACGCTGGTCAGCGTGTGTCACGCGTGTTAAAACTTTTGCCGATGTCTATCTTCTCATTGCGCCTGCTTTAACCTGGGGGAATAGGATTTCACAATAGAGGGTAAATGATAAACAGTTTGAATGTGGTTCTCAAGTTTCATACATATGTTCAATTGTGACATTTCGCTCTATTCGTGACCTTCCCCTGGCTAGCTTTAAGCAAACAAGTCAAATTAGAAGTTAGTAACAGGGAGAAAAGAAAAGAGAAATTAAGATTTATTCCCAAGATTTAAAACTAATACGTTGGCACAAGGTGGTGCTGTTGAGTCGCTATGCTAAGGTTACGTTTTATGCTCCAGATTGGTGAGAAATGACCTGTATGGTGTCACTGTCACTTCTCTAACACAGCACTAGGGGGAGCACTATCTACTCTCAGGCCTAAGTAAAAAGGACTAATTTTAATTTAATAAAATTATTTTAATAAAATTATTATTAAATTTACTTGAGTTAATCAGATCACCTAAGGAAATGAAGTGTGGCCTACAGATAGAGCCGGACTTGTATTTAAGTTTGAATTAGCATTAAAATTAGAATTTGGTTTCTAATTAAAATTTATGATGTTATAATTAAAATTAATAGGATTCACTTAGGATTAGAATTTACAAATGCAATCTGCAATTGAGTTGACAAACCAATATTGTTGCAAAATGTAGACAGGAAGTGTAATTAATTATTAAATGTAATTAGAATGTTCGAATTCATAATTAATTATTAAATTAATTTACAGCTTCTAAATCACTAGTTTTGGATTCCCATAATAGTAATTAAAATAATTTCCAAACTTAAGCATTCCTCTCATTGTCCTTAACACCAAAAAAAAAAATAATAATAATAATAATAATTAATCGGTATCCTACTTGTAAATGAAATTAAAAAATTTCTGGCCCTCTAGATAACTTAAGGTTTTATTGTAGTGGTCAAATTATAAGCGCGTTTATGGTTCGTAAATGGATGCTGTTGTTGGAAGCAGGAATTGAAAATTTTATTAAATGAAATTAATTCGAAATTAATTTGTAATCAATTGTGACATTCAACTAACAATTAAAAATTCCTAACAATAGCGCTTATCCATTGATGTGTTTTAAAATCATAAAAGCCATTATAATTGAATGAGATCAAACTCACCATCTAATCAACAGTATATTAAACCAACCTGTGAAATTGTTAACACTGATGAACATTAACACAGCCAACTCAAAACATAGTTAGTCTTTTAAATGAGAGAGGAAAGAGAGAGAAGGAATTAGTGTTAGCTGTGAACCACATTTCCAAACACACTGCATTCAAGCTGTAAATGCTATGTGCTAATCGCTAGCCGTAATGCTACCAGCATGGCTTTTGCTACAATGCTACAGTTTCTTTGTTAGCTTAGCGCTAATGCTATTTACACGTGGCTAAGCTCCACGTGGTTAAACTGGTCGGAGGAAAATGTGCTTCACGCTTCAGACTTGAATTTTCTATAGCACATATAATCTCACTCATTTAGGACGAGATACATTTATCTACGGGTTACTTATAACCCAACAAAGCCTCAGCGGCTATTATGTGAATATTTGTCTGTTTAGACCGCATATAACAAAACAAACAATTAAATCGATTTGCAAAATGTCTCCCTTTCTCAAAAACGACTGGCCACTCCTTTGAGCGCCGTGGCGCCTGAATTTCACTCGTGAAATCAAAAATTGGCTGAGAATTACTTAAATAGCTACTTTAATATTCTACAGCGGAGAGTCACGTGGCTGGGTTTGCAGTGGAACACGCACTAACAAAGCATTACCACGAAGGCCTTAAGAGAGGGGCAACAAGGGACACGCTTGTTCGCCTCTCATGCGCTTTAGAGCGACTTTTATTAATTATTTACTGCAGTTTAATTTCTTCTCGAACTCGAGTTAACAGTTACACTCTCTTTCATTCAGCCTCACTGTGTTTCGCAAACAAGCATGCAATATCACCAATAACCGTTCGTTTCTCTATATTTACTCAATTCTTTTCCGGATAAAAGTGAGAAATATGTATGTTGTCTCTGGTTTGATTTTCAGATCTAAATCTTTAATGCCCGCTTTTGTCCTCCACCATTTATGTAGTAAAATTACCAGTTTAATATAGAGCTATTGTTTCAGCTCCGGGAATTAGTTATTAAATATTTAATATGGCTTGATTAAAGTCATATTAATATTTAACCTACAGTTTACACCTTATTAAGTGCTTGTCCAGCAATCACTAAAAGGTACTTTCTGTTACTCTCAATTACAATCTCGCTTCCATTCCGTGGCCCCGGTAGATAAACGAGATTGATAATTTCGTTAAGTTTGAGCTAGGCTGCGTTATCTTTAGGGCAAGTAAGGATAAAAATACTTAAAATCACATTCCAGAGACAATTCTTTATGAAATGAAAAAAACGATTTATTCGTGATATGGCTATTCTAACATAAATGGATTAACTGAGAAGACATAGACATACACACACACATAGGCATACGAGAGTTTTGAGGTTAAGGTTTAAAGAATGACATTCTTTACTATTTCATAACTTAACCAGCCAGCCAAAAGATCACGAACGAATACGTATGTTTCGTTACTGCATTCAGATCGAATTTTAACCAGTTCAATCAGGATTAGGAATTCAGTTTGTACTTGCTTGGATGGGTTTAAAGCAGGTTTGGAGTTGTTTCGTTTTCCCGCGTGAGTTCAGTTCTTTGTTTCGGGCGTCACGTGTTCAGCTCCGGCGTTGCTCTGGAAACTCTGCTGGCTTGCTTCGCTGTCGCGTGACGTCACCGGGAAAGCTCTCCTCCGCAACCGTTGGATTCGTGGCTCCGTTACGGCTTTGGCACAGCCTTAGACCCCCTCCGATGGTTGGTTTGGTTGTGAGAGTCTAGCGGGCCGGCTTCCAGGTCAGCCTTGCGCGCGTTTGAGCGCGCCGAGTTCAGGAGCGCCCGAGAGTTGCAAGAGGGAAGAGAAGAGAGAGCGCGCCGCTCGCGCGTTGTCTTTTCAACTGTCCGGTTTGGACGCCGCCCACCGGCGGCTGATCGAATCAGATTGTCCGTATGGGGCGGAGCTCCACCCATGTCCATGGTTTTCTTGCAAGGCATTTTCGATGGAGAAAAGAATAACTTTTGATCCCTGTATTAACTTTTATCAAGTTTACACATTTATAATATCACCACATTCGTTATAGTACTGATTCATGAAGTTTTGCAACCATTCATAAAAGTCTAAACACTGCAGCCTACACATTCCAGGTTAAAGCACGATTAGAAATCAGCCCACGTTTTCTTAAATTAATATTCATATTCCACAAGCATATGAGAGAAAGAGTACACATTAATATCCATATATCTTTGTGGATGCTTTGCAAGTCATGAAATGAACGAATGTCTTTGAGAAGCGTTCCCGCACATTCCTTTTGTTCCACAACAGGAAGAAAACGCGCGCTTTTGCGCTGAGGCGGAGGAGGGGCTTTTAGAGGGCTGCTGATTCTTTAGCTGCCCCCCTTCTGGTGAATTCCTGCCGGTATATAGGTTACAGTATTCATGCAGCCCTTGATACTTACACAAAATACAGCTGAAACATGTAAACAATCAGTGATTAAAAATAAGCTACACAAAAATAAGTATTTGTAAAATTGGTGTACACATGAAATCAAGTGTGAAATGAGGTGAAATTATTCTCATTCCACCGCTGAAAGATAAATAACCCGAAAAAGAAAAAGCTGTTCACGGTCACAAAAAAAGTGGTTACACATTAATTTTCTCTAATTTGCATGATTAGCCAAGTCCTCCATAAAAACACAAAACAAACTCTAAAATTAATAGAAGAACATAAATTATACACACAAAGAAAAGTGATTGAATTTTTTATATATTACATTTAATATTAGACATCTGTGAAAAGGTGCTTTTTTGGGCTGCGCTCGTTACATTTACAGTACATTGTCGTGATCAGAAGTTTTAAGAGCTTCATTACAGCTAATCATTTAGCAAAACAGTTTATTCATTAGTTTTTAGAAACATTTATATTGTAAATGAACATTCATCAAATGCTATTCAATGGGACTTAAAGCAATCAATAATATTGACAGTGCTACAATATCACAGACTGCAAAATATTGTATTTTTGGACACCAACTTGTACAGCCTCTACAGGCTTCTTCCAGCTTGCTCTAGCCACACGTTTTATGATTAAGACAGCATTTCTTTTTTTTTGGTGTCTGTGATTAACGTTTTAGAAATTGCAACTCTTTCATGGATGTTGGCTTAGTGAAGTTCTCTGTTGTTGGCTTTTGTGGAAGCCAGGACTTCAAGGTGAATATTGTTGAAGTTTGCTGTCACTGTTTGCTGCAGTAGTTCTGTGTTTTGTTTGGATACAATCCTTCTTATCGATCGACAGTCCCCATCATTCACTTTCAATTTTCGCCCACTATGCCTCTTTGCTGATGAAGTTTTGCCATGCTTTGTATATACAGTCGTGACCATAGAGACTTGTTCTTAAACCACCAAAAAATTTAGCTATTAAAGTTACAGACACTCATGCTAAACAGGTTTCCATGATTTGCCTTTTTGGAAGTCTGAAAAGTTTATACAAAAGTTAGCAAATGTGTTTTATATTTTGCATTATATTTAATACATCAGGATTTATGGCCCATATAGAGAGAATAGCTCATACTTGATGAGGAAAAAAAACATACATTTTATTATTTTAAAAATAATCTAAATATGCAATTTGGTGCTAGAAGCAAGATGAAATTCTGATAGTTTGTAATGTAAATCAATGTGATATTTATCAATGTAAATCTATTTACATAAGGTGCATATAAATATCAGCTGTCACACTATATCTCCCAATAATATGTCTTGATAAGATGGTATTTAGATGTTTAGTTATTTGATTAAATCTCTATAGTTTTAATTGTAGTAGGCAATACAATGCAATCTGATACTTTCCATTTTAACATTATTATATGTACGGATAATCAGGGGCGTAACCATGGTATAGATATTGGGGGGGTCCAAATGTGAGCCCTCCCCCAGATATTTTTTTTTAAGTTCAGTCGCGGATCAGATCGTAAAAACAAACAGGCCAGGCCATCAACGAATGAATAGAGGCTTATCAATGGAGTGGGAAGAGCGGGAACTCCTTGGTCTGTGACTCCAGCAGTTCATTATTCAGCCTATTTCCAGGGTATCATGCTAGCTACCTAGCTATAATACTGAGCCATTTAAACGTGATATTTTTTCACATTTATTCAAATTGCCGCGGTATTTTTGACCATGGCACTACTTTTTAGGTGTCTACTTGCTTACCGTCTGAAAAAAAGGCGAATGTCCGCCTGTTCGTCCTGCTTCTTTCTTTTAGCTCCTACCTTCATTTCATTTAAGCACCAGTGACAGTCGGACTGAGCGGTTTTTTCAAACGATGCCGCAAGCCGGCGTTTACGGGCTCAACCAAGTGTACAATCGAGGGGGGTGGTCACACAGTTTTGTTTCCCTAGTTTTTCCTAAATTGAAAGTAAATCGGAAATAACAACAGATCCACTACAACCAGGGTTCATAAAAGGAGGGCATATCATATGTCACATATTACAATATAATAGGCCTATTATTGGGGGGGACAGATTGGTATTTTTCCAATATTGGGGGGGACACGTCCCCCTCAAAGTATATGGTGGTTACGCCCATGCGGATAATCAAGTAAACCTAAGTTGCTTTCGTCTAGTAAATTTTCATCTTGAGATACTACTAACAATATAAAGTAATTCTCATGTTTAAATTATAAATAGTTAATTAAAGGTTCCACAGCTGAAGATGGACACTTTTTAGATTTATACTAAAATGGACTATTATTTTATAGATCACAAACTATGTCAAAGCCCAGAAGTCAAGTAGAAAATTGTGAATGTTATTCAGGAGTTTTGCTGACAATTTCTTAGTTCTTAGTTAGAAATTCATGATCAGATATGATAAAAAGGGTTAAATAGGGTTTTACAGGGTTAAATATTTAAAAGCTATAAGCATTAAATGTAGAGTATTTAGCACCAAGCATCAAAATATTGTGATATGTTCTGTTGCATTGAAACTGGAAAGGTCGGCAATATTTTTGAACACAGTATGCAGGCTTGCTTGTAATATTGTTCAGCAACAAGCTCGTAGAGCGTGTCCTCGTAATTCTGTTCTCCGCAACTCCCCAATCTTAGCTGCGCAGCAGGCCGAGGTTATGCTACCCGCAGAGACAGCGTAGGACATGCAGTTTCCACTTTGAGAGAACAGATACACACTGAGATGGTTTAAGATGTATATGTCAAGGGATTCTCAGGCCATTATGTTGTTATCAACGCCAGTACACAGTTTCCTGGCATAAAGATGCCTCAGGGAGGAGTAACAACTGTTTAAAGGCAAGGTTTAAGAGATAAATATGTAGTGTCTCTGTTTGTTGGGTCTTGGTTCTCCTTTAGATGTCCTTTATACAATGGGTTATTGCACCACAGACACAAAAAATGTCATTTGTTTTTGAAGAAAAAAACAGTTGGTTCCTCTACATTCATCCTCATCACATTCACTAGCATGGCTGTAAAGAGAAACGGATCACCCCATCTACTATATAACCAGTTTCAATGGCAGCCGCTTCCAACACATGTGGTAAAAGCGGCATTAGGTTTCAAAGTGCTATATACACAGGAAAGAGGGCTCCATACAAGTGACCCATAACTTTGATGTGCAGAGGTACCACTGAGTGAGTGGATGTGTTCCAGCACTCATCACCAGCTGTGATTGATAGGAATGCCGGAGTAGTTCTGGCCAACGGAGTGCGGCTCTCACTCAAACGACTGCCATACCACAGCATCTCTGTTTACTCTTATGATTTACTAACGCTGCTGCCACCACTAGCTCCCAGTGCACTGCTGAGACCCGATGCTCTCTTCAAACGGAAAGCTTTTAGAGAGCTCAGTTTAGAGATCAAACGCTAGTGATCCCCAAATTGCTGTGTGGTTGCTGTATAAATATTACCAACCGGTGCCTCTTTGTCATGACATTTTACATTTCACCAAATGCAGAATAGTTGTCATTGTGACTCATATCTGTGATGCTTAATATTTTTGTATAGACTCTATTAAAATTGTTTTATAACATGATTATATAAAAAAAAGCTGACAACAATGGGATCATGATTGTAGCTTTCTGGTTTGGAACAACATGAGTATAAATGATGACATAAATATCACACCAGTAAGGGTCTATTGACAACTCATTTTTGCATTCCACTGTGATGCTCTTTCATTGTTTTCCTATGTAAGTGTGATAGTTATTGTTTTGAAGTCAATCAACTAGTGATGGGAACAAAATATTACTTCTTAAAGAACTTCGTTCATCTTCAGAGCACAAATTAAGATATTTTGGATATTTCGAGAGCTCTCTGACCCTCCCATACACAGCAAGGATACTACCACTATCATGGTCCAGAAACATAACAAGGGAATCTTTAAAATAATCCATGTGACATGCAGAGATTCAATCATAATTATACAAAGCTATGAGAATACTTTTTGTGCACAAAAAAAACACCCTGGCGCCATTATGGAGAGTATCCACTGAAAGTAAATAACGTATGCTGTCTAGTATCCTTGCTGTCTATGGGAGGGTCAGAGAGCTCCCAGTTCAAAATTCATCAAAATATCTTAATTTGTGTTCCAAAGATAAGCGAAGATTTTATGGGTTTGGAACGACATGAGGGTGAGTAATTAATGACATAATTAACATGTTTGGGGTGAAAGGCCTTTAAGGTTTCAAAACATTTACAAATCAGTGGTTCGGAGCATGTTTTAAACACACTAAAGCACATGATTTCAACAATGACTTGCTGAACAAATTTTACAGTCCCTTCATTTTTTATTTGTAGATTAAATTTTGTACTTTTCAGGAAATTATTAGTAATTGGTTTGTATGTTAAACATGTATATGAGGTGATTTTTCATTTCAGTGACCATTGGTGATTTTGAGATGCAGTTTGTTCAGTTGATTCAGAGTTTCGAAGAGCTTTGTTTTCTAATCACTGTGATCAACCTGTGCTGCGTCTCAGAGCAACACATCAGTGGCATTTTCTAATGAATCATCATTGTTGAACAAATCGTTTGAGGGAATAAAAGATTCATTCAAAAAGTAATTCACTGTGTCTGAAAATGCCTACTTCTATACTATATAGTTGGCACAAAAAGAAATACGTAAAAATAGTACTATGTTATAATTCAGAGTTTGCAAAAAACAGTAGCAACAAAAAAACCTCACCCATGTGACCTACTTCTGCCAAGACTCTGAATTGTGCATTTTATGAACACTTTACTATACCATTTAGCCAAGAAAGAAGATTGCTTTACAAAAATTAACCATGATTTTAATAGAAATAACCCCCCCCTCCCAAAATGTAAATATGGTTACTATAGTTAAACCATGGTAACCACAAATTCACCATGGTTTTGCTACACTAAGTATAGTTTAACCATGGTATTTAAGACTGTGGTTATATAAATGGTAATCAGTACACCAAAAAAAAACTTGGTTACTACACTTTTACTAAAGCCATGGTTATTAAGACATATTACTTATTGGACCAAAACAGTACACAGAATCATTGGATCACAATTTGCAACTAGAAGGATGTACTGTTACTTCCTCTACAGTCAAAAATCTATGTGTTATATTAGACAGCAACTTTTGAAAATTATATTTCCAATGTAACAAAAACACCATTCTTCCATCTTAGAAACATTGCCAAGCTACGAAACATGTTAACTGTTTCTGAAAAGTTAGTACATGCATTCATGACCTCTAGACTGGACTATTGTAATGCACTGCTAGGTGGTTGTCCTGCATCTTCAATAAACAAGCTACAGATAGTACAAAATGCTGTGGCTAGAGTCCTTACCAGGTCAAGGAAAAATTATAATTTTACTCCAATTTTACAGTCTCTGCACTGGCTGCCTATTAATTTCTGTATCAGTTACAAAATATTATTACTTGTCTATAAAGGCCCTAAATGGTTTAGCTCATGCGTCCTAACTAGTCTTCTATCACGCTACAATCCAACCCGCTCCCTAAGGTCACAAAACTCTGGACTCTTGGTAGTACCTAGGATAGCAAAGTCCACTAAAAGAGGTAGAACTTTTTCATATTTGGCTCCCAAACTCTGGAATAGCCTTCCTGATATTGTTCGTGGTTCAGACACACTCTCTCTATATTTAAATCTAGATTAAAGACACATCTCTTTAGCCAAGCATTCATATAATGCATCTCACAATCTTGTACTGCAGTTATATCTGATCAAACGCACATTATTATGCTTTAGCTTGGGTTGAAACTAATATATACAGTACTGGAAAGTATGTGATTTTGCACACAGCTGTTCGTTTTTTCTTAAAAAAGCTATTCAATTGTTTGATAGAATAATTCAATGACTGACTTATAACAACATGTTTTTTTCCTAAATGAATCAGTGGTTGTTTGAATGAACCTCAACTGAGGAAGCCAAACCTCAGACAGTATACAGAATTAACTCAATTTTGCCATAAGTTAAATATATTGTATTACAATAAATAAATCTATTGTAGAATGTTAATTTCCTGGAAAGTGTTTCTTTAGAAATTGTATCGTGCAGATGTGTGTAACAGGTAATTTCTGTTAGATTAGAGATTTTTGTTTGTCTCTGGGGTCAAACTAATATGGTTTTGAGAGAGTGACTAGAAAGTATGTGATTATCCTAGCTGTTCGCTTGAGTCGCTTAAAAAGCTATTCAATCTTGATATGAAATATTAAAGGCCTGTGAGCTGATGCAGGGCCAGGACGGGGGCACTCAGGGGGCACTGTCTCCTTAATTACTGTGTGCGGCTGTTTCACTATTTCATTTGGGAAAAATCCCAGATTGAGGTTATGTTCAAATTGCCCTTCTTCTGCCACCGAAACTCTCTTCCCGGAGGAGTTATTTTAATTAATGCTTGTGTTATGTATGTTTGGGGGTTTGACGAGTCATTAGATAATAATGATGGCCCCAATCTCAACTAAACAGCATATTTAAGAAACAATGAACACTAATCAATGGTATAAAAGTACAATCAGAAGTATTTACAGTGTAAACAGCTCTTCATAGTAATGATAATTATTTGCACAGATTAAATTAAAGACAGTCCGACTAAGGGGCTTTCAGTGGGCTGAGTTTCAGAGATTGGCGTAGTTAAAGACCCAGCCAAAGTTATTAGTGTTATTAACGTAATCCCCCTGTCCTCATGGTCTCCTGGAGCATTGATCCTCCAAAATGGAGTATGGATCCCACTTTATCCACTGTCTTAGAACAGCGCTACCTCAGCTTGTGTGTTCTGCCTATCCCTTCATGGACAGTAGATATTCAAAGCTATAATAGCTAATCTGATGACCTATGTGTATGTGTATGAGTATATCATAACTATGGCTGCATACGAAATCGCATACTTTAGCTACTGAATAAGTATGTATTGGCCATTAAAAATAAAAATATATAAGTCATCTGGACATACTACTTTTGTCATGTTATTATTGACCTACAGCATCAGTTGAGTCACTTACATGAACAAATCCTGTCCCATGGCCTCATGGGATAGTAAAGTTTCCATCAGATGCACACTTCTGAATCTCGACAGTAATTGTAGTTCATCAAGGACTATTACTTTGCTTATTGTTTTATAAATACTGTGAATTTGGACATAGTACTCTGTTCACATAAAGTTGTGTGTGTGTGTGTGTGTGTGTGTGTGTGTTTGGGGTAGTGGGGGGTCTCGAGCCCCTGCTCCTTTGAGGTCCGACGGTAAAGTGCCCTTGCGGTCCGGTCTGCGATTTCTGCCAAGGGTAGGGGTGTTCGATATGATGATTTTTGATCAAAATGTCTCCACAATTTGCTTTTTTGAAGAAATATCATAGTAGCCTGCTACAGCACACATTCTATCAGCTGCAGTTCTGGAGCCGCCATATCAATATACTGTACAACACAACATACATTCACATCAGTGTTAACTCAGCGGTAGAGTTACTCTCACGGAACACTGCACTTATTCACAATCAGAAAGTACATTATTTACATCTGCTTTAAAGCCTTGCCAGTTAACATTTTCATTCACGAGGTGGTCAGAAGTGCGCTTTTTTTCTGAACACATACACCCAAAGTGCGCACGAAAAAGCAGATCAAACAGTGCCTGATAACTGAACAAAGTTATCTTTTGTGTTAATACCATCAAAACACACAAGGTTTATGTATAGACTCAGTTGGTTATGTCTAAAATGAAAGTAAACAGCTGAGAGAAACTGATGCTTGCCTGTATATTTGATGGGTGCGGGTCTTAAAGAGACAGTAACATGCTGCCGACTTTAATTAAAGGGATAGTTCACCCTAAAATTTTATTTCTGTTATTATATACTCACTCAAATGTTGTCCCAAAACTGTTTTCATTTATTTCTTGAGATGAACACAAAACAAGATATTTGGGAGAATCTGGGTAACCAAACAATTGCTGGTCTACATTGACTTTGATAGTAGGAAAACATATATACTATGGAAGTCACTGTGGACCAGCAACTGTTTGGTTTTCCACATTCTTCAAAATAGCATTTATGTTTAGCTGAAGAATGAAATGAGGTTTAAAACTACTTTTGAGTGAGTAAATGATGGTATAAAAATAAAACACTATTTTTTATATTTTATTTTTAATGTTAACAAAACACCAAAACACAAAGAGAAAAATCACTCACTACTCTTGACTGAAAAACTTTAATTTGCTTGCTTTAATAGGAATCAATCTATATGTTTTATTTTTATATTTGTTCATTCAATTTCTTGAATGCTCCTACTAAATATATCTATTGTACCTGAAAATAAAACACTGTTTATTTTATTTGTATATTGTGTTTATGTGTAATGTGTATCTTTGTTTTTCCAATTTTTATAACAAAGATAAAATAATGACAAATATTTTATCTTCACCCACTTTGGCCTAAATATCCACCATTCTTTTTTATATTTTGTTACCTTAAAAGACTGTCTTTATATTAGGGAAATTAGTTTGGCTGTAATGCTCAAACAACTTGCAAAATAAAAAACATGACAAAGAATCATGATAAAATCATGAATCGTGATATAAAAATAAATAAATAAATGAAATTGTGATATTATATTTTTGCCATATCGCCTACCCCTAGGCGAGGGGTACCAAACCCATCACCCCTCTCCCCCAGGTCCACGATTGTACCCTTGTAAAGCTATTTCGCCTCTGTCCCTTCGGAGGTCTGGGCACGCCACTGTAGAAGAGAAGTATACGACAAGCTCATTTATAAGCATTAAAAAAATATTTATAAGTATTTTGTATTGCTGGAATCACACGTAGTGAACCTTTTTTTCACTCACAAGAGAGAGCGTTAAAGGTCCACTGATCTCCAGTATGCCAACAAAGCCTCATCACCTCAGTCCCCCTGGACCCCAGAGAGTGTGGTAGAAAATCTGTCAGCCCTAAAAGAGCTTGTTGCTCAAATTGATTAGCATTTAGATTGTATCTAGTTTGATTCAAAGGAGGAAAGGCTACAGATGGTTTGAAAGCAGTAGATTTAAAGTAGATTTTGAAAACTGCCCGTAAATGGATGCATTTACACGCAAGTCATTTCATGTTTTCGTTTAGGCCCTTGTATCCTCCATGCCCGGAACACTTTCTGTTGTCTAAAGTCCTCTGAGGGCTGCCATTACTCACTTATCACATTTTTTGTTCATAGTATTTAACAGTGCATTCATCTACTTCATGAGAAATTACTCTTTTGGGAGAAGCCTAAACCATGAGGTTTGATCTCAGATACTAATTTTATCATACAATAAAATGTATTATATAAATTCAAAATCCACTACAGCCGCATGACCATAAACCGAATGAAGTGCGTTCATCTTCTCTTTCCGAGACCATGTGCATTCTTCATTGCAATGGATAATGCTAAAACATGTTTCTATCAGTATGCTCTTTCCAAGGGCTTGACATTAAGAAGAATAAATAGCCCTGGTTTCACAACACCACATAATTCATCAAAGTCGCTGCCACGAGTACATGCCCAGTGTGAATGATCAAACACTAGCTGGGCTTTTGGCTCATGCTGAAGGAACCGGTGCATTAGAAGGCACAGGAACTGTCTGCTAATCAGGAAAACTATCAATCCCTTTCATGAGATGCATTAGAAGGCCACGGTCCTAGGGTTTCAATACAATAATCTGAAAACAAATCAATTTTCTGGCAAAATCTAGCGAGGCACCTAGCATCGAGGCATGATCTGAATGCATGAGCTGCTGCTGTAACTTAACATGCTGTCACTGTTTGGCTCCTCCAAATTAAACACATTTGCAAAGTATTAGGTTAGCACATAGGGAACCACAGTAAGACTCACAATGCATCACAATGCTCAAGGCCTAACACATCTCAGCCGTATTAGCGTAAATGACAAGTATTTTGGAGTGTAAAGAGGAAATGTGGTTGGCACCAATGAGCTAGTTTTTTTCAGTCCTTACATGATTTGCTGCTGATAGAAGTGAAGTACTAGCTACTGGTAATAAATTCCTGCTCAGGCGCATGTTGTAGGATCTTTATTTATCTGCTGCCCTCTGCTGGCAACATTCTATGAGGAATTCTAGGTTTTGAATTGTGGCCAAAATCTTTCAATTCTCCTCTTTTGTGAGGTCTGTTTGCTGACATACTGAATTCATGTGTATCTCCAGAAGCCACCAGCTAACAGTTTTAACTACAATGTGCTAATTTAATAATTTAAGGTAAACATAAAATTATAAATATCTTATGTTGTGGACCAGTGTTACTGTTATTCAGCTAAAAGCAAAAACACACAAAAAAAGGAAAACGTTTATGTACTGCAGAGAGGAAAGAGTGCTTCATCTTTGAATGACAATACCATTTATTTGTATGTAATATATATACATACACACAACATGTATACATATACATGTTGTACATATGTATACATGTATACATATGTATATGTATATAATATATATATATATACATAAAAACACAGCAACAGCTATGCATATTGCCATTAATGATGGCTTTTCATTTCATGTATATATATGTGTGTGTGTGTGTGTGTGTGTGTGTGTGTGTGTGTGTGTGTGTGTGTGTGTGTGTGTGTGTGTGTGTGTGTGTATAAATTAAATGAAAAGCCATAATTAATAGCAATATGCATAGCAGTTGCTGTGTTTTTTTTTTATTCGTTTCATGTTCCTGTTTATTTTTGTTCAGAAATATTAGTTAGGATGTGTACCTGTTTTTTGTCCTTATCGGTGAAATTTGTTTAAAAAATATCAAACCCAGTATCAAGTTTAATGTCATGATTCATCAATGTACATTCTCTTTAATGGTCCAAATAAAGGATTCATGTTACACTGTGTTCATGCCTAGCCCCATATTTGTACTATAAAATAATAATAATTATAAAAAATACCAGTAATAAAAAATTTAAAACACACCATATGGTAGACATACTGGGGACCTACACAAGCAGCAATATGGCCTAATGTAGAGACTGGCTCTGTTTGCATCTAGCATTTAACTTAATATTCTCCATACAGCCTTTATTCTATGAAAAATTGCTTGCTGAGTTTAGTCCGAAAGCACGCTGTGCACAAAAGAGTAAATAGCACCACACACACAAGCAGCCCTTACAAATGTTTTAAAAGTATCAAATAAATTGTCGTTATTTTCCTCCATTTCAGTTATCCCACAGTGATAATAACACTCCATATGCATGCGGTGCCATGGAAAAATCCATTTGCATTGTGGCTTTTAAAAAATTTCACATTAGTTGTCTCTTAAAACTGCATTAAAATTGACCCATTAAGATGAGAAATATGATGTTTTGTGGTTTTACTTGTTTGGGATATTAAATGTTCCATTTACGATTACATCATGAGCTAAAGATACAATTTTCAGAAAAGAAAGATGGATTTGCTGTTGGTGTTTGATATATAGTTTATATAAGCATACAAAGAAAAAACTGAAAACATATCCACATAACATAAAAAGACAATTGATCGTTAAGACCTTTGTTCCTTCAAGTCCATAAAGTGATTTGGTTGTACAGTCACAGAGTGAACACTTTTTTGCACATTTATACATATGAACTGACACCTCAACATAAATCATACTTATTTTCTTACAATTTGTGATGAGGCAGACCCTCAACTTTGGGACTTTTAAATATTACTCTTCTAAATCAATCAATAAGTTCTCTTGGTGGACAAATGACTATGAAAATGACATTCAGTTCACTTATAATAACATAATTATAACATATCTCACAAAGCAACACTGAAAAATATTGTTAGCCGCCCATCTGGAGGGAAATACCATAATTTTGTCTTCCGGTCAAATGTATTGCGATCCAGGTTTTGCATCTGTTCCCCATCTTCAATGGTGAGTAATCCATTTTTGTTCTTTAGCACTTCTAGACATTCTAGCCTAAGTTTTGTTTGGAAGATTTAAATAATACATAAACATTGCTTAAATATACTGGAATCAGAGCACAAAAAAATATCATATGACTGATTGCTGGGAAGGCAGAATTTAGAGGAATCATACTGACATAGTCTACTTATATAATCTTCAGGCACAGTATAAAAAATGCAAAAACATTTACAAAAAAGAATGACTGACTGTATGTCTTTTATAACCCAGCCTCTCCATCACAGGCCAACATGTGTCCTCAATGAGTTTGATCTCATCTACAGCCAAATTCTCCTTCCACATGTTGATTTTGGCAGGTGATATATCTCCTTCATATATCAGATTATACAGATTTGTAGATGTGGCAAATGTCAGCTGGTTTAACGCAGCTGGTGCAACTGGTATTCCAAGAAAGTTATGTATCTTTCTCGCCGTCTCTTCAGGAAAATATACAACGTCTTCAAATTTGATTATGAAGTAAGTTTGTGGGGGGAGGCTTGTACTCACCTTGAGCCCTGCTGAATTGTGAGCCACCCATAGCTGAGCTAGCAGCTGTACAGGGTTGGGATCTGGCTGGGAGAGGATCTTCTTTAAAGAAAGGAACTGTGAGTCCACTATAGCACAACCCTGATCCACACCATCAATGTTCTGCTTAAAAATGTTGACAATGTGCCTTTTAATATTCTTACGTAAGTACAGGCTTGGCTTGCTGCTGTAGAGCATTAGATAAATCCATGCACGTGGGTCTCTGACAACATGAACTGAGCGAAGTGAGCGACCTATGACCTCTTGAAGATAAGGCAGTTTCAAGAACCAGCCTCCATTGCCCATGTTCAGCACTGGCCGGGCATTTGGGTACTTTACCAGGTGCTGCCTGAGCTCTTGTATGTATGCGATGTCCATATCGGTACCCTTGCCACCCCCTGTCCTTGTCTGCCCTGACAGCAGCATCCTTCTCTTTCTTTGTCCTTTTACTTTGACTTTGTTCTCTGTTTCATCATTGCTCTGGTGCAACTGAATATTTTGCAGGTGCAATTTCACATTGTGGACTATGGAATGGAACCATCCCTGAATGACTCTAAATCGTCCATTTTGCGCATCTACTTTTGACCACTCGCAAGCATCCACCAGAGAGACGAAAGGAGATGTGGGGAACCGCAGGTGGGTCGAAGGGATCCGAAGGTATACAAAGTCAGAGCTATTATCGAAAAGGTGCTGAAGGATCTCTGCGCCCGAGCCTGGCATGGATGTAATCGTGATGATGGGGAGGAGGTCAAAGACGCTAGAGTCTGTTCCATCATATATGCTGCTGTCTTTTGACTTAATATTGCACAAGAAATGTTCGCAGCCATAAAAAAGAGATAAAAGTTCAGTCACCCACAAAAACAACACACAGACCAGAGTGCAATGAATTAGCATATTAAACGACATGTGAAACTTCCTTCTTTTGATTAAGAAAGCTACAGCAAAACATAAAGTCAACACCGCAGAGATGTTTACCAACAATCCAAAGTCAAACACAAAATCTTTTGTGACTTGACCTGGCAAGGTTTGAATTCCCCGGCCAAACTGAACGATTCTTCTGTTGTCTTCTGTTTTAGCAAAGCCTGCAAAGCCCAAGTAGCCATGTCTGGCCTCAATGTCCTCGTAGTTTGTTACAACTGTCACAACAGTCTCTGTGTCATTAAGAGTCACTGATATTTTGACTCCATTTTTACTGTTGTCTATGAATCTACAGTCCGAGACCTTGACGTATGGGCCATGCATCAAATAAGCCACTCTAGTGACAGTGTTCTCCATGGGAAAGGTCACGTTTATATACTGCGTCCATCTCTTTTTGAATTCAGCAGCCTGTTCTGCCTCTTGTATCCTGGCAACGGGGCTGGATCCTTGAGCGTCTAGCCAAAACATTTTGTAATGTGCATCCCACACATCCATCAGAGCCCCATTGTATTTTCCAAATGATCTGTGAGGAACGTACCTGAAATCAATGTCAAGGTTGTGAAAAAACGCACTGAGAGAACTAAGCGGGGAGTGCTCGTGTTTCTCAATGTGATCCAGCACAAGTAATGTTTGAGAGTTGAGAAGCACAAGTGCTCGATAAACACTCTTTAGCTTCATGGCGGATGAATAGGCCGACACAGACTCTCCACTCACAAACAACATGTCTTGATGCGATGAAGCTGCAATGACCTCCCCAGCAGTATTCCCGACTTCCTTTTCTCCCCATCGTAGCCACTTTGAACATTCCCCCAACTGTCCTTCCCATGGCTGATTACACTGGCTGGTGGGTGAGGGGGCAAATACAAGCACATTGTTAAGATAGCTGTATTTAGGACCATACAAGGCCTCAGAAACAAACACCAGTCCATTTGGTGCAAAAGTAAAGGAGTTTTGATCAGGGTGCTCATGCCCAGGGTTAAAGTTGGTCCAGCCTTCTACCCAAGAGTAAGGTTGTGCATGGACAATATCATACACTGCTCGCCCTCCTAACTTTCCAGATTTAAATGACACAAAGGTATTACCTTGAGATCGAGGTAACCCTGCCCGTACGTCACCACACCCCAGTTGGAGAAAATGTGCAAGGTTGCTTTGTTAAAGTCAGGTGGAGGTTGTGGAGTTAAACCAGAGTCATACCATATGTACTCTGTATGTAAAGTAGCCCAGCGTTGGGCTGCAGATTGCATCATGGGTCCATCTTTAGGACGATGCTTCCTAATCTGCTCTGCCAGCCAGTTTCCTGAGCCATTTCGGATCACGTATGCATCCAGAAATACAAGCTGGCTCTCTGGCCCATAGAACCAGTTGTAATTGGAGTCTGCGATGCCAACCGTTCTTTGAAATCCAGGAAGCAGTGTAGCAAAGTAAAACATAAAGTGAGCTCTGAGCCAGTTGTTCTGTGTGTTGTCTATCTGAAAATGACGCAATGCTAAGTAAACATACTGAGTGATGGATTTTGCTGTGTAGCTACCGTATGCAACACCCTCATCGAGAGTGCCATCGACAATGTGGCTGAGAAGGAACATGGTCTTTTCCATGTAGTTCACTGATATTTGCTTCCATATCATGGTCTCTGGGTCATTATGTTCCCCTGCCACAAGAGCACCAATGATAATGGCTAGTATGTTAGTTGTCTGGTGGTTCTGTAGAAACTGCTTTCCCCATCCTCTGTGCTTAGAAAGCTCAAAAAGCTCTTCGGTAACAGATCGTATTTTCCTGAGATATCGCAATCTTCTGCGGGTGTCAAGAAAGGTGTAAATGAAATCATATGCCTGTGGCAAATCCAGTGAGGGAGTGGGCGATGGGAACTTCATCATTTGGTGCACTGGACACCGTCCAATCTGGATACTCAACCATTCGGTCCATGTACTCAATCAAAAACTGAGAGGCAGTAGCATCCTCAGGTTGAAGCAGACAGTATAGTGCAAGAGGGGGCAAATTGTTACCATAAATCTCATTCCATTTCTTGCCAAAATCCTCATGGCTCACCGGAGGCTGGTAAACAGCTGCACTGGATAACATAACAGAAACAGCATTACGAATAACTTTAAATATGTGTCTATGTGTGGTGGTGGCCCTCTGTTTCATCAAACGCAGTTCTGTCTGATCAAAGTATAGCTTGGGGTGAAGATGTGCTGACAGGGTTTCATTGTCTGATTGGTGTTCATTCAAGGATACATATCTGACTGAGGCAGACGAAATTCCACAGAAAGCAAGTCCCACAGCCAAGACACAGAGAAGAACCGCAGACCGCTGCATGTTCTCCATGATCCATGAAACAGTGGTGCTTTTCCCTTCGAAAGCTCCTCCTCCAAAGCGACCAAAAAATGTGTTATTAGTCCAACTTGTACTCACATATAGAGCTTCCTTTCAGGCAAAAACCAAATAACTATGGCGGCATTTGTGAAGCCAGTAGGAAAAGGGTCCACATTTCCTGGAGAAAACGTACTTTTAACTCCCATAAATGGTTATCCGGATAAACTACAACTTGATAAACCCACGCAAAAACAAATTACTTCCGCATTTATTTGTGCTCTTTTGTATTATTTAACAGGATAAGAATGTTGTTTTCAGTCTCGCTATTTAAAACTATATCCGCACGAAGTGTCATAACGGAAATATAATAAATGCAGAGATGTGTAAAAGAAACTTCCGTTTTCAGAATCCGTCAATACAAGTTTGATCCTCTGCTTCCCGCGGGTCTTATGGAAGAGTTTCCAGAAAGTTGCAGCGTTCTGCAGTAACTATTCAGAGTACCATGTAAAGACACTCTTAACGCCTTTTTCTCATCTTGTGACACGAGAAGCGAGATAATCCATTAATCCACTTTGAGGTGAAGGAAAGTCCCGCTTGCTGTTGCTGTGTCGTTTGTATAAGTGGTGAAGTTTTCTAATTGGATATGAAGCAAAGACAGATATGAAGAATCCATAATGCCATTTCAATGTCACTGTTTAGGATTTAGGGTTACATTCCATCAAATTCTTCTTCTGTCACAAAACTGTCCCAGTGTTGTAAGTCAAACCGCTTTTTTCCATCTTCCAAGTTATCTAGAACAACTATCACTGTAGGCATTAGCAATTTTCAATATGTTCGATAGATGGCGTCATAATATCACATTATTAAACCACATTTCCGGTCTTCATGTCGTTTTATTTATAATTAATCAACTAATCAAACGATTTTGCTATTCAGATATAAAGTACAGTTTCATATGATTTAGCCACAAGTCAGAATAGCTTATAGTTTGAGCAATTTGACCTTAAACAGACAGGTCAATGTGTTAAGAAGTGTGTTCTCTTTCATACTTACAGAAAAAGAAATAGACAGGGAACTCAATTTATATGAACACATAAATATGAACACAACTGGAGTATATCGTATCACCATGTGTGTTGTATGAATTTGATTTAAACGATTTAGACTTTAATATTATGGAAAATGTGGGATAAAATAAATTAGGCCAATTTAAGTTACTTGAACTTTACTTGATAAAGAAACCAACCACAACATACTTTACACTGGGAAGACAATTTATAAAAAAAGGGAAAAACAGTATTACATGTAATGATATGGTAAAGATCAACATGATCCTAAGTAAAGAGTCCATGTTAATCCTCTTTCTTTGCTTCAGAGGTTTTTCCTGTGCTGTCAGGTTGTAATTCGATTGCCTTCTTCCCATGTGCATCCAAAACAGGACTTGCTGTAGCTCCTTCCACGGGGTTCTCATCATCCGCTGGCACAGCAGTACATGTACCCCAGATAACCAGTACAGCTATACCCACTGGTAGTCCAAACACAAAACAGGAGAAGAATGGAGCTTCCTCGAACATCGACTGAGATCAGGGAGATGTATATTAGTTACTAGGACAACAGTAACATAAATATTAGCCAAGTAAATATTTTATTAGGATGTGATCAGCCGTGTGTTTTGGTGTTGGTGTGTTAAGCTTTTAGTAAATATTTTGGGAAAAATTAAATAAGACTAAATCTATCCTTCTGCTAAAATAATAAATAGTGTTAGTCAGTCTTACCACCACAGTAGACTTCACTTTATAGAAAGATCTCTTAGTGTGTTGCAGAAATCCATTTCCCCCGAGTAGCTGAGTAAAAGGGGATTTTATTAGAAAAGGAACAATGTATTATAGGACAGAAAAGACAAACAGGAAAGTATCTCCCTTCACATACCTTTGCACTGCCATCCAGAACACTGTTTAGGAAGCGAAGTAAATCCTCAATGGTCTCAATCTTACTTTCTGGTAGACAGTAACCATCAATGGTCATATTTAACACAATGATGGAGGGCATATCTACTTGTCTGAGGAGAAACATGTTAGTGGTGATTATGCACATATTAGACTTCTCTAATATATTTGTGTTGATGTCTGAAATATATATAATTTTGTTTTTATCTATGTCAGTGGCTTTAAACACAGTTCCAGCACTTTGCATTTCCTAAAATGCTTGTGTCCAATTCAACTCACCCCATAATTAAACCGTTGATATATTCATTACCATCCATAAAACCAAACTGGTAATCACTGGGAGAAAAATATAAATATTGTCTTTGTTAACAAATAATTTGGGTATTTTGCACCTTCTCTTCATGCTCCATATACATTTACTATACTTACCTTTTGTAATGATCTCTGTATTCAGTTGATAGCCTTTCCATCAAAGTTTTGTAACTAAAGAGATCAATTTAGAGATTTAGAGTTGAAATAATAGGAGGGGGGGGGGACATTTTCTGATGTTGCTTACCGAATACTTTCTTCAGATGGATTCTTCTCGTCTACTACTGCCAGTGCCACAAGTTTACCTTCAAGGGAAGTGTGAGAAATGAACAGCAACACAATACATTATTTATGAACATAAAGCTCACATAATTACAATCTGTCAAAGCATCATTTTCACACATGAATACAGAATCTTGGAAGAAAGTCATCATACCAATTATGTTTTATCACCTAGTGACAGAAATATAGCAATCACAAAAATGGTGATAATTAATGATGCAGTTTGTTAACTATAAAGGGTATAGGAAAGTAAGACATATAAAATAAAAAATAAGTCAAAATATAACATTTAAGGAGACAAACAGGCTTACTTAGTTCTCCCATCTGGTACAGACTGAAGCTATCGATTTGGAAGTAAGAGGGAAAACGTTCTCGATTTATCCAGGAAGACAAATCACCATCAACAAATTCTATGGGAATGATACGAAAAGAGTGATTAAACTTGCCAATACTTTATGTACATTTAAAGTTTTCATGTATTAAATGTAGCTCTGCACTTATTAAATGTCACCATCAAGCCTGTGCAAACAATATGCAAAGTAAAAGTACTCAGAAATGTTTAATCTATAATATGTAATCATGAGAAACAAATTATCTTTTATTATATTAACAAAACAACGTGTTTCTGTTCACTGACTTGCAATAAATTATGCAAAATATGTTACTTGCACACAGTCAAGCTGTTGACTTAAAGGGTGTGTATTGGATGTTAGCCCAGACGAAATGTTCCAAGTAAGCCACATGACAGAAAGAGCTGGAACACTTTACCATCTCTGTATTCTCATCTTTTGGAATAGAATGGTAAGAAAGTAATTACTGTAATTATAATGTGATCTAACAAAAGCTTTTTCTCTTGAATACATACAAGAAACTGTGGATAACCATGGGTAAGTATTTCTAACATACTAGTACTTCTAATGGTTATAAAGTAACTTTAAATCCAATGCCCTAAATGGCTAAACTATGCTGTAAAAATTTTAAATATAGCAGATATATTGATGTGAGATATAATTGTGTAATCTTAAGTCTTTTGTTACAACTTTTTTGTGCCTGTTTTTTTTTATTTCTCGGTTTTCAGGAGGATTACCATGTGATTTCTGTTACAAAAAGTGATAGAGTAAATATTGTCAGGTAAGTGGTTCATACACTTCATAACTTACTTGCAAAAGGTCTTTGTAGACTGTGTATCCCATACACGTGCTCAAAAGAGAGAGTGCTTTGTAGAGTGTGCTCACATCACAATGTCTTTGTCTTAATTCAAATTAATTATTTCTAATATTTTAATGTGCAAACTGTATATATATTTTTACTTTAATTTGAGCTGACAATTGAGCAGGCCATAATATAGCGCTATATAATGGAACAACAAACCTTAACATTTGTAAATTATAATAAAACCTGTTTTTCTTTTTAGGTAATCTGGAAGATGTTAATGCATAATATATCATCTCCCGCAGATGTGATTCTACACCTTGTGTTTTAACCTTGCTCCATGGATGTGCTAACTATTCAAATCATGGAGGACTCCTCTGATAGTGCAGTGTTTCAGGTCCAGGTTCAGTGTGCGGATCCTATCCTGCTAAACTACTGGTCTCAGAAGACCTTCTTAAACAATGGGGAAGTCCAACACATCAACACCCTTAGGATAAACGGCTGCCGTGGGCTAGTGTTTGTTTTGAGGGTGCTGCATCGTTCTTCACGCCTACCTAATTCCCATTATTGGTGCCCTTTCCTAGTGACACTCTGCCTCGATGCCCTGGCATTTCACTACCACCTCCCCTCTGTGCCCCAGTGGAACGGCACCCTCCGAGAGGCGATGAGAGGAAACAGCCTTGAGCTCAGACGCTGAGAGACTATGAGATTTTGCTGCTTACAGATCCTATTAATTTCAGATGTTTGCTTACTAAAGTGATGCACTGCAAGTAGTACATCTTACCATTGTAAAGGTAGCACGTCCCATCTTTGAACACAGCAACGGCAGGAACATCCAGCAGAGTGACCGCCTTTGGAGAAAATGAATAATGAATCGATTTGTTTTCTAAGAAGCTAATTATTTTACAGAGGTATGTTAAGTGAAAGTCTTACCTTTGGAAGGACTTCCTCAGATGCAGTGAAAAAATATGTGTGGACAATATACTCTGTAGCAGCTTTGTAGTATTCCTTCTATTTAAAAAATAAAAAACTGTACATTACATTTTAATAGTAGTATATTATTTTAACCATTTCAATATAACTATGCATGGCTTAGCAGAAAATCTATTCACGTAGATTATTTAAAAAGGATAAAACTTTAAAATAAAATACTAGCCAGAAAGAAGTGGTAGTTGTGAACTCGTGCTCCAGTGTTCAATAGTTTGCATTTAATTCCTATTCAATCATAATTCATTCATTGTATGTAAATATGACCGTTATTGATTTTACATAATGTTTACCTTAAGGAGCGACTCCCCTCCGATGTAAACGAAGATAAGATCGTGACGACTCATAACGTGCTGGAACAACTGAACACTAGAGAGTGGTCTTACCGCAGGTCTAAGTTAAAGAAAAAATGACAACAGGATAGCATGAGGAGAATTATAACTAGCATTGACATAAAACGAAAATCTATGTAGAACACGAAAGACACGAGACAATTCATTATGGTGAAATTTACTCCATAATTACCCTGAAACTCTGTTGGTGAATTCAATAATAGCATCCTTTGTTCTAGGCCCTTTGTAGTCAAAAGACAGCTCTCCTTTAAACCTAAAATAAAAAAGTCTAATACATCACACAGCATGAACAATTATTGGTTATTCATTTAGATATTATAATTTGGCATAACTCACAATTTTATGGTTGGATATCCATGAATATTAAACTCTGAAGCAATACCTAAGAACAGAGAAATTAAGCGTTCTAGTTTTTTGCAAACATTATTTTATTGTATTTATAAACCAGTAAAAAAAGAATACATGGAGATAATAATAGTACTATTCATGTTATTAGTTGAAGTGTTTTGTTAGCTATATCATTAGTAAATCACAGTTAATTTGCTTAGATTTTTTAAACTGTCTAGTCTAGTCTAATCTTATTAATAACAGAGTGTACTCATGGTGGGGGGTAAAACACAGGACGATAGGCTACATTTCATTTACCCAGAAAGCTTATGTTTAAACTTAATAAGAAGAAGATTATGAAGTCGGAAGAAAATGGCAGCAAAAGGCAGACACTGAACAACCTAATTCCAATAAACTAAAGGGATTTCTAATTGGTGAAATGCAATTTATGCCATATGGCCATCTGGTAAAGTAGATACAGACTCAACACAAACGTATACAGTTCAGCGAACTGCGTCTCATGAACACATGAGGCCTGCTTAACTAAGCCCATTAAACAGCAGGTAAGCCTATCATGCCATTTAAGTAGCATACTAATTGGTTGCTAAGCAGTAGCCCGGTGTGGCATTACCATTACTGTCATCTCAAACCAAGCTACAGCAGGAGATAGGCTATAACTTCCATCTACTACAAGTGTCCTGAGGGGGGTATGGCACGAACACAGTACTTGCTAATCTTAAATATAATTTTAGATACACAATAAATGTAATTAAAGCTTTCCGATATACACACTTTAATGTGCACGTGTGAATTGAACCCACTTGTGTGCACTGTGGTATCAATCTTGCCAACATTAACAGGGGAGCCCATACTCTTCAGCTCTGCACCGACTTCATGCCATATTGGCTCAATTGTGTGACAGTATGCGCACCATGGCGCATAAAACTGCAATATAAAAAATGACATGACAAAAAATGATAAAGCAAACACATCATACAACATAAAACTGCACAAATTGCACTGCATACACTCTCACCTCCACCAGCCAGAGTTCATGCTGTAGGTATTCCTTAAACCTGTAAAAGGGAACTAATTAATGCAATCACACATTGATTTCTATCTATCTATCTATCTATCTATCTATCTATCTATCTATCTATCTATCTATGCAATAAGTAATAACAAACCACAGGCCTTGACAAATTACAGTTGCCTGCAGGCAACCCTTTTATAAGTGACTATTTACAAAGCATCAAGTGCTAGTGTGACTTGTTACTTTTATAAAATTGTTCCCACATAATAAAATATAGTGTGAAAAGGGATTAAAAACACACATTTCCATCTAACCCCACTTATTAAGCAGACTCATCGAGTGCTATTTCTTCCAGTAGGATGTCCGTACGTTGCTATGCAACAAAAGTAACGACGCTGCACTAACAACACCTTCACTACTAAAGCTGCAGCACAATTAGTACCTTTACAATGTAAAACACTTACTTGTCATCGAGTTCCTCCACGTATCCTGACACCACAGCAATGACCGACAGAAGCGCTATTAAAAATAAACGGAGCGACAGATTACGTGTCAGTCAGTCAGTCGTGTTAAAGAGATTTGTATTTGGCAGTTTATGTTGGCGGATATTGTGTCCAGACAATTACTAGGCATTCATACCTGTAAGTATTAAGTTCCTCATTCTTGCCATCCTTGTCTTATCATTAACCGTGCAATATCCTTGAAATGTTACAGGTAGAAGAGTCAGTGTTAAGGTATTGACATAATCATCAGACTGGTAGTAAGCTCTTGGCCGATTGACTAGATTAACCCCATTTGCCCCGAGGGGTAGGAACGGACAGAATTAGGCCACAGTTTGATTCTGGGCAGAACGTTTCATCGCCGCTCTTTAGTTTAAATGAGATTTTAGTAGGTTATTCTATTTTCTAGCGTACAGCATACAAAAGCAAACACTGTCTGGTATCAATAACATGTTCTGTGGTGAGTCTTCTGTTAAACCTTTAAATATTGTGATTATAAACTTTATATCAAACTCGTGACTCGTCCATTTATTATATTTGCATTATATTTATTGTATATAATTGTGTTATTCGTTATGATCACTTTATGTAGGTGTTTTAGCTACTTACGTGAAATGTTTATGTGAAATGTTCGTAGGTGAAATACGAGTAAGATTAGAGACAGGTTACGTAGGTTTGATGGTAAATTACAACAGTGTAACTGTAAGAAAATTACAGATGGAATTGCATGTTGATATTTTTTAAAGAGATGTACACATAGTGCATTGTAATGTGAATTGTATCAAATGATTAATTTACATTTTGAACACTTATTGTTGTTATTATAAATATCATTGCTGCTTATTCTGCTGAAGTTTACTCTTGAAAAATGTCGCTTTCTCTCCCGAAAGATGGCGCCATAATAATCCATTTGTAATACAGCTCGTGTTTTATTAGAATGCACAGCTGGGCTAGAATAATGTCATCATTACATATTAATCCTATGTTCATAACATTTTACGCAGTCTTACGTTTTGCTTAGCCCGTTTCTAACTAAATAAATGCTGTAATATTGTCAGTGCATTTCATCAACTGTTTATTGCCCATTGTTTTCGATCCCATAAAAGCACGTAGTGCATTTTAAAACATTAAGAGATGTTTAGAAGACGGCCTATTAACCATTTATTATTGTGGATCTCCTTTTTGTTTATGTACTTTAGTATGGCATACAAGCAAGCCTATCATTGGACAACAGCACCTTGAGGAAACATTTTGATTCGCTCAAGGACAAGTCAATCAATCAAAATGCCCGCTCACGGTGCATTCAGCCTCACCGGTGATTGGATCAAAACAGTCCCGTTTAAGAAGTCTCTTGTATCTCAATGGCCGACGTGGACGTCTGTCTCCATCAAATAGAAACGTAAGTTTGGTCCGTGGGGAGAGGCAACTGTTGTGGAAGTGGTTGGCTCTTGAATGTACTTCACTGTATTTTCACTCACCTTTAATGGAATAACATCTTTGGGGAAGTCACTGCTTGTTAAATTAGTTAGGGATATAGAAACTGAGCGAATAACCTGGCATTATTTAGAAAGAACTCTCTGGAAAGAGCTCGCGCGTTATTCATTTTCTCTTGACCGCTTCATGTTTGCGGACAGCGCGACAAAACATACGCAGTTGTCAAACGTTACTTGTGCTTGTTAACACTGAGTTTCTATCATACAGTTTGTGATAGTCGCGGTGAATTAAGTTTCAACAGGCTCAAACGGTGCTTGTGTTATTGAATTGGTATCGGAGCTCAAATATAACGTTAGCCTAGCCGACTCTCGGTCAAAACAAGCCGTTATATCTGCATGTAAATATATGGATTGTAGTAATATGGCCTCGTCTGCTGTTGCAAAATGCAATGGGACTAACTGAGGCCTTTGGACCGCCAGAATATCTTTGCTTTGATGACCAGGTAAGACACTGAACTTTGTGTAGGATCAGCAGGGTGTTTTCTTTTGGGGTTTAAATTGCGTTAAACTCGAAGCGTGTGTCAATTAACAATTAAAGTGCGCTTTGGTCTCCACCTATGAGTAACAGTTTAATGACAGCATGCAGTAACACCTTATAATATTCTCTGCAAAATTCTGGCGCAACCGAGTTAACTTTCGGTCAGCATCTTTTATGCGAGCTCGTATTGCAACACTTGCACTTCCGAGTTGTTTTTCGCGTCCGCTTTGAGCTGGCTTCCCTAGTAACTAAGCAAGCCGTGAAAACATTAACACTACTGGTTTATCCTATACTCACAATTAGTGTGCAAAGCAGTTTGCAAAATAACCGGATTGCTAGGAACCCTTGCCATAGTTTCCTTAACGTATCTGCTCGTTATTGTTATTTATATACTAACCCTGTGAAGTGTATTATGCGTGTAACCTTGTAGAGTGTGTTAAGTGTGGTCATTAATTGGCCTATTTAAGTCTAAGCGCTTCTTAGCAACTTCTTGAGCAGATTTTGAAGTGTTAAGCAGATTCATGAAAAACAGCCTTATTGTACAGTATGTTAAATGCATGCAAAAAATGTATGGTATGAGCTGAAAAATATGTACACGATGGCTTAGTCCTTATCATTTTTTATTTCTAATCTTTGGAATGTCAGACATGCTGTTGTTCACATAATCAGTGAGTAGATAAATGGGTTGTATTGTCTAATCACGTGATTTAAAATACCTGTGAATTACCTGAAAGATGTGAAGGCATTACAACCTCTTTTGGAATTTCGGTCTTTTTGGCTTCTAGAGATCATGAGATATCAGTTAATCAAATATGAAAGTAACTTTAGCTCAAAATAAGGTCTTATTGTGTAATTTTTAGTCAGCTTACTGTCATAGCTGCTGTTTTGGTGAAATCCTTTGTAGGAACCCAGTGCATCATTTTGACCCTGCGTGACATGCTTATTTCCAGGCTGAGAGGGTTATTTTGGTAAAATAGCGATTGGTATATGGGTCAAGTCATGCAGTAAGCTGAACATTGAATGTTTGCTGGCCTTACGGCTGTCCCAGCTGAAGGTAAAGTTTGAAATGAGCTCTGTGGAACGTTGCCACTGGAATCGTGACCAAAACAGCTGTTTTAGGGCTTGTCTTTAGTAGTCCTGCCCTTCTTACACACTCCAACCCTGAGCGTGCAACAGTTTTGGTAGATTTCTACTGTAAATCGCATAATTTAGCAGTGAATGTTTATGGAAACACAAACCGAGGGACAGCCCACCTTAATTGTTCTTGATGGTTAGCCATATGACTTCTTCGTTACAACTTTGAAAATCGCAGGGGGGATCTATAGAAGAGGACTGAGTTTATTTATCACACTGTAGTGAGTAGAGCCAGCTGTTGAGCAGCCTGGGTGTTTGGTTCTTTTAAAGTGGCTTTTACTGGGGTGTGACACTCGAATGTAAGAGTGGGAAGGCAGTGTTTAGATCCTGGCATAATTTTGTGTTATGTATTTCTCTATTTCATTCCCAAGCTTGCAACTGGAATGTTGCAGGGATAGTTTATCCCATACCCATCCTGTGTTTTTGTGTGTGTGATGAATTAAGGGAAATGAGTGTGAATGGCTTGATTCTGTGGTCATTTACAGAAAATTGTGTTGAGGTGGCCACCGGCTATTGTTTGTTTGGACCGTGAAAGGAATTAAAAAGTAGGCTAAATCTGCACTTGGCAGTTGTTTTTACTGCCCCTAACCCTATTTTTATGTGTTTACCTTAATTTTGTCTTAAAATAATTATGCAAAAAGTATTTAGTATAGCTGAAAACTGTTAGTACATCAAAGAGCCATTTTCAGATTTTCTTTCAAGGTTGTAAAAGATATTAAAGAAATTGACCAGGTGTAAACATTGTTTCTTTCTTTAGTCGTCTCAAAATTAAGTCCATTTCAAAGTCAGCACAGAATGAATTAATTTGTATGCTTGTTATTGATCTTATTGTGAAATGTCTTTTATACATGTTTTTTTTTTATCATGATCCTCCTTTTAAACAACAGACTACAAATTTGCATTTAGATCTGTCTACATCCAATCAACTTATCAAATAAAACGGGTTTCTGCTGTGTTGTTTTACTTTTTCATTTAATTTAAATGTATGTCACAATACAGAAGACCAAATCTGTTGCTACTTCTGTTTTATATTATTATTATTTTTTGTGACAGATCAAGCATTTTCATAAACCTTTCAGTGTACTGTTTATTTTGGCCTCTCCGTCACTATATATTGTTCAAATAGAAGCAAAACTACAAGTAGCCAAATATAAACATAACAATGTTTTTCTCCTCTATTTGTCTGTTTATTCCTTTGGAGGTCTGGCAAGGACCATCAAAAATGTGAACCGGTGATTGATACGCTACCAGATTAGTTGTGCACCAGTTGCAATGGAGCGGAGCAAACGCAACTCCATTGCTGGGTTCCCTATGCGGCCAGATCGGCTGGAGGACCCGGCTTGTGGAGGAGGAGGAGCAGAAACCAGTCTGGCACCGCTGGACAGGGTGTGTTCCTCATCTTACCGGGCCCTCATCAGTGCCTTTTCTTGCCTGACCCGACTTGATGACTTCACCTGCGAGTGGATTGGCTCTGGGTTTTTTTCAGAGGTCTACAAGGTAAGATGGTTTGGGATGACAATAAGTCATTTTGATTTCAGTTATTAGTCACTTGGCCTCACCAAACCACCTGCAGAGTTGAGTTCTGACATTATAGTTATATGTGAACATGAAAACATTGATTTTCTGATTCAACAGTTTGATAGCTCCTACAGAGTTTGCACACCAGGAGGTGAGAGTTGTTGCCTTTTTTCAAACATAGTTGGAGATTTAGTTGACAAAGTCCTAAAGGAGAAAAAGAAAGTTAATCTTGTTATTTAGTTGATGAGTTGTCATCTAGGTTGCAATCTCAGATAGGTGTGCATATTTTGGCATGTAAATTAATTGCTGTTGGCTTAGCGGTGATGATAGATTACTTGGTACTTGACTGCAATATGAAGTTAACTTGTGCAAGTAAGAAGAGAGAGAGTAAATTTGCTAAAGACAGTGTATGACTGCAGCAGTGCAGCGATCATTTTCACAGTATATTTTTATTTTTTCTATTTTTGCAAGTGCTGAATTAAAGTAACAGCACTTTCTTTGCAGTAAATATGAACATGGATCGAAACTGTAATGTTGTAATTACACCATAAATACATATAATTAAAGTCTACTGGGTTTCACAGTCAACACATAGGTTATGTTTTTTTGGCTAAGTTTAAAAGAAAAGCTGTAAATGTAATGTTTTGCCACTAGGTTGAGCAACTTAATATATACATCTAGAAGTAAATGCAAAAGTAAAAAGCATTGAATAATGTATTTCTTATATTTATGCATTTAAATACTGTGTAAAAAATGTATCACTATGCTGAAAAAGCATTTTAAGTTACAATGTTTGGATCTGAAATCAAAGTGATGGATAAATGTTGTTTGCAGTAAACAGCCACGGATTAGTTACAGACTCCTGTGTGAATGCAAAATGAGTGTTCTGCTCATCCGCACATGAACTGCATACGCACTGCAAACGGAGAATGTGTGAAACTGATGTAGCACTGCCTCGCACACAGCTCACTAAATCAGGCTTGGGCTATGTGTAAGCTATTGTGCAACAATTGATCGAGTGTCAAAATAAAATGCAGTGCATGGTCAAAAATGTAGGTAAGATGAAAAATTTCACGAAAATGCCCTCCTCCACCCCTCAAATTAAATAATCCCCTCTCACAAGAGTCAACTATGAGGGGAATTCATTTTCAAAAATGAAATTCAGGCCCTGAATAAATGTCTAAAAATCTTGATTGGATCATCAGTATAAATAATTCTACGTGATACAAAGAAAGCTTTAAAAAGATTGGTATCAGTAATCGTATCGGCAGATACTGCTTTCAGTGATCAGCCTCAAAAACCCTGATCGGAGCACCCCTAGTTAATAAAGATAAAACATTGTGGTTAAAGTTAGGAACGATTTGTGAACAAGTTTAAATGCAGTGAAACTGGCTGCTTTCAATCTGTTTGGATACTGTTGGGCCATTGCATAGCACAGGTTCAAATCCGGCCTGGTTCATGTCCTGATCCCATTCCTTTCTCTCTCACTCCAATAGTTTCATGTTTCTCTCCACTTATCCTGTCATATAAAGGCATTAAAAAGCCTGTTTAGATACAATTGCCCATTACAGGATATATTTACCTAGTCCTTTAACCAGTGACATGCATAAAGTAGCTTTCAGAGTTTGTGAGAGTCAGTGCTGCTTCTGTGAATGTGATTTTTTTTTTTCTCTGTTCTTCAAGCTAAAGTAGTAGGCTGATGTGTTAGATGTCAAGTATTGCCTTTACTTTAACATGAGGATGGTGTTTACAACATGCATCTTCCTCTGTAGTGTTGATTCCAGTTTGTAATTTATCATTTGTTTTTGTTGTTTGCTGCACATAAATCCTGATGACCTCCTGTATTAAATTGAGTACTACCCTTGATGCTGAGCATCAGTAATACAGTAGCCTATTCACTGCTGTACACTTTATTCCCTGTGAATAATTCAATGAAGTTTTGAGGTCAAAAAAGCCCTGGGAGAACAGTGCATGATGATGCCCATTACCAAGATCAATTCCTGTCACAGCAGTGAAGTCTTTCACTCATCAGTGGTTTTTGTCTCTGCAGAGCTTCTCTCTACATGCACATGCTGCATCAAGTTTTTTTTTTTTAGTTTAACTTGTGTTTTTTAGCAGGTTTGACCTCTTAGGCCAGGTATTAAGTCGTTTAGAAATCAGAGCTCAGCCATTTTTAGATCAAACTGTATCTGGAGAGATGTAAGAAGTTTTAGACCCTGCGACTCTGAAGCCTCTGTTGGCTTATTTTAATTCTGTCCATTCAGAGTTACTCACAGTAGATTGTGGTGCTTTTGTTAGCCAATAAGAGCAGATACACAATACTGTTACCAATAGTTTTTACTGCTTCCGATCACATCCACTGTCAGAAAAAAAGTGCAAAATTTATGCCTTTAATGATGCAGCAGCTTTTCGCTAGGGCAGTGCCCTATGTATAAGCAGCAGAATTGACTAAAATAATATTTATCTTACAATATGTATCCTTAAAATAATCAAGTCACAAAGATTTCTCTAAGGGTAGTGCCCCAGTGACACGTTGTTGTACCCCTAAATGTTTGCACGATTTCTGAGTGTATGCATTGAATTTTTCTTTGCAGTTTGTTTTGTGGCTTCCAGTTTTTTTTCTTTTATGATGTTTGTTTTGTAATGTAGACACTGTCTCACTAGAAAGAATTTATCTCCCTTTACTTTGCATCTTACAGGCACTTTCACTTTTAACCTTAGTTTTTATTTAATGAAGCGAGTGTCCAAGAAATGCAAATGTTTAAGCCTTTCATGAACTTTGAATTGAGCATGCAAATCGTTTTTGCAGTATAAACTGATGCACCGAAATGAAAATTCTTGGCGAAACCGAAAACCGAAAAAGAGGAAACCAAGGCCGAAAACCGAAACACCGAAATAAATTATGCCAATTATTAGTACCATTGCATTTATGGCTATGACTGTGTACTAACTTTACTAAAATCAAGGCATTGCATAAATTAATATTAAAGTTTCAAAGAATAAATCAATTACAAATTATGCAAATATTTATTTAGTACATTGCAACAATGCACAGTATAAAATAAAATTCAAACTAAAATGTTTAACTTGACCCCACTCATGTGTACATTAAATAATAATGTACAGGCCTGCTGAAAGGTTGTACAATTAAATGTTCTCTCATAAAAACAAAGTGCATTTAGGTCAAGTGCATTTTACATTTTTCTCTGTAGGACTACTACAAGAAAGTGCATTCAGAACAAGTGCAACCGCTTACAGATACAACAATATTTTCTCTGAAGGCCTTCAACATAATAGTGTATCAAAACAAAGACTGCCATAGCCCATATGTTAACTGTAGAACTTTAACAACAACAAATGCACCAAGAATTGCAGATGTGCAAAGTGGGTAGTAAATATTTAAACACTAGACAAGCCCATTCTACTTCTTGAGGTAAAGTGGCAGGTTTTTCTTGATGAAGACTAGCTTCTCTGCTTTATCACAGTGAAGTCTGTTCCTCTTCTCATCGAGAACATGAGCTGCTGCACTGAACAGTCTCTCGCTGTCAGTGCTTGTGCACGGAGCAGACAAGTACTTGCATGCCATCTTTGCCAGGTCAGGAAAGCGGAAGTGATTATTTCTCCAGTAGGCAAGAGGATTATCACTTCTGGGGATGGGGACTTCAGACAGATAACCACCTAGCTGTTGAGCTTGTCATCTGCCTGACATTTGAGAGAGTGTATTTAAATAGGGCCAGTGCATAAATAAAAAAATGTATCAAATTAAATAAAAAAAATATCTAGCAGAAATATGGCTACAAACTTAGTCACATATATAGTAGCCTAAGAACAGAATAGCCTACCTATTATTTGAGGCACTTTCTTGCAGGATTTCACTGAACATATCAGACAACGTGTGCCCCTCATCTGGTGCAGAGAGACGAGTCTTTTTTTCTGCGCTCTGATCTCCTTCTCCTGCGCTGTGCGCTGCTCCGTGCACTGCACCGTCTCCACGCGGGTTCTCCGCATCCATCGCGGCCTGAATCATTTCTCGTGCGCGCTGCTTTATTTCCACATCCAAGTAATGGTCTTTATAACGCGGATCAAGTACAGTATACATTCTCAGATATACTGAAATCCATCCACACCGCAGACATGTTGCTTCAGACAAGCACGTGCAGGTCTCGGTTTCTGTTTGCGTCATCCCAACATTTTGGCCGTATTGTTTCGGTGATAAGTCTTTCGGAATAAGGCCACCGGAAATTTGCAGCCGAAAAAGGCCCAAAAGTGCATTTTCGGTTTTCGGCCGAAAATTTCCGGTGGCCGAATATTCGGTGCATCCTTAGTTTAAACAATAACAAAAGTTAGTCTTTGCCTTAGGTGCCTGAAGCTAAAAATATGTATAACAAAAAAGGAAGATTAAGAGCAAGATTCCCCAAAAAGTGAGATTCTGACAAAAAAAGGCAAAAACAATTTGAATATTTATTTTTAAACCCTCTCTGTGAAAACCCAGCTAAAGTCATTTTTTTTGTGATTTGCTGTTTTCTACAAAAAACTCATCCTTCATATGGTAAATAACATTCTGTGAAAAGTAACCTTTTATATCTTTAATATTGACTGAGTACACAGGTTAGAGATGCTTGTTTTGTTTAATACATGTTTAAAATTAAGCAATTTTATCTAAAAAAGGTACAATTTTAAACCCTTATTTTTTCTGTGTTCCTTCCCCACACAGGTGGCTGAGATTTAAAGCAGAGTGAATGGTTTAAGGATGGCAGGCAGGGGGTGTCTGCATATGGTGCAGGCAGGGGTAATGCCGTGAGCCAAATACAAGCTGTGTTGGGGGTCTGCAATAACCTGTCTGGAAATGCAATAATAGCCTTTTCAGTTTATTTGAACAAATGAGTTTCAATCTGTACTCGTATGGTAATCTCAAACAAACATCCAAAGAAAAAAAAACAGCAATATGCAGAGTCCCTAAACAATCATAATGCTCAATACTGTAATCCATCTACATTTGAGGAACCAAAACATTGTCCTAGGACGCTGGATTTGTTTCATGGGCAGCAAGCTGTGACTTGATAATAGCAGAACAGATTGAGAGTCTGGGTGCTGTAGCGGAGGCATCTGTGTCCGTGTCTGACAGGCGGCTCTCACTGTAGGTGGGCACACAAAATGAGCTCTTCCTAGGCTGCTGATCCCCCAGACTGAGATTGGTTGCAGCACAATCTGCACCACGCATTTGAAGTAAAAGGAAACGCTCATAAAATGTTGCTATGTGTCATGGATACAACACTCACAGCAGTTAACCACAGATTTCAATGTTTTGGTTCCCTAGCACTGAATTTTGAGTAATCCTTCTGTTGTGTTGAGTCTTTCCATCACTGCATATAGTTTGAGGAAGGCAGCATTTTACAGATGTAGAAGATGATTGTTTTACCAAAGAGTATAGAAGCCCAAGACGCGAAACTCAATAGAACGCTCCATAGCAACAGTTGCGCCCATGACATGACTGTGCAGCTGCCATTTTGGACCGAAAACCACACAAAAATGCTGTAGAATAATAGGAACCAGTCGCGCTTAATCAACTTAAAATAATACATTTAAAGTATATATATGTATGTATGTATGTATCATACTTAAATATAAAGTTCTTCTTTTATCGGCACTCCACTAAATTCTAGCTGTTTTGTTAAAAAAAATCCAGTGTGTTCAGGGGAATAAAACATACAATATATTATATTTCAGACCTAGTGGAGTAACATTAATAGTAAATAATATAATATGTAATTGTAAATGTGTAAAGCTGCATAAGCTCATTCTAACTTAGTGGCATATCCATATAAATCATTATTATGGTTTCTATGGCTAGGACCTGCAGTTCCTAAAAGGATTTGACTAAAAACAGTTAAAGTTAGCAGGTGCATAAGACAGCGCTAGGTCCCGCTTCAAAACACACATTATTTTTACTTTTGTGAGTAATTACCTGTCAGGGTATTTGAGAAAACGATTAAAATGAAAGATTTTTACTGTCACATTGACAGTTTTTGCGGTGGATTGCCCAACATTTAGTTTTATATTCAACTTTGACTTCTCTTTCGTTGTTATTCTGTCTGTCTGTTTATATCTGTAACATTTTGGGGTGGAAATTCCAACTCAACAATGGCGGTCGCGTTACCGAAGGGCCACCGAGTGGCTCTTACCCAAAAAGCATCAAGAGTTTCACCTCTTGGTACACTTTGGTTTTACTCACGAGGAAATCCTGTGGTTGATATTTATTTTACTAAATGTATTTTAATTGGTTAGCAAGATGAAAGCACAAAGAGGAAACTAGAAAACAGATCTGCAGAGGCATATTTCAGAAATGTTGCGAAACCCTTAACAGTATGTGGCCAAAAGTCAGTCGTGCAGAGTTGTCTATTTTGTTCATCGTACTAAAAAAGGGTTTTGTAATAGCGATTTTTAACACTGATTGTTCTTTTATACCTTATTTGCTGTGTATGGAACTTCCGCTCTGAGTGGTATTGTTGGTCTAATGCTGTGGGTTTCACTTTCTCCGATGCAATTTTTGGATGATAGCATGTAAGAAGGAATGATCTGCGATATTTTGAACAAAAAGCTGCAGTATTTTTTATCCCTTTTAAGATGAACGTTCAGAGCATTTAAATGAGTTCTTCCTGACTCATTTCATTTTGTTTGTATGGTTGAGTTCAAATTCAGAAGAAGGTTGAAAGATCATTTATCATTTTCCTTGTTTGTTTTAGGTGCGTCACAGAGCTTCGGGCCAGGTAATGGCTCTAAAGATGAACAAGCTGAGCAGTAATCGTGCCAACATGCTGCGAGAAGTTCAACTCATGAACAAACTCTCTCACCCCAACATACTCAGGTTTGCTTTCAGTACAACACTTATCACAGTGGGTTAACACTTAATTTTTGATTGGATTAAAATGATCATGTTGATTACTAGGGATGTGACGGTGAGGAAACTTTCCTACCGGATAACTGGCGTGTGACAACACCAGTAAAACCGGTATCACTGTGGTGGAGGTGGGGGTCGTTTGAGTGTTTCCTCTTTTCCTCGCTTTCCTTCGGTTTTAAATATGCTAGCTTGAAAAAGCTCAGTGCTTTCTCACTTTCCTTTGCACCGTGCGCATTTTACTTTCACTTTTTAATTGGTGGCAATTCGGCATCAACAACAGAATACAACATAACTTTTTATTAACAAAACGAATAAAAGTACACCATGCTATATGCCTAATATAAGATAACAAATAACTTAAATACTTTAAATAGGTATACAAAACTGAAAATCATCAAAGACTGGGGAACAAATAATTCTAAAACGTAGAACGTTTATTAGCAAAACGATTAGGAAAGTTTGGAGGCACGGAATGCATACACCTTGATGTAAAATAATGGGGGGGGGGGAATCACAGTTTAAATAAAATAAAAATCAGCAAATATGGAACCAAATAAATGAGAAACGAATGTTAAAAAAAACTTCCAATATCACTTGAAGATAAATGGCAGTTCAACAAAATCCACTGGCACTTTTACACTTCGTTTTGAAACTCTTCCGCCATCGTCTTGTCCATCACCTCGACTCACTCTCCTCACATGATAAATTAAATCTGATCTGTGATGCGCAACTGTCGTTCGTTTGGTGTGTTGCAATGAGCAGCCGTGTTCAGTTTTAATTGTAGCATCTATTCTCTAACTGTACTAAATTATTTTTATTACTATTAAAACAATTTAAATGACGGTGAGGGATGGTGGCCCGGTGGGCAAGTGACGTAACCAGTGTGGCGACTTAACACCGGTATCACTGCCAACACAGTCTATCGCAGCAAGCCTACTGATTGCAAAATGCGTAAGGCTCAAAGCTAGGCCACGACTTTTATTACAAATTCCAGTCCAGTCTTCATGAAAGCCGGGTGTCTCTGTGCGGTTACTTTATGAAGTTGTTTTTTGCAGTTGTGGTTTATGTTAATAAGAAACTAAGGAGCTGATGCCAATAAAAGTAAATTTAACAAGCTTGTAACTAAATAGGAAAATGGAAAAATCAAAGAAAAATACGACTGCAGTATTCATATAAAGCAGTGGCTGATGTAGCTTAATATTAAGTTTCCTACTCTTTGAACAAGGAGTGTACCTCGCTTAATGCACTGCCAGTGGCTCAACATTAATGCAATCTTTTAAATAAGTGAGACCATGATGGGAGTGTTGCTTTCAATGGGAATCTTTCTTTCTCCTCGTTCCACAGAAATCCATTAACAATAGGTGGAGTGAAACGACAGCCTGTGTTTAGATTTCATTAAGATCAAAAGGTTGTCCCCTTTTGGTTCTTGACATTTGTTAGTGTAGAGCTGGTGAGTTTTGTCAGCTGAGATTGCCTGTATCTGGGGATGAAGTGGGAATTAGCTATTTTTATGTGCCTATGTATTAATTGTATTTATTAGTTTTTGTTTTATTATTTTTGGTAACACTTTATTTTAAGGTGTCATTGTTACACGTTACATACATGTACTTTCTATAATAATAATAATTAATTGTGCATGATTACATGCAAGTAACCCTAAACCAAACCCTAATAATTTTTATGCAAGTGAACAATGTGACCATGTTTACATGTGCCAAATGCAGAATCCCTTGGACCAAACAAACATATACTGATAGCCATTCTGGAAGTCCATTCTGATTAGCTCCTGTATTTGCATTCCTGTGTCTGTGAGCGTGTCTGTGTGTGTGCGTGTGTCATTGTATCTAGGGATGGGGGAGGAAGCATACAAAACAGATAATATAAATAATAATAATAATAATAATAATAGAAATAACAAGTAGTATAACTTAAAAAAGGGGACCATTGGAGACAACAAATATCAGTAGTAATAATAATAATGATTTCATTAAGACTGGGAAAGGGTGGAGGACAATGAATGGGGTCAAGTAATAATAATAATAGTAATAAATTATAAAAAAAACAAATAGTAATAAATTATAAAATAAAAAAAAGAATCCTAACCCTTACCATATAGTAAGGAAATGTAGTTAATTAATATTACACAGTATTTAAATGTATAATTACACTGTAACAAGGACACCTTAAAATAAAGTGTAACCTTAGTTTTATTTTATTTATGTTTTTAATCTTGATCATTTTGCTTGTGTGACAAAATGCCACCAAAGAATAATAAAGCAGTTGTCTTTCAAGCAATGCTGCAGTACACGTATGATTTAATGTTTAAATATGTCTGGTATTGCTTCAATTTTTGTGAGACTTGGCTTGTTTTTAGAGCAGAATGTGAGTTTGTGGGTGGATGAAAGAGTGAGAGAGGGTCTGGGTGTGGTTTACAATCACACCATTGTTACGTCTGATTGAATGGGGGTGGAGGGACCGTAGTGCAGACAGGAGAAGGCTGAAGGGAGCTTTGTTGAAGAAATCCCAACACAGACCTGCAATAAAAGCCTGGCCTTATGGGGCCATAACTTTGAAAACACAAAGTTGTATCCTGTTTAATGACTCTTGTGAGGTGACCATTCAGAGACATTGATACGTTGTGTCATTGCTGAGAACAAATTGGTGAAAGGCTTACTGCATGTCTATATCGTGTAGTGGTCGACAAATTATGTTTTTTTTTTTACTGCCGATATCTTGGAAAGCAGGGTGGCCGATAGCCGATATCATTTTAAGAAATTATAAATCATTTAAAAATGGATTAAAATATAAATGTGTAAAATAAACATGCTTATACTTTAGAAGACAAAGTATTTTTCACAAATATTAAATACAATTATAAATAAAACGGAGGTAAACTCTGTAACCAACAGGGCACACAGTATTCTGGGAAGTTTGTGTGCATTGGGAAACATATGTTTTCAAATAAAGCCAGGGTAACACTCATAATACATACGGCACATAGTGAAAATGATGTGAATATGACCGTGGGTAAATGCATAAAGCACAGCATAATTTGAAATCACGAGTTTAAAGTTTGTCGATCGCGCGTCTCCTGAACTCTCCTCCTGGCTGCATTTTAATTCGCATGGATCGACCATCACGCAGAAAACACACGATCATGCATAATATACATGAACCCTTCACAAGATCTCAACTAGATCGGATATGGCCAGCAGCCATATCACCCTGCAGCCCAAGACTGGTTACCTCCTAAGCTAAGCAGGGTTGAGCCTGGTCAGTACCTGGATAGGAGACCTCCTGGGAAAATGTGTGCAATGTCTGTCGGGTGGGGGAGGAACGCAAGAGTGTCTCACTGCATTGCACTCCCGGGGTTTATTCCAGCAACAGCCTTGCCAAGGCCACTGTAGGGGAGCCAGAAAAGATAAGATTGTTTTGTCTTTGGGCAGTAAACATTCCAATTTTGCAGGCTACTCTCTGTCCATTTTGACCATTTTGGTCTCCATTTTAATCAATTTCCCTTTGTAAAGCCGTGAACTTCTCCTTGGTAGAATCCATATTGCGATTATAGTTCAGTCTCAATGCTGACCGCTCTTCCCACAGCTTCAATCATACGGGCAGCCTTGTGGGGCTTTGGACAGCTGTTCCCGTTTTCTGAATTCTTCGATAACCCAGGGCAAAGCCTAATCCAATCAGCAACATACCTGTTATCATGGTTCCGAATAGGTAGATATCAATGTCCTCCACGGAAAGAGCCGCAAGACACACGATTCGCCACCTCTCCCACGCGCCATCGTATAGCCGGCTGCGAACGTTCCGTCGGGGCAGTCAGGTTCCCCGAAACCCAAGTTTCGATAGTCAATTGCATTAAGAAACCAGTTAATCCATAATATTTTAGTTTGGAGAGCAGTGCAGAGAGAGTCTCTCACGAGACAAGGGAGCAAAGCAGGGAAGATAAGGGTGAGGACGGGGAGAGAAAGCGACCGCCTCCGTTGAGAGCCAGAAGAGAAGAGGGGGTTCCAAAACTGGTTTGAGTAGAAAAAATACCGGTTAATAATGGCGCTTTTCCACTGCATGGTACGGTAAGGTTCACTTTTGGGGGGTTTTCCACTGGGTACTGTACCTGGTTCTTTTTTAGTACCACCTCGGCCGAGGTTCCAAGCGATCCGTACACGTTACCAAAACGTGACGTGTAAACTCTACTGATCACTGATTGGCCGGAGAGAATCGTCATTACTGTCACTGAACTTGCGACATGAGACCCAACATATACCCGCTAGATTTAAATCAGCACAGCCAGCGAAGGAGCGGACGCAAATTGTTTCAACAAACGCACCTTTTTGCATCAACCACAAATGATCTGTTTCATTGTCTGTTGAGGAAGTACAGACTTTCCTCTCGTTGATAGTAGAGGAGCGGATCCAGTGAGAGCTTGATGGCGCGACGCCGAAGGAAAAAGCCTTACGTATATACTTTTGAACTTGCTATATTTTCAGAGTATGTCTTCTGTTTATATTTTTACCTTTGTATCTGTTTTGCTTCAATTAAAAACAATCTGATCAAATAAGTGTACCTCCAGACTATATAAAAAATGTATTATTGTATGAGCACATAATGAACCTCTTGAAAAAGACACATGATTAATGCCACGATTATAAAAACCATCACATAAATAAAAAAAACAAGGGATACATTGTAAATTTTGAAATATTCAAAAGTTTATTGATAATTCACTTTACAGAACACGCTGCATGAAAAGTTAAATAATCAAGTAACACAGCACACCTGCCCCCCTCTTCTACAGCCCGTGGCACTGTCACCACAGTCTCTGCTGCTGGGGGTAAATCCCAAGCATTCTCATAGACCTCTCCATTGCTGTTAAAAACATCCACATGCCGAGAATGAAGAACACTATAACGTCTTCTTTCTTTGTTGTGAGTTTGTTTGTGGCGCGTTTACGATGATGTCACGGCAGTAGAGGCGGCGCAAATATAACGATGCGTGAATAATCCCGCCCACTCTATAGCGGTACAAAACTGCAGTGGAAACGCAAACCGACCCGAACTGAGCCGTACCGTACCGAGCCGTGCCGAACCGTACCGTACCATGCAGTGGAAAAGCGCCATTACATAATTAAAAAAATTATATAATAATAATAAAGTACAGCATTTTCTTTACTTAGATTAATATTTAGATTAATCGCATGCGTTAACGGGTTAACGTTGACAGTGACACCCCTAATTATAATGTATTCTTGTTCTCTTCTCTTTAAATAAATTAGACTTTGCCACATCTTCCATCTCTGAAAAAAATCTGCGTTTTTATTTACTGCAGAGATCTTGCCTTTCTTCTGCCATCGAGCCTGTGTTTACATCAGTTTTACCCTCCAGTCGACTGGAGACAGTCTCACATTTTATAGCTTGTGTTGATGTACAGCACCATAAACCTGTCTGAATTTATAGTGTCATTTGTAAAAGCCATTTTTGACACAAGAAATGAACGTAGAGCATAAAATAAGCCCATTGGACAGCAGCCTCAGAGAAAGACAGTCAGCACTGGTATAAACCGCAGCAGCTCATTCTAGTCAAGAATGCTGAATTCGCTCTTATGCCATTGATTGCGCAATGATCTTTTACAGTTTTATGTTTTTTGCATCCTATAACTAGATTCAAACTCTTAGCTGTTGCTGCTTCAGAGCATTAAACTAACATCAATCTTTTTTTGTTTTTTTGGTGTTGTAGATTTATGGGGGTGTGTGTACAGGAAGGTCAACTCCATGCTCTTACAGAGGTAAGTGACAGACTCCTGCGTTTCATTCACCACACTTCTCCTCATACACAAGAGACAGTTAACTTTAATTAATTAGCTGTACCTAAACCACTAAGACTGTACTTTATCACATTGATGACATTGCAACTTGGCCTCCTTCTAGCTTGGAAAAAAGGCAAAATATAGCCTTTTGTACCAACAGCGCTGTATTGAATTTATGCTTGAATAATACTTGCACTGCTGGAAAAAGCTGGTCTGAGAGTGCTTGCAGGGTACCTTTGATTCCTAAATCTGTGGCATTTCCCCCTGTGACTCAACTGTGACATTGAACAGTTTAGTCTTTGTTCACAGTGGCCCGAGGGGAAATATTCTATTAGAGAGCCCACCGGCAGTCCCCTTAGGCATGTTGTATTTTTACCATCTCAAGCTATGTGGGTGCATTATGCTTGTATGAATGTTGCTGTGCTGTATAGTCTTATGCTCTAGTCTAGATGAACACTTATTTCACAGGAAAGAGGGGTTTTCCTTGTTAAATCAGCAAATGAGTCAGTTTAAAAATCCAGTTAAAACTTGAAGTAGTTTATATATAAATAAAATGTTTAGTTATTTAAATAAATTTGGTATGATGTTCATAAATCGCTTTGAACGTCATTTCATTGAGTGGGTAAGTGAGTGGGTATTAAGCACTGCACAGCAATGTTTTGTCTTTTGAAGTCATCCTCAGGTCTTTTGGAAGCTCTCTGAGGCCCTCAGTGGGTCCTGGCCGCAGTTGAGAACCAATGCATTGAAGGAAGCTTACCTTTAAATAATAGTTCACTACAAACAGCCTAGTAAACACTATTTACTACTTTGTCTTTGATGCCTGTTCTAGATATGTGACATGAATGTTTTTTTCTGTTGTTTTCTTTAGAAAGTACAAAACCCCTGTTATCATTTCCATTTCAGTTTAAATCATCGCAGGTCACTTGTTCTTACCACCCTGTGACCTTTGCTCTCCTTTCTTGATGCATGTTGACAGAAAGAAGTATTAGTGCAGTGGTAATCACTGGCCTGCTGAGGGATTATACTATTTTTCAAAGCCACTGAGACCTTATGTTGCTCATGCTATTAAGAATTCCCAGTCATTTTTTTCCCCATAAAGACACTTAATTTAATAGCTGCTGAGTGAGTTGACAATGTATTAAATGATCTCTCTCATCACTCAACACTTATGAAATCAGCCCCGCATGAAGGTTTCCATCCTTTGTAGTAACCTGCATCAGCACCCAACACGCTCAAAGTTACAGTTTCACCAAGAGGATTAGCTCTATATAGGCATACACATCAGTGACCTAATCACCTGAAGTAGCACAGCTTCTAAGCTCCTGACCTATGTTTGCAATTGATGTTGGGCATGAGATCATGGGCTGGATTCACGAAAATCTTCTTAAGAAATAAGTTAAGAAATTTCTTACGATAAATTCTCGAAGTTCGTAAGAATGTTCTTAAGTGCAATTCTTGAAAAATTGAAAGGTTCTCAAATATATTTTTAAGAACATCATTTTTTTCTTAAGAAGAAAATAAGAATGAAACTGTCTTTATCTGAGTGAAAACATGATGCAATGATAAACTCGCCCTTTATTGTCTTTTTGCGCTTCCTGCAGATTACCATCATAATAAGCATGCACACTCTTTTTGTCACGACTTTGACTGGTGCTCAGCTTCGCATTTTTTTAACAGCCTGTCTCAAGCTGTAGCGATCGGTTGAGCTAAAAAAAATAAAGATGACGTCTGAAAGTTGCGTTTGGTTGTTAGTTTGTGTATAAATGTATATTTCTGGCTAACTTTTTGCACTTTTGCTGTTATTTCTAGCGAGAAACCAGTGTTGTAGTACTTAAATATTCATTTAGTTATCATCATAACTCATTCTATATTGTTGTAGATCATTAAACCGTTATGCCTCAAAAGCCTGTCCGAACTCAGTTTCGCGAGGTGCCTCCATGCAAAAATGCTGCCTTAAAGTCATTAGGCGCGTTCAACTTTAAGCGGCGCTGCATAGAATGGTCAGTGTATGACGTCAAAGTACCGCGAGAGCAATACTAGAGCAGATGGTTCCTATGCTTTCGAATGGCTCTCGCAGTATTTGATGTCATACACTAATCATTCTATGCAGTGCCGCTTAAAGTCGAACGAATAATTTTTAGGAATACAAAATATTCTTAACTTTTTTTCTTAAGTTAAAAAATAATAAGAAAATGGAAGTTAAGAAGAAATTTCTTAAGAATGTTTCGTGAATCCGGCCTCAAAGAGGGAGAAATGGGATTAGATGGAACAACCAGCCAGATTTGGCTTAGCTGACCATCTACCATGTACAAATGTCCCGGTCTTCACACATGCAAATGTTCCAAGTGTAGCTTTTCCTTAGTCCCTTCCACACACTTTGCTTACAGAATAAATTACAGCTGCTTGCAAATTGTTTGTTACTAAAACAGGATTGATAACTGAAAAATGAATGCTTTTACATTATTCTGCTATTTGTCTGCTCAACATTTTTGTTGAGCTTTACAGCATACTATTAGCCAACATCCCATGCAGGAAAGTGTTGACTCATTGGAGGACTGAAAGGGCTGAGTGTGCAAGTTGGGACGGGGCTAAGTGTTCATTTTGAAGTTGCTTGGAATTCAGATAATTAGATGTTTGCTGGTGTTTTTTGTAGATGTTGATCTCAAGGTTTTGAGATTAACTAGAGAGTGAGTTGTTCCTCAAGATCCTACTTTTGCCTGCAAATGTTAGTTCTTGGACTACAACGGCACAACCCTATTTGGTTATTTTACTCACTCGGATTATATGGTAGCCACTAGGGCTGCACGATTATGACAAAAATCATAATTGCCGATTATTCCCTTGAGATTGTGATTTATTAATAACAATTATTTTGAACCGATTTATGCCATTGTTTGAAGCTCTTCCTGAACTTGTATTGCTTTTCTATAGCATTGAGCCTCAAATGTCAAAAATACATTGGTTTGGTTTCTTCTTTAAACAAAAAAGGTAATATTATGCATGGTATAATAATGTTATACTAAAACAAAAACATAAATAAAAAAATGTTTACTAAAGCTATACATTTAATTTACAATTAAACAGAATAAATGTCAAATTACAGTACAATTTATATAATCAGGGCTCCAGACTAACATTCGAGAGGAGTGGCACCAGCACCTGATTTGGTAGCACTGAACATGTAATATTACAAGTTTTGTCTCTTAGAAATGCACATTAGAACAGGAGCTTGAGTTGGGATGCAGATGTACATTTGACAGCATCATTGTGAAAACTGTAACAGCCTCATCTTTTATACATAACCAAAAGTACAGCACCTCATTAGCATGGTAAAAATGTAGCCTAAATATATGGTTTCTATGGTGTTTGCATTGAAAAACAGTAGCATAAAGACATTCAGTCAATTACAAATCCACATCAAATGATAGAATAATTAACAAAATAGTGTAATTATATTCCATTACTCCTTTAACATATTTAGTATTCAAATGGACAAAGTACTTTTCTGTCACTGTACAATTGTTACCATAAGTGTTACTACACTAAAACTATGGTAAATGTGGGTGATTTGTCGATTGAAACGTCTTTTAACTGGATCGTTGTTGCACTGTTTCTGCTGTTTTCTGCATCTGTGTTGATGAGAATAACAGCTCCGATTTATTTGGCTTTAAACTAGTTTAAATTAAAGAGACGTGATTTGTACTGGAAGTCTAAGCTGAACTCGAGTGCTTCTTACTGGATTTCACAGCGTTGTTTAGTGCGTGATCGCGATGGTCTCTGTAATAAACGCATATGCTCTAAGCTCGCGCGGCACTGTTTTCTTTTGAGGCGAGCAGTTCAAACGAGTACCGTTATTTTGTTCCGCTTTTGACACATTTGGCGTTTAACACATCTATCATGCACAACAGAGTGACAATGACTATCAGTTAGACAAAATGTATTTTTATTCAGTGTGGTTGAGTTTGTTAAACCCGCGCTGCAAACACCTCTTAATATAATGCAAATGTGCATTTTAAATTGTTTATTTATTTTTGTAATTGCGGCTTTGAACGATTGTGTAATCGTGGTATCCATAATTGTAATCGCGATTAGAAATTCGATTAATTGTGCAGCCCTAGTAGCCGCGAGTCGGGTCATGGCACCACAGCTTTTTGGGAAGCTGTCATTTCAACTCAGCTGTCTTATCTGCCTGTTGATTCCTCGCAGCGCTGACCGCATATTAAGGTCTTCTGTTTAGTCAGCCGTGGCTAATTTTGTTAGCTAAATGTGGAACCCTTTATCTGTCAGCACAGATCATTTCAGGCAGCCCAAAATTAGGACGCTGTTGAGACCAGTGCCCTGTGGTGAATGCATCAGGCTCCTAGTTAGTAGCATGTGTGCCACATTCACTAATCTCTCAAAGACTTGTTTGAAAGTTAATCAGACATAAACCATTCACTGCTGCACAATAATAGTTAATGTCTCTTGCAGAACAATTGTCTAATTATTAGATGGTGCTGTCATGCAAATTCACTATGAGACCGAAGCACTTAAAGGGCTCCTGCTGGGCTCTGCTAATTTACACGCATTTGTGACTTGAAAACCAATACACTTGAGAATTGGCATGGGATACTTTTACCCACAGGAAACTGATTAGATTCACTTCGGTGTTGTAAACACAAAGTACTGTGACCATCAAAATAATTATAATCCCCATGATGCAAAGATTAAAGTTGCTACAGATTTCATTATTGCACATTATTGATGTACATATCAGATAATTATTTTATGAGATTCAAAGTCTTGTGCATTGCATTTTTGAGTTCCCAGTCAAATTGAACTCATCATCCTATCTATTGTACCCTCTTGGATACAATATAGAGCATTTGAGGGCTACAAAGAGATGGAGACAGTGATATTTGTCACATGATATGTCTTCTTTTTTCAGTATATTAATGGTGGCAACTTGGAGCAGCTGCTGGACAGCAATAAGTACCTGAGCTGGGCCACACGGGTCAAACTGGCCTTAGAAATCGCCATGGGCCTCAGTTACCTACACTCCAAGGGCATTTTTCACAGAGATCTCACCTCCAAGGTACAGTACACCGTCATCATATTTATTGCCTGTAATCATGACATTTTCCATTTTAAAGTTTATTTATTCCCATCATGACAACACTAGTCTCAGCCTCAGACGTCACGCCCACGGACTGTTGGCTAAACATCTGATGCATATGGTACACTTATCTGGAAACACAGTAGTGTCGTCGTCGGGTTGGTTGAATTATACAGGATTTCCGGGAGACGCGTGTGTCGTGTTCTTTAACATTCCGCCTGGAAACAAAGATGCCGTGGCGCCAAACTCCCTCGTGAAAGAAGAACGCTGTCGTGTTTACAAATGTGATGGCGAACGCTTATCAGGGTAGATTGAACGCTGGATTTCCACGAGTATGTGAAATATTTAAAGTTTGCGCCATAGAATCTTTAAAATGCATCTGAGAGTTTCACACACCGATTTGTTATTGTGGCAACATTTCCACCCCCCGAAACGTGATGCTGAATGAAACTAACTGTGATTGGTTGTTTAACATGCCGTTTAAACGTCCTCATGGACGGGCCTTGGCCAATGAATGCAGCCATATATTCCAGACCTTCAGCCATCAGTCTGAAGGTCTGGCTACTCAAAACTATGACAATGCTGACTTTTCAGCAGCGATTACTACAGTCTTCAGTGTCACATGATCCTTCTGAGATCTAGTATGTGGATTTTTTGCTCAAGAAACGTATATTATTATCATCATGTAGTCATGCTACCTTCTTCCATGAACCGATATTTCAAAAGATATCAAATAACTGTTTATATTATTTGAGATACCATTTTTATCACATTATAAATGCCTTCACTGTTGCTTTTGACAAATACATTGCTTCTTTGCTGAATAAAAGTATTAATTAATTAATTAAATCTTACTGATACCACACTTATGAATGGTGGTGTATGTAATTTCATATAGACATTGCATGATTTTATTAGCTTTATGAAGATTGGCAATTACAGGATGTACTGAAGGAAGGTACACTTGTCCTGTGGGTTTAATGATGTAACTTTATAAACAAGAAGACTATATCAGTCAGCAGTGAAACAGGTGCTTTGATTTAGTCTTCACAGGGCTCTTGTTTGTGGCATGTGCTGACATGCTGTCTCTACCTCCAGCTGTTGCATTCTCTCCTAAGCACTTGTGGGACTTCCCATAATTATACGCTGTGGAAATCACCCCTGTGGCTTTCCTCGCTACATCATTACTTTCTGTTTAAGTGATTCTAATTGACTGAATCTCGAGTGTAAGGTATCCTGTGGGAGGAGCAATATGTTCATCTAGTTACTGTTTATTCGCTTTGATGTTCCCTCAGAACTGCCTGATCAAGTCTGATGAGAATGGCTACACTGCGATTGTTGGAGACTTCGGCCTTGCTGAGAAAATCCCCAGTCATGAGTGAGTAACAGGCAACTTGGAGACTTACAATAAAAGTAAAGCATGTGCTGATTATAACAGCAACAGAGTGGGCATCCTTTTTTTTTTATGGCAATCTGAAAGGAAGCAATGGTGAGATGCAAGGAGGACTGGCAGGGGGCGGTGCTAGCTGATTTGGAAGGAACATACCGTCCAAAGTCAACTTTTAAGAGAGCTAATAATACCAGAACAGCTCAAGACCCTTCCTCTCCCATGACCTCCCCACTTCTAGTGCAATACTACATATTTTCAATTAAAACCAATAGTTGATTTGGTTACCTGAACAACTAGCTAATTAATCTCTGTAAACTGGAAGCTCTGTGTAATTAGACTGAGTTCAGGTTCACCGAACAACAGTCGGTCTCATTTTTTAGGTAAATCTTGCATAACATTTTCAAAATGTACTTCCAACGGCAGATAAACCGAGCATGATGGGATAAAGCCGATTGCAGGGGTCTCAAGAATCTTGTTCAAAATATTTTTCATTAATCCCTCCACTGACATTTTTAATAACATTTATGTCCCTCCATTTAACATCCACTCAAAAATAAAAGACTTTGCAAAACTAATCCACGTGAATCAAGCAGTTTAATCCAAGTCTTCTGAATAGACACGGTCACTTTATATGTTGATTTGGATTTAATTTAGAATTTGATTCACAAAATAAAGCGATGCACATATATATATATAGGACATCAAAAATATGTAAATGTGGAAGCTCAAACATGCTTGCCCGATGTGCGTAAACGAGGTTTGATCTTGTAAGCACGTTTGAGCTCTGGCAAAAACCAATGCAGTTTGTTCTCGCACATCAAGCAAGCCTAAATTGTATTATGCCTTAAAGACAAGTTTTATTACAAATATTTTAATTTAGGTTTAAAAAAAATTATGCAAATCTTTGTAATGGATGACAGGATTTTAACCCCTTTTGAATGTGCGGTGAATGCTGCATTCCTGTTCATGTAAACGTGCAAGACGATGTTGTTTAAAATGGTCTGACAAAAGTTATATTTAAAGCACTGCCGCTTAAAAGGGGGGAAAATTACACAACGCTAATTGAGTAGTCATGTTGTTGATTAAACTGGTTCTTAGTCAGCACACATTGTTCCAAAACTTCCCTTTTCAAAGCACTGCTGCCTCAGCTGAACTTTCAGATGCCATTTAGTCATTGTAAGTGCTTAAGTGCCTGTATTTATACAATGTCTTTTGACCATTATTCTGTGTGTTCAGTTTTGAGGGGGAGAAGCTGTCTGTGGTGGGATCTCCATTTTGGATGGCTCCAGAAGTGTTAAGAGACGAGCCGTATAACGAGAAGGTTAGATCCTCAGTTGCAGTTGACATTAGGCACTATCACAAGACTTGTTTCTTGCAGGATCTTTCAGGACACATTATCATTTCTCTGTATTCATTTCCAGGCTGATGTCTTTTCGTACGGCATTATTTTGTGTGAGATAATTGCAAGGATACAGGCTGACCCTGACTACCTACCACGCACTGAAGTGAGCAGTAATTTGAAACCTCTCCAATAAATGTTATGGTGATAAACTTTGTAACTATATCACTTGTTATGCTAGTCATTAATACCGCTTTGTCCTGAGTGTGACATTTACCCCCCACATTTGATCCTTGCAGAACTTTGGCTTAGATTACCACGCTTTCCAGCACATGGTTGGAGATTGTCCTTCAGACTTCCTGCAGCATGCCTTCAACTGTTGCAATGTGAGTTTCTTTGTATCAATCCATTAGTGATTCTTGTAGTACTCCTTGAGAAAGCGCCACGTACAGTAGTCATCATTTGAAGTGGATCAAAAAAGTTCATCAAAGTTATCTTAAGACAAGACATTTTGGTTTTTGGACAACTTCGATGAAAGTTTTTGATCCACTTTAAATGTTGACTACTGTACTTCAAATGAATGCTGTTCTTTTGAACTTTCTATTTTGCAATAGTACAATTTTAAAACTTTAAATGATGACAACTGCATTTGATCCTAATTATATTATTACCATATACTATATTTTTATTTAATAATCATATTATAGTTTCATGATGTATATTACCATTCAAAAGGTGGTTCAGTAACATTAAGGTAAGTAACATTTATTTTTTTCTTCAGCAAGGACATTAAATTGATCAAAAGTAAAGACATTTATGTTACAGAACATTTTTTTTTCGGAATCAGAATCCTGAAAAATGGATCGTGGCTTAAAAACATTGAAAAGACAATATTAATCTATTTTCAACTGTGATGTAATAAGAAACTTGAGCACCAACTATTACTGTTTTCACTGAATTTTGATCAAATTAATGCAGCCTTTTATCACCCCCAATCTATTTACATTTTTTAAATTTTAAAACCCATAAGCTAAAATAAACCACCACAAACAACATACAAACAAGGAACAGAAGCTGTCAGTATCACTTATAAATATTCCAAGTATCCATGACATAATACCATATTGAAACACTAAACTGTTTTTTGAATGGCTGTGTACTCCTTTTGCATAATACAATATAAAATAACTATATACAAATTTTATTTTACAGATTTCATATGAGTTATCAACAGATGAGCAGCTACAACATTGTTAGTTGTTTTCAGCATGAAAATGAAACCGCCCCACTGTAATACATGTGCAGTGTAGAATTCTTAGAATAGAAGTGAGAACATGGCGCTCCTCCAGAATTAGATGCTGATGTGTTTTTATGTTCTTGTTACCGCCACTTATATCTCAGATGGATCCAAAGCTCAGGCCCTCGTTCCCAGATATAGTAAAGAGGCTGGAAGAAATCCAGAAAAGTCTGAAAGCTGATGAATCCGAGAGGGAGAGGATGCTACTAACCGCCGGAGAGGTGGAGAAAAAAGCCTTGCCTAAAGGTGTGTGTTTATTCACACGCATACACAAACACGTATATTTCACTCCCAGTATTGATTTTTCTAACCTGCAAACTGTCAATATGATAATGAAAACTACAGGTGTCCATGGCATAATATTTCCTTCACTATTTCTGGCACTAAACCTAAAGCTTTGATGTGCTTTGAACACATCTTTGATGTGAGTTGCTTTGACGGAGAGCTAGTACATCCTGTCCCCCCCGAGGCTTTGTTCATCCCAACCAGCACTCACTTCCCATGCAATACCACAGGGCCAATGAGTTCTAAGAACAAGGAGACTGGAAAACTAACGGGATTGGAGACAGTAATGCTATCTTGGCTATGAGCTTTATGGATTGGATGTCCTTTCCTTATGAGAATTACTTATAATGCACAGATTTTACTTTCTCCCTCTCTTCTTTGCAATCTCACAGCCCAGTTTCCGTTTAGTTCTAATTCATGTCCTGAACAAACAAGGAAAAAGTCTCAAAACAATGTGCGGCTAGAAGAGATTAGAGCCTCATATACTACCGTTCAAAAGTCTGGAGTCAGAAAGATATTAACACTTTTATTCAGCCAAGAAGCGTTAAACTGACAGCAAACTACAAAATATTTGATATCTATTATGTATATCAAATTTTGACATATATATATTTTTATTAACAATATAAGATGAGACGTTTATATTGATATACAGTAGTTTGATGCATGTTATACATGCTATGTATAATTTTAAACATACAGGTATGTGTTTTTAAAATAAAATAAAAGCAGTATCTGTAAACTGACTATTAGAATGGAGTAAATCAAATATAGGCTGATATAATTAGTGTTTGGATGAGTATTCGTTTTATCAATTAACATTTCACCTGTTCTTTTTTATTTTATTTATGTACTGATGTTTTGTTTATGGATTGTAATGTTATGTTTGAATGTAATGTGATTTTTAACCCATTTTTGAACATAATTTAATAGCATGTCCTAGGTGGTTTCAGTCACTATATTCGTTTCATTGCCTCTAGTGTGCACTTTGTTAAATTCATTATTTATTTATTTTTCTCAAATAGAAAATAGTAATATAAAACTATTAGAAATTGATACAATTTCTATACTCAACTTTTAAACTGCTTCTTTTATTGTCTTTTGCTCAGTGCCGTGTGCTTTAGATGTCCTTCCACATATTTAAATGAACATTACGGATTTTGTCACCCCCTAGTGTTCAATATAATTCTTTCAGGCTTAAGTGTCAGTAGTATTTGGTGACTAGCAAGACAAATGATTTTAAACAGGTTTTTGGAACATTTCATGCAGCTGCCATTGGTCAACACTAACACTCCAAACTCACTCCATTGGTTGAGCCAGTGTTATATCAGGCTCTGGTCAATATCCTCAGACTAACACTGCAATGTTTTGATAGTGCTACAGTGTTTACACTTGTCAAGTGAATGAATAAATATCAGTATATTGGGTAATGCATTTGATTATAATCATAAACTAAGGATGAAAATCTGTTTTTACTGTATTTATTAATATACACTATTCCAAATGTTTGGGGTCGATAAGATTTTTTTATTTGTCATGGTTTTTGAAAAGTGTTATGCTCACAAGGCTTTATTTATTTGATCAAATATACAGTAATATTGTAAAATGTTAATATGATTTAAAATAACTCTATTCAAATAGACTCTCTATTTTAAAGTGTAATGTATTCCTGTGATGATAAAGCTGAATTTTTAGCATCATTACTCAAGTCTTTGGAGTGACATATTTCAGAAATCATTCTAATATGCTGATTTGCTGCTTAAGAAACATAACTTATTATCAATATTGGAAAAAGTTGTCTTATATATATTTATTTTTTGTGGTAACAATTTTGTTTTCAGGTAAAATGCATTTATTTGCACAAAAATATTTAGTATCATTTAAAATGTCACTGTTGATCAATTTAATGCATCCTTGCTGAATTAAAGTATTACATTTAATAATAAAAAATAAATTACTTACCCCAAACTTTTGAAAAGGTCAATTTATTTTGCTTTAAAATGTATTAGTATAGAATGTACTATTAACAATGAACAATACTTGTAAAGCATTTATTAATCTCAGTTAGATAATGTTACCCAATTTGCCTAATGCCTCTCTTCCTGTTGTTCTAGGTCCAGGTGAAAAGGGTATAAAGAGGTTAAATCCTCTTGTTTTTCAGGATGACAAGATTCCACCCAAGTCCCCCCGTCCACGTCGAAACATCTGGCTTTCCCGTAGCCAGTCTGACATTTTCTCTCGTAAGCCCGATCGCAAAGTGAATGTCCAGGACCCTTACTACAACCCAGAACCCAGGGGCTTCATACAAGGGCAGCCGAAAGTCAACCCTTTCAATGCCAGAGAGGACTTAAAAGGTGGCAAGATCAAGTTTCATGACATGCCCAGCAAGTCGGTCTTCTCGCTCATGTTTGATTTGCACTCACCTCACGGCAGTCAAAGCTCATACCAGCCTCAACCCAACATCAGCACAGGAGCCTCCGGAAACAATTGCACCCCATCCTGCCTGGAGACCTGGCAGCTGCCCGGTCGCCAGTGCTGCTCGCTCCCCGTCTCTCCCGAGCTGCCCCACTCGGATGCCTTCTTCTCATCTAAGAGCGAGGCCGGACAGCCCGGCGGTGAAAGCAAGCAAAAAGCATTGAGCAGCTGGGCTATGAAGTATGCTGTTACTGAGATCCCTCCATACAAACCGCGAGCCGAAAGACAGGAGGAAGTGGAAGCGGCAGAGGACTGGTCGTTTCTGGTACCCTCTGAAGGAGGAGAAGCGGAAGCCATGGACTGCTCCAGCAGCAGAGGAAGCCCTGCGGATGATAAGGACACAATCCAGAAACAGAATGGAAGCCTCGGTGGCTTATGCCAGGACATGGAGGCTGAAGACCAGGATGGCTTGACGATCTCCAACAAGAACTTGCTCAAGCTGAGCATGTCTGTAGAGCCACAGGAACTCTGTCCGATAGTCCTCACCGCCTGCAAGGCCACATCTTCAGGAGAACACATCTCCAGATGTGATATCTAGATGGTTGAAGGGCACACACCAGCCTAGTTGAGGACGCTTCAAGTTTGAACTGATCAGATGCCACGCGAACTGAGATTATATTCTTTAAATATTTAATATGATTATAAGTTGTGTATACTTTTTCCTTTGGGGAAGTAAACCCTTGTTACTTAAGCTAAAAGGATTGATCGAGAGAGCAGGAAACTGTGAAACACTGATCCGGTCCATGTGGTAGTATTTACACATCACACTATGAAGAACTCCAACAGTGGAAGATACATTGGACGTCACCTCACACAGGGCTAATGATGAGACACATTCTGTTTTTGTTTTTTCTTTCTTAGTAATACATGCACTTGCCACATATGCTTTTTTTATTATTATTCGTCCACAAACTGTATCCAGTTTCGACATGTCTAATTATAGAATTTATGGAAGAACAAATGTCTTTGGAGAAAGCTGATCGAATCGTTTTGCACTGCATGGGCCTAGAAAATACGCAGCAAACATTCCATGTCATCTCGCATCTTAAAAAGCTCCTGTTTTGATTCTACGCTAGCGGTGTGTGTGCCATGGTAATTTCAAAATGAGGATCATTTTCACTCTGACCTCTCAGGTCTTCAAAAAAAAGTCTGTCTGTACCTACTTAAAATAATAATTGCACTTGAAATAAGTTAAATGGTTTGAACTTTTTTAATCTATTACTTGTCACTACATTTCTATGAAATACATTTAACCAAGGCATGATAGTTTTATATAGGATTTATTTTGATATTTATAAGAAAAAGTAATTTTACTATGTCTGTGTACTGTTTAAACTGTGTTGTTGTTTGTATAAATTGTTGAATAGAGTTCTGTACATGTTGAAAATGCTCAGTTCTTGCTAGTTTGTTCTTGACTCTATTTTTCTGCTTTTTCAGTCATTTTTCCAACACTTGTAACCGATTCAGAGATGTATATTTCTACCAAAGACGGATAAGAACTTATTTTCCCAATTTATGTCTTTAATTGCATGTGTGTATTCCCATTTGTTTAAAATAAATTCAGAATGTCTTATTTTTATTGTGGCTTTGCTTTATGACCTAAACCAAGTTTCTCAGTGTCTATCTAGTCTAGTACACTTACAAGAATGCAGTCTTGTATGCCTTAATTTAGATTAAAACATCAGAAGAGGAAAAACAGAAAAGCCATGGACCGGAAACCATAGAAAAACTTTTTAATTTGACAAGATGTAAACAAAATTGAAATCTGAAAATCAAAGTTTTCTACACAGTTCCTTCAGGTTTTACAGCAGTGCTTTTTTCCCCCAGACGTAGTCCATCTTGTGCACATGAGCCTTTGAAGACTTGGAGAAGGTGCTTTTGGCTACATGTAGAGGAACAGACTTGCCACTGAGGAAGAGCTTATTGAGACATGCAGGGATGAGGGGAGCAGTGCTGGTTTCTTCTTTGTTTTCTGTCAGATTTCTGGCATAAGCAAAAATATAGCCGGTCATGAAAGCGTCAAACCCTGCTCTGTGAGTCCCTCCTTCTGCTTTCTTCTCTTTTGGTCTAACAGGAGCTTCAGAAGATGCTTCTGGCTGAGATTCATCATTTCCATTCTTGCTGGCTGCTTTCCCAGGTTCAAACGCATGTGTGGCATCTGCTGCCTCAGAACTCGCTGTCTTCTCCTGATGTTCAGGGAGTGCTGGTTCAGATATGGGCACTGCCTGGTCCAGCTCAGTCTCTTCAAAGTGCGATCTTTTGCCCTGTGGGGAACTGCATGTCTCAGAGGGCCCTTGAGAACCTTTCTTTTTGTTCTTGCGCTTCCTTTTCTTCCTCTTGTCTTCTCTGATATTCTCGTCATGCTGGATTATAAGGTCTGTGTCATGTGACATGGAGCACTGAGGGCCATTAGGACACCATCCAAATGCCTAGAGCAAAAAAACAATTACCGAGTGTCACAAAAAAATGCTGTATTTGAGTATAACATCTCCTCCACAATACAGGATTTTCAGGATTCTTTAATTAATAGAAAGTTCAAGAACAGTATTTATATGAAATATTTTTTTCATAATATAACATAACATTTGTCTTAAACTCTTGACTTTGAATAGGAGGAACTCACAGAGAACTGAACACAGATGTTGAGGGCACCCTCCTGACTCTGGTTGTCCAAGCACGGCCTGTAGTCTATGTAGTTCTGCATGTTGCCTGTATATTTACAAAACTCTAGGAACACATGACTCCCATTGCCACTTCCTGCAATGGCTTTGCTATTTTCCAACTTACTGTGGAGGACAAATAAAATGCCTGACATTTTAGGCACTGCACAGACTTTTTGACACACATGTCAACTTTTTGTATTTCTGATATAGAAATATTCCACATACCACTTCTTATAGGCATATTCCAGGTATGAGGCTGTAAACCGCAGCTCATACTCCGTGGCATACTTGGTGTCATAGATGCCCGAGGGAAACATCTGGGACAGATCGGCAATGAAGATGCCCAGGCGATCAGGAAGATGGGCATAGAAGCATTGGTACAAGAAGACCATGTCTATCAGACCATTATGGACCACTAAGGGCTTGTTGGCCCTAAGCAGTTCTACAAACAAGGAGCGCATGTTTACCCCATGGGCATCACCTCCCTAAAACAAGCACAGAATACACTTATGTCTCCCAATCTGAAAATATCAATGCTTTTGTTAAAGGTTCAATCATACTCACTTTATCATTACCCTTATAATAAGAAATGCCTTCAGCATATTGTTTGTTGAAGTCAAATCCATGTTGTACAAGGAACTGCACTGACTGAGGTTCAATGATGTACTCCTCTGAACAAAGCAAGGTCAGATTGTAAACCTGGACCAGGTATGTGCTGTCCGCCTACAAACAAGAAATGTACAACAATCAATGTAATGTCCGTTTTTGTATTCAGAATTTAAAAAACAATAATGTTAATGGCAGAGACTTACTTTGTCGTCAAGCTTTTTATAACAAGCAAAGCCCAATGAAAGTATGGACCGTGTGCGAGCTGCATGGCATATGGCTTTGTACCTGTCTTCAATAGATCTTGAAAAGAAAAGACAAAAATGACACCACTTTTCCAGTCCTTTAGGATATTGGATAAGAATATTTTAAATCACACAACTCACTCAGCTAGAAGAGCTTTCCTTGACCCAAGACCACTCAGTTCCTACAAAGAGACAGCATACATTTAAACACTTGAATCTTCACTGTTTCTAAATACAGAAAGTGCGTTTTCTTACCGTATCAACAGCGATGAATGAAGATGTTCTAATGGCTATCACCATTGCTGCCCACAACTCCTTAAAGTTGTCTCCCTGTACATCAATAACTGGGACTATCATTGAGGATGACATTATAGAAATTCAGCAGATAAACTAACATCTAAACACAGGGATTTTCTTACTGGTCTTTCTTTACTGAACCGCAGACCAAACAAGTGAGCGCTCTACGTCACCGCTGTTATTTTGAAGTAAAACTAAATTATTTTCCTGTCAATGCTGATACTGTAACGTTAACGTTACTCAATAAATGTCATTTCGGAGAGTAAAACAAATTATAATCGAACAGATCTATAATGCACGTGTCTCCATCATTTTAAAAGTCTAGTTTTCACGTTTTTCCAGCTGCTCCTATTTGTTTTGAACTCCTTAACTGTCGTAAATCTGTTTTTCATCGCCCGTGTATATAACATGTGAGTTTATATACTTCCGACTGGAGTTTCTGCTGTTTTACTGTCTTACGTTTCCGCTCCCTACTGGACCGGAGTGTGAAGTACATATGAAAATATTATTTATTACCTTAATAAAATTAGTTACTTTAAAATGGACGTGACAGATTAATAAAAATATTAAATTATATATATATATATATATAATTGTATGTTTATTCTACTGTTTTCTGTTGTCTTTTGTACTTTCTGTTACACTCTTTGGACTGTTATGTAGTTTTTGTTTTGTATTTAACTGTTATTCCTGAATTAAATACTACAGAACAAAAATAAATAAATAAATACTAATAATTAGGCCATCTGAAAATGTTATGTAATCAGATATTAATCTAGACTTAAATGAGGGACGTGTGGTAAAAGCTATTTTAAAATATTGTTTTATATGAAAATAGGGGAAACAATTTGTTTAACTTATTATGCATCCCTTTGTTACAACGCAACGTGCTAAATGTGAACGAATTTTATACAGGCATAACTAAAGTCAACTCTCAGATAACGCGTCATCAAGTAGCCGAAGTTACAGACGCCATTTTGGCTCAAACAAACTGTACATTTCAGTTACTAGTAAAATATATTCGTTTTAGGAAATCGCATTTTGTACTCATTGCATTAAAGAGGCCGCCTGTAAAGTCACTGCGTGCGTTTGCTAAAATAACTGTTGTAAAGTATTTTAAATAATACACCTGCTAAGTCCTTTGCTAGCAATCCGCTACGTGTCACCATTGTTGTGCCCAGATGATAAGTTAAACATTTGGCGAATATAAATAAAAATGGGTGGATGCTCCGCTCCAAACTGCTCGAACTCTACAACTATTGGAAAGCAGCTCTTTCGCTTTCCGAAAGACCCCGTGCGCACGAGAAAGTGGCTTGTAAACTGTCGGCGTGATTTTGTACCGACTCCCTGCTCCAGACTGTGCCAGGCAAGTGAAAAGCATGCGAGTATTCAATTCTGCAGAAGACAACCACGGCGTCATTCTTCTGGCGTCCTTTTTGTGTAATCGTATATGTGTACTTTTGTCATAAAGCCTAATTTCCATGACTTGCAGGACCACTTTGAAGAAAGCCAGTTTGAGGAGATCGCAAGATCACCAGCAGGGGGAAGGAAACTCAAACCCAACGCAATCCCCACACTGTTCAATGTACCCGACCCTCCCTCTCCTGTCACCCCTCAAGTAACGTTTGTGTTACCTGTTAAAAATGAGTCAGGTAAAGTTATTAGTACGGAGCCCCAAGGGGAGAAGGTGGTAGAAAAATATAAGAAGGGATACAATTTGTATTTAAATGTTTTACAATTTTGACTATCCCATGTTGTTTTTCCCCAAAAATACCCCACACTGTATGTGTGAAGCTGGACCACAAAACCAGTCATAAGGGCAATTTTGGAAATTCATCTGAAAGCTAAATAAATAAGCTTTCCATTGATGCATGGTTTAAGACAGGACAGTATTTGACTGAGATACAACTATTTGAAAATCTGTAATCTAAGGGTGCCAAAAAATAATAATATTCAGAAAATCGCCTTTAAAGTTGGCCAGATTATGTCCTTAGCAATGCATAGGCCTATTACTAATCAAAAATTAAGTTTTGATATATTTTTGGTATGAATGAATGATGCATGGAACAATCTTTACTTAATATTCTAATGATGGTTGGAATAAAAGAAAATAGATAATTTTGACCCATACAATGTATTGTTGGCTATTGCTACAAATATATCAGTGCTACTTATGACTGGTTGTGTGGTCCAGGGTCACATATTTGAGCCAATTCACTGAAAACTTAACTATTCTTTTTTTTTTAAGCACTATGTACAAGTGTATGTATTTGTATATGTATGGAAACTTACTTATATTTAGTCAATTTACAACAATGTTAAATATCCAATATCTCAAAAACAGTAAATCATCTTTTAGAGATCCATTCATGTTAGTTACGCATTCAAGGGTTAAACAGTTATTTTCTATACAAATCTTTGTCATTAAGAACAATGACATTGTGTGGATGTACACTACCTATGAGGTCACTTTGTGTGCATATTATGTTGTTAATGTAGTGGAAAAGGACTTGAACATGGGGGACCATGGATATGCCCGCCGACAGCCCCTAGTGGATTCAGAGGAGGATGTGGTTCAGAGGACAGACGAGGTGCGACCCTGTTCTCTCTGTCAACATTATAAAACCAAACTGGAGCAGCAACAGCAACACACAGCCAGACTACAGAGAGAGGTAACATTCATTCTTAGAAATCATCATAGATTGTACTTATTAGCGATTTAAATACTTTTCATCATGTCTTTGTTACACAGGCAGAGGAGATGAAGAAACGTCTTTACAAACTGAGTAAAATAGAGAAGGGGCTGCAGGTGTTCCTGTTTGAGGATCAGATACGCGCCCTAACGTTGGCTAAGCGTTCTCGGAGGGCAGTGTGGTCCCATGACACTTTACTGACAGCCCGTAAAATCCGCTGCGCAGTGGGGGTTAAAGGATACGAGTACCTAAGGGAACTGGGCTACCCTTTGCCTTCATACAGGACGCTTTGCAATCGGCTGGAGCCCAAAATGATGGTGACCACGAGTATGCAGGACGAACTGGCAGAGCTCGGCCTGGGCATCATAACAGCTTGTGACAGTCCAGAGGGCAACGTGACGAGTGATGAAGGACTGATTGGGGTCATGACCTGAGACGCTGTGTGTTGTAAGAAACTGCACTGATGCAGGACTGTTAAACCAGCCAAAGGTGAAGCTACAGCGGGACTCGCAGAGGATGTTTGTTTACTGGGTGAAATTATTTCGGGTTGTTGTTGTTGCATTTTGAAACCATTTGCATAAATACCACAACAGTCTGGAGATGATTCACTATTACAGTTTTCGTTTCTCCGAGAAAGAAATATTTGGGTCTCGCTGCATCTGGCTGTGTAGTTGGAATCCCTTGATGCAAATATTGCACCTGTTTACTTATATTGAGAAAATTGAGGTAAACTGTCGGTGGCATAATTTCAGCTGTTCACAGAATCATAGAATGTACTCTGAAAACCAAATGTTATCTCTCTAAACTTGATTTTTGCTACTGAGACAAAGATATTAGAACATTTTTGTTTGTTTCTGTGAGAGGAAGTTGGCAAACAGGACTTGGCAATTGTCACTATTTTAAAGTGGTAGTGGTGCTGTTTTAAAGTGGTGTAAATCTGGTGTACGAGTTTAGCAGCCAAAAAGATTGCACATATTTATAGAGCCACCACACAAATGAATCGTGCCGTTGACCATGCTGAGGGGACCGTTCTGAATAATAAACTTCTGTTTGTCCACAAACCAGAATTTCTGATTTTATGTTGTTTTGTTCCTTTGTGGTCGTGTTTGCCACACCTGTCTGTACAGTTTTATTTCAACAGCTCTTTGATGGATCCCTTGTCAACTGTGTGTCTTAAAGGCATAGGTCACCCAAAAATAAACTTAGTTTTTTTTACTCGCCCACATGTTGTTTCCAGACCTGTAGGATTGGCTTTCTTCTGTGGAACACAAGAATGTTGGTAACCAACAGTTTTAGTTGGCTTTAACATATTTTTATGGTCAAATTTTTTTGAGGAACGTTTTGGGTTAAAACTGTTTAATTAAATGAGAAAAAACACTGGATGTTTAGTACTGGGGGTACAGTTAATGTGTGTGTTGGTGCTCAGATATTTTGAGTGTACTGAAGGTTGTTGCTCCATGGATTAAAGTGTGTACTTTGACCCAAGCATTTCAAGGATAAAACACTTATTTGCAAAACTAAAATCAATTCCTCTGCCGATGGGATGGTGTAAGAATGTTTTGTTGAGTGTAAATCTCAGATTGTTAACTTTGGTGTATTTACAGCAAGGCCAGACAAAAAGAAATAGCTGAATTTTTCTCATTTATTTAGCATGTGGTGCAAATCTGTTGGTAATTGGTAAACATCGGTTACAGGGATCCATTGCATCATGGAAAGTAAATTTACAGATGCACTTGTTTTTCACATGATGTGATCACTGAATGTTTAGCTCAAGCAAACAATAACAAAAACTGCCAGAAAGAAACTCGAATACAACGTGTATGAACCAGCCCCTGGATTCTAAAGTCACTTCAGTATTTGCAGATCAATTTATGTTTAAATCTTTTTCCAAATGTCAACTCAAATATCCAGGAGGTCAATCAAAGCATTGCAGCAAACATATCGACTCCAAGAATATTTATCGCATGCTTTATACCTCTCTTTCTATGTGAAAGGGCATATACACAGAAGCTTTAATCATTTGTATATTTAACGGGCTGATATTAAATATTATTACATGGCAAGGTGACAGGAAATTAGTTTTTCCCTAAAATCTTTGTTATCAGCCAGTGTGTTTATCTTGGATCAACTCACTTTGTAGTATGCCAGATCCCGATCCCATCTTTTACTGGTTTGTTTAGGGGGAGGTTTGTCCAGGTTGAGACCTTTAAAAGTGTGGACCAGACAACTTACCCTCATTTCTTTATTTTTGACCTAGAGGAGGCCAAGGGACGGAGCTTGAGGTTTATGCAAATCAGGTCAGTTGTGCTTTTTTTGTTAATGCGTGTATGGGATAAAATGAATGTAAAACTTTAGTTTGGTGAGCTGGTTGTTTTTGTTCGCAGCTGTTGCGGTTGGAGAAGTTCAGCAGGCATGATGCAGGCTCTCTGGGCTCTGTGGGTGTCTGCTTTTCCAGTTCTGCTGGGAGCTTCACCTCTGTTTTTGGAGAAGGAAAGCACTGCCTCCAGGATTTGTAAGCCTGCTCCGAAGTGGGAGATCGATGGCGATATTCCGATGAAGGACCTTCTAGGAAATGTAGTCGTTGTGGCTCTTCTTAAAGCGAGCTGACACTTCTGTCTCACGCAGGCTGCCAGGTCAGAGATCTTGTGCTGCTGTGTAATTTACTGGCTCATTCGTTAAAGCGATGCCTTTCCTAGTTAGAGATTTTTACAATAAATATTTAACAAACAAGAAAAGAAACTGTAAGGTGCTATTAGAGAAAAACCTAATACTGATATTTCTACTCTTCTTAAAGGGACAGTTCACCCAAAAAATGTAACCGTGTCATCATTTACTCACCTTCATGTCGTTCCAAACCTGTATGAGTGTCGTTCTTATATTGAAGATGTTTAGAATTTTCCGTAGTATTTCTTTCCCTACTATGGAAGTCAATGGGGACTTCTTTCTTTTGTGTTCAACGTAAGAAAGAAACTCGTACAGGTTTGGAATGACATAAAGGTGAGTATATGATGACACAATTGTATTTTTTGGGTGAACTGTCCCTTTAAATTCGTCTACTATACAAAATGTTTTTTTATTCATGTGATAGTTTATCTTTAAAATAAATAAATGTACATTGCACAAAAGAATATACAATGAAAAATAATTAACTTATTTGTGTTGTTAAAGAGTAAAGACAAAATAATAGTCTGTATTTACATTTATTTGTGTACAAGTTTTAGTATTTAGTAAACATACCATGTAAAGTATGTAAACGTTATCAAATTAATTAGAACATATAATAAAAATAATATATAATAAATGTATATGAGGGACACAAATGACAGCCAATTTGTAGAACTTTAAACAAACTTTTTATTTCTAGAATAATTTCAGGGTTTGTGCTGTTGTGGACAAATGATCTTGGTAAACTGCTCAGTCAGTTAAATCTGCTTGTGTTCTCATCCTTTTGTTTCGGAAGGTTGGGAGACCTGCGTAAAAAGCTGGCCCTTGGCAAGCTGACTAACATCTCATTCCTGGTCGTCAATGAGCAGGATGCACAGTCCAGAGCCATGTACTGGGAGCTGAAGAGTGACATAAAGGTGAGTATATGATGACACAATTGTATTTTTGGGTGAACTGTCCCTTTAAATTCGTCTACTATACAAAATGTTTTTTTATTCATGTGATAGTTTATCTTTAAAATAAATAAATGTACATTGCACAAAAGAATATACAATGAAAAATAATTAACTTTGTGTTGTTAAAGAAAGACAAAATAATAGTCTGTATTTACATTTATTTGTGTACAAGTTTTAGTATTTAGTAAACATACCATGCAAAGTATGTAAACGTTATCAAATTAATTAGAACATATAATACAAATAATATATAATAAATGTATATGAGGGACACAAATGACAGCCAATTTGTAGAACTTTAAACAAACTTTTTATTTCTAGAATAATTTCAGGGTTTGTGCTGTTGTGGACAAATGATCTTGGTAAACTGCTCAGTCAGTTAAATCTGCTTGTGTTCTCATCCTTTTGTTTCGGAAGGTTGGGAGACCTGCGTAACAAGCTGGCCCTTGGCAAGCTGACTAACATCTCATTCCTGGTCGTCAATGAGCAGGATGCACAGTCCAGAGCCATGTACTGGGAGCTGAAGAGGAGGACGGCAGAGGGCATCCCCGTGTATCAGCAGAGCCCACTGCAAAACAACGTCTGGGACATCTTAGAGGGAGACAAGGATGATTTCTTAGTTTATGACAAGTATGGGCTAAACACACTTCTAAATCCATCTAGTATGAACAGTCTGGCTAGTTTCTCTTCAGAGTCACATGACTCTTTATACTCGTATGAAGTTTCTCCATAAATAATGAACATTTGAGATCTTTTTCTCAAGTATTATTTTCTGTATTAAATGTCATGGCCATTCTTTTGTATTTCCTTTCTGCACAGATGTGGACATCTCACCTTTCACATTGTCCTGCCCTTCAGTTTACTTCACTACCCTTATATAGAAGCTGCCATCAGGGCTACATACCACAAAAATATATGCAACTGCTCAGTGAGTGAAAATATTCAAGCTTCAGAAAGTGCTGCTTTTATGAAATGTTTGGAAAATGTTCATTTATTGAAACTCTCTTCCAGTTACATGCAAACTCCTCCATGTCAGAAGGCTTCGAAAACAACAAAAGCGGTGCTAATGAGACTATAGAGGAGAACAACCAGAAGAATAACAATACAGAGTCTGTAACTGTTAAGCATCATCACCATCAACATGTGCATTATCATCAACACCAACATGTGCATCATCATCATCATCATCATCAAAATAAAGATTCAGATGTGACCAGCGTACCAAAGGAACCAATCTCGCATTCGCATCAAGAACATAGTCATCATCACAAAAGTTAGTTTTGGTTTGCTCGATAATAATTGTATTTTGGTTTAAAAATGCACTTTTTTTAATCTATACCGAGCTGCTCTGGTGTCAGACCGTATAATGACCTTTAAGGGGGAATTCAGTTGGTTCTCATTGCTCGTAATGAAGTGTGCACTTTAAACCTGAGTCAGGGGTCTGCATACGGATGTTGAGCAGAAGAGTCACAAGGCTTCGGTTTTCCTCCTTCCTCTTAGGGAATATCTGAGAGTGCTGAACAAATGAGTTTGCTATTTGTATTATTTGTTAACTGCCTTGTATTTATGTGATTATATGATGTGTTAAGGAAACATGTTTATAAGCCAAAGTGATATGAAAGGAGCTTTATACAAATAAATCTACTGCAGCATCTACCATGTGTCATTTTTGTGTGTCAGTTCATTAAACTGTGCTGCTAGAAATTATTTGTTTGGTAAATTAGTAGCTACTGGATTTATGGTCATTCAGGCTGGTCCAAGATGATCTATTCTAGAAGATGGGACAGGGGCTGACCTGGTAGACCACCTTGGACCAGTAAACCAGCTACATCTTCCACAAAACCCAACGTCAACCCATATCACGATTTTAGATAATTTAACAGAGCATCACTTTTCAGAGAAGACACGGCCTACAGCCTGTAATTAGTGCATTAAATTGAGAGTAAACTTTAAAAAAATCCACCTATTAGTAAAATTATTAATATGTTTGAGAAGTCATTTGCAGGTTACTTTATAAAACTAGGCCTGCGTAGCCGATTAATTAAGTTTAATCGATAGTATCCTTAAAAAGCAACTGTTAAATAGCTAATACGGTGCAACGCTCAAAATAGCTGATGGTAAAGAATAAAGTTGTCCAGGGGATTTTGGTAATCCGTCTTGGGGAGGATGCCATGTGTAAACTCCTTAAGCCACTGATTTATGCTGAACGAGAGCTCTGTGTCATAATTCCGTTGATAACATCGTGTTTTCTCTCTCATGGAACTAAAATAGCGATTATAATTGACATTTTTACCCAGTTACTCAACACCCTTCAACGAACTCTCGCGCTGTTCCCAAACGCGACCGATGGATGGCGCTGTTTGAGGATTACTGAATCAACATCAAGCGCAATGGTAAGGAATTTACACACGCTTAATTAAGCCACCAGTTTCTCAAATATTGATAGACTGATTAAAATTGGCTACTTTAGGGCTTCGTTTGGTTTGTTTGTTTGCTTGTTTCTTGTTTTCTTTTTACAATGTGTCCATACGGGAACAAACAACACCGGTTCTTTTTCATTATTCATTGCTCAGGTGTCTGTGTCTCCGTCGACATGGAAAAGGCTCCAGTTATTTCACCAATGGGTCCTAGAAAACGGAGGTATTTTTCCAGCAATTACATGTCTGCTGTTCTACTTTAAATATGCTCTTTATAGTTTTTATACGACATGAATGAATAGTGCATTTATATAGACATAATAAACTACAACAGCTGTGGACTACAACAGTTGTTCTGTTTTACTTAATATTCACCGATACAAATAGGCAGGGGTTCCTTAACCAGAGCAAATAGGCTGTATTTGACTAATTGGTCCTGACGAAAGCAGTATATAAAAATACTTTTCTAAACTACTTTAACCACTATATCAGGCAATTTAACGAGCTAATGAAGCAATTGTTCATTCCCACAGACAAGAGGACAGACGGATGGCTTTTGGTTTATTCTCCGCTGCCTGTCGGTGGGATCTTCCTGTTTTACCTTGTCATTGTCTGGCTTGGTCCCAAACTGATGTCTTACAGGGAACCAGCCAACATCAAAGCTCTACTTATTATTTACAATTTTTCCATGGTGTGTCTTTCTGCTTATATGTTTTATGAGGTATGAGAATCAAAATATTAAATACTTAATACCCATTCATTCATTTCATTCATTCATTCATTCATTCATTCATTCATGTTTTGCTTTTAGTTCACAGCATCCTCTTGGTTGGCAAATTACAGTTTGGTGTGTCAGCCTGTTGACTACTCTGAAACTCCATTGGCAATGAGGGTGAGCACATTATTTTTATATAAATTATTTGTATTTTCCTCCCATATTTCTGCAAGATGAATAATTATAATTATTATAATTGCTTTTATTTATTTTGTGTGGTTTTAATGCCATGCAGATGGCCAGAGTGTGCTGGTGGTTTTACTTCTCCAAAGTCATTGAACTAACTGATACAGTAAGTGAATCTAGTCCTTTCATATCAGATTGTTTATGAATGTCTTATGATGCTTTATTACACAAATAAGTGAATGTCATTATCATCAGGTGTTCTTCATTCTGAGGAAGAAGAACAATCAACTGACCTTTTTACATGTGTATCATCATGGCACCATGATTTTCAACTGGTGGGCAGGGGTCAAGTATGTTGCGGGAGGGCAGTGTAAGTGTTCTTACCTTGGAGTAAGACAGATTATTTTATTTACATGCAACAGTCCGCTTGTTGTTACAATGTTATACTTTCAATCAACAGACATATTTATTGCCAAGGTTGTGTCAAGTGTTTGAGTAGAGGTGAAGTTTAAATATAGTTCACATAAAAAATTATAATTTACTAAAAATGTACTCGCCCTCAGGCCATTCAAGATATAATTAAGTTTGTTTCTTAATCAGAATAGATTTTAAGATATGTAGCATTACATCATTTGCTCATCAATGAATCCTCTGCAGTGAGTGGGTGCCGTCAGAATAAAATTCACCGGCATATTTGTTTAAAACTGTTTTGGACTGTTGTCCCTTGTAACCACTGCTTAATCTGTGCATATTTCTCTCCTGATTCAGACTAAATTACTTTCACTGGAAAAAGCAGTATTTTGAATAGAGCACTCCTAGCCGGAAGCAACGATTTGAAGTTAAAAACATCTTAATAATGAATTTATTACAAACACAGTTAGAGTCGTGTGGATTATTGTGATTTTTCATCAGCTGTTTGGACTCTCAATCTGATGGCACCCATTCACTGCAGAGAATGAATGAATGAATGATGCATTTCTATAGCACTTTATTGTGTATTGCCGTACACCCAAAGCGCAATCATCAACCACCAGCAGTGTGCAGCATCCACCTGGATCTGTTGGTGAGCAAGAGATGTTAACTTTCTCCAAATCTGGTGTTCAACTAATCTACATATTGGATTTCTGGATGAACTATTCCTAATCATTTTGTAACATAAACTATTAGGTTGAACTATTGTAGGTCCAAAAAGTCTGAGACCATATTTAAAATATAATTTAAACCTGGTATTAAACTAGCACAAAAGTTTCAATTGAAGCTTAAGATGCCGATTAGATTATGTCAAATTATGCTGGAGACATTGTTAATTTTCACTCAAATTAAGATATAATTGCACTAAAATTTCTAATTAAATAGTTTGGACCCCACAGAATATTTCCAGCTCCTAAATGTGATTCTTTATATTTGAGGTTGATTTAGATGCAGTAGCACTCTGACACCACTAGATGATGTATTGCTTAAGAAATAGACACTGAAAGTATTGTGAAATGCATGTGATATTGTCTTTATGTTAGGCAACTGATAAAATATCTCATGCATGATTGCTATTTTATTCAGAGCACCAGATAATGATTTACTGAAGATGTTCTCTCTCCTCAGCGTTCCTTATTGGCCTCATAAACTCATTTGTTCATGTGGTGATGTATATGTACTATGGCCTGGCAGCATTGGGCCCCCAAATGCATACGTACTTGTGGTGGAAACACTACCTCACGTCCCTTCAGCTGGTGAGACGTTAAATATGATGTTTTTTAAGGGAATAATAATTTAACATAAATGCTCACTCACTTTTGCATCACTGACTTTCTTTGTCCCCCTCAGCTCCAGTTCTTCATTGTGACCATTCACACTGCAGTCAACCTCTATGCTGACTGTGACTTTCCCGACTCCATGAATATTATAGTGCTCGGCTATGCCTTAAGCCTGATCGCTTTGTTTAGTAACTTTTATCATCAGAACTACATTTCCAAGAAGACCAAGATGGCATGATAGCAAGAAGATTAATATATGCCTTGTATACTATTACTGTTTGAATAAAAATGTGTCATCCATTGATCCCCAATGTGGCGACTGAGACTGTCTTAAGGACTCTGTTTAATCCTTTATCTCAGAGCCATGTATACTCCCCTCCTCCAAACAGAGTCCATTCAATCTCTACACTCCCATCCCCCTCCGGTCATTAGGGATTGAGACCATGCAACGCTCTAGTGATCTGACCAAATTGAAATAAACCCGAGTCCACCTTCTGCTCCTCACTCATTTATTTATCTAATCTCCCGCTGTGACAATTCATTTGTTTTACCACTCATTGGATCAGGTCAACCAATCACAGTGTAGCTGGGGAGTGGCTCTACTGTGTGTGTCTCTCTCTCTCTCTCTCTCTCTCTCTCTCTCTCTCTCTCTCTCTCTCTCTGTGTGTGTGTGTGTGTGTGTGTGAGATTTATGAGGACACACATTTGTATAATGACATGGGTATGACATACTGTAGGTATTACAAGGAGAAGGTAATTTATGGTGACAATTTCAGTGTCCCCATAATTTAAAAGGCTTATAAATCATTCAGAATGTTTTTTTTTTGAGAAAGTAAAAATGCACAAAGTATCCTGTAAGGACTGGGTTTGGGTGTAGGGTTGGTGTAGGGCGATAGAAAATACGGTTAGTACAGTATAAAAACAACTACGCCTATGGAGAGTCCCCGTTAACCATAAAAACCAACATATGTGTGTGTGTGTGTTTTATATTTCAATTTATTTTAATTCTACTTCATTGCATTTAAATCAAATTGCAATTCTGCATTGTATTTGCTACCTCAGTTCAAAGTTAGAAATTTAATTGGAATTCAAAAGGCATTCTCGAATCAATTCTGAATGGCACACAAGTGTGAACACCTGTCACGCTGGAAAATCAGTGGTGTAGAGAGAAGATTTCTCCCGAAAGATTGTTCCAGCCAGCTCTGAAAAGCAAGTGTAGGCCTACTCCAAAAATACTGGGCAGGCACCCTGTCACCTGAGTGACATGTGTCAAAACAGTGAAAATGTCCTTTCATTGCAGGGGAAGGTAATGGCATGGAATTGCAGACTATTTTGCACTGGAACATTCTAGACTCCTGCATAAAATTAAATGGCATTATAGACATCTAAAATTGCAGCGCTCTTCTAAATTACCTCTTAAATGTAATGCAGTTTTATTATTTTCTCTACTAATGGCTTCTCAAAAATAGCATTTTATTTGCGAGCAATGTATCTCCACAGAACAGGCATCGGTTTGTGCCTCAGCTTAATGCAGTTTGAAGAATCCATTGCATTCATATGAATATGTGAAAGCTCTCACCTCATTCAAATAAAAACCGCACACGCTCCTTCTCCAGTATGTCAGTCATCTGACAAAATGTGCCCAGGTTGCATTTCACCTGTTGAAGTTTACATTCCCCACAGTGCCATCAATGTGGCGACTCTTCATGCATCCCACAGTCCAGTGCGGTAAACAGACAGTTCTCAAGGTGCACCTCTAAATGTCACTTTCCCTGCAAGATGCCAGATGAAGGCCATCCTTTAATGTTGCTGTCACTTTAAGTCACAGCCATTCTTTCCTCTGCCTCTCTTTGTTAAGGCATATAAAGAGCAAGCAATGAATGCCTCTGATGCAGGCTGACAGAGATGGGAGTGCTTGTAAAGATTAAAAGAAGATGAGGAATCTATTCACCTCCCTCCCTCAACTTTCTTTTGTTTAGAATTTGATGATCATCCTTTTTTTAAAGAGCAGCAAATGATGCCAGAAGAAGATGGTAGTTGTAGTCTTTATGTAGTAATGATAGATAGATAGATAGATAGATAGATAGATAGATAGATAGATAGATAGATAGATAGATAGATAGATAGATAGATAGATAGATAGATAGATAGATAGATAGATAGATAGAGATTTTTTTGTTAATAAATACATACCTAAGCGAACAACAGCCTTTAAAATGACTTAAAATGCACTGAATAAAAACAACGAGGCAATAATGATTGGTTAATTAATAAAACTGTTAAAATACATAAGGTAATACAAAATGGACAATTTATGTGCATTACATATTATTAGAAATGCCTGCAAGGGCACCAAAGGCCTGGTAAGTGCTGTTGTTACACTTACGATCAGATCCTTGTTTAATACCAAACAATTACTAATTCAAAAATCCACATAATCTTTCATTTTTGGCCACCTTTTTGGACATCACAACCCTTACAAAAATGAGCCATGGTTTTATCGTAGTAAAACTACTTAATATTCTTTTGTGAGGTTTCTGAATGCTTGAGACTATAAACTCAACCAGACAACTGTATTAATAAAACCATAGCCACGGGTAACTCTCTAGCTACAACTTGTAATTTTTACATAATACAATTTAAATACAATGTATTCATTTATTTTTATATTTTTATTAAAGTTCTATTTTGACCCCTATGTGTTTTTTTTCCATACAATTTGGGGGAGGGGGCACAACAATACAATTCTACTTAGGCCACCCATTTGGCCAGCAGCGGGGATGGATGGATGGATGGATGGATGGATGGATGGATGGATGGATGGATGGATGGATGGATGGATGGATGGATGGATGGATGGATGGATGGATGGATGGATGGATGGATGGATGGATGGGTTGGACGGACGGACGGATTGATGGATGGATGGATGTCATTGTAGTTTTGGAAATAAAAACCGAATCACTCCATTGCTCTTCTGCTTTCTCACCACATATAAACGAGTGTTTCTTCTGCTGTGAACTTTAGTGTGGTGTTGTATTCTAGCTGGGGTCGGTTTCCTCCACCAGCAGTCGCCCTCTCAGTCTGAACTGTAATTAGTAATCATTCAGAGAGTGACTGAGACCTCCTCACCGCTGCCTGTCAATAATCACACATGCCCTGAGTACCAGCTGACCTGTATACAAACACACATAAAGGATGTAGTGATGAAGCGTTGTTGAGTCACATATTTTCATTAAAATTACAGAGGATTCTTACAAAAAAGTACTGCTGTCTGGTAAAATATAGTAGAAAGTAGTCACCATTCATATAGTAATATAATAAAAACTAAAGAATGTACACACATGCAACACTTAAACAAGGACCGGATACATTTATGAAGCACTTGACAATGTACATGGTACTGCAGCAAACAAAGAGTTAATTCATTGCTCAAGACAAATGTATTTTAATACTACTGTAATACTCGTGTGTATGTATCTTTTATTTAAATCTTAGCATTATGCTGAAATTGACTTCTCATGCAGTTCTTCATTTAGACGTAACTGCAGAACTTATATATGTTATTTATGTGCTTAATGTACATATTAAGAGATCAGTTTGTCAGAACACATGGCTCAGTTTCATTTGCTCATTGATCACGGTTCTCACAGGGAAGGTTATTGTTTGGTGTTTTATTAAGGAAGAAAGAGAACCTATCTGTCTTATATACTATTCTATAAAGTAAAGTGGGATATAAATGAGGATGCTATAAAACCAGTCACACAAAAGCTGAGTCTGAGACACATGCATGTGTCATGCCTCCCATACGCCGTCGATGATTTTGGAAAGGCAGCGGAGTCATCTCAGCTAGTATGGCACAAGTTTTCGTGAAAGCTCTAAATACAGGTATTACACAGGGATGTGCTCATACTACACAGCCTGGGGCTGTCCTGGGGTCTTTTGATAAGGACACTGATTTTCTGTCCTGTTTTTGATTCACAGACAGTTTTGACCTGGATAATGTCATGCTTTATCTGACTGCTGAAATCATATGCAACTAATTATTCCCCTCTTATTCTAGGCTTAAGGTCATCGTTGTCATCATCAGGCAATAACGGCGTTATTTCAAGCTGATCCTTGCTTGAATTTATGTCATGACCTAACATTTGTGCTTAAGGTTATCAAATAATATTTAAGAAATGTATATACAATGTTAAAGTTTAGGGGCATTATTTTGTTTTTATTTGTAATAAAAAAAAAAAAAGTATCTTTTGTTCACCAAGGGTGCATATACAGTATGTATAGGCTATATATAATATAATATAATATATTTTAAAATAATTTGTATTCCCGTAATAGCAAAGCTGAATTTTCAAGAGCCATTACAACATGTTGTAAATAAATGTACTGCATGCTGAATGGTTTTCTATAAACATTTATTTAATTCATAAAATAAATGATTCATAAAATAAATTAATAAACAAGAATCTTTCAGGGTTCTTTGATGAATGGAAAGTTTACAAAAACAGAATGTTTTCTCAACATGTTTACTTCTGATTCATTTAATTTCTGTGGCATGCTGAATAAAAGTGGATTTCTTTAAAAAAATATTAATAACCCACACTTTTATACATATATGGGTGTGTGTTTTATGAAATATTGTTTGTTACAAAATCTTTAAATACATGTTGCTATATGAAATATAATAATACTGATGAGTTTTACGAATATTGGCTACTGTTTTGAACAATTCATTAAAAGAACCGACTGATAAGAGTCATTCACTGGTGAATCGGGCAACGGGGTAGCCTATGCTTTTGCGTGCAGCTCGCGAGGACATATCAGTAGATAGAAATATTTTATTGCTGTTATTTTAGCTCATCAAATGAAATTCAGGCTGCAAACTACATACATTCAGGTAATTTCTGTTCAAAATTCATAGCAGCGACCAAAATGTATGTTTATAACATAAAACCAAACACATAAAAATCATTCGTTTCCATTACCAAAGGTAATGGCACTGTTCAGACAATATTTGATTTTGCACAACTCTGTAGTAAACATCATGTGAGATTTATGAAATAGGTTTATGGTACTTTTATGGTGCTTTTTGTCGTTTATGGAGCTTAAAGCCCATGGCCAGCTAATTGTCATTGTCCCCACTAATAAAGTGGTTCAAACCCCTCTAAAACCACCTTGCTAGACCAGGCTCGGAGACCAACTGATACCAGCCAAACATTTATGACTCTTTTTGTTTTCAGCAGGGATGTTAAATGTCTACCCAAATGTTTTTTGTTTTGTGATCCACATAAAGCCATACAGGTGTGTAGATAATGGCTTTGTTATTGGTAACTTTATTATTGTGTGCCGTGTCCCATTAATACCTGCTAGAAACAGAAACGCTGAATCTGATTACATGCAGTGAGCACACATATATCTCAATAATTGCGGTTCTAAGACTGCAAAATGTTGTTTCCAATACACTGAGCAGATGTAAGGAAATTGTGTGGGTCAGCTCTCAGTGGGCCTGGCCTTACCGTGGCCTGGTCTGTTTGTGCAGGCCTAGTCGTCATCTTTCCCCCCTTTCTGCATTATTCACCATGAGGTGACCAAGGGGAAGCTCTCTCTCTCTCTCTCTCTCTCTCTCCTCGTCCTCCATTTGAAATGATTTTTGCCTTGCATAGAAGCACATTTCGCTTGACACAAAGACAAAGGACCTTGCACACATGTGCATCTCTTGAGTCCCTGGCAATATTAAACATTAATGCTAGCATAATTTCTGTGGTTCCCAAGGAGCTGAGGAGTGCAGGCCCACAGTCATCAGTGAGTTATGTGTTTTTCCCAATGGCGAAAAGATTGTCAAAATCAATTGTGCGCAGGGCAGTGAAACAGCTCAGTGTTTAAGAGCTCAGCAGTAGGCTAGAGCAGGGATAATTGTATCATTCTTTGGTTTTACTTTAAATGTTTAAACTGAAACTTAGGTGAATCTTGACATTTTCATTTGTCAGCAGTCATTAAATAATAGTTTGGATAATAACCAACTATCTGTTCACAAAGGCACATGCATAGCACCTATCAGAGGTGTGTGGTAAAATAAAATATCTAAATGTTAAAAAATACTAAATATAATAAAACTGAAAGAAAATATATAGTAAAACAATTGAATAATGTTACATAATTATTTTGTAAATTTTACATTCTGAAAAGACTAAGAATAGTAACCGTTTTAAACAATAACAAGAGGTAGCAAACAAAGCAAGAGGAAACAAAATCAGGGTACATGTTTTAGAACACAAACTGTGTAGGGTCTGCAAATATTCTCTGTTTTCTTGTAGGGTCATTAAATTGCGATCTTCTAGATGAACGGAGTATCAAGGACAGGCTAGTGATATCAGACTACATGAACACAAATGAGTTAATACACTGCTGTTTAAAAGTTTTGGTCAGTGCAATTTTTACAGTATGTATTTGAAATTCCTGTTCCTGTGGCTCAGTGGTAGAGCATTGCGTTAGCAGCGCAAAGGTTGTAGGTTCAATTCCCAGGGAACACACATACCGATGAAAAAATTTATAACCTGAATGTACTGTAAGTTGCTTTGGATAAAAGCGTCTGTTAAATATAAATGTAAATAGAAGTCTTTTGTAATATTCTAAATGTCTTCACTTTTGATCAGTTTAATGCATCTTTGCTGAATAACAGTATTTATTTCAAAGAAAGATCTTATGGACTCAGAACGTTTTAATGCTAGTGTACATATTTTATTCAACTTGAAAATCCAAAGACCATTTAAATGCATAAAAACATCAATGAAATACAACAGCAGTTTAAAATCTACCCTGTGACTTCTGAAGGAGAGAGAACTTTTAAATATGATTTGATCTGTCATAAATTAAATCATGATCCTAAAATGTCAAATTGCTTCGCTCAGTCAGAGCAAGGTTTTTTTTGAAAGATCTGTGCTTAACAAATTACATTTCCTGCTTTTTGAAGGAGGAAGAAGACTGTACATGCATATACTTGATACGTGAGTTATTATCGATGTACATTCAGTGAGCGTTTAAAAGTATACTTATTAATATGACATTCCACACCAACTATTAAATCTTTTTGCCTTTTTACTCTCATCTCTCTTTAAGTAAAGTTTCTCTTTTATAGATGTGCACAAACATTCGCATGTCTCTTATGATCAAATATACAGTAAGATGGTGAAATGATATAAATAATTGAAAGTAACACTATTACTCCAGTGATCCTTCCGAAATCATACTAATATGCTAATTTGGTACTCAAGAAACATTACTTAAAAACCATTTTGAAAAGGGTTGTGTTGTGCTGCTTAATATTTTTGTGGAAACCTTGATAATTTTTTCCCCAGGATGTTTTTATTATGAATATAAAATTCAAAAGAACACCATTTATTTAAAATATAAACTTTTTGTTACATTATAAATGTTTCTACTGTCACATTTGATCACTTTTATACAACCTCGTTGAATACAAATATACATTTCTTGGGGGTAAAACCCTCAAACTTTCAAACGGTAATGTAAATATGTGTTTATGTGCAAATATGTGCATGTTTTTTATGTGCGGATGAACCTATGCGTCCACCTCATGCCTTGCACACGCACGCCGACCGTTCTGTCAGTTCGCCAGCTGCATGAGTGAGCAGATTCTACATTTAGCCAGCCATTATTTATGTGCTGCGTAGACCCGGCCCCACCGAGCACGGCAAGACATTTTAACATCAAAGCCAAATGAACAGGGCCTTCACTATCCCGTAGGAACATGCTCTTTTGATTCCCTTCTATCTCTTCCCCTTTCCTCCACGCTCCCTCTCTACATCGAGTGGATCCCCTCACCGCAGCGCGAGCTTCCAGGGTCACCTGACGCAGAGCAGGGGCCTGCTGAGGGTTGGTCTCTTCTCCTGGGCCTGCCGTGCCTGTGAATTACAGCGCCGTTCCACGTTATTAAACATGACACTCCAGCAAGATAATGGAGGCTTTCTTCATCCCCATTTGAAATCCTAATCTCATTTCTTTGATTAATAGGCGCTGATCTGCATATCAAGGGCTCTTGTTAATTTACTCCAGCAAAACCCCCATTTTTATTATGCACTTGCAAAAGAGATGGAGAGAGATTGCGAGGGGGGTAGAGCCCATATCAGTGCTCCCAGTCTCTGCCCTCCTCCTTCTCACGGTGATATGATGCACGCGGAGTGAGATGAAAGTGCTGGGGTATAAACATGGGGGCAGCGCTTCTGAGTGATATGGTGTCTTTTTGTGGATGCAGATCTCTTCTGGATCATCACTGCAGGTTTCACATTCCACTCAGCGCATTATGTGAGAGAAGACAACGCCCCTCCATTCTGCTTCCTGAACATTTCAAATCACAAGCAAGAGTGCCTGCATCTCACCACGGGCCTTCAGCAGTTTTCAAAGACCTTGCGCACATCTCCATTATTCCCTTTTATGTTATCATGCAGTACTTCTCACAGTCACTCTCTCTTCCTGTATGGAGCCTCAGAACCGGCCGAATCATATAACCTTAAGTGCAATGCGGTTTTATTTATGAGTCTTACAAACATATTTTAAAATCCAACGATAATTTAATTCAGTGTCACGATATCACAGGCTGCCCTTGATGCAACCTTTTTTAGTTACATTTTATACAATTTACACATGAATTTGTTTGAAAATAATCAATAATACATTTATTTAACCCTTGACCCTGTGTCCATTAAAATGGACATCACATGACAGCTCATGTTTTTTTTTTCTGGAGCATTTCACCTAAGTTAAAGCCTGCTGTCCATGAAATTGGACGTTTGTCATCAATCAAACGACAGTAAGGCTCTTCCTGTTGAATTTGAAAAATCCACTATGCTGAAGAGAAGCATGGCAGCACTGCTCCAAACACAGAAGTAAGCAACACTTTCAATGGTTTTATTCACATTTATTGATATGTTTGCCAATATTTTATAGATTGTATAAAAAGAAGGATTGCACTAATTAAAGTTAAAAAACGATTGTCAGTTGCAAGCTTTAAATCAGGATTTTCTAATATATCTGTCCATTATAATGTACAGTGGGTTCAAACGTCTGTTACTGAAATTAAATCTCCAGTAATGACATTTTACTTTCTTATATAAAAAATCTATATTAACGTTAATAAATTGTTGAAACTATTTCATACACAGATTATACAGTTATTGAAGTTCTTGAACATATAGCTGATGGAAATATCTCAGATGTTGACATTATGGGAGGATGAGGAAGATGGAGCCTGCAGATGATGCTAGATCTATAACAGTTGGTGAGTGTAGAATGAAAATTAGGGTTAGTTAGTTAGTTAAACATACATTTCATGCAATTAAAATGCTATTATCCCCATTGATGGTCTCTAATATGTTCTTTAAAATAACTTAGAATATAAAACTTTATCAAGTTGTTTTTACTCCAGGGACAGTTTTTATTATGCAATTTGCAGGGAGGACAGAGATGAGCCACTGTTACCAATGGTAGGGGAAGAAATTGAGATTGAGGCAGAGGAAAGTCAGGATCAAGAAGTCAGAGATGATTATGAGCATGAGGCAGATGTAGATCCAATACATGATCCTCTTGCAAATGTCACAAAAAATAGAGATATTCATTGGCATCACACCTCTTGTTTGATTTCCAAGATGTTTAGTTTGCTATAAACAATGTACAGTCTATAAAACAAAAACCTCAAAATTAAAGTTGAAATGTTATACTGTTCAAGTTTGTGACCTTCAGAAGAAACTTCAAGGAAAGACCAACAATTTGCCATTATTCCCTTATTTTTAATTTCATGTTGGTATGTTGTTTATGAAGTACAACTGTTTTGACCTGATGTCCATTGAAATGGACAAAACAAAATTAAATTAAAGAGTGTTGAAATTTAATTATTATTATTTGGTCTCATTTATGGAAGCCTTGATCACGGAAAATGTACTTTTTACATTTTTCTGAAACTTGGAATCATAATACATTTATTTAAAATGGAAATTAAGTGGCTGGCTAGAGTTTTACCAGTCTTGAGGGAATATCATATTTGATCATATTTTTGTTCATGAAGGCTGCATTTGTTTAAAAGAAATACAATAAAAGCAGTAAAATTATTAATTAAAATAAAATTTATATTTGAATATATTTTAAAATAAACTTTATTCCTGAGATGGAAAGCTGAAATTTCAACATAATTTTTAATCCAGTCTTCAATGTCACATGATCCTTCAGAAATCATTTTAATAAACTGATGTGGTCAAATACATTTCTTATTATTATACATTTTTACATATAATTTGTATTAAATATATTGATAATATCAATATCAATATTTTCGTGGAAACTGACTTTTTGGGGATTTATGGTAGAAATTGCAAAACAGAATTTCTTTAAAAAACTTTAGATTTTTTGTAACAACGTAAAAGTCTTTACTGTGACTTTTGACCAATTTAATTGCTGAATAAAAATATTAATTTCTCTCTCAAAAAAAATAATATATATATTTTAGAGAGAGAAATGAATATGTTTATATTAGTATATATATATATATATATACTTATTTGACCCCAAACTTTTGACACTAGTGTATTATTATTATATAGTATATATGAATGGATACATTTTAATTCAATCAAAAATTATTTAGATAAAATGTATTAAACAGATATTTATGATATTTGTAAAATAATATTTTATTTTAGATGGACCAGGAAGATAAATTGGATGAAGACTTTTGAGAATATATTTAAACATATTTACAATTTTCCTATGTTGTTTCCAATCTAAATGTTTTTTGTTGATTACAACGGACGGCAGTTTTAGGGCCAGTGTAAAGATGCAGAACAGTTCTAGAGCGGGCATTCGTCCTGCATACTGTTGTTGTAAAAAAGACACGTGTGACCTTTCCAGCCCAGTGGAGCCATCAGTGTATGAGATGCCTAGGGCTCCTCAACATCTGATTACCCCTGCAGGCCTCCACTCTCTGCTGAACGCAGGCAAGAAGGGCCAATAATAACACCCCTCTCTCAAACAGGGTGATGCTGTAGCTCAGTGGTAACCTTTTTTGTGTCGTATCTCAGTTGCGCAGCGGGGAGATGTAGCAGTATGTTAGCATGGCTGAGGAGCGGCAGGGTGAGAGCAGAAGCTTGTAAGGAATGCAGACGTGGTCGAGAGAAACTCTTCAACCGCTCTGAGACTTCCAAGCATGTGGAGAGACTGGTGGGGGAGGGATGCGCCTGTCTTCTCCCCCTGGAGGCTTAACTCCAATCTGAGAACCAACTATTGTTTTGCGTACCTTCATCTAGCGCACAGTGATTATCTCTCTCTTGCAGGAAACGTAACTACTCTTCACCTATCAATGGTTCATCTTTCAAGTGAGCCTCTGTCTGAATGCTCTCTGATTTGTTTTGGTTTTCAGGCACAGTGAAGTGAAGGGTAATGGTCTGGCAGTTGGCTGCTTTGCTGAGGAAAAGGGCCCTTGATAGCCAAATGAGACATTTATAGAACAATCATGACAAAAGATGTAGTCTGTGTCGTTACACAAGGATTCTTAACACTTTACCTATTGTCACATCCATTGTAAGTATTAGAGAAAAGAAGCCATTAGTAAGCATAAACAAAGAAAAGATGTTCAGTTGCCAGTCCGTCTTTCACAACAAAGCACAGTTTCTATATTTCTTCTGTAAACAAAGTGATAATTTAATGGAATGTTTGTGTACATTTTAAAGATGGAGTGTATAATTTTAGAACCTTAAAAATAATGTCAGGTTTTTTTCAACTTTCCCCCCGTCTGTTATTGATTGGCAAACAGATAGCCCCACCCCCAAACTCACACCATTGGTTGAGCCAGTGTTGCTGTACTCTCAGTTCACCGGTCATTAGTCTCAGCCTCAGACGTCATGACCACGGACCGTTGGCTAAACGTCTGATGCATATTGTACACTTATCTGGAAACACTTCAGGAGTGTCGAAGTCGTCGTCGGATTGGTCGAACTATACAGGATTTCCGGGAGACATGTGTGTCGCGTTCTTTAACGTTCCGCCTGAAAACAAAGATTATTTAAAATACATCCGAGAGTTTCACACACTGGTTTGTTATTGTGGCGACAATTCCACCCCCTGAAATGTGACGCTGAACGAAACGAACTGTGATTGGATGTTTGACATGTCGGTCAAACGGTCTTCATTGGCATTGGCCAATGTTAAAACCAGTCAAACTGTTATTGGTTGCTTTGCATGTCAGTCAAACGTATTTGAATAATACTAAAATAACACTGCAGGTTAGCTCATTTGTGAATTACTGCTAATTCATTAGCGTTTGGATGAATTTTTTTATTTTTGAATGTAAATTTTATTCAAATTTGTAGTAGTTGCCCAACTCCTGATAACCAACTCCTTATAACTTCAGCTGAGAAATATATATTTTTAAATTAAATTAATTGCAATTTAAAATATTATTTAATATAAAGATTAGTTGTTATTGGAGAAAATAGATAATGTTTTTTAATTAAAGGGGTCATGGATTGCCTCATTTTGTACTGTTTTCTGAGGTCCACCAAGCTTTTTACATTAAAAACAAATATTATAATTTAGAAGTAATAGGCTATTTTGTGTTCTGTTTTTACCCCCGTCATCGGAATGCTCTGTTTGAATAAAGGCAATATAGGTGTGGCAGATTGTAGACTCTGAGTTAACCCTCTATTGGACTAATTGTGAATGTACAGCTTTAAAAAAATTATTGACTTTATATTTAGGAGTAAAATAATTTTCCTTCAACTGACCTTTGACTTTTTCTCAGGGATCCGTCATTTATAACTGATGTTGTCCCATTAGGGTAAATTCTTTTTGGCAAATTGTCTGAAACTTCACACACAATCAAATGCTTTTTCACTAACTGAAAAGAAGTGAAAAGGCCTTACTGTTTCAAAAAACATTAAAAGTCTTTATGAACATTACATTTTTTCTTGTGCTGCTATATTTGATTTGGAACTGGTGCATGAAAATGTCTAAAACTTGAAACAAATTCGGATACAATTTCACTGCCTGAAAACCATGTCTTAGTGTTTCAAAAGCATTAAAACAACTTTAACATTGTGTTTCATCTTGGAATTTCAAAAATTTTCGTAGCTCAAGTGAAAGTCAACAGAAGAGTCTCTTTTTCAGTGTATCCCACACGTAAACGCTAACGTGTGCAGTCATCATTGGAGCATTGCTGCCTGTCAGTATAGTATTACCAATAGACATTGGCATCTTTCCTGACCTCTGGTTGTATGGATCACATCTTTCAAACTGGCATACAATAATGTACCCAAATGCCTGACTTCCACAACAACCTATTCATTATCACTGCCCTCACCCTCATTGCTTCTATCTTCCTTGGTCGCCATTTATTACTACAACCTGATTTTCTGATGCACTCATATCACAATCATCAATATTTTCTGAAATAAGTACAGATTTGTCTCACCATCTTCCAAAAATCGTCCAAAAATGAACCTAAGACACTAGTATAATAATCACATAAAGGCTATTATACTGCCTGCCAGTGCTGGTCAATAGTGCCAGCTACAGCAAATATGCATTCCACAATCTGAGCGTCAGTTATGCATGACGCTCAGATTTGTTGGTCTCTTACATTAATATTCTATTTTAAATGCAATTTTCTTAGTGTCATTTATGAATGACAATATCCCACATAGCCCACTGCTATGATTGGCTAGCAGTCGTGTATTTTTGACAGCCTACATCCTTCACAGATGGATGCTGCTGTGTTTTAGGTTAAACACGCATAAATACTCAATACATATTAAACGATCTGTAATAACAGACAAAGCAATAGTGATCACGTAATGAAAACAGTTACTCACACTTATGTTGCGACATTGGAGCAACTTACAGCTGTCTCTCCCCACGGAACTGGGATATTTTCATGAAATGACACACTTCACCTCTAAAAGAACATTCTCTGCAATCATCATCATCATCTACATGAAAGCAGGAGATGCTATTAAGATGCTTTGAAATGATGTACAGCTTTCCTCATTCATGGCTCATAGCCAGAGGTATGATAAGGTAATTAACCAGCTCATTTCAGGAACACCTCAGAGGGACTTAAAGCCAGACAATGGCTAAATTGCGGGTTAATTATTAAGATGGGGAAAGGTAAACATCGTAAGAATCAATTTGCCAGCTCCCACTGCACTGGAGAATCCTGGGGATATCTGCTCGAAGATGCTTCACGGCAAACAAAACAAGGAATGGGCTCACAGCCACAAAGCTGAAGATTGCTGTGGAATAAATGGAGGGTGGGCTCTGCTGGCAGCACAATCACAATTATGTCTGCTCAGACAACAAAATTTTGAAGGTGGTGTCGTACGGCCAGGCGAAGCTGTCTCATAAAAAAGGCTCCTCTGAGAACAGATGTTACAGACCAAGTGCAATGCAGCTGACAGGTTTACTTCGTAAATAATGCCAAGAGATATCTGTCGTTCATAGATTGTGCTTTTAATCAGGTTCTTCCACAGCAGCTGAATGTTGATGACGTTGTCAAAGGAAGGTCTATTGTGGTTCTGTCTGTTTGATGATGCAAAGGCTGGCCACTTTGAGGGAAAGACATTTTTGTAATCTACAAGTTCCGAAATTGTGATTATAATCACATTGCAGTCTGAAAATAACCTGGTTAAGATAATTAATGGGTGAGTCTTCTGTGTGACTGGCACTCTGAGCATAAATAACCTGGAAATATTCGTAATAACCATGGTAACGGAGAGGTAATTGCTAGAAACTTCTCTTCTCTAAGATGTGATTGGAAGACAAGGACAAAACAATTAGTCCTTGCCCACAGTTAAAACTCCATTAATTGTATGTGCATTTATTTGTCACAAAAGACACACTCAAACTGTTGGGGGGGGGTTGCTTTCTTTCGGCCAGAATGGGGGCAATTAGCCTTAAGGCTTGTGAAATGTTTTCCTCTTCTATTAAAAAAATGGTTAGATTTGACCAAGTGCACAGATAAGGGATGTGAAAAATTATGTCAAGTGTCAGCTTTTAAAGCTGTTTAAATGAAAGCTTCTATTGATTAAAATGTATTTCTGGAAACACACTTTTAACACATTTTGTCTCGCTACAAAACCAGGGCTGCGTTTCCCAAAAGCATCATAAGAGACTTTCAGTGCCAATGGATCTACAATCTAATAAGACTTAATATGCTTTTGGGAAACACAGCCCATATCTTTTTTATATATATTCATTCAGAGTGGGAAGACAATCTAATCACTTAATGTGATGTTATTTTGAGACAGATATTTTTTAACTCTGGTGCGACTAAAATAATGTGTAACAATAATTTAAAATGTATTTGATAAGTCTTGTGTGTCCAAATGCAGTTTCTTCATTCTTCATTCAAATAATTGGTAGTCTAGAAAAACATTCAAATGTTTCACAGAAAACACTATTGTCTAAAGTTTAATATTCAATGTATTTAGGTTCAGCTGTAAGGTTGAATCTATACTGAGAGGGAAACATTGATTGGTTGACAGATTGGAACTGAAATCAAAACCTTTTTCAAGCAAACGCAAGAGGAAAACATATTTATTTCAAGTAATATTTTTATGATATATTTTTTTGGTGACAAATAATAACCCTGATAAACATAAATGTAGATTGTAGACAAACTTGGGGTCAAATGTGTAAGTTAGAAGTTGCTAAAACTCAATAATCAACATTTCTATTCTCTTCCACCCAGGCTGGATTACAACTGAGCCCGCTGCAGTGCATTATGGGATTTTCATCTCTACGAAGGATGTCAGGTCCTCATGTCACTGGAACCCACATAAGGGATTCTGTCAAGCTGACTCCTCTGTAAAGCACGTCCTCGCTCAACCACACAACAACAGGTTTGAATCATGCAAAAGAGCGAGGCGCTGGAATCTTGTGATTAATAAAGATATTATTCAAGCCTGCATTCTCTTTGCTCTGTACAGGCGAAGGAGAATTCCTGGCATGTGCGCGAGTGGGAACACTCAGTATGAACGAGTGCAAGGTAGATGCAGAGAATGCCAAACGAATAGCACCATGTTGGAGGAATGGTGGCCAGAAGTACAGAGAACGAGATCACCCAGATACTGCTCATTCCTGCTCCGCCGTTGTGCACTTGGGCTATGTTGTCTATCTTTGATGTGCAGCAGTCTGTGCATACATGAGGTACTCAAACAGCATATGTAATGGCTTCCCATCACAGGACAGCTAATATTCTGGATTTTGTGGAGGAGAGGGGCCATTTTGAGGGCCTGCCGTGCCCCACCTCTCTATGGGGGACAGTGGAGGGCTTTGTTCCCCTCTCATGCCTTGCATTCCCCATGCAGCCAGGCCCATGTGCAAGGCAGAGTTCATAGAGTGGGGACAGGAACCTTTTCTCTTCTGCTAAATCCAGCCCCTAGGCACACCTATTAAACACAAAATGAACCTACAGTTCCGGGATCCCTATAATTAAATAAGAACATCCTGAGACAATGAGAGCAGAGTGGGATGCTGGAAGGTGCTGGATGAATGTTTGGGTGGGGATTAATATACGCCTGGCAGCAAGAGGAACAAATATTGTATAAGATGCTTTTGGCTTAGTGAGTATGACAAAGAATCACACATGAATTGATGGGTTACTCAGAGAACTAGCTGCTTATGGGATAGTTCTTGCAAACGTTTGACTCCATACATATCAATTAATTACAGTAAGGCCATAGATTCTGAAATCCTGAAGTTGCTTCATTGGCTAATGCAACACAGCTTCAGATAGTATAAGCTGGAATGAAACGAAAGTAGCAATGGAGCTTCATTTAGCGCATTGTGACATACACTTCTAAAAATAGAGGTTTTCTTTACTGCATCTATGTTTGCATAAAGGACTTTAACATTCATCAAACATTTCCGTTGCACAAAAGGCTCTTTATGTTGGAAAAAGGTTCTTCAGATAGTTTGGATAGTTCAGATACTTCTGATAGTTCACCCAAAAATGAAAATTATGTCATTAATTACTCACCCTCATATCATTCCAAACCTGTAAAACCTTCATTCATCTTCGGAACACAAATTAAGATGAGTTTGATGAAATCCGAGAGCTTTCTGACCCTCCATAGACGGCAACAGAATTACCACGTTCAAGTAGTAAGGTTAAAATAGTCTATGTAACATCAGTGGTTTAACCTTAATTTTATGAAGTTACGAGAATACTCTTTGTGCGTGAAGAAAACAAAAATAATGATTTTATTCAACATTTAATTATCTTCTGTGTCAGACTCTGCCTTGTTTCCCAGCAGAGGAATGAATGCACGTACATCGTGGTACTGTCGTGAACGTGTGTCAAAAGTCTGTCATGTAAGAGAAGATATTGTTGGATGAAGTTATTTTTGTGCACAAAAATTGTTCTTAAGGGAACACCAAAGATGGCATTGCTGTCTGTAAAAACTACATCTGCATGAAACCAATTATCAGATAAGAAACAAAGTGAAGAGGTACCTGGTTCTATGCATCAGATATTTATTGTTTTTTGAGATGTGGTTGTTACACTTAAAATGGGGCAAGTATGGGGTTTAATGGGATTAAATGATTGGATAAGTCCTGTACACATCACCAGAGAGAAGTCTGTGATTTGATTGGTAGAGTCAGTCATATCGATTCATTTTTTAAACGCATGCATTTAGAAAATAAAGAAGGGAATTTAATTTCATGCCAACAAACAAAGTTAGCTATAATTAACTAGGAAAAGATGTGATTAGCTAAATAACAGATAACTGCTGCATTTTGTAATGTGGATACACAGAATTGACGTACAAGGCTTTTGCTTGCTTGTTCTGTCACATAGGTCTCTAGTTGCCGTTCTGTGATTGGCTGATTCCTTTTCGCTGAGAGAAGAGTGGGGAGTCGCCCCCAGGCCGCTGTTGTTACCTCCATCCAAAAGAATTGGAGCAGACATTTCAGGGCTGGCTGTGCTGCAAGCTCCCTGTAGAGGATTTGTTTAATGGAAATTTGGTGTAGGCAACATCCCCCTGAGGGACACTGAGCTGTAACAAATCACCAGGATGTGCTCAGAAATATGACATTTTACCCGCCACTGGCATCACTAATCATTAACACCGTGATATAGTGTGTACACACACACACACACACACCGCCGAAACAGCCTGTGAGTCCGCACACCTGCTCTTGCCTCCATTTTGTGCCGCCCATTAACGTGCAAGCAAATGCCCTGACTGCTTTATCAGAATGCTTGAGGCACTGATGATCAATCTAAACAGTTTGAAGCTGGGCTGCTGGTGGTGCTGTGCTGTTATCATATCAAATTTAATCATACAGTTATACTCAAAATAGATGTGTACTCAATGGCGTTGTTCTGAAACCTAGTGAGCTGCCTTGCTGACTACATAGACAGCCGCCTTCTGTGGCAGCTTCCTAACTGAAAGGAGAGCTCACACGTGGATGATTTGGAATACTCAACTCAAATTTTTCAGCAGTTTCATTTCAATAAAAGAACAATACTTCACAAATATAAGTATGCATAACATTCAGGTAACATTAAATGATAAATTAACAAAGAACAATTAATAAAAACAAATCTAACACTATTTAAAAAATTAACATAAAATCAACTTTATAACAGTAAATTAATTAAAAGTTTTAATTTTATAATCAGCATTTCGTAAGATTTTTGCAATGCAGCATGCCCTTTTCGAGCAGCCTTTTCAAATTTATAAACAAATATAATTAACATACATGCACAAATTTTGTTAAAATAATTTACTTAAAGAAAGGAAAGTATTAAATAATGCAATTCAATAAATATATTTATGAACAATTTTTTTTTAAGTTTTTTATAATCAATATTTGTCCTCTGCTTCGTGATTATACATTATTGGAGGCTGCATAAACAAGAAGTCTACATTTTGCAATAGCTTTTGTCATTTTATAAACAGATATACATAACATGCATTCACATGTTCAATTAAATAAATGCAATTAAATCTTTATTTAGTGTGTGTGTGTGTGTGTGTGTGTGTGTGTGTGTGTGTGTGTGTGTGTGTGTGTGTGTGTGTGTGTGTGTGTGTGTATAAATGTATGTTAGTGCTGTCAATCGATAAAAAAAACAACTAATTTATGGCACATTTTTAGAAAAGGCAGCGGCTATTTGCATTAGTGTAAATAGCATATTTGTTTGCGATAGATGCAATTTACTCTAATGGCAATGGATTATATTTACACTAAGTGCATATAGCCAGCCTTGATGGCAGAGGCTATTTACACCAGGGGTCTTCAACCTTTTTTACACCACAAACCGGTTACGGTTTGAAAAAAATGCTGCTATTTTCACTTAGTGTAAATAGAATCCATTGCCATTAGTGTAAATAGCATCTATTGCAAAAAAAAAAATGCTATTTACACTTAGTGCAAATAGCCGCTGCCTTTTCTAAAATGAATCGCGATTAAAATCCAACCTAACATTAAAGTTTTTAAATATACTTTTATATTGCAATAATTTCACATTAAATCTTCAAATGTAAAATGTACAAACAACATAAAGACAGTATATGTTTAGTATGTATTTCCATTCAGCATTACAGTATAATTGAGAGCTATCAATTTTAACATTTATTAGACTTAACTTCTAATTTAAGTGAACTCAAAACAATCTTCACATGAACCTAATAAATGACATATTTAGTTACCTGTGCCCTTCAGCAGAAATATAGCCTACAGAAAAATGTATAGTTACCAAACACTAAATTCTAAATTAAATAAAGACAAACCCCTTAAAGCTATACAAGTTATTGATTTCCTTTTATTTCTTGGATTTATAGACATTACAGCAGCTGGTTATTATCTTATTTGCCTGCTATTGCTTTAAAAGCTGCTGCATGATGCGGATCTGACATGCATCTTATTTTCTCACAACTCTCTTTAAATTTTCTGACCCATTTCAGGTCTTAAAGTCTCTACTAATGAGCGGACGAGTTGAATCGGGTGTTTTAGATTAGGGAGACAGTGTTGGGGTGCCTCAGGACAGTTTCTAAAACGGTTTCGGAGACATGTTCTTAAATGTGTCGCATATATTGCATGCATGCACAAAGTTTTAAGGCAGCATTAATCACCTTTTTGGTTGCTTCCTGCCTTAACTGATGGCGAAACTAGGACATTACATGCACGTAGTTTCTTTCGCTGTGTGATATGAAAGTATACAGGCATACAGCACCGTATATTTTCCACGATCGTTTGACTCTTGTTTGATGTAGTCACTAGTCATAAAGACGTTCTGCATCTAAATAAACGCAATCTTTTTCAAGAATAAAAGAGACCTAGGCAGCAGTTGTGAATAGAGTGGCCAACCCTAGTCCTGCCCCTGAGTTAATTGCGCAAAAAATTTAATCCTGTGCTAACGTGTTAATTTAATTTAACACATTTCAAAAATCATGTTTTTTTTCATTGTGCATTCCAATTAATCTCAATTATTGGGTTATTTTCAGCTAACACAATAAAAACATGATAACATAATAAAAAACTGGATTTTTGAACATTAAAAAAATGGAGTTGTCCATTCATACATAAATATATATTAAGTGCTGTCAAACGATTAATTAAATAATTGCATCCAAAATAAAAGTTTGTTTGCATAATAAATGTATGTGTTCTGTGTATATTTACTATGAATATATAAATACACACACATACAGTATATATTCTGAAAATATTTACATGTATTTATTTACAAATTTATATTCATATAATTTATATGATAAATAAATACATTTAATATATAAAAATAGCATATTTCTCTGAAATGTATACATGCACGTGTGTGCATTTATATATACATAATAAATATACACAGAACACATACATATATCATGTAAACAAAAACTTTTATTGTGGGCCCAAAGTGTCAATATTTTGTGTGGCCACCATTATTTTCCAGTACTGCCTTAACCCTCTTGGGCATGGAGTTCACCAGAGCTTCACGGGTTGCCACTGGAGTCCTCTTCCTCCTCCATGATGACATCACTGAGCTGGTGAATGTTAGAGACCTTGCGCTCCTTCACGTTCTGTCTGAGGATGTGCCACAGATTACCTTTACCCTCAGCTTCTTTAGCAAGGCAGTGGTCATCTTGGGGGTGTGTTTGGGGTTGTTATCATGTTGGAATACTGCCCTGCGGCCCAGTCTCTAAAGGGAGGGGATCATGCTCTGCTTCAGTATGTCACAGTACATGTTGGCATTCATGGTTCCCTCAATAAACTGTAGCTCCCCAGTGCCGGCAGCAGTCCTGCAGCCCCAGACCATGACACTCCCACCATGCTTGACTGTAGGCAAGACACACTTGTCTTTGTACTCCTCACCTAGTTGCCGCCACACACGCTTGACACCATCTGAACCAAATAAGTTTATCTTGGCCACATCAGACCACAGTACATAGTTCCAGTAATTCATGTCATTAGTCTGCTTGGCTTCTGCAAACTATTTGCGGGCTTTCTTGTGCATCATCTTTAGAAGAGGCTTCCTTCTGGGACGACAGCCACGCAGACCAATTTGATGCAGTGTGCGGCGTATGGTCTGAGCACTGACAGGCTGACCCCCCACCCCTTCAAACTCTGCAGCAATGCACTCATACATCTATATCCCAAACACAACCTCTGGATATAACGCTGAGCACGTGCACTCAACTTCTTTGGTCGACCATGGCGAGGCCTTTCTGAGTGGAACCTGTCCTGTTAAACCGTGTATGGTCTTGGCCACTGTGCTGCAGCTCAGTTTCAGGGTCTTGGCAATCTTCTTATAGCCTATGCCATCTTAATGTAGGGCAACAATTCTTTTTTTCAGATCCTCAGAGAGTTCTTTGCCATTAGGTGCCATGTTGAACTTCCATGACCAGTATGAGAGAGTGAGAGTGATAACACCAAATTTAACACACCTGCTCCCCATTCACACCTGAGACCTTGTAACACTAATGAGTCCCATGACACCGGGGAGAGAAAATGGCGAAAATTTGGACATTTTCACTTTGGGGTGTACTCACTTTTGTGGCCAGTGGTTTAGACATTAATGGCTGTGTGTTGAGTTATTTTGAGGGGACAGCAAATTTACACTGTTATACAAGCTGTACACCAACTACTTTACATTGTAGCAAAGTGTCATTTCTTCTGTGTTGTCACATGAAAAGATATAATAAAATATTTACAAAAATGTAAGGGTGTACTCACTTCTGTGAGATACTGTATACTTACATGCATTTATATACAGTATATGTTTATTTTTATTTATGCTTTTACAGAATTAATTAATAGTATTTTTATAATCAACATTTCTCTTTCAGCTGCAAATTTGTTGCAATGCATTATGGGAGGTCATATAATCAAGTCGACTACCTTCTGGAACAGCCTTTATTATTGTGACTTTATTAACGTGAATATACATAAAACATGCATGCACAAAATTAGTTTAGGAAGCATTTATCTTAACAAAATGAATTATGGATTATTGAAGCATGTTTTTCTATCAAAAAGTTATAATTATGTTAAATTATCAACATTGTCTCTTATTTTTTTTGCAAACTTTTTGCAGTGCATTATGGGAGGGTGCATAATCAAGTCACCTACCTTTTGGAACAGCTATTTCATCTTTTGCACCCCAATGAGGCCTTAAAACGCTGCCTAGGCAGTTGACTAGGCTTTGGAACAGAGCTAATATGTTGCATGCACCATAAAGCTAATGCAATGAAGGAGGGGAAGAGATCAGATTAAGCCAAGGGGTAAAACACAAACAGCGTTGGCCAGTCTGTTGGGGAAGTTAAGGGTGGAGGAGGCAGCTTTGCACAGAGACGGTGGGCGGGTGAAAGTGTCTGATGTAGACGGGAATGAGCTCCGACAGCTCCACGAAGGACATAGGAAGGAGCTTATTTCATGGCTGATTTGTTTTAATATCTGGAGCAACAGCAGGAGAGTGTGGGATAGAGGCACGGAGCGAGGAATCGAAAGCAGCGGAGGAGTGCTGGTCCAGGGGGAGCTGTAAAAGGAGAGGAAGAAAGGGAGAGTTCATGGAACTGAGGAGACATGATAGGGTATGGAAACAAAAGGGGGAGGGCTAAGTGTTGCCAGGTGGTCAAGTCCAGTTAGAACATGCAAAAGTACTTCGAGAAAGAGAAAGAGTTGCAAATCTGAGGAACCATATGCCTTTTCCTGCTACATAGTATGCAAAAAGCATGTCAAATGAGTAGGATGTCCGAATATTCATGATGTAGTAGGCGAACAAAACCCAGATGACATAATGCATCTGCTGAGATTCTGAAGTGTGCATCCAGTGGATGCATTGCTTCAAAAAAAAATTTGCTAACATATAAGTATATAACAACATACTACTGAGATTCCATAATGTGACATAATAAAGCTAACATACCTATATACTCACCTTGTTTTACAATGCCCTAATGTATGTATTCTTTTTGTGAAGAAAAAGTGTTTAATTTTAATTGTGTAGCAAAAGAGAATGCACGTTTTGGGACATACTTCCATAATTGTGTCTAGGTGAACTGGCATGTCAAACATCTTGTCACAGGTAACGTCCTCATATGCACACTCCATTTCACTCCAGTTCAGTTTAATTTATGCCACTCAACAATTCTTCCTTCTGTTTTAAAGAGAGTTGCTGCAGACATGGTTATTATAGTTAACTAAAACTGAATCTAAAATAATAACAAGCATTTTTATTACTTTGCATCTTCACTCATTTAACGTTAACTGAAATAGTATATATAAAAAACATTAAACATTTTAAATCAGCCTGCTGCCTCTGAAATATATAGTTTAGTCAAATAAAATCTACTAACTATAAAATTGACAAAAATATACAACCAAATGACTAAATGCAGGCAATCTTAGCTGCACAGATCTACATTTCAGAAATCTACCTGAAATAGTTGACCATCTGGGGACTTTTGGGATGCAGTTTCAACATAGTATGATTTGGGACACATTAACTCTAATTTTGAATACTGTTTAGGACAGATAGTATGCAAATTGGGATGCAGTAGTAAAGGGAAAGTTCACCCAAAAATAATTCTGTCATCATTTACTCATCCTCATGTTGTTCCAAAACTGTATGAGTTTCTTTTTTATGTTGAACGCCAAAGATATTTTGTTGCCTGAACAATTGACGGTAGTTATTGACTTGGTTGCCATAGTACTATGGAAAACCATGGCTACTATCAACTGTTTGATTACCAACATTTAAAAACAACATAATCTTTTGTGTTCAACAGAAGAAAGAAACCATGCAGGTTTGGTATGACATGATGCTGAGTAAATGATTTGCTCACATTTGCCATTGTTCAGGAAATTTTGTGGACAAAATCCAGTAATTTCAGTAGGAATCAATGCAATCTGGTATTTCATGTGGGGGATAAACCCAAAGCAAATTTCAGAACGGATTCAAGTTCTGAAATTTCTGATTCACAGATCTGTTGCACTGATCAACACAAAGCTGCTTGATTTGAAAGTGACTTCTGTGTGAGAAGTGCTTCATACATCACTACACTGTTGAAGATTGAAAATCCTGTAAAGTCCTGTAAATGAATAGTTCACCTAAAATGAAAATTCGGCCATCATGTAATAACCTGTATGATGTTATTTCTTCGGCAGAACATAAAAGAAGATATAGAAAAAAAAAATTGTTCACCACACAAGGAAAGTGAATGGGGTCCAACAACATTCTTTAGAATATCTTCTTTTGTGTTCTGCAGAAGAAACTGCCACAGGTTTGGAATTACATGGTGAATAAATGATGGCAGGATTTTCAGAACATTCCATTAAAAAAGGGCGTGACAAAGCATCTGTCATGGACATCAAATGCCTTGCTCACCTTTCTAGCCTGAGGTGTAAGCACAAGAGGACCGGCTGGAGGTTTGACAGTGGCAGGAAGCTGTCTGAGAGGGTTTTACCTCTAAAGGTGTACACCTCAGAGGCGTGACTTGCAGAGAGGAACATACTGGAGCTGCGGTGAAGAACTTGAAAGAATCCAGATTATGTAAGAGGTGAGAAGTTCAGACATGACTGATGATCTTTCCAGAATTTCCAGTGTCTTTTATTTCCTATTGAATCCACACAACATTCGCTTTTCAATATGTGCACTAATACGTTGATATTTACCACTTAAGAAATAAGTGTGAAACTACTTGAAATTCAAAACTGTCCTTGTGTTTTCTAGCCTCTTATCGCAGTGCATGCTAATCATCCTTCTGTTTTAGCATGTCGAAACAGCCCTCAGAACCTTCAGAGCTCTTAGTCCCTGAGCATTGTTCACAGTAAACGACATGAAATTCACTTCGCCTCTCCATCGTTTTGTTTCCCAGAAAAGTGAGCCTTTCTAAAGCCATTTGGAGAACGTAAGTGCCCATCTTCCTTTATGCGTGGCGGTTTGGAGGTGGGCATAAAGTATGTTGGGGAAAAGCCAAAGTGACATGCTTGTTTGAAAGGAGTGCTTGAACATACTCCAAAAACAAAGAGCACCGTCACACGCCACAGTCCCGTTCCTCTGATTTGAAGGCTGGCTGGTGTCATTGGCTACAGCGTACATTTATAGTGCTCTTGTCTATTTGGCAACCATTCTCTTCCTCCTTCATGACAGCTGGTTGTCATGGCACCTGTTGCGGTGCTTGGTGCCAAATTATTGTTGCCGTTGATTGGTGACATCACCGCTTTCATCTTCATCTCAGAAGTGAGGCTAAGTGGAGGAGCGAACACTTTGAAACCAAAAGCTGGGGAGTCACACTTCTGTAATCCAGCGCTATCAATCTGACCCCATTCTGAGTTCAGGGCTCATCCTCTCATCTATATTAGTGACAGCACAGATCTGGAGCCCTACATGTGTGTGTGTGCGTGTGAGTCACGACACTGCCAAGAAAGAGGTTGCTTTATTCCAGACTATTCCTCTATTGAGGGGCACGGAAATTATTATCCTTCATTCAAGACTTTTTCGGGATATTTTCACTGTATTGCTCTTAGCCTCCGGGGTGTGTTGGACAAGTTTTAAGAGCTGAGTCACATCACTGTCACATTTGGACACATGATTCTTTTATTTTTTATTGAGTCGGGGAGTTCAGGGTAAGATCTGTCACCCCTTTTTTCTAGGAACTGTTCACAAAATAAAGTGGCGGCAGTACTTTCAGCAAATGGATGAATGGAATAGGGTAGGTGGCTAAATGACAATTAAGTTTTTTTTTTTTTTACATTTTAGCATAATTTAAGTTTAATCTTTTTTATAATTGTATAATTTATATAAAAATTATATGTGTGTGTTTTGAATAATGTGAGGTTTCTTACTACTTTTTAATCAACTTTTCAATTTCACTAGTTTACTTCAGTGGTCCTGCAATGTGACACAAATTCTCCAGAACAAATTGTACAAAACAGTTCGAAAAAGTCATTGCCAATAGCCTTGTGAGCAGCGCACCAACATATAGCGTCATTGCACTTCAGGCATCGAATCCTGGCTCAAGGACCATTCCTGATCATCTCTCTCCCACTTTGCAACCTGTCAACAAAAACGCCAAAAAAGAATAATACTGTTTAATGTAGTTTACCAGTTAATATTTGGCCTTCAAGTCCATTCATTTAATTTAATTATCTAGGTCAATTTAAAACATAATGAAAACAACTGTAAGAATCAACTAAATTGTGTCACAACACAGGATAGAAAAATGCACACAGTAGGTGTGCCCAAAGAATTGCCTGTCTAAAAATCATACTTTGTGTCCGAAAGATGAAAAATGCTACCTCCACAGGCAGAGGTAAGAAGGCAACAAAGCACATCTGGTCTGAGAGGCCTTCAACTGATTGATTTTTGAAAGCAGCATAGATCTATTTTTCACTGCCTGTGATGTTCCGCTATCCTGTGTGCTGGAATTCCATGACAGTTTAGCTAAAAAATAAAATGGTATCTGAAAGATTTGGTTCATGGGCAGTTTGCCTGTAATATGTAATATGTTTTAAATTACTTTTTCGACTTCTGATATCATTTCCAGCAAGAAATCAGTTTTGCAGTAACTAATTTGAATGAATGAAGGAATTATGCATTTATGCAGTGCTTTATTATGTATTGCTGTACACCCAAAGCGCTTTACACTCATGTTGGGGTGGGGTGTCTCTTGGGTGATAATAATTTGTGACCTTGTACAACAAAACCAGTCATAAATGTAAATTATTCGAAATATAGATTTATACATCCTCTGAAAGCTGAATAAATTAGCTTTCCGTTGATGTATGATATGTTATATGACAATATTTGGCCGAAATACAACTATTTGGATTATTACATCTGGAATATGAGGGTGCAAAAAAATCAAGATATTGAGAAAATTGCCTTTAAATTTGTCCAAATGAAGTTCTTAGCAATACATATTACTAATCAAAAATGTAGTTTTAATATATTTACGGTAGGATATTTACAAAATATCTTCATGGAGCAAGATCTTTACTTAATATCCCAATGAGTTTATATGGCATAAAAGAAAAATGTATAATTTTGACCCATACAATGTATTTTTGGCTATTGCAAAAAAATATATACTTCAGCGACTTAAGACTGGTTTTGTGGTCCAGGGTCACATTTTTAATCCTACCGCGGAAACCTGTCCAAAATCAGTTTCTGGAGGTACATTGATGCACAATTGCTTCCTAGCCATTCTTTAAGGAGTATTTTTTATTTTTATTAAATAAACAGCCATATTTTTCTAGTGTCATCTTGTAGACTCCAATGACACGATTCTTTAATTTGTTTATCACTGGGGGCATATACTGTATATAGCTTTATGTTCTATATTTCTCAAAATTGTAAGATGGAATTCAGACATATTGCGAAAGTTGATAAAAGAAGTAAAAGTAAACATTATTTTCTATGATTTCCCATTCCAAAGTTTGTTTTTCAGACAACATATCTGTTAAAATATATAGTTATTTCAAAGGTTTTGATAGCCAAATAGACACTTTATATGTTCAGCTATTATGAATATTGCAAATAAACACCTGTGTGAACCATCAAAACAGTAAAAGGGTAAGAAGTGTTTCCATTGGCAAGTGTGTGTGTGCACAGTAGATGTGTGTGTGTCACACATTGGACAGCTCTCTCTAAACTCAGTGTCTGAGCTGCTCCAGTTAGCTAATGGTCCCTGCAATGTGTTCCCTCAGTGGTGCCATTACTCTGCATTCCACATGGCTGGCACACTAATAAACAAACTGTGAAATGCATTAAATTCCGCAGAGAAACAAAATGCACCCTCTTTTCAGAGGTATTTAGATTTCTTTTATTGTGACTTTCTAACTGAGAGCTTTTTTAATTGTCCGTGATTGGAAACGCAGTGAGCCCAAACATTTCTCCTCTGCTTTGTAAACAGATCTATTAAAATCTCTTGAAAAGCGTGAAATGACTACTCCGCCGGTAACCTCCTCTAAATGCGCCTGTGCTCTCTATCTTCTGGTCGGAGGCTTGGCTCCTCTGTCCACACATCCCTCTGTTTATTGTTAGAGGAGATCTCCATTTGTCAGTCTGGCACTTGGTTTACCCTTACACTAGAAGAGGCCTGAGGAGGGGGAGGCAGAGAACAGGTCATGAACAGTGTGTGATAAAACAGCTGTGCCTCGCCAGTGCTAAATACTAATCAGTCTCAAGGCTGCCTATGCCTTGATCATATAAAGAGAGACACTGTCCACATGAAGATGGACAATGCAGCTCTCATGAACCATGTACTCATGGAAAACTTTGGATGTTTTAGCAGAGTTATTTTAGTAAAGGTATCAGGCAGCATAAAATGATCTCAAACAATTAAACTATATATATTATATAACACACACCCACGCACGCACGCACGCGCGCGCGCACACACACACACACACACACACACACATAAGTGTCTTATCTAGTGCAACAATCGGTCTTTTTCGAAAAAAATATAAATATACTTTTTAACCACAAATGCTCATCTTGCACTAGCTCTGTGGTACCGTGTCCACAACTTCATGCATTATGTATTCACGTTGGAAAGGTCACGCGTGATGAAGACGGTAGTACCGCAGTGTTTAAAATTGTGGAGAAGGAGGCCCATTCAAAGGTTGTTGTGTGTTGAATTACATATTTATTTGTCTTTGAATCAGGTTATTGTTTAAAATGTTCAGTTGTGTGCATATCATGGATGATTTAATCTTTTGAAACCTAAGAAGATTTCTTTCACTAGGACAAAACCTGACCGTGACCTTTTGTGGTTAAAAAGTATATACATTTTTATATTTTTGGAAAATCAAATCATTTCATTAGATAAGAACCTTATTTCTCAGCTGGGATCGTGTAGAGCCCTTTGAAGCTGCATTGGAACTGCAATTTGGACCTTCAACCCATTGGTCCCTGTTGAAGTCCACTATATGGTGGAAAATCCTGGAATGTTTTCCTTGAAAAAACTCAATTTAATTTCGACTGAAGAAAGAAAGTCATGAACATCTTGGGATGACATGGAGGTGAGTAAATTATTAGGACATTTTAATTCTGAAGTGAACTAATCCTTTCAGTAGCAAACAGGAGGCAGCATTGCAATTCAAATTTGAATGCAACAAAGTAGAATTTAAGAACATTTAAAGGAAATTCATACATTTTTTTAATACAAAAACAAAGATTGATAAACAATTTGACCTCTTAAAACCCCCTTTGAAAGTTTTGAAAGTGCATTTTGGACCAGAGTAAGAACACCGAATGCATTACCTCATGTTGCATTACTTTAAATTACAATTCAGTAAATTCCTCTTCCTCCTGTCATTCTAATTCAAAATTCCAGTTCAACGTCCTGTGGGTGTGGCCAATTTCATTGCAATTAACACTCTTGAATTGAAAGAGAACCAATTATTCAGTTCTGCAACACATCAAACAGAATCCTAAAACTATTTGTGGTGTACATTCTATAACAATGTTTACTTTCCAAAAATAGAGCTGAATAAAATGTTGCATGATATACTATAGGAGGAGCAGAATGTGTCTCTGTATCATCGCTCTAGTCTGACTACACCCAGACTCAGTGCTTCCACAGCAACATCTCTCTCTCCTGTCAAACTGTTTCAGTCATGCAGTAGTGAAGAACAGCCTCTCTGCAGGGTGAGACCTCACTGAAAAGACAGCAGAGAGCTGGAGGTATCAACAATGGCTGCCACAGAAGTTCAGAGATTGCGCATACCTTATCAGACAAACCAAAAATGAAGCACTTTAACCTTTAAAATGACTTTAAATGGATAAACAGAAAAGTAATAAACACATATAGTTTGGATCATAGCATATGGATATATTAATCTAACATTCGTTCATTGTTTTTTTCAATATAAAACATAAAAAACGTTTTTTTTAATATTGAAAAATGTACAGGTGCATCTCAGTAAATTAGAATGTCGTGGAAAAGTACATTTAGTATTTTCAGTAATTCAACTCAAATTGTGAAACTCATGTATTAAATAAATTAAATGCACACAGACTGAAGTAGTTTAATCTTTTGGTTCTTTTAATTGTGATGATTTTGGCTCACATTTAACAAAAACTGTTAGGAAAAGCATTAGGATAGTAAGTAAAGATCATGAAGATATTTTACAAATTTTCTACGGTAAAAATATCAAAACTTAACTTTTGATTAGTAACATGCATTGCTAAGGACTTCATTTGGACAAATTTAAAGGCTATTTTCGCAATATTTTTTGTACCCTCATATTCCAGATTTTCAAATAGTTGTATCTCGGCCAAATATTGTCCTATAGCAAACCATACATCAATGGTCAGCTTTCAGATGGTGTGTGTGTGTGTGTGTGTGTGTGTGTGTGTGTGTGTGTGTGTGTGTGTGTGTGTGTGTGTGTGTGTGTGTGTATATATATATATATATATATATATATTTTTTTATTGACCTTTGACCAGTTTTGTAGTCCAGGGTCAAATATAATACTGTACATGCATATTCCCAAACTGTTTAAGATACTAAATAAAATAATAATATTAATTAAATGTTATTAAAGCATATTAATTTATATTTCCCAGTAGCTACCCTGCCATTTGTAAATGGTGCCCCAGAAACAATGTCTGGATGAAACATAAATGTATCCATAAATCCATTTTCCAAATAGCTTGTCCTGTGTAGGGATGCTGAGAGGAAGAATGAATTTAGACAAACAAATCAAAAGAACAAAGACAATGGCAATATCCGGCATATATGTCACTGTTGTAATGTTCACTTTCATGGTTCCATATCTGCAATGTATCTAGACGACTGGTATCCATAGAGATAAGCTTCACAGATCAGGGTGACATTCCAAAGTAATATCTAATCTTCAGCAACCTGATCTCATTGTCATTCATCTAAAGCTTTGCCCTTTTGGTGGTATTTATTCTATTGTGGATTTTGAATTATTTGAACATGCAAATAAGGTATAATGTAGACCTGGGGTATCTGCTGTGCTCACACACACACATTACGGTTATCGGGATGAGCACCCACCTCCCCGTAGCCTATCGCGCTAGTCACATAAGCCTCTTGGACTGCATGGAGGCGAGCGAGGCCTAGAGGCCTGCTGTGCGTAAAATCACCCCCTAACACCATTAGAAACATCCGAGCAATCACACGACATGGACATGAGACAGACAGCACAGTGCTTTCTCCGTGCTGTTTTAAAGCCATTCAAACTATTTGGCGGAGAGGCTCATTTAGGAGCCTGGCCATTTCCATTGACTATTTCCTGTCTCAAACAAGCTTGATTACTAGACAGGGAGACAGACTGTACAGTTCACATGAATGTGATTGTTGTAGGAAAACATGATTTAGGACAACTGGTTAAAGAGAACATTGAAATATATTGGCACCATTTGAGCTCATTTCCATAAGTAGTTAGTGAACACTGGGATTAAGAGTTTATAAGAGAAAATGAAAAAGTATGATTATAGAGTTTCAACCCTAGTAAAAAAAAAATTGTTTTAATATATTTATTTAATACGAAGTATAGTTCAAACCTATTAACATATCTACTCACATATCACTCGAGACTTACTGATATAAAAATTATAATTAAACTTTATTACTACTTGTGCACAATGCACATCTCTTAATATTAGGCATAAATGTGTTTTAATGTCACTATTGATGAAGATTGTATGATCTTTGAATAATATCAGTCTTTAAATACAAGATATTTAAAGTGTACCTGAAGTATACTTGCAATAGTTCTACTGTAGCTTAATCAAATATACTTCAGTATATCTTTAGTTAGACTTTAGCACTGCTTTTGCACAATTAAAGTGCATTAAAAAATGTGTTTTTTTTCAATTTAGCAGACTTTAAGTGTACCAGATTAGTATACCAAAAGAACAGTTGCATGTTATGTATATTAAGCACATAAATATGTAATTGTATTTGTAGCATACATTAACTACATTTTAGTATGTTTATTTTTCACTAGGGATTATTTTACTCAATTAAAAGTAACTGAAATTAAAATGAGTTTGCTTTTAATGTGATTATTTCAGTAAGAATAAAAAAAAAACTAATGTCTATATTGTGTTTTATGCTGTCACTTTAGTCATAAGAGTTATTTATTGAAAAACACTACACAAATAATGTCAATATTATAAAGTCTTTATAATATTGTGCTTAATTATTTTCAAAGTAAAACATGTTTAAATGTCTCTTTATGCATTAAAATATATACAGTATCTGTCTTGATGTTTCTGGAAGGAGTCCCTTGCAAGGCAATCATCAAATTTGGTGCAATTAATCAAAACCCCTGCTCTAGGACTTATCAGGTGTTCAATTATTAATTCATAATTAATTAATTATTCATAATTTTATATTTGTTTGAATATTGCAATTTGCATTTTGCATGTTTTCAACAATGGTTACAAAAATATAATTGCATTGCTTTGGGTAAAAGGACTCAAGACATTTTTAAGAATACATAATAAATACAGGTTGTTTTTTGAGTTTTTTTTTTTTGCCAATTACAAAACACATTGAAATTGATTTCAAATAAAACTAAGTACAGTAAAACAAATCATATACAGTCATGGCCAAAAATATCAGCACAAATTTTTTTTATTCACAAAAATCTAACCTTTCATTAGAAAATAAGAATTTCCAATGGGGGAAAATATCATTATGAAATAAAATAAAAAATTCTAATACAAATTGGCCACACTTAACAGCACCCTTTTATTCAATACTTTTTGAAACCTCCATTTGCCAGTTTAACAGCTCTACATTTTCTCTATAATGTGATGAGGTTAGAGAACACCTGACAAGAGATCAGAGACCATTCCTTCATCCAGAATCACTCCAGACCCTTTAAATTCACAGCTCCATGACGGTGCTTCTTCTCTTCAGTTCACCTCACTCATTTTCTACAGGGTTCAGGTCAGAGGACTGGAATGGCCATAGCAGAAGCTCGGTTTTGTGCTCAGTGACCCATTTTTGTGTTGTTTTTGAGGTTTGTGTTTGTACGGTTGGAAGATCCAAACATGACCCATTATAAGATTTCTAACAGAGTCAGTCACTTGTTGATTTTTTTATCTGTTGGTATTTGATCAAATCCATGATGCCATGAGTCTAAACAAGATGTTCAGGGCCTCCAGCAGAAATATAGGCCCACAAAAATACAGCAGTACATTTCATTGTACACATGGGGTACTTTTTATCCCTGTTTTCAATAAATCCATCTTGAGTGTTTGCTGCTAAAAAGCTAACTTTTTTGTTTCATCTGACCATAAAAGCCAGTCTCATTTGAAGTTCCAGTCGTGTCTGATAACTGAATATGCTGGAGATTGTTTTTGGATGAGTGAGGATAATTTTTCTTTAAACCCTCACAAAAAACATGTGGTGATTTAGGTGCTGTTTGACTATTTTATTTTAAGGTTTTCTGACCCCGAGACTCAACTATTTTCTGCAATTCTCCAGCTGTGGTCCTTGGAGAGTCCTTAGCCACTCAAACTCTATTCTCACCATGCATTAGGATGATATAGACACACATCCTCTTCCAGGCAGTTCCGTAACATGTTATGTTGATTGGAAATTCTTAATTATTGCCCTGATGGTGGAAATGAGAATTTTCACCGCTCTAGCTCTTTTCTTAAAGCCACTTCACTAATTTGTGAAGCTCAATTATCTTCTGCTGCACATCAGAAATATATTATTATTTTCTCATTGTGATGGATGATTAAGGGAATTTGGGCTTTGTTTTCCCTCCTATTTATATTTCTGTGAAACAGGAAGTCATGGCTGGATAATTTAATGTTCATAATCACCCTGGAGGGCTCAAAATTGTGCATATGAATTGGAATATACTTCAGAGATATTTTACTCATAAGAATTTCTAGGGGTGCCAATAATTGTGTACAACGTGTATTTGAGAAAAAAACTTTTATTTAATAATGATATTTCCTCATTTTAAATTCCTATTATCCAATGAAAGGTTAGATTATTGTGATTTTTTTAAATAAAATATCAAAAGGATTAATAATGCAGATACATTTTCACAGCCTTCTTTGATCATATTTACCAAGGGTGCCAGTATTTATGCATTCATGACTGTATAAACACAGTTCAGGTCAGTAAGATTCTTACGCTCGCCAACACTGCAAAAACATACAGTAAAAACAGTTATATCATGATATATATTTACAAATTAAAATAACTAGTTTCTATTTTGATATATTTTAAAATATTATTTATTCCTGTGATGGCAAAGCTGAATTTTCAGCAGCCATTACTCCAGTGTCACAAGATCCTTCAGAAATCATTCAAATATGTTGATTTTCTTCTCAAGAAACATTTCTTGTTATTATCGGAGTTAGAACAAGTTGTGCTGATTTATATTTTTGGGGAAATTGTGATGCATTTTGTTCCAAGATTTGTTTTCTTAGAAACCTGTCTGAGTACAATTATTTCAACAGCCCTTAGGTAAAGTCCAAATTCCCCCAACTAATACTTGAGTAACTGTACCTTGTTAGTATACTCAATTGCTTTACACACCCCTGTCTAGAGGATTTCTGTGGATAGGTGAAAGGGGGCGACATAAGGCCTTCATCCGTGCTTTTTCCTGCAGTGGCATGCTCAGCACAGCCCCAAAGGACATATCAGTGCCTCCACAGTAAACACTCCTTCTATTTGTCCTGGGCCCTCTCATGAGACCAGCTCCATCCTGCACCCTTAAATAGCTTTAGGCCACAACAAAGGGTAAGGATTGGGGGAGGAAGAAGGAGAATGAGGGAAAGAGAGAGAGAGAGGGGTACGGCACAGAGGAGGAAAGAAGATGAGGATGTGTGAAGAGGGGCTAAGAGCTTCTGTCACTTCTGGTGTGAACACTGAAGAAGTGGCCGGCGACGGGGTGTTGAGGACAGACCCGGTCATAAATTTAGCTCCTGTGAGGCCAAGTGAGGGAATACACAGACAAAGAGGCATAAAGGAGGTGAAGCTGGCACACTTGTGGGAGGAAGCCGGCATGCTCAAGTAATAGCAGTTATGCCGGGCCCAATACACAAACACCTAATTGACACCAATGTCTCAATCATCACACTGTCAGCACAACAAATGCTCAGTCTGACCTGACCCTGACAGACATCTAATCAGCCCAATCAAACAGACCAAATGAGACTGAAAACCTCTCACCACAGGGCAACAAAGAGGCTGGGCTTTATACGTTTTGCATGCCAAACTACATGCTGTCTTCTCTATTGTGTGGAGAGAAGGCTTTGTGAAGAGATCAGCATGCCTTCAAGACATTAGCTGAGCCACACTCTGTGAGACAAAAGGCTTAGGTAATTCTCTTTTTTTCTCACATGGGTGACTTGAGCTCTCCTCTCTTGCTAAAGTCTGACTCCATTTAATGAACACTGCAAAGAGCGATGACAAGAAGGGCCTGGGGGAGGGGGCCACCACACCGCCGCAAAGATAAAAATCAGGCCCTACAGGTGGAGCTGGGTTCTCTATCAACACCGCCATTGTTCCCCTCTCCAACCGCCGCATAGCAAAGAGACACAACCTGCACTGATCTTGCTGACATCATCACGTACGAAGAGGGGAAGGCAGTCAAAACCTTCCGACACACAACATACGCTCTTGCTTGTTTGATTTGGTTATGGTGAAAATGACTGTCTTTGTCTCAACCATTAACCCCAGAGGCTTCTGTGCATTCTTAGACACTGTGTCAGGCTGAGAAACACCCCGCTTGATTTTGCCAAGTCCAAACAGAGCCTAGAAGAAGAAGAAGCGGCATGAAATTAATGTAAAGGTGCATTGTAAAAATATTCACTATGGCAGTTGGGTTTACCAGAAATTCACTTTAGAAAATATGGTGACATGCATTTGAGAGACATCATGAAATATAATCCATACATACATGCATGCTGATTTTGCAGCTTTAATCACCTTTTTGGTAATTTCATGACTTAACTGACGACAGAACTACGTCGTATGCTCATAGTTTCTTGTGCGCTTATTTATGATGACGCGATCAGAGCATGCGCCGTGAGCACAGTGACGGCTGACAGGACAGGAAAGTTTGTTTTACTGACATACAGGTGCATCTCAATAAATTAGAATGTTGTGGAAAAGTTCATTTATTTCAGTAATTCAACTCAAATTGTGAAACTCGTGTATTAAATAAATTCAATGCACACAGACTGAAGTAGTTTAAGTCTTTGGTTCTTTAATTGTGATGATTTTGGCTCACATTTAACAAAAACCCACCAATTCACTATCTCAACAAATTAGAATATGGTGACATGCCAATCAGCTAATCAACTCAAAACACCTGCAAAAGTTTCCTGAGTCTTCAAAATGGTCTCTCAGTTTGGTTCACTAGGCTACACAATCATGGGGAAGACTGCTGATCTGACAGTTGTCCAGAAGACAATTATTGACACCCTTCACAAGGAGGGTAAGCCACAAACATTCATTGCCAAAGAAGCTGGCTGTTCACAGAGTGCTGTATCCAAGCATGTTAACAGAAAGTTGAGTGGAAGGAAAAAGTGTGGAAGAAAAAGATGCACAACCAACCGAGAGAACCGCAGCATTATGAGGATTGTCAAGCAAAATTGATTCAAGAATTTGGGTGAACTTCACAAGGAATGGACCGTCACTGCCATGGGAGAAACAGTCAGTCAAACATAGGAATATGCACAAATCTGGATAAATTGATCACTTTTATTTTTTTCCAAATAGAGATCATATTCTCCTACGACTCTGAATAGACAACTAAACAAATAGCTTCTGACAAAATGTTAATTGCTGCAGTCTAATTAATAAAAAAAATGATTTATTTATTGCAAAATTTGCACCTCTGTTGTGGCTAATATTAATTTCATAATTATCCTTACTCAGTGAAGTAGCAGAAGTTAAGTGGAAATTTGAAAATGGCCCATTTTGGGATGGATTAACTGCAAGTCTTAAATGTCACTGTTTATAATATAAGGTGTTCATCTTTACACTTTCCCCCGTTTTTTCACAAAAAAACGGGGCATAAAAAGCGTAGCCTGTACCCACTTCTCCAGGCACCACTACACCACTGCTCCTCACTCTCCACCCGTGATCAGTCAAATCGGACTGCAACAAGATTGTGTTGGATGCTGGGTTGTCAAGTCTGAATTGAGCTACTTTTAAACTGCTGCCGTGGGTTGATCGCACCCCATGGTTAAAGGCTTGAAATATTGAATATAGGGCCTAAATAAAATTTCACTGAAATGCTTGTATTTAAATATTTTATACCATTCTACCATAAAAATATTCTGGATGTTAAGTTTTGTGAAGGAGGGCCACTGGTAGGAAATCTTTGAGTGTTTATGAAGCATAACAGTGACTGTAAAATATGTATTTTAGGTATGGAAATTAGTTTTGATATTTGGGACTACTTTGTGCTGCTTTTCACTGGCTATTGGATTAGTTTTCTCACCTGGAAACTCTGTTATAGAGTAGATGCTTTCAGTTTAGAATTGTAGTGTACATTTTCCAACTGATCTAAATTATTTTTATATTTATAAAAATATAATCCCCGGGGATAACCCCGGCCCACCTGAAATATCACTTGTATCTGGAGCCGGGCCTGCTACTATATAGTGATTTTCAAGTTGTAATTGTGCATATTGCATAACATTAATGTAAAATATGTATTTTAGGTATGGGAGTGGCATATTTTGATGTTTAGACTAGGGTCATTGGCCTATTTTTTCTGGCCATTGGGTTAGTTTGATTATCTACACATCATGTGACAACCATGTTTTAGTGTTTTTCACTGTAAATTATCAGGACATTTATATTTTTCTTGAAAAAACCATGGACAGTATTTTACAGTAAAACTACAATAATGTGATATTAAATCTTAGTGTATGATACAGTAATTTACACTTATCCAATTGACAAATATTTCAGTAAAATGGAGAACTGAGCCACAGGAACATTGAGGATTATAAATATGCAATTTTTTTTGTACATTTTCATGTGACGGAAGACTGACAGATGTGTTGAACCCATAGAATTGGGCCTGAAAATAGATGGACAGGAGGCTGCCGATGGTTCGAAAGGATGCAAGACCCTTTATTGTATTGTTGTTATTCCCAGGGAGACCTCCTTTGATAGGGTTTTTTTCCACTCTCTTGTACCCCATCAATCTTTTTCCAATTACCTGTCTTGTGTCCCACAAATCTGTCACAATTGTTGCCTTGGAAACTGGTAGCGTCCAGTGCCATTATATTTCGGTCCATTGTTGATGTGGCAACATTTCCCCAGACGAACGATCCTGAAAAAAATCATGGTGCGATCAGGTTGGGAAGCACTTGAATCAGATGTAATCAGTACTATAACACAACTGCACTGGCTTAGAATGAAAATGTTTGATAAACATGTCCGATAGCAGAAGGACATTGCCTTCGATTCGCCTCCATAATAACCGGTGTGGTTGGCATGTGGGGTGCTGTGCGTAAAAAAACATGTCCCTGCCCTCAAGGACCTTTGCCGTACACTGGGAGCCCAGGGTACTTTGAAAAGCACCAGAAGTGACAAGACTCCCTCTTCCAGACTGTCATGCATATACATATACACATACACACAGAGACTTACACACTCACACCGAGGACTTGCAGAATGTCATTAGACGCCTGGTATCCTGTGTGGTGAGCTGTCAGCTTGTCATCTTTCAGTCGGTGCACTCGACTGGACAGCGGCGAGCATGCTGGGATGTGACAGCCAGTAAAATGGAGTCCTGTCATTACTTCTCCCCACACCTGCTGTTCTGGTTCCCTAAGAGGCAGCAGCCAAATAAACATATAAACAAACAATCTTAGTGTTTGGAGCCAAATATGAAAAACATGGACAATATGTCAATTTTCAATTTGGTTGAAAAATGTGATCTTTTACTTAATTCTGTCATTCGTGGGTTGTAATGTTAACATGACACCTTACGAAGCGCATGTCAGCAGAGTTAGACAACATAAAAATATCAGCAAGTTGTCAGCGGCCCTCAGGCCATCATGTGTGCAGTCAAGAGAGTTGCAATAAATGTGGGCAACATTAGTATCATCTGCACTCTTAATGGCCTTTGTCTAGCAGTTCCCATAGAATAAAACAAATAATTAAGTGAAATGATTTCAAAATGAACAATAAATCACATAAATGGCCTAGAGCTGCTAAGAGGTGGGAGATGACAACAGGGCATGAGGTGAAGTTTCTTGAGTGTGACTTTACTCATGTGGATACTTCTAATGGAGCTTTTCTTTTTGATTTTTAATGTATGTATAGACACGTATAGAGTTCGCTAATGCAAAAGTGCTATCGGTAGTGGGAAAGCTTGCACATCAGAATCTGCCATTACTTTTCACCTAATTTTAAACAGTAAAATAATTATGAAACACTAAACAATTTAAAACGATAGTCAAGCATAATGTTTTGGCCAGCAGATATTGCAATAAATCAATTGTATACATTTCTATCATTCAAAGCATGTGTGAAAATTGTATTGTATTACTTTTTTCTTCAAGATTTAATGAAGAACAAAAATGCTTACCTTCTTTCAAAATGTTATATTCATGATTGCAGAAAATGTGTTGCACATATACTTATGTATGTTTAATTTAATTACTCAAATATGACAAATGTGTTATATGCTATTAGAATGAAATATTTACTAACTTTACAACCTGTGAAGATTATTTTCTAATTATTAAATGCTGTTTAAAAGTTTGGTGTTGATTGTTTTATAAAGAAGTTACTTATGCTCGTTAAGTGCATTTAATTAATAGTATTTTACAATATAAAACAGCAGTAATGTAAAATATGATTTAGTCTTTTATATTTTAATATAATGTAAATGTATTGTATTTTTATTCTTGGGATGCAAAGCTCAATTTTCAGCATCATTACCCCAATCTTAAGTGTCACACGGATCATTTATATTACAATTACAGCATATTACAAGATTCAAATCAAAATCATTGTAATATGCTGATTTGCTTCTGAATAAACATTTCCTGTTATCTATGTCGAAAAAAATGCACTACTAAAAAACTTTTATTAAATGTACGTTTTAATCTTACTGATCCCAAACTTTTGAAAAGTATTGTAAAAGTAGATGGCAAATTTCTGCATCTGTTGAGTTTAAAATAAAATATTGTTCTAATGTTTTGTGGATGTAGTCTTAAGATCATTACAGTTAAAGTGTTTTCCCCTATACCTAAAAGAAAAAACAAACATTTCCACAGGGCGCAATACATGAAAGAAATACACGTTTCTAATATATATATATATATATCTCTACATGAGTTATGACAATACATTTCTAATCATGATTAGATGGACCTTGACATCACCAATCAACTGACATTACATACTTGGCCACCAGGGTGGGTAGTAGACATCTGTGAAGAGTTACATTATAATAAAAACATTTCAAACTTTTAGTCACACCAGACTCAAAGGGCAGCTGGAGAGTTTTCCGCATTTTTAACGACGCTTGAAGGGTAAAACATGCCCTGCACGCATCTTGCACATTCAGAGAATGTAGATTGTATCGTTATGCTGACACGAATTGAAATTCGTGCCCTTTTAAAAACAAACGCTCGGTTCTCTGCGCTTCTGTTGCTCTTTGAGCCAACGGAAGATGTTATAAAACAAAACAAACCGCAGCAGATCAGGTTTAGAGTGCACGAGTTGAGTTTGTAACAATCTGTCCGTCGATCAACACCGTGCCTGTCATTTCGGCGCACACATGCGCATCACCTCGGTGCAGCGCGACCTCGCGATTGGCTGGAGCGCGTTTGTTATTGGTTGTGACGTACGTGAAGTGACGACCCTCCCGTTGTGCGGTGCCTCCGTCTGTGCGCTTCTAGAGCCACGGTCCTCACTTCAGTGTTTATTGGGTTGTCATGGCGGAGGGACGTGGAGAACTATTGCCTCAGCCGCGGCTTCACCTCTCCTTGCCCCCGGCCAGCAAGCGTCCGTGTTTGCGTCCCGCTCCTCGAGGACCGGGTCCGGGGCCTGGCCCGGGATTCCCGAACTCTCGCTTCCGTTGCCCGGAGTCTCTACTGGACTGCGCCGCGAAGGCCGTAGCGGAGAAATGGGCCTTCGAGAGGGTGGAGGAGCGCTTCGAGCGGATTCCCGAACCGGTTCAGCGCCGTATCGTGTACTGGTCGTTCCCGAGGAACGAAAGGGAAATATGTATGTATTCGTCGTTTCAGTGCCGAGTGGCAGGTGAAGAGGGTCCGGTAGTGGGCTCGAGCGCGTCCGTTGGATCTGGTACAGTCCCCGGAGGGGTTACGAACACAACAGGCAGCACAGGGACGGGGGGTACCGGAGATGGACTGCCTTTCCGTCGGGGAATCCGGCTTTTGGAAACCGGTTGTGTGGACAACGTCTTACAAGTCGGTAAGTGCCGCTTTAACCGTCCGGAGTACGTTGAAAGTTGCATCAGAAATATTTGTTTCACTTTTCCAGCAAACGAAGTTTCTTGAGAAAAAAATGGAAGTGGTCTCGTTTAGAAATTGTCATTTGTTTCTACATAGCGATTTCTCACTGCCAGTAAGAGAGCGTTTAAATGCCTGCCGTATTGCAAAAGAAACGGAGCGCACGTTTAAAAAATTTAAAGGGCTTCCCGTTGGGTATGTTATGTTGCAATGGCTTTAATGTGGAATTCATTGGAATCGGTAGATGCTATGTTCATGTAACACTTGATAAAACACTTATAAGTTACAGAAAAGACTGAAACTGATACTAAATAGTGTATGTTTGAACGAACACAATGAGGTCTGTCGAAACGGAACATTCTTTCCCAGGTCGCGAGGAAGAAAAGACTAACGTGCTGGTCACAATGAATCTCTGTTGTAGCACACAGCGTTGCTATTTCGTTGCTAATATTCCAGTTGAAAGTTGTTTTCGGCTAATTATTAGCTTTTCTCCGAGTATGTGTGGTTGCTTGACGGTTGTTGGGTCTCTTGATATAATTAAGTCCAGGGTAATCCGCTTGAATCCAAATCCCATATCTTTTGTTATTTGCTGGTTTGTCAAGACAAAGGACTCGTATTTGCTGTAGTAAAACGACTGATAAGACACGTTCCTAGACTTTATCTAGCTCTCTGTTGTTTTATTTAGAAGACCCTTTGTTGATATAAGCGTTAAAATTAGTAAAAAATATACTATTCGTCTAAATGTGTCGTTGGGTTGTCCTCGTAGAGGCTACAGCATAATAGCTCAATGCCCCGCTCACATCGGGCTAGTTCTTCTGTATTCGCCGAATGGCAGTTTGTTGGTATGTAAAAATGCTTTTCTAAACCACAAATAACCGTCACAGCATTTTCAAGCTTCATTTGAACTAACTAAATCGTAAAAATGGCCAAAGTAACTCGAAAATGCTTTGGTATTTAGAGCACGAAGGCAGTTTCAATGGCTGCCCAAATGTCTATACATTTTCCTCCCCCACTCGCTCCACTTCAGTAAACATACTGGTAAAATACTATCGCGAAAGAATGGGAAAAGTGTTTTTTTTTTAAATGCACACAGACCTTTGTATGCTTCCAAAGCACAACATTATAAATGAAGTGCTAGTTTCATGTTGTAAAATTGTCTGCTAAATGTAAAATTGCATCTCACTTGTAAGGCCAATATGTTGTTTCTGTTTTTTTTTGAGGCTTTAGTTAAGATCAACAAAACCTTTCACAATATTAAATAGTTAGCCTATATAGCACATACTAACAGTATAAAGCAAAAAATAAAAAGTAATCTAGTAGACCTGTCACAATTTTCCTATAATAGTAGCTGTCTTTTCTTGAAATAGCAGTTACATAAAGCCCCAAAATCTCCCAATAATTGTAGGTGTTATGAGAGTAGTGAAAGTATACATATAACTAATTCAATAAAGAAGCCATGATTCATTTATTCTCACAAAGATCCACTGTGTCCCTTTAAAAGGCCAGTGTTAGTGGAAATGTGATAACCTAGCTGTAATGAAATAACATGGGCACTTATTTAGCAACCTTGAAACGTTCCTTTCACCAGTCAGTGTAGCCCCTTTTCATGTTAAAGAAATCTAGTTAAAGTGATGTTATGTTTTTAAAGTTACCGTATATTCGAAAATATCCTCAAAGGTTTTTAGACTTGGCCGTTTTCACGGGTATTGTATTTTAAAAGCATAGTCCCTTCGTCTCAATTTTGAGTACATGATTTTAATAGTGTTCCATGAAGTAGTTCAACTTTGATAAGTTTAATTCTGATGATAATAAGCGGGTGACCAAAAAGTGCAGAATTGCCCGAGTACTACTAAGATTGAGTTTTTCTAAATATTAACCTTTTAAGTGTGAATAAGCACAGTCTTTTGGATTGTACTGGAAACAATGGACAGAATAGATCCTTGATAGATCAGGCATCTGACAGTAAGCGTACATCACCACTTGATAAACTGAGATAAAGCAGGTTTAATTGCATTCTGTTTTGCTCTCTGTATGTAGATTGTGTTCTTTTAGTTTTGATGGATAGAGAAACTGAGAACTGGACATGTGACGTGTACATCTGATAAGGGAGTTTATTACTTGTGTCCTTAACCATGAGCAGTCTCAAAAATGTGAAGGGGGTGTGTGTGTGTGTTTTTCTCACCAGTACAACTACAAGTTCCACCCGCGCATGCTTGAATAAACTCTTTTTGTCTCCGTTTTTGTTGCTCCATTGACTCCTCAATTCCACAGTTTCTTTTAGACCTGTTTAAAACCCACAAAGACATCGTAACAGTTTAAACCACTTTTAAGGTTTATTCAGCATGTTCGCCAAAATGCAAGCTCACAAAGATTCATACAACAAGGCTTACTCACAGTAAGCCAATCTTATTCCAAAGTTTGCCAGAAAGTTCACAACATAATTTGTACACTTTCCAGAAGCCGTAGCGCAACACCAAGGCCTGAGGATGTGGTAGATTGTTGAATTCATTGTTAGCTCGTGAATGGTTAGATGTTCTGCCCTAAATATTAAGGGATGGACAGCTTATTACAGGAAACCGATTTCATAAGAATAATTAATTCTCGTTTGTGTAATTCAGCCCAGCCACCCCACCCCGGCCTACAGCCTCTGTCTTATAAAGTCCTTAGAGAGGAGGCTCTAGCTTTGAGTCAGCCTTGAAGATTATTGGGTCATGCTTTGTTACTCAGCTGTAGAAAACTCCCCCCATTCACAGAAGGGTGGGGGTTTGTCGTTGTGTGTGTTTGGTGGGTGGGAGTGTGGTTAGGAGTATAGCTTTTCGCAGTGAAGCACAAATCTGTGATGTGAAGCCTTTAGAAAACCTTCTTCTGTGGTTAGGAGGCAAAAGTTCGGTGGGATTATGGCTGGAAGAGCCACTGAGAGGTTGTTTAGTCCACCTTGGTGCCTCTGTAAAACCTAGGCAATCATTGAATTGAGTTATGTTACACATATATTGCAGTGTTATAGAAAGTCCTTGTGGAAGATAGATTGAAGTCCGTTTGTTTTAGTTTGGAGGATGGCAGCCATTAGGCCTGTGGCTGCTCTGTGATGTCACTAGGCCTGTTTTTAGCTCTTTGTCTCCTTTGAGTGTTGCCATCATTTTGGTCTTTGTAATCGGGACACATCTCATTCAGCACCATACAAGTTCAACAAGGGACCGCTAATTCTGCTCTATCTTTCATCAGCCGTACAGACAATATTTAATCAAGGTAATTAATTCCATGCCTGCAAGTCTCAAAGAAAATCACTTAAACAAATCTCCTTTTCACACTTATTAGCACTCTTAGTTTTGAAGGACACAGTCATTAAACACCCCCTTTGTCTTTATCAAAGGAGGGAAATTCATTTGAAATAGGGGAGAGGAGGGTTAGCTGCCTTGTCAGCTAATCAGCGGCGACTGGAGCAAGGTGAAAAACAACTCGCCGCATTCCAGGACAAAAGACCTGTCAGAAACTTTGATCAGGTCCTCATTTCCGAATGCTGAGCTCCGACTTGATATAAAAAAGTGACACAGTCCCATATTCGGTTGGTGTTTTGAAAGTACACCCAAAAGCCTGTGTATTGCTATGCTATATGTGTTTTTCACGCAGTGTGACGAGTGTTTTTATTCCCTCAGTGGATCTGGCACCCGCCCAGGCTCTGAAAATCAATTGCGACCTTGCCCTCTTTGCATTTTGCTGCAGCCTGCCACGTACCCTCTGATTTTAGTTTATCAGTGATGTGCTCCTCAGACTCGGCCCTGTCTGCTTCACAGCTGTGTTTGGGGCAATTGGTTTAGTTCAGTATCTCTGCTCCTGCAAAATGGAGCTCCGATTTTGAGCCAGGGGCAAGGTTCCCGTCCATACCCTACCCACGTGCAGCTGGGCTTGCAGCGAGCTTCGTCTCCCTGCTGCGGCTTATCTGTGTTTTATTGGAACTCAGTGAGTTGCATGCACACGCGTATTCACGCATTGTGCATTGTTGCCCCTCACAATCCTAGTTTAAAAGTGCTGGCTGTCAAAGGTCCCTTATGATATAAGCTTTACCTCTTTGATCTCTACACACAGGCGGCTGATTATTTTGTCGATATTTCATCATGAAGTAGTCGCTTTAATGGAACTTTTATGCTTTTATGCACTGGGAGGAGCAGAGTATGGCTGGTGAGCCTTTAAAGCGCCGATTTACACACGGTACACATGTTTCAAAGCTTTTAGAAGTGCTGTAAACTTTTGCTTTTTTTTGTACTTTATCGCTGGGAGGGACATGCCCCTTTTCTCTCTCTCTTTTTCCTCCCTCCTGCCTGCTTCTCTGTTTGGGTGTCATTGTCGGAGATAGAGGCCACTGAGAGTTACTCCTCTTTAAAGAAGTGGCCTCCAGACATGCCTAATAGGGCCTCATTTGGCTGTAATTGCCTAACAAATGTAAGAGAATTCCAGAGGAAACAAAAAGAGAGAAAGGAGAAGGCAAATCAGCCAAGCAAGAACAGAGGAAGGGGGAAAAATTGGTTTGGAGGTGAGATTGCGCAGGGGAAATGGAATCATATACTATGACATGCTATGTTTAGGCAAGCAGAAAATAGAGGATGCCCCCTACCTTCAATTTGTAAGGATGTGGAGGAAAATCCTTACATCTGGGGCTGTAACACTAAACGCGGACTTCAGGAAACTCAAGCAGCACTCAGGCATCTACCCTCCCCCATAGAAGGCCTTTCATCCAGCTGAGATTTTGTGTGCGGGGAGTTTTTGTGGCCAGTTCACATGGAAACTTAATTTTCTCAGTCTGGACGAGAGAGGAAGGATAATGTGTATTGGAGATGAGGTCAAATATCCTGCCAGAGGGTGAAAGAAAGAGGCCCCAGTCAGTGGCAGTTAGCAATGTGCAAACCTATATGCAAATGTCACATGGGAGGCTGTGGCTTTTTAAAGCCATCACTTCATACGTGTGTTTATTCTAGCCATACAAACCCTTCCATTGCAGTTCCTGTTTTTAGCTTGACTCGATGCCAGCCATCAATCACACGGGTGCACTGAAGACCCCACCATTAGCACTGTGTGCTTTTAAGCGCGCTACATGATTGTATTGATTCTAAAGCCATTTTTTCTCCATTATTTAAATTCTGCATATTGAATAGCTTCATCTTGTGCTATTGATTTGTACCTGTCTGTTTCAGCAACCTTTACTTTTTATTTAGGTGCTTTTCCACTGCGTAGTATGACTCGGCACGGCTCGTTATCGCACGGCAACGCTCAGTTCGGGTCAGTTTGCGTTTCCACTCCAGTTTAGAGTGGGCGGGATTATTCACGTGTCATTATAGTTGCGCCGCCTCTACTGCCGTGACATCATCGTAAACGTGCCACAAACAAACACACAACAAAGGAGCATATCGACGGAATGATGTTTTTCATTCTCGGCATGTGGATGTTTTTAACAGCAATGGAGAGGTCTATGAGAATGCTTGGGATTTACCCCAGCAGCAGAGACTGTGGTGGCAGTGCCACGGGCTGTAGAGGAGGAGGGCAGGGATGTTCGTGCAGGTGTGCTGCATTACTTGAATAGTTAACTATTCATGTAGAATGTTCTGTGAATTATCAATAAACTTTTGAATAATATTTCAAAATGTACAATGTATCCCTTGTTTTTATATGTGTTGGTTTGTATCATCATGGCATTAATCATTTGTCTTTTTCAAGAGGTTAATTACATGCTCATACAATACTTCATTTTTAATATAGTCTGGAGGTACACTTATTCAATCAGATTGTTTTTAATTGAAGCAAAACACAGATACAAAGGTAAAAATATAAACAGAAAACATACTCTAAAAATATACAAAGTGCAAAAAGTATATACATAAGGCTTTTTTATTCTGCTTCACCCCATCTCGCTGGATCCGCTCCTCGGCTATCAACGAGATAGCCACGTTTTTGTAACGGTATGGCTCGCTTGGAACCTCCGTCGAGGTGGTACTAAAAAAGTACCAAGTACTGTACCCAGTGGAAAACCCCCAAAAGTGAACCGTACCGTACTGTGCCGTACCATGCAGTGGAAAAGTGCCAAAAGTTGCATATTCTTGCAAGTATAGAAAAAAACAACAACATTGTGATTCGTTTTTTTATTATACTCTTGTAGATGGAGTCATTGACATAACACTATTTATTTGTCCTATAAATTATGTTTTTAAATAATACAATAACTGTGCTATAGGGCTGGGTTTGATTTATTTGTATTTATTTTTTCTTCCAATTTTATAGATCAATTTGAATCTAATGTTTTGTCACTATTTAACTTTTTTAGAAATCGAGGATTCACAAATTTGAATAGAAATGTTACCAAACGTTAGAATTAGACACGTTGACAATATAATGATAAAAGTAAAGAGAAAAAAATTATCCAACGGCATGTTGGCACGTGTGATTATCCGCTCACGTGTGACGCGCTCATACAGCTAGGCTCAATTTACACAGAATGCGCTTTTGTGTTGACGAAGATGTGATGCAGGCAGTGGAATAGGAAAAACATGCAAGAAGATGAGTACACTTCTTTTAACTTGAGCACCCGCATTTTTAGAATGTAATATCATGCATGAAACTCTGCAACAGTCAAACCAACAGCAACCAAAGCAACAGTAAACAGTCCATGTTTACATAGAAAAAACAATGGAAAAGCAGCACAAGATATTAAAAAAACCTTTAAATACTAATGTATGTCTGATATTTCATGTTTGCATCATGGTGTTATTTTTAGAGATGCACCGATTGACCGGCCAGTGATCGGAATCGGCCGATTTCTTGCATGACCCGGCCGGTCAGTCTCACATCTTGCAGATTCCGAGCCGATCCTTTTATTGCCAGTGGCACAGGCAGAGACGTCACAGCCACGCGCACACTCACTGTATGATATCACAGTAGCGTGTAAACACGTCGTTTTATGTGATAATAATTCAAATTTTAGTGGCATTCAGTGTAAACGACAATTGATAATGTATTTATGTCGGGCCAGATGAGGCTTACACAGCTTGATTAAGTGTGCGAGAGACCGCACACACAAAGTAACTCACAGAAATGTATAGATGCATACTTTGGTAGAAAAAAAAAGATATTTACTAAATATGATTTAGGTAAGCAACATTATAGGCCATGATGTTTGCCTAAATATCAATATCAACAAAACCTTGTTTTTGATTAATGAAATTTGAATAAGCACATGCTTCCAAACATTTGTTCAACCAAAAAAAAACCTGTTTTGATTGCTTAATACCGTGATATTTTCTGAGACGATTATCATACCGTGAAAATCTCATACCGTTACAACCCTACTTGCTGCCATTTCACAGCCTTTACAATTACATTTGAACACAGATGGTAAAAGTCTACCTGACTTTGAATATTTATTCAGCTGCAAGCAGGATTCAGTTGTTTGGATCACATCGGTGTCGGGTTTACTTGTTCAAAGGTCAGATTTGATTTGATTAAAATCTCATTAATTGATAACAGAACTCAAATTTTAGTTTTAGACCACTGAAGGCATAACATACTCTGAGTGATTTTTTTTATCAAGCTGACACAGCAAGTGCATATCAAGCTGCCTTTACACAGATTTCAACAATTTAGCACAGCCTACATCCATTATTTTTGCATTTAATTATTTGTCTCAAGTGGGCTTTAGAAGGTCTGGCAGGGGTCTTTGAAGGGCTGATGAGTCTTTGAGCATAAAGCCCAAAGTATGTGAATTCTCTACTTCAAACGCCTTCACACCACTAACTGAGGTGCCTTTTGTTCTTGCCTTCTCCCTGCACTTTCAAAAGAGGATGAACACTTACAGTTTTCACTTTTTCCATTGGGGGAATGGCTGAGTTATGCTAATTTGTGGCTGTCAGTCCCAGCTCCCCTGAATAAACATTAATTGCCTCCAAATCTTAAATACATATCAGCAAGGTAGATTGCCAGAGCATAAAGTACACAATTTAGACAGTCGACTGGCATTGTTTAGACACTTTAAGGCTATGTTCACAGTCTGCGTCTTTTTTTGAAGCTGCCAGCGTCTGTTTTACATTATAATCCTATGGAGTAAACCGTGACTTTTTCAAAAAAGTAATGAGCGCTTTTTAATACTCAGAGCATCTTTGCAAGTTAAAAAAAAGTTCAACTTTTCTGGAAAAAACGCCTATCAAGCGCCTTTTTGACAGCTGACCAATGACAAGCAAGTGGCGAGTTGTTTCCATAACAAAAACAACAAGAAAAAAAGGAGAAGCCGGAAGACAGATCGTACTAGTTTCAGAGCACAAGGAGTTGTATGAAACAGTGCATCATTCAACGTGTTGTGAACCAACGTTACTCTCCCCGTTAACTTCAAAAGCCGACATTTCTGCAGCACACAGCGCTAGGGTACCATTGCAGCTGTTGTTATAGCAACAAAAGATGCCCTTGGCTGCTAATTGTAACCAAAACGCTGCCAGCTTTTTATTTTACAAAAAAGCATTCTTGTCAACTTTTTCTAGTCAAAGAAGACGCCAAGTGTGAACACGCCCTAAGGTTGTCTTTTTGTTTGTTCTGAGCTTTTATTGAACATACTATATTGAAGATTTCTTGTGATTACCACACTGCAAGGTCAATTTATTACTCAAAAGTACACTCTTGGATATGGTATCTTTTGTCCTAATCTCTCTGGACTTTAAGTTGTTTCATGACTCAAGTCTTTGACCTCTCTTTGACTTACAAAGCACTGTGACTTTGCATATATTGTGGAAAACATGACTCTTGTTCTTGCATTTCCCCAGCATATCACCTCTGAAACATCCTGCCTCTCCCTCAAGTAACCGAAGTAAATAGTGCACGGCTGATACGAGTGGTTAACAGTGAGAAAGAAAGCGCAACATGCAAGGAAGTGCATCAGAGAGACCAAGTGCTGGGTTTCACAAGAACATCATCTTCCATCTCATGATCATCGCTGGTGTTTAGCACGATATGTTCTCCGTCATGTGATGGGGTGGAAGAAATGGGCATGCTCATGCAGTTGCAGATGGCCGCACTCTCTATTATGCTTGATTAGCATCAAGTATTTCCATCCCCATTCTCTCTGTCAATCATTACTCGCATATGAGGGGCACAAAAATGATTTGGCTACTGAATAATACAAGGACCATTCATTAGCCAGTCTTACATTTGTTAGCCCATCTTGCGGACATGGCCACCTCCTTTTTTTTTCAACATTAAAAATATATTCTTGATGAAATATTTATAACTCCTTTTTTCAAAGCAGGGTTTTGCAGGAAGGTGTCACATACTGGTCTTGGTGCTCTGGTAGGTACACACAATATAAATATCAATGGCCTTCCATCTCCCCTCTGCCTGCCTACTGGCTTCTTTTTCAATATAGCCTAATGACAGGCCTCCGTTTCCCTGCAGTGGCTGTGCTGATATGGCCCATTAGGCACCGGTTTCTGTGAACAGATGACTGCAGGAAAATGGTTAGAGGAGAGAGGGGGAAACGACAGAACTAAAAGGCAAATATGAAAGGCAGAGTAAATAACCAGCCTGTCATCCCCTGCTCCCCACCTCACCAGCCACCCTCCTCTGGAGGGCAAGAGAGACATGTGAAAGAGTGAGCGAGAAAAAGAGAAGCACCTCATTAGTCTTCCAGCCCTCCCTGACTCTGGGACTGACAGTGAACACATCAGTGCAGCAGCAGACATGCAAACATGCAGAGAGGGGCTACCCCGTTCCCTCCCATCCGCTCGTACTCCAAACATGATTAATGTGTGCAACATTCATGGGGCTATACGTCTGGACCACTCCTCCCTGCACTGCAAGCTCTTGAGAGCCCCAGCCCTCGACATACATCCTCTCTGGGATGCCCGCACCCTAGCTCCCTGCCAAACTCGCAGACGCGGTCTGGGAATGTAATTCACCATGTACTCCACAACCAGTGCTGTGGGACCCAGAAGTTTGACTTCTGCACTGTTCAGCAGAAATAACAGTTCAGATAATTGGTTTTAGTCTCTCGTAACCCCCAATAGTAAGCTACAGCGACGGCGCAAAAATCAATTGATTCGCTCGGGGCTCCTTACATATTGAACGCAGACTAATCGGGCTCCGTAGTGTGTGGGCAACCTGCGGTTTCCAGGTCATATTCGAGCACCTGACTTTGCTGAGGCCCAACGTAGAAGTCATGTGCTGGAAAGAAAACAATGTGATGAATAGGCTTGGCTCTTGTATAGGCAGAGGGGGGGAGAATATGTGCTCTTCAATGGGGGATTGTGGTACTTGTCATGGTGTAACAGGATCAGCGCGCCCTCCACCCTAGAGCGCAGAGGGCAGCCATTGTTACACTGCAGGAGAAAGGCAGTGGGGGCCGCCGACCCGGGCTGAGCTCGTCTTGTGGGGGTGATGTCCTCCGAGCCCTACACCAGAGATAAATGTAAAGGACACTTCTCCTGCCATTCTCAGAGGTCACTGGGAAAAAATAAAGCTTATAAGAGACAAGGAGAAGAGCAGGGAGTAAAAGTTTACAAAACTGAGTTTACCATCAAGTTTTTAACTTTTATGTCATCCTTGAGTAATGCACTTTGCAAGGGCATCTGTGATACCTTTCAGATAAACACGTCCACCAGTACACCACAGTTACTTCTTAAGCATCTCGAAAGCAACTTGTCGGCCGTCTTTTGATTTTAAATGAAAAAAATGTGCCTAGTATAATTTCTCCTCAGAAGGAAGGAACACTAAGCACTTTTTGTGCTGTGGCAGCAGAATACGGCAGGCAGCATAGGAAAGTGTAAATCGGTATTGAAAGCGCACTGCCTTATCTACTGGATAAAACCAGCCTGCAACAATGGCATTAAAGCACAACTCATAAAAGCCGCAATTAAACACTATCTGATCTGATTCTACTCGAAAGACATCTTTTTTTCTTCTACTTCTCTCTGTATAATGAACGCCCTCCACTTTGGTTGAAAGACACGGGACTGTCAGTATAATTGGGAAGTAATCCTGATAGAACCGAACAGAAACTTTGTAGTTGCAGCCTAGCAAAGGGTCGAAAGTAGTCTGTAAAAAATGCAACCACAGTGCTGTAATATTATTTATTATTGCGATTTTTATTAATATTTGGAATCTGCTTTTATCTTTGTTTTTTTTTTACATTTTATAAAAATGTTTTTAAGTAACTTCATTCTAGCTTTCGCAGGTTTTTTTGTTCTTTTTTTTTCCGTGTTTTAAACTAAACAAAAATTAGCTATGGCAGCTAACTGCAATACATATTCTGGGGGGTTTTCTGCACCACTTTTATTCTAAACACTGTTCTGCAGCATAAGCTCTAAATGATATAATGACGCTAATGCTTGCAGCTCTTTATTTGTGAATTGTTTATTTGCTCTCGCCTTCCCTCGTGTTGACTTCAGATATTGACATTGAGCCGGTGGCGCAGCATTACCTTCTTTATACAACTATTACCATTCTAAAGATATTACAGAGTAATGGATTTATCTTGCTGTATTTTGAGCTAGCCAATCTGGGCTTGTATTGAAGCACCCGGTGCACAATTTGTTTTCATCAGCAGTAAATGGTGGATCATTGTGGCCGTGACGGGAAAGCACAAAGACCAGCTAATGAAAGGCAATGGCTGTGGTCCTGGTCTCATCACCACTCACTGCGCTCATGGATGAAAACAGGTGTCCTCTTGGGGCTGGGGTTTCATTTAAAGAGGGATTTTAAAGGAATATTCATGACAGCTATCCTTCATTGGGTGGGTGAAGGGAGTGGAAGAGAGAAAACGTCAGTGGGGTAAATCAACCAGTGATTGAAGAGGCCTGTCTGGGATAATTCAGTTTGATTGGAGTCTCGGTCTCTCATTACCATTCCAGTTTCAACAGGGAGACGCCCCTCAGTCCCCACTCTACCATGCTCATCTCTTTCTGAGGATGACAATGCCCTGGTGCAGGCACTGGAATGAACAGAAGGTCTAGTGTACGTGGTTTAGCATTACTATTCTGTGGTGCACAACATTGAGTCCACTTCTAACACCTCAGGCGTGTTTATTTTGTCACCGATTGGAAACATACTCTTGTTGTGATGAAAAGGATCAGTTATTAGAGGCTATTTTCATGGTTTCTGGTTGAGTCATAGCGTCTGGGGTCCTGAACGTCTTGGGCACAAATACAGACATTCAAAACCCTGTGTTTTAGCCTAGACAATACACCATTACAGTGAATCATAAGGCTTGGTTTACTTCTATTGCTTTGTAAAGGAACCTGGTTTCAATATGCTGCCTGCACAGGAAGCTAAGCTCATAATGCTTGTTCATGTACAGGCATCTATTTCCTTTGTGGCATCCTTGTGGCTTGAGACCACATCATCTTCACCTGTGTCATAGTTTCATACGATCTGGCCTCTTTTCGTTCCGTGTACCCAGTAACCAGTATCCAGGTTAGGATTTTGTTCCGCTGCGAACGTTTTATAGAGACCTAATTTTGCACCTGGTATGTCTGTAGTCACCATTTGCAATGTCTAACCTGTCTTGAACACTAGCTTGCCTCTCATTGTCCTCTCAGATGGTGAAGCTAATTCTTCAGTCCTCGGTAAACTGAGGAGGTTAGTGCTACACTTGATTACAAAAGCCCAATCTTGGGAGCTCCCTTAGGCTAAACAGCCATTGGACCATGTCAACATGGCCCTTCAACTGTCCAATCCCACTCTCCATCATTTAGGCACTCGATTTGAATCAATAAAAAAGTATGAATGCAGTTCTTGTATTGCTTTCATAAAAGGCTGTTTTAGCTTAGCTTGTAGCTTCTTTTGTAGTGTACTAAAATATCTTTATTGTTACATCACTTACCCAGGATGCTGCAGGCCTCGACTACTGTCAAAATTAAAACCAGCTTGAGTCGAAATAGTGATCCCTCATTCTACTCGTTATCACTTTCATGTAGTTCCTGCTTTATTTCACTGCGTTTCAGCATGGCTGGAGTTGAAGGGGTTTCCCTCCTCTCCCCGGGTGCCACAGTCTCTGGAAGTTCAGCCCAATTCGAATAGTGTGTGCATGTGTCATAAACACACCCCGGCTTTGAAGTCAATAGATCACCACAATGGACGGCTGCCTCTCAATTCCCCCAGTTGTAAACCTAGAAGCCTCTTTGTGCAACACACTGTCTTTCGGTTTAATTTCAAAGCGTGCAGTTTGCTTCAGTCATGGAATAATGTATTCCAATGTGATGTCCAGATACAAGTGATGTAGATGCATGTGTGCACCTGCATATAGATGTTGTTTTCTAATACAGTATGCTTTATTTTAACTCTGGAACTGAAGAGTACTTCTCAGGTTATTCCAAGTCCTGTAATTTGTAGCAAAAGGGCGCTTAAACACTAGAGTTTACATTGTGCCAGAGAATATGTATCCCTGCTTGGTTTCAGACTTGCCGGTCTTTCTATTTCCTCAAAATATATATTTAGCATTCTAGCCTAGGGATGCACAATATATTTGTACCATATTGGTCATTGGCCAACATGAAGTGTTTATATCAGTATGCTCCTTTCTTTCCCGTTTTTACATTTAGATATATTACATCTAGATATAATACCTGTGTCATCATCATTAAGTAACTTAATACTGTTAGACTGATGATACTCAGGGCAACATTTTGAGCAATATTGCCAGGTAAATTTGGTTAATGTTGCCGGGCAACCAGGCGTGAGACAGGGCCCATGACCGATTTAAAGTATCCAGATAGAAATTTGTTACAAATTCTCAGTTGGAAAATGCCCAAGCAACATTACTCAAAAAAACTTTGCTGGCAAAATTGCTCAAAGTTGCTCTGTGTATCAACAGCCTAAAATGTAATATTTACCTCATCTCAAAATTAATATCCATTTTTCATATTGTACAGTTTAATTCATAAATTCACTTGTAACATTTAAAAGTGCCCCTATTATGCCATTTTTAAGGTTGCTAATATTGTTTTATGAGTGTCCTAAAACAGGTTTACATGGATCCAAGGTAAAAACTGTTTAGTTTTCTAAACAATATCTTTCATTTGACCTCATTTATAAATGATTCCTAAAGGACTCGTGCGAAGCAGGTCGAAGAATCAGTCTCTCTAAACCCTGCTTTTCCGTGAGCCCTCACTGCTCCGGGTGTGTGTTCACGCTGTGTGTGTGTGTGTGTGTGTGTGTGTGTGTGTGTTCACTGCTGTGTGTGTGCACTTTGGATGGGTAAAATGCAGAGCACAAATTCCGAGTATGGGTCACCATACTTGGCTGTATTGTATGTCACGTCACATTTCACTTTAATTTTGAATGATAACAATTGTTTATATATATATATATATATATATAATCAATTTTTAAAACGATAATTAGTTACAGCTGTCTTTGCTATGGTACCAAAATTACCCGTGTTGGTATCAACTATGGACATTTTGGTTTTAGGACAACACTGTTTCGTTTAGTCTAGTGCTCCATGAGAACCTGTTGTTCTAATATGTAACAGTACCAGCATCCATGAGACCTTCTTGACAGGTGTCCTGAGATGCTCAAAAGATTTATCTTGTCTTTCTTGATTGAAATGTTTGAATTTTCCCCAGTCTGTGCTGATTAGACCGAAAAGACAGCCCCCCCCCCATCCTACCATTAATATTTATTTTACAAGCCTCCTTCCTTTCATTATTAATGAGCCCGTCCCCAATTAAGATGGATGAGACTGCTCTTGAGGGTATTTGTTCAGGTAAGATCTCTGATTAGCATATCTGATGGATCTGCCTTCATGCACTGATTAAAACCTTCCTCTTTCCCTGGGGCAACTTTAAAGAAAGAGATGCTCAAATGAGGACCCCCACACATACTGCTAAGACAAACCACATCAGACCATACCACAGTGACAGTTTCATTGCCTGTATCCCTGCTATGCCTGCTCTGTACTGTTTCCTTATTACTTTAAGATTCCTTCTGAGAACAAATCCGGCTTGTCATGCATTCCCTTTATTGTTAGGGCATATATAACAGAATTAGCCCTAACAGAATTTATGAGGAACATTGCTAAAAGAATACAAGTTAATAAATAGATAAAGGAGCTATGCTTGCTTAAACTTGTAAATGTAGCTGATTAACCGAAGAAAGCACTCGCAATGAAAATCTATAGGCTCCCTTTCTGAAACATTGAAGTCTAGTCTCAAGGACAGGAAAAAGCAGCCCAATGAAGATTCATGTCCCGTGACCCTAAGGTCCAGAGTGCAGTGTCATGGTCATAACTCATTTACTGTCCGCACAATACAAGCGAGATCGAGTAATGAGCTGTGTTGAACACACTAGCTACAGCACAGATGGGACTTTGCTTGTACATGTCAAACACAATGGAGTGGAGCATGTTGGGATAGAGTGCTGAGGTTGTTTGCATCAGTACAAGGCTTTTGCTTTGTTTATATTTTTTTTTAGTGTTTTAGGATGTAACTGTGCAATTTCATAGACCATGTGCACCTGTATTTAAGCATTTGGCTGTCACCACGTTTCCTGAACATGCCGATCTAGTCTCTCTCAGCACTGCGGCAGTCGGGAATATCTAGGGAGTTGCCTTGTTTTATGAGGTTGTGAGGCTGTTCGGTCCACTTACCTCTGAGGTCATGCAAATAAAGCCCTGACGGAGAGGGGACGGTGAGGAACCTCATGATGCTAGCTCTCCGGCTCCTGGCCTTGGGAGACAGACTGCACCGGTGTCTGCAGCAGCCGGCTTGGCAGGATCATCTGTAACACTCTATTTTTGTCTTATTCTGCAGCTACGATGGGAAGTGCTTGGATGAGCTTATTTTTGTACACCTGGTTCAGCACTTAGGAGAGGGGAAGCTGTAGCTTTAGCATTGCTTGTTGTACTGGTTTGTTGAGGAATATTGATTGATACTGGTGTCACATTTTTATATTCAAGTGCCAGTTTGATTTCAAATAGCTGCTAAATGTTTCCAACTCCAGGTGTATGAAGGAAGCTCCTGAAGTTCCTTCACTGTCAGAGAAAATATGTTGCATATATATATAATCAATTTTAAAAGCGATAATTAGTTACAGCTGTCTTTACTATGGTACCAAAATTACCCGTGTTGGTATCAACTATGGAAATTTTGGTTTTAGAACAACATTGTTTCGTTTAGTCTAGTGCTCCATGAGAACCTGTTGTTCTAATATGTAACAGTACCAGCATCCATGAGACCTTCTTGACAGGTGTCATGACTTATCTTGTCTTTCTTGATTGAAAAATGTAAATTGATTATGATACAGATGTTTTGCATTCCTATCCATTAATATTTATTTTACAAGCCTCCTTCCTTTCATTATTAATGAGCCGTCCCCAATTAAGATGGATGAGACTGCTCTTGAGGGTATTTGTTCAGGTAAGATCTCTGATTAGCATATCTGATGGATCTGCCTTCATGCACTGATTAAAACCTTCCTCTTTCCTGGGGCAACTTTAAAGAAAGAGATGCTCAAATGAGGACCCCACACATACTGCTAAGACAAACCACATCAGACCATTCACAGTGACAGTTTCATTGCCTGTATCCCTACTATGCTTGCTCTGTACTGTTTATTACTTTAAGAGTCCTTCGAGAACAAAACCGGCTTGTCATGCATTCCCTTTATTGTTAGGGCATATATAACAGAACTAGCCCTAACAGAATTTATATAGATAAAGGAACTATGCTTAAACTTGTAAATGTAGCTGATTAACCAAGAAAGCACTCGCATGAAAATCTATAGGCTCCCTTTCTGAAACATTGAAGTCTAGTCTCAAGGACAGGAAAAAGCAGCCCAATGAAGATTCATGCCCGTGACCCTAAGGTCCAGAGTGCAGTGTCATGGTCATAACTCATTTACTGTCCGCACAATACAAGCGAGATCGAGAGTAATGAGCTGTGTTGAACACACTAGCTACAGCACAGATGGGACTTTGATTGTACATGTCAAACACAATGGAGTGGAGCATGTTGGGATAGAGTGCTGAGGTTGTTTGCATCAGTACAAGGCTTTTGCTTTGTTTCTATATTTTTTCGTGTTTTAGGATGTAACTGTGCAATTTCATAGACCATGTGCACCTGTATTTAAGCATTTGGCTGTCACCGCGTTTCCTGAACATGCCGATCTAGTCTCTCTCAGCACTGCGGCAGTCGGGAATATCTAGGGAGCTGCCTTGTTTTATGAGGTTGTGAGGCTGTTCGGTCCACTTACCTCTGAGGTCATGCAAATAAAGCCCTGACGGAGAGGGGAAGGTGAGGAACCTCATGATGCTAGCTCTCCGGCACCTGCTCCCGGCCTTGGGAGACAGACTGCACCGGTGTCTGCAGCAGCCGGCTTGGCAGGATCATCTGTAACACTCTATTTTTGTCTTATTCTGCAGCTACGATGGGAAGTGCTTGGATGAGCTTATTTTTTGTACACCTGGTTCAGCACTTAGAGAGAAGCTGTAGCTTTAGCATTGCTTGTTGTACTGGTTTGTTGAGGAATATTGATTGATAATGGTGTCACATTTTTATATTCAAGTGCCAGTTTGATTTCAAATAGCTGCTAAATATGTCCAACTCCAGGTGTATGAAGGAAGCTCCTGAAGTTCCTTCACTGTCAGAGAAAATATGTTCATATTAGGGGTATTATGCACAACATTACAATGTGGCCTATATGATAAGCTGCTGATCATTTTAATGTTATGCTGTTAACTGGTAAATTCAGAAATGCATAGGTTTCATTTTGAAGTTTCTCATGGATGCATGTCATGTGCAGAAGAACAGATCTGCTGCAACTTCTGTTACATCATGATTTACTGATTTAAAAAACTGGCAAATTGATATGAGACAGATGTTTTGCATTCCCATCTCAAATTATTGACATTGTTAGATCCATGGTAGCCTCGTTAACATTTTCCTCCTCCTTCCACCTGAACAGTAACAGTTATTTAATAAATGTATTGGTTTATTTCAAATAATTAGTTATATTTAAGCATTACGACAACATTAGCTACATATAATACATAGTAGGACTATTAATAGGGATGTGCACAAGTTTTCTGAAGTGACAGCATGACTGATAATGTAAACAATGATCGGTCATGATTAGCCTGTTTGATACTACTTTTTTGCTGACTTAAAAACTCAGTAGTATCTCTACAAAAACGAGTCAGATAGGGAGCTTTAATTGGATGCTTTTATTTTATATAAATACGACATAATCTTTGGCAGTATGCAGTGCATATGAATGTGCCGATACACAGGACGCGTTTGCTATAACAGCACGGACACGCATAACGGAAGCGTTCACTCGGATGAGAGCGCAAAACACAGCACAAAAATGAATGAAACCGATCACTGCAGCTTGAAGACAGGCTGTTCAAAAACATGCCGCATTAAAAACGTGAAGCTGAGCTCCAGTCAAAGTCACGACAAAAAGAGTATGCATGCTTATGATTTGGGTAATCTGCAGGAAGCGCAAAAAGACAAAGTGTGAGTTTATCAGTGCATCATGTTTTCACTCGGATAAAGACTGTCATTTTCTTCTTAAGATAAAAATAAATATATTTGAGAAATTAAGAATTTTTCAAAAATTGTGCTTAAGAACATTCTTCCGAACATTGTGTAATTTATCGTAAATTTCTTATGGGTACACACTAAAATACTTTTAAAATCTTATAAGATCTTCAAAATGTGAGAGACCACACGCAAATCCTAAATGTAATCATTTTACTCCTATAGTGTGTGGTGTGCTGCGTCGTGATGAAGACAGCACACCACACACCAACAGATTTTCAACCAGAGTCCCGAATTTGAACACGGGAAATCTCACAATCTCTGGAGACTTGAGAATAAACAATGTTTTTTATTTCAATTTTAGAACAAAGAACATGCAAGAGCAATAACATATAAATTGCATCAAATACAATAATAAACAGAAAACGATAATAAATAAATAAAGAATAAAAGCAATAAGAAAATTAATTTTCTTAGCATTCATAGTGAAAGCCCTATTCAGTCAGAGTAATCACAGCTGATTATCAGCTACACAGATGCTAATCATACAGATACAGCCACATTCTCCACAAAACACACATACACATATATATAAAAAAAAAAAAAGGCTTATTTTGTCCGAAAAGCCGTTTGCCCCATCACATGACCGGTGTCACAGCGTGCATCACATCCTTCGGGAGAGAGCGCCAGAAATCAAATAAACAATTTTCACTGTATACTACAAAACCATATGGGTTCTTAACAACCAAGGCGGAGTTTTTTGAGCGTGAGCTATTCCAAAACGGATACAAAAAATAACGATCCCTGAAGAAAGGAGATGTAAACAAAGGAATATCCGTCCATAGAACAACGTTATTGCTTCGTTGGACTTCATTGCTCGATAGGATGTTGTTCCGCGGACCCTTACCTCTCTAACTAAACTGGGATTTTACAGCAGTGGATGCATTTGTGACTCAATATTACACGAAGCTGGTATGTACTGCTTTTTTATTATGGGTGGATTTGATTTGTACTGCTTACACAAATTTAGAAAATACATTCCTTATAAGATTTTCATCGAAAAGCAGCAATCTATTGTCGATGCTTGAGGCTTAGACCTTCAGAATGATATATAGTTTGTCAAGATTAATTTTGTCCCATTTCATGTGCAAACAAAGAGCATTCAGAGCGCCAGTGTCCTCGTGCAGCTTAACAGGTTAAACAAGTATAAATGATTACTATTCAAAGATTTAAGACTTTAAAGTAATGGCAAAGTCCCAGTCTTTGGTAATAAATTGCGATGATAGTGTCCAAATCCTTTTGTGCTGTGCCATATGTGTTTGTTACGGTTTGTTATGCTTCCATCTTTTGTCAGCTTGCTATTTGATTGGATATTGTTCCGTTTCACGTTATAATCTGCAGATCAAACGTGCGTTCGTCCTCGGGGTTCGCCCAACACAGCAGGATTTCTGATTCGCGATTGGGGCGCCTCCGATGTTCTTCCGAGCGGATTCAGTCACTCTTAACACACCTCACACCACAAAAAAATCAAAGCTAATCTTTAGAACCACCAAGTTAATCGGGACATTACCCAGGATTGTCGGAAGGGGAGAAATCGGCCCAAAATCAGCCCAATTATCTTGTGGTGTGTACCCAGCATTATTTCTTAAGAAGATTTCCGTGAATCTGGCCCCTGGTTCCTACATCTCCTCCCTCAGCTCCCTACTCTTGTTCTTTTACTTTACTCCCTCCTCCATTGTAATACTGGAGTTTGGCTCTGTGCCCGGTTTTCTCTATTGATGTCTCCCTCCCTCTGTCCCTCCGTCTCTGTGAAGTCCACACACTCCGCTTTTTGGGGCTGCGGTAAAGGAGGCAGCGTGCCCGTGGAATTCAAGTAACGCATTCCACTGGATACCCCTCCTCTGTCTGGCACGCCCATTAAAACCCTCCTGTTGCCACCCAGTGCTGTGCCAGTTGTGTGTGTGTCATTGTGTTTGGCACATGGCCCTAGATGTAGGTGTCCTACCACCCCTCACCCCCTGCCTGATTCCGTTGGGCCTTGGCAGATACCTCCTGCTGACTCAGGAGCCCTGTTTGTATAAGCTGCATTGCTGGATTGACTGCTTCCATTCCAGCCTGTCACCCTGAACAGGTCGATAAAACCATCATCTCTTCCTCATCCTTCTCTTTTATGTTCTAGCATTGTTGATTTTCTTTGCACATACTCGCATCCGCAAAGCAGTTATTTTGAGAAAAGTCGGACATTTAATCTGCCGGTGGGATGTGCATCCAGGCTTCCATTTCATATAATAAGCTTTCTATCTGAGATCCATCTGAACAGATCATCTGGTTGGGCAGCACCACCTCAGCTTAACTCATGGGATAAAAGAACCTTTCACAACTGGGTTTTCACTTTACTAACCCTCAGGAAAGATATATATAATTTAATGGGAAACCCTAAAGAGTGGCATTTTTGACTGGGGTGTACAGAATTTCATCCTCCCTCATAGCGGTCAAAAGAAGGGGCCAGAATGCTTTGGTTTAGAAGTGTATGTTTTGTGTTTGTTGTTGCTAGAGTGCCCACGGTTCGTCTAAAGGTCTGCCAGACCCTGCTGGGTCCTCTAATCTCAGGCGGTGAAGAAACAGAGAAAGGTGCCAGAAAGGTTCTCCATCCTGTTTATACTTTAAATTCACCATTTGAATGAGAGGGAGATATTTTTTTTTGGTCCTGCAAACCACACTTTTGTTTCTCTGCTCTGGAGTTGATGGATGTTCAGGGCTTCCAGAGGCCCTGCCTCTACCTGGTAAGGTGGGGTTTTCCAGCTTGCCCGTGGCGGTGCCAAGTTTCGAAGGGTCCAGCTGGCACAAGCAAGGCCCTTTGTTTTACTGCACTCTGCATTCAGCCCCAGTCACACAATGTTTTGTCTGGCCTGAGTTGGTATGCGATGGCAACGACCTTGGCAAAAGAGCAAGGTGACAAACGCTGTATTGTGCGAGCTGTAATTGTTGCCTGTGCATGTAGATACAGCATCATGATAGTTTTATTCTCATTCAACAATGCTGAACGCCTCTATACGTGGTTTGAATTCTCCATGCTTTCTGACATTTGCTGTTGTGTTTTTGAATAGCAGGGCACGTCTGCAAAGTTTGGCGAACTTCTCGAGAGACCACAAGTACCTTATTGGCCAGTTTTCTCACAGAGACCTTCCTTTGGTTGCCCTCTCCAACAGGAACAGAGGGCGATTTATGAATATTCATGCAGCTGTCCTTGGTTACTAAAAGCAGTGCTTAAATCTACATAATTTGTGTTTAAGTGCCTTTCAGATGGCCTTTTCCTTTTTTGACACTCTCAAGAAAAGGAGCCATACTTGGTAATCAAGCTACCATTGTAGGACGGATCCTAACAATTGAAAAGCTACTCATGTTATGGCAAAAAGCAGCCAAAGGCTGTTTTTAAATCACTTGTGTCAGTGTCCAGTCACATACAGCCTGAATGAAGTGCAATTGTGCAATGTCAAAGCTTTGGAGAAAATACAAAGATGTTGAAACGCTTTTAGAATTTTATTTTAGATTATTCATCTATAGAATAGTTGTTTTGTCTTCATTGATAATATACAGTGTATTTCACATGATTCTGTGGAACTGTTAGTGCCCCGACCATTTGTGTCTCTCCTGGGTTGCAGTAGAGAGGTTGTCATTGGTGAGCTGCTCTTTTGAGAGCTTCAGGGCTGTTTTAATGAATGGGTATCTGGCAATAGGCCTTTTCTTTGTACACAGAGCCCAGCTAATGTGCATTGTGTTGTATTGTTTACAGCGCATTTCCTATTATTCTGAATGCGAGCGTATGTGAATGTCAATACAAGTCTTTAAACAGCCCAGTCTGAAATATGCTGTTTTACTTATTTGGGATGAGTATTTTAGTTTTTCCTAAATGAGGGGCATTTAAGGAGGTGGTCAGCAGTCCCTCCCTTGCTCAGTCTTTTTATTTTAATACGGCAGTGTAATTGCACACCTGAAACAAACAATGAATTTAATGTGATTTATTCAGTCACTATTGAACTTAATGCAGTAGTAGCAGCTCTGTCTTGATCAACTTGCTTTATTAAATTAGAGGATGTGATCAAAATGTATTTAAATATTTTATTATCCATAATATTTAATTACTTAAAAATAATTTGTGGTATTTTTTGTGCACAAAACATCTAATCAGAAATGTTTCATTTCAGCCTTTTCTCTAATGTTGATCATTTGTCCTGGTCCCAGTATAGTCACAATGCACCAGGGCAACCATTTTGCAAATTACAACAGGACATTGTCTCACTTTGAGAGACCACCATTGCACTCCAGGCCTCTTGGGTGCTGGAGTTTGTGCTGGCAGCAGTGTATTTAATCTACATTCCTCTATCTCCTATCTGTCCGTTCCTGTCCTCCTCCTCTCCTCTCAGTCTGGGCGGCGATCTCCCAGCAGTGGTGGTCGCACAGGACCCTGCTTCCAAGCTGACGCCTGATAACTGCTGCTGGCTCTTTGTGGGCAACAATGGTAGGCCAGGCCCCAGCCTGAGGCCTAGACAGACCCATCGACAACAAAGGGGGCCTGTGAATCAGAGGCCCAGTGGGCAGCCGGTGAAGGGGGAATAAAGCAGGTCAGGGCCAGATTAAGAGAGCTGAGAGGAACACAGTGCATGGCTAACGGGTGCATGCCAGCTCAAAAGGCACTCCTGAGAGAGACCGAGGGAGGGAGGCTGCAGACAATGGGCAGTTTAAGGAGGAGGTGGGGGATATTTGGAGGTGGAGCGTTTGTAATTAGAGATGCCGCCATTGCTGCCTCAGCTGATTCCGTAGCTGTGCACACCTTCAGGGTCTCATCATTGTAATGCATGCAAAAGCTAAGCTGGAAGGGCTTGTTGTGAAGGATTCCATTGTGTTTGCATTCCCCCTCCGTTGTTTTTTGTCCTTGTCCATATGCTTATTTTTTTATAAGCATTTCTTCTGCAGGAAATTGTAGGGAGGAACTGATTGGAAGTGTTCACACTATTTAATGGAAAACTCTAAAGATAATATGGTTTGTTTTCTCAGCACAATTAAGGTCCCTTTATTAGCAGTACATTGAAAAGATCAAATCTTGGCTGAAACTAAACTTTGTGAAGCCTTAATTGATAATTTAACACTGTTTGGAATAATGAAACAAATCCTGTTAGTATAGTTACAATTTCTTAGTTTTATAGTTTCACTTTTCACTTGATTTCTCTTGTTCTTCATTCAGGCAGCCTTACAAATAGCATCTACGCTCCAACAACTTTGAATTTTTTTCAAACTCAAATTGATGTAACAAATGAGTTTTGGCTAATAAAATCACTATACATCTTGTTAAGGATATGCAGTTTTTTTCAGGTAAGTTGGCAGGTTCTTAAGTAACAGTGTCTTTGTCTTCTCAAATGAGAGACCGTCTTCTCATGTATTAAATTAGAATGAGATGTTGCACTAAATGCCCCCACATGGGAAAACATTCTTTATTAATACGCTAAACCAAGAGAGCGATCGCGTCATAGTATAGGGATTGTACAACTAGGAAACACAAATATGAAATGGTTTTGCAATTTTTGTTCTGCTATTAGGCGTTAAAGATCTCTGTTCACATTTTTGTCTGAAATATCAGTGCATCCCTGCTTTATATGAGAGAGAGAGGGAAGAATAGTTCAGATTAAGAAGCAACAGGAGAGGAAGGAAATGCAGGCAAGGTATTGCTGCTGGGACAAGCCCAGAGTACATATTGACATTTTCTTACCTTGTAGATGAAAACACAAAGCACACAACAGATGTGAGCTTGTTGGTCCTCAGAAGTTTTTTTTTCTGTCTTTTATCTTATACTGGTTTTACAGCTGCAGGGCAAACTGAAGTCATACTTCCTCGTAGGAAACGGTTTAAGATGGAATGCCGTGGGAGAGCAGAAAAGAGTCTTGATGCTGTGAGGCCTACATGAGTTATGCGCAAAGCCGTTTCCTCAGTCAATCGGTTTTCATTCCTTTTCTAGTATTGATTGGGGATTTTTTTTTTTTTTTTTTTTTTTTTTTGAATGGATGAGTCATGAAATATAAGCTTCTTATAGCATTATCTATCAGTGCAGGCTATGCTTCTAGTTTGAGAGAGAGCTCAAAAGAGCCATTGTATCCTGCAGACTGCAGCTTGTCAATTGCAGGCCAGCAGATGGTTTGTACATGTTCGCATATTAAACCCAACCAAGTCTGCATTTAGGGAAATGAGCGGTGAAAGGCTAAAGTGCCGCAGAAGGTCTTTGAGGGCACATGCTGATGCACAAGGACTGATGGTGGTTGGCTGTTCACAAACAATCCATCAGTGATCAGGGAATGTGCAGGCTGGTGACCTTTCCTAGCTGTCAGATTGTCTTATACATGCAGACTGCCCACATAACAATGCTAGAACTCTGCTTTCTATTCATGCATAGTGTCTGGATGAGCATTGATACTCACTGGAGTTTAATAAAAGGGCTTATTTTGCATGAGACCGACATTGTTTGATCATCTTTTCAATCCATCTAGCAAAAGAAAACACAACGTTGTCTTTAAGCGTCGTTCGTTTGTGCATCACATGTTTGCGAGGCGTATTTGTTTTCGTTTGAAGCATCTGCACAAAGACAAAGAACAGCTCAAGAATTACAATCTCATGCGCTCTGCGTACCGCACACGGTTTTGGAGAAGCATGCTTTCCCTATTGAGCAAGCGAATGAAAACGTATGCATATTCTGCTAGCCTTTTTAGATGCAATAGAAGAAAACCTTGAACAGAAATAACAATGAAAGGATATCCCCCACCTCTCTTTCCACATCGCACGGGTTTCACTTCAAGTGCATCTGCTTTTATCTCAAGCAGGACATCTGGTTGTGCTTATGGCCTGTCCAAAAGTGCGATTCATCTCCTCCTTTTCGCCCCATTCGCCTTCAAATTCATCCGCCTCTCCGGCTTGTATTCTGCCTTCACCGGGTGAATTATCTGAGAAGAAAGGCTCTTCAGCCGGGCCTAGTTTGCATCAGATGCTAAATTGTTGGTTTTGAACTACCCGTCTGTATGATTAGCCCAGCTTTTATTTCCCCCCTTCAGTTCACTCACAATGCGCACGGCTCAGTTTAATGGAGACCGCATACTCCTCTCCGGGTCTTATCTGCTATTTCCATGGACGTCAGACCTGCTGCTCGGTGCTAGCCCGCTGAAAGGGACGTTGATTGAGCCCTGCGTGCCTCTTTCTCGAGCTTCACAGTGTGGTGGATCAGAAATCAATTATGTGTGATCGTGACAAATGACTCAGGGGGGCTGCTGTTTGAGGGACATCACAAATTAATCAATCAAGCCTTTATCAGGGCAGATAGAAGCCCCTGTGCATGCTCTGAATGTGTGTGCCTGTGCATATGCATGTCTGTTGTGTGCAGATATATGGGTGGGGGGAGCTAGGATGCTGATGCGGTGTTAACCATATTGTTGCTGGGACAGATGGAAGATAGAGAAGAGATGGAGGGAAAGGGCGGGAGAGGGGTGGCTCTAGTGCATGCGGCGTTGGCCCGGTGCCTGCCATACAGGACCCCGTTTGGCCTCCATGGCTGATTAGAGGTTAATGGTTTAAGAGTGTGTGGGGACTCGGTCTTGATTGGCCAAAAAGCTCTCGAGTGGGTGTGTCCGAGGGGTGACAGATGGCATGGATAGAGTGAGGCTACGAGTAAATGAATGAAAGAGGGGGACTCCTCTCCTGTTCCCTGATCAGTGGCCATTGCAGCGGTGTGAGCTTCCCCTATACACCTCCCTACCCAACAGATGGCCATTGGAGCTCAGTGGCTAAAATGACTCCGAAAGCCCAGGCTGGATGAGCGTGCATTAGCGGGCATCGCCAGCGGATTAATTATGACTGTTACACATACACAGAGAATCGTAACGTGGCCGGCTGACTCTGTTGTGTCATGATGATGCCACGAAGCTTGGCTCCGCGATTAAAGGTGGCCCAATTGAGGTAGTTTCCTGAGAGAAAACAGTCTCCTGTCATATGGACGGTAACATGGAAGCCCGCAATCCTTTCCCAGCGATGCTGTACTCGCATACTTCACTCAAACTCTGTGTAAGAACATCGATTTGAAGTTACTTTTGAAGGTTTTTATCTGCATCTCATGCATGAGTAAAGGAAGCACATCTGTTTTTAGCACTTTTTCTGCCATTGGAGTTTGGTTTGATGTTCCAGTTTCTTCTACTTTGTCTCTCACTTAGTTTCCTTTGCTGGCAGTTTAAAATGCACTTTACTTAGTGTTTGGCTATTGTATGTCTAAAGTAAACTTTGGTGATATGGCATGAAAAATGTGATATGGCTCTTCCATTTTATAAAAATAATTTAAATTATATGAGAATAGCAATATTCACACCTTTAACTATCGTAATAACATCACAGAAGAAGATTGACAGCCAATCAGAGTCCACCTGACGTTAAAGGGGTCATCGGATGCTAAATTCAATTTGTTTGGACATACATTTGTGTTGGAAGTGTGTGTATGCATCCACCCAGTGTTTTTTAAATCTCTCTTCGAATCCACTTTCTCAAATCAGGCTGTTCTGAGATTCCTGTCAGAATGGCAGGAATGAATAGTTCTGTACAGGCCCCTCCCTCAACAGTTGACTGACAAGGCCGTCTTACCTTAGACCTGCCTTGAGGGAGCTGAGAGCTGTCCGCCATCGTGTTGACTCTGGTGCAGGGGAAAACAAGAATTCGTCAAGTTTTGGATGAATAAAAGGTCTGTCACTTAATTCGAATCGCGATATGAACTAGTGTATGTGAATATTAAAACGCAAAAAGACAGTTTAAATATGAATCCTGCATGTTCCATTAGCCTTTGTGTGTATGAATGGTGGATAAGTGGTCTTGTGTAAATCACAAATACTGAAGCACACGTGAACTTGCTGTGAGTTTCAGCCTCTGCATCTCACTACATAAACACATTAACTTACAGGCTGTGATAGTCACTTCATTAGAATTTTACCGTTTGAATTGAGAAAACTAGCATCATATCATACTGTATACACAGAAATTTCATGGCAACCTGTCAAAATAAAAGTGCGGTTTAACATGTAACAGAAATAAAATATAATAATACTCTTGTATTATTTGTGTACAGTATAATGTACGTCTTAATATATTCCATTTACTGACAAATTTAAATAAAACAATTAAATGATACATAATTATTACAACCACATTAACGACTTAATTGTAGAAAAAATACAATTATTATTAAAACTTTTACAATAATTTTTCTACAATGTATTAATTTTAACAGTAAACCTCTGTTTGTTTGCCAAAAAATAAAGTTTTAATTTTAATTTGATTAAAAATAATAAATGTTTAATTCCTTCATTTGAATATCAGAAAACAATTAAACAAGAATTTGTGTGAAAAAAATTGTAGGGCCCTATAGTTTAAAGTGTTTAAATTGAGTTTTGGACTTATTTTTTCACTGAAATAAATATTTTTGTTATTACACAGAGAGTAAAGTACCACAAAAAGGTACTGTTGGGTACCAGTACCGAATTTCAGGTACCGGTTCAAATGTGTACCCAACCCTACCTCTCACCCAGGTAGAAAATGATCGAAAAGCCTCTAAAGATGGGGGAGGGTCCGATCTATGCTTGCACCATAATGGAGGTTTGCCTGAAAAGAGCAGTTGTGGAGAGCATGGTAGAGCAGCATTCAGTGCTGCATCTGAGCAACAAAAGGCCTGGTGGAGAGTGTGTGTGGGGGGGGGAGCTAGCGATATGAGAGAGAATAAAAAGACAAGGAGGGCTCTTCATGTCCATCAGTAGCAGATGCGTGTTCTCTCCAGTGCAACCCGTCACATGAGCCTATGAGGCTCATCTGCTCTTCCATTACCTCACAGACCGACCACATCATATATACCGTCATGGCTGAACCTAACACATGTCGTTCAGAAATCCACTGTCACTGATCAGCACATTTTGTAAAAGCTGTGCTTACTAAAGGCTAAAGTATACTTCACTTTGTACGCGTACGCGAGGGACAGCGTATAGTGCGCGTGACGTGAATTTCGTCATCAGAATAGTACGCGCACCCCGGATTTACTTTGTACGCGCAGGTCACACATGTGCATTAAACTCTCTTGCAGTAATTAGTTTATCCGCAGGTGGAAACGCTGCCATGGGGGTATCGATTCACAGGGTAGCCGAATAAAAACTGCATAAACATATGGCTTCACACACCTCCGGAATATGCTTAGACACTGTCCGGCTTTCCAAATGGTAGCTTGCAGCAATACTTGGTCACGTCACGGCTAGCCTTTCCGCTGTGCTTACCGGACTTCTATGAGTTTTTCTTCAGTGTCCTTCATCACTTTAATCTTCATAACTGCTCTCTACGGGCCCCGCTAGGCTAAGAGAGGTATTACAATTTGGCACAAAGTGCACGCGTCGAACGTCTGTGTACGCTTAGGAGTCAAATGAACTATACTTTGCAAGGCTGCGTGTACGACTGTGCGCATACGCCAACGTACGTGTAAAAGTATACTTTGGCCTTAAGGCTGTTGTTGTTGTTATTATTATTGGAACTATTACAATATTTAAACAACCTGAAATATGAGCATTTCATTTCAGTGTATAAATGTGACTGTTTGTACTGTGGACATGAAGAAGACTCGTATTTGATATTTCCCTGTTTTTGGGGGGTTTTATGAACAAAAGCCCCAAGTCATCCCTCTGCAACAGCCGATTCTGTATCTGATAAAGGATGACAGAACAGGACTCCGATAGCACAGGACAACAGAATGACTCCTCTTAAAAGCAACTGGGAAATGTACTTATTTCATCCACCATTACTGTTAAACATTATCATTGTAGGGAGGCTCGCTCGGTTCCATTTGATGGACTAATGTCACTAATGTGACTCGGTTGTTGGAAAGATCAAGCAAACGGATGGTGATAACCAGTTCAAATTCAGGCCTGTTTAGTCTCAACTGTAGTTTTTGCAGTCCAAGATAATGCAGGATCTGATAATGCAAAGGTTCACATGAAGGCACCCTCATTGCCTAGGGTATTTTTGAAATGTAAAACAATTCAGTCTTTGCATATGTTGTGGTAGGCAAGATGATCCATTGTTTGCCTTGCAAACGTGCATTAGGCCGAACACGTTTGAAGTTTTAGCCAAAAATTGTTTTACCATATAACCCTTCCATACGTCATGTTTTGCAAACAGGGTCAGTCTTATAGCACGCTCGCAATCGATGCATCAGAGATGTGCTAGCTTCATAAAGAAGCCTCAGTTGTGGCACTAGGAAAACGCACGGTTTGATCATTCTTGTTGTAGTCCTTAAAATAAAAATTTAGCTTTTAAATGCACTCCCTTCTTACACACTCCTGTGGACATTTGTCTCTCTAACCAAATTCACTTTGAACTCTGCATTGTGCCAAAAGTAATTTGCAACACATAGGGGCACTCCCTCTCCTTTTCTGTCTTTTATCAAAATGAAAACAGACATCACCATAAACTCCCCTTAATCAGATGGTTCTGTTATGTTGGCTGTGCCTGAAAGGGTTTGGCAGTAAATTGGACGTCGGGTTTCTTTTCTCCAAAATCTCGGGGCTGAGGAGGGGGCCGACTTCTCAGAAGAACTCGTCTGGAAAAGCCTTTTGTGGGATTTGGCAAGGGAACAGCCGGCTTTGCTCATGCTTATTAGGCACCTCTGTCGCACCAGCCGAACCCTAGAATTAATTGTGATGTGTGCGGTTGTCTGTTTCCCTGCACATGTGTGTATACATGTGGGCGCATGTAAAGACACCTTCTAACTCTGGTGCAGTTTGTTTTGGTCATGAAGGCTTTATTCGTCAGCTGGACACATTTCTGGGCATATGGGGTGGTAACGAATGAGACTTGCCCTGCCTGTTCCGGTCAACAGCCTGTTCCTTGAATCATTTCAGCTGTTGACTCTGCAAGGATACATGGGATCCTGATTCTGTCACTTGTAAGTGCGAGTAGAGATTTGAGATTCAAAAGATATCTGAAACCCATGTAGTTTCCTGGGCATTGTGATGAACAGCTCTATTGCAATGGTTTAGAGTGATACAGTAATTCTAGTGTCCCAACCCCCTTCCATTGGCTTCCATTATTAATAATTTAAGAGTCAAAGGAAAGAATCAGCCCTCTTATTGACCACAGAGACATGCACAGTCTTTCTTCCTTCATGCATTTAATTCTTTGGTTCTCTAGGACATTGCAGATCAAATAATTGTCTGTAATCATCCCCCAAAAAATGCTTCAGACTGGTATCTTCATATATTTTGGACATTTTGAGTAAAGTTATGGAATTTAATGACATTTTAAGGACCAATTTCCAATAGGGCTCTACTGTAGCACGATCTACTAGGATTTGGAGATCGCACTCTGTAATTGGATAGCATGTCACGTATCTTAGAGTTTGGTAACCACTAGCCACCAAACTAGTCTCTTGTACAGTCAAACAATCAGATGTGGATTTGGTAGCAACCTAATTTGCCTTTAGCCATTCCTGGTTACTATTCGAATTTGATATATTCGCCATTTGAATACCTGGTTACTATTCGATGCTTCGATAGCAGGAGCCCGATTTTGACTCCCATTCTCACAGTCGAATATTCACGGGGTGTATTTCGCGAATATTCGCCTACCATTTTGGCTATATGGGGGATGGTCAAATCAGGGGCGGAGCGGGGGGTGACTTCTGGGGCTCGAGGCCTAATGTTTTTTCAGAAGCCCCGAATCTTTTGGGTTTGTTAATAGTTTTCAAAAATATAGTTTTTCAAGACATATTATTCAGAAATATTTTAAACGGTTCAATGCCTCGTTCCGCAGTATCGAAAAACTATATAAGCTGCTCTCTCTCTCTCTCTCTCCTCTCCTCTCCGACAGGCAGCGAGCTCACGTCACACACACCGCAGTCCTACATAGTCACGCCTCCTGTCAATCACTCACACGTCACTCCTCTCATCTCATTCACCTCAAGCATTTTTACTTTTTGTAAGTCTTGGGCAAGTACATGCAAGCCAAATCTGCGCATGTTTAGCACAAATACTGAACTCGTGAGACCTCATGACATTATCCAGTAACGTCATATGGCAAAAAAACAATTAAAACACACCTACAGAGTGATGAAGTCTGGCTAGAGTAGACTAACTTTGAGCGCTTACGCATTTAAAGGTAGAGTGCGTTCAGTCTATTAATGTGCATTAAGAATGATCACATAATTCAAGATAAGGGGGCAGAAAATGTATATATTTATATAATTTAATTTTGTTAATAAATATTACAAAGAGTGACGTTTTTTTCTTTTAAAAATCGGCATGTTACAAATGTGATATTGATGTTAGGGCGGGGCAATATGGCCTAAGAATCGATTTTCTTCACACATCCGATTTACGATTTAATTTGATTTTCCCCCCCCCTACTTAATATCAGTCTGCAGATGACAAAGAAATTGTTCAAAATTAAAGGGACAATATGTAAGTTTTCGCCACTAGAGGTCACATTTTCAAAACGATAACAAAGGCGAAGCTTGATGACGCAATGAAGGAGGATGTTCACGGACGAGGTAAAAATTTTTTTTTATTATTATCTGTACCTTCCAGTTATTTTTAACGGTAAGACATTCTGCACGTTGTTGCATGAAAAACGCATCCACAAAAGGAGTTCATTCAGAGCCGCGCAGACACGTTCACTTGAGCACTCGGGGCATCTTGTGCAGAATCAGATAGCCTGTAAAGTCGTAACATAAATAACGAAGCCTATTCTGTATGAGAGAAATTAGTTCAAATGAGTCCATTCATTAAAAAAAGAGCTATCATATGCTTCATTTTACTGGTCATCTTCAGGTTGCACAGCTCAAAACAGAAATGCAGAACATTAATAACTATGTCATATAGCCTACATAACGTTATAATAAGAGAAATATTGAAAAAAAAGTTGTGAATCCTTAGGGTTTTGCTGACGTTTAATGTTAACTATCTTTTAATAAAAAAGAAAACATTATTTACCCCGTTTGTATCTGCGAGGCGTCCGTAACACATTTTCCCTGTGCGTTGAAGTCAGTAATAATTATCGTCGAATGTCTGATTTGACTCTTGGTAATGTATTTTGGCCACGCACCCAAACATATGATTTGACTATCGGTGGAATACTGGCAAGTTAAAAATTCTGATTCGACTATGTAAATCCTTAGTCAAAGACACCCCAACTGGTTACGAATCTTGACTTACAACCTCCAGATCCATTTACATTCACACAGTTAGCAAGAGAATTGTTTAGGACCAATGAAAGACATATGCTACTCAAATGACATCAGATGTCATTATTAACTTCAACTTTTTCTCTCTGCTTCTTCCTGTGCAGGTTTTCACCTCAGTGGCACAGTCACAGAGCCGGCAACGCAATCCGAGCCAGAGACGACACATAAGGTGGCCATCAGCTTTGACCGCTGTAAGATCACGTCAGTAACATGCGGCTGTGGCAACAGAGACATCTTCTATTGTGCGCACGTGGTGGCGCTGTCCTTATACCGCATCCGTAAACCCGAGCAAGTCAAACTGCGGCTGCCCATCTCAGAGACACTCTTCCAGATGAACAGAGACCAACTTCAAAAGCTGGTGCAGTATCTTATCACAGCCCACCACACGGAAGTGCTGCCCACTGCCCAAAAACTGGCAGATGAAATCCTGTCCTCCAACTCTGAGATCAACCAAGTACATGGTGAGTAGCATAAACGAAGAGTCAGATGTTCCCACTTTTTTGAAAGCTTTATTCAACACATTGTGCAAAAATAAATACCACCTCTTCCTGATCGTTTATCCAAGGAGCCTCTGAAACCAGGAAGTCCATCCTCTTGCCCTCTGACCTTGTTTTAAATAGGAATGAAGGGGTCAGGCAAACACCCCTTATCAATGTTTAATCAGTGGCTATACTTTGAATCCGGAATGTACAGAATGTGTTAACCTGCCAAGATGTTGGATCAAAGTGCAAAATGACACCTACGCTGGAGGCCTGCTTATACAAGGACACACAGCCTTCTGTTTATAGCAGTTTGCACCTCACTAGTCCATTGCAGCCATTATAAAGCCATTAAGTACACTAATAATTTACTATTATGCTGAACAGGTTTACAGTCTACCACAATCTAAAGCATTACAACAAGCGCTCTTATTTCAAAGCACTACATATCCAGCACAGCTGGCTCCATAGATATCCTGTGCATTGTAGATATGGACGTAGTATATAACACCAATGCTTATGTGACACACTGATGATAATCTACTGTATGAAAGTTATTATTGCTCCCCTAAGTCCACCCAAGCCTTTTAAGAGCTAATCTCTAACTCAAGATGGATCTTCTTATCAACACATGCCAAGGACAGGGAAATGTGCAAGCAATGCAAAATCAACAATTCCGCTTCCAGATATAGCGTTTATATACGTTTAATACCCAGTGGTGGACAAAGTACACAGATCAAGTACTACGTATATAATAAAATATTACTCCAGTAAAAGTAAAAGTACTGCTTTTTCAATTTTACTCGAGTGAAAGTACAAAAGTACTCCATTTTTATGTACTTAAGTAAAAAGTACTGATAGACAGATTTATTTAGCAATTTTATATAGACTACTTTATTTAATTTTATATTAGCACATATTTTTATAATCCTACTGCCCAAAATACCTGGGTTTTTCCCAAAATAACCACTATATAGAGTCAAGATATATATTTTGTTGATATGGACTACGTTGATGAGAGTGATGTAGTAATTCACTGTGAAGCTTACACTGCCATGTACCTGAGAGAAAACAGATTTCACCATCTAATTTTCACCAGTAAGAAAAAAGTGTTTTAGAACTTTAGATTTTTTTTCTTCTCAAACCTTGTCTGTGGTGTAAAAACACCCCTGGCCCAATGCCCCCAGAGGGCATCATCACTTCCCACTCTGATAATTACTGTAGTTACTATGTTCTGAACATCACATCCTTTATTTTCCCCTCAGATGGAATCTATCTAGGTGGCTGAATAAAGATATTTGGACTTTATATCTAAACATTTCCTCAACTTAGCACCAGCAAGCTTGTTAGCTAGACAGTTAGCATCAGCTAACAATATTTACTTATTTTCAGTATGGTTATGAATAAACATTCATATCTGTCTACTCGGCTAGTTGATCTGAACAATATAAAATGTATACTGTTGATAAACAATATAAAACAGGCGTCACATAGGTCTAAATGCGTAGCATTTAATAAAACTGCTAACGTTACAGCAGCGGGAATATGAGCGTGCATGAGTTATTTTATTTAATCGGTGTTATTTTAATGTTTTGTTTTTGACCTAAAACATAACGCTAGAGAGACTGATGTTGATCTGTCTCCATTCAAGCATTTCAGTGGGCTTAAATAGATCACCCTTTACAGCAGATTTAGTTCACTGACAGTTTTGACCTAAATATTATTTTCAGTTACAATAATTAATCCTAAACTTCGACATTAGTAACGTACTTTTCACAGCATCAGTAGCACACAGATCTCCCGGTTCTTTACTTGTGAGTTCAGTTCACTGAAGAAGACTCGCCTAAACGGATCATTTGAATCAGTGAGTCGACTCGAGAACAGCTGTAATCAGATCATTGCAGTTCGTGAAAGAATCGTTTGTTGCGATTCGAACCGATTGAACAGGTTCATTGAAAAGAATCAGTTTGTTCATGAATCAGACACCGCTTCTGCGTCTCGGAGCACGTGATGTATCACGTGAGTAACGATATGTTTTATGAAATGTAGTGAAGTAAAAATGCGATCTTATGCTTTGGAATGTAGTGAAGTAAAGTAAAAGTTACTCAAAATAAAACTACTCCAGTAAAGTACAGATACTTGAAAAATGTACTTAAGTACAGTAACGAAGTAGTTGTACTTCGTTACTGACCACCACTGTTAATACCCACAAAGTGGGCCAATAGGCAGATCAACTCTCTCCAGTCTGTATATGAAGCAGCTTCATGGTGTCTTTAACTGGAATTCAATAGGACTGAATGTGCTGATGTGGTTTGTTCTGCAATGGGGGGGTTGTAAACCTAAAGTGCATCGACATATTGGAAATACAGTAAGACCTTCCTCAGATAAAGTTATTGCCTCTAATGCATTTGACTTTTCTAACCTTTTTTTCTTTTTCAAATCTCAGTGGCAGTGGGAAGCAGTCTTTTATATTTAAATTTATGCTTTTATCCAAAGCGACTTACAGTGCATTCAGGTTATACATTTTTGTCAGTATGTGGGAATTGAACCCACAACCTTTTGCGCTGCTAACGCAATGCTCTACCACTGAGCCACAGGAACACAAGAATCAAACTTTGATAGCTATGATTTGACTCACCACCGTGGTATTATCAGCTTGTAATTGTAAAAATATATATATATGTGTGTGTGGGGGTATTCTGCCAAAAGGAAGTGATATTATTGATTTTGGCTGTGGTTTAGAGTAAGCATGCTCAGGAGCTGCTGTTTTTCAAAGTGTTAATGTGTACAAGCAGATTTTGTTGTTGTTGAATTGCATAAGCTTGTAACCCAAGCTTCCACTCCGTTTTTCTGCCGATAAATGATATGTTATTGCTGAAAGTATCCAAAGTTAACCGGGTGGATTTCTCTCCCAGGGGCCCCGGATCCCACAGCAGGGGCCAGTATTGATGATGAGAACTGCTGGCACCTGGACGAGGAGCAAGTGAGGGAACAGGTCAAGCAGTTCCTCTCTCAGGGAGGATACTATGGCTCAGGCAAGCAGCTCAACTCCATGTTTGCCAAGGTGAGACACTGTCGCTTTCTGTGTGTGAAATGCTCAGTGCGAAATGTGCTATTTTGGTGAATTATGGGCCCATGAAATCCTAGGAGGCCCATTTAAATCAATGTATTTTAATTAAATGTCAAGCTGCCTCTTATTTTCAATAGCCAGCTCAGTTCATTGCTTTACCTGTCTGCTATCTGAAGATTTGAAGGACTGCACTACAGCCTTTGATATTGATGCTGAATATAGTGCTTAGACACATACACAAGCATTCTGATCTCATATACCTTTCAGCTAAAACACTTGTGCTATTTTCCCTGTATAAGATGCTTTATGTACTAATTACTGGCTTTCTTATTCAAAATATGATGCTGATTTGTGTTAGATACATGCACATGATGCATGAGGTTAAACCAGGATTTTTGTGCAGGTGAGGGAAATGCTGAGGATGCGTGACTCAAATGGGGCACGGATGCTCACGCTCATCACTGAGCAGTTCATGGCTGACCCACGCCTATCTCTGTGGAGACAACAGGGCACAGGCATGACCGACAAATGCCGACAACTCTGGGACGAGCTGGGTGAGTTTTTTTCTTAACCTGCTTAGCATGTTTCTCAATCATCATCCTTGTTTGTCCTGTAACATCATTCTTATCAACCAATCAGAGATTTTAGGGGTTAGATAGAAGGTTTGGCCTATGGCTGTTTAATAGGATGTGGTTCCTTTATCAACAACACATGATGATCCAGGGACATGTCCTACTAGACCAAATCACATTTTTTGAGCAGCGTGGCACAATTAGCCCCATCCTCATCCCTCTTCTGTAAACCTTAATCATTAGTACTTACTCTTCTGCTCCTTGGTTCAATATCCTTAGCCTTAAGCACATTTGTGCATGTGCACCGTCTGACCTGTAGCAGTTCAGTCAGGCCAAGTGGATCAGTGCACGACTTAGTCTGCAGGCACATGCAGAGGACCGGCCACCCACATCTATTGGGATAGCAAGAAAGGGCCAGGATCAATGAGCTTTAAAGCTGCCTCCTATTGATCGGGCCATTTAAAGAGGTTGATGAGAGCACATCCTGAAGAGGTTCATTTGAGAGTGGCGTCTTTGGCTTCCTTTTCCTTCGAAACGGTTGTAGCTGTAAACAAGGCGCACCTGCTGGGTTGACCGTGCATTCTGATTTTGCAAGAGCAGGCGCATTAGTATGACTGGAGCATCTAATAAATGTGCAAGACAGTTCAGTGTTTTAGTTGACAGCCATGCTGATTGGCCGGAGCTCAGCAATTTGGCCAATCAGGGCTGTGTGTACATGACAGCAATGGAAAAAGGCGCAGGCCAGCCATCTGTTACCTAGATACAAAAAGGCATCGCCAGTTGCACGAGCCCACCAGACAACCCTACACCTGCCAAGTTTCATATGCTCCCCAGTGCCAGTGTTTGACGTTGATGCGCTAGAGCCTCATCTATTAAATGCGCCGATTTTCTGTTTCACGTCTAGGAGCAAATCAAAAGCTGCATTCAAAGCTAAACCAGTTAAAAGGTGTATAAAAATGGGAAAAGTGGCAACCTAAAATCTTCTTTCTTAGTCCTTTTATGCTCATTTGACCTTTTTAGTATCTCCCTCGCTCATTTATAAGCCACACTTCAGTTATAAAGACGACGCATTGTGCGTTGTGGGTTTGCAGGTGCGTTATGGGTGTGTATCGTGCTGAACCCGCACTGTAAAAGTGAAGAGAAGAGTGGCTGGCTGAGACAGCTGAAGAAATGGGGAGACATGGACATCTGCCCTCTAGAGGATGGCAATTACGGCAGCGAGCTGCCCAACATCACCAATGCTCTGCCACAGAGCAACCTGGCTCAGGGTAAGCCTCTCATCAGTTGATCCAAACCTGAAATTATCCACTTATCTCAATGTCTGTTGCTCACATAACTATGTTTTACTCCACGTAGACTCACTGGCCCGGCCTAGAAGAACGGTGTTCACAAGAGCAATGGAGGCCTGTGACCTGCACTGGCAGGATAGTCACTTGCAGAGAATCATCAGTAGTGACTTCTACATGTCCCCGGCCTACCAGAGAGAGGGAGAGAGCTTGCTCTTCAACCCCCAGGGCCTGCCACTGTGGCTAGGTACATATTTACATACTTCTCAGGCATTTCAAGCTATGTTTGTCCATGTTGATTCTGTTCAGAGCAGCCAGTCAATACAAGTTTTTCCTACTTGGAAAGTAGTTGGAGCGAACCAACCCTGTGACTTCACACGCAGTGGTACTGCAAGATGGCGGCGCCCTTGCTCCAAAAGCTATAACAAAACATTTTTTTTTTTTTAAATGGTTACATTAATCGTGTTTGTTATATATTATTTAATTAAAGTGGAAGTCACTTTACTAAATAATGTAAACTTGACTGATTGCTTCACTTCCACTTTAAGTCTGAGAGGAAATGTCACTCTCAGTAAGACACTTCCTGCTGTGTGTCGTAATCTGTCTGATTTCACTTCTGCATGAGCTTCCATTTAAAATTGTCTGAAATTGAAACCGTCCCAACTGAAAGGAGCCCCACCATGTTTATACTGTGTCATGTGACTCGTTTCAGATCATGTGCCTACAGCATGCGCCAGGGTGGATGCTCTGCGTTCGCATGGTTACCCCAGAGAAGCCTTGAGACTGGCTGTTGCCATAATCAACACCCTCCGGCTACAACAGCAACGGCAATTAGACATATACAAGCATCAGAAGAAAGGTAACACACAATTATCTGCTTTGCATAACATACAGCCTTACTCCAAGTGCGCATGACAAATTCATTATTGTTAATCATCAGAAGCCTTATTTTTTTGAGAGTGACCATTTTTACATGTATATGTAGTAGTGGTGGGCCGTTATCGGCGTTAACGTTGCTGCTGTTGAGACTCTTATCGGCGATAAAAAAAATATCGCCGTTAATCTATTCTCAAAGTTGGGTTGGGAGCTGGGTCTATACTAAGCAAGCTATGATGACTTTCACCCTGATATTTTAGCGGATGTATACCTGGCGAATTGCACTGTAGGGCGAGCGAGTCTTGAACTAGAGGCTCGCAGTCCGTGATGGACAGATTGTTAACGGCTGGTCTATGTGGTAATACAATCGGGCAGGACATCATTCATCAACCTCAAATATGGCTTTTCATCTGAAGATGTATGTAGTAACAACTTTACATGGCCGCTCAATATGATGTTAACCTAGAGAAATGTGCGCTATTGAAGTGTTTGTGTGGAGCGCGTTTGCTGCAGGACAGGCTCGGTGCGTTCACTTGCTCTTAAAATCTCCGTCATTTTGGTCATACAGATAAAAGTAGCCTAATACATCTTTCGAATCTGTAAAGACTCTACGTTATTTGTGTGCACTCAGAATAACAACGAAGCGTTGCGCTTTTAAGCAAACAGGATGCGCTTTAGGTCTCATGTGAACTTGAGAATTCACTCCCGTGTCACCCTCTGCTTGAACCTGTGTGTGTATGCCTAACGTTACTGTGAAATTACCACATCAGGCGTTGACGTGCTAACATGGATGCAGCTATGAAGCCGCGGGTTTGCTTCAGGAAAATTTATTTTTAAGAAGCTTCCCAATGGAAACTGTAAACAGTTCATCACGACCTCTTATGTAGGCCTACAGTTCAAAATTCATGTTTAACTGAATAAACAGTTAGTAAACACAAGTACATCTTATTGAACATAGTTTATTTTCATCACCAATTATCATAGTAGAACAGCTTTCTCAAGCAGTTTGTGATGCATTTTGGAAACAGGAGATGAGTCCATGGTCTAATGCGCCACCTGGCTTGAGAAACCCGTTCTCAAAGACTTACTTTAGTCATTATTTGGGTAGCACACATATTCTGAATGCCTTGGCAGAATTCAAATGAGCCATTTAATCTAGATTAATCTAGATTAATTCCAAAAGTAATCTAGATTAATCTAGATTAAAAAAATTAATCTATGCCCACCCCTAATATGTAGACATTAAAAGAAAACTGCAGGACTTTTAATTTTTGAACAGCCACGTGTGCTTTTAAAATTAAAAAGAGTGCTTGTTTCATGGTAATTTAAGTATTGAGATGTTGATGCTGCATATGTTCCTAACACACATAAATATCTCTCGGTGTGTCCTCAGAACTGCTGCAGAGAGGAATGACCAACACCACCAATCTGGAGGGCTGGGTGGGCCACCCCCTCGACCCCATTGGCTGCCTTTTCGCCACCCTCACAGAGACGTGTCGAGTGGAGGATGACAATACCATGGATACTGGAGGTACACAATTATAGGCTGTCATTGGGCTTCTGTCCTTTTACAGCTCTCCGAGACGCTTTGGGAATTATTCGGTTCCTCGCTCAGCAACTGGCCTGTGTCTTTGAGAGCTTCATTCAGCCTGCTGGAGCCCCATCTCCTCGCTCTTTACAATTGCCTTCATTTTCTGAGCAGTGTTAAGGGGTGCCATTGTATCAGAAAGGTCATTCTGCCCACTCAGTGGTGTAAAACGTATAAAATCAATCAGCATTTGCATTCCATACATCCCTCCCAGCTCAGGCCAATGGAAAGTGTTGGCCATTGTATTCCTGTTGTGAGGAACCCACAGAGAGGCATTGTGTGCCTGAATAATACTGGCAAATGGTACTGTGACTTGGAAGAGTTTCTGCATATCTGTGCGCTTGTCCCGTCATAGTGCTCCCCTTTTGGCCACGGCGCTATAGCAATCGTGTTGGGTTGTTGTATGTGCGCTTGTTGTGCATTACACTGTATGTTTGTATGTGTGCTAGAGAGCATAGCTCTTTGTTTGACTCTGTTACACAGTTGGAAACATCTGGCATGTGCTGGGATGGGGGCGGACTCTTGTTTTTATCCAATCAGAATGTCCGAAGGTCAGGATCTTAGCTTAGCAGGACCAACAACAGCAGCTGTAGCGGCAGTGGCAGCAGCAGTGTGGAAAGCCAAAACAATATTCTCTCTAACCCCCTGCTTTACTACTTAGGTGGTTTACTGTAAACCAAATCACTGGATATGACACTGTAACTTGGTTAAATTGTTTTGTGTGGGATGTTTGTGAGATACCAGTAGAGATCTTGTTTTCCAGTGTAGCAAGATGGCGGTGAACCCATTGATCCCTGTCTGTTGCCCACTGTACAAACAGGATTGGCCAACAGGATAAAATTGCCAGGGGGATTTAAGTGAGCTGGGTCTAAATTCTTACCAAACAGATGGTGTTTTTCCTCAGTTTTTGTGCGGATATCCCTAGACATTGATACAGATGACTTAGTCTGGTATTTTAATGTTACCTAAGATTGGGGTCAGTGAGAGCTTTTATTTATTTTTTGTTTTTTTAAATAAATACTTTTATTCAACTAGGAAGGATGCATTAAAATTATACAAAATTGTAACAGTCTTTTTATTGTTACAGACATTTCAAATAAATGCTGTTTTTTTTAACCAACTATTCATCAAATAATTCTGAAAAAAGTATCATAAATATTAAGCAGCTCATTTTTCATCACTGTTAAGGAATGTAACTTGACCACCAAATCAGCACATTAGAATGATTTCTCAAGAATCACATGACACTGAAGACTGAAAATTCAGCTTAGCTATCTCAAGAATAAATTATATTTTTAAATGTATTGAAATAGAAAACCTTTTTGTAGTTAGAGTAAAAATGTAATAATATTTCACAATATTAGTTTTAATGTACATTTGATCAGATAAATATATGCAGCCTTAGTGGGCATTAGAGACTTCTTTCATTTTAAAATTTTAACAATCATACCGTCCCAAAACTTTTGAAAGGCAGTCTATATGTACAGGTGCATCTCAATAAATTAGAATGTCATGGAAAAGTTATTAAATAACTTCAATGCGCAAAGACTGGAGTAGTTTAAGTCTTTGGTTCTTTTAATTGTGATGATTTTGGCTCACATTTAACAAAAACCCACCAATTCACTATTTCAACTAATTAGAATATGGTGACATACCAATCAGCTAATCAACTCAAAACACCTGCAAAGATTTTCTGAGCCTTCAAAATGGGCTCTCAGTTTGGTTCACTGGGCTACATAATCATGGGGAAGACTGCTGATCTGACAGTTGTCCAGAAGACAATCATTGACACCCTTCACAAGGAGGGTAAGTCACAAACATTCATTGCCAAATAAGCTGGCTGTTCACAGAGTGCTGTATCCAAGCATGTTAACAGAAAGTTGAGTGGAAGGAAAGTGTGGAAGAAAAAGATGCACAACCAACCGAGAGAACCACAGCATTATGAGGATTGTCAAGCAAAATCGATTCAAGAATTTGGGTGAACTTCTCAAGGAATGGACTGAATACTGGGGTCAAGGCATCAAGAGCCCCACCACACACTGACGTGTCAAGGAATTTGGCTACAGTTGTCGTCAGAGGCGTCTTACCTGGGCTAAGGTGAAGAACTGGACTGTTGCCCAGTGGTCCAAAGTCCTCTTTTCAGATGAGAGCAAGTTTTGTATTTCATTTGGAAACCAATGTCCTGTGAAGTCCAGTGTTAAGTTTCCACAGTCTGTGATGATTTGGGGTGCAATGTCATCTGCTGGTGTTGGTCCATTGTGTTTTTTTTAAACCAACGTCACTGCACCCGTTTATCAAGAAATGTTAGAGCACTTCATGCTTCCTTCTGCTGACTAGCTTTTTAAAGATGCTGATTTCATTTTCCAGCAGGATTTGGCACCTGCCCACACTGCCAAAAGCACCAAAAGTTGGTTAAATGACCATGGTGTTGGTGTGTGACTGGCCAGCAAACTCACCAGACCTGAACCCCATTGAGAACCTACGGGGTATTGTCAAGAGGAAAATGATAGACAAGAGACCAAAAATGCAGATGAGATGAAGGCCGCTGTCAAAGAAACCTGGCTTCCATACCAACTTAGCAGTGCCACAAACTGATCACCTCCATGCCACACCAAATTGGTTCAAGGTTCTTTATTGAGGCAGTAATTAAAGCAAAAGGAGCCTCTACCAAGTATTGAGTACATATACAGTACATTAACATACTTTCCAGAAGGAAAACAAATCACTAAAACTATTTTATTTTTCTTGGTCTTATGAAGTATTCTAATTTGTTGAGATAGTGAATTGGTGGGTTTTTGTTAAATGTGAGCCAAAATCATCACAATTAAAAGAAGCAAAGACTTAAACTACTTCAGTCTGTGTGCATTGATTTGATTTAATACACAAGTTTCACAATTTGAGTTGAATTACTGAAATGAACTTTTCCACGACATTCTAATTTATTGAGATGCACCTGTACATGCCTTATTTCCTAAAATGCCTTTATGGCTTTTTCTTTAAAAAAAGAAACATTTTCAACTAGCTATAAACTGACATTGACAAACACCACTTTGTGTCCAAATAGACTCTGGTGAGCCCAAGCCTCCAGTGTACCAGCATGTGCTGGTGTGGGGATGTCCAGATGGAGGGGAGTCATACCTGGCGCTGGCACTAGAGGTGGCGCTGATGGGTATGGGGCAGCAGCGGCTAATGCCCGAGGGCCTGTATGCTCAGGACAAGGTGTGCCGGAACGAGGAGCAGATCGTGGCCAAGCTGCAAGAGTTGGAGCTGGATGATGTATTAGTGCAGACACTCCGCAAACAAGCTATCCTCCTTTTAGAAGGTACAGACTCTTTGTTCTCAATATCAATCTACTTTTCAACCTTTTGCTCTTGTCATCACCCTGTAGGCCCTATCCTCCCTGCATGGAGCTGTTTTCTCCCCTTACTGTTCTTTTGCTTTTCCCACAACCCTTTTCCCCCATGTGGATCGCTGTCTACTTTTATCTTTTCCTCTTCTATCTCTAGCCTGGATATATATGTGTGTGTGTGAGAGAGAGAGGGAGTGCTATGCCTGTAAAAAGATCTGCAGGCTGGCCTCTGCAGTGTCCCCAACTCCCTTTCCCAAAACAGGCCACCCTGCATCTGAGCCTCCCACTGACACGCGGTGTAACCTTAGAGCAGACATCTGTGCTGCTACTAGGGAGGACAGACTCTGTCAAAGCCCATGAGGCCTTGCCGCCTGTTTGCCTTCTCATCGTCCTCCCCAGCCGTCCCAGTGATATGCTCCACTCAGATTTCTCTCTCTCACTTGCTGTGTTTGCCCTCACTGACTCACCAGCCTCCTGTCCATCAAGCCTAACTCAACCCTGCAATCTGATATGATGGACAGCGCAGTTCTGATGTGCTGTTCTCTGCCTCTCCGTATGTCCAGGTGGTCCCTTCAGTGGTCTGGGGGAGGTCATCCACAGAGAGAGTGTTCCCATGCACACGTTTGCCAAGTACCTCTTCACCGCCCTCCTGCCGCACGACACAGACCTGGCGTACAAGCTGGGCCTTCGTGCAATGAGGTGAGACTCTGAAATTCTCTCTAGGATGAGAACGTCCTTCTAGTTTGTGCCCCACACAAACGTCCTCTTTCAAATATTTTTTATAGTTTTAAAGTCTCTTATGCTCACCAAGGCTGTATGTGTTTGATAAAACATACAATTAAGCATTATTGTGAAATATTATAAACATTTCCAATAACTTTTTTCTATTTAAATTAATTGTAAAATGTAATATATTTGTGATTTTGAAGCTAAATTTTCTGCAGCCAATACTCAAATGTTCATTGTCACATTATCCTTTAGAAGTCATTCTAATATGCTGATTTGCTGCTCTTATTATCATTAATGTTGAAAAGTGTCAGTTTTGAGCAATTTAGTGCATCATTGCTGAATTAAAATGTATTTCTTAAAAAAAAAAAAAAAACATACTAACCTAAACATTACTTCTGTCACCAGTAGTGCACATCAGAACTGGAAAGAAAACTTTCACACTATCATGCAACAACTTGCAAAAGAGTGTTGGAGATTCTTCTGTCATGTTTATCATGCTCATTTGAAATGTGTGCATTGTTTTCACCTTTATTTGAGCATTTCCTCACATTAGACTGAACCGCCACGTGATGTTACCCTTACTGACTCCAGCCATATAAAGCCTCTGTGGGACCTTATTACTGTATATTTGCCCTGAGGCATCATTATCGGAGTCTAGCTCATCACAGTCCTCACTAATACACAATTCACGAGTTCACTCTTAAATCTATTTAGCACGAGTAAGGTAATGCGTATTTGGCGAAGAAATGCATAGTTGGTGTGCTGTCCTGGGGAAGGTCTCTGAGCTTGGGAATAGCCCGAACCCAGGGTGAGAACTCTAGTGATACTTTTGGGTGGAGAAGGGGCGGTGGAGGGATGCTGATTAACCATCAAAGAAATAGAGGTATATCAGCTGTATTTATGTCCATGCATTGATTAACTTGAGTGCGTACCACTTGTTTAATTAGGCTAAGTATCTGAAGTGCTCCTCCCGAACTTTGTTAATAAAACATCATTCAATAGCACTGCTCCCTCTGCGCACCTTCTGCGAGTCTAAGCTGGTGTGGTCTAATATGTTTTCTCAGGCAGGAGTAGCAGAGCGTAGAGCGCCATTTCTAATCACTTGTCATCAGACAGAGCTTGCAGAAAATAGCATGCAGTATTCTGCTAATCATGTCTGGGTAAACTGAGTATAGAAAACAGTGCATAGCAATGGAAAGTTAAGCTTATATATCAGTCTTGTTATAGGCTATATGAATAACTAGAGTCTTATATGTGTGACTTAATCCAGAATAATCATGTTCACTGCAGGCTTCCAGTGCTGGAGTCCACAGCTCCCTCAGGTGATGTAGGACACCCTCACCATGGCATCTCCATAGTGCCCAGCAGATATCCACGCTGGTTCACACTGGGCCACCTGGAGTCTCAGCAGTGTGAACTGGCCTCCACCATGCTTACTGCTGCTAAGGGTGAGCGCTACACACACGATCACTCGTGACAAGTCATGTGAGGTTCACTTTAAACAAACTTTTATGTGCTGTGCCAGAGTTTAGTTAAGAGAAGTCTGTGTTGTGTCTTAGGTGACATGTTGAGATTGCGGACTGTTTTGGAGGCCATTCAGAAGCACATCCACTCCTCTTCCCTCATCTTCAAACTGGCCCAGGATGCCTTTAAAATCGCTACTCCTGCAGATAACCCTCCTGACATCACACTGCTCAATGTATCACTGGAGCTTGGCCTTCAGGTAAATCTAAATGTATCCTCATGTGGTGTCTAGTTTATTAAGTTCATCAGTGAGTGTGTTCACATGTGTGATCAGGTATGCATGTTGTAATCAAGTTAAGCTCACCCTTTTTTTTTTAAAGTAAGCCCAGAGTGAGATGTTTTGTTTTTTTCCATTGGGCTTGGTAAGATTTTTTTAGAAATATGCTTTTGGCATAAGTTTCTCATATTCATCTAGACTGCATTTATGTGATACAGTAAAGACTCAGTAATGTTGTGAAATATCATTACATTTTGAACCTTTTATTGTCTCATTTTATATAATGCTCTTATTTTGAATAGTTTTCAGTGTTTTTATGTACACTGCGTGTATTAGTTCCAGTACACTAATCTTTTGTGTCTAATGCAATATGACATTTCTCTGCAGGTGATGAGGATGACTCTTTCCACACTCAACTGGAGGCGGCGGGAGATGGTTCGTTGGTTAGTCACATGTGCTACTGAAGTCGGTCTGTATCAAACTTATTTTTTTATTATATATTTTTTTATGCCATGTTTAAATTAACACTCATTTCATTTAAGACACTGACATGCACTGACATTCTGTCTTATTAAAATGTCATGTAAACCCTGCAGTTTGACTGAAATCCATTTTGTCAAACTCAAACTAACTGACCTAAATAATGCAATTGTATCTCAGCTTTGTCCAGCATGTATGCACATTAATCAGAATACAGTTGACCTCTGCCCATGCTCCAACAGTCTTAGGTGACGCCCAATGTGTATTTAATCCTTCAAACACTTGATTGTTTCCCTGAAAATTGTTTCCCTGAAATTGGAGATATGTTGAATGGCATGGGTAGTTAATAATGTGGTTACTAAATGCATGTAGAAGCACAAGCAACTTGTTCTGATTGATTATTTTGTCTCATTGCAGGTCTGAGAGCTTTGGTTAGCATATTGCAGAGCTGGTACACTCTCTTCACCCCCACTGAAGCGACCAGCATAGTGGCAGCCACAGTGATGTCTCACAACACCATCCTGCGCCTAAGCCTCGACTACCCTCAGCGGGAGGAGCTGGCCAGCTGCGCACGCACCCTGGCCCTGCAGTGCGCCATGAAGGACCCCCAAAACTGTGCCCTGTCTGCCCTCACCCTCTGCGAGAAGGACCACATCGCCTTCGAGACGGCTTACCAGATAGTCATCGACGCCGCCTCCACGGGAATGACCTACTCTCAGCTCTTCACCATCGCCCGCTACATGGAGCACCGCGGCTACCCCCTTCGAGCCTTCAAACTGGCATCTCTCGCCATGACCCACTTGAACCTGGCCTACAACCAAGACACGCATCCGGCCATCAATGACGTGCTGTGGGCTTGTGCTCTCAGCCACTCGCTGGGCAAGAACGAGCTGGCCGCCATCATCCCTCTGGTGGTCAAGAGCGTTCACTGCGCCACGGTGCTCTCGGACATTTTGCGACGCTGCACAATGACGGCCCCTGGCCTGGCCGGCATCCCTGGCAGACGTAACTCGGGCAAGCTTATGAGCACTGACAAAGCCCCGTTGAGACAGTTACTGGACGCCACCATTAGCGCCTACATCAACACCACCCACTCCCGCCTCACGCACATCAGCCCGCGCCACTACGGAGAGTTCATCGAGTTCCTTAGTAAGGCACGCGAGACCTTTCTTTTGGCCCAAGACGGCCACATTCAGTTCGCCCAGTTTATAGACAACCTCAAACAGATCTATAAGGGCAAGAAAAAACTCATGATGTTGGTGCGGGAACGTTTCGGTTGATTTCGGGGAACTCGTTCTTCTTTCACTCTTCATTTATTTAAGGCATTATTTTATTCCTTCTTTTTTTGGTCATCTTTGCTGAAATTTTTACGTTTTATTCATTTGTTTTAATCTGTTTTCATCTCTTTTTGTTTTATTGTGAACAATTCCTGTTCACTAAATTATTCTACCAGGTTGAACCTGTGGAGGGGAGAATATACAAATGTAATTATGACCAATTATCTTTTTGTTTTGGCTCGTTCTTGATTTCGTTTAATCAAGATATTGTGATAAAAATGTAAAAGTGGCACATAAAGAGAAACCAAATTATTATTGTGGTAAATTGAGCGTGGGGGAGGCGTTTGCTTGGTTTTGGAAGGGGCTTGAACACTCGAATCAAAACGGTCATCCCTGAAACACTCGCACACAGTGTTATTTTCATACCTCGATCGTATTTTACGGATCAGCTTTAACTCTTTCTCTTTGGAAAAGGCCTGATTTTAAGAGTGAGACAGACACATCTCCTCAAACTTAACCTCTGCCGAACCTCCTACCACGACTCGAGCGAGCCACAAGATGTGAGCCCTCCCCTCTCTCCTGTGTTTGTTTCTAGCGGCTCATTTTAATCTCTGTTTGAAAATTCAGCGAGGAAGACAGTGTGCTCGGTCCTTCCGTGCTGTTTCCTGGTCTTGCTGAGTTTGAACGAAACAGAGATATTTACCCATCAAAATCAGCCATATGTTTCTCTGTTACCTCTGTGGAAAAAATGAAAACAGAAACAAAAAGACTTGTGTGAGATTAAGTAGCAGTAATAATATATATGTACTAGCACTTCCTTAAATTCCATCCCCTACACGACGCATTCGGATCAGCAATTACTTACGGTGTACAAATTAGGTGAATTGTATAGATGCATTGGACAAAAACGGCTATATTGGCTGGCTTTAAACTGTACCGTAATATCTTCCACATTCCATGACCTCTGCCCTCCACAAGTGCCCCAGTGGATCCGAACACTTAGAATGCACTCCGCGGCTTCCATCTGAAGGAAAACGAGAAAAGAGATGCTCAACTCCGTTCTCAGGGAATCACTTAAAGAAACAAAACAGAAAAAAATAGTAGCATAAGCATTTAAGATATTGTAAATATGAAAGTGTCAATTCAAAAAATTGTAAAGTTATAATTATTTATGATAACTGTATGTTTTTCTTTTGGGATACTTGAATTTGTTGGGCTGGGAATGTGACGACCTTAAGAGGAAAGACTTCAGAAACATTTCTCAGGTGCTCCTGTGTACATTTCTGATTTACTGTTTTATTTGTATCCTCAAGTTTATTTGTTTTTTTTGTAATACATTTTTGCAAGAGGAAGCATGTAAAGAAGAAAGGAGAGGACAAATGTTTATGAACAGACTATGCAGAACCACTTCACGATTTGCCCTCTTCACCCCGATCTTCCTCCGTCTTTTTTCCTTGTTTGGCTCAGGAGTGGGGGTGCTTTCCCAAAATTCAAACCGTTTGTATTTTGTAAGTAAAGTAAATCTGCACGAGCTTCGAGTTTGGATGGACTTAGCCTTTGATCTATGTACAACTCTTTACTTTGAAGCCTTAGTCTTCTCTGAAAGCACTGCATGTGTTTCAGGACACATTGTGATGCCAATGTCAGTGGAGTACAGCACAGAGAAAACGGACCTACACCTTCGACTGGCCCGAACAGGGATGAAGGGCATCTGCTATTCTCCTTCGCTTTGACACGGTCCACTTCCTTTAGGGTTGTGATTATCTTGTATTGGGGCTTTTTGAGGGCAATAAGGTCTGTTTTGAGGTTGCGACTTACCAATGCCTAATCGAGACTTTGATAGACGCTTCATTAATGGCTACATCTTGTTGTTGGTTAAGGTTGGTCACTTTCATTTAAATGGTTTGCTGGTTTCCACTTTTGGTTAGATTTGTTCACAGAGGTTTGTTTTCAAAGTTTATAATAGTTGCCTCATCTGTGGCATACTCGAACCACACGGTGTTAGTCACGTTATGCAGCCCTTATTCCTCAACCAGCTCAGTCAGAGAGAGCTCAGTGGACGGACCTGAGAGAAATGTTAGGGATTGTTTTAAATCACAGATTAGGGAAATTTCCTTTTTATATATAAACACATCTTCAGAATGATAATAGTGCTGCCTGTCCGATTAAAAAACAATAAAAATATGTAAAAAAGTAACAAAAACAAAACAAAAAGGTAAAAAGCAAGCATTTTCTGTAGCTAACTAGTTGGTCCAATGGCATTGCAAAAAGAGAGTAACCTCCTGGCTTTTGATTTCTCTCTTCCATACTCTTAAGTGTCTGTATGTGTTAACTGTACCAGTGTTTTGATCTGTCCCTAGAGTTTAGAAGGAAAAAAATAATCGCTGGTAGAGATTGTTCACTAGTTCATCTACTGTTTGATTTTGTTTCGTTTTAATTTAAGGGAAAGTGTTTGTCGCCTCTTTGTGCTACTGAATTATAAAAAGGTATCCAGTATTTGTTGCCACAAAAGTATAGTTCATCAACACTTTTTGTTTGTGCAACCTCTTGAGCTAATGTCTATAAACAAATTTATTACTATTTATGTAATGCTACTACCATTTTATATGATTTGTGTTGAATTTCAGTGCTTTTCTATGAATAAAGTGTGAAACACGTCTTTGCCTCTTTTTAAATTGAATATGATATACAGCTAGCTCAAGTGTAATTTGTATTCCAGTGATGCTTTTCCACTTGAAGCAGGAAACTGGCATATTGCTTTTATTTATTTTTTATTAATAGATGTTTATATGCTAAATCCATTATATGAGACTTGCAATAGCATTTACTGCTACCGGGGATAAATAAATAGAATGTGGTTCTTTAGAACTTTCTATTCATGAAAGTATGCTGTGAAATAAATATATTGTGGTTTCCAGAAAAAAACATAAAGCAGCACAATTCGCCACCTTTGAATTATAAGATTCAATCTGCATTCTGAGCAGTTTTGAGATATTGAGCTTCAAAGTTTTTGCGTTCCGTATACTGTAGATTCTGTAGAACCCTTGTTTTCTAAAAAAGGCACAAAATGTTCACTGCTCCAAAAAGAAAACTCACATAATGTAAATAGGTTTTCACCGAATAATAATATGCGAATAACTCAATTTTGTCAAAAATGTCTGATAGAACCTTATAATTCCAAGGCCAGAAATTGTTTTCAAAATATATAATTCATATTAGAATAATTTCTGAAGGATCATGTGACACTGAAGACCAGAGTAAAGGCTTTACCATCACAGGACTAAATTAGATCTTAACATATATTCAAATAGAAAGGTTATTTTAAAATATAATAAGAAATAGACTTATTTAAAAGAAAAAAATCATTAAAACCATAAAATCTGAATGGTGTGAAGGGGATCTTTTTTAGCCCCATTTCTGTAGAGAAATACTGAAAAAATTAAGAAAACTAACTTGAGCTGAAGTAAGCATTTAAAATGTATTTTAGTTTTAGCTTTGAACACCTATGCTAGTATAACAATCTCCAATTTTGGTGTCATGAGGTCAGAAATATCACTGCAGTTATGCAAATGCAAAAAAGCTTGCTACACCACACATCTTGTCCAGACTACATCTCCAACTCTCATCCCGTCTCCTCTTTAAAACCTCAGAGTCTGAATCACAATAAACTCCAGGAAAACCTCGTGTCAGAGTGATCGACTGTGTTAGAGATGCAGTCGACAGGAACAATGCTCTTTGGGCCTGCTTATACAAACTCTCCCATCCATCATGGTCCCTCACAGCTGCTGCTCTTCATTGTGTCTTGGGCCCAATGCAGCGCCCTGTGAGGACCTCACTGAGTAAGTGTTTGTCAAGCATGGCAGTGCTGCCAGCTGAAATATGGATGGTGTTGGCTCTGTTAGACACGTTGCAAAGAGAAGGCATTTCCTTAGCTCAGTGATTTAGCAGAAGTGACACGCCAGGAAAAGAGAGACGAGTAATTGGCTTTCCCACCTTGTTGTGAGCTTCCAGCGCGGGCAGAGCCTGTCAGATTGGAGCGAGGAGTAGGTGTTGGGCTTGGTGGGGGAAACAAGCATTGTTTATAAGTGTAACAATGTTACAGAGGCTTTTCTTTAATTAGAACCCAACCCATCTTGAGACGGAGGACGTCTAAACGTAGACATGGAGCACACGAGCCTGTCAGGCAACTCTGAGAACTATTGTGCTTCTGGGCAGGTTTGTGCAGTGAGAGGAAGCTTTGTCCTTTGCACCCTGCATGGCAGGTTCTGCTGTCAGCGTAATCACATGTTGTGTTCATAGGGGAGCTGATTTGCAGAGCTTTGTTCTGCTGCTCTGATTTTCCCAGAATCCCTCTGTAATTGGAGTGTTGGAAGACTGGGTAAGGAGGGGTGGGGCAGCTTGGGACTTTTTTTAGGTGGGAGGTGGGGTGGGAATGGAAAGCTGTAGTGGATTACGGAAGAAAGAACATATTTTGAGATGAACAGAATGAAAGATCGAGCTGAACAGCTGTGGTATGTGTAATTGGTTACACTTTTTTTTAATAACAATTACATCATTTATTAATCTAGGTTTATGGAAATCTATAAATATACTCACTGTTAATGAGTTCATTGTTAATTCATGTACACAATACAGTGGTTAATGCAACATTATACAAATTACTTCCAGTCCTCGAATTTGCTTGGCTGAGCGGAGTTCCAAGAATCCAAAAGCACTGTTTTTGTCTTCAATAAGACAGGAAAATAGTGAGAGATTGATAACACCAGTCGGAGAGAATTGTGCCAGATTCTCCCACAGCCAGAAACACCCACTAGTTTTTGTTGTTGTTGTTGTTATTTGATGCAAAGGTAATACCAAGTAGTGTTATAAATGCATCAGTAGTTCAACATCAATTTTATAACGCTACGAGAATACTTTTTGTGCTCGAAGAAAACAATTTCTTCTTCCCTGATCCAGTCTTTGGAACCACAGGAGCCGGTGTTCTGACGGAGAACCCGGATGCACTGCGCCTTGTTTGCAAGCAGAGGAATGAACTGACATCAAGAGAAGAAAATGTTGAATAAAGTTATTTTTGTTTTCTTTGCTCACAAAAAAGTATTCTCGCAGCCTCATAAAATTAAGTTTGAACCACTGATGTCACATGGATTATTTCAACGATGTCCTTGCTACCTTTCTGGATGTTGAATGTGGTAGTTGCGTTGCTGTCTATGCAGGCTCAGAAAGCTCTCGGATTTCATCAAAAATATATTTATTAGTGTTACAAAGCTCTTAGGGTTTGGAACGACATGAGGCGAGTAATTCATGACAGAATTTCAATTTTTGGGTGAACTATCCCTTTTAAGTGAGACTCCATTCTGAAGGGAATGAACATGTTCAGTTCAAATGTCCTTGTGAATGACAGAGATTTACCCACCAGTCCTCAATCTCCAGCACTTGAAGAAGATTGAATAAAACAAAGGTGGTGAACAAAAAGTTGAGAATTCATGTGTTTTGTTTTGTATGTGGAGAGTGCAAGACGTCTTCTAGAATCAGATTACATTTATTTTTATATTACACTATATGTCACATTTTATTATTTTTATATTTATATTATTTATTTATTAGCAGCACTCAATTTAGCAATTGTAAAAATTACAGTTTATATTTATCAAGTCAGTAAAGGGATAGTTCACCCAAAAATGAAAATTGTCATTATTCACCCTCATGTCGTTCCAAACCCGTAAGACCTTCGTTCATCTTCGGAACACAAATTCAGATATTTTTGATGAAATCTGAGCACTTTCTGAACCTCCACAGACAGCAGCGGAACTACCACAAGGTCCAGAGGTAACAAAAATGACAAAATAGTCCATGTGACATTCAGTCGTTTAACTGTAATTTTCTGAAGCTACGAAATCGTGGTAGGACCCTTGTTGTTTTAGGATCAGAAAGCTGAACAAAGGTCTTACGGGTTTAGAATGACATGAGGGCGAGTAGATAACACAATTTAAATGTTTAACAATTAACAACTGAATAGTTAAATATAAATGCACTTGGATGTATTATACACATGCATATTAAAGTATGGTTTACATATTATTTACATAATTATATCATTAGAAGAAGAACCTTCTAATATGCACTCCTGGGGTTTCGTCTGTGTGCACATTTTATCAAGTGAAGTCATTTTAACAGCATCCCGTATAGACCATTGCTCAGAGAGTAGGCAGCGGTGACTGGGGATATATACCATTAGTGACAAGAAACGTTTTTGAGTAAGTCATTGCATTATTCACTCACTCAAGCATTTGGTTCAGTACACCGAGTAACACGCATTTGGGAATGTCATTTGAGGGTGAAATATTTCCCCATGCAGATTTTGGATCGGATTCGAGTTGGTCACACATTTGCAGCATTGACCAATAGAAACCAGTGGAACTGGGCTACTTTAACATTTGCTGCAGGTTGTTTTTCATGTCCGTGGGTTTAAGTGACACCCATAACATGATATTAAGCCCCTAAAATGCTAACTTTAACAGGGAAACCCCGCCAAAACATATATTACCCTCGGAATGCGGTTTTACAGGGGACCCACCTCAAAACACGACTTGGGCTAAGTTTTGAGTAGCAATTGGGCAGGTTTTGTTGTGAAAACCTGGCAACCCTGATAGAAACCTGCTTGTATTAAAAAAAACATCTGCGCAAATTGTGCTTCATACATTGCTTTAATGGACCCTTGTCCCCAACAAAAAATCACTTACATGATCACACTTTTGTTTTGTTAACATGGCATTATAAGAAAAGCAGCCTAGAATAAACATTTGTAATGATAATCAATTCGATTTTACAAGTTGGACTCCACCATACTGACACCAACTTGAAACCCATCCCCAAAATTTGAAATCAATCTTAGGCCAAGCCCCCCAAAACCCTCTAATCTGATAAAGCAGTGATAGTGCCAGGACCTGACAAATGATGTACAGCCTGCTGTCTTCAGGAACATATTGGATTTTCAGGCCTGCTGATTTGCTGAGAGATTGAGCCTAAACCCCCACTTTCATTCCCCTTGTGGCTTCCTAAAGGAGACCTTGGGGAATTCAGCTTTCGTTTTTGTGAATTCATTGTCACAATTAAAAATAATGCCAGGAACCCCTTGAGGTATCGCAGAATAAGTGTGTGCACGTGTGTGTGTGTGTATGCGCTTGTGCCTCACTAGGAAAAGACCCAGCCCCGCAATCACAGCTGTGCTCCATGGACACAAACTAGCAGCGAGCGACAGGGGCTTTAAAAACCAAAAACACTAATCAGCAAATTGATTACAGGACGTTTCTTCTTTCAGCAGGGCTTACAGCACCTAACACACAATCAAGGCCAGACTGATCCTGCATTGACAACACCGCACACCGGCGGATGAGGGTAAAAGAGGGCTGCAGCTGCCACCATTTCACACTAAATGACCGTATGCGAGTGGGGAAAAACATCCATCGTGTTGTTTCAATTTACAGTCTGTGGTTGCTTGTTAAACAGACGGTAAACAACTTTAACCAAAAATGAATTAGTAATCTTTCTGTTATGCTAACAAATGATAGATTTGCAAGCTCGTATCAAAACTATGCCATTTCATATACACAGATGGGGTTCAGAAAGCACTAGCACGATTGACAAATGTATAGTAATTCCAATAAATCCTTGTTTTGAAGTTCAGGGTTCTTCAAAACATCTCTCATATGTCACATCACATGATGTGTTGCTGGGGAATCCCACTCCCACCCTCCCAAAAAAACAACTGGATTTAAGGATTTGCTTACCCAGGGTGCTTATTCCTCATTTGGTATTACATCCACTGGGATTAACATTTCTATTACTAAATGTGAAAGGCAGTAAGAGAGACAGTAATCATAGATCAAGAGAGTGAACCCCCCACCGAAAGACTCGTGCAAAACAAAGGGAATAGAAAAAATGCTTGCACGTGATTTAGGTATGTGACATTCAGCAAGGAGAAAGTCCCCTGAGGGGTGTTTGTCTTAAAAGGATCACTCTTTATTTTGCGTCATATAAAACATCCATTGATATGTACACACATTCTCGGAGGTTCATTAGCGTCAGTCACAATCCCAGTGAAGACCGTCTCAGCTTAGATGTTACTATGGTACTGCATTAAAAACAAACCCATACAGCGCTTCAGATTTAATCAGATTTTATCCTTCACTTATTCCACATTCTTCAGTGATTGTACAGTGCATCGGCTCTAATGAAAACATCAATCCAACTGAGAAAGACATGTTTCGACTGAAAATTATATTAAAGATTAGATGGATTGGTGTGGAGTCATTATAAAAAGTAGGTAAAACAGAAAGGCGGCCTACATAATCATTGAAATGAGTCGGGACCAGCCTTTTGAGCGAATCTCTCAAAAGCCTGTCAGGAAATATCTGGGTCACATTTCACCACAAAACCATTGGTTTTGGTTTTATATAAAACAAATATATTTTGCATATGGAAAATGAAGCCTGCATTTAAGTCAATTAAGTTTTTAGCATTTAGGCACATTTTACCCCCAAATTCTCATTATTATAAAGCAAGTTTTACTTTTTCCATATCAGTATATGATTAATGTAATGCAGTATTTTAAAGCAGCATTTTTTTTTTACACTAAAATTTGCATAAATTAAGATGAGCTTTAATTTTTTCAATTTATATAATAATAATAATATATATATATACATACACACACTATATTGCCAAAAGTATTGGGTCACCCAAAAACATATCACCAAACACCAATTAATTGTACATACACTATATGGACAAAAGTACTGGGATGCCCCCTTCTTTAGAAGAGAAAAAGGCACTTCCAAACTGTGGCAACAAAGATGGAAACATAATTCATGTACTTAATTGTATTTCCACCTCTGTTGCAACAGTTTTGAAGTGTATGAAATGACTGTACCCATATGTACAAGTCATTGGTGTCTGGTGATGAATTTTTGGCTCAAGGTCTACATTTAAAGTCACACCAGAGGTGTTCAGCTGGGATTAGGAACTTGGCTTTCTGCAGAACAGTCAAGTTCTTCCACACTGACTGAATCATCATTTCTCTTTGATCTTGCCTTATACACAGAGACACTGTCATGTTAGAATAGAAAAGGGTCCTGTCCAAACTGTTGCTATAAGATTAGAAGCACACAATTCCCTAGAATATCATTATATGCTTAAACATTGATTTGTACTCGTGGAAATTACTAAAGTATCATTAGAAGGGGGTGACCCAATACTTTTGGCAATATAGTATACACACACACACAATAATACTGTGAATGAGAATATTTTCTGCATTATGGTCATGAGAGTTTGTGAGGGAAATGTGAAACGTAAAATCGTGATAGTCCTTGTTTGTTAAGCAATTCTTTTGTTTTTATTTATTTTCATTTTGGAGTGAGGTTCACCTTGTAACATATCTAATGCTATAGCCATCAGTTGTTGTTTCTCCAGTGCTTCAGGTCTTCTGATGGGAGACTAGCGTCTTATTTGCGGTTGAGGAGCTGGCGAGAGTGGGTGTGAACAGCCTCTACGAACGCGCCCACATTTTCTGGATCCATATCAGGGTACAGGCCGTGACCCAGATTTGCGATGTAGCCCTTGGTGCCAAAGCCCTCCAACATCCTCCTCACGATCTCTGATATGCGCTCCTGATCACACAGAAATGAAGAGAAGTGTTTGGGTTGGCTATCATACATCAGTATGGTTTTTCAAACACCCCCATAACTTCTGAAATAATGGTGGAAATGTTTTATTTCGAAGTCATTGAGACAATGCTATGAAAGCCATGCTTGTAATGAACGAGCAATGAAAGACGGCTCTGTGTGGAAAACAGCTGCTCTTACAGCTCATATTTCCAGCAGGGCCTAAATTTGTAAAAACAAAATGGCCTCTTTATATTGAAATGGACTAACCAGAAGTAAAGTAATGCTTCTGAAGCACAAAACACTTCTATGCAGCGTAGACTAAACTGAAGTGATGCAAGTGAACTGGTTGGCTTTCAAAGGATCTATGATTCTGTTGTGAGTGGTTTCTTTCATCACCTTTGTGGCGTACAGAGCGCAGGGATCCATGTTGCCTTGTAAACTAACTTTTCCTCCAGTCCTGATACTGAAAAACACAAACATAACATATACATATAAATATAAAGAACCGTACTTACACTGAGAAATAGTCAAACATCACAATACACTCACACCAGCAAAGGTTTGAACATGATCTTAAAAAAAAAGTTACTATAAATAAAAGTGTGGTTCTGTATGGACATCTTTACAAAACTATTTTTTGAATCAATTAACTTTTTATTTAGAAATGGATGAATTGAACCAGATAGTGTAATTAGAAGAGCAGCCACTATTTGAATGGAAGGGTTTAATACATTTTAGTAGTATTATTATTTGATTTGGAGGTGGTAGTAGATAAATGCTGTAAACGTGGTTTTCATAAGCAGAATCGGGCATCTTATTTTTGTTAAAAGAAAGAATGGATGGTGCAAATATCTACAGTAAATGACAATCCGTTTAAAACAAAAGTGAAACTTGATCGCTTATGACAGTGATCCTAAAAACAGGGCTCAAGAACAAAAAGGAAAAGGTCTTATAATGGGCCAGCCAAAGCCCTGATTTAACTCAGACTGTGACGCTATATGAAATATGAAGTGCATAAGTTTCATCTAATAAACCTGACCAATCTGGAGCAAATCTGCCTGAAAGAAGAGGCCAAAATCACACCTATATACAAATGTGAGTTTCAATTCTTTGAAATAAAACTATCAAGGAACAAAACTGCAGTAAAGGATCTGGAAGAGAGAATTGCTTATGAAGTGGGAATACTTTTGTGAGGCGCTGTATGAATATAACACTGAAATCACATCAAAGCTGCATCACATCTCAGTGACTGACCGTGCTGAACGCGGATCTATGGTCCAGTCGAGCCCCACCACTTCATAACCAGACTCAGAGAGGTCCTCAAGCCCATAATGACCGTCTTTAGCAAAAACAATCTGAACATGAAACAGAAAAGACAGAAGTTATAGAGGAGCTGAGGGATCACTGAAGGAAACTTTCAAAAGAGATGCCTGCAAGAACACCTGACCTGATACTGACAGCTAGTGGCAACTCCTGTTATTACAAGTGTGTATGTGTGGTGTGCATAGAGGAACATTGCTGGTGTCTGGATACTTGCGCTCAAAAAAGAAAACATTAGCACTATTTAATCTTTTTCATTATTAAGTCAATAAAACCATAATGTTTAGCAGCTAAATAGTTTGTTTACATTTTAATATGACTACATGGAAATATATCAGTTAATGTATTATGGCATTTCTAACTACCTGAATGAACATTAACTATTGCTATATATATATATATATATATATATATACACACACACACACACACACACACACACACACACACACACACATAATTAAAATAATAATAAATCCCTTTCATATCACTGTGGTTTCACAGTCCCTTACTTTCCGCTCAGCGCTAGTCTTAAAGATAAGTTAATAAACTGCAGCACTTCTCATCTCCATTCCCTAGTAAAAAGTAATACATTTCAAATACATTTATTTTATACTAAGTATAGTTAATTATAGTCAATTTTTCATGTCAAAAATGTTCTGTTTGTAAGTATATACAGAGAAAACAGAGTTGCATCACAGATCGAGTGTTTAGTATTAGACAGTGTTCCACTTGTGCATCCACTAATGTCATTTATTTGTTGACTTGTGTGTGATAAGCAGTATTTGTGGAAAAAACAGTAGATCGATCAGAACGCGCATTATTGAGTATATGAGCTCAATTAGGAGAAAGGATATACAATCTCCGGTAGCCCGTCATTTCAATGAAGCGTCACATTCCATATCAGACTTGGACTTTACAGTAATAGAATATATACCAAAGCTTCGAAGGGGTGGTAACACGGAACGTCGACTTTTACAAAGAGATTTTTGATTTAAGATCTTTATATCCCTTTGGTATGAATGAGGAATTGGTTTTGAACTGGGTTTTTTTGTAATCGTTATAAGAATTACGAATGAAAGTGTTTTTGCATCTTGCATTAACAAGGATTTATATTGCGCTCATATTATGATGTCCATGGTAAATATTGATGTTTTAATGGGTGCAGGTGTGCACTAATTGATGTGGCACTGAGGAAGAGCTTTGTTTCGAAAACGTTTAGCACTTTTCACTTGTTTTTATGGCCTCCGGTGAAGCATAACAATTTATTTTGAGAAGGTGTTAAGCCCTGCCTATAACTGTGTGCGGATCTTATATTTCTGTTTGAATATTAAGTATAGTTCAAATCCATTAACATATTTACTGACACAACTCAAGACTTAAAACAATATAATTCAACTTTACTTGGCATATTACTTGTGCACAAAGCACTTTTCTTAATATTAAGTCTAAACTGTGTTTGTCACTTTTGATGAGGATTGTATGATCTTTGAATAATATCAGATTTGAAATGCAAAATATTTAAAGTGTGCCTGAAGTATACTTGCAATAGTTGCACTTTAGCACAATAAAATATGCTAAGTTTATCTTTAATTGTGCTTCAGCAATAATTAAAGTGCATTAATTAGTTGTTCCATTTTTGCAGACATTAAGATATTAGTATGCTAAATGTACAATTGCAGGACATTTTATTAAGTACATAAAAATAAAACATTCTTTGTATACTTGGCATGAAATACATTTATTTAAAATACATTTAAGTATATTTATTTTTCACTTGGGATGTTACTGACATCTTGGGATACATAACTTATGTTGCTGTTTTCCACATTTCTATCACATATTAATAAAATTAAGTGTTACTTAGTAAATCATGGTTAAATCTAAAGAGAGATAAAAATGTCAAACTCTATTTACCATAGGCACATTGTCCAAACCAGATTCTTTGATCTTGTCTTTAACACGGCGAGCAATGTCTCTCAGATATGGCAGAGAAAACTCTTTAAACTCCACTGGGCCCAAACAACCAGTATGAGACTCGAAAACCTGCAGAGCCTAAAAGACAAGATACGGAAATGAGTGAAAACTGACTGCGTGTTACATACAGTCTGTGTCTATAAAAACTTTACAGAACATCGAAATAGTGCTACAGATTTTTCAATCCGTTCTCCTCCGCGATCTCAATTCATGGTTTCTCTCACCTGAGCTCCAGCTTTCACCTGCCGGAGAAGATACTCCACTATGACGTCTGTTAGCTGGCTCAGGAGTTTGTGGCTGGCCTCTGGATACCTGTAGAGCCAGCGTTTAGCCTTTGAGTGCGTGGTGGAGCCTCCTCCTTCAATCATGTAGGACATTAGAGTCCACTGCCATTCATGAGAGATACAACAGATGATGATGGAGACCATTAATGTCCATTATCCATTCAAAAGTGTTTTTTTTTTTTAGTTTCTTATGCTCACCAAGGCTGCATTTATTTTATATAACAGTAAAAACTGTGAAAAAATCATGAAATATTACAATTCAAAATAGCTGGTTAATTTTCAGCAGTCATTCACTGTAATATGATTCTTCAGAAATAATTATAATAAGCTGATTTGCTGCTCAAAAAACATTTCTTACTTCTACCAATGTTGCATGCATGGTACTAATGTGATCACGAATCAAAGACTGAAACGGAAACGAAGAAATTGTTGAGTGAAGTTGTTATTTTTGTATTCTTTGTGCACAAATAGTATTTTCATAGCTTCGTAAAATGAAGGTTGAACCACTGATGTCACATGGACTACTTTAACAATATCCTTATGGTCAGAAAGCTCTCGGATTTCATCAGAAATATCTTAATTTGTGTTCCAAAGATGAACAAAGGTCTTACGGGTTTGGAACAACATGAGGGTGAGTAATTAATGACAGTATTTTATTTTGGGTGAACTATCTCTTTAATATCTTTGTGGAAATATTCTTTGGTGAATATAAAGTTCAAAAGAATAGCATTTATTTAAAAAAAATTGCTATATAAAAGTTTTAATTTCTTTCAAAATGAATAAATGAAAACCTTACTGAACCTAACCTTTTGAATGGTAGTGTCTATAGCTCAGATTATCAATATGCTGTTTGCAGGAGATTAAGTCATTAATTTAGCAAAACACAAGTAGTTACTGTCAAACCTCTACACATTTCTATTTAGCTTCTAATAGAAATACTACACAATTGATCTATTTATTTGTTATCCCAAAGATCTTGTGCATTTCTAAAGCAGTCTCTTTAGTTATGTGCGAGGATTGTTGCTGGGTTTTCTCACCGGAGCTCCAGTGAAGCCGATGAGAGGAACCTTTCCCTCTATTCTGTGTCGTGTCAGTGTGATGGCTTTAAAAACGTAGTCGAGTTCAGACGACACGTCCACTTTAGTCTTTAGTCTCTGCAGATCTTCAGGCTCCTTCAGTGGTTCTGGGAAAGTGGGGCCTTTTCCTGGACACATCTGAACCTCCATTCCCATGGCCTGGTCATACACATTTTAGATATAAATAGACATAATATTCTTTGGTAATTCAGTAAGTTAGAAGTCAAATTATGACCCTCATTCACCTGAGGGACCACCAAGATGTCAGAGAAGATGATGGCAGCATCAAATGGGAATCGTCTGAGCGGCTAAAACAGAAAAGTGCGACAGTGTTAAAACTCATTATGTGATAAGAAGCAGGTAAGAATGAAGGTGCTCAGCGGTGCTGACCTGTAGCGTAAGCTCACAGCAAGCTTCAGGAGAACGGCATGTCTCAAAGAAATCCTTCCCTGCCCTCGATTCCCTGAACTCTGTTAATAGAGCCACAGATACACTAGATAGTAAATACACTGCATATACTGAATAAAACAGAACAGCTTCATGCGATCACATTTAGCACAAGCGGTACTCATCAGCACATTAGATTGTACACACCTGGCAGATAGCGGCCAGCCTGTCTCATACACCACACTGGAATGTGCTCAATCTCTTCTCCTCGAGCGGCTCTCAGGAATGTGTCGTTCTTCAGCTCTGGAAAGTCTTTAGGGCTGGGATGGAAAACAGCCATCAAAATATCTCAATAACTATTTCCCACATTACCTTTCACTAATTTCTAAAATACTACAGAGGAATGCATGCATCATTTGTACTCAGAAGCCCCTCCCTTTGGTTGAGATGATCAGGTTTCACAGATGTGTTAAGCAACAAGAGAAGAGAGTAGATAAGGGCTTTTGAGATCAGGGGACAAACGGTTTACTTTCTTCACAGCTTGATAAGCATTTGTGTAGAGAAAGCCACAAAAACACCCTACTGTGTACATTACAAAGCCATGCAGATAAACACTGGCATTCAAATGTTTGTGGTCAGTATCTTCTCTTTTTGTTGGAAAGAATTTTATATTTTTATTCAGGAAGGATGACCAAAACTGTGTATATTTTTACTTTGTTGCAAAAAAAATATATTTCATGTAAATAATTTTCATAATAAACTGTAAAGAAAATTCCAAAAAAACATTAAGCTGCATAACTATTGTCAACTGCGATAATAAAAAACATTTGAACAGCAGTGTCTTGACTTGATTTAAGTTTATTGCCACAGCTTCAGCTATTTCATGGAAAACGAAGATTATACATTAGAAAGCAATACATTAGTACACAATACAAAATACTAAAACTAAATAAAGCAATTATAAAACAAAGTTTTGAAATTAAATTATATAAAAGCTTCTTTAAATTTACTTTTGAAAGAAATTGTAAAAGTTCTTCTGGGTCCATCTTATAAAACAAGTCCTTAAGAGATTGTACTGATAATAACCTTTGTCTCATGGCATTAAATATTGGGCAGACCAAAAGCACATGTTTCACCGTCAAGTTAGTCCCAAAATATTGATATTTTGCTGCTTCTTCACCTAACAACAAATGGCCTGAGTTAATGTAGTGTGCCCAATACGACACCTTGTATACACAACTTGGTCATACCTAGATTTAAAATAATACATATATCTTGTTTCTACATTCATATTTATTTCAAAAAGTTTGTTATTGCGACATTCTTCACATTGCTCTTGCCATTTCTCCAATATGTATCTGTTTATTACTGGCATTTGGCAACATGTTACTTTTCTCACAATAGCTACTAGCTACTTTGTATTACCTACCTGTATAACCGACATGCTTTATAAACTAAATAATTATCTTTAACTTGCTGATTTGGTTCTACAACAACACATATAGGCCTAATGAAATCATTATAACACTCCAATCAGCATTCATTCATTTTTAACTTACAGAATCAGACTGTCCTTATCCATTATTGCCAGCGTCAAAGAGCTTGAATAAGAGTTTGCAGGCTTGACAAGCTGTTTTACTCGGTCTGTGCCTGACACTGTGTTGTAACAAATGAACAACGTCACGCCTTCAACCTGAAGGGCGCGGCCATCTTGAAATGGTCACATGAACATGAATCGGCGGGATTTAGAGAGGACGGGAATTAAAGGGATAGTTCACCCAAACATGAAAACTATCATCATTTACTCACTCACCATCAAGTTGTTTCAACCCTGCATTAATATATATATAATTTATTTATTTTAAATTTGGTAACCAAACAGTTTCTGGTCCCTATTTTTTGATGATAGCTGTTCAGTGGCTACCAGTTTGGTAATTTCCTTAGTCATGGTAGCGGTAGTATTTCATGACCCAGAGAACTGTTATCAATCACAAAAAATCACTTTATTAGGTTTCTAGATAATGTACAAATGTACAAAATATTTTAACTATACAAAGCATTTCATTCTTATAGCTAATCAAATACAAGGCAATTTAAAGGCGTAATTACAAAATATTACCACGTCACTGTTCATCATTGTAACATTATCAATATTGTTATTAAAATATGTAACAAAAAGATAACATTACACGCTCTTTACAGTTGTTTACAGTGCATGGATTTCATTAGTCATTATGTCCATTTAAATCAGAGGTTTTCAAACCTTTCGTTCCCAAGAACCTCCAAATATGATGATCCTTTTTGAGAGACCCTCTTACTAAAATATATAGGAAGCTGTTCAATGTCATTTATAAACTATTCACATCCTTTTAAGAAAATGTGGGACAGTTTAAATACAAGTGTTTTACGGTGTTCATTTTAAGTATTTACATTTGTGAATGTATCTAAACATCTCATTTCAATTCAAATGTATTGGTTCAAATGTTCCCTTTATAATAAAAATCCTTCCAAAACAGCTTTACAGTTAACTCCGACAGCCCTAAAAGTTAAATCTTTTATTTTCTCTTAACTCATAGTGCCCCCGGACTCCAGTTTGCAAACCCCTCGTTTAAAAAAGAATAAAAAATAAATGTTTTGATGTGTAAAAATAACAGTGACACTTTGGTAGGGTATGTTGAAACATAAAACGTATGTACAAATTGAAATGCAGCCACTGAAATGTGAATGAGAGGAGCAAAAGTAGCAAATAGTTTGTTAAAACTTCAATTTGAAGCAGAAATAGAAAATCTGAACCTTGTTTGCACATAAGTAAGCAGATTGATCACATTATTAGTTACATATTAGTTCATTAATTCATAGATAAATCACAGATCTTTTGATCATCTAGAAATATGACGGATGATTTTGCGTCCTCATGGCTGCTGCTGGTACTGGCCCTCGGTGGCTGTGTAGAAGTCATCTAGTACACTCTGAATATAGTCGAACGTGGGCCTGTCCTCTGGTTTATTCTTCCAGCACGTGTTCATGATATCGTAAAGTTCAGTGGGACAGTTTTCAGGACGGGGCATCCGGTAACCTCTCTGAATAGAGCTCATAACTTCACTGTTACTCATGCCTGAAGGTAAGACAAAGGAGGAAGTGAAAGGGTAAGTGGACTGATAGAGAGGAAGAGAAAAACTGAGTAATACATGTAACATGTTTTCGGCTAATTTCGGAACACATGAGTTTTCAGAAAGGCATTTTTGTCAGTGTTTAAGTCAAGACGCCAAAGGTGTCGTAACTCATTTTAACTAATAGATATCACAATACTTTCCTAGTTGATTAATCACAGGGCAATGTGTCAAAAACTGTTTTGTTTGTTTAAATATGCAAATGTGCATTATCTAATTCAATATGTAAATATCCACTCATTTGCATACATTTTCATAAAATGTTATGTGATCAGGTGAATGATATATAAACAAACCTCTCCATAAACCTTCAGAATACATATAGCAATGAAACTGTAAAGTTTGGTTTACACTGCCGTCCAAACGTTTGGGATCAGTAAGATTTTGTAATGTTTTTTTAATGGAGTCTCTTCTGCTCATCAAAACATCAGACAAAACAGTAATATTGTGAAATATTGCAATTTCAAATTTTGGTTTACTTTTTTAATATACTTTAAAATACAGTGTCTTCAGTGTCACATGACCGCTCAGAAATCATTCTAATGCTGATTTACACTCTTAAAAATAAAGGTGCTTAAAAGGTTCTTCAAGCGATGCCATAGAAGAACCATTTTTGGTTCCACAAAGAACCATTCATTTAAAGGACAGAAGGACAGAAAAAGAACAGCATTTATTCAAAATATAAATATGTTCTAACCATGTAAGTCTTTACTAGCACATGTTATCACATAACACATCCATATAAAATAATAATAATAAAAGTGGTAATAACCAAGAGAAGTATTAGATTTCTTTAAAAAGAATGTAGTGTATATTTTGAGCACTGTTCTTTTGATCTTTTTATCAACGAATACTAAAAGAACTATCACAGGTCCCAAAAAATATTAAGCAGCACAACTGTTTCCAAAATTGATTATAAATGAGCATATAAGAAGGATTTCTGAAGGATCATTGGACACTGAAACCTGGAGTAATGATGCTGAACAAATATATATTTTAAAGTATATTAAAACAGAAAGCTGTTATTTTAAATGCAATCATTTTTCCACAAAATATAGTTTTTTTCTGTATTTTTAAGAAAATAGATAGAAGCTTTGATGAAGAAACTTCCTTAAAAACATTACAAATATTAATGATCCCAAACTCTTGAATGGCAGTGTGTGTAAGTGCGACTAAAGTAGAGATTTCTGGCTCAGTGCAATAAATTAGACAATTAAATGTGCATTTTGGATGTTTTCTTTACACTAGTCTAAAAGAAGACACCTTATGAAAGCAAAAAAATACAAGTGTCTCTCTTTAATTTAGCTTAATATAGAGCTACATATATTTCTCAGAATACCAGTCATTATTTTTACATTTATATTACAATTACATTTGGTAACATTTGCATCAAATGACACAATTCACCTTTCAGATCTATTCAATTGACTAAAATAATGCTGGGTACACACTAAAATATTTTTTCAATCTTATAAGATCTTCAAAATGTGAGAGACCACAAACATGAGGGAAAAAAAACCTAGATTTAACCGTTTTGCTCCTATAGTGTGTGGTGTCCTCGGGACAAAAAGACTTAAATGTAGCTAACACAATTTGACCAGCAGATGTCGACAAAGTCCAGACAAAATCATCAGTTTTGGCATCATTGCTCCACTGCAGAGTAATGCTGAAAGCTCCCAAAACAATTGTAATGCTTTATTTAAACTCAAATGCAATCGTGGTGCCATTATCTCAATTATATTACCTGGATATGGAATCTTCCCGTATGTTATAATCTCATACAGGAGAACCCCAAAGGACCACATATCGGATTTGATGGTGAAAGAACCATAGTTGATGGCCTCGGGTGCTGTCCATTTGATAGGAAATTTTGCTCCTGAGACACAGAACACACACAATTCACACAGATCAGTCAGTAAAACTATCACAATATCAGTATGCATAACAGCCTTAGCAGGCACAGTCTGGAGAGGCGTCAGACATAGTGATGCTGTAGAAAATCAACATGCAGCTAAACCACTGAAAGGTGTCTCACTCACCTTCTCTGGCTGTGTATTGGTCATCCTCAATTACTCTGGCCAGGCCAAAATCAGCTATTTTGCACAACAGGCTGTCTGAAACCAGCACATTAGCTGCTCGCAGGTCTCGGTGGATATAATTCTTCTTCTCAATGTAGGCCATACCTTCAGCTATCTGCAGAGACACACAATCTCAGCATCACTGACATAAACAAGCAGACTCTAAGTTTGGGTCAGTAAGATTTTTTAATTGAACATATTAAATAAACGTATATGACTATAAAGACATTTATAATGTTACAAAAGATTTATATGTCAAATTATTGCTCTCTTTTGAACTTTCTATTCATCAAAGAATCCTAAAAAAGTGTTCACAAAAATATTAAGCAGCACAACTTATTTCAACATTGATGATATTAAGAAATGAAGCACCAAATTAGCATATTAAATCTGATCACGTGACACTGAAGACTGGAGTATTGGCTGCTGAAAATTCAGCTTTGCCATTGTGGGGAATAAATTACATTTTAAAATATATTAAAATGGAAATAAGTTATTTGAAATTGTAATAATATTTCACAATATTTTCTATATGTTTGATCAAATAAATGCAGCTTTGGTGAGCATAAGAGATGTCTTCAACCCAAACTTTTGAACAGTAGTGCATACGCACACGAATACACACGAGTACATAAATTAGTAAGTAGTAGATCACAGTACATCAGCAGTTCATGGGGTTATTCCACTTCAGAAATGGGTGTAGTCGCAATTCTCACTTAATTTTAACAGAGCAAAAGTTGCTTTAACAAAGGGAAAATAATGGTGTCTCACTTCCCCATTGGCATCCTCTTTCACTCTCTAAATCAGGATGTGCAATTTTGCCATTTGATGCTGTTTGACCAGAAATCATATTCTAGGCAATCTTAAAGTCCTCAAGACTCATACTGAAAACATATTTTATTCCTTAGATTGAATTATTGTCTTTTGAAGCAGGTATTCATGATTGTAAATACTTTATGATATCCATGATGCTTTAACCAGACATTTATTTTTCATTTGTTATCTCAGTATTATTATGGTTCTCACATGATATAGAAATTCTAACTTAAACTTAGATTTGTAAAATCTAAAAAGATTGTTAATTCCTGAGAAAACCACAGACTGACAGATTTTTATTTGTTTTTAAATAAGCACAGACAAAAGTATCGGTTCCTCTTTTTCTTCGACGAATGGAAAAAGTGATGTCAGACTCATGACGCAAAAACCCGTAAAGTTACCCCAGAAATACATAAATGGAGGGCTAAGAGAAAAGAAGGCTAATACAGGTCTTGAACCAATATTTTTACCTGTGCTGAAAAATCTATTAACTTCGGTAACTGTACTTTGCAGCCAACTGCACCTTTCAAGAAATCCAATAAGCTTCCTGTAGAAGAAACAAACCATTAAAAAAATGTATAAAATTTGCTGAGAATTACATTTTCATGCAACTACAATTTTCTTGATCTGTAACTCGCACAGTTCTCTCATTTTAATCATTGAACGAGTATTTCGGGTAACACTTTATTATAGGGACCAATTCTCAATATTAACTAGTTGCTTACTAGCATGCATATTATTAACATATTGACTATTTATATAGCACATATTCTGCATGACCATACTCTACATCCCTAATCCTACCTAATACCTAAACTTAACAACTACATTAATATTAATGAGCAGCAAATTAGGAGTTCATTGAGGCTAAAATCACAGTTAATGGTATTTTAATAGCTAGAATTGGACCTAAAATAAAGCGTGACCAGTATTTCTTGTACCATTTGCCATGTACTCAGCGATGATGTAGATGGGCTCAATTTTGGTGACGACGGCGTAGAGGCGCACGAGTCTGTCGTGCTGTAAGGTTTTCATCAGATTGGCCTCCTCGAGGAAAGCCTCCGCTGACATTGTGCCCGGCTTCAGCGTTTTCACCGCCACTTTTGTGCTGTTATTATAGTAGGCTGTGAACAAAAAGAAACCATGATTAAACATATGTGCACTTCTCTGTGGTTATCAATAATCTTCTTGTTCCTTTTCCACAGTCACAGTCTGGCCACAAAACCACGAACTAAAGTGAGAACATCCAAGTGAGAAATGCAACCATGCAACAGAGAATTTATCAGTATAGATATAGGAACTGCCAGTTGGCCGTAAAAAACATTTAATAGGAACTGACTCCTACGAATCCTCACATTTTCTTACCAAGAATCTTATGCAACTCACTGCTGTCCATAAACTATTTTTCTCAGAAGTGATGACACAGTGCCACTATGTGAAGGACTTTTACTGACTGCTGTGTTTTGCATGGGCTCATCCCTTGTTCCACTTAAATGCCATTTCGCTGTTCATTCAAAATTACGGACAGCTTTCATATTAATTATCTGCTAGACGTGTGATGCCTAAATGCGCCTCTTAGCCGTTGAAATCTAATCTAGTTTATCGAATAATTTTGCTGAGACGTAACAAAGCAGGTCATGCCAAACAGAAGGAAGTCTTTCCATTGAGTGCGTCTGTAATCATACATGGACTTATAGTGTGTTTAAGGTTCGGTAACGCTGTGCCAACAAGGTCACGGGGCGCTAAAAGGAAACATCTTGGCCACGGGCGGTCGAGAGCCATTTGTATATTTTCTAAGGCCGCTTCCTGCAATTCATCATGACGGCTGAAAGGGAAAGAGGCACATGAATAATAACGAAATCCAAATGCAAATCCTGCGTCAGTTGCATAGCAGTTTCCTCCTCAGATCTGACTGATAAGAGTCTCGTTTGTGCCGGGTCTCTGTGTACTATCAGTCTGAGCTATAAGGGAGCCATTCATGCCAGCCAGAAGCCACAGCAGGAAGACTCGAGATTTGAATGCGACTTGTCAAAAGCTTTTATGGCTCAAAGAATTAGATAGTAACAATAAGCCTACACATGTTCAAAGAAGGTTGATTAATCGATACAAACACCGAAGGATGCCACTTCTAAGCCCACTGAAGATCACATAAAACACTGTTTTTTTTATCAAGCGCTTGGGGGATCTTAGAAACGGAGAGAATTTGAATAACAAGACCAGAGCAACACTTTTCTGCAGTTTAGCAAAGCTGAACATGTAATGATTTCTGATGAAGGAAACACGAGATGGCTCAATGTATGTTTGTGACTTCGGGCAAATTCCAGCTCTTTTGTAGATCATTGTCAAGCTGAAGGGTTTCATTTCCTTTACTTACCCATCCACACCTCTCCAAACTGCCCTGCTCCGAGCTTCTTCACCATCTTTATGGATTCTTTAGAGATTTCCCACGCATCTTTGTCCCAAGGCTTCTGTGCTTTTGGCTTCTCACATTGTTTCTCGAGTTTTCGACACAATCCGTCTGGTTGTTCTGTGACAAAATGATGCACATGCTTCTTATTTTAGCAAAACATATGTAAACACGCATACATTCATATCTGATATATAATGCAAATTCATATGTAATATATAACAGAAATCATATAACATACATTTATAAATAAATTTAACATATTTCACATTAAAGCATAGCATTTATTTATGCAGCTATACAATATATTATCATTTATTTTTTGGCATCCTTAGAACTTACTGTGATAATGTTTTATCATGCTGCTGATGTCGTTGAATGTGATTTTTGGAGAGATGTAGTAGCCACCATTATCTAGAGATCGGATTTTATAATGTTTAACAACATCCAGCCCCTGAGCGTCCACATCTCTTACCGACAGTGAATAACTTCCTGTTCACAACAAAGTAGAACAAGTTACACCACAAAGTTATATTACAGAAAAAGACACTAGTAGACAGTAAACAGTGTGCACCTTTTGATGTTTCACTTTCCCGTATGAGGTACGACCCAGGTTTGTTAGCAGGTGCCAACAGCTGTCTCTCTGCATCCTTCCGTGTGATATCTTTGAAGAACCATCTAAATTGAGAGCATGGCAAATCAAAATATGCAAAGATGAAAAAGTGCTCAAATATATACATATGGTTACACTTGTACAGTGATTCATCATATTGAGCTGCACTCACTCTTCTGTCTCTATAGTGTCTGCTTCTGCAACATAGTTTGAAGGAATGAATCCTTCCTTTCTTGTGGTTAAAGACTTTGCCTTCCACCACTCTCCATGCCTGGACAAAAATATCCCACTTCACATACAGCAACAACAACATGATAACAGGCAAAGGAAAATATTAAGATGATGACATTTACTTACTCTTCAAGAATCTGTAATTTCTCTCCTTTTTTAAAGCCTAGATCATCGGCATGAATGGCATCATACGGATACAAAGCAATGGCTATTTTTTCCTTTTCTGTATAAAAATAAATAAATAATTACATTTTTGTACAAAAAAGTGCAACGCTGCAAAAGCATAAGAATGTGAAATAAAGCTCATCAGATCTACCTTCCATTTTTTGGAACACCTGACCAGGCAGAAGCCCTGTGGTCTGATTATTCTGCGAAATAAAACATTTCATATAATCATGATATCTAAAAAATTCAAATAAGAAATTGAATATCATGAAAACAATTATTTTTCACTCATTTCAGAAAGTGAAACCCATATATTATATAGATTCATTAAACATAGAGTGAAATATTTCAAACCTTTATTTCTTGAAATGTTGATGATTATTGTTTACAGATAATGAAAACCCAAAATTCAGTGTCTCAGAAAATTAGAATATTACATAAGATTAATAAAAATAAGGATATTTTAAACAGAAATGTCAGGCTTCTGAAAAGTATGTTAATTTCTATGCACTCAATACTTGGTTGGGGCTCCTTTTGCATGAATTCCTGCATCAATGCGGCGTGGCATGGAGACAGTCAGCCTGTGGCACTGCTCAGGTGTAATGAAGCCCAGATTGCTTTGATAGAGGCCTTCAGGTCATCTGCATTGTTGGGTCTTGTGTCTCTCTTGACAATACCCTATAGATTCTCTATGGGGTTCAGGTCAGACGAGTGTGCTGGCCAATCAAGCACAGTAACACCATGGTCATTGAACCAGCTTTTGGGACCTTTGGTAGTGTGGGCAGGTGCCAAGTCCTGCTGGAAAATGAAATCAGCATCTTCATAAAGCTTGTCAGCAGAAGGAAGCATGAAGGGCTCTAAAATGTCCTGGTAGATGCTGCGTTGACTGTGGACTTCAGAAAACACAGTGGACCAACACCAGCAGATGATATGGCAGCCCAAATCATTAATTACATCAAGCAACATGGATTCTGTGCCTCTCCGCACTTCCTCCAGACTCTGGGACCTTGATTTCCAAATTAAATGCTAAATTTACTTTCATCTGAAAAGAGAACTTTGGACCACTGAGCAACAGTCCCGTTATGTTTAGCCTTAGCCCAGGTGAGATGCTTCTGACGATGTTTCTGTTTCAGAAGTGGCTTGGTAGCTCTTTTCCTGAAGATATCTGAGCGTGGTGACTCTTGATGCACTGACTCCAGCTTCAGTTCACTCCTTATGAAGTTCTCCCAAGTGTTTGAATCTGCTTTGCTTGACAGTATTCTCAAGCTCGCGGTCATCCCTGTTGCTTGTGCATTTATACCCACAATTTATTATGTATGGATGGTCATTTATTGAAACTCAAATGTACATATTCTAATATTTTGAGATACTGATTTTTTACTTTAATTAGCTGTAAGCTCTTATCATCAAAATAAAAAATAAAACCTTTGAAGTGTTTTACTTTACATTTAACGAATCTAAAATATATGAAAGTTTCAGTTTTTGAAATAAGTTACAAGAAAAAATGAACTTTTTCACCATATTCTATTTTTTTTCTATGTACCTGTAATCATGAAAAAGTTTGAAAAGTATTAAAAAACCTTCTCTTTAGTCTATGAAAGTCAAAACAGCAGAATTAATCTTAACATGACTATGTGTTTTTCCCCTATCACTACTCACTACTTACTATATGAGGCTTATAGGAGGTTGGATCTCTCACATATACAGTTTGGTCAGTACGTACTGGCTGTTGTTTGTTCCCTTCAAGCACACCTCCATTTTGGTCACCATCCAACTTGGACTTTTTACAACCCATGTTTCCTGCAAGAAGAAGATTAATCATGGTCATTTACTGAAATATGAACAGAAATTGGAATTAAATCAAAACAAACCACAACCACGAAATATTTTAAGACACTATTACATCAAAATAGCTTTACAGTGCATTGCAAAATAATGCCTAAGCAATAAAACACTGCTCCGGTAAAGATAACAAAAAAATGAATACAACTGATGCGGAGATGTTTCCAGACCCATACACTTTCCCTGAGCACAGATATCAATGATATTGCTTTTACATGGCAGATACAACACCAAAGTTATATAATTTAAATATTTATTAATATTTATCAATTTAAATAAATATTTTAATTTAAGCATTTGATGATTGATATGTACAACTGATTTGTTAATTATTATGTTATTACTGCTTTAAAAATATATAAATATATAATATGATTATTAATCATTCTTATTATTATTATTGATATTTATTACATTAAAGGGGCTGAATAATTTAGGGAATGGAAAATAACTTATCAATTTTCATGATGAACACAGTTTCATGTCAAACATTAAATTGATCTATTAAAAACAATTAAAAGCTAGTTTTAGTCTTTAAACTAAAATGAAAACTAAATTAAAATGAAAGTCAACAAAAACACATTACAACTCCTAATGACCAACTAAGTCATAAAGATCTCTTTTTCCAAGTAGGTAAGCTGAGGTGAAGCATCGAGTCATAAGATATAGAGGCATATGTATAACAATATGTCCTTGAAGTAATAACACACCCTCTCAACATGGTATAAGGAACACTTGCCGCTTGGAAAACCCACTGGAAGGTCAGGTGAACACATCAAAGCAATGCCCTGTTAAATATAAATCATCTGCCAGGCGGTGCAGAGCTTTTTAAGCTTAGAGTTTCATAGGGAAGAAACCAAGGAATTCCCCTGCAAAAAATATGTCCTTTGCTTATTCTCACAGCTGCGTGAGTATCGGGGAGAAGTAATCATTTTCTCTTAAAATCAGGTTCATTGTTGAGGTCATAAATGCTGGATGTCAGCTTTACCAAAGCAACAAGAACAGGACTCCGAGGAGGAAATGCATGTACCGTAAATCTCTTGGGCAATGGACTTTATATAAATGAGCAGCAAACGCTGAATTACTTCATTTCCTTTTTACAAGGTTAGAATTCAAACCACAATTAAAAATAGATATAAAAATAGATTGATAGACAGATGACAGAGTGAAGCTCTAAAATAAACCCAAAACTTGTTTTAAAAATGCTATTTAATTAAGAAAAACATCAACATCCCATATTTTGACTTAGTATTGCCCTCCCCTGGGAAATTCTGACAAGATTGTTTGCCATTTCTTTCCACATCCTTTGGTATTTCAGGAAATGTTTAACACTGTTGCCTTTTAACCAAAGCAGTCAGTTCCCAAAGTAGCCACAAAACCTGGATAACATATATCAAATTCCACAACAGATAATTCCATATCTCCCAAAACAACAGACATTGTTCTGGTTATATTTAGCCTACAAACCTTGTGATGTCAGAAGTAATAAGGAAGAAACAGTGGTAACAAGTGCCCTCCATTGTCCCAAAGGTGAAATGTTATTAAAGTTGGTTAAATGGCTAAACAACACCAGGCTGAAATCGTGTATGTGGCCATCCCGGACTTTACTGATGTGGCAGTATTTTTAGATGTCAGCAGGAAACTAGTAACAAGGCTATAATGCTAGATTAATGCGAGAGCAAGCAGGCCGCTGAGGCTACACACTTCCTCCTCTGACCCGCGTCTCTAGGGTGTTCAGTAAGACAGGAAAGACAGAGACACACAAAAGACCTCTCAACTACTTCTGAGTTTCAGTCTCTAGTCTGTTTGTATGAGAACGCTATATTGTTGAATGATGAAACCTAATCTAGGCTATTTACCTCTGGGTTTTGTAGCTTGCAGATACAGACATTTGAGGCTGGAGGAAGTAAAGAAAGTAAATAGGCCTAATTCTGAGAACAACTTTTTGAAAAGGGTGTATCTGCAACAACTCGGGTCAAGTGTCATGGTGTAAAACTCTTCAGCTAAAAATCAAATGGGAGGCATCCTGTGAGAAGACCGCTGACCTTTACGCAAAGCTGATGTATTTTACATGTTATTTTCATGCAAGTCACAAACTGTAATATGCAAAATAAATGTCATATTTGAAAGAAAACAAGAGTTGTCCGAATGTAATTTTAACGGTTAAGTCTGATGGTGAACATATATTTCTCAACAATGTTTAATTTTACTATCACCTTTATTGCTGATGTTTTAGATGTTTTTTCATTCCTCGGGACAGATAGCCTACAAATAGATTCAAATGAGAGATAATATAATGTATTTAATGAATGACACATAGCCTATCATATCAAATCAGAGTGCAGTTTGAGACATTTTGGAGATCCTGTCTGAAACTCTATAGGAGACTATTACTAAAGTCAAATCTGAGACTGTTTGCTGTTGAGGAAAGACCATAGCGATATTAAGTAGCTATATCTCATTAGCGATTTCTTTTCCCAATGGGAAATGTAGTTCGTGATCTTTCTAAAACTCACTTTGAGAAATCAAAGTGATCATGTAAAATTATAGTTAATAATTATTCAGATTTTACAGGCAGTGTAAAAGGCTCCATGATTCAAGGCAGCTTCGAAAAACAGGCATTTTCTATTTTGGCAGCTGGGAGTTTCCATCAAAACATATTTACATAGCGTTGAATACAAATGTAAACAGGTCTATATGAAATAAAGAAAGGCAATATACGGAGAAAACGTGATATTAATACATAGGCTATGCAGGTAAAACGTTACATTGCACATATTTGCTGTAACACCATTACAACAGTGTAAGAAGGAATTTAAAACAGACAAGAAGTCTAAATAAGTCTACCTACCTGTCGAATGTCAGAAAAGGAGGTTATAAGGAAAAGTTTCTGAGCGAAATAAGCGTCGAGTGCGCGCGCTGTTGCTCTCATTGACGCGACACACACACACACACACACAGAATGAGGAACCGAAGACTGGACGCCTGCTGCTTTTACTGCTCTTTCAACTTCCTGGTACAATATTCACCATGTTGATTAGAGTTCTGTTTTTTTGTTTGCATAAAACCGCAGTGCCATTACGCTTGTCAGGTGTCAACTCAGTAGTATTTGGGGGAAAAGTATATCGGTGTATGATGTGGTAAGGAACACACGACTTTCATTCCATTCACGGTTGAGACAAATTTAACCCTTGTGCTGTGCATCAATAAAGAAAGTTACACTTAGGTCCATAGTGGACAAAAATGTCAAAAAACGGTCATACAAATTGGAAGCTTGGGAGCACAGACTTAAATTTGGTCTCATTTTAAAGAAGACCCATGGTAGATTATTGTTGAAGTTAAAAAAAGTGAAACTAAAAATTATACAGGTTTAAGTTTATGAAAATTATTTATGAACAATATTTTATGAATATTTTATACATGAAACATGTTGAACTCTAAACCTGCTGGAAAATCAAAGCCATACATCCAAACATTGTGTTCCAAATTTAAGTTTGATATCTCAAAATGAGCTTTTCCCCGTTAGATGCCAGCAAAACTCTGCTGGTGCACTCAGTGGTTGGATTTGTGATTTGCAGTAGAGTTTCTCTCAATTTGTACAAGAACACACACACATTTTTTATGACACGCATACAAACCACACTCTGACATTTTCCGATTGGCTCTATAATATGCAAAGCAGAAAACAGGAATAAAGCAAGTATTTGCTTTATATACCCTTTATAGACCAAACCTGAAAAAATGGCACCAACTGGTAAAACATTATTTTTTAAGCCTTGCTAACAGAATGAAAGCCTATTAACAAATAATTGCATAATTTTACAGTTAAATGGCACTGCGATTAAAAATAGCAGTTTTAATGTGTTTCAATGGGGAAACTTTTGTCCAAATGGCGCTGAGAGGAACTATTTTTTGTACCTAGTATAAAATCGATTTATTAAAGGAAATGAGGGTGGAATATTAATTCCAATAAAAATACACACATGAGCTAAAATGTATGCAGTTAGCATTAACAGGCAAAATTATCAAAAAAAACAACACTAAAATGGACAAAAATGTCCATAAGGTTGCACAAGGGTTAATAGACGTTTGTAAAACCTGCTGAATAATTAGAAATACATGTATATAAAAGGAGTTATCCATTTTTTTATATTTAGAAATATAATCAATTCGAATATTTGTATCTATACAAATATAATACAGCACTGTGATATAGATAGATTTTTTTTTAGAATTTTAAAACTTCCTTTGTTTCTTGAAATCAACTTTAATAGATACATATCATTGCTGGAAAAAAACAGATCCATGTTAAAATAAACATTATACTAGCAGCATTACAAAAACACATAAAATGTACATTTTATGTAAAATTTATCATCAATGACTTTACAAAACAGTAAATGGCAGATACTGTGTACAAGTTCAATTTAACGTAAATGACCGTCAAAGGTCAAAATAAAAGGTTTTATGTTTTTGACTTAATTAAGTTGCCAAAATATGCAGTAACTGTTTTCAGTTTATTGTTTAGAAAGTTCTGCTCCACTTCCACCTTCCCACCTGGGCCGGCGAGCGACGCGATCTGCACAGAGTGAAATACAGAAAGAGGAAGAAAAAAGAGGCAGAGCAGGTGTGAGATACCATCACAGACGATGTGGTCATTAGTTGCCAATGTCAACATGTCAGTGTAATATAAACACAGCATCTTGGTTAAAATTGTTGTTGAATTCAACCACAAGAAAGTCACACTAATACATAGTATTGAACCATACAAACAGTTATGGGCAAAAGGTAATGGTGTATTTACTTTAGATATTAGGGAAGAAATTTGCTAGTCAAACACAGAATGCTCCGGAAAGTAGTGTGGTTTCGAAAGGTGCAACCACACTACACCAGACAACAAGACCTTTCAAGAGAGTTAAAAAACTAGTATACAGCTGCAATTGACAGATATCAGATGCACTAAACTAAACCCAGACTTAGTGTCTTCTGTGAAAATAACTACATTTCTGACTTAATAAGAATAAGACATCAGCAAATGGACTTTGGCTCGAAGTTTATCTTGTGTTGCCTGACACATTGGACACAATAAATGATAACTGAAACTAGATGTATACCTGATAATAAGTGTACAGCAGCCATGTGTACTAATTTTAAAATCAGATGACTTCTTCTAGGCCTTGTCCAATTCAAATTAGAGTTTGATGCCTTTACAGCCATGTATGCTAACACTTAAGTCATCCATAAACTAGTGTACATCCCCTAGTGAAAAATGAATATGCTAAAATGTATTTGAAAAACCTTTATTTCATGCAAACACATGTACATATTTATGTGCTTAATAAAAATCCCCTGCAGTTGTACTTTTGGTATGTTAAACCAGTATACTTAAAGTCTGTGCAAAAGTAGTGCTGAAGTCGAGCTAAAGTATACTTAAGTATATTTGATTGTGTTAAAGTGGAACTATTGCAACTATACTTTAAATATCTTGCATTGAAAGACCGATATTTTTCAAAGATCATACAATCCTCATCAATAGTGACATTAAAACACATTTTAGGGCTTTAATGAGTTTAATCATTTTTAATTAACTTTTAACAAGTTTAATACTTTTTATATCAGTAGGTCTCAAATGGTATGTCAGTACATATGTTAATTGATTTGAAATATACTTAGTATGAAATAAACGTTTTTGAAATATTTTTTTTTTTACTAGGTTCTACAAGTGAAAAAAAACACTTGATAAATGTTGATACACTTTTAGTATCAATACAAAAAAGATCATTGTGTTCCTTGTGCCATCTATAGTCTTTATATTACCATTTAAAAAAATAATAATAAAACAAATTATAAAAAAAATATATTTTTTAAATTAAAAATAAATGATTCATGTAAATAAATAAGTGTTACCTGTTCCATGTCTGCGTTTCGAGGAAGAAAATAGACAATATTGTCTGAAATCAGTTTTGACAACCTGAAAATTTCAAATGTATAGATTGTTAAGGAAGTTGGAATAGGCAGTTTGAAGCAACATGACTACAGACAAGGGGCTGCACAGACTAGTTGACTTCAGTGCTCTGTCATGACGCTTTAGCTTGAAGTCGACTAGTCGCTGGTCCTATAGAGGGCGCAATAGGATAATAAATCCACATTTACACTCCGTTTCCAAACAGTTAAAATTACAAACTAATTCATACTCTGAATGCGCTCCACAAGACATGTGTGATTATATTACTGGATGCTGGAAATTTAACGGCATAATGCACGTTTTAAACAGCTTATTGTACAGGTAAGTTAATCACGTTCTAATATAATGCGCTGCTGCACTGTAACGCACACACATAGGCTACAGACAGTAGCGTGTACAATACATCACGCACAGATCGCGCACAGAATCATTCAGCGCGGAAATGTATTGTCAACACTGTTCTGTGATTTCTCTGTAAAAATAACTTAGAAACTGAAAAGTTCAAGCATATATTTCTTAATAACTAAATCCCACAGCTTCACTACTAGTAGAGAGACGCTGCCAGGTATAATTAATTTACACGCAACTGCTCTCACTAATCCATGCATTCATATGAATGCAATCTTTACTGTACTACTTATCTGTATCTCTTTAGAACGAGCAGGAATCTGTAAGAAATATAACGACCTGAACTGATATAAATAAGCTGTTATAGGTGCAATAGTCATGTGGGCAGCGCTGTGTCATATTTATAGCTTGTGCACAAGGTGTTTGTTACAGCTCCAGACTTATTTGTTCATTAATGACATCATCAGCGACTAGTCGACTTCGACTTGACTTTAATCACATAAAAGTCGACTTTAAAAACTCAGAAGTCGTTCAACCCCTACTACATACATTAGAAAGTATATCATAACATCCACAAAGAGGAGTGATGTGAAAAACGACAAATCTGAACATTTTATTCCAAATTCGAATGAAAACCTCATTTGCAAAGAGGCACTGCATAGAATAAAAGTACAGAGTGTAAGACTGAAAGGATATCCATCCAGAGTCATCATGGTCTTGATGTTGAAGACGTCAGCACTGAGGTACTCTGGTCCTCCCCACGGGGGACTCAGGAAAACCATGTCCCCTCGCAGACGCGGAGCCAACTGCAGGAAGTCTCCCTGCACAAACTCTATCTGGTGCGCCACACCGTACACTTCTGCATTGTGCTGAGCCAGAGCCAGCCGTACAGGGTCGATATCGATGGCGATCACTGGATGTCAGGAGGAGAAAAACTACTTCACTTACAAAAGGGTCAATGACGAACAAGAGTGGCCATGATAAAGAAAAAACTATAAAAACCTAGTAAGGTCAGTATTGTTCTTCTTGTATTCATGATGGTTTTGAATGTTTTTTTTTGTACAATTTTCAGGAAACATTTTATTTATTGACTAAGATTATCATATGGTAGTACTAACATATGTACATTATGTACACTATCAAGTACTAACATATTTACATTACACCTTGAATACATGCGAGTAAATATACACAACTGTTCAAACATTTGGGATTAGTAAGTTTTTTTATAAAAAAATAAATGAATACTTTTATTGAGCAAGGACACATTAAATTGATCAAAAGTGACATTTATAGTGTTACAAAAATATATAATTTAAATAAATGCTTTTAACTTTCTATTCATCAAAGTCTCCTGAAAAAGAAAACAATCATTTTCAACATATTAGAATGATTTCTGAAGAATCATGTGACACTTAAGACTGTAATAGCTGCTGAAAATTCAGCTTTGCCATCAAAATAATAAATTACATTTTAAAATATATAAAAATATAAAACATTAATTTTAAATTGTAATATCTCATAATATCCCTTTTTACTGTATATTTGATCAAATAAATTCAGCCTTGGTAAGTATAAGAGACTTTTCATAAATATATATGCATTGTGAATATTCCTAAATATTATGAAGCTATAAAATTAGAAGCACACAATTCCTAGAATATCATTATATGCTTAAACATTAAGATTTGTACTCATGGAAATTACTAACCTTTCATTAGAAGGTGTATATATATATATATATATATATATATATATATACACATACATACATACACACACACACACACACATATCTATATCTATATATACACATTTTTAGACTGGGAAAAAATGAGTAATATTGTTTTAATTTTTTTTACATAGCAACATGGACTTTTTTAACAACAATACTATATGGTCAATCTCAAATGCTAAAATAGATAAATTAATAACAGATAAAATGAAATAAAATGTCAAATGATTTCTCAATACAATGAAAACCAATGTATTGGTGTTAGCATTGTAGGACTGTGTTGACATGGCAATATTGAATGTAACTGTACCTTTTTTACCAGTGAGGGCAAACTGAATGGCATTGCCACCCACACCACAGAAGGCATCGATAATGAGCTCCGTGCTGAAGCTGTCCTTCACTCTCAGAGCGATGTGCTCTGCTATCTTCTCAGGAGTCACTGAGAACCAGCCCTCTGTGGACAGAACAGTCACAGGTTATGCACATCACAATTCAAATTAGAAGCAAAAGGCTTTTATCAGTTCATGCATTTGTCCTTCTCAAACTAAATATTAAGATTAGCATAATATTATTCAAATTATAGTTAAACCTAAATGCACCTTTTTATTACTAATGTGGTAGAATTTTGCCACTTTGTCCACCAGAGGGAGTCTACAGTTTTCATTTTCTATTTGAAGAGCTGAAGCTTGGCTCTGCTTACGTCAAACACTGTCTCCCCTCTACAAATATATAGCTTAGCTCTATATTAGGAGGAGCTTCTTGTGACAAAAGGATGATCTTTTTTTATTTTGTTAATTCATCATGCAATGGCAGAAAACCATATTTTCTATGAGAAGCTGTACAAGCCATTCAATGTGTTCAAGATATGATGACCTCAAAGCAGACTCCCTCTGTATCTCCAAGCAGTTCATCATTCTTGAAAGCTATGACACTTTAAAATATGGCATCAGATACTGGATCTTCATGCTTTTAGGGTGTTGCATGTATCTGCGAGAGAGAGCCGTGGCAGAAGCAGTCAGAACACAGAGAGACCGGAGATTAACAGAGCATGTCCTCCTCTGATTCTGTGGAGACCAACACCATCTGCTTTTAGCCTCTACAAACGCATCTCGGTTTTTCCGCCTCTCGTATTTCTCTCTCCACTGAGAATAGAACACCTGCTAAAGTAACAATCACTGGTCTGGAGCAACCACGTTCAGCACTTCCTGTTTACAGTGTGAGGTCCGGACAGCGGGCGGCACCAAGAGCCCGTCATAATCAGAAAACATGCCAGTGTCTGCTTTTATTTTAATGTAGCTGTATCATAATCAAATTATCCAATCTTTCACATGCATCTTTAAAATCGTATTTAATTATGAGAGTGATTATGAGGTTTTGCCTAGAGCCCTGTCGATGAGTGACAGAGCAGAATAAGGATGGAGCAAAGTTGTGGATGCGCTGTCCTTGAAGGATGTTCAACTTGGACTGGAACATGGTCAGAAACCCACGTCAGGCTAGTCTGACTCGGGACATTCTTCTCAGGGATGTTACATTTTTGGTTTCATGAAAAAGAGATTTCATTTTGCAATGTCTAAGCCAAAGGTTTTGTTCATACTTTGCATATAAATTTAAATAACAGATGTCTTTTTTTTCTCTGCGACACTTTTCCGTGTTGACAGCAAAAGGTTAAACAAATTTAGTATTTTGACAAGACGAATAAAAATAACAAATATGCTACAAACTGGCCTACATTATTACTTTTTTATTTTTTTCTCTCTGCGACACTTTTTATTGTGTTGGCAACAAAATGTAAAACTAATTTGATTCTGGACAAGACGAATAAAATAAATAGCCTACAATAAAATACATTTTGTGTAGACTATACATTTTTATTTGCTATCTCTCTCTCTTTCAGTAGTGAAAATTTAAATGTGAGAATCTTGAAACGAGATGTATATTTAGCGGGAACTGTTGGGTTTATGTTGCACTTTAAAAAGGTTGTTCCTATAAATGTAGCCTAATTAATCGTTAAATAATATTAATGACATCCTAATTTGGTGTTAAAAACACCGATGCGTTTCAACGAGAGATGCACCGATTGCAATTTTCTTGGCCGATTCAGATTTCCGATTTTTTGAAGTCTGACCTGCCGATACCGATTTTTGCCGATTACGATTTTCTTTCCGAGAACTATAATTGACAGCATATACAAATAAAAATATATGCAAATTAACAAAAATTTTTTTTACATAAAATGAATTATTAAACATTAAAATTCCCCCAATCTGGAATGAGTTACAGCTTTTCTCTCACTTAAAAAACTCTAAAATAAAGTGCTCTGTGACTGGAAAGAGGAAGAAATAGTTAACTTAAAATGAGTTGCTTTATGTAACAAAACAGATGTCATTTCCTACTGTTTATAAATGGTAATATATTTCCCCTAACCTTATTAAATGTCATCTTCACATCAAATTCTTTGTTTCAATTAAGTTAGAATAACAAAAAACTGTAGAGTTTTACCATACAAATTAAATTAGTATCAACAAACTCCACTTTTCAAATCTTTCCACTGCTGAGGAAACAGCTGCATCTGAAGTGCTATTAGATGCATTTACACTGAAACATTTCAAATGCATAAATCATTTTATAAGATTAATGTTTTACATATTTTTTTTAAACATACAAATAAATGTTGCAAAAATGCAATGATACTTTTAAGTATGACTAAACCACCAGTATGCGGCAGAACATGTCTGTTTTAATGAGCGAGTCATTTATTAATTCAACTGATTCATTCAAACGGCTGATTCATTCAGAAACGAGTCAATTGGCTATCATTATGAATGGGCCACTGAATCATTGACTCATTCGATTCACAGGAATCTCATAACAGACTGATTTGAGAAAGGGGATTCTAAAATAGGAGTGATGCACACAGTCATAAAAACATTTAAGTTCAAACAACTTGAAGTGAATTTTGCATCTGATGACCCCTTTAAGAGTGCTACCTAAAATAACTAATAAGTGTAAATTAAAATGATATACACTTCCCCCAACTTGCAAGTAAACTGGTATAAAGCAAATGTAGTTTTCTATAGGGACTGTGTACATTACAGTTGTTGTCATCTAAAAGTAGTGACAACAAACTTTTGAACAGACTTTTTCCTATTTTTTTCCCAATTAAAAATATATTAAGAAAAAACTGTGGCTAGACGGATTCCTATGAGACTCAGCAAACAGAAACGACCCCATTTACTTTAAGTCACATCCCTGGTTATTTTAAGCACAATTCACTAAAACAAATTATTTTAATTTTGGGGAAACTTCTTTCCTTGTTCAACATCCTGTTCCACATAGATATGTTACATCAGAGTAAAATGTCTTGTAAATGCCTCTGAAGTGGTAATGCATGCCAGTGCCCTTTAGAGGAGTCACACTCCTAATTTCCTCATTCCATTTAAAAGTCTGCGTCTTGACTGGCATAATGTTGACGTCATAGCTGTGCTTGTTGTTTGGTTCCTCTCTGTGGGTATCAGTAGTAAAAAGAGCGGGTCTGCATCTTTGTAGCCTTGAGGTAATCCCTCTCCTCTTTATGGTCGGGGGTGCAGGAGACACACAATTCAGCCCAAGCTCTTGATCTACCCTCGCTCTCCTCTGTCCAATCAGGCAGTGCTGAAGGAAAAGAGGCTCACTGTGGCTATGGGCTACTGCCTCTGTTGACATGAATAAGTGAATAGATACGAGGCTCTGATCTCACTTTCAAACAGAATTACAGATGCTTAGTAAAAGAGTTATGATTCAAAAGTGAGAGAGACGTATAAAAACACATTAGTCAAGGTACTTTGGAGAATTCAAAGAGAAATCTGCCGTCCACGAGAAGAGTTTTTCCAATCCCAAATAAGGGGACCTTTCATGGTACCACAAGGAAAATCGTTTGACATTTGGTGCTGATTAAAAGGCATCTTTCCCAAGACCAGCTCTTTTAAAAACTAAATCCTAACTCAATATTAAAAAGTTATACCATTGAATTTTGGGGTCAGCAAAATAAGACATTTAGCATAAAACGATATTTTACATTTTCTGGAAAAACCTTGTGGTATTTTGGCAGATCAAGTTCAAGTTCACAAAAACAGAACAAAAATTATTTTAAAGATACAATTTATGAAAACAAGTCTTATTTTTTTTTCTTATGCAATGCTGCCTCTTTTAAAAATGAATGTGCTATACGCATTGAGCCTTGGTGCTCAAACTCACATGGTCACATTTCCTTTTACTCCATCTCTTGTTCTTTCTTTAATATAAAGAATAAAGAATAAATGGTCAAAAGACCAAATGGTAAAAAAAGACCAAGTATAAAAGACTATACAGCAAACAAAATTCCTTTTACAAGATAATATTAGACAAGCGAAAAGCAATTATCAACCAGGTTTATGTTGAGTTTAATACACTGTGTCCATTAAGAGAGTGGTCCACTTTGCAGACGGCAGTGAAAGGATAACACAGGTAAAGCACCAGAGCTAAAGGTTGTCCTCCTGTGAGGTTGAGCACTCTATTTGTGTAAAGTGTAGCGTGGGGAAAGAAAAGAGTGCTCTCCTGAGCGCTCTAAAAGCTGCCTGCTGCCTTGCTCTCACTTGCTCGCTGTCTACCTCCCTTTTTCTCTGGTCTGACGCAGGAGGTATGAGGGGCTCCGTGTCTAGCGTCAGCACACACACTGCAGACAGAGCTAACGCAGTCAGACAGCCCACATCTTCAGATGCTACAACCTCACACTGACATCATTGTCTGCCCCTCACTTCTCAGTGGTTCCCTCCTTTTACATGTGCAAGCTATTGATTTATGTATATCAAAATAGCTATTTTGACTGTTTCATAATCCTATTAATTCCCAAAGGTGCAAGTCAAATCCTGCTCAAGCTTTTGTCCCGGTTCACTTATCAAATTATCGGTATTAAAATATTTAATCCAGAGTAAATCGCACGATTGTCATGATTTAACTCACGATTAAATCGCACATTTTTATTTGTTCTTAATGTACCTTAAAGTAATACTTTTCAAGTTTGTAATACTCTAATCAACATGGGCATGGACAAATATGGATGCTTTATGTAAAGGTTTATTATTATTGAAACCATAGTCAACATAGAGCATGAAGACTAGACATGTTTCAAAGGTCATAGATGTTTTTCAAAGAACTTGTTCATGTCTATTAGACACATGAAAAAAGAAACGCCAGGTTCCCATTATTTCTCTTTATTTGCACTGAGCAATTTAATGACACAACCAGGTTTACATTTTTGCACGACAGGGCAGCTCACTTCTTCTGAACATGCAACATGTACATTTATTATTACATCTGTTTGCCTCTCTGTGCCCAGATACAGTTTTTTTGTTGTTGTTGATGCAGCTAAATTCTCAATAAAACCATTTTCATTAATATATTTACTGTTTCAGTTGTCAGACAACGGAATGAATATGAAATAGTGACTGAAACGCAATCGATTAAGACTACATAACCAGCTCTCCCTTCCAAGATGTTAATCTGCACAAAAATCCTGATAACCGAGCCGTCGCCTGGGAGAGCAAGACCTCACGCTCGCATGGGCAGTACCGGCAATACTCAGAAACTAAAGGTTTGGGTGCTTTTTTGAAGGAAAATAAGTCTCTAAAGGGGTCTGCAATGTTGCTAAGTTGGCAACACTGTGGATCTCCATTTCTCCAACTACGGGCTAGCCCACGGGTCAAACAGAAAATACATGCTGCGTGAATCGTGCGGTAATAAAATTAGTGCCGTTAAAAGGAATTTGCATTAACGCGTTATTAACGCATTAACTTTGACAGCACTAGTATAAATGTAAAATTGACACCGAAAAGAATTAGGCCATTGAACTCATAATGTTTTTACAGTTTTCTTTGTCAATACAAACTTAACACTGTGACAGTGATTTTATCTGACAATTTTTCTAAAATCTGTCATTAGTTTGTTGCAAATCATTTCAAACAGTTAATTTCAATTAATCTATTCATAATTTAATTAATTCAACAACCGAAGTCTCCGCGGGACAAACTTTTATCCATTCAATTTTTTATTTTCACTTATTTATTTTCCTATGCTGTATATTTGCATTGTTGTATTGATGCAAATATGCATGAAATTGTTTACAAATTCTTCACTGTTTATTTAGTGGAAAACTTGACTGCTTGACCTACTTTTTAAGTAGATATTAAATGCGTTTTTGTTTTAACATTTTGAATCTGTTAGGCTTACACTGGCTTTGATTTAAATTGTGGTTATAAAACATAAAGGACTAAAAAAATGTTGCAATACAATACATTTTTATCTATATCAGCCAGATTTATGAAGAATAATACATTTCTAGTTCAATAGGTTGTCTATCTTTGTAATCTTACATTGTTTAAAACTTAATGTCCTAGACGCTGCAGCACTGAAGTTGCTTTGGATAAAAGCATCTGCTAATTGAATAAATGCAATTAATTAATGAATTGTCTAAAATAAAGATGGTGGCTTTGTGCTGACTCACCATGGTCCAGTTTGATGCCCTCATCGAACCTGGAAAACAGACGGTAGCGTTGTGCCCAGTACTTGGCCAGCTCAGGTTCTGCTGCAATCTCAGGAGGCATCTCCACATCCTTTCTCCTTCTCCGGTTCCTTCTCTTCTTCTTTTTAGAGGCTTGCACGCTCTCTGCTGGGAAAGGCAACAGTATGATTAAGTCAAATTGCCTTGAACCGCAAATGAGAAGCCTAACTGTGTTAATAGCTGGCTTGTATGTTATACAGACTGTGATTATCTTATTTGTATCATGCAAAAGCATGGCGCTAAATGCTGACCTCCCTCAGGAAGTAAGAAGTCAGGGATGTCCAAGGGCTGCAGCTCTCCTCGAGGATCTGAATCGCTGTCCTGTCTTTCTTCTGGCTCTGGCTGAATGTTCTGCTGAAGTTTCTCACTTATTTCACATCTTCTGCTGAGCTGAGGAGTCTTCTCACACTCTATTTCATCTGTGTTTTCCTCGTCTTCCTTTCGTTTAGGTAGACTTCCATCTTCTGCTCTCTCACATGGCTCAGTCGGGGCTTCAGGCATGGAGGCTGGAGTTACCTCCTCAGAGTCAGCATCAGTCTGAACCTGCTGAAGGAAACTATGGACCTGTGAGGGTATAAGAGAATATAGGGCTTGTATAGGAAGAAACAAACCCAAATACTGCACACCACCTTCTCATCACCAGTTTTAATAGGTAACCTTTTCTGTAAAGCTGCTTTGGAACAACATTTATCATTAAAGGGTTATGCAAATCAATTGTCATCCATACAGAAATTATTATTTTATATTATAACATAAAAAATACACTTAACCTATTACAAATGACCAAAAGTAAAATTGTATTATGTTTAGTTTATTTTGCACACTAAGGCTGCATTTATTTGATTAAACAATAATATTATTGTATATAATATAAATACTATTGTGAAATATTGTTGCAATTTAACACCACTCTTTTCTATTTAATTAATTTTAAAATTTCAATTATTCCCATGGTATACACAAAGCTGAATTTACAGCATCATTACTCTAGTCTTCAGTGTCACGCGATCCTTCAGAAATCATTCTAATATGCGAATCTGTTCAAGAAATATTTTTATAAATTAAGTTTAAAATTGTGCTGCTTAATATTTTTATGGAAACCATGGTACTTTTTCCAGTATAAACAGATTTTTTTTAAAGACTGCTTTTATTTGAAATAGAAATCTTTTGTAACTATGTAAAAGTGACATTTTTAATCATTTAAATGTCCTTGCTGAACAAAAACATGAATTTCTAAAAATAAGTTTCTCACAAATGGATCATCATATTTGGGGTCCTTGGAACTTATTTATTAATTTATTCTCCACCAAAGGCTTTTTCATCAATGTAGTAAAATATAAAAAATATAAAAGTGGCAGACATAAGCTTCTTACATTACAATAAAAACTACATTTAATCTGAAGGGTCCCTGGTAAAAGAAAACACAGCCTTCGCAGGCACAGCTAAGAGCAGCAGAACTGCAGACCTCAATGTGATAAAGGAAGCCCCAACAAAGTCTTGTTTAGGCATCCAGCCTGAAAAGATACAATGATAATGTCTGATGCAGTAAAGTTTTCATCCTCTACCAGATCAATTTGCGCTACGGAGAAATCAATTCTAGAGCACTGCAGTAAATTGGTCTAGTCTCTTCACTGGCTAAAATCCAGCCTTACATGAATCAGAAATCCACCTTGAAAATATCCATCCACAAGATGACTAGATGTACTGGGTTGAAAACAACAATTTGTCTCTTTTCTTCTTGGATATTCAACATGCCAATGATGAAGAGCAAGCGTTTGAACCTGTCCTGTGTGTGTTTGACAGCTGGGAACGTGTGTGTTAGTGTCAGGGGTGAGACTGGAGGTTAGAGCAGCTCTGTCTGTCTGACGCGAGCTGACAGCGCGCAGTAAGCAGGTGCTGCGTGACAGCCCAGCGATGGGGTGGAGGGGATAGATGAAGCAGCTCTGTGCAGACCGCATAAAGTGTCAGCCTCACCGCTCCCGCTGGCTCTATGCCCACTCTCCACCCATTCTCCTCTCACACACAAACTCAGAACACTTTACACGGAGCTTGACTGATCTATAGTAAGGCATCTTGCATGAAAGCTCACAAAATCCATGTGTCAATAAAACCTCAGGGTACATAGCAAACATACGCATTTCATCGCTCAGTTGAAGCACCGCTGTTAAAGACATACATCTGAGTGCCTACAGAGGAGCTTAAATATGAGAGACTACAAAATGCATACAAAAATGAGAACTTCATCCCTCAGAAGAGTCTCTAAAAGCCATATCTAAGCCATAATATTTCTGTTTTTACTGTATTTTTATCAAGTAGCCTACATGTTGCCTTAGTGATCAATAGAGACTTCTTTCAAAATCATACTGAGTTTTAAATATTAGTGTATTTGATCGAATGTGCCTGTGTATGTGAATCGGCCATTTCTGGCAGGTGTTAATGTAAACAGTCGCTTTGTTTTATGATAAAGTAAACTTTTTTTTTTTTCAGCTCTGAGCAATATGCCTTGCACTTAATTTATTTCTGTGCTTGTAATAATCAGTGAGAAATACTTAAAGCTAAATGCCACACTTTTAATTAATTTTGTTCATACTTATAAATATGTTTAACTTTTAAAATGAAAAAGTGTGCAAGTGTGTTCATTAGAATACTGCATCCCAAAAGCTATTAAATCTAATCTACTCACTGCAGCCCTAACATTCAAAATAGTCTTTGGCTGACCTGATGCAATTGTCTTTGGGCAAATTAAGAAAAAAAAAAAAAACAACAATAAACCTTTGGGGAGGATTTTATGGGTGAATTATTTGTTCAAAAAAGAAAAGCACTCGAAGCAAAACCAGCTTACTTTTTGAAGGACTTTGCTGATCTTTGGCTTTGTGGTCTGTGGTCCATCATCAGTAAAGAAGATGTGCTTGTTTATTTTGCAGGCTGCTTTTTTTCTTTCCTTGGGAGGCTTTCTGTTCTCCTCACTCCTTCTGCCAGAGTATCGAGCTTGGCCTTGTTTCAGCTTCACAACACTGTCAAACCTGCCAAGACAAAAAACATTGAGATGTTAATGGAGGCCCTGATTGTTTTCAACACACTAAAGCGCTGTCTAGCCTCTGTCTGGGGTCTTACTTGGGCTGTGAACCACGTTTCAGGCCGAGAGCATCCCATGCCTCCTCAACCGGCACCTCCGCAAGCTCCTCAACATCCAGCTCATGACTGTGAAGAGATCAGCCCTTTAAACAGCACTCTATTGCATAGTCTTTCACCCAAAATGATACTTTTGTCATTATTTATTCAGCTCATGATGTTCAAAACCCATATACTAATATTAATTAGAACAGAAATACTAAAAGGTTTGAATAAACGTTTGGGATACTGTTAGTAATATTGTTAAATATTATTCATTTCCAGAAACAGCTAATTTTAAAATATTTAATATATGAAAATATTGTTATGAACATCAGATAGGGGGAACACATCAGATAGGGGATGAAACGCTAAAAGTGCTGAACTTCTTATCTGGTAAAACATCTATGTGTTGAATCACCCAATAATGAAACGTGACATTCTGTAGTTTTGTCTCATATTAATCTTTCAATCATAATTTGTAAAATGTCTTGACTCCACAGCCAACAGAGCAATTTTGTCTTTACTGTTCCAATACTTTTGAAGTAATGAATTTAGGTAAAGGGTGCGGAGCCAGAGGTGGTTCTGTAGGCAAACATTAATGCCTTGAATTTTATGCAAGCAGCTATTGGTAGCCAGTGCAAATTGATAAACAGAGGTGTGACGTGCTCATTTCGGCTAAAAGATTAATCTTGTAGTGACATTTTGGATTAATTGTAGAGGTTTGATGGAATTGGCTGGAAGACCTGCCAAGAAGAGAGCATTGCAATAGTCAAGTCTGGACAGAACAAGAGCCTGAACAAGGAGTTGTGTTGCATGTTCCGAGAGAAAGGGCCTGATTTTCCTAATATTATATAATGCAAATCTGCAGGACCGGGCAGTTTTAGTAATGTGGTCTGTGAAATTCAACTTATCATCAATCACAACTCCAAGGTTGCTGGCTGTTTTTAAAGAAGTTATGGTTGATGAACCTAACTGGAAGGTGAAATTGTGATGAAGTGATGGATTTGCTGAAATTACGAGCAGTTCTGTCTTAGCTAGGTTGAGTTGAAGGTGATGGTCCTTCATCCAGCATGAAATGTCTGTTAGACATGCTGAGATGCGAGCAGCTATCACCTGATCATCAGGATGGAATGAGAGATAGTGTGTCATCAGCATAGCAGTGATATGAAAAGCCATGTTTCTGAATAACAGAACCTAGTGACCTAGTGATTATTACCTAGTAATAATTGTTACACCACCATAGTTGTGTAACAATTATTCAAAAATGGCTGCTTCTGTGCACCATAGAAAAAATTCACGGAAAATGGATTTGGAATGACACAAATGACGACAAAATATTTGTTTTAGGAAACTATCCCAAGAAACCATAATCATTAACTATGCAAGTCTGATACAATGCAGTATACTTAATAACAGAATGCCAGCTTACGCTCTCTTCACTTTTGCTCGTCTGTTCTCTGGAGGTTCATCATCATCATCACTCTGATCGTCGTTGTTAGATCTGCTCTTTATGGGCTGTCCACTCCAATTACTCAATGGCGCAGAGGTATGTTTCATGTTGCCATCTGAAATCACATACTTTCAGTTTAGTATTAATAATAGCTATGCTAACATCATACAAATTATGTCTTAAACTGCCTGATGTATACGGCAAAAAAAGCTGTTCCAGTGGTACAAATAAGGGTGCTGTTCAGATGGCATCGGGATGACAAGAGCCATTTTTAGAGCGACTGTGAGTGATTTGTGATCAATTCGAGCACCCAGGAGTCTGTGCTCTCTTTCACATGTACCAGCATTAAAAATGCATAAGGCCAAAGTCACATGCTCATTTTATTCAACAGCTGACATCTTTTGATATGACACATTAAACATTCAGTGCCAAGCTTAGGCTGAAAAAAAGACCTCTGGGGAAAATGATCTGCTTTTTTACAGGGGGCAGTGGTTCGTAGTGTTTTTTTTTCACCACGGCAGCCCCACCCAAATAAACGAAATGGACATGCGTACATACATTAGGGTGAGGGTGACCATATTTTAGTTTTCAAAAAAGTGGGGCAGGATGCAGAGATGGGGGGGATTAGGGTTGGGTATGAGGGAGGTTAAAGTAGGCCCCAAAGTAGCGCAATGCCCATAAGCCAAATATAAAAACATTTTTTTTATTTACATACATTAAATACATTTTACAGTCACCTTTATGCAGATGATCATAAACACAGCTAAAAGGCTTCCTACCAGTGGTCATCCTTCACAAAACTTAACATCTAGCACAGTCTTATCATAGGTAGAATACAAAATGTTTCAATATAAGCATTTCAGTCAAATGTAATTTATGCAATATTTCAAACCTTTAACCCACGGGAGAAAATCAGCCGGCCGCAACAGTTTAAATGTAGCCCAATTCCATGCAAAAAAATGCAGATTTGGCAACCCTGCATCCAACACGAACTGCATCCAAGTGATTTAAATACACCACATATTGATAGAGGCTCCCTGATGCATTTTTTTAGGTACAAAAAGAGGACATGTACGGGGAAAAGAGGACGTATGGTCACCTTAACAGAGGCCTACATATAAAATGTAATCCAGATGAGCAAACAACAAATGAAGCAAAAACAGCAGCATTAATTTATCATGAATGCATCACAATAGACATAATGAGGTGAAACAACCCATTCAAATGAACCATCTGTCTTTAACAACTGGATGACATGTCAACAGACTGATTTGAACCATTACTGTATGTGGGAGTCATTGGAACAAATTGGTCATTTTTCTTTAGTTTCTCATTTGCTTTGTTCAAACCTGACCTTATAACTTAAAAACAAAAATGAAACCACAATATTTGTGCATGGAGCGGTGTGGCGGGCATTTTAATTGGATACATATGTGCCTGCTTTTGCGAGCACAGCCTCTTGATACAGGCAGGGCCGGTGTTGTGCCCATTTTCAACCCCCTGCAAAATTATTACCCCTCTCGTTGAAATCGCTATCTAATTGCCTAATCCTAACACCACCCCCACACCTAACCCTAAACCTGCCAATACTAGGGACGTGATAATTTGGCAGGGGTCAGAATTGGGCACAACACCAGATTATCCATAGACGGGATTGGGCGAGTGACCTGGGGCACCAGCCAATAGGGGGGCACCAAGTGATTAAGATAATGACTAGACCTTTAAAATAGTTTTCATGCTTTTTATATATATATAGCTGGAAGATATGCAGATGCATAGAAAATGAACAGTTAGTGATACAATATATACAGAGAGAATATAAAATATATGCACACACATAAAGAACTGCGATTGGGTCAGGTCACAGTGTATTTGCCCCCTCCCCCCAGTCAGAGTCGAGCATTCACAAATGGATAGGCAGCATCAGTTTAGTGGTTGTGCGAAACGTAAATTTTGCAAAAAGTGAAAATATCACGACTCATAGCCAGGGCTCTACAGCGTGACTGAAAAGTACTGCATGCTACTATCAAACAATATGTAGGAGCTCTTGTATGACTAACCCGATCAGCATAGGATATTTGTGTTTGTGCTGAGGAGAGCTTCAATGGTTGCTGCTTGCTTGTTTGTGCAGCGTTGAGTAATGTATCGAATGCAATGTTAATCCAAATCCACTCATTGCTGAGTAATGCAAGCTCACAAATCCTCGTGTTATGACAAAAGAAAGTGTAGACGGTGTAAATAAGAGATTTGTTGTGCAGTGTAGACTAGAGAGCTTCATTGATTATAATGGAGCTTTGTGAGATTGCGATGTTGTTGTGACAGCTTAAGGGAGTTTGCAAATGTGATATAAAATTAATACAACAGTTCAATAAACAATAAGTTAATATAAAGTGAGGTACAATGTATGAATTTTGCTCTATTTCGTCAAGGAAAATAGTTTCAAACAGTCACAGCTGAGCCGCTGCACATCTCCATTCAAACACAGCGGTGTTTCGTTTATGAATGAACAGCGTTTTTAGATTAATCTAGTGAGTCAGTGATTCAATTACACATTCATAAAGACAGTCCCTTGCTTTGTTCCTGAATGAATCAGCTGTTCAAACGAATCAACTGAATGAATGATTCAGTGACCAAATCACACTTTTGTATTTTTCTGTGCCATCCACCTTTGTAGAAGAAACTAATTTAGTTAATATTGATTTATTTTGATTGATAACTTATTCTATCTGTTCTTATTCTGTTTTTTTTTCTTAGAAATTTTGGCAAAGTTTATAAAGATAGATTTTTGAATCTGACCATTTTAATCAAATAAAGCGGGAAAAAATGGCATTACGAAAAATGTAAAGTTATGTAAATGTTCCTGTGGCTCAGTGGTAGAGCATTGCGTTAGCAGCGCAAAGGTTGTGGGTTCGATTCCCAGGGAACACACATACTGATAAAATATGTATAGCCTGAATACATAAGTCGTATGTAAGTCGCTTTGGATAAAAGTGTCTACTAAATGCATAAATGTAAATGTAATGTAGGAGTCAAATATTACTTTGTAATGGGATGGCTAATATTTGTTATTGATCAGAAGGTGCTCCTGAATTTTTCTTCAAATGTGGTCACCCTAGGGCTCTACACAGTGTTGATCCGGGCCTGGATACAAGGGCTAAGGATAGTGCAACTCGTAGATCATGCTCCACTGACAGGCGCTGGCTTTTTTATTTTTCATGTATGCCAGGGATGAGAATGCTGACGGTGCATTCAGAGATAGATGGGTATTTGTGTCCTGTCAATCACTGCGTGAAACATAAAATGGAGCGCTCACCAGTACAGAGGGCGGCGCTGAGTGAAGCGGGCTGTGCGATTCTCTCCTGAGAACAGTCCAATTGGCGGTTAATACATAGCCTATTTAAACTTTAAATGAGTATGAAATATATCAGTGTTTTTTCACTTATTTATTTTTGTTTGGACATGCTCATATGTTGGTGTTTTGATATATGTTTTAAATATATGCTGTAAAAGGTTATTATATGGTACAATAGTTCTTTATGCTGTTTAAATTGGAAAAAAGCTGTGATTCTGCAGCACACCTCGCCAGTTGTCACACTTTGGGAACCACTGATCTAGAAAACTGAATTCTAAGTTTTATGTCAGAGTGATGATGATGACATCATGAGTCAGGGGGAGAATGCATTTTTTGTGGGATCTGAATATTTTTCTGAAGAACAGCAGGAAGTTTAACTTTTCAGGACAAACAAGGGACTCATGTCATGAACAACTATCACTAAACAAAAGAACAGCTATGGATCATTCAGATAACAACACAGTGTTAAGAATCAAGCGAATGTAAACTTTTGAACAGGGACATTTTTATAAATTCAACTATTATTTTCTCGACTATATGTAAACATATTTTATGTGAAATATCTTATTCAGGTCAGTACTAAAACAACAACATGCATTTTGCATGATCCTCTTATTTTGATCAAATAATGAACATTTTGCAGATTCTGAAAGGGGGTGTAAACTTTTGACCTCAACTTTACATTTGACACCAAAATTACAATTCTGTTAGCATTTATTCGTCCTAATGTCATTCCAAACTTGTCTGACTTACTTTCTTCTGCGGAACATAAAATAAGATATTTTGATAAATGTCTAAGTGGGTTTTTTTTTGTCCATTAAAATGGAAAACAATGGTAACCACAACCATTCGGTTACCAAAATATTGTTCGAAATATTTTCTATGTTCCCCAGAAAAAATCAAATCAAATAGGTATGGAAAGACGTGGGTAAATAAATGAGGACAGAATTTTATTTAATTGTTCTTTGTATTTTAGCTGTATCAAAGCTAGAGGGGTGGTTAATAATCATTAAATTATTCTATTGAATTAATTAATTTAGAAAAATGTCTGAAAATTGCTTACGTTCTGAACAACAGAAAATTGAGCACACACTATAGGCCCATGCTATAACTGACAAAATACATTTGAACTTCTTTTACAACTGAACTAGATTCAATATGCTGAAAGTAGGTCATAGAGCAGGAAGGTGTTGACATACTTGGGTTCTGCATCACTGAAGGAACACCACAGTCCCCATATCTAAAACACAAAGTGATCATAAATGTCAAAATGCATGCACTAACCAGAATTGTCAGTGCAGGCTGTACGTGACGATGGCCTTTTGCGGTTTCCGCCATCACAGGGCTCATCAGCGCAGTCACAGACCAAAGACTGCTGGTCGCCATTCTCGCTGTCTACTTCCTCAGTCAATAAGCTCAGGCTGCTTATCAGATGTGTAACGTCTGCTTTTGGCCTTTCTTCTGTCTGGTTCTCGAGTGCCTCTGTTTCTCCTGGGCTGCCCTGATATTCCTCAGAAGCAGTGGTGGTGCTGTAGGTCTGGTCTACTATCCAGCCCTGGGCGGCCCAGTAGTGAAACTGCTCCCAGTAGTACTGGTATGTTTGTTGGTAGTGCTCGTCCCAGTTTGCCTCTGAGCGGGAAAAGTCCTGTGTCGAACTGCAGGAGATATTAGGTTGTTTCTCCAGCCAGCTCTGCCACAGCAGACCCTCCCCGTGCTGCTGCCAGTAGCTCAGCCAGGCCTCCTCTGACGCGCTACACGGCGGCGGTTCAGCGGGGGTCTCAGCGATGTCACTCACAGCACACTGCTGTTTCTGTTCAGAGACCTTATGTGTGTCGTCATAATCTGAGGGGGCTTCCAAACGCTTGATGGTTCTTTTGTTCTTCGGTCTCGCAAAAACTTGGCCCTTAAAGATGAGAAACAATTATTAGTTTTGGGCTACAGCAAGTGATTTCCTAAAGTAAATGGGGTAAATCTTCACAGTAACAGTCTTTAATTAAAATGTACAAAGAAGATAGCAAGCGAGCAGCTTCACTGCACAGGATAATCAATAATCACAGGCACTCTTTACATCCTGGCATTAACATGTCATTTACATGCATATATTAAAAGCCAAGAGTAAATGTACCTGAGGCACTTTGTGATGAGATCACTGAACCACATTTGACAAATGTGTAAATGCTAATTAACTTTTTCATTATTTGCAATTTCAATCTAGTTAAAGAATATCCAGACACTATTTGAATACAAAATATATGTTAATGCCACGTGTAAAGGGACCCATGCAAAAGTAAAATGCTACAAACATAAAAATCAAGGATATATAAACTAAAATAATTGATATAATTTATTTCAGTTATTATTTTTATTGTTGAATAATGTATAAACACTAACACTATTGGCAAATCTGGAATAATTAAGATTTTTAATATTTTTGCAATAAGTCCCTTCTATACTAACAAAGGCTGTATTTTTTGGGGCTATGACAGTAATATTGTGAAATATGTGAGTCCTACTTTAATTTATATGATACAAGATAATCATGTGATGCAAAGCTAGATATTTAGCAGCCAAACATTCAGCGATTTCTGATTTGGTGCTCAAAAAACATTTCTTATTGTTATCCATGTTAAAAACAGTTTTTGCTGCATAATATTTATGTGGGAACAGTGATACATTACCATTCAAAAGTTTGGGATGAAATTAATACTTTTATTCAACAAGAACACATTAAATTGATCAAAAGTGAAGAAATTATATTATATCACAAACAACATTTATATTTCAAATAAATGTTGTTCTTTAGAACTTTCTGTCTGAAAATAAAATCATAATTTCCCCCCAAATATGTTAAGCAGCACAACTGCTTGAATATATTAAAAAATAAAACAGTTCTTTTTACTAATAAACATCAGCCTTGATGAGCATAAGAGACTTAATTAAAAACATAATTATTCAAATTATTACTTAAAAAAATATTAATTAATCATAATTATTCAACAGCTTTTGACCAGTAGTCAGAGCTGGGTAGATTACTTACAAATTGTAATCCGTTACTGATTCCAGATTACATGACAAAAAATTTAGTCAGTAACGTAATCCGTTACATTACACATTTTAGGTTACATAATCAGATTACTTTTAGATTACTTTTGATTGAACTCGTTCATCACATTGTTTTAAATAGCATTATCTTGTACCATAATGATGTAAAAAATGCAAAGAGTAAGAAAATGTGTTCCATTCATTGTAAATTACAACATGAAGTGCATAACAACATAGGTTTCCCAAACTAGGGTTTGTAAAGGAACTGCAGGGGCTTTTGAGTTTAACGAAAAGCTAACAATTAATTAAATCATAAAACATTTAAATAAAAATATATAATTTTAAAACAAAGTCCCTTTGAAGCAAAGTTTCTTCACTCAAGTCCTATCTTAATGAATGGGGGAAATCCTGAAATCTCAAACAATGCTTGCAATTACATACATCAAATCAGCAACACAAATCTGAAATGAATTGCCCCATGAATGTTGTTTCTTAAAAAGCTTATTTTTCAGGCTAGACCAGCCAATGCGCATGCACAGTCATAACCCGCTGCACGGCGCTGCAGTGACGCAATTACTTTTCCCGTCAGCGATTGGCTTTTTCATTTAGAAGGTGGGACTATTCCTTCATATTGCGTATTGCAGTTTATCCCATTCATAAGTATTGGAGTGAAGTCTTTCAATTTCTATAGACATTTCCTGTGTCCCAATGTGCATACTATCCACCCTATCTGCCCTAAATAGTATTGAAAATTACTACGATCACATAGAATTTATGAAAGATAGTATGCGCATTGGGAAACATGTAGGCAGTTTTAAAACAGCAATTCAAATACAAAAAAAAACGCCATGTAACCATTAACCAACATTAAAGAAACCGTGAACATGCAAATGTAATACTTAATTATTGAAATATTGATTTTAAAATCTCAGGGGTACTTAAAGTAGAATATACTTATATTTGTCGAATAAGGCTTAGATGACAACAAGTTTTGAAATGCCTGCATTACATGTAAATAAGAAATAATGTGAATATAAGCATTTTAATGAATTTGAAAGAAAAAAGCCTTGAAAAGACATAACATAAACCTGAAATGATTTTCATAAATCCAGTGGTCAAATGCTGTATCGCCACCTGACTAATGACTGTGTGATTGTCCACAAAACTGGACTTTCTGAATGTATATAATCGGTACGCTATTTTAGAGAGGAACATTTAAAAGATGAAAAAGAGAAATTAGGGAGAATCAATGAATTATGAATCATTTATTGCTATTGTGTGAATATGTAATCCATAAAAAAGTAACTGTAGTCTGATTACGAGTATTTTAAAATGTTATTTACTCTAATTACAAGTACTTTATTTTTGGAATCTGATTGCGTAATCCAGATTACATGTAATCACTTACTACCCCGCTCTGCCAGTAGTATACGGACACTCAGGATGTCCCAATTGTAATTGTATGGTTCAGATGTGCGCTCAAGAGCACCCCCTATGCGGCTACTGTAACGTGCACGTTCAAAGTAGGCACTAGTGTGGACTTCACTTCACAGCAGTCTACTACCCAGCAGTCCACTACCCAGCAGTCCATGCACCATTATGACTCCAAATTGTGGAGGACTCTAAGGACTAGGGACAAGGGCCTAAGCCTTTTTGCATGAACGTTATAAGCAGAGATGACATAAATGGACAGCCGTGCTATTCCAATATAACAAAGATTATCATGCATCCAACAAACATACAGCTTTCCTCGGTTTTGATGAGCTGGCAAACTCCACAGGAAGCCCCAAACTGGCCATAAGTATGGTCTCTTCATCAACAACAGCCTCTTCTTCCTCGTCGTCCCCCTTCTCCTCATCATCATCATCATCCTCCACAGAACGGTTACGGTCCTCCAAAAGCTCTTCCCCATCATAATCTTCAAAATCTACAGAAAAAAACAAAGTGTAATGTGTAGCTATTTGAGCATTATAGACTATATCCTGACGTTAATTTGTTGCAGGTATTTAATTAAATTTAAAATCAAGTAAAAACATCAAGGCTTAAATGAGGTTCCCCCATTGCACCCCCATTGTCCACAACAATATTCAAAGACCCCATGATTTTCCAGGTGTTTGGGATTTAATAGAAAACGATTAAGGATTTTTACAAACAATTTTAAAATCTATTTCTAACCAATACAATATTTGAAAACTTGGCACCTATTAAAATGTAGGTGCTGGCATATGAAGAAAATGCCAACTAGGTTACTGGAAAACATGGATGTTTATAGCAGAAGGTTGGGTTTAACATTTATCGGGGGGGGAATGGTGTAGCATCCTGGCAGTGAGACACAACATAAGAATACGTTTTTGTGATCCACAACATGATCTAGCAATCTATGCATACTTGTGTCTACATGCTGTATGGGTCTCCAAAAAAAGAGAGCATTTTTTTGTCTCTTTAAAGAAAATAAAAAGCATGAATCATAACTAGAAAAGATTTAAATTCATTATACAACATGCCCATAGAGTTTTAATAAAATTTCCATAACTAATTAGATAATTTATATGATTTTCCAGGTTATGCTTTTAAAATGACCTCATTTCCAGTTGGTGAGGGACTGAATCAAAGCACAAAATATCTCGATTTTTAAATAGTTTGTTTTGTCTTATTTCAAATAATTTAAAGCCCTGATGCCATCTTTTAAGTTTATTGAGGCCGTCTGGTTGTGAACAATTGGGTTAAGTGCATCATTACCAGGAAGTCAGTATGTAAACAATCATTCTTCATGTATAATCATATATTAACAGGAAACTGTACCTTGCAATTCACTGTCAGTCTGATTCAGTATGGATTTCAAATCTGACCGATACAATTCTCGATCACTGCAGATTAAAACAAGAGAAAATGTCATTACCATTCACAATAGTAATTAGGCAACATCCCATGTCAACGTAGTAGTCAGTTTTACACAGTAAGGGTTTTAGCACACTATCTTTACTACCTCAGAGATCTATGTGAGCACAAGTAATAAGGAGTAGACACATTTTTCAGTTGTTGTCCATCCTGTTCTGTTGGCCCATTTTGGGCTCTTTTCTGCTGCTCAGGCCATTTAGGTAATTATTAACTTAACGTTACCAGTTACAAACAACAATACAGGAAAACATTCACTTTCTGCACGCAATTAACCTAAGAAAATAGCATGTAACGTTACATTCTTAGTTGATCGTATCACATTGCAATCTTGTAACGTTACACCATGAATAACGTACATACTTGACATAAGCTCTGGAGCACAAGCAGTGTATTGTCATCTCTCTCTCTTCACCCTGATAAAATATGATATCAGCTAATGGAACAACATTCCGCTCGCTGTAATCAATCATGATTTACCAGAGACCTTTCTTCAAACCTGTATTATCGTTACTCTTTTAACCGGGCATTAGAAATAAAAATGACCGCGAGACATATAGCGATATATAACCTTAAACATACTGTTGAATTAAAACGAGGAACATTAAAAGTACTACTACAACATCTATCTAATCATATCTACCATCTATCTACACACGAGTTTCCCCCTCGTGTTTTGTAAGTTGCCCGTCAAGTTAAAAGACTTTCAGTAAATGTACAATACTGATATGGCATTTACGATCGTTTAAGACTTTTATTATGAAATTTTCGGACGTTGACATGAGCTGTTTCCTGTTTGTGTCACATGTAAAGAGAGCCGGTTGAGTCAGGAAGAAAAACAGTTATTGTGGGCAACAGTGTATATTTCATCGAGATATCATAATGTAAGAAGATTTTTTAAATACGCTTCTTCTAAAACATCCATCTATATGTTTAGTGTTTCGAGTGATCAGATGTGTAATTTTTAAGAAGTGTGTGACAGCTTTAAAATCACAAAATCTGGAGCTGTTGTCAGGTTTGTTTGTCTGTGATCGCTATCCAGTGTTCAAGTGTAACTCAAGACAGAACGGTTTAATGCTACGCTTTTCCTTGTCATATGCATTCGATTGTGTTCATGTAAATGATTTGTATAGCAGTCTAACATGTGACTGAGTGTGAATGAACAGAATGAGCAGGTATAACTGTCATCGACGTCATTTGATTTTAGGGCACCGTTGTGAGGTTGGTATGTTTGGCCGCACAACACATTTCCGTTGGAGAAGGTTAGTGTTTTTTTTCCCCTTGTGCTCTAAAAATGGCTTCAATGCAATTGTTTTTTATAATGTATCAAATGGCTAGAATTATATCTGTGGGTTAAAGCTGAAGTGTGCCATTTTTAGGCGACACGGTTGTCTTTGAACTTCGTTGCAAATATGATGATTGTTGTCAAACAGTCGCCCGTCTGCTATTGGTTGGACAGTTAACTCCGCCCCAGACTCACGCTATTGGCGGAGGCCTGTCACTTGTGAAATGAGGTGCAACTTTAGTAGACTCCTATAAATGTATGCTCTGTGAATAATAAGCTTATACATTGAAGGAAAGAAACATAATTTACCTTTCTTTTATCAGCACACAACCATTGCTGCAATATTTATTTTGTGATCTTTATATATTACAATACAGCGACTTTGCTGGCAATTCAAATCTATTTTCTTCTTAAGTATATTTTCTGTAATATTGTAGCTTTAAACATTTAAATTATTATTGATTGTTTGAATTCTGATTATTTTATTGCTGCAAACTAAAGTATAATTTTATTCATAATAAATGTATAAGTCTTGCATATTTATCAAGTGATTAGTCTGTTCATTTCAATAAATTTGACCCATTCATGTTGCTTTACATCACACAATTTATATTTCTGTCATTTCAGTATTTATTTGTTTATTCCTCCATTCATTTTATAATAAAATAACACACAATGTTTGACTCTGCATATTAAACTGGGATAGGAAAAGTGTTTTTAATGTCATAAATATGACGCACTTGAGCTTTAATGCCATCTTGATGTCTGCTGTTGATAACTTGTGTCTTTCATTCCCAGGTCTGCCCTTTGGCAGCTTGTTGCCTTGCTCAGCCCATGTGCCACTGGGAGAGGCTAACAGTGAAGCAGCATGTCCAGTGGGAATGAGTCCTGTCTGTTTGAGAACGGATCCATCAGCTTCTTCTCCTGCTTAGTTCATGTGTGGGAGGAGTGGACAGGACACGGGCAGCTCGAGGACTACCTCAGTTTCTTGGAGTATCTGCTCTGGGTTTTCACACCTCTAGCCATAGTCTTCATTCTGCCTTTTCTCATAGTTATCTTCCTCTATCTGTCCATACTCTTTCTCCACGTGTACAAGCGCAAGAACCAGTTGAGGGAAGCTTATTCTAATAACCTGTGGGATGGTGCAAGAAAAACTCTGGCAACCCTATGGGATGGACATGGAGCTATTTGGCACGGTATGGCTTTGGCTATGAGTTTTGGAATTAGCAAGGGAGGCGTTGGATGAGATGCGGAATAAATAATCCTACTCACAATAGCGATTTAAGTATAAAAACCGGACGAATGCCTTGAAATATATAATATCATCTAGTTTTAGTTATTTGTAATGTCAAATTTTAATTTCCATGGTATTTAAAGAAAATATTATGTCACACTTGACAAAAATGTGGAATTGTTTTCTCCTGATTAATTAGGTATGTATTTTGTGACAGGTTATGAAATCCATGGTTTAGAAAAGATTCCAGATGAAGGACCTGCTCTCATAGTCTACTATCATGGAGCTATTCCTATAGACTACTATTATTTCTTGGCAAGAGTTATCATTCAAAAGGGAAGACCTTGTCATTCGGTGGCTGATCATTTTCTGTTCAAGGTCCCAGGTAAAAACAAATTTCATGCTGGTAAATTAAGTGATCAATCAGCCTCATTTTGCCCATGACAGAGTCATTACTCCGCACCTAGTTTCCTAGTGATTCACTTAATTTTTGGACAAAAAATGTCCTTTAACTTTATCTACCATTAGTTTAAAAATAGTAAAAATGATCTTTGTTCTTACCACAGATGATTTCATTATAACCTATAGGAACACATAAATATGTGTCTTTTCACATAGCATTGACTAACGTTTGTCAGGGCATTGTCTACATTCTCAAAATCCTTTTCATATTTTACCTTCATTGAATTCAACACACTACAACACTATATTGCAAACCTATTAGGACACCTACTTCTAATGAAAGGTGTGACTACTTTATTAACTTCCATGAGTACAAATCTTAGTGTTTAAGCATATAATGATATTTTAGGAATTGTGTGCTTCTAATTTTGTAGTAACAGTTTGGACAGGACCCTTTTCTTTAACTTTAAATGCAGACCACCAAACACCAATGACTTGTACATATGGGTACAGTCATTTTAGACACTTCCAAAACTGTTACAACAGAGGTGGAAATACAATTTTTTTAAACATGAATGATGTTTCCATCTTTGTTGCCACAGTTTCTGTTCTCAAGAAGGGGGTGTCCCAGTACTTTTGTCCATATAATGAATGTACATGTCATTAGTGTTTGGTGATGAATTTTTGGCTCAAGGTCTGCATTTAAAGTCACACCAGAGGTGTTCAGCTGGGATTAGGACTTGGCTTTCTGCAGACCAGTCAAGTTCTTCCACACTGACTGAATCATCATTTCTCTTTGATCATTGCTTTATACACAGAGACACTGTCATGTTAGAATAGAAAAGGGTTCTGTTCAAACTGTTGATATAAAATTAAAAGCACACAATTCCCTAGAATATCATTATATGCTTAAACATTAAGATTTTTACTCATGGAAATTACTAAAGTAGCCAGACCTGTTCATTAGAAGGGGGTGACCCAATACTTTTGGCAATATTATGTATTTATATACTTTTCAATTTACTTTCATGAATTGTGCTCATATTGTCTGTATAACAATCACGACAGGGTTTAAGCTCCTCTTGGAGGTGTTTAGTGTGATCCACGGGCCGCAGGAGGAGTGTGTGAAGGCCCTGCGTAATGGCCACCTCCTGGGCATCTCTCCTGGAGGAGTACGGGAGGCTCTGTTCAGCGATGAGACGTACCCTCTGCTCTGGGGCAAACGCAAAGGATTTGCACAAGTGGCCATTGACTCTAAAGTGGTGAGTTACTGTCCCTCTTATTCTGCTCCTTTCATACAAGCCACTTTTTATTGTACTAAGACTCTTGTGCTTGTCCCTATAGCCAGTTATACCCATGTTTACTAAAAACTTGAGGGAGGGATTTCGCTCTCTTGGAACATTAAGTGAGTCACGGACAAAAGATTGAACTGTCACACAGTTGTAAATAATAATCTAAATACATTATGAAAAAGTTCAGTCTTAAATGTATCTCCAAATTCCTTCAGGGTTTTACCGCTGGCTGTATGAGAGGTTTCGCCTACCGATAGCACCCATTTATGGAGGATTTCCAGTCAAATTTCGCACTTATTTGGGTGACCCCATTCCATACGACCCCAAACTCAGCGCAGCTGAGTTGGCTGAAAAGGTAGGACTCCACAAGTTTTATTTTTATGACTATGTAGTCCTGTAAAGGTCTGACTTTTGTTAATTTGCTGAGCTGGTGTTTTGCAAATACGAAAGGTTCTGACCTCTACACCGTCCCGACAAGTCCTGACCTACTGTTGACTACACAACATACTCTAGCGCCATTTGTTTACACCGTCCCCTAAGGGAACGTTCCACTCAAGAGTGGTGATCACCATTCATCACATATGCAGGTGAACAGTCTGCGAAGTGAGAGAATGCTTGTATAATAAAGGACACCCCAAATCGGGTTCTATGAATTAATAAAGTCTGGTGTACAAGGTTTTTTTACTTCAATGTCACATGGCCTTTCAGAATTCATACTAATATGGAGATTTTATGCACAAGTAACATTTATTATTATTATACCCGATGTGGAAAACTATATATGTGTATTATCAATTCAAGCTAGAGTTAAAGCCATTGCTAAAAATCAAAGCCCAGGACATTTAATTATTTTTAAATGTCTCAAATGCCATCTTACATGTGCTTAATGAATAAAATGATGGCCCATGAGCAGAACACAGTGTCAGCAAATACAACAAGCGCACTGAGTAATGCATGTTCAGTCTATGCCTCTGCTGAGTCAGGTTTTGTCCTCATATTATTGTACTTTCTTCAATCGAACCCATCTGTTCAGGTGCAACAGGCAGTTCAAGCACTTATCGACAAACACCAGAAGATACCTGGAAACATCCTCCGAGCTCTTCTAGAGCGATTCCAAAGGGAACGCAAAGAAGATTAGCACACTTGCCTTCTCTCAGACTGAACAAATAAATATGCTTCAAGCATAATTTAACTGAATACTGGAGGTTTTATAATATTGTTACATCATAAATTTAGCAACGTTACTGACACCGTAATGGACTTATCAGCATAAATCACAATGTTGTAAATCAAATAATGGAGCGTGTAGTCTTGTGCATGTCGAAGAGTGTGTTCTTGTGAATTTTCTTTGTTTTCATTTTTTTTGTTTAAGTCTTATTTGCACATATAGATTTTATTCAAAGGACCACTGCCAAAATAGTTTCCACAAAGTCTTTGGTTAGTTGTTATTCTTTTTTTTAAATTGTCCTTTAAAAATTTAGCATTCTGTCATGGAAATCGATTAAATTGATCTTTTTGAAGGAAAATAGTGCATACTGAGATTTTTGAAGCACACTTAATAATAATGATAAGAGATACATGCTTGAATATTTGTTGTTTGATGTTGAATACATACAGTTTTAGTCTAACATTTCTGTATTAATTCTCGAGGTGAACTGCTGTCTATTTTAAGCATCAGTTGATTTTGGTTTGTCCTGGTCTCAGAGCTTATTATAACATTCTGATTATAAAAAACATAAGTATGCAACTGCTAATGATTTTATTCAGGTGACAAAGTATACAGGTCTTTCAGAATTCATTAGGATTTTGTAACATTCCTGAAACGTATTGATTTACTAGTTTATTACATCAAGGCTGTTCAAATCTAATAAGTAGTCAAATTTGATCAGTGTGGAAATAATGGCTGTAAATGTGTGATTTTTATATAAGAGATTTTATTATTCACAATAAAAGGGAATATTTCGATGGATTCAGTGTTGGTAAAACAGTTTTAATGCACTCTTGTGTTCAGTAAACCACTCTCCCATGATCCTTTGGGAGACAATATCTTGTGTGGGACAAAGATCAAATGTCAGCACGAGGTCACCATGTCCTGTGATCTCTGTGCACATCCGGTGTGCTTGTGCACCAGTGTGCTATTTATAAATCTGTTTGGTATTAACTTACAGCATCTGTAAATCCATTGTAACCCCCTCCCCACAAAAAAAAAAAAATAACTTGAAAAATTAAATAAAGTATTTTTTTGAAAGAAAATCTTTATTATTCACGATCTCTCCTTGCATTATACATGGGCTCTTAATTTTCTTTCAGCCTCACCAGAAGTCTCTTCTAATAAGGTGTACAACCTTAAATCATAGGTGTGAGAATACATATTCAGACAAACTAATCACCAAGCCTTGCATTTGTGATAGACTGGTTCTGAAAAGGCAGATTTGCTCATCACCGATGCTTTTCTTCCAACCTTGAAACAGTTACTGACATACAAAAAATTCAAATAGACCTTATTCACGAATTACGCGAATCTGAAAGAAGATTGCAAGTAAGTCTAATAAAATGACCACAGTGTACTTTATTAAATGAATTTGGTACTTTGTGTTGCATTAGAATCAAATAAAAATTTACAAAAATCCAATATGTACAAAAATGTAACGTTCTTTTATGTTTTTACTCTTCAATTTACAATAAAATCAGATAACAGATTTGATGCATTTTACGCACTTCAGACTTCCATCACACGATACAACTCACTTAAGAGACCAATAATAAACATTTTTTTTTAGTTTTTTGCTTTATGTCATTTATTACATCACGTACACCACACTAGTTTTATCTGTATTATGTCATATGTAACTGCCGATCTCTAGTCATTAGACACCCTTCACGACTAGGACTCAGAGAGGAATGTTCTTTTACACATGTACATTTGCATACATTTATTTACAGTTAAATAGCCTTTTGCAAGTCACTATGGAACTTCCGTTGCAACTGAAATACCAGGAAAGTCTGTACATCATTTCTGAACGCTGAACTGAACACCACCGAGTTCATTCAATTACTGTGCTTGTACTAATATCGTGCTTTATAAATTACCACTGATTATCAATTATCTAAATGTAAATTCATTTTTTTTACCCCCATTTATGGCATTCTAGTTTATCTAAGTATCTTATGTCTATGTGTTGTGAGGGAGGATAAATTTGATATTTCAACAAAAGAAAGATTCTCAGATGAATAATAAAAAAGTGTCACATTGCAGCTCTCCGAGTCATTCGGTGCTTGCTAACGGATTCAAAATGCTCACAATCTTGTAACAGTACGGCCCTTGACCCCTGACCCCTATCTGGGTCATCGTTTTGATTGTTTGTCTGCATATGCAATTTTGTTCTTTCTTCTGCTTGCAGTATAAGCCATGTTGAACAAAAAGCAGGTATGTTTTGAAGCATGGCATCTGGTTTCAGTTGGTTTAAGCTGGTCATGTGCTGGTCCTAAGCAACTAGCTCCAAAGAGCTAAGAACCAGATTAAACTAGCAGCCATGCTTCAAAACATACCTAACCAGCATACTGGGTTTTTCAACAGGGAGCACAGTAAGTACGCTAATCAATAATGCAACGTTGTCATACTAGCATGACAGCAACCAGAGCATCATGTGCATGACTAAAACAGAACAAACAGAAAATGTCGCATACGGATAATGAATCCACAAAAAGGCGAGCGTCGTTTAAGGCAAATAAAACGGAATCAGCTTGCATGAATTGAATGTTCTCCTGCTGTGAATAGTTGTAAAAGAAGTCCTGCTTTTGAACTCGGCTGTACTGATGTACCGGTAATAAACAGAGCAGCCTTCAACTCCTCCGCTCATCCACTGGGACTCCATCGCAATAAATTCCTTCATATCAGCCACATCAACAACTAGAGCTGGAGAGTGGTCTGTTTAAAATACCGCTTTGAGGTAGGTTACAGGTATGAAGTTTTTCCAGAGCGAAGAAATTGGTGACTATGATATCTCTAGGTTAATTGATAAAACCCAGATAGAAAAATAGAACTAGAAGTGCAAAATAAAGACACATCGTTTAGCTGTAACGTTATGATTAGCATAAATGTAACGACGTAGGTATACGTAAACTGCGTGAATAGCTTTTACTTCTTGATACATGTGTTGGGTTAAATTCCAACCCCCTGCCAAATTATTACAGTGAATATTAAAATTCACACTATTTTCTTAATGTTAAATATCTTATTGTAAGGAATCCATCCACATGTTTCTTTTTTTTCTGACCTCGTCGTTTTCCAGTGAAAACGTCTGACTTCTCTCTTGTGACTTATGTAGGACTTCTCCAATCGTTTTAACTAATAATATTATCATTAATAATGTGGAGAATATGCCATCAATACAGGCTATTCAGCATCTCCAATCATCTACACAGCCTTTTGTGTTAAGACCTTGATTCATTCTGCATGTGCTGAACGCATCACATTGGATTGAGTGTTTTAAATTCATGTCATATTTCAACATACAAAATAAACAAGTAATCGAGGCCTTGCACCTGATAAAGAAGAACATCACCAAAACTCACAGACACAGCAAGTGTAGCCATTAGGATGCTCCTCTTAATCAAAGTGTGCTTGGGGTATCACTGAAACAAAAATATCATGGTATTTATGGGAAAGCTAAAAATGTGGGATGCTTTTGAAAATGATTGATACGTACAATACGTATAATATCGCAGAGGTGTGCGATACATCACTCGTCTTCCTTCAAAAATGGTCTTGTGTAGGTGGTGCAGCAATTTAAATCTGAAAATTGGCTAATTAGTGTGCTAACACAAGTTTTTTTGTGTGCTCTGACTACAAGGGACTCTTTTGGATTGGGGTTTTAATTTTTTTTTGCCAAGAGACAAAGTATCATCATCATCCATCACACAAAGAAATTAAAGTATAAGACACAATGGGGGAAAAAAGCTGACGAGATAGGAAAGTAGCAAAATAGCTAAAATATACAGATCTACGTTTCACTGTGGTACTGGTTATAGATTCATACAATCTCATCTAAATCATCTTTTTTCTGTTCTACTTTCTTTTTTTTAATTTGCAACACAATTAGGATCTTCATCTGCAAATGTGAAGATTGCTGCAGGCTAAAACAACTACGCTTTCAGTTCATTAGCCACCAATGGTAGGACGTTACAACACCTCAGGAGTGTTTCAAAGCTACAAATTACAGTTCAGGTATGACCAACTGAAGCAAAACAAATCTAACCGTCCTAATATCAGTCATCTTCACACAGTTAAATGTCATTCAGCAAAATGATGTGCACCTTAAAATCAACCATTTTCCATCAAAAACCAAAAAGAAACCCAAAGAAAAGAGTATTAAAAAAAGTTACACATAAAACATTTTCCCCACACTTTCAAAATCACAAACTATCAACAACAGGCAGGCACATCTAGCTTCTGTCGCAGTAAAATTTCACCTTGTCTCTCAACGTAAGTGTAAAGAAATCCTTCATTGTGCTGAGACGCCTTCCTGTAACAAGTTTTGTGCTTGTTTTATTTTTTATTTTTCTGCCCTCACCTCCACGTCTCCTTTGGAAATTCGACATAAAGACACAAAGAAGCACTTGCAACTGAACAGAAAGTTTAAAACTCCAACACTTTCATATATAAAGGATGCTTTTGGCTGATTTAAAGATACAGTGCTCTTTTAGGCAGATGTGATTTGTTGAACCATAAGGCCCGGAGCGTCATTCTGAGCACATTAGCTAGCCTGCACACTGTCGCAGACTACTTATCCCTGACACTTTGATTTGTAGACTGTGAGTTGGCAATTGAAGATGATGGAGAAAGTCTTGATCACACTGCAGAGTTTGGAATGGTACACTTCACCGGCTTTCCGGATGTGTTGAGAAGTGACCCCGTTTATTGTCTATTTGTGCGCCTTTAACTTATTTTACTCTACCGATACAGACACACTAAAACCTGACTGAGCCTAGAAGAACACTGTATCTTTAACCTAGAAGATGAAGCGCATCCAGGTTCTGTCGAGTACAGTTTGGCGGACACTGTGTGAACTGTGATGGTCTTTGCCCCTCACTTTGCTGTGAACCAAACGGATCCTTGTCAGCCCACAGTGGTGAGGTGAATGAGGCCGGATCACCAAAGGGAGCTGCCAGGAAATGTTTTCTTGGCCTAATTGTCTTCTCCCGAAAAAGAAAACGAGTGTGTATTCTCCCTGTTTTGTTGTCCCAAGTGGCTTGGACTCTTGTGATGATCGCATACTTTCTTTACTCGTCTTTTTTTTGTACAGGATTCAAGTAGATGGTTGAAATGCTGCTCTCTTTATATATACAGTATGTGGTCGAGCCACAGTTCAGCGTGGAGTCAGTGTGAGTGGACCATTTGGCACTGGTACAGAACTGCTGATGAAAGACTACTAATAGGTTACAGCACCCTAAACAAGGACATCTCGAGTCTAATCAGCATTCTTTTTTTTGTACCATCGATGTGATATTTGGACCACTGTTTCTCCAGTGTGGTGGGTAGTCGGTTGGTTTGAGTGCACTGGATGCTTGGTTTCAAAGGGAAAGGTCTTTGTTTTGCATTTGCTGCAAGAGACAAACTATGAAGTGTTCTGGATGTCCTCTTGGAGACGTCGGCTCGAGGACGGTCAACTCTTGGAATGAGGGTCTGTACAACACTGAGGAGGAGCGAGGGGTTTGTGGTCTATATCAGCCAGTGCAATGACTTTTAGAAACCCAGATATTCCCTGACAAGACAGAAGTAATAAAAAAATAAAAAGCAACGAGAGAACGGCTTAAAAAAGATTGATTATTTCATTCGTCCACAAATATGTTGTGCCTATATTTGCTTGTCCATGACAATCAACATCATGGCTAGATGCTATGTATGCAAGGAACGTTATTGCCACAGTCCTGCTGTTTATTCAAGTGGACAGTAATGTGTTAATGTTTTTTGTGTTTCCACAGCGCAGGCTACAAGGTGGTCTCGTACTCCAGACGCTCTTGAACCAATGTGTCGTCTTTATATTGGAGGCGTGGCGGGCTCGGAGATGAGTCGATGGCCAGGATGGCTTTACGTATACTCCTGTCTAGTACGTGCCTCTCCCAGGCAGGGTAGCGGTTCCTGCACAAGTCTATTTTGATGACAGTCTCCTCCAGGCGTGGGGCACGGGAGGAAGGTGTGGAGGGTGCGGTGGCCCGCACTTGAAAGACAGGTACGCAACCGTCTCTTTCGCTGTACTTGGCCTCGCGGTCAGCATCCCTGGCTAGCGTGCCACCGCGGTTGGAGCGCAGGGAGTTGGTGGCACCCTCGGGGGGCAGGATGAAGGTAGCGGTAGGTTCCTCGAGCTGAACCAGGCTGGCAGAGCGGCCAAAGCGTGGCCCATTGGGATGGAAGAAAGTGTAGTACATGAGCATGAAGACGATGCCGGTGAAGAAGCTGGAGAAGATGACGCACAGAGCGGGCACGGCAAAGGCGTCTGTGCTGGGCGGCGAGCGGTACAGGTACCACAACGCACTCAGGGCTGTGTTCTCTAGCAGGATCATGAAGTAGTAGATGAAGAGACGGCAGCGGGTGCGTCCCTCCTTCACATTGAACCAACTGAAGATATAGATGATTCCCACCACCATGTCAAAGACAATCTCCTCCCACTTGGTGATGCAGAATTCGGTCTCGCAGTGTACAATCCAGAACGTCATGATGCACCAGTGCAGCACGATGAAGATGCCGAAGTAGAGCTGAAACACGGAGGCGAAGAGAGCGAAGGTCACTACGCGAGCGGCAATGGTGAAGAAGTGCCAGCAGAACTGGATGATGACAGCAAGGTAGCTGATGGGCTTCTTATCATCGCGGGAATCACGCAAGGCTTTCTGGTAGGAGGCCAGAGCCCAGGCTAGTGACACCAGAGAAGCAGCCACTGTTATCCCTGAAATAAAAAGAGAGAAGTGTCGGTTATAGCTGAACATCACCATCATAAGCATTCCAGTCAATCAACCGAAGAAATATAAGCACATATATCCCAACAATTTGGGGATTTCTTTAACTGACATGTCAGCTCCTATAATTAAAGTTATGAAAAAAATCCCTGTAAAGTATATTTGTAAGATATGATATAGTTAAGTAATATCACACAAACAAGAGTGCCATTTTGTCCTGAATATTAGCGCAGAGTGCAATTGTGAATGTCATCCAACCATTAAAAAAAACCACGATGTTGTTATTGAGTGAGTTACATTTTAGACACAATATATATATATGTATATGTATATGTATATATATATGTATCCGTGGCAGGCCTAAACCAGCCAAGGTACTAGCATAAAAACACTCTAAGCAAAACATGGCTCAATTATCATAAAAAAAATCACAAGAAATATTGATACTTTTTTTGTCAATATCGCATACCTCTTTCTTACCAAACTGAAATTTTTATTTTCTTTTGTGGATAGATTGTTCTCTTACCATTTTTTTTAGGTTCTCAAACTATGAAAATCCATTATAAAAATGCATGTATACTGTATATATAATGTTGTTTCCATCTCAAACAACAATTTATCAAATGCTAGTGTACTTGTTTACCAAGGAGAAAGAAACCAAGTCATTGAACAACTTGAGATGAAACATTAAATGTGGTGTGTAAACCAAAGAAATATAAATGCAAATATAACTTGTAAGCAGAATAATTTTGCCATTTTTAAAGTTCCCAAAAGAAACAGTGCTCTGCAGTGCATTTCATGTTGACTAGCTATACATGTAGCTTGACATGTGAAGCACTTCTTGCCCAAATACAATAAGATACTGGTGTCCGATGCAGAATAGGAAGTGCTCACCAAGACATGCAAATGCATTTATCTCGTTACTATATCTTTATGTATGCATGACTCTAGAGAATACAGTCGGAAGTGGGCTAATGGAGTAGCTTGACCGTGTAAGTGTCCGTCAACGGCTCGCACCCCTGTGCGTATCACATGCAGCCCTCCTGTAAAGAATATGTTTGCGATTTCATATCTAGACCCTCTGGTGAATCACATCACAACAAGGTTTACAAGCTCCAGCTCTAATCAAAGCTGATAAACGATGTCTCCAGAGACATGGTTCATTTTGATGAGACTTGTTTTATTTCCTCTTCAGGGAAAACTGCCTCTGTGGAATTTTGCTTAACAGCACCTTTCCACATTTATGACTCACTGGCCCATGAGTGAGATGTTATCCATCATGTTGTCCCACTCGCTTGTGCTTAATGAAGGAGGCTTTACAAGCCATCTGCATCAGATGGAGTACAGTAAAGCAGCCAGCAGTGACTACAGGTGCTTGAAGCCCATCTTTACCGCTGTGACACACTGTTCTCATGGAGCTGGCAGCCATTGTTATCTCCCCAACTGCTGTAGCGATCAGTTTCTTGTGAGTGAGTGAGTGAGTGAGTGAGTGAGACAGAATACAAAGAAAGATTGCAGACACTGTCCAGTCTATCCTCAATATCAAGTTTAATGCTGATACGGAGATAAAAGATTAATATAGTAACACTGTCTAGACAAGTTCAGCGGCATCAAAAAAGAGGACAGTTCATCCAAAATGAAAAATTCTGTCATCATTTACTCAACCATAGGTTATTCTAAACCTTTAAGAAATTTGTCTTTGGAACTCAAAATATGTTTTGAACATGTTTTGAACAGGAAATGTTTGGACACCACAGATGTGTTCTGTGTTCTACAGAAGAAATAAAGTCATGCAGATTTGGAACGACATGAGGGTGAATAAATGATGACAGAATTGACATTTTTGAGTGAACTATCCCTGAAACATAATTATTTTTGTGAAACATTTTACTTGAAATATAAAATATATTTACCTTTTAAATAAATGGCACTCGGTTGTATATTCTATTATATAATGCAAATATATTCATATGATAATATGCAAATATGTTTTGGGGTGAATGCACTTTGCCTTTTTTACCATAATTGTGAAGATCTTCAAAATACACTAATATTTAAAAGTAAGATATTTTTTTTTATGTGTTCTTATATTTAGCAAGGACAAGTTTATAATGTTGCAAAAGATTTCTATACCAAATAAATGCTGTTCATTTAAAATATGAATCAAAGAATCTTGGTAATAAGGAGACTGATAATAATAAGAAATGTTTAATGTCACCAAATTAGCATATTATAATGATTTCTGAAGGATAATGTGACACAGAAAATTCAGCTTTAGCATCAAAGGAATACATTTCACATTTTAAAATACATTAAAACATAAATAAGTTGTTTAATATTAATATATATATATATATAATATTTCACAATGTTTCTGTTTTTAGTGTATTTTTAATCAAAGAAATGCAGCCGTGGTGAGCATAAGATACTTTTTTTCAAAACAAAAAATACACCAATTAAAACATTTTCATCTTGAAAAAACACATACAAGTTTATGCAGAAGCAAACATTAGAAAAATACTTGTATGCAGATGAACCTACTGTAGTCTAATGTTTCTCTATGATGAATTCAAATGTTTAGCGGTCATAAAATATTGTGTTGTCTTTCATCTGTAGTTCCAGACAGGCAGCATATGGCTCTCTCACATATTAAACCTTAAACGTCTCTTTCTCTTGTCAGAAAAAAGACTAATACATCTGACATTCTCACTGCACTGACCTGTTCCTGAGATACCAAGTCAGTCTTTGAATTCATTAGTGTCCTCATTAATTCTAAATAAAAACCAAGTGTAAATATTCTCGTCTTTACCTCTCAGTTTCACATCAAGTCAATACACAGTTTTCAGAATAATGTTCTTTTTATCGGCCTTCTGTATAATGTTGTAGTGCAAGCAGAGGAGAGATAACAGGAAGCTTCAGTGCCAGCCAGTTCCTTTCAAACGGCATCAGTAAAAATTAGTGGTGGGCGTTATCGGCGTTAACGTGCTGCGTTAACGCGAGATTCTTATCGGCGATAAAAAATATCGCCGTTAATCTATTCTCAAAGTTGGGTTAGAGCTGGGTCTATACTACGCAAGCTATGATGACTTTCACCCTGATATTTTAGCGGATGTATACCTTGAATTGCACTGTAGGGGCGAGAACAAGTCTTGAACTAGAGGCTCGCAGTCCGTGATGGACAGATTGTTAACGGCTGGTCTATGGAAATACAATCGGCAGGACATCCAAACGCTCACCTATCATTCATCAACCTCAAATATGGCTTTTCATCTGAAAGATGTATGTAGTAACAACTTTACATGGCCGCTCAATATGATGTTAACCTAGAGAAATGTGCGCTATTGAAGTGTTTGTGTGGGCCAGCGTTTGCGCAGGACAGGCTCGTGCGCTCACTTGCTCTTAAAATCTCCGTCATTCTTGGTCATACAGATAAAAGTAGCCTAATACATCTTTCAATCTGTAAAGACTCACTTTTATTTGTGTGCACTCAGAATAACAACGAAACGCTGCGCTTTTAAGCAAACAGGATGCGCTTTAGGTCTCATGTGAACTTGAGAATTCACTCCTGTGTCACCCTCTGCTTGAACCTGTGTGTATGCCTAACGTCACTGTGAAATTACCACATCAAGCGTGGCGTGCTAACATGGATGCAGCTATGAAGCCGCGGGTTTGCTTCAGGAAAAGTTATTTTAAGAAGCTTCCCAATGGAAACTGTAAACAGTTCATCACGACCTCTTATGTAGGCCTACAGTTCACAATTCATGTTTAACTGAATAAACAGTTAGTAAACACAAGTACATCTTATTGAACATAGTTTATTTTCATCACCAATTATCATAGTAGAACAGCTTTCTCAAGCAGTTTGTGATGCATTTTGGAAACAGGAGATGAGCCCCTGGTCTAATGCGCCACCTGGCTTGAGAAACCCGTTCTCAAAGACTTACTTTTAGCCATTATTTGGGTAGCACACATAAATGAGCTCAAATGAGCCATTTTAATCTAGATTAATCTAGATTAATTCCAAAATTAATCTAGATTAATCTAGATTAAAAAAATTAATCTATGCCCACCCCTAGTAAAATGCAGAATCTCACGTTCCTAAGATAAAACCATGGCCATGAATAATTGAACGAGTCCTCATGTGAAGTGATGAATGTGCAAAGATGTGTTAATTTGTGTCCAAATAAAGGTGAGTATTACTTTCATTTCACAGAGGCTGCAAGCTCACCGTTTGTCAAAAGCTGTGACAGACAGATTTGCCATTTCTCTGCCATCTGTATTCAGATGAGCGGTGCATTATAGACACTCTACACCGAACAAAGCAGACGATCAATGGTAAAGATATTCATTGATAGCATTGCATAAGATAGCACATTCATAACAGAGATTGTGCACACTGGGCATCTATTTTTATTAGTCTGAAGAGCGATTAAAAGCTCAGAATCTTATCTGTGGCATTGACCGTGTGATGTCGACACTCCCAGAGCGAGAGGCGAGCAGTGGTCACATCCTCTGTGGAGGACTGCGAGTGTGGAGGGGTAGTCAACAGTCGTTACACTAGTAAACACACACCAATAGAAGACTGCAGTCCAGATCTGGACCAAAGATTTGAATCCATACAGATTGTGAGTAATTTCTCATAAATGAAGATAATTATAAAGATAACACTGTTTCTCCTCAAGGACCAGATTAGCCATGTTTACATAGCTGGCTAGCTGAATCTGAAGCATGACAAGACAAACTATTCAGCTACAATTTCATTTATAGTGTATCGCATTAAAATATTATCTTCAAATTTGTGGATAAAAGGCAGATTATATAATGGACAAAGCAGTAGGATTTCCCAAATCGTATCCTTTATTTTATTTTTTCCAAGGTATTATGGATCCCAACCTAAAAATTGGAATCAGGTGATTCTAAACGCCCCAAAATTGTGATTAACTCTGCCGTCAACATCCAGATCGGCTTTGCACTTCCAGCAAAATCCTAAAATAAAATGCAGCCAAAATGTCCCCCTTCCTGACATACATTCACTGACATACACTAAGGTTTGAAGTTGGTAAAATATATAAAGAATTCAATACTTTCATTCAGCAAGTATGCATTAAATTGTTTAACAGTGACAATTTCCGAAACTTTTTTCCAGAAAATATTTGGAAACTTTATGGGATATTTTTGGAAAATGTTGGGAATTTTCAGAAATGTTCCACCCCTTTGCAACCCTACAAATTATTTCAAATAAATGCTGTTTTTTTTTTACTTTCTATTTATTAATGATCATGAGAAAAAATTATAAAAGTTTCCACAAAAAGATTCAGCAACTGTCTTGAGCACCAAATTATTAGAATGATTTCTGAAGGATCACGTGACACTAAAGACTGAAGTAATGATGCTGAAAATTCAGATTTGCCATCACAGAAATAAATGACATTTTAAAGTATATTCAAAATACCAAAGAGTTATTTGAGATTTTAATAATAATAAAAAAATCTATCTATCTGTCTGTCCGTCTGTCCGTCCATCTAGTGTTTGTTTATACTGTGAGGTTTTTTCAATAGCTTATTTACGTGTTTAACCCACTTAGATTAAATCTGGCCCATTAGTAGCTGGAGAGAGCTGAGGGGGTGTAATGACTACTTTGCAAAGTGGGGTAATTAACTGACAGAGGCCAGGCTATAATTCTTATTCTGTGGGCTATCTGGCCTGCGGCTTGGCTCCGATGCTCTGTACGACAGTGAGGGTGCATGTATTCCTCCCTCCCTCCCTCCCTCTTATTCTGTGCACGTGCAGCGCATCCTGAGGAGACGGTCGCCACGGGAACCTGCCACGGACCAGCGTGCGAGGCTGTGAGAGCGGCAGCAGTGACGTAATGCTCCTTGCTGTTCCTGCTCATGAGGGCTGCAGTAATTTGGAGAGGGGCGGAGGGCATAGACAGTGTGTGTGTGAGAGAGTATTGTGTGTGGGGTGTGTAGTAGCAGCAGGGTTATGCAAACCACAGCATCACTGCAGTATCTTCTTCATCTACTTCTGCAGGCTCAAATCCATTCACATTAAGGGAATAGTTTACCAAAAATTCTGTTATAATTTTTCTACATTTGCTCACCCTCTTTTCGTTCCAAACATTCCATTTATTATTTTATCTGCTAACACAAGAAAAATATATTTTGAATGAAATATAGTACATATGTTATGGAATACTTGCTTTTATGGTGTTTTTGTCCTTTTTGGAGCATGTGTCTGTATAAAAAAGAGCTGCATGAAGATTCTTCAAAAATGTTGAAAACAATACTTTACTTTTCTCTCTAACTTATTGTATTTAACTTATTTAATTTGAGAATTTTACTTAAATCTTTCTCATTGTAAATATATTAATATAACAGTTTCTGTTGGCACATTTAAATAATTTCTATACCAACATGTGGCTGGCTGATTTGACAAAAATGTTACAATTGTATCTGATCACCTATAAAACAGAAATGTAGTCAAAAGAGATGCCAAAAACTAGCTTGTAAAACATGTTTATGCTCCCAACAGTGGAGGTATACAAAAAAATCAATGGTACAGTAATATGATTTCATCTACAGTGAAAAGATACTATTAGAAAACCAATCCATGGCAAAGATCAACATGAAATATGAGAACATCTGCAATTTTGAGATGTGAATTTGGTGCAGAGTAATGCACAAGCAACAAGAAACATATTTTGTTGAACAGAATTTTTTTTTTTTGCATAAAGGATTGGTGCTCTTGGATTTGAAATACAATTTAAAACAATTACAAAAAGCTTAAAAAAATATATATATATATACACACACACATTAGTGCTGTCCATCGATAAAAAACAACAATGAATTAATCACAATTTTTTAAATTAATCGCGATTAATCCCACCTAACATTAAAGTTTTTAAATATACTTTTATATTGCAATACTTTCACATTCAATCTTCAAGTTAATGTACAAACAACAAAGACAGTATATTTGTTTAATGACATCTTTGTTTTTAGGACTGAAGGCCAGTGATACCAATTAATACTGATTTCCCTATAAAAATGTTTCCCCCTAATATTTAAACATTGTCTATAGCCATTCAATGTTACATTATAATTAAGACCTATCAATTTTGACATTTATTAGACTTTGAAAATAACTTCTAATTTAAGTAAACTTAAAATAATCTTCACATAAACCCATTATAATAAATGTCATATTTATCTACCTGTGCCCCTCAACAGAAATACACATAAACTGAATAAAAGGTATCAAACAAAATACAGATGAATCCTTAAAACGAAAAAAAATTATTGATTTCCTCTTTTTTTCTTTTGTTCTTGATGAAATACATCACAACAGCTGGTTATTGGGTGGTTTTGGCTTCTATTTCTATAAGAGCTGCCATTACTGAACATGACACGCATTGTATTTTCTCTCAACTCTACCTTTTCTGACCCATTTCAGTCTCTTCTAATGAACTGACGAGTTGAATCGAGTATGTTAGATGAGGGATACAGTTCTAGGATGCTCCAGGCACTCCAGAGACATGTTCTTAAAGGTTTCTCCACCCCAAAACAAAAATGTTGTCATTATTCACTTACCCTATGGCAAGCCGCCTTAACATCTAATCTATAAGCCGTACTAGTATCTATTTTCATGCTACCAGTACTTATTTTAGATACTAGTATCTTTTTCATTAAGTACTAGTACTTATTCATTAACTACTAGTGCTTATTATTTAAGTACTAGTGCTTATTCTTTATGTACTAGTGTATATTGTAAAGTGACTAGTACTTAATCAGTAGATACTAGTACGTTTTCATTAGATACTAGTACTTATGTATTAGGGTCTAGTACTTATTCTTTAGTTACTAGTACTCATTTCTTAGATATTAGTACTTATTTATTAGATACTAGTAATTATTCATTAGATACTAGTACGTTTTCATTAGATACTAGTACTTATGTATTAGATACTAGTACTTGTTCATTAGATACTAATTATTCTTTAGATACTAGTACGTTTTCATTAGATACTAGTACTTATGTATTAGATACTAGTACTTATTCATTAGATACTAGTCCTTAATCAGTAGATACTAGTACGTTTTCCTTTGATACTAGTACTTATGTATTAGGTACTAGTACTTATTCATTAGATACTAGTACTTATTTCTTAGATATTAGTACTTATTTATTAGATACTAGTACTTATTCATTAGATACTAGTAATTATTCATTAGATACTAGTACCTATTTAATAGATACTAGTAGTAATTAATTAGGTACTAGTACTTATACTTTTGTAATCACTACTAGTAACAATTCTTATCTTACTAGTCAGATCTGCTTTTTTACTCGTCTTATGTTATGACTAGTCCAAATGTCTAACATAGAGTTCAATTAAAATGTACTAGTAAAATAATAAATATTACTAATAAGATTTTGAATAAGTACTAGTATCTAATAAATGTATCTATTGAACAAGCACTAGTATCTATTTAATAGGTAATAGGTACTAGTAAAATTACTAAATGCAATTTAGACTAAGAGTAGACTCTTAATAATAATAATAATAATTAGTAATAATAGTGTAAAATGAGCTTAGAATTGTATTTTTTATTTTATTCATTGTTTCACAAAAGTTTGTGTGAAAAAAATAATTAGTTGAAGGACCCTTGAAGAGCCCCATTTAAAACTTAATGTTGATTCTTTATGATGCTTCAGTTGATGCATATTGAGTCTTATGATGCTCAATTACAACGAAAAAATGTAATGGTGCAATGGGGGACACATTTGTGTTTATGGCATACAGACAACAAATTATTGAAATGTGAAGAATAGTTAAAGACTATCGGGTTGCTTCCTGTGGTTGCAAACAAAAAAGTCCACTGGGCGCATGTTATAAACAAGGCTTTTTTCCTACGCTGAAGTGTTGCAGGAAATGGTTATGGCTGAGTGGCCCATTATTTATGTGAGCAGGTAGAGAGATTTTATTTCTGGCAGGGGTCCAAAGAGAAGCTACGTAAGGGAAAATAGTGAGAAAAGATACGGCTTTACTCACTGACAGCATCTTTTACTGCAACTCTTACCGATAAAGTTAGGGAGAATACATTTGCAGAGCAAACGAGGGACAGCCTGAGTCAGAGAAACACAAACCAAATGCGTCCTATATTTCACCACTGCGCGTCTGCCATCAAATGGTACCCAAGTTGTTTTATCTATTTAGAAGACTTTTGAATTATGGCTGTACTGCTGGGTTACATTTGTACACTTTGCTCAATGTTGTTTTTGACTTGTAAGTGTAAGAGCGACAAATCTCAAAGGAAAGTCTCCGATGACAGAGTTTAGAGCATCAGACGGTTCTCCGCTCTGCTCTACCAAACACCACGAGCAAAACTGCCTCCAGACCAGCTCCCACTGCCACACGGCGCAGACGCTCAGATCCTCACGCTCAAAAAGAGAGGATATTCGCAGCTCTGTTGCATTAGGAGCTCAGGACCCCTGCTTTCATAAATCATTCCTCAGCCTTGACGGGAGAAAATTCAGACAATCCCTGGGCACTTTTGTTTATGGAAGATTATGAAGAACAGAAGACAGCACATAAAGACGCTGAAGCTTTAACTGCTAGGCAGGGCTCTGCAATCCATGAAGTACAAAAGCACAAATCAACAGAATGGCCATTTATGAACAGCTCTGGTAACTTGACCATTTTATATGAGTGTTGGTTAATGGGGGCTGACTGAAAGGTCACCACAATGTCAAACTGAAGGTTTTAAAGTGTCCCATAAATCTACCTTAGTGTTCTTAGTAGCAATGAGAAACATGACAACAGATTATCTTCTGTTCTTAAAGTCCGGCTCTGTGAAACTACATATTATAACCCGGTCCACTTATTCTTATCCAAGAGCCGCCCACTTATTCAGGAAGAGACCGATATAAATAAGTTTGTTGAGTTAAGACATGTAAGTATTTAATGGTACCACAATAATAGGCAGGCCTAAAAATAGAAATAATTCAAATAATCTCAGTAGTCTATCTAAATGATTGTTCATTAAAACTGTGAAATCAGTGAAAAACAATGCGAGTGCTCAAGTGAAAACAAATTATGTACTTCCAAATGTAATAATTGCTGATTATATCATTCACATCTATAACTCATTAAACAAAGTAGAATATATAACCCTGCACTTGGATATCTAGTTTAACTAACAACTGCCACAAAACTAAATATATTTTGAAGATATGTCAATATGAATCTAGCAGTACCTTTTTGACACAGCTTTGTTTCCCAATAGATTGATAAAAACCTGGCAAAACAGCATAACTTTTTCCTGAAACTCTGTTGCACAGGGTTTAACAATATATAATTGTCTTTGATTACATCACTTGTAGTAATAGCCCGCTAATAAATCATTTTGAGATCAAATTAATTAGACAATGCTGCAAATAACACACATGGCATCTTGATGGCTCCATTGCTGTTGTTTGTTTTCCAGTTGTTAAGTCCACATATCATCATCACTAACAATAAACTATGCTTCTAAAGATAGGCAGAGAGCTGTAGTTCAGACTATGTATGTTTGTGATAATGTTTGAAAATGTTCATTGGAAATATGGTTTCGGGAAACACTGATGTAGGTATTTGTAGCCAATACCAGAACTTGTGAGCATAGTTTGCTAACAATGCTTTCTGGAAACATATCTCACAATCTGTACATGGGATGTGAGTTTGGCATATTTTTGTGTACTATAAGTAACAGACCAATTAGTTAGGATTGGTTAGCATTGTAAAGTTAGTTACTGCTGGTAGATAGGTCATTCAAAAGTAAAAAATGTGCAATAATTGTACAATAATTGTATAATTTAGGGGACATAGCTTCTCCTAAAAGGTGCATATTCATACCTTACAAGTAGTAATATGAAACATTAAGGTACTACTAAGAACTTTTTAGGGGTAAATAGGTCCTGCAGATTTGCAATATTCAACGTCAAGAATATCAGGCCCTTTCTTTCGGAACATGCTTCATAACTCCTTGTTCTGTCCTGGCTGGACTATTGCAATACTCTCTTGGAAGGTCTTCCAGCCAGTTCTATCAAACATTTACAATTAATCCAGAACGCAGCAGCAAGCTTCATTTTTAATGAGCCAAAAATGTGCGTCACACCACTGTTTATAAATGTGCACTGGCTACCAATAACTGCTCGCATAAAATTCAAGGCATTCATTTTTGCCTACAAAACCACCACTGGCTCTGCACCCCTTTACCTAAATTCATTACTTGAGACTTATGAGCCCTCTAGAAGCTGTCGCTTTATTGTGCCATCCCAAAGAGCCACAAAACCACTTTCACAGACTTTTAAATTAACTGTTCCCATCTGGTGGAATGACCTGCCTAAATCTATCCGAGCAGCTAAGTCCTTAGCCATCTTCAAGAAACTGCAAGTTGCGTTTTTCCAGTGCCAAATTAATGTAGTGATTAGTCCATTTTGGTGCTTTTTGAGTGTGGGGATGTTAACATGTCTTTAATAGATCTGTCATCATACATGATCCTGCAGATCTAATGTGCAGCGTCTTAAACTCACTGTCATGCATTGTGTCAACAGATTTCTTCTCCTCTTCATTCATCCATTTTCTCCACTAAAAACTCTAAGCCTCTTAAAGTCCTGCAAGTCCATTACTCTAACAATTTTGGACCTTAAGACCTCTTTTAAGGGTTAAGATGCTTCAATTACTTTTTTCTTTACTAGGATCTTTTCTTTAAATTTAAGAAAACACCCACATTTCTAAGAAATTTCAGAATTGTGTTACTAGGAGCAACTCTTAGCACTAAAATTTTCATGAATACGGGCCCTGATTCCACTCATCAGCTCATTAGTAGAGACTGCAAGAAATAAAGTTAGTTGGGAATCTTTGGCATACTTTTAACATATGTGAACTAGTATGACAGAATAGTAGGCTTTGGGACATACTATACTCATAGCTGCGTCTTTAACGGACTGGGACTCTCAGGTGTGTCTGATTACCTGAGACAAACAAACTGTTTAAACTGCCCTGTCTCTCATCTCTAGCCACTCTGTGGTTCTAAGTCTATTCTTCAAAAAATAAAAATAAAATTTGGCCTTTTAGACTTGCTTGGGTAATTTACTGCTTGTTTTCTTAAAAAAATATATACTAACACTAGCTTCTCTATTCTTTTTGTATTCTATCTATTTTGTATTTATTATAAAATTAACAAAAGCAAAAAAAGGCATCTAACACTAGCTATTCTTTTTCTATTCTATCTGTTTTCTTTTTATTTATTATATAATAAAAGAAAACTTTCTAGAGTACTATGTTAAGCTAACTGGGAATTTTAATTATACTTGCGTTTCATTGCTCTTTTGTTGGTTTTGATTGCTTTCATTGTCCTCATTTGTAAGTCGTTTTGTATAAAAGCGTCTGCTAAATGACTAAATGTAAATATGATAGAAAGATGTCCCTCTGAGGGTGCTGCCCCAGTTATAAGCTGTTGTGCCACTAATGGTAAAATATTAGCATTTTTGTCTGATAGCCATATATTCTAAATAAATGCATTTTGCAGATATTCCATGTGGTATGTTTGCCCAGTGAATATTTTGTGGAGGGCCCTTAAAAGCATAAAATGGATATATAATAGGACTGTATACTGCCTTTGACGTCGCAGCCCAGAAGAGTTACCAATTGTGAAGAGTTTGGGACTGTGAGTGCCATTAACCAATGAGTGTTGTCAGGATGTCACTTTCCTGCTGCTCTAGAGTGAGCAGACAACTCTTAAGTTAAGAAAAACCTTAGTGATAAGAAATAATTTAGGCTTTCTTATATTAAGGGGTTTGCTGAAACCAGGCTTTGGTAAGAAGAAAAAAAGGGTCATATGTCAGCAAAGTAACTCTCATTAAAATCACTGGGAATGCTAACAGTTAGCCTTTTCTGGTATTATAGACCTGCTTGCATCAGACAGTCAGTAAACGGACTGTGGCTGACACGACAGGATTTAAAACATCAAGTGACAAGAGTATAAACAAAAGGAGAAGAAAACTTGGGATTTATGAGTTGATTGCAAAACAGTGCTATAAAATAGCTCTATCCTCTAACTATCCTAGCTGTATAATTTGCACAGTTGGTTTAAAGACTCACTTTCCCCTAATAAATGCTTATTTTTGGCAACACTCTTGAAAAAGCACTCTGCTTCAGTCCCTAAAATCAGTCTTTTATGTTCAGTGGCAGTTGAGTTTTTCTCGCTCTCTATCCCTCTCCATCACTGTTATATGGACAGGATGAGATGTATAAAGTGAAGGATGACAGTAAACCTGGAAGTTCTCTCTCCTCAGTATGTCCTATACCCACTCTTACAAAGAAGTATGGCAGCTGCAATAGTATGCAAAAATACCAAAAAAAGTATGGCATCTCTGATGAAAGTAAACAAGGTGGGTATGTAGGCTGGTCTGTTTTCCTGTTTTTAAAGGGCATGTGGACACTTATCAACTGGTCAGGTTGGAAAACCAGCTAATCAACCAGCTAAACCAGCTTAAAACCAGTTTTGCCAGATTGGGAGACCAGCTAAACAAGCACAAAATATCTTAACTAGGGTAAGGGATGACCTAAACCAGTTCTAAGCTAGCTAGCTAAGATCAGCCAATCAAGTTAAGGTGGTTTTCAGCACACACACTCCAACACCTGCAGTAGTAACACTTTAACACATAGGTAAAATTGCCACATTCACTTCATTATTCACAAAAAGTGTGTGTACCGGTTTGACTAGAATCAACAACGCTATCACACGGCCATTTTGTACATATTTTACGAGGTGGCTAATTTCTGTGACCGTTAAGTTTAGGGGTGGGGTTAAAGAGTTAGTTCACCCAAAAGAAAAGAGCTGCTTCCAGTTAATGTAATGTAAACAAGTTTACATGAACCAGAAGCAAGTGCATGCATCGTGATACTCTCCACAATGGCAGGGTCCTGCTGCAGACAGGATGAGGAGAAGAAGAGTTGTTGAATAAAGTCATTATTTTAGTTTTCTTTGCACACAAAAGTATTATCATAGCTTCATAACATTACGGTTGAACCACTGATGTCACATGGACTATTTTACCGATGTCCTTGCTATATTTCTGGACCTGGGAACATTTCAGTTACGTTGTTGTCTGTGGAGGGTCTGAGAGCTCTCAGATTTCATCAACGATATCTTAATTTGTGAAAAGAACTAAGGTCTTATGGGTTTGGAACAAAATGACGGTCAGTAATTAATGACTGAATTTAAATTTTTGGTGAACTAACCCTTTAAGGTGCAGTCCTTCGTACGAGTTTGCCACCTCATAAAATACGTACGATTTTTCACAAAACATATTAAATCATACGGTCATTCGAATTTGCCACCTTGTCAAATATGTACGAATTTCCATGAGATCGGGTTGGAATCAACTATTCAGCTGGCACTCAGTAGTTAAAAAGGGCTTATAAAACTGTTATGCTTATATTAAAATCTAGTGTTTTACAGGGGTTTCTTTGAGGGTTATGTTTATGGGTAGGGGTTCAGTTGATGTGTGGTTACATTAGCGATAATTCAGTGACATTTTGTGGCTAAAAAGGTCAACAGTTTATAGATATATAAAGTACAGCTCACACAGAAGTCACTTTCAAAACAAGCAGCATTCTGTCAGTCAGCACGGCGAAATCACATGACCAAACATAAACATTTTGGGGAACTCCGGAACATGGAGATTCCTATTGACATGACTGGATATCCCAGAGCAATGGAAAATGTAACCGCCCCTTTAGGTGATCTAAAAACAATTGAAGTACATGAGAAGTTTGAGTGTGCTTGGGTTGTGTTACCTTGCACAGCCTGGAGTTTGTGAGTCTGTATGATGATACAGAGCTGGAGCACCAGCTGAGGTGCGCTCTCCAGGAACGTGGCCAGTAGGTGGAGCATGCTGACGTCAGCGTACTCGTACACCATCCTCCAGTAGAACCTCCAGCGATCATTCTCTCCGCTCTGCCTGCTCCTGATGCCCAGATAGATGGTGTGGAAGTACCTGTGAGAGACACAAAGAAACCCATTTAAAACCTCTCTCTCTGAACTCTCACTGAACTCTCAATGACAGGGCAGAATCGGCTTCTGCGACAGACAGACGGCTAGAGTATCTCAATGTTTTGTCTGCTTTTAGTTTCAACGTGGCCTTACAACCGGACAGACTGTTCCAGGCTATGTTGGTCTCTGTGCTGTTTAGTAAACAAGATCTGCTGTAGATGGACCGTTTTGAACCGCTGATTAATTATATTTAATGTCAAAGCTGATGACACATCTCAAAATGATAAAAAAAGCAAAATCATGTCATTGTAATATGAATAGTTAAACACTGATTCCTTTATAATGTGTGCAGACACGTTCCACGAATAGGACACAAAATTGCATCTTTATCTTTTTGTATTTCATCTTCAACAAATGATCAGTGAAAGAAGGTGTACTGTTAATTGTTAACACTAAAGGAAGATAAATTATATATTTTAATTAGTTTTTATGTTTGTTATGTTTTATTTTATTTTTATATGAGGTTTGCAATATTTGCAAATAGTGTAAAGGTTTTTATAGATAAAAGCATAAATGAACATAAAAATTAAAAAGTATTTTTTATTAAAAACAGATAAAATAGTAAATTACGAGACCAAATGATGCAGAACGACACACCAATTAGAAACTTAAAAAAATAAACTTACAAATAGTTTTTACTACAGTTAAAATAATATTACTTCAACAGACAGTGAAAATTATGAAAATATAGTTTAATTGTTAAATACAGTAGATTAACATCTCTTAGGTGGGACAAGCCAAGATTCCCATTTTAACACGGGACTACAGACATGTGACGTCTTAAAACAAGCTACCCTTTATGCCAGATAACATACTGTATCTAATAGTTCTTACAACAAAAACACGGGATGTGTGTCTACAACGCTTTAAAAAAAGTCATGGGACACCAAAGTGTTCTGTATAAATGGAAAGTGCCTGTAACTATTACATTAAAAGAAAGTAAAGAAAGTAAATTATTAAAGGTTTTGTGAGTGAATCTTGGTGAGGACGTCTGCGGTTGGAAGTAACTCACCTCTTCATGGGCCTTTCTGTCCCTTTAGGCATACAGAGCTCTTCATTTGCTTATAATAAAGTGACACAGTACTTATGCAAAAATTATCACATCTATATTTACCTTTCTAATCTTCCTCCAATGATTCAAATGTAAATTACACATTTTAATATGCACCTTTGCAGTAAGGTAAAGAATACAGATGAGCTTACAGTTCTTCTACTTTATGCCATCAAATAGTATAGACATTTAATATTTAACAAAGAAACCAAAAGCGATTCTATTATAATATGCAAAACGCTATTACTATATTCACATGTGATAACTTAGGTATTAGTAAAAATGGATTTTGCTTGCTGTACTGGGAGCATTTCTCACAGGCCTACTTATTTAAAATCTTTGCTTCAAACACCAATTAGTCATTTTGAAATCAAATCTATATTTTAAGGTAGTAACTCGACAAGCTGTAGCAATAAACTCAAGCAAATTCACTTTTAAAAAGGTGGGAAATCTGTAGGAATTGCTATGGCAACACTCTGGCCTCTTTGCAATAAAACACAGAGAGATGAACAAACCCGCTGCTTTCACAGGAAAAGAAAAGGCTGAATGTGACCGTCTGTCGCAGACAAACACACTCATATTGAGTGACTGCGACACAAAGATCTTTTAAAAGCGCTGTGTCATCTGCTAACAGTAATGGATTGGTGGTGAATGGTGTTAAGGTCTCTCAGTCTGAGGTGTGTTACTGTGGCCCGTGGGTTAGTGTGATGCTAAAGGCAGTGATGTGTCTGCCAAGTGACCCGTCCTTGTGTTTTCCCCAAAAATCCCCACTGTGTAGTTTACCCTTTGACCCTAACAGGCATCCAGCCAAGAACAGACACACACACTTCCAATTACACACACGTATTCTCTCTCCCCAGAGATTCATTAAGAGTAAGTTAAGAGCATCAGCTTGGCTGTTACTTTAACAAGAGGGTTTCCCCAAATCCACTGGCAATCAACAGTATTTTTTATTGAATGAGACGAAGAAAAAAAAACACAATGTGTACAAATGCTTATGGAGGATATAGTATTGTTTGCACAATGTTTTGTCATTGATTTCTTTGAGAGTGGCTGCCGCCCACTCTGTCTGCCAGATTCTCTCTGCTATAATTTGCACTTTGATCATTTGTATGCAAAGCATGATTTTATAGTACAATAACCCGACTTCAATCAATTCAGAGGAAATGAGTTTACAAGTAAAAGATAAAGGATACGTTGACATATGGACAGAAAAAAAGAGTTCACAAAAGGTAAATATGGAGCACTACACTCATATCAGAATGAAACAGCATGCCTTGAGGTATTTTATTGTAATATAGAAATACTTGAATATAAATGCATAGAAGACACTGTAACATCTTGCCCACCCGTTATTCCTTCATGCGTGCCCTAGATTAGTGTTTCTCAAGCACTTTGAAATGTTGAACCTGTTTAATCTATACTGTTGAATAGATAAATAGAATTGATGACTTTAAAAATATTAGAGCTGTCAAAATATCACAAGAATTTATAATAATGAATAATAAAAAATATAAAAATACAATTAATTTGTAAACATAAAAATATAAAAAATTAAATAGTGTAAATAATTATATAAACTGAATTTATGACTGAAAATATCATAAGACAATATTTTTTTATAATTAATAATAATTTAAGCATAATTAATTTGTAGATGTTTTTAAAATAAACATTAAATATATAACCCAGAAGTGATGATTTCAAAATATTAGGGTTAAAAGAATAAAATAGTCAAAATAATTTATAATAATTAATAATGATAACTGTAAAACATAATTTGTAAAAATAAAAATCATTTGAATGAATAAAAGATAATACAGTATATTTCCCAGGCTGCTTCCACTTCAGAGGAAGCTCAAGTATATTACTCATCCATAGTATTGATTTTTTTAGTGAATCATTGCAATGATTGTCATTTTAATAACATTAATAATTATTCAGGATGATATGAAGTATGAGTTAACAGATGCACATTTCTGGTTTGGTGTCAATGAAGCTGTGATGGCGCTGTGTGGCAATGGAAGATAAAACGTTAGGAAACACTGCTCTAGATGTGTCAGGGTGGATGTTCACGGTATCAAACCATGGCCTATTTTTTGATACTGTCTTGCCTTTGCAATGTGTATCAGGATTCATGCAGATCCTCAACAGATAGCAGAGCTAAAAACATGAAGGGCTGATGATACTCTTAAATAAAACACAAATTCACCCAAAGGTGCAAGTAAAGACACTATTCAAAAATAAATGAAGCAATAATGGCAGATTAAGTCTTTAGACGGAGTTCTCCGGCTCTGCCATAGTATCTGTAGTGACTGATTCAAAAGAAAACCATGACAAAAGTACCGCAGTCGCCTGGTGCAGAGCAGCAGGGTCGCGGTATGATCTTCCGTCTGACCTTAAGATTGGGCGTCTGTCCAGCTTCTTTATCAGATAAGTGGGCTTCAGAAAAGGCCTGCGCTTGAAAACTCGCAGTCTCCTGGCATTTCCACCGCTCACCCTAAAGGTCAAACTAAGAGAGGCCTCTCATATAGCCATTGTTTGGATTTCAGATAAGCCACGGTCGTCTATGTTTCCGCAATATGTATCCCCTTCTTATACAGTCCACCTGAAACCATGAGTCCAAGAGGTCTGGCAGGCCACTGCATCGTATTACTGCATGCTGCTTAAAGCATGCTATCTACCAAATCCCTATTCAGAATGGGATTGGACAGATGTTGATGTGCATCCTCTTGCCTTGATTGGATTATTCCTGCATTTCAGCACTACACCAATCAGAAGGGTGGAAGGTAACATTAAAAAAAGTTAAATTGCTTGAGGAAATCATAATGATTCATGCATACATTCAGATCACACATCAGTCCAAGACCACCATGTGCAGAGGTGAAAAAAATAATCCCACATTTTCACAGATTTTTTTCCTTAATGTTTTTTATTATCTTTTTACTAAACTGGTTGGTTTGTTAACTCAATAAAAATATATTTAATAATAATTTCAAATAACAATAAATGAATAAAAATCACAACAATAAAAACTATTGAACAAAAAAAACCTTCCATTCCTCTTTGATTTTATTTTATTTTAATTTAATGATTATTGTAACCAATTATATATTGGTTAATCTTCTAAACACAAGTTAAGATATTTTAATGAAACCTTAAGCCATAAACACACTGCACGATTTTCGGCTGTCCAGGACAAAATATTGGCATCGTGAAACAATCGTGGCAATTTCTGTGATTGTGACTCCTAATCGGTGGTCCTGTGTCGTACAGTGAGAGAGGTTCAAATACGGCCGTTTTCACGGTCTTACGACCAAAGACACAGCGTGATCATCGCACAGTGTGGTCTGATCCACGTTTACTAACCAACCAATAAAACTGCGACATGAAATCAACGCGACTTAGCACTAAAACATACAACTGCTTACCTCAAGCTCTTATCCCTTCATCTTTCGTTGCTTCCACTTTTTTCAGCACACATGAAAATACAACTGCTAAAGTGTGATTTATCATGCTCTTTTTGTTTACCACTAGCGCATGCTGATGACGTTTTATACTATAGTAACGTGCATCGTAGCATACGATGATATGTGTCCTCATCGTACAGTCTTTTTATTAGATCCATGTCACACAATGTGATCTTATAGGATTGCAGTGTGTTTTGGGCTTAAGATGTTTCTGTTCCCCTTTGAAATGCCAGGTAACCAAAAGAGGATCCAAAAGGTCATAAAGGCAGGATAAAAAAAATCTGTTCATTATATAAAGCGATCATATCTCTTCACAAGACTTGGATTACAATTAATTGTTCAACTCTTTTGTGACTTATTTGGATCTTCTGAATTTTGGGGTTACCTGGACTTTCAATGGTGTGTTTTAATTTGTGTAAGCTTAAACGAAGATTCACCAAACTCTTATGGGTTTGGAAGAACATGTGGGTGAGTAAATTACATAATTAAAATTTTTGGGTGAACAATTCCTTTAAGTAATGATAATCTCCTAAACATGTACTTAACATGTATATAAAAAGTCCATAAGTAATTGCAAGACATAAAAGGAGGAATGAAGACTTCGGATATAATTGGAAAGCTAAAAAAACACAAGCTAACACACAACGCACTCCCGCCTAGAGCAATCCAGTGAGAATGACAAAAGAGAAACCACATGCCTACATGTTAGATCTGAGGCCTGTAGCTGTGCACTTCCTATCTCAAGAAAAGATGTTTCTTCGTCCTGATGACATTTTTCTCCTTCTCTTGAGGCTAGGGGCCTCCTTTTCATCACTGTCTCATTTAAACTCCCCAACCATCGCCGCTAGTGGCCATCACATACACACACTCACAAGTGCATCATCCCTTGGCACAGCGTAGAGCTCAGCGCTTCCCTGACCTGCCAATCAGGTGGTGGAAAACAGCCCTGTGAGAGCGCTGTGATTTGTTTCTACTTTTGTTGTCACAAGTTGCATCATATTTTTTAAAGCTTTTTTAAACTGCATCAATCCCATGTCAACCTAAAAAACAACATTTGAACCAGCCCTGATCTTCACTTTAATATTTAACCATTGAGAATTTTACATTATGTAAAATTATGTAGTCGTTTTCAATTCATTCCTATGGAAGTTGAGCTTAAATGCTTGCATTATGGGATTTAAAGTTGCCCAGAGAAAGCATTGAGAGTGACCGAGAACATCAAAAAGTTTGGGCATTTCTCAACTTTGTGCAAATATCGAGTGAAAAACGCAGAGTCTTAGGGTGAATTCAGCTTAATTAGGTCATTTTTCCCCAGTCATCTCAATACCATCTCTCTCTTGTACAGTATATATATATATATATATATATAAATAAAACACAGCTATTTAAATTGTAATAATGTTTCACAATATTATTGTTTCACAGCAACATTTTATTTATTAAAATTATTAAAGAAAGACATTTTAAAAATGTTTTACGGTAGTTTATATTAGCCCATATGAAGTGCCAGCACAAGTGCCATTTTTTTGATCAGTACATCAGAGGATCCTGAGTAATTGGACTGCCACTTCATTCACAGACCAACATAAAAAAGCAAAGGCAGGATCTGTGGGCAGTGGATGGTTATTTCAGACAGAATGCACACCCTCCTGACCAGGGGATGAACCCTCCATAGTGCACTTACATTATGAATGGGGATCGGGTCATTGTTTATTCATAACAGTTCGATTGAGGTTCCAAAGTCTCTCTCTCTTCCAGCACACCAAACAAGTTTATACACCGACAGGTTTTTCTAGGCAGTGACACTATATTGTTTTTGACAAAAAATCACTTGTTTGGTCAGGATAAACTTATAAGAGTTGTTAAAAGGCATATTCATATTTTAGTCACCAAGTGAGCCAAAAATACTGCTCATGCTCCTTCATGACAATCCAACTGAAGCATAGGTGACGTTTTAAAAATGCCTATACGTCAAGTTTGCAGTGTATCTGTTATGGTCAAATCATTCTTCCTCTTCAAACGTAGCTCTCATGTCCCTATATACCTCACTCACAGGTGGTCACTCATTGAGATTCAGAGGAGAGAAATTCAATCAATAAAGCTGCACTGGACCGTCATGGTAAGAAATCATATGCTCTTCTATCCACTGAAGTTATACGTACTATAACTTCAGCCGATTTGGGTTTATATGCTGAGGTTATTGAGTGACATGCATTTTCAGGCAGACTTTTCACGCCTGAAAGAACTTGACCTGTTAATAGCAATAGGAGGAGCAGTCAGTGAGGAACAGGACTTTGCTTTTACAGTGGATGGCGAGCGGGACAGCATGAGTGACAGCCGCAGACAGTCTACAGGGCACACAAGGGAGCGCGCCTGCTCTTCATCTGGTTTCTGGGCGCCAGGGGTCCACGTGCCTCCAGAGCAAGGATTATGCTGTGCTGGTATCAACACAAACTTACGCACACTAAAACTCTGGAACGAAAGTGCAACTTTTTGAAAAAGCACCTTGATGATTAATTTATTGCCAGGCAATACTATATACTGTTTTAAAAGCAATCTGCTAGAACTCAAAAAAAAAAAAACATCGGCAAGTAAGGGCTGTGACGATGATTTAACAGCCATCATCACTCATACAAGTGAAAGATTACACTCACAGCAATATGCTGGCGATGCATGGAACGATGCCTGCTCGACTCTGACTCGCTGTAAAGTAATATCAGTATCACTGTGTAGGCAGCGTGCTGTCACACAATGGTGGATGGACTGATGCCATGCTTTGATGGCATGTAAGAGGTAGTCGCATATCAGTAGAATGCGAGGAGGATGTGTGTTTGATGTACTGAGTGCTTCTCGCACTGTGTGGCTTAATTCAACAGTCACATGAGTCAATGCAACTCTGACCTTTCATGGTCTTGGACTACGATACAAACAGGCAACAAGGTTGTATTTTTCCGTTTGGAGCATAAAGCCTCTTGACCTTGCTGCTTTTCTATCCGTGTAATGCAAGATGAGTAATCCCGGCAGTCAACACTGGCCCTTCCTGTGGAAAATACAATCAAATCTTATACATCCTACTAAGCAAATCCATACAAAAGTATTTAAATACTGGGCTCTGTAAGATTTTTTGGATGTTTTTGAAAGACGTCTCTCATGCTCATCGTGGCTGTGTGTTTTAAACTAGGGCTTTCTCTTTGATCGACTAGTTGTTCATTTGCAGCGATTATATAATTCATAATAATGAGCCTTTAATTGCCAATAGCCTATCGGCGCACAATTGTACGCATAAAGCTTGCCACAGCTCACAGCAGAAGTAAATTATTTTGAATGTTTCAGAGGAAAAACAGCAAAACGTCTTAAAGGGTTACTTCACTGTTGTTTGTAACCCATAATGTTAAATTGACAAGGGTTAAATATTCCATTAGGTCACGACTGCCCCACACAATCCTCAAAGAATATAATCCAAAACACATGCTCCACATGCTAACGCATCCGATGTTGATGTTGAAATGTTGGTCTTTTCAGCAGGAATGGCACTCAGTGGCCCACAGAATAAATGTCTCATGGCATAGCTAAAAATCTAGCGTGGCAGCACGCAGCAGACATAAGTTTGGATTGAAAATCTAAACTTCCACATGGCCCATGGGGCTCGTTGCAGACAGGAAGGCGAGAATTCAATATACTTACACAGCTGCCCAAAGCCTATCCAGTGATAAATGTCTGCTGTCCAGTTGCCAAGAGGGACCGACTCATTTCAAATCAATTGAACCTTGTTATTCAACAATTATGCCCATCTTTTTGCTGCATGATGACGGAAAGAAGGTCACTGGCACACAACGCATCATAAATACTCACCGGCGCTGAATATTACTGTGTACTAAATTCTTGACAAGGCCCATATTTCGAGCATTTACCAGTCACTGCAGGAACATAAGTTAGAAGCTTGTGAGGAGAAATGCAGCGGCAAAAAAAATTCCATGAGTGACAGCTACATTGCCAGCCAAAATAAAATAAATAAATAAAAATATCAGCAACAATTGTATGGCTGGATTCACAACAGGCCCAATATGATAATTTGGGAATATACTTATTAAACTCATAATAGATTCATAATAAACATTCAGTTCCTTTGAATTTATTCACACACCCATATAATTCAATCAAATGCGATTTGGTTTTCAAGAGCTCACATTTAAAAATGACTGTATAATATCCTTTAATTATGAGATTAATAATGATAGCAGTTAGTCATGCTGTGTAATGGAAGCTTCAATCTCACAAAAAAAGCTAATCGGGAGGGTGGAGAATGAGTTTTTGGTTGTCTGATATGCAGTTGGTCTAAAATAGATCGGTCAGTAAGTCATGGAGAACCATTTAATTTGCTAATGCCAGAGGGAAGATTCAGCTGTGTTATTAGAAGAAATGTGACGCCATGAAAGTGCATTGTTACAACGTTTCACAAACGAAAGAACAAGAACAATGGAGAGAAAGATGACATGTGAGTTGCCCCACGCACACAGTGAACAAATACAATCTAGTGCAGGGGCTGCTGGGTAGGTTCTCTCCCTGGCAAATGTAGACTTCATTAGATGCATGGAGAGCCAGTGCCTTCAGGCTAAACCACACTCAGAAACTGGTGAGGGACCAGAGTTCCTGTTTATGGCAAAATCTCAAAAGGACTTCCTGTTCAAATTCAAGTCTCCCTCTCTGATTGTACATAAAACTCACTCACAGATGCATTCAAATGATGTCCCATAAACAATCAAACTAATATTCCTAAAGGAAATACCAGTGCTTGCAAGAAAAATAATAATGTTTACAAGCTGCATGTGCTGCTTTATCATTGACAAACGTTAGAAGACATTTGCAAGTTTTGTATTTTACAATGGATTGGTGGTATATATCCATATCATCCTGCACTCTTTTTGTTTTCTGTCTTACAAATATCTTACTACTGCTTAGGGGTGGGTTATATGACCCCTTATATCACGATACGAGTAATTTATTTCACTGTAACAATAAGGTCTTTATGATATCAACATTTTTGAAATCATATACATTTCATAATTCATGTCACCAGTGTCAACATCACAAAATACTAGCCTAAATTAGAAAACAACAACAACTCAAGAGTAAGAAAATAATTGCCTGCAATAGGATAAAAAACTACAGCAGAAAAAAAAAAGAAAAAAAAGAAATGCTACATACATTGTATAAAGTCACTCTGAAGTAGAGTTATTTTTAATAAAAAGTCAAATATGTTTGCTGCGTAAATCAGACGGACTTACTGTGAAAATGCAAATTCATTCTCTGCCAGCAGGAGGTGCTTTAAAGCTGGAGGAATACCGTTTCCCCGGTAACGGCTGTACACAAAGCAAACACTGCTTTATCAAGCATATACAAAGTCCCTTTCAAGGACTTTAGTATTTCTACAGTCTTTGGTATGTAACATGCAAGATGAAATAAAAATGACATTGAACATTTTCTAAAGACAGCCTTCTTTCAGAAATACAGTGATATAAAAACACTCGCACCTCATTTCGATTTTCAAATGTGCAGTACATGTTCATGTTTATTAAACAAAGCCTTTTGGAATATTGGTCAGTTTTGATATCGTGGCGGGTCGCCACAAATAAATAAATGTATGGGTAACACATCCCACAGCACAACTAACGGAGCCCAACTTCATTACTCATCACTATAACTTTACTGCGTTTGTAGTTGGCGCCACTAGCCAGACGATAAACAAACACAGACTGGAAGTTAAATTTGGGCCAGGCGCGTGCGCCTGATGAAACCGTCTATATCGCCCACCCCTACTATTGCAGAGTGAGAAACTGCTGCAAACAATTCAGTGTGTGAATGAACTTTCCAAATTAATTAAACTGAATCATAAACAATTGCAGATCTTTTTGCAAACCCATTTGACCAATTAGATCAAAAGAGGGATTCTGATTCTATACAGCTGATTGACAAAATTGACATGATTGTTGAAATATGATCAGAGAAAATTACACTCAGATTGGTATACGTCAATCCCACTGATACAAAGATTTTTCCGTAATATTTTATTGGGGCAAAATGGAATTTCACCAAGGCCCCTGGGCTACACATAATAATCAGCATGGCATCACTGTGCTGTAAAAACAACTCTGAAGAGAAACAGTTGGCTTCTGGAAGTATAACCTTCTCCATAGTGAGCAGACATTAATGTGCTCTATAAATGGTTAAATATGTGCACAAAAACCCCCTGAAAACTTGCAAAAACTGTAAACAGACAAACTAATCATGGCATACAGAATAACTGAAGCACAACTGAAGCTCAAAATTCAAGCCAGCTTTTTTTCTTTTGATGTAATTAAATATTTGTCATCATCAGACTCAATCGTGGATTTCTCTCAAACAATGTCTATTCCCTGTTCTGATTAAGATACAAGTTTGTATGAGGGAAACACAGCAAGAGCACAGAGCAGCGAGAGAGAGAGAGCGAGAGAGAGAATACAGTGTGTGTGTGGGCACACATGAGTGATTTAGAAAATTACATTCAGCCTGTGGTAACATCCAGGCACGTTCCAGTGGCCTCACCGCACTCCTCAACTCACTCATCCTGCCTGATTCACCTCCACCACACTCAGTTAACGGCCCCACAGGAAACACTGGATACTGGGCCACAGCCCCATGAATAACGAATTCAACAGCCCTTAAATACAACAGCGGGCGATTAATGAATTGATTAATATTGATGTGTCGATGCCAGCTGAAATATACAGGATACATGCAGTAGAGCATAATATCTGCTCTATATTTTCAAGCCGGCTGAGCTTACGTTACACACTTCATTTGACCTGGGTTACACCTACGTTTCAGTGCGGCAGATTTTCTGTAAAAGCTCTGTGTAAAAACACAAAGATGGGTCATGAAATAGAAATGTACATTCATTAACCTTATTTGAGAGCACCACAATAATCCTTCTAAGTAAACCAAAGAGGACTCGCAGGGATACTACACTTACGCAAATGGATGAATCACACTGTTTTGTTAGTCTCTGAGCAGCAAGGCCTTTGAATAACAAATCAGCCGCTTGCCTCCATTTAATCCTCATATCTTTATTTCTGCTGATAAGAAAGCTGTACATAAAAAAGGTCACAGCAAAATATAAATCAGAACTCACCTATTTCATACTTATTCATACCGCCATTCATCAATCAACATCTATCTGAATTATACTTAGTGGTGTGCTGAACACAAAGTAGTGCAATTCTTAAGCTCCCTTCAGGTTGTGAACAGTAACACAATAGGTGTCACGGTGCACACACGATGAGGATACAGGAACATGCAGACGAGGAGTAAACTCAAATAATAGTCTTAAATGTAGACAAACAAGGCTGGGCAGGACAAGGCAAGGCTGACACAGACAGGAACACCGGGGAGTAACGAGTAGACCAGAAAACACAAAACTGAACAGACAGGAACTTAAATACACAGGCTAATTAGACAACCACAGCTGGAACAGACTTAACTAATAATCACACTAAACAAGGACAGGAAACAAACCGAATATGGACACAATAGGTGGGAACACATGACACACACGACAGAGGACCGACAATAGGCCACTAATTGAAACTTACTAGAGCAGTTGCCAGTTATTATATTATCATTCATGAATGTGATATTATATATATATATAGATATATATATATATATATAGATATAGATAGATATATATATATAGATATATATATATATAGATATATATATATAGATATATATATATATAGATATATATATATATAGATATATATATATATAGATATATATATATAGATAGATATATATATATATATAGATAGATATATATATATATATAGATATATATATATATAGATAGATAGATATATATATAGATAGATATATATATATATAGATAGATAGATATATATATATATAGATAGATATATATATATATATATATATATATATATATATATATATATATAGATAGATATATATATATATATATATATAGATATATATATATATATATATATATATATATATATACTGTATATCCAACACACCATTACACCACCGCCCCCAGCCAGAACCTTTGAGACAAGGCAGGATGAATCCATGCTTTCATGTTCTTTATGCCAAATTCTGACTCTACCATCTGAATGTCGCAGCAGAAATTGAGACTCATCAGACCAGGCAATGTTTTTTCAATCTTCTATTGTCCAATTTTGGTGAGCCGGTGTGAATTGTATCCTCCGTTTCCTGTTCTTAGCTAACAGGAGCGGCACCCGGTGTGGTCTTCTGCTGCTGTAGCCCATCTGCTTCAGGGTTCGACGTGTTGTGCGTTCAGAGATGGTATTCTGCATACCTTGGTTGTAACGAGTGGTTATTTGAGTTACTGTTGCCTTTCTATCATCTCTAACCAGTCTGCCCATTCTCCTCTGACCTCTGACATCAACAAGGCATTTCCGTCCACACAACTGCCGCTCACTGGATATTTTCTCTTTTTCGGACCATTCTCTGTAAACCCTAGAGATGGTTGTGTGTGAAAATCCCAGTAGATCAGCAGTTTTTGAAATACTCGGACCAGCCCGTCTGGCACCAACAACCATTCCACATTCAAAGTAACTTAAATCCCCTTTCTTCCCCATTCTGATGCTCGGTTTGAACTTCAGCAAGTCATCTTCTACATCTAGATGCCTAAATGCACTCAGTTGCTGCCATGTGATTGGCTGATTAGCAATTTGTGTTACCAAGCAATTGAACAGGTGTACCTAATAAAGTGGCCGGTGAGTATATATAGGCTATATATATATATATATATATATATAAATATACACATACATATATTTGTTGAAATGCAGACTTTATTTATTTGATTTATACTGTAAAAAAGTTTAGGAAAAATGTATATCAGAAAGATTTTAAAAAGCTGGTGTCCTTAAAATCCTCTTTTAGGCTACTGAAACATTTAGCCTACTGAAATCAGATGCATGGCATTTCAAACTTCCCTTAATTTGAATTCCAAATTGCACTTGCATCTCTAAAACCCCTGTTGAGGAGCATTTATTTTTAAATATCTCCGACATAAATATGCAAACATGCATCCTTTTCTCTGACAAACCCCAAGACGCCATTTAATTCTCACAAATAATTTCTTCCACTTTAACTCAAAACAACCCTATCCCTACTCGGTCTGTTCACGAGATGTCTGGAATATTGATCAGGACTGATGATGTTGTCCTGTCCAACACTAGACTTCTCCCGGTGCTCCCCTGATCCACTCAAACACCAACTGACTGACAGCTGCAGATCAACACGCCCGATGATGGGTCCAAACAGACAGCGAGAATCATTCTGACAGTCATGTATAACACAGATTATAATCAAATGGATAGATTACTGTATTATGAAAAGAAAGACTATTGACAATTCAGTAGCTTTATAGACAATCAGCCCTTGCTATTTCATCCGGATCTGAAATGGCACTTTTTATGTGTATGGTACACTTACTTTTATTAAAAGCACTTATTGCACAAATCCCAGAGTTTATGAAGTGCAGTGTTTATGTAGTGTTAAACAATTATTTAACAGAACATAAAATTTAAGTTGTTTTAAACATTAAATCCCACACAATTGCTGATTTGCTCTGTCCTACCAAGGAGGACTAACCATTTTTGACTGTATTAAACAATTAAAATATTTATTTTCACATTTTTTAAATATTTTTAATATAGTTTAAATATAACATTGTACTAATAATTAAACTAGTTTATTATTTCTAATTAATTATTAATGAAGACAACAACATCATATAAATCATGGTTTTACAATACTATTTTATCATAAAGGTCACAAAAATGTCAAACTTTATTTAATTATAATAATAGTTTAGTTTGGCCCTGAAGCTATCAATCACCCTTTGTTGAAGGTTAAGGAAGTTTTTTCACTTTTCATTTAATTTACTGAAATATCCTGCATCCTATTCATGGAATTTGCCACATACTGTGCTTTATAATAAGAGGAAGCTCCGAATAGGACAGGTTCCTCCGCTGACCTGTCATAGAGAAAGGTGTGTTTCCCTGCAGGTCAGTCTCTACACAGAAATAAATGGGACTCAGAGATCTCACTTCTAAGGTCACATGAGGTTCCCGTCCCAGTTATCATCAGTACTTTCCTTTTCCTTTCCATTACAAATAAACCTAATGAGGCATGAAATTAAGTTTCTTTGTCAATGGAGTATTTGAAAATTAAATCTGCAAGAGAACATCACCATGATGGCCTTTAGATGGACGAAGCGATCTTTTGCATGCGCGTGTCCGTCCAGTAAAACACTTTTCTTTACTTCTGTGAATTTATTTTGCTGAGCGTTGCACTTAGCACCCTTGACTTTCGCATTCATAAAGCGTGTGATCATGCGATGGCGATCCTGGACTGCTTGGGCACGCTCACAGCTCTATAAACACACACAGTGTGCTGCCGGTCCTTCCTATCTGAGCTCCAGCTGCACACGTGCACCAGTCAAGGCTGTTATTTGTGGCGGACAATAATGATGTAATTAGCTTGCTGCAAACACACACACACATTCTCAAAGGTGAATGCACTGCAATGCAGCTCACATCCCAAAGGAAGCTGAATTGGATTGACAGGAAGAGGAATTTTAATAAAATTGTGATTCAAAGAAATTCAACAGGTGATGCATCCCTTAAAAATAATGAAATGTTCTTCTATCCTGGTCTACAAAAGTTAATTAAATATGACGAAATATAAAAACTAAATGCAGAATAGGGCTGAATGATAAATAGTTAATCATGATTATTTTGCTCAAAGAGATCAAGAGAACGTCACCTCACAAGATTTTCTTGAAGATTTAGTCGCAGGACCAGGTGAACGACTATATTACACATTTATTTGAGCAGAATATCTCAATAGAGATCGCTAAACTCTAGCTTGCATGTTTTCCTGATTACAGCTCATCTGCATTCTTTCCGTAATGTAGAAAGAGTGCCAGGTTGGAGAAATTACGCAAACCACTGGAAATAACATACATTGATCAAAAAAGCTCTGATTAGGGCATTTAAATTCTTGAAATCTGGCAACCCCAACCATGAAAGCTTGGCTTGCTTCAAATGCAAATTAAGACAAAGGGCAGATTAAAATTAAACCTTTTTATTGGGATAAATAACCAGCGGGCAAATATACATCCACCCATCCATATACCCTACAGTAGCTATCCACCCATCCATCATCCATACTTCCTGGCATTCAAATTGAGACTTGCACAATGGCAATTCTGCATCCTGTTTCTTACAGAATTCGAAATCAGTTGGAATAAATTGGAATTTAAAAGGCTTTCCCAGTTCAAACCTGAATGGCACACAATGTTTAGGACAGACAAGGTGAAAATAACCATGTTCTGTTGAGACTGTCTCTCATGGAGGTAAATTGAAATGTATTAAGATGGCAATGGCATGTGGTTTACATTGGTTAGCTATGAAGTAAGAAGTATCAACCTATTTTAATATTAGGTATATTTTTCAAGCTGTTATAAAGGAAATCGGGTTTAGACCAGTCCATGCCAACAGCCATTCTTACTAAACTTTTTCTGCAAGAATTCACACACACACACACAATCCAATTCCTATTTATACAGGTTACTATGAGAATTTGTTGATTCGGCTCGTGAATGGGAGTGAAGTACTGCATAGTTGATACCTGTATTATACTAAATATATACATCTCCATATTTCAGTAAAGACATTACATATCTCATGCATACCGAGTACCGATACACTTTGCATTCCCGCTCAAACTTGCAATGGGGTCTGGCTCCCTTTGATTTGCGTTGCCAAATGCGCTCTGCATTTACACCTCATCAAGAGCGGCGTTAACGGCTTCTTTCTGCATTAAAAGAGAAATCTGGGATTTGTCATTCCTCCCAGACACTTCTTAATCCTCATCTCTGCGTGCATTCATCTCCCTCAAGTTTGTAGCGGCCTGCCTTCTCAGCCACCAATAAATGCTGCATCCTCTCTAAGCCTTGAAAAGCTCTGAGGGAAAAGCCTCGATTGAGGCTTTGCATTGTTTACTGACAACAGTTTTCACTTTCCACCCATGAGCACAATTCTTACAGATAACTGAACCACTGCAGGAGGTAGAGCAGCATAGTCCACCTCTGTGACCACACAAATATCGGGTCTCATTCACTTGTGTTTTCTGGCAAGATGCGTACTTACACAGAAAAATATTGTCCCTGCCATAATCACAACAGGTGTTTATGTGCATAATGTAACTTTGTTGGTGAATCCAAATTATTCTAAAAGATAGAGTATGTGACTACATTTAATAATCAGCTAAAAACATGCCAAAAAATCTCCAAATATACAAAACTTCCGCTCGCCTACACAGGCATTCATATTCTACAAACCTATCCTTGTGCACAGCAAGATATGTAAATAAAATCAAATGTGACATTCTTATAACTAATGGAAATATAACAAACAGCATTTAAAATATTTGAAATATGTGCTAAATGTATGTTGTACATAGTACAGCTCAATAAAATATATTTGTGATTTTGAAAATACATTTAGATTCAACCTTCACATACCACAACATTACGTATTATGCGTATTATAATATAGTTTCATGGGCAAGAAAAACATTTAACAGGAATTGTGTGCGCTCAAAAATAACAATGAGTTCTCAGGTGCGTAGAACAAGAAGCAGAAAGTTTTAATCCAACAGGTAGCTGAAATTATCCGCACACTGGAAAAATCCAATCAGAAACTTTGTTTTTAATTTTCCATATGCAAAAGTGAAAAAGTGAAAAATGTCTTAAAAACAGACCAAAGAGCAGACGTTTCAGCCCATGCTTTCAACACACTTATATAGGCACAACTGCAAATTGTTGACAGCTGATCCTAATAAATGAGGGGTAATTGTCATGCCAACAATTTTCCTTCACAAATAACATGCAAAAATCTATCTCTTCATTTAATCCAGTCGGGGTTAATGATTTCAATTCAAAAATCCCAAAAGGCTCTCTTTGTAACAATTTTCTATCTCGGTTATAACCTCTTCTATGCAAGAGAACCCTCTCAATGCCCATGAATTTGAAGTCAGAAAAATAATGTTTTGAAGATGCAAAATGACGAAAACCCAGAGAAATGTGTGATCTTGTCTCCTGATGGCTCTCATACGTCCAATGCAAATTATTTGTACTTGATGTCAGTACATCATAAATAGAACAAGGCATCGGTTTACTGTAGGAGATTTGTCTCTAACATTGTGCTTCATCCAGTGAAGACAGAATCACTGGTTATTAAAAGGTTCAATGTCTTTAGTCATGTATGTATGTCTGTATGTGAATGTATTTTAATGTAAATGACTGTTTTTTTTGGACTGAAATATATGAAGGCCAAAATATATTTTTTATTGTTTTAAAAAACATTTATATTTTTGAAACATATTTTTAAGAATATTCAAAAAAAGGGCAGAAAAGTATATTGGTAAAAATATATATTTACGTAAATATATATTGAAACACTTTAGCAAATATATTTTTTGTGTATTTTGAAATATATAAAAATGTATTTGAAAATATATATTTTTTTTGCTGCATGGGATAGATCAAGCTTCTGAATTTTTGTATTTCCACATTCTGATCGACAGGGGCCAGTGCCAAAATCAAAAGTGCATTATTGGTGTTGAAGTTTCTGGCAAAAGTTATGAAGGCAAATAATTAACAAATATTTCTAAATCCTAGAAATGTAAGTTATAGAGGAAACCTTTCTGCTTGAAAACATTAAAGGGATAGCTCACCCAAAAATGAACATCATGTCATTAATTACTCTCCCTCATGTCGTTCCAAACCCGTAAGACCTTCATTCATCTTTAGAACACAAATACACAAATTAAGATATTTTTGATGAAATCAAAGAATCAGAGTTGAGATCAGAGTTTTCTGATCCTGACACAGCAATACAACTAACACGTTCAAGGCCCAGAAAGGTAGTAAGTACATTGTTAAAATGCCATAACAGTGGTTTAGCAACAGTGAATGGGACCCATTACCACATATTTACTCTCACGCTGTATAATTTCTGATATTTACATAAAAAGTCCGTCCACACTCACATGAGTGAGTAGATATGAAAAGATGCGTGGGACAGAACACTCAATGAATAAAAGCAGCCTGGACGCTTTCTTGAACTCATTTTGAGTTCACCGCGCAGAGCAGTGCAAACAGCAAATGAGTCACTTTTCTCAAGCATACTCACATTTCTGCCTCTCTTTGAATCCTGCACTTCTATGACACAATATCTCAAATGACCCATATCAGACGGTAAATGTATTATCAAAACCTAGTGAGCAATTAAGGATATGCAGAGGGGTCAAAGTGATTTTCTGTGGATTGGGAGTGAAATGTATAATAATCAGTGCTTTGACCCGTTAAATCAGTGCCGTGATGAACTCCTGCATCGTTTCACTGCTTGAGGGAGAAACTCGGCTCAGTCCAACTATATGGCAACTAGTCTAAGCAGCAGTCATCCTTTAAGCAGAGCAGATTGAAGAGGAGTGGGAAATATATTTAAGAGCGCTCCATTTCAGAACAACAGACTCAAATGAAATGGAAATGATCTCCTTGCATATTAAAGAGTGGGTGATTTGAGAGAAGGAAAATTGCTTATTTCATTATTTTCTGCATCAAGCCATATGATAAGCTAAACATTTTGCCATCCTGTTTTATTGCACTATCCTGTACCCATATAACAGGTGAAAAAATATGTGAGATGAGTAGTATGTCCAAATTTGGTATAGTATTTTTAAACAGAAGGTGAATAGTACACAGATGGCATATTTCTGGTGAGATTCTAATCTGATGGACACTTTACTATCCCATGAGGCCACAGCAGATGAGTAATGAATTCCAGTGAAGCGACATGTCCAAATTGAATTCATACCCAGTTTAATTTGACAAAGTAATTATTAAACTATATATACCTACTAGACAGTATGCAATTTCAGAGTCAACTCTAGTCTTGCAGAGCCTGTGTAACTGACATCACACTGATGACATCACCTCTAAGATCCAGTCTCCTAGAGCTGCTACTGCACACACACACACACACACACAGACTAATATTCTCAACAACGCAAATAAACGAGGCCGCTTGTTTTGGCAAAACAGATTAACGCAGGTAATTGAGAACAATCTGCCATGTCATCAAGTCAATGTCTATTGCCATGGAAACAGAGTAATTGTCTGATGTCCACAAAGTCTCTTTTTCTGCATCTTCAGATTATTCCTGCAAATTATTCTTTATTTTCTGCTGCTTTACATCTGTGGTGATACAGTAGCATTTTGATGCTCAAATCTACATTAAACTATATCATAAGGTCAGAAACATTATGTTGATACTGCAATCTGGAACATGTTAAAGCATTTTAGACAAGGGATCTTCAGCGATTTCTCTCCAATGAGTTCTTGGTCAGAAATACCCCCGTGTTTGTATGTTACAGTTTTTTCAACTGATTACACACATTTTCAAAACTTTGCCTCTTTTTTTACTCAAGCTTTACACATAAATCCAAGAATTGCACACACAAAATGCTAAATTCCTCACATCTCTTGCAAAATGAAGCACTGATATTGCAAAATATCACAAAACGCATCTCAAAAGCAAATATTTTTCCATAATATTAATTCCTGTTAGATTTTTGTGTTACATAGATTATTGTGTGTTGTGTTGTGCAAAAAGTGTTTTCTGAAATTGAAAACTGAGTCAAAGACTGGGATAAAATAAAATAAAAGACAGTAATGTTAACTAAATATTTAATTAGTCGCATATATATATATACAGTGGGTACGGAAAGTATTCAGACCCCCTTAAATTTTTCACTCTTTGTTATATTGCAGCCATTTGCTAAAATCATTTAAGTTCATTTTTTCCTCATTAATGTACACACAGCACCCCATATTGACAGAAAAACACAGAATTGTTGACATTTTTGCAGATTTATTAAAAAAGAAAAACTGAAATATCACATGGTCCTAAGTATTCAGACCCTTTGCTCAGTATTTAGTAGAAGCACCCTTTTGATTTAATACAGCCATGAGTCTTTTTGGGAAAGATGCAACAAGTTTTTCACACCTGGATTTGGGGATCCTCTGCCATTCCTCCTTGCAGATCCTCTCCAGTTCTGTCAGGTTGGATGGTAAACGTTGGTGGACAGCCATTTTTAGGTCTCTCCAGAGATGCTCAATTGGGTTTAAGTCAGGGCTCTGGCTGGGCCATTCAAGAACAGTCACGGAGTTGTTGTGAAGCCACTCCTTCGTTATTTTAGCTGTGTGCTTAGGGTCATTGTCTTGTTGGAAGGTAAACCTTCGCCCAGTCTGAGGTCCTGAGCACTCTGGAGAAGGTTTTCGTCCAGGATATCCCTGTACTTGGCCGCATTCATCTTTCCCTCGATTGCAACCAGTCGTCCTGTCCCTGCAGCTGAAAACACCCCACAGCATGATGCTGCCACCACCATGCTTCACTGTTGGGACTGTATTGGACAGGTGATGAGCAGTGCCTGGTTTTCTCCACACATACCGCTTAGAATTAAGGCCAAAAAGTTATATCTTGGTCTCATCAGACCAGAGAATCTTATTTGTCACCATCTTGGAGTCCTTCAGGTGTTTTTTAGCAAACTCTATGCGGGCTTTCATGTGTCTTGCACTGAGGAGAGGCTTCCGTCGGGCCACTCTGCCATAAAGCCCCGACTAGTGGAGGGCTGCAGTGATGGTTGACTTTCTACAACTTTCTCTCATCTCCCGAATCCATCTCTGGAGCTCAGCCACAGTGATCTTTGGGTTCTTCTTTACCTCTCTCACCAAGGCTCTTCTCCCCGATAGCTCAGTTTGGCCGGACGGCCAGCTCTGGGAAGGGTTCTGGTCATCCCAAACGTCTTCCATTTAAGGATTATGGAGGCCACTGTGCTCTTAGGAACCTTAAGTGCAGCAGAATTTTTTTTGTACCTTGGCCAGATCTGTGCCTTGCCACAATTCTGTCTCTGAGCTCTTCAGGCAGTTCCTTTGACCTCGTGATTCTCATTTGCTCTGACATGCACTGTGAGCTGTAAGGTCTTATATAGACAGGTGTGTGGCTTTCCTAATCAAGTCCAATCAGTATAATCAAACACAGCTGGACTCAAATGAAGGTGTAGAACCATCTCAAGGATGATCAGAAGAAATGGACAGCACCTGAGTTAAATATGAGTGTCACAGCAAAGGGTCTGAATACTTAGAACCATGTGATATTTCAGTTTTTCTTTTTTAATAAATCTGCAAAAATGTCAACAATTCTGTGTTTTTCTGTCAATATGGGGTGCTGTGTGTACATTAATGAGGAAAAAAAATGAACTTAAATGATTTTAGCAAATGGCTGCAATATAACAAAGAGTGAAAAATGTAAGGGGGTCTGAATACTTTCCGTACCCACAGTATATATATTTATTTATTTTTTCTGCAGCCATGATTACACCAATCTTCAGTGTCACATGACCCTTCAGAAATAATTCTCATATGCTGATTTGATATTTAGTACATTTTATATTATTATCAAGGTTGAAAACAGTTGTGCTGCTTAATATTTTTGTGAAAACTGATGTTTTAAGGATCCTTTGATGAATAGGAAGTTCAGAATTTAAGTAGAAATCTTCTATCTTCTTCTTTTTCTATGGAAGTCAGTGGCTACCAGCAACTGTTTAGTTACAGTCTTGAAAATGTCTTCTTCTGCAATCAACATAAGAAAGAAATTCATACAGGTTTAAAATACAACATGAAGGTGAATAAATGATGAAAATATTTGGGTGAACTATCCCATGAAATGCATGGCAGTTAAGTTGATGGTTCAGGGTTTTGCCATTGAGTTATATCAGTAAATCGGGATGCGGCAATGGGCAGCCTTTGACAACCTGACAGACAGTGGCTCTTGTAAAAAGTCATACCTGCTCTTAAGAAACCTGCTTCCTGCTGCCCTCACTGCTGAATTAAGAAATGCAGTTGATAACCAAGACTAAAGTAAGGTGGAAGAACTCAACAGCTCAAAGTCTCTTATTCCACATCTTCACATTTTACTTTTTAAGTACATAATCCTTTTCAAATGGTCCTACTTTCTCAGCCTGTCTTTATATCTATCTCTCTCATTCTCACTCCTACAGTACATACACGCATACACCTCGCACCTTTGATGCAGAGAGAGAGAGCTTAATGGAGTGAGTGTCCTGATATTTTTCACTTGATTTCAAGCAACAGATCAAATGAGGAGTGATGAGCCATGGAGAACTGGTCAGAGGGAAACATCCAGATGCTCAATGGACTGATCATCAGTTACATCACCCAAAATACAGCCACTTCGGTCTCCACAGACACACCTGAGATCAGCAGCTCATTTAAAGACCCCATGAAATCAACTGAAAAGCAGTTTTCTGTAAAGGTGTAGAACTTTATTTACATTACATTGGCATGTAGATGATCTGAAAGCTAACTGGCATGGACTAAAAGGCATTTAAAGGAGTCAATGGGGCAATTTCATAAATGTGCAAGAAAGTGAGATTGTATTTTATTCGAATATATATTCAGTAAACACATATGGTATATTACTGTTCAATAGTTTGGGTCAAAGATTTCTAAAAAAAATCATTAATATTTTTATTCAGCAGTATACATTAAATCATTTCAAAATAACATTTCTATTTCAAACAAATGTCATTGAACTTTCTATTAATCAACAAATCCCGGAAAAGGGTATATTGGTTTTCACAACAAATATTAAGCGGCACAACTGTTTTATAATAAGAAATGTTTCTTGAACACCAAATCAGCATTGATTAGAATTCATTCTGAAGGATCATGTGACACTGAAAACTGTAATTGGAGATAAAACAATGGCATTTTAAAATGTGTTAAAAAAAGTTAAGCTGTAATAATATTTCACAATATTACTGTTTTCACTCTATGTTTTCACAAACAAATGCAACCTTGATGAGCATTTAAAATTAAGAGAATGTTGAGTCCATATAGAAATTTCGTAGGAGAAACATCTGAAAAGTTCTCCATCCCAACTCCATTACAGTCTAGAAAACAAGATAGAGGCACAGATACTCATTTATAAATTTCCGTTCCTAAAAGTCAATCTTATGACTTATTTTCAAAGCTGCTGCTTTAAGATCTGCTCATAGTGAAGAAAACATGGAGTTAAACTGTAAGCTGGCTAAGAAGATAGACGCTTTGTTACATTTTGTACATGTTCGGATTTATCCATGTGGTTTAGTGTTGGTGTTTTTCGGACACTTTAAGCAGTGAGGTAGCACGGGAGAACGCCACGCACCGCCTGAGCATTACAGACAAGCCGGAATGTGGTAAATAATGCAAGAGGTGGCAGTCAGGTCTCTCACAGCACGCAATGTTAAATATTAATCCAAGGTGGGCAACCCATGCCGAGTCTTGCTCATATTTATGGCATTAGATGCCTCGTTCCTTAGTCACAAGTGTTTAGCCAAACAAACAGAACATTGCAATGCAACCATGCACACAGAGAGCATCTACTTGGGGCGCAGGAGAGCACGGTTTAATTTTCTTCTTCTTTTTGCTGAGTCAAAAGATGACCTGACAAAAATGTGGCGATAAGAAACAGATTATTAATTGAGTAAGATTTTACTTTGTTATCACCGTTGACAAGCACATTTCTCTAAAAAAACATCCTGAAGTTGAATCCGGATAAAGGAAGGGCACAGAGTGCTTATTTATTGACTTTGTCTGCTGAATGGGACTCTGTTTCCACCTTCTCATTTTCAGCTTAAAGCAAAGCAATGGCTCTTAACATCCTGGTGCTGAGCCCCAAACAGCTTTTTCCATTATTATAGGGTTAACAGAGGTCATCTACTTTACCTCCTTCATAAAAGTACAGTTCCAGAGCGCCATTATCTGCAATTTCTATATCGGAATTGTAGCAATTTCACAGCTTATTAAAAATGGTTTGTTTTAAACTCTAGCAATCAGCAATAATTATTTACTGCCCACATACATAATGAGGGCAGACCAGTGTATTCAATACAATATTAAACACAAGTCAATAAGCGTTAAAGCACAACGGAGGGTATACAAAAGCCTGTAACCATATAGAGATGGTTTAAATTGCAGGCACATAATGAGGACCAATTACCATCTAATTTGGATCAGACAACACACCTAGTGGAAACAAAAGGGGGATATTTGAGGAGATATGCAATATCAGACTTCATATCCATCTACAGAAAATGATACAACTTCTCCACATTAAATATGTCAATAAACCATCTTCCTGAGGAACAGGACGATTAGCTCGGAGCTAATTCAGAGAGTTTGGCACGTACATATGGTTAACATATAACCCTCAGCAACCAGTTAAGGACCATTTCTCAAGAAGGTGAGAGCTTTTCTAGAGGCCTTTTGCAGAGCATCAGTCCACTAATGCATCCATTCTAACCCTGTTCTGCATAAATATACATTACAGATGGCATCATTTTAAACTTGTTTATTTGTTAAATGAGCCATACTCACATAATTACATTTTCCAACATTAAGTATAATTGTGCGGGTGAGGGTGTGAGAGAGGACATGCCAGTCGAGGGTGGACTGCAGGGCTGCATCTGGTGAGATGCTTCCTGATGTCTCATGAGCTCCCAGCTCAGAAAACAAGTCATCAGCACTAGCACACAGCACACTACACACTCAAACAATGGCTGCAGGTGGGACCTGTCATGCCCAGCGCTCCAAGCAGATGCATTTGGGGGAAATACAGACCAGATTTATGATCCAGAAATTAGAAAGCAGTTATTTTATCTACCCTGAGAGAGGCTTACTTGCATCAGCTTGAGCATTTGGGCCCTCCAACATACTAGTCATCACTTCTCAGATTATTAAAAGCAAGAATGTATCTTGAGAGATGACACAGATTCTTTCTTTACCGCCCCACAAAGAGAAAGAAATCAAAAGGAGCCTACAAAGTACTTTAAAATGTCTCAACCGACAACTGTAGTATTTCATCAATATTTATCAATTGTGACAGGAGACATAACAGCCAACAGGCTTGCACAGAAGTGCCATCAAGACCACTTATGCTAGGGAGTTTTAACCAAGACATTTAGACTTCCATTTCACATAAACACTGTTCTTTTAAACTTTCAATTGATCAAAGAATTAAAAAGAAGAAAGAAGAAGTATATCGGTTTACACAAAAATATTAAGCAGCACAACTGTTTTCAACATTATTAATAAAATAAATGTTTCTTGAGTACCAAATCTTGTTAGAATGATATTTTTTTGAAGGATAATGTGACACTTGCACATATAAGACCTATTTATAGCTGCAATCAGAATTGATTTTTGATTAATGTATTAGATGTATTTTGATTAATCTAAAGTGGAAGACTGAAACGGAAGATAATATTTTTTTACTAAAGTAATTATGTTAGGTTTTTGCACACAAAAAAATATTCTTGTAGTTTCATAAAATTACAGTTGAACCACTGATGTCACATGGATTATTTTAACGATGTCCTTACTACCTTTCTGGGCCTTGAAAGTGCCAGTTACATTGCTGTCTATGGAGGGTCAGAAAGCTCTCATATTTCAACAAAAATATCTTAATTCCGAAGATGAACAAATGTCTTAATAAGTAGTAATAAGTACTTAAGTAATTAATGAAAGAATTTTCATTTTTGTGTGAACTATCCCTTTAAGGAGGCTAAATTAATGGCATATACAGTCTGTGTAAGTATATGTGGGGTTTGTTAGCCTAGTCAACAAGTCGGTTACAAAATTACTATGAGATTTTTTAGAAAATGCATGGTGACCACTGTCTGACAAGTTGAGGGATTTAAATAGTATTACATTCTTGACATTCAATTTAAAGCCAGAGCAGACCTCACACCAATAATTCTTCTGCATCCAGCCTATCTGCTGAAAACACGTCTCCACGCACTCCTCTGAAACCTTCAAATCTGGTCACCAATTGCAAATCTGTGAAAGACAGGTGTTTGTTATTTCTACTGTTGGAGTGAAATGACCCCTTCACATACTCTATTATTATCCCATTTCTCTGTGGAATTCATGTTAATAGCACCCACAATTGAGCTTTGTTAAATATTTCCATTGTTAGATGGCTCAATGTGTATTATAGTTCAATGAAAATTAGATTCTCACTACAAGCTCATAGCTCAACTGCAAGCAACTATACACAGATCTGATCTTTCTTACCTCTCATGTGAGAGCTGCTTCAAGACACCCTGGAGTAATCTTTGTTCTTAAAGAGGCTTTAACTGTGATACAGCCATGCTAAACAGTTAAAATCGTTCCAGGCATTTCCTTGTGATGCTAAAAGTGTGATAATAAGCTTTTATCTTCTCAAGCTCTGTTTACTCAATACAGATTAATATGTTTGCTGTTTGTTCCCAATACTATAAACTAAAGTGATTTTAATCATTTTTTGTTTTGATAAAAGTGTTAATGCATTATTGTGTTTTATTCACTCATTTAGGAAGTTATAATCGACTGTTTTGATTTACCGTTGCTTTGAGTGTAATTCATGACAAGTGCGATGTGATTAAAAACATCTGATTATTAATGCTCGCCTGACTGGTGTGTTGACATCTTTCAGAGAACGCACTTCACAGACGATCTCAGCGCAAAATAAGAGCAGAATTAAATGAGTACTTATGAAATCAGGCAGTGTTATGCATGCATAAGCGTGACGGCATATTCTGTAAATTATGGACTGTTTGAATGCATGTTCTCTCTTGTAGATACCTGCCACATTGCTTTTAAATTAGAGGCTACATGTTGCCTTCTCTCAATGGGATGTGGCAGACAGTGTGGGTGGGAGCCTGGGTGACATGGATGGAGTTAAATAGCAATGGCCTGGCTAAGCTGTACCATTTGTTTGCATTGCTATACGTAAAATCACACTCATTGGCATAAATCTCCATGTTTAACTTAATATGTCAATTCAGGCTGAGATCATTGGAGAGCCGTTGCTTGGAAAGGAGCCTCTGTAAGAGAGATAAGGACCCTGTTTTACAGCTTCATAGCACAGTTATTATCTATCACCGGTCACTTTCATCTCTGATCATAATCGATTAAAGGACAATAAAGTCTAACACTGTTAATGTTTCTGTATTAAATCAATATAAAAATCCATAATATATTAGCTGAGTAACTGCAAGGAAGCATCAACACTAAGGCTGGCTGCATGATCTAAAAAAATTGACATTGTGATACAGAAATTTTTACTTGTTGACTTGAATAACTATATCTGAATAACTAGGCCTACACCCAGAAAAAACTGGGTGTCATACTTGGGTTTATTTTTTACAGGAACCAACTCGGTATCCATAAAGTGAACAGAGGTTTAAAAAAAAATTCTACTTGAGGTTTGACCTCAAGTAAGACCTCAAAATAAGAAATAATGTAATTTTACTGTAAAATTACACAAAAATGACTAAATATTCTCTAAATCTTTAAGTAGATTAAATACTTGGGGTGGGTGATATGCCAGTATACAGGATTGACCAGTACATTTTTGTCAACCGGTAGAGATTTTCAACTATCATCACATGATGTTGCTGTCCTTTGCAGGCAAAAAAAAAAATCGTTTGCACACATTTTTAAGCATTGCAGTTTAAAAACAAGTGATTTTAAGCTGTTGAAACACAATCAGCAAGAGAACTAATTTCGCTATATGCATATACTGTCTAAGGCCGCATTTACACTGGATAGTTCAAGTGACCCAATTCAGATTTTTTTGTCCTCCCATGTGGCACAGATCAGATATGGCCCACGACCGTGTAAGCAGGAAAAAAGTCACATGGATTCTCTGATCGGTTTCAGGCCTCATTCATATGTGGAAATAAATTAATTGGATATGTGCATTTGCATCTGCCGTGTATGCGGACAGATCGGATCTTCCCCTGTAAATGCGACTCCTACGTCATCGAAAAGTTACGTTTTTGCAACATTTCGCGGTACAGACATACCGGTAACAATTGCTACATCTCTAGTTGAGTAGAAGAGTATTCATTTCGTCCGTTTGTGTTAAATAAAAGGCGATCTGATGCTGAAATGTTGCTTTTGAAATCACGCGGAGTGCTCGTTGCTGCTGTTGTCAGTGACGACGGCTCGTGCACAGACGAGCTCTTCAGTCCTGTTTGTTCCATTGAAACAACAAAATAAAGTGCACACAAACATGTCCCTGCCTTTCATATACCATCACTGATGAACGCATTTGGATTTAATTACTAAAAAAACACAGAAGATGTGTCATGATATCTACCACCTGAGTATTATTCCACTTAAGCTTTCAGCGGAGCTGAAGATAATCACAGTCCTGAAGAATTTGTTCTAGGTTATATAATTATTTTGTTGTATAGATGCAACTATTGCATTAAAAACGTTTCTGTAGGAATTCCATGTCAATAAATTAAACTCTATGTACTATTCAAATTGATGTGTGATGTCATATATGCTATTTTTGGCTTGTTTTACCAAGTGCAGTGTAAAATGCACACATCAGATACGGGTCACTTTTAAAAGAAATGTAAGCACGTCGCCCAAAAAATCGGATATAGTCACAAAATCGGAATTGGTCATCAAGACCTGCAGTGTAAATGCAGCCTGATGTTTCTGAGCGCTGTCAGAGAGAAGCGTGCACATAGAGCGCTGAAGAGTACTGAACTGAATTATTTTTGGGCAATTTATAGGCCTTGGATTATTAAATACACACAGTTGTATGTGTTAAAATACTGGTATTTGCAGGTATCCTCAAAAACAGTAATTTAGCTATTAAGTGAAAGGAAACAGCTGAGAAAGAAAACACATTGGATCAGGGCAGATCTTAAAGTGACAGCAGTCTAATATTCCTGCTGTCTGTCACTGACACTCTCACTGTTCTTGACTAAATCAGTTTGGAACTTTAATAAGAAGAAATATATATATTTATTAGTGGTGGGCCGTTATCGGCGTTAACGTGCTGCGTTAACGCGAGACTCTTATCGGCGATAAAAAAAATATCGCCGTTAATCTATTCTCAAAGTTGGGTTGGGAGCTGGGTCTATACTACGCAAGCTATGATGACTTTCACCCTGATATTTTAGCGCGGATGTATACCTAGCCGAATTGCACTGTAGGGGGCGAGAACGAGTCTTCGAACTAGAGGCTCGCAGTCCGTGATGGACAGATTGTTAACGGCTGGTCTGTGTGGTAATACAATCGGGCAGGACATCCAAACGCTCATCTATCATTCATCAACCTCAAATATGGCTTTTCATCTGAAAGATGTATGTAGTAGCAACTTTACATGGCCGCTCAATATGATGTTAACCTAGAGAAATGTGCGCTATTGAAGTGTTTGTGTGGAAGCGCGTTTGCGCAGGACAGGCTCCGTGCGCTCACTTGCTCTTAAAATCTCCGTCATTCTTGGTCATACAGATAAAAGTAGCCTAATACATCTTTCGAATCTGTAAAGACTCTCGCTTATTTGTGTGCACTCAGAATAACAACGAAACGTTGCGCTTTTAAGCAAACAGGATGCGCTTTAGGTCTCATGTGAACTTGAGAATTCACTCCCGTGTCACCCTCTGCTTCGAACCTGTGTGTATGCCTAACGTTATTGTGAAATTACCACATCAGGCGTGACGTGCTAACATGGATGCAGCTATGAAGCCGCCGGGTTTGCTTCAGGAAAAATTAATTTTAAGAAGCTTCCCAATGGAAACTGTAAACAGTTCATCACGACCTCTTATGTAGGCCTACAGTTCAAAATTCATGTTTAACTGAATAAACAGTTAGTAAACACAAGTACATCTTATTGAACATAGTTTATTTTCATCACCAATTATCATAGTAGAACAGCTTTCTCAAGCAGTTTGTGATGCATTTTGGAAACAGGAGATGAGCCCCTGGTCTAATGCGCCACCTGGCTTGAGAAACCCGTTCTCAAAGACTTACTTTTAGTCATTATTTGGGTAGCACACATATTCTGAATGCCTTCGGCAGAATTCAAATGAGCCATTTTAATCTAGATTAATCTAGATTAATTCCAAAATTAATCTAGATTAATCTAGATTAAAAAAATTAATCTATGCCCACCCCTAATATTTATACATTTGATTATTTTATACAATGTATGCAGCCTGTCTTATTTATTTGACTGTATTTGTCCTATTGCTTGTAATTAGTTTATTATTCTTATTTAATCACTGTTTACTTGTACTTGAGCTTGTGTTTTTATTTATTTTTATTTAGATAGTATAAATTTTTTGTGATATTGACACTGGTGACAAGTGACAACAATTATGAAATTTCTGTCATATCAAAACCGTATGAAAGACCTTATTTAAAGCAAAAATAACTAGCCTATGTTGTGAAATATATATTAAATGCAACTTCTCATATTGTGATATAAGATTTTGGTTATATTGCCCACCCCTATTTATGATTTATTTTCATTATTTGCAAATGGTAAACCACTGAGGTTTTATTTTGATGGGTTGCTGGCAAAAAATAAATACATAAATAAAAAATTCTGCCAATTTCAGTTTCAGAATGAAGAACCGCTGAAACACTTCCTTAAACTGCACATGTGCATATATCGCGCTTCACTCTGAAACCGGTCGTGCATTTATTTATTTAAATATACCACAGCCAGTGCCATTTGGCAATTGAACGAAGCCATATCGCGATATTGGGGAAAAAAATGGTGTAGCACATCAATTTCTTCATTTCACAATTTACAAATGGCCGGTAACATATTCAATTTGCCATAAAATGTTGATTGCCAGAAAATGTCACAATTCATTATAAAAGAAACAACAAGTAACACACTGAATTAAAAATGGCAAAGTAGAAAGAAGATCTTTTGTTAGTTTTGATTTCTTCTATTGTTCATATTTGTAAGTCGTTTTGGAGCAAAGCATCTGCTAAATGACTAAATTTAAATTATATTATATTATCTGAGCTGTCTGGAATGCAGCATTAGTGAGTGATGTCAATAAACGAGCATGTTCTACAAATACGAGCCATTTTTGCTATTACAAATTGACATTTCAGCACTTGACCAATGGATAGCGACTCCTAAGTAGCACTTAAAAAAGGGCTACGTGTGATTGTGTTAAGTGCAGTTTTGGGAAACACACGTGAAGCAGTAACAAAAGTTCGTAAAATTACTCGTAGAAAACGCTCTTATGTGCTATGATCAATCGTTATCGGGAAACCCGGCCCAGATCGGTACAGGATTTCATGCATCAAAAACTTGCTAGTATGTCGACCTGAAATATATGTATGCATGCAGGTATATTCCTATGAATTAAAGGTCATATATAAACGCTTGTAAAAGAAAAAAGAAAAACTTTTATGCAAGGCTTTCTCATTCCCACAGTTAGGATTTTCTCTTCACATTACTATGGGAATAATGCATCAATATGTATACATCAATATAAGACAACTACACCTAGACCTTCACCTTGCACAATCAAACGCCAATCCTAGCACTCAGCCCGACATATTTCCTTTGTTGAATATCAAAAATGTAACTAGCATCACAAGCTATTTTTAAATTGCCTTGCTTTGTGAGATGTCTCCAGACTGGTGAACCTTTTGCACAGTGCCACGTGCAGCGCATGTCTCAACAATCCTCCCTCTGAGAGCATACAACCACACAACTGTGTCAGCTTCCCTCCCGTCACCATACACCATGTGACACCGCCAGGATGACACCTAGGGCTGCAACAAACAATTATTTTGATAATCGATTAATCTAACGATTATTTCACTGATTAATCAGTAGACTTTGATTGATTATTCAGCTGTTGCAATTAGTTAAAATATTAAGTTATACATATTCTAACATAAATAAAGGTCACTTCCGCTTTAGAAAAGCATATTATGTAATTACAATTAGTTGATAATACTTTACAATAAGGTTCGTTAGTTAACATGAACTAAGAATCAACAATACCTCTACAGCATTTGTTAATCTTCGTTAATGTTAATTTCAGCATTTACTAATGCATTTATACAAATCACAAGTGTTGTTTTTTTAACATTGGTAAATGCACTGTGAACTAACGTGAACAAACAATCAACAACTGTATTTGTATTAACCAACATTAACAAAGATTAATACATAAATGTTATTAATGTATTAACATGAATGAACAATGCATTTATGTAAACAAATGATACCTTATTGTAAAGTGATACCAATTCATTATACAAATAGATGTATTTGGCACACAAAATGAGATGACAGACAGAGACACTCTCTCACTGTTTAATTAGCTAGATGAAAAAGTAACCATTCTGCCAAACATCTCCTTTTCTAAGTCATACAGATAAGAAACTAAATAAAGGTAAAAATGATAAGACGCTTTGAATAAACAATTTAATTCACAACATAATGTCTTTAAAATACCTTATAGGGCTATGATAACCAAAACAGTCCTGAGCTAGATCAAGCTTTGATCTCTGTAAACCAAACTATCACTTTAATGAAAAAATTTTTCCCACTAATAAAAATATTTTATCACTAGCTAGCTCCACACTGGAGAGCTGCATTATAACAGAAAATCAAGTTGTAATTCTAACTGAAAGCGACACTGACTCTGGTTTTTCATTTTATTACAGTAAAGCTGCTTGAATTAACACTATTGCATAAAGTACTATATAATAAAGATGATGTGACCGGACTTTACTGCAGAGCTCATGCAAACATCCACATCGCTGTAATCAGATGCATTGCTGTTTTCACACTGCTGTCAGTTTTTGTTGTGTTTATTTCATTACTGAGAGGAAAGCGCGCAATATATATTTACATATTCATCCAAACGCCGCTCAGGATTGGATGCATTTTCCCTGAAACGCTGTGTGTGTTGTTCTTCTCTTGAATTGCATCCAGGAGGGCTGAACTACAGTCTTGCGTAGTTCAGTCAGACAATTTTTTATTGTCGACGTTGTCGATAATGTCAACTAATTGTTGCAGCCGTAAAAAGCAGAAATAACGTAAGAAAACCATCTTTCAGCCATTCCAGAGGAAGCAAAACAATACTAATGTTTTACGCAGGTGAAGTGCTCAAGCATTCAGAGCACTTTGCAGGAGTTGGGCTGCATTGATGTGGTTCTGGCCTAGTTTTGTGAAATGGGCTATTAAGTAATTCCATTCAGCTTTTCCACAGCTTGCTTTAATTCAATGAACAACTCTCGCCGAACAACATTCTTCAAACTCAGAGCTGATTGGACAAATATGGGAGCTGAAAACCAAAGCAGCTGTACGATAGCATTTGGAAATTGCCACATGTGTAAGTAACAACAGCATTGTGTGATTTCCTAAAAGGCTGATCATAATGTACCTCGTCAATGCAATCACTGCTATATATCAGACCACAGCTTTGATGGCCTACTTCCAATATAGTAATTCCACATGCTTTAGTGTTTGGACAGCATCCAAACACAATCCTCAGGGTCAAAGACTTAGAGTAAATGGAATCTCACTCTATTGAACACGCTGATCAGAACTCATTCAGACTTCTGAAGACCCTGATGGGCTGACGCTGTGAAACCCAATAGGTTTCCACAATCCCGTTCATTAGCTATGTCACTAATGTATGCTTTGAGTGCAACCATGGGTAAATAAATGTACTGATCTGCAAAGAGAATACAATTCCATGGGTGAGCCAATAACCTCATGCACCATAAGATGCCACTGGGGAAATATTTGCAACTACTTTTTATACAAGGCGATTAATCGCCCACTAATAGCCTTCAGTTCTCAATGAGGTTTATTCTCAATTGCATTAATAATGGATTTGAACGGAACGAGTCAATGCACGTCTATTATTCTCACAATCTCTTTAGTCATTCGAGCTTGATTCAATCCATTTTTTTTATTTTGTACCAAGTACAAATACAACACTACAAGTGCCTTCTCTTGTTGCAAGATAGATAAGAAGCAATTCTATACCAGATACTCCACGGTTATGAGCTTCACAGTGAAAACAGGATGCCAAATTAGCTCTTCAGCCCACATAATGTGTGTTTAGGCATTAACGAGTCAACCATTGTAAACTCAAGAACATGCTTTGAGTGTGTCATTCAAACACGCTGCTCTAAACAACATAGGTGCTGCATTTTAAAGAGGACAAGTAAATACCCGACCTCGACTCTTCAAATCACAAGTGCCATTGAAAATAAAGCGCTGTTCAAACTCACCTCCAGATTTGTCCGAGCTGTAAGATGTGAATGACGGACTGCAACAGCCAGATACAGAGGGAATAGGACGCTGAGCGTGTTTTACTAGTCCGGGCTGCGGTAGCGCCGTTGCTGCTGTTGCTTGTGGTGTTGCTCTTGCTCGCCGTGGACGCCTGTCTTTGAGGCGTAGACGGGTGGGCTCCAACGTCTCCGTGCGAAGTGGAGCAGCTGAGCAGCTTCCCGTCCATGTGGGAGCAGCTCGCCGCGCCGCCGGAGCTCTCCTCGGTGCTGAAATCATGGACGAACCAGCGGAAACTGAAGACCTGCACGGAGAACGAGCCGAGCACCACAAAAAACAGCGTCAGCCCGAACCACCAGTAGTCGCGGCGGAGGTAATAGTCGACCGAAAGCCAAATATCAGTGCCCACATCCGCGAAATACACCGCCACTGCGGCGAGGATCCACAGAAAGTCCCAGACCGTGTATTTCTGCTGCTCCCTACCGAGGCGGAGACATGTCGAATTTGAGCCACAGCACCGCGACTCCCCGTTGACGAAGTCCGCCTCTCCGGTTCCAGATTCCGGCTGCGATCCCGGAGCGAGCCCTTGAACCGAACCCGAGTGATCCGAATTCTGCAAAGGCGTAAATGCTACATCGTTCTTCTTCATCTTTAGCACCCCGTCGGATTTCGCGGCCATTGTAACGTTAGCAGCTTTGTCTTCTCACCGTTTTCGCGGCTTCTCTATTCCAGGCGAAGAGACACTGGGCTGGGCGACCTCCTCTTCCGCCAGCTACAGCGCCGCCTGCTCATAACAAAGCAACACTTCCTTTCGGTAGCGGGTACGAACCATATGCTCTCCCATGGCTCCTACATAAAACTATGACATCATTGCTTTGCAACTCTTCTCCAGAAGCACACAGTGGTGTTCAGTATCCAGCGATTGCAGCACAGCCTTCTGCTAACTCCACATTCATGCATACAAATAATGGCAGCGGTACATTAAGAGGCGATCGCTCAGTTGCTATGGCATTTGTAAACGTGTAGTTTTGAATTCCACCCTTAACTGAACACGCTGTCTACCGGACGCGAGCGGCGCCTCAAAAGTAAATAGGAAGCGTCCGTTGTGGCGGGTTTTCACGCGATGCACAGCTACTGCAGAAACTTTATTATGTTTAAATACAATTATTTTATTTACAAATATCATATCTGAGTCAGCTTTATTCCTTTCATTTTAATAACTTCTGACCAATATATCAAACCCAGCACGTGTAGTTTCTGATCTACCAATTTAAACAGCTTTTTCTTTATTAATTATATATATATATATATATATATATATATATATATATATATATGTGTGTGTGTGTGTGTGTGTGTTATATATATATATATATAGTTAACGATGCTGACATAATATATAATCAATTATTATATAATAAGTACATATACCAAGGGGTTTTCCTTAAAGTTGGATAGTTATCCGTCCATTTTACTGTTCCTGAAGTCATCGAGCTCACAGCTGATTGGTCCGTGTTAAGATAACGTGCCGCTTCCAGATTTCCACTGAAGACAGACTGGAGTCGTTGCGGTGCGTGCTTGGTAACCTGCGTTTGTAACAACGCTTGCAAAAAGACATGAATATAGGTTGTTTTGACATTTAAATATAAATAATAACAGTGGACATGTTACATAAACTAAAAAGATTAAAACGCTTCCATGTTTGATATTTTAAATAGAAGTACCCGAATATAGGCTTTATTTAACCTTGAATAAGCTTAAATTAACCTTTCATAAAACCGTTATCTTCCAAACGCGTTCTGGTCTGGTTTAATGAATAAAGGTTCAGCACCACGGAAAGCTCCTGCTCTCGGTTCATTATTGTGGTTTGTAATCATTGTGCACTATACAGAAGGTCTGCCATAAACAACAAGCCGCGTCGGAGCTTCATATATCACTAAAGACGCTCCAGTGCCGTCGGACGTATTGTGCTGGGCGGGCTAACAGGCGTCATTATTGAATTTATTGGCACCCTTGAGTACGGCGCTGTATTGTCGACACGCCCTCTGCTCGCCGGTTACACATAAAGCGAGTCACTTGCTTTGAAAAACAGCCACTATAACACACACACACACACACACACACACGCTGAATAGTGTTAAGATATTGTATTGATTCAAGTCTAACGGGGAGAAACTTGGCATATTACAATATCTGTGGCTGCCAGGTAAGGATCATATGCATTAATGAGGCACATCGCCCACAAAAATACGTTATAAAAGATAAATCAGCAAGGCTCTGACGTACGCAGCTCTAACACGTTGATAGCCCGGAGCTTATTACGCCTCGGGTTTTAAACTTCACATGCTGTTTGGGATTGGGCATTGAAACAGATGGCGTCAAACCGTCAACATTGCCGTGCGTTGACTTCAATAATAGACTTGAGAGATACAACAGATGAAATCTCGCTAAATAATTATAGCACGGACGGTGCAGCATTTAAGATACCACGTTCTGTATTTGTGTGTGTGTGTGTAATTTTTATAATGACATGGGTATGACATAGGGATTACAAGGAGAAGGTGACTTAGGGGGACATTGCCCATGTCTCCATATTTCAATAGGCTTAGAAATCATACAGAATGAGTCATTTTTTTATTTTTTTTGAGAAAGTAAAACTGCACAAAGTTTCCTGAAAGAGGAAGGTTTGGATGTAGGGTTGATGTAGGGCGATAGCAAAGTTTAAACGCCATTATTACACCTATGTAATGTCCCCACAATTCACAAAAAAACAAGCTTGTGTGTTTGTGTGTGTGTGTACACATACACATAAATACACAACGTGGTATCATATATGCACCATCATTTCATTTTTTTCTTAGATTTTTTTATTAATTTATATATATATATATATATATATATATATATATATATATCACGTAGTGTATGATTGGCTTTTTTTCATCACACTTGGATTTTATCCAGTTAGAGTATATCAAAGTTTAATATTTTAAAACACACATTTTGCTTTTCATTTGCTTTTATTGCTTAGTAGTGTGAATGTCTGGAAGTGTGTGATCATCCTCAGTAATTTAATTGTTTAGTAATTTAATTTAGTTTAATTTAACCATTTACAAAGTCAGCAAGTGTATGGTCAGATGACTGGGGAGGTATACTATATACTATAGTGTATTCCATCCATAGATTGCAAGCTAGTAGTAGCTTTCCATGGTCAAGGACCATCTGACTGACATTTTGTTTTGTTCAGTGTCATGTTTATGGGCATCAAAATGTAAATGCAATTTCCCTAATCCCTACAATAACAGACTGGTGTGCAACAAATATATAATTAATTCCATAACATTGTTATCAGTCATCAAGAGTCTATTAACTTAATATAATTCGGAAAATCCAGCAGTTATTTGATTCTGAAAATAAATCAATGCCTAGTTGTATACACAGTGGCTTTCTTCCATTAGGGATATATATATATATATATATCTGAGAGTCACTTCATGAGTGTTTCAAAACTATCCTCATATCATATACACACAGAAATGTAAAGGTATTCACGGCAACCCGTCAAAATAAAAGTTGATGTTTTATACCTTCATTTGATAACCGTAAACAAAAAATTTCTGAGGAAAAAGAAAACATTTCATGAGGCTATTTAAAAAATACATAACAATAAAACATTAGGTGAGAAAAAATAAAACATAACTTTATAATTGTTTTCTTCAATAATATACTTCTTATAACACCTAAAATACATTGCATGTAAAAAGTATTGAATGGTGTACAATACATTGTGTGCACATGATCAGGATGGTACCTCCTCCGCTGCATTTTGAGAAAGAAAAAACCCTGTTTGCAGGACTAAACATTATTTGGATAATTAGTCAAAAACAACAAAAGTTATGTCTGATTCTATTGAATAAAACTGAATAAAAATAATAAATTTATATTAAATATTAATAACACACACACACACACACACACACACACACACACACACACACACACACACACACACACACACACACACACACACACACACACACACACACATGTTGGTTTTATGGTTTACGGGACTTTCCATAGGCGTAATGGTTTTATACTGTACAAAGCTGTATGTGCTATTGCCACACCTACCCTACACCTAAACTTAGCCCTCACAGGAGACGGTGCATTTCTGTTTTCCCTCAAAAAAACTCACTCTGTATGATTTATAAGCGTTTTAAATTATGGGGACACTGAAAATGTCCTCATAAATCACCTTCTCCTTGTAATACCTATGTCATACCCATGTCATTATACAAATTTGTGTCCTCATAAACCACATAAACATGCCCACACACACACACACACACACACACACACACACACACACACACACACACACACACACACACACACACACACACACACACACACACACACACACACACACACACACACACACACACACACACCAGTGTGCAGAGAGACATTTAAGAGGGTTTATTCTCTAAATAACTTTAAATTCATGTTGCTGAAAAATTTGTTAAGAAATGTTATGTGTATGGACTCTTGTATTTGTTCCACATTAGCTTCTTGTCCTCTAATTTGTCCCTCTTACAAAAGCCACAAAGCCTTCTAAGAAGACAGTAAAGGCGTATGTCATGCCTGAGCTGTAGTTAGGCTGAAACTTGAAAGTTAAGTTGCAAATATTTTAATTGTTCATTACTATTATTTTGATTTATGTCTTAGTTTTAGGTTGTATTTTGTTGACCTTTTTTAACGTAATTTGAAATTGATTTTTATATTTTTATTAATGATTTTTTTATTTATATATTTGTATTTGCATTTTGAATGTAATATGGCAATTAAATGCACTAAATGGGTTTAGTTTTCACAGTTATTAATATACACAATTTCATTTTTTTTTCCAAAAGGGAATCAAATTACTTGTTCATTTTAAGAGACGTGTCTTATTTTCTCTTGTATATTTAGGATTGCTCTTTAATAAAGAAAAAGTTCTTCTTATCCGATTACTCGATGGAATTTTTGGTAAAATACTCGATTACTAAACAGCTACAGCCCTAAATACATACAGTACACACACAATACAGGTGAGCGAGTCAACACTTAATTAGGAGGCTAAACAGAAAACAACAAAGTGAGAGGGAAAGACAGAATCGGAATATAATTATCACCAGCTCTGGGTTCAGCATAAACACAGCCAGGCTCTTCAATGGCTCTGCATGGCACCTGGACAAGCTTCAGAAAATGATGCCATCTGTCATCATCAGACGTGGCAGGGGTAAGCAGCCTGTCGTGACTTGTGGGAAATGTTTTAGCAGGTCCATTTCAGGCCTCACTGACACACAGACAGCGATCAGATCACCAACACCTCAGGTGTTGGTTTGAGCTGCTGCTTCAAGCTTAGGCTGGTCCTTCTTTTCTTCTGAATGAATATCAGAGGCTGTCTGTGTTAGCTATAAAGAAGCGTTTGCTGCTCAGTGGAGACCGGCCTCCCTTTGCTACCTCAATATAATTACAGCTGTCTTCTCTTATTGATCTGAACAGGCTCTTTGTGAAAAGACTGTACCCAGCTCCACAGCCCTTCATGCACTCGCGCCAGGCGTTTAAAGATTCAATCGTAATGACATCAGTAATCAGACAGTCAGACAGCTATCACACAATCCCAAGCTATTTTTCCGGCCCATAAATTAAATGTGTGTGCATTTAGATTCCAGTCAGCATCCTCAATAAAAATGGTCTCGATACAGGATTATTTTATCAACAAGGTGTGCATTTAGCGTGTATTCCTCTTCGAATGTCAGCCATGTGACATTCAGAGCAAACGTTATCCAGCACCCTGGGCTGTCATTACACAGCACTGGAAGATCATGCCAGAGAAGCTCAGCTGCATGAATGTACTGTGGCACTCCTGCTTCCATACATCAGCATTATCAGACAGACTTCATCCATCCACGCTCGCTTGCTCTCCCCTTCAGAGCTCTGACAGACACACAAAAACATTATGGCATGTATAAACCTCTAGTTCGAGATCTTTTCGGTCATAACAAAACGAAGAAAGATCATTGCAACAAGTGGAGTGGAAACATAAAAGGCTGTTGCATGCGGTCCTCTGAGGCATGTGATGCTCTGCTGAAAATAACATCACTCTGATCTTATTGTTATTCACCATTCAGCAAAAACGGAAAGGTTAAATGGGTTAAAGGCGTTTAATAATTTGCTGTATTGGCAAACATGAAAGCACAGTTGCCGTTTCAGCGACTATTCCAGGTTAATCTGCAGCCTATAGATTCACAGCAGCGTTTTACAGAATAAATGCTGCATTTCTATCAAATATAGCAGCGTTCTGTAGATGCTTCAACTGTGACATGAATGACAGCCTGTAGTTGCTCAGCAACACACCATCATTTCTCAGTTTTTGTGCATGAGCTTCTCGTGAGACAGCTACCCATTGTGACAGACCCTGGATGAGATTCTTATACAGTTGTCAAGCAGAAACTGGGCCACTGGCCTCTGCATGCTTCATAGACAAGCGAGTTAAAATACCCCAGTCACTGTAAAGCACAGGATGACACATTGGGGCTTGTTCAGCCATCCATATACATGTATACCCTGCCATGAGAATCTTTACACAACTGAGTTAAACAACTCCACTGTGAACAAAAGAAGCAGCACATCTGATACAAATCAAACGGCCAATCCGTGTGCTGTAACGATATCATAGGATTATTGACTCCATATTAACACGAAAAGGATTTAAAGGGATGGTTCAAATATAACATACTTGTATACACTTACTGGTAAAATGTTTGGAGTAGGTAAGATTACTGACCAATCATTTCTCACCAATCTGCTCATTTATTTGATCAAAATGTAGTAAAACAGTAATATTATATTATTACAATTTAAAACAACAAATGAATAAAACAGTGTTTATATACAATATATATAAACAACTAAATATTCCTGATGTAAATTGTATTATTATATAAACGTTTATTGTAATTTGATGTATTTGTTAAGATGTCTGATTTCTGTGATGACAAAGCTGAATTTTCAGCAGCATTATTCAGTCTTGATGCTGATTTGCAGCACAAGAAACATTTCTTATTATTATCAATGTTGAAAATGATTATACTGTTTAATATTTTGTGGAAAGTATGATGCATTTTATTTCAGGATTTATTTGAAATAAACAACTTTTTTAACATTATAAATGTCTTAACAGTCACCGTTGACTTAATGCATCTTTGCTAAATAAAAGTAGACATTTCTTAAATAAAAATAAACAAATACAAAATCTGTGGTGCTTTATATTATGGAACAATAGTTGCTTAGTAGCATGCAATATTAACATATAACATATTGACTGTTCATTAATACTAAATCACATATTAATGCATTATTCTGACCATATTCTGTAGGCCCCTTAACCCTCCCCATAACCAAACATAACTACTATAACAACTGTCTTACTTACTATCAATACGCAGCAATTATGAGGCTATAGAGAAAACTCTTAGTTAATTGTGAATGTAAAAATAAAACAATCTTAGTGACCCCAAACATTTGAATGCTATAGTTGTATGTACATTATAAAAAGCTATGAACTACTGTTTTAATGATCATATTGTCTTTATTCTCTGTTGAATGCATAAATCTATGATTTAACCACCAAGACGGTAATATAATCTATGCATTTATATGCATTTCTTTAGACAGGACCACTGAGTGCATCCTCCCCTAAACATATCTGATGCCTTCTGTCCCTGATTCCTCTGTCCATATAGTTCCTCCACAAACACTGAACTAAAGTAAATGCAGCATAGAAAATATTTAAAACTAAATGGCCCTTGGACATTTTGCCTTTTAAATTAGATTCAATTAAACTTTATTATGCAGAACAAATACTGAAATACTGCTAGCTTTTAACCATAAAGCGCATCCCCTATATGTAGGGTGCAAGTGCTAATGGTATGAGAGTAGAAGGTAAGAGAACAGCAGAGGACTAGGGATAGAAATAGAGAAGGTGAAGTGTACAGAGATAATGGGGTATAAATGGCAGATGACCATTACAGTGGAAAAATGATTGTGTGCCACTGACAGTTCAAGAAAAGAACAGAACATAGTAAAAGTCAGGATTTATATAGTAAAAATAATAAGCTAAACCGTCTTCATTACAATTATCACTCACAAATATGAAGAATATTCTTGTGACTCCTGTAAAATGAAAGTAGCCTTTAATGAGAATCATAAAAGAGGCCCATAGAAGACTTAGCTTGAAGTCACATCAGAACAACATCTGTAGCTCACTGGCAGACATTCCAATTGAAAATGTTCTTGACCCCTTTCTTTATATCTCCCAAACTAGCTGTGCAACAGCGATCGAGTACTCGAGTAAAAAATGAAATGAAAAGGATGATCGTGGGGAAAAAGAATCTAATTGGTCATAGCAGCACTTTGGGCGGCACCCTAAGCTCTGATTATTTCACATGTAAGTTTTCAAAGTAGCCTATAGACGTGAGAAGACAGAGAAGCTTGACTTTGAAGTCACGTAGTGATGGCTGGGTTAGCTACATACATATCTGATTCATCTAATATAGGATGCGTTGGGATATTAACATTTATTTACATGCTGAATGCACTGCATATTACCAGTAGTTTCATGTTCAAATGCAATGCCCGATATTGACTGTGATTTGAGAAGGTCATATATTGCTTTTAGATATTTCTTTTTCAAAAATACTTTTTTCGTCTTATTTGTTCAACAGTATGCATACTTCAATTACAATTGTTTCCGTGCGGCTTCGAAAACACGCAGGCGATTTTAGGAATCACTTGATAATGTAGATGAAAATATAGTCAAAATCCGCCACAAACAGTAATGACATAAGGCAAGGCAAGTTTTCATATTTCATAAACATAGCATTATAATGAGAACTTTATAGGATGTGAAATCTATAGTAAATCCTCTCCTTGCTGGTGTCTCGGCATCACGGCGGGAGCTCTCTCTCGCGCTCGCGTGCATTTCTCTCTCTCTTGCTATAGCGTGTAACTTAAAGTTCACTGGCATATGCATCCTTTTGTACAGATACAAGTTGTAATGGTATGTCTATGTTATGCATCTAAGTTATCTGATTAATATCATAAGAAGTGTCAAAGAACGGGTTTCAGTTTATTGGCATACAGTCGGCTGCACCTCAGGCAGCTATTCTTTTTTAGATGCTTCCTTTTTAACCCTTTACGATTCCTGTAAAATTAGCCTAAAACGTCTAAAAAAGGCAGACCTAAAGTAAATTGCATGCTGTTCTTGGGCCATTTGGATGATATGCATGGTGTTGGTCTCCTTTGAAAGGTGACACTCTGAGGTTTGTTTCTCAACAGTCAGAATCAATTTAAGTCTTACTGATATTGAGTAATAGCACTTTGAATACACAAAAAAAGAAACAAATAATTCCGCCTGCATTTTTTTTGTAAATAGAAGTCTGCAGATGACTATAGCTGGGGAGGTATGAACTGGAAAATACATTGGGATCACAGAATGAAGCCTTGCCAAGCCAAATTTCACATTTGATAAACAATATATTAGAGAATTCGTGTTTTACACATGTTTATCTAATTTTATGTCTAGACGCTTCCAAAAAAAGTACACTTGGGAGACTCCAAAGGACCCTTTGTAACCAATCATAATTCTTAGTAATTCTTGAATGCTTTAATGTACAGTCATCATTTCGGCTCTAATGAAAGGTTACACTTAGAGCTATTCAATTTCTCATCCAGATTCACTGTCAATAATTGCTGACACATAGTAACTGAAGCATAAACACATTATAGTGACATCTATTTATAGAATCCAAAATGTGTACACTTTTAAAATGACATATATATTTATAATTTATAATCTAAATACATTTTTTCCTATATTTCTATTTCTGTACATAATTTAATGTGTGTGTTTTTTCTTATATTGGTGTTATATTGCATCCCTACTGTGTTATTCCTATGTATGTCTGTACTATCATGCATGTCTGCATTATGTCAACAAAAAGTGGTCTGATAAAGACACTGATTATACATGTTTATTGTATCTTACAATGATTTACATAGCTGAAATCACAAGAATCTCAGCTTTCCATAGATATATGACATGTTCAACTTTTTTTTTTTTTGAGTTTTTGTTTCTGACGACTTTACCCTGTCACCACTAGGCGGTATGCTGGATTCTTACATTGCTGCATCATAATCATAATCTAACATCTAATCATGTGTTCATAGACATGTTTTCATGTCATATTTAATTTTTAACATTCATTTTCATAACAGTCTTCAGATATTTTATATTATTTCCATTATCCCCCAGTACTCAATTAGTAATTTTTGAAACCTATCGATGATCAAAATAAAATATTTCCAAATATGCCCATCGCTACAAAAAACTGCTGCTGAATTCATATTCTTATATTATGCCTCTGCTCAGCTCGCTGCACTGGGTTCCCACAACTGCCAGAATAAATTCAAGACACTATTTCCATCTTATAATGCAGCCAACACACTGAATCTTTACTGTCCACAAGCCATTATCAAACCCTATAGACTGTGACCATTCTTAATGGGACTTTGTGGTCCAACTTCAATATTTGACTCATCTAATTAATAATCAATTTTGATCTATTTTGACACTGTTGCTGCAATGTTTTGCGTTTATACTGGTACTTCGTTGTTAATAGAAAATTAGTTTTAAAACTTGGCTCGTGTCCTTACCTACTTAAGCAATTGCCACAAATTTAAATAGTGCAGATAAATGTAAGCGCTAAGGCATAAATGGCTTCGGAAATATGGCATCTGCCAAGAGTGTAAATGTAAACGTAAATAAATAATCACAATTTCTAAAAAATAATCATGCTATTTTAACATGTAATGCCAGCATATGGTACATCCATATGACAACAGTTTATAGAAACAGGGGTGACAATGTGAACGACAAAAGGATGATAATAAGGTTTGTTCGCCACAAGCAAATAATACTATTTAATTTTCACAATTATTTGTCTGTTTGTCTAACTTAAATATACAACACTATATTCATATTTTAGTAATATTTTTGAATTAATATACTTTTATTCAGCAAAAATGCATGAAATTGTTTAATGAATCATGAATCGTAAAAAATTATTTAAAAAGGTTAGCGTATATATATATATTACACAAAAATGGTGCTATATAGCACTAATAGTGGTTCTTGGCTCATAACCATAGGGGAACCACATTTGGTGGTATATAGCACCATATCTTTAAAGGTGCTTTACAGCACCTTTGTCAAATGGTGCTATGTAAAACCATAAGAGGTGCCATATTGCATTGTATTTCTTGGAATGGTTGTTGGTGACAGACGGGCTGGTCTGAGCATTTAAAAAACTGCTGATCTACTGGGATTTTCACGCACAACCATCTCTAGTGTTTACAGAGAATGGTACGAAAAAGAGAAAATATCCAGTGAGTGGCAATTGTGTGGACGCAAATGTTTTGTTGATGTCAGAGGTCAGAGGAAAATGGACAGACTGTTTAGAAATGATAGAAAGGCAACATTAACTCAAATAACTACTCGTTACAACCAAGGTATGCAGAATATCATCTCTGAACTCACAACACGTCGAACCCTGAAGCAGATGGGCTACAGCAGCAGAAGACCACACCGGGTGCCGCTCCTGTCAGCTAAGAACAGGAAACGGAGTCTACAATTCACACCGGCTCACCAAAATTGGACAATAGAAGATTGGAAAAATGTTGCCTGGTCTGATGAGTCTCGATTTCTGCTGCGACATTCAGATGGTAGAGTCATATTTGGCGTGAAGAACATGAAAGCATGGATCCATCCTGCCTTGTCTCAATGGTTCAGGCTGGTGGTGGTGGTGTAATGGTGTGGGGAATATTTTCTTGGCACACTTTGGGCCCCTTAGTACCAATTGAGCATCGTTTAAACACCACAGCCTACCTGAGTATTGTTGCTGACCATGTCCATCCCTTTATGACTACAGTGTACCCATCTTCTGATGGCTACTTCCAGCAGGATAATGCACCATGTCACAAAGCTCAAATCACCTCAGACTGGTTTCTTGAACATGACAATGAGTTCACTTTACTCAAATGGCCTCCACATTCACCAGATCTCAATCCAATAGAGCACCTTTGGGATGTGGTGGAACGAAAGATTCGCATCATGGATGTGCAGCCGACAAATCTGCAGCAACTGCGTGATGCTATCATGAGTAATGTTTCCAACACCTTGTTTAATCTATGCCACGAAGAATTAAAACAGTTCTGAAGGCAAAAGAGGGTCCAACCTGGTACTAGCAAGGTGTACCTAATAAATTGGCCAGTGAGTGTATATGCACACACACACACACACACACACTATATTTATATATATATATATTAGTGAAAAGTAAAAGTAAATGATCATAAATGTGATTTAAGTGTCCAAAAGTTTCCAAATACTTTGTGTGGCCACTGTATACTAATAAATGCATGTGTGTGTTGAAAGCCTGTCATGCTGGAGTACTTACTGCTGGCAGTGTGGTCCATAGTGCTGCGACCCATGGTCAGTGTACCGGAGGAAATATGTCAAACCACAACTGGGCACAGGAGACCGCACAATTCATTAGCTCAGCCCTAATTGCCATGGCATTTCAAAATGAAACATCGTCATCTGTAGCTAAATACAGAACACGAGGAGAAGAAGTCACATGATTGAAACAGAATTGTCTTGTACAGCATGTGTGCAAATGACATTTGTTAGGGAGCCATTTAAGACACTATATTTAAACCTTGTCATGGTGAACAGCCGCTGTAATGGGAATCATAATTTGACTCAAACTCAGTGGCTTAATTTGGTGGAAAACGATTTGTCACTACGCCGCATAACATCAGGCATCTGTGATAATCACAGAAAGTCTCACATCATCATGTTTAAGGTCCATATTTTCACACAGCTGTGTTTGTAAGGCAATAAAAAAGAGCTGAAGTCCCCCAGCAGACTCACTCTGAGATCGGCAGGTTACGAGGTCCTCGTGCTTGCAGTGCTCGCATGAGAGTAACCAGGCAAGGTAACCCTGAGACCTCCGGGTGTGAAAATGGTACCCACCGCTCTTATTACTAATGGAGTGGTTTGAGCACATGTATATTTGGAGAAATGGCTTTGCGTGCCAAGGTCCCCTGCAGCGTCAGTGAGACAGACAGAGCGAGGGAAAGGGACAGACACGCCTGGATGGTCAGAGCCCCGGGGAGATTGTGCAAGGTTCGTGTGGGGCAACAGGAGGAGGCAGCCTGGCCTTAATGCAGTCCCTGTAGCTCCTGATTCCTGGAGAGAATCATGCATCAGCTGAAACTAAACCAGTTTCTGTTACTTGGTGATCCTAGATCCATGGTGCAATCTTGCTATGTGTCACAAATAATTACAAAGTCTGATTTGATAAAACTGATCCTCTCAGGCTGCACAAAATACAGTAATATTATGAAATAATATGTTAAATATCATTACTATTTAAAATAACTGTTTTTAACTTTTTAATCCTATTTTAAAATGTAATTTATACTGGATTAGCTACTCCAGTCGTCAGTGTCACATAAAGTGTTAGAAATCATTCTAATATGCTGATTTGGTACTCAAGAAACATTTGTTATTATTATCAAAAACCATGATCCTTTTTTTTAGGATTCTTTGAATGTAAACTAAAAAGAAAGAAATAGAAATCATTGCTAAACAAAAGTATTAATTGGTTTGGAAAAAAAATTCTGACCCCAAACTTTTGAATAGTAGTTTACAAAATATTACATTAAGTGGCATCTACAAATGAATAATGCTTTTCTCAGAATAAACTTCTGAGCCATTTTTTTAATTAATGCCATTTTCATAGATGTGTGAAGTCAGTTTCTTCAAATTCCATCCTGGCAGAAACACATAAAAATTAACAATAAATGTGTTAAAACATAAAGTGAGAAAGTGTCCAAGATTTTTGTCTTCATTTTAAACAAAAACGGTTTCTTGACACCCCATCTTGTGAAAATGTTTTGATCAAAACGTGTGTTTATGCCATATTTCTTTAAAAGAAATGCTACTTGTTTTAATATTTTGTTATAATCAAAATACATATAAATGTTTAAATTGTGGCTTAACTATCTAAATACATTTTTAGGGGAGGTTGTGCTTTTAGTCCATTTCAGATAAACAGGTCAATGTGAAATGCTGTTTTCAAGCCATTTTACTTCGGATACCTGACGCATATTTGACGTGTTGACTTGATTAAATTAATAATTCCGTTAATTGGACAGTGAAAATAATGAAGAATAAAGCCAGATCAAATAAAGCTTCACTCATATAACAGCTACTTCTTGGTTGTGGGTACATCAGTATCTTTTTTTCAAAAGATAAGCAAAATATTGTGTTTTAAATAGGATTTATACAAAGACCAAATCTACCAATGAACGTAAACAAAAAACAACTTGATTTAATTTGACTTTAAAGTTGCAATGAAACAGATGTAGTGACATACATCCAAGCAATGGATAAATATACATTTTGACAGATTGTCATAAAGGACAAAAATGTTGCATGGGCATTTTGTTTTATTCATTGGCTGTTGGTTGGATAGGTTTAAGAAGACTAAATGATTGACTAAACATGCATGGATTAATTAATCCAAACCGAACAATAACATGCATTAGAAAACAGATGAGGTAAACTTCTATTTCATGCCGAATTCAAAGAGCAATACTTTTGTTTCCTCAATCAAGTTGAGTGTGACAGTTTCCAGAAGCCATCTTTTTCATCACAGATTTTCAGTGCCCATATTATCCTTTCACCCCTTGGCTTTTCCTCTCTTTGCTCTTCCTCTCTCTAGCATTTGACTGTCCTGTGGGATATCAGCAACTTTTGAATACTGCACAGCTTCAAAACAGACGTGAGTGTCTTAATAATAGTTGCAGCCTAGAAAGTCAAAGCTGTGTAGATAATGCCAGTCAGAAAGCCAGCAAGCATGAAGCCCCGGTAGCTCATTTCAATATAATGAATTCAGCCCAAATATATTTTATCCCCTTTAGGATATGCTTGGAATGGAAGTGATTTTTTTCTCAGTAATAGAATTGAATCAAGTCAGAATGTCATTGAAATCTTTAATCATTACGGAAATAAAATGTTTATAATATTGTTTAGCTGTTCCCATCACAAGTGTGGTTTGAGTTCTCATAATAGGTCTATATGGAGCTTAAGTTTTTTGAAGCGTTGAATGTTCTCATTTTAATTGGACTGCTGGTGCAATTCATTTTGATACATTTGGTTGATCAGCATTCCACCACTACATTTGCTTTGCGCTGCTATCTGGTTATGCAAGATAATGAAGGTCAAAGAAGAGGTGCGGTGCATGTTAAAGAGCTCCTGCTCCATTCAGGAGGTTCTGACCCCACTAAAGTCTGTGTGTACTGACCAAAGTCTGCAGTCTGTACTACAAAGCATACTAGACTAATTCAGTGGCTAACATAGTGTCAGAACAGAACAGATGTGAAAACTAGAACATTCAAGACACAAAACATTCGAAAACATGCCTTGATGCTGCCTGACGTCAATCACAAAACAACCAATCAGAACAGTAAAATATCTATACCTTGTATTTTCACCAGAAGGATTCTAAACTTCCAAGATCAATCTTTCCTTGACCGTGCTTGATGATTACAGAGCCGTTGATAAACAGTATTGCGGCATACTGGGATCTCACCGTCATGTGGTTCTACTGCGTGCTGTCAAGTTTGAATGGGTTTAAGTTAAGTTTAACTATATTAGCAGCAATGTATAATAAATATTAACACACAATATGCATTCACCTCAATGGCTCTGATGATTAATATACACTAAGGAGCATCTGTCCAATGAGTTTTCAGTGCTGGCGGGGCTGCCCAGCGCAAAGTAGCAGAAATAAAAACCGTGCAACTGACAAAATGTATTTTCAGGACAAAAAAATTATAGACTATTAAATAAGTAATGTTCATTTTTTTTATTTTTTATTGTGGAACGTGATGGAATTGTCATAATATATATATTTTTTCTCTGTAGGCCTACTTCTTGTCTAATGAGCTTTGTTGAGGGCGGAATGACAGTTCATGTTGCAAGCAATAATTTATGGTTTAAAAAGTTTTGAATATTAATATTTTTCCTGACACAGTTGTAAAGTTTCCCTTCAGAATACATGAATTCAGGTCATGTTGTTACCGTCATGTTTTTGGTTTTTGAAGCGTCAACTTTTGTGTTACTATACACTTGCAGTGAATAAAAGAGACCGTGTCATATAAGTTACATCTGGAGAGGCATGGCAAATGATGAGATGCACAAACCTTTCAATGAATGATTCATATGCAGTCAGTGGCATAGCGTCTGTGTATGCAGGGTATGCAGGTGCATATGGGTCCGGGCAGATTGTGGGTACGCCGAGCCGAAGGGGAACTTTTAACTGAAACAATGGGATGAATATAGAGCCTTGCATAGGCCCTATTCTTTGTTAAGTGCATTTCAGCTTGTGTGTGCTTTCATGGGCCTGATAAGCAAGGTGTATTTTCTGAAATTCTATATGTGCATCCATAAAGATAGTGTTTGCATGTAGGTCTATAGTACAAATACCCTACAGCGGAATTTTAGTGTCACACTGAAATATTACTAAATAAGAAGTCTATGGCATCCAAACTGTTGTTCTTAACACGAAAATCAGCAATAATATGTAGGCTTATAGATATTTTTGAAACTCTAATTGATCAATTTCATGAGACATTTGTTTGTATACATTTTTCAGATTTTTTTCAATATGCATTCAGATATTTATTTCATGATGCAAATATTAAAGAGGAAAATATTATTGATTCCAATGCAGCTTGAACTGAGGCGAATGTAGTTACCTCACTACAAACAAAAGAGCGCAAAACAGTTAAGAAGAGTACATTTGAAACAACATGCACCAATGGATCGAGCATTAGGAATGTAAACATTGAAGTATGCAAATCGATGAGAAAAGGCAATTGCATGAAAATAAGCAATAGAGCTCATTATAAAGATATCTTGCGACTGCACACTACACTAGCTCCATTTAACTAAGGTGGCTTGGAGTGTCAAAGATGTGGAAACAGTTCAGCAGAATCACAGACCTAGCTGAGCTAGGCTGCATTTCTGTATCTTTCTTTCTTCTCCTTCCTCTGCTACAGACTAGAACCTCATCTATCTCAAAAGCCCCAGAGACACAGGTCCCCGTACCAGAGAGGCCATCTGTCAAAACAAGTTAGACGTCACGTCACAGCTAGCCACAACTGGCGTAATCGTGGAGAAAAAGCCACTACGAGTGGATTTATTCAGAATACAACCCTAAACTATGGCCTCACATTAACAATTAAAAACTAACATTAGGCCTACCTAATTGGACCATATTGTAAAGTGTTACCAAAAATGGGTCTCAAAATAATCATATAAAGGCTCCTTTGTTATAAATAAGGACCTCTCTTTAACTGCTGTGCTCTCAGACAGACAATTACCTCAGAAGAACATGTGTCAGTCTGTCCTCTGCTCCTCATGGGGTTTCCCCTATCACCATATCCCATCATGCATTTCTTATTATGTCAGTGCTTTCAGCAGAGGAAATCAATATGCTGAAAAACAGGACAAAACAATCTACACAATACGATTCAGTTTGAATGGTAGCTTTCAAGGTTTTGTGTGATACAAGAACACTCAGAAGAATCGTTGCCACACAAAGGAAACTTTTCCAGTTGTGTTTTTCCATTGGTTACATCTTACACCTTGTCGTGCAGCAAACTGCCCTCATTAGGGCGGGATAAGTAGCTGGTAGGATATCCTATGTCCTGATAGGAAACTCAATATTTCACAGCTGAGCAGTTAAGTGTGCTTCTGAAGAACCCTACATTGGTGAACAACAGCTAAGCAGAGTATTATATATATGGTATATGTAAAGCGATATGGCATATTTAAGGGAACAAATAGTGTAGTTAAAAAAAAAATCAACTACTGCACGCGACCAATCAGCATCATAAAACTTTACAGTGCATGTAATTCTCATTGCTAAGAATAATGACCTCTTAAAAATATCATTGACTTTCTCATTATGTGCGCCTATAATTTCTGCTTAAAACGGCCCATGCTCTTTCATGATCATGCACTTCAAAAATGAAATTCATAAATTCAGGAATATCTGGCAGCACAAATGTCCTCTGACTAAAAATAGCACCTGATCAGCGGTTTCCCTGACTACAACCCCACTGTAAATGGCTTTAAGACTTATACAGAGATGAGCAAAAATGTGTTTTAAGGGCTCTGATCTCAGAGACAACCTTGATACGACTAAATGGAAAAGTAATCAAGAACATGTCTTTGAGATGGTGATCGAGTCATGTCAACATGACTAGTGGTTATACTGCTTTGTCTTCTGAATGATTATTGACAATTTTGCTCTCTTTGAAACACACTAGTCAACATTTTATAAATTATGTTTAATCATTTTTATATATATATTTACATACACATTTAAAACATGCCATTATAACTGATTGTATGTCATTAGAAACCTATCATTCTGCAGACTTTATTTCTCATTTAATTCTGGTTAAATAAACACCGATAATGAACAGCTTAAAGTACAATCAACTGAAAGGATAACCCATAAAACCATTTAAAATGCTGTTGTTTTAAAATTTTGGAGCTTAGATTTAAAATTGAATTAATGAAAAACTTGTCTATATGCATTCACAGAGACGGTTGCATTATAGCTGTCAAAGTGTTTGTTTCGTTAAATCAAGTTACAGCTATAATGCTATTTGAGGGTGATTAAAATCAAAACATGATTAAAAGCAAGAATTTTCAAACACAAAACCTTAAGAGAAAAAAGAAAACATACACCAGTGTGTGCATTGTGCAAATGTGTGCAACTACATCACATTGAGAACAGGGAAGCACTGTTAAACATTCTGTCGACCTCGCAGCTCATATCATAAAGCAGAGTTACAGTTAAAATAGTCAGTACATGTTAAATGATCATGGAAAAAAAAGATTTCACTTCTTGCGAGGGACCTTGTCACCCAGAGGCACGTCATCCATGAGTTTCTGCAGATGTGAAAGGCAAAGATAGAGTTTGATAGCTGTACAACAAAGAAGTCATGCTTTTTGACTGAAGAAAGGACAGTATCAGCCCACCTTAAGCAGTCTGGCAAAGTACGCTCTCTCGTCTTCTCCATCCCCCTGTCTGATGTCCACATTGTATCTCCTGCAGGCCACAGTCAGCTCATCGAGAGCCCAAATGGGGGCGGGGTCAATAGAATGCCCATTAATGAGGCTGACCAGGTATTCTCGATAATGCTTCCTGAAACACAGAGGATAGCACTATTATTTACTCCTTAAAAGGCATTTGGGTCATTTTGTCTTGTTGAGTACACATGGGTTTTATTTTAACAGTTTTTTTTTCCATCAACAATGTCTTTGGCCTTTGCATTTTGGCATTCTTGTCAGTGTCTCTATAAGACTACAGCATACTGCAGTCATAATTTTATGGGTATTACAATTTTTGTTTACTCACAATGTGCTGTATATTAGCATTGACATATTCCAAGTATTTAAACATTTGTGAGAGTCAATTTGTTATAGGGTGCTGCAGGAATAAATCCTAAAACATAAATTAATTTCTGCACTGCTGGTTTCATTGTCATGAAGTCAATGAGTTTTTGGTTGAAAGCCTGAAATAACATCTGTGGTTAACAAAAGCTCAAGATTTTAACATTTCATTCTACAACATAAAATACACCAGCAATACCTCGCTCATGATTTTCTAAGCTTTTATGTGTCTTGAAAAAAAGTGATTTTTAACAAGTGGCCAAATGGGACTATAGATGCTGCTGAAGACATTAAATGTGATCATGCCGAGCAGAAAAACTCATACTAATTAGTCTGCTTTTACAGCCTCATTGAGAATATACTAGTGATCCTGCAAAACTATTCTAACTCAAATATGTAGATCTTCAAGACTGAAAGAGTTTTCAGAAGCTTAGTGGTGGTGATGTTTAAATTCATTTATAGCCTATCTTGAGCTTTTTACTTCTGGCCATTGGCAGAAAAAGACTGATTTAGAAATTATTCACATTGATAAAGTTGATGGTACTGCCAAAAATGATGCAACCAAGTGCAAAATTAAAAGTGTGGTCTTTTCTTCATCATCTCCAATCTTTGTCGTTAGTCTAAAAACAGATTATATTGAAGGCAGTCTGCCAAAATTACAGCTTGTGGAATGTTCTACTCTATGATGTAATAGTGTGGATAAGCACCGCCTCCACAGATGAAGATCAACGCCTGCTACTACATCACTGCCTCTTTAGCCCCGCCCACCAATTCACACATATCTAGTGTTTACGAGAGAGGCGAACACGCAGGTCTACACAGAAACCAAACGATAAAGATGGCTCTGAAGACAACAAGATGCTGTGCAGTGCCAAATTGTGGAAAATAGTGTTTGCATTGCTTTTTTGAGTGAATCTTTTCAATACGTGTTCACCATTGCTTTGTCTCTTCTTACATATTGTTTGGTATATATTGAGTTATGCAGTTTTGACCTAAATCACAGCAGCGCCCATCTATGAGGAATGTACACTGTCAAACATACTGTACACAACTATAAGCCAATCATAACAGTGCCATTAACATCCAAGTCTACAATCCACCATGCTTATTCAAACAGTGTGTTCAGTTGAGGGGGTTAAAAACAGAACAGAAAATTGCTTATTACTTCTCAAATCTGATGTTTTTTATGTAAAATCTTGATAACTTTATAAGTGGACATCAGAGAACAGTACAAAATAAAAACAAAAGCAAGTCATGACCCTTTAAAGGTTCTTCATGGATGCCAATAAAGACACTTTATTTATAAGAGTGTGCAGGGAGCAGCCAACATGGTAACAATGATGTCACTCACTCGCAGAGTCCCGCCTGGTCCGGCTGAGTCTGAGCCCCACACGGCGAATCGGTCTGACGACTCCCTTCATCTTTCTGCTCGATCACTCCGCACACACCTGATGCAAACACACCACAGCAAGGAATGCATTTGGGGTACAGGCAAGTGTGAAATAAAGCTGTAAGGAGTAGGTGTATGTGTGTGTTTGTCTACGATTTCATGGTACAAATATAGCCTCGGCCTGAGAAGCGGTAATTGGATGGCCGTTTAGTCAGAAAACAGTGCTTTGCTTTATGATGTCCAGCTTTTAGGCGTTCATTACAGTAAAATCAATTTTGCTCCAGTGGGCAGTTGAGATAAAGAGTGAAATTGGAAGCAAACTAGACTTCAAGACAGAGGCGGACAAATTAGATGAAGAGACAGACACAGACAAAAAGATTACAGAAGTACTGGGGTAGATAAGACGGACTGAAATAAGGCCACACAGTTAAGGCCCACTCACACCAAGGACAATAACTAACAATGGCTATAAAGTTTTACTAATCATTTTAATTCTATGAGAATAGCGAAGTCCACACCACAGCTATAACGGTAACAGGAATCACCTTCAGAACATTTATTTTTCCAGCTGACGAATGATAAAAACATTAACAGCCAATCAGAATCCACTGAAGCTCAAGCATTTAAAGCGACAGACAAGAACTTCAGTATGCGCTTACAATAAAGAGAACATTTTCATGCGCTGGTATGGACGCTAATATACTGTAGTTATCATTTTGTGTAAACAGTCTTTTAGAACAAACCAACAGTATAAACCTCCCGAATAAAGACGTACCAGTCTGTGCTCCTGGTGCGGTGTCAGTATTGTAGTTCACCCCCTTTTTCTGAGGAAACAAAATGACATTCAAACAAGTATCCAAAATAAAATAGTGGAGATGAGAAGTGATATTTCACAACCAAACCAGGCACCATGAGTGCTGTGCGTGTGAACGTGTAGGAGGAAATGTGTATGCCTGTGTTAAATTGAGTGTGTGTGTGTGTGTGTACCTGCAGTAAGGCCTGAAGCCTGGCAGGCTCCCAGTCTCGGAGGTAGAAGAGGCAGTCTCTGGGGTGATGGGCATGCAGACCTGTCACAGTACACTGGTTCACTGCACATTTCTGCCAGAGAAGGAGTGAGCAAGAGGTGAGGGAAAGAGGATGAATAAAAAGGAAAGAAGAAACAGTGCTCCCGAGAAGGCTTCTACTTATAGCCGAGCCATAGCTGGCTTCAAACTGAATATCACAGTCACATACAGCGCCATATAACATGCACATAGAGCTACAAATAGGCACAAACAATCCTAAAACAACAAGGCGAGAAAAGAACTCACTGTGTGGAAGGGGTTGTTACATCCACTGCAGAACTGATATCTGCACTGAGAACAACTGAAGTGCATACAGCCGCCCCTGGCCAGAGCATACTGGAACCTGCAGTTAGGGCAAGCTACAAGACAGAAAACACTGCATGACAGAATGAATGGGATGTGTGACTGTTTTTTCACTCTGTACTGTGGATGTTTACATTGCGTTTCATAAAAACATGAAACATAATTTGCATAATCACACAGACTGTGTTTGTCTATTGTCCTGACAATCAATTGACAGTGAAAATTCAGGTAAATCTAAGAGATCAGAATAATTTTCCTGTAACCATTAACAGACAAATACATACAGTATATACTGCCCTCCACTAATATTGGCTCCCTTGGTAAATATGAGCAAAGGTGGCTGTGAAAATAAATCTGCATCATTGATCTTTCATTCAAGTTTTTTTGCAGAAATTCTAAAATTTCATTGAAGTAAAACAATTGAAAGTGGGGAGGAAAATCTCATGATGAAATACATTTTTTTCTCCAATGCATGTTGGACACAATGATTGGCACCCCTAAAAATTCTTATTAGTAAAATATCTCTGAAGTGTATTCCCATTCATATTTTAAAAATGTGCACACCAGGGTGACTAGGAGCATGAAATTGTCCAGCCATGACTTCCTGTTCCACATGATTATAAATATGAGGAACAGGCCAAGTTCCCCAAATCCCAGTTTTGGAAATACTCTGACCCAGTCATCTCGCCATCACAATTTGGCCTTTGTCAAACTCGCTCAAATCCTTAAGCTTGCCCATTTTACCTGCTTCTAATTCTAACACGTCAACTTTTAGGACAAAATGTTCACTTGGTGCCTAAAATATCCCACCAATTAACAGGTACCATAATGAAGAGATAATCAGTGTTATTCATTTCACCTATAAGTGGTCCTGACTCGTGGCTGATCAATGTTATGCCTGATTGGTGTGTATATATGTCAATCAACCGTTTATTTCATTTTTGTATTCGCTTATTGATTGCACCACTTGATACCCATAAATGACAGGTAATATAAAAGATACAATTAGATTTTTTTACATTCATCAATTGTATGAATTCATACATTTACAACAATATATGAAAAGCAGTGGTCAAATTTCAAACTTAACGGATGTGTACTGAAATTAATCTGCTATAAAAACATATTTTAGGCTATAAGACCATATTTTCTATTGCTGATCTTTCATATTTTGATTTGTCACAATTACCACATGCCGCATACCCATCTGTATGGGTAACAGACAGATTTATTTAATATTTCATCATACTGAATCAGTAAAATTATCTTCTGATGTATAGACAGAATGACAGATATACAAATAAAAAGAAAGCCAGAAGGATGGATTCAGAAGAACAGAGAGGGAGAGAAAAAGTCTTAAGTGAAAAACTACATTAGAAACAACTACTGAGCAATCAGTAACTCTCTCTCACGAGGGGTGAATACGTCAGAAGAAAAATGCCTGCAAGTGAAAAATACCCAATATTAATATTTGATTTGGTTTTCCTTCAACACTGGACCAAACACAACAAAAACAAACAAACAGACTGTATGAGCAGGCAACATGTTTCTTAAGGTTAATTCTGCTCAGATCTATTCTGGCAGTCAGAGTGGGGCAGAGGCTGTGATGGCAGCGGTACTGTTAGCTGTGAGTATACATGGATTAGAAGAGTGAAAGCAAAGATCCGACAGGCTTCTAGAGCAGATCAAAAGGTGACTCACTGATCCCATTGTCACGCAGGTATCCAGCCAAGCCCTGCTTCTGGTACTCGGGGTCATTCTCTCGCTTCCAGAGCTGGAACTGCTCACATGAGAGCCCCATATGCTGCGCCTCCCACTGCAAAGAGAGACAGAAAGAGAAAAATATTAAACACCATAATTCAATGAAGTATTCATTCAGTTTTTTGTCATGACATAGACATATGAGAGTATGTTTTGGATTTGTTGTTAAATATAATGTGTTATTGCATATGCGACACTATTTTGAAGCTACTGACTACTGTCATACTACTGAAAAACACAGGTGAATTGATAGTTTTGCTACTTTTAATTACTCTCCAACACTGACATTCAACTTCCTTGCATATCTGTTTCTGACTTTCTGTAAACACTTACCGTTTTTTTGCACAGAGCACAAAAGCTTTTCCTGCACTGCATACAGGTGACCTTGAGTTGATCGCCGTCATAGATGAAGCCATAGGAGCACTGTGAAAATGAGAAGCGAGTAAAAGAGATGCACGAGATGCAAACATGAAGACAACTCGCATCATGCACCTCTTTTCAGATCACTGTAAAATGCACTTGAATGAGACAGTGAGGAAGGCAGTGTCACTCACATGGCTGCACCACAGGAACTTTGGGTCCTTGATGAGAGCCTGCTCAGTCAGCTTCTTGTGGAAAAGATTGTACACGTCCGGTTCAAGACAATCCCTGAGCTGGTCAGTAACACACAAGATGGATTCATACATCACAGTAAGTAGTTTGAAGCCCAGTTATAATGCTGCTTTGTTAAGGCTCAGTATTGCACGGTCCATCCTTATTTATTTTTTCTCTCTTACAGTACCTGTATGTCCAGAGTGGAGAAGTAGCTGTTGAGGTGCTCAGGGTCGTTGATGTCAGGCTCTGTGCAGACAGGACACACCATGTCTCTGATGTGCTTGTCCCTCACCGCTATGGTGAAATGCTGCATGAAACATCCACAGCACACAGAGCACTGGCATGATGTCAAAGACTGCATCTAAGAAAGACACACCAAAAAATAGTCCTGACTTAATGTAATGTAAAGTACTTTTACACACATAAATTAGCAAAAACTAAAAAAAGTAACACCATTTTTCCATGTAGAGATCATTTGTGAACAAGACCCAGTAGGACAGTATGCAGTATGACAACATAATCTGTCAGAAAGTAGAAATGTCAACTGGTAGACATTTTTCAAAATGTTTCTTTTGCATTCCACTGAAGAAATAAAGTCATGCAAATGACGGTCAAACAGAAGAAAGTCAGTCAAACAGAAGAAAGTCAGTTGTTTGGAACAACATGAGGGAGATACAGGACCTTCATTTTTTTATTAAAAATAAAGTCAGCATTTACTCAATTTTTCATTCAAAAATGAAGGTCCTGTATCTCCTTCATGTTGTTCCAAACAACTGACTTTCTTCTGTTTGACTGACTTTCTTCTGCAGAACATATAATATATTTCGGGTTCCATTACATGGGCAAGTATTACAATAGTAGTCAATGGGAACCAAAACTGGCTAACAAAATTCTTTAAAATATTTTCTAGTATGTTCCACAGAAGAAATACATTTGTACAGGTTTGGAACAAAATAATGGTGAATAAATGATGACTTGATTATGATTTTTGGATAAACAGTTCATGCGCTTAGAGTTAAGGGCATTCTGATGTAAAAAGCGCAAGATTTGGAGCAAATCACTGAGAAGGAGTTGACGCAAAGTACCTTGCTTTGGGGAAAAACTGACAGGCAGATGGGGCATTCCTTATTCAGCACACGGCGAATGAAGTCCCGGTCAGGTGATTCACGCACGGCCTGAACCACATCCTCCAGTGTGTATGTGGCTGTAGGGTCCCGCAACAATGACAGAACCAGCTCACAGCGCCCCCAGCTGGGCAGATCAAACACTGCCAGCAGCCGACGGCAAACATGCTGAACACAGACAAAGAATAAGTAACTTAAAGGATTATTTCACTTTCAAATTAAAATGTCCTTATACTTTACTCACCACCATGTCATCCAAGATATTTATGTATTTGTTTCTTCAGTCGAACAGAAATAAACGTTTTTGATGAAAACATTCCAGGATTTGTATCCATATAGTTAGTTTCAATGGACTCCAAATGGTTGAAGGTCAAAATTACAGTTTAAGTGCAGCTTCAAAGGGCTATAAAGGATACCAGACGATGAATAAGGGTCTTATCTAGCGAAACGATCGGTCATTTAAATAAATGTATATGCTTTATAAACACAAATGCTCGCCTGTTCTGCGATGCACGTCCCAGACTTCACATAATACGTAATAACATTGAAAAGGTCACAACTTGATGTATTTTTTTTAAATGACCGATCGTTTCTAGCCCTTTGAAGCTGCACTGAAATTTTGACCTTCAACCATTTGGAGTCCATTGAAACTAACTATATGGATACAAATCCTGAAATGTTTTCATCAAAAACCTTAAAGGTACTGTATGTAGGATTTTGATTCTACTAAAGCATAAAAATACCATAATATGTTTGCAGATATTTAAGAAATATGCTAAATTAACATACCTGAAAAACAAAGCTACAGTCAGTTATTCTTCTTTGAAAATGTGCATTCCGGCCCTGAATGTCTGTGTTTGTTATGGTTTGTGAAACCCGCCCACTGCCAGTTTACCCAATTGTATTTCGGCACCCCGGGTTGCCAGTTGGCGGAAAACACTGCGTATTTGATTTCATTCATTCATACATTGAACATTTTTACCACTAACCATGTTTAACATCATTGGCATTATGTAACTAATTAAAGATACTGTGTGTGTGTGTGTGTGTGTGTGTGTGCGCATCACACAAAAGATGTAACAGACCAAGTTGTTTCACACATTTTGTGGTAAGAAAGCAATGCAGTGTCTCAGGGAAGCTCCATTAAAGTAAAAGGCCAGTCACCTGTTTATCTGGATGGTTGATGTCGATGGGAGGCTCTGGTTCGTCGCTCCACATGCGCTGATGGAATGGCTCCAGTAAAGGGCGCTGCAGCAGAACAAGAGCCCCCCTCACATCCCCTCCACTCTGCCGCAGGGCTTCTTCGCAGCGGGTCACATCATTAAAGCCCTGAGAGCCAAGCTCTTTTACCTAACAAACAAAAACAGACAAAGTGTCATATTTACCAGGAATGCCAATTCTGGACGATACTGATAAGTCGATAATTATATTAATATTACGACCAACATTAAAATTCGATATTATTTTGTCTAAATATATTAACAGCTAAGTGAATATGAAAAACTAAAAGTGAAGTTAGGTATCACAACATTACAAAAAATATAAAAAAATTACATAATGTTATTTAATTATTAGTGAATTTAAAGATTAACCTAAAGTGAGTTTTTGATGGCGAAATTAATCAAAATATAAAATAAGGCAAATGAGCATGCTTAATGAAAAAGTAAAAAATCTCAGCTGATACTATGAATAAATAAAAACTTGCTTATATATACAGTGCCGTGAATAGGTTTTTACCCCATTCCGGTTTTTATTTTTTTGTGCATATTTGTCACACTTAAAAGATTCAGATCATCAAACTAATTTTGATATTACACAAAGATAATGCAAGTAAATACAAAATGCAGTTTTTAAATGATGATTTCATTTATTAAGAGAAAAAAGCTGTCCAAAATGACCCGCCTCTATGTGAAAAATTAATTGCCCCCTCCTGTTAAATCATGAGAGAACTGCGATTAACCACATTATTTTAGAAAGCGTTAAATTTCACTAGCCACACCCAGGCCTAATTACTGCCAGACCTGTTGAATCAAGAAATCACTTAAATAGAACCTGTCTGACAAAGTGAAGCATGCTTAATCAGCAACACACCATGGCGCGATCTAAAGATATTCAAGAACAGACGAGAAACAAAATAGTTGATATTAGTGATGGTGAAGTGTTCTGAACCAATGAAGCTTTCAATCCAATTGTAACGGGAAAAAGTTCATTACTCAAAGCTTTTTAAAACGGTCCATGCTGTGGCCATCTAGTGGTCTTAAAAATGAACAACGCCTTCCAAAGGGCTGTGATTCATCACAGCTGCTGGTTTCACATCAGGTTCTACTACTGATTACTTGTTTTAATTTATTGTATAAAAATAATGACCATTGTCAAAGTCATTCATTTGTGTCGGTGTACTGCCACTAAATCAATTCAAATAAATCAAACAAGCTCATGAATTAAATCTGTGATCTGTCAATGTTAACTCTGCCTCAGTCCGACTGTTATTTCATGGGCAAAGAGTTAATTTGACCATAATATATCAATTAGGATACAAATAAAACAATGCAAATGCATTATAATGTAAAGGAAACGGCACTGAGGTTCGCTTCGTTTGAAGCAGATACTGAAGCAGTCACGTGGTTTTCAGGCGAATGAAGCTTCAGACGTCATAGATCACGTGCTTTTGGCAAAAACGAATCAAGCTCCGATACAGTGTTTCAATGTTTTTTTTTTTTTATACAAGCTTCAAAGCCTCTGTGTCGAACGTCACATCACTAGTTAATATGTATCAGTCTGGAAAGGGTTATAAAGCCATCTATAAGGCTTTGGGACTCCAGCGAACCACGGTCAGAGCCATTATCCACAAATGGAGAAAACTTGTAACAGTGGTGAACCTTCCCAGGAGTGGCTGGCCTACCAAAATTACTCCAAGAGCTGCTTTGCAGCTTCAGGATCTGGATGACTTACCAGAATTGATGGAACCATGAATTCTGCACGCTATCAGAAAATCCTGAAGGAGAATATCTGACCGTCAGTTTGTGACCTCAAGCTCAAGCGCACTTGGGTTATGCAGCAAGACAATGATCCGAAACTCACAAACAAGTCCACCTCTGAATGGCCCAAGAAAAACAAAACAAAGGTTTTGGACTTAAATCCAATTGAGATACTGTGGCATGACCTTAACAGTCCTCTCATGCTTGAAAACCCTCTGATGTGGCTGAATTAAAACAATTCTGCAAAAACGAGTGGGCCAAAATTCCTCCGCAGCGATGTTAAAGACTCACTGCCAGTTATCGCAAACGCTTGATTGCAGTTGTTGCTGCAAAGGTTGGCACAACCAGTTATTAGATTTAGGGGGCAATTACTTTTTCCCGTAGGGCCAGGCAGGTTTGGACAGCTTTTTTTCCCCTTAATAAATTAAATGATTATTTCAAAACTACATTTTGTATTTACTCGGGTTATCTTTGTGTAATATTAAAATTAGTTTGATAATCTGAATCATTCAAGTGTGACAAATACGCAAAACAAAATGATACACCTTTTTCACACCCCTGTATACAAATATGTACCTATAAGTATAAAAGACTACTGATCTGTTAAGCATTATAAACACAACTGACTATTCTGAAAGTTCTAGAAACACAAATTAAAATTAAAGCCATACATGCTCAGTCAGTATCAGTTTCACTATGATTAGATGCACAAGGACAGACTTTACTCACTTTAACTCTACGGTCTCTGAGAGCCTGCCTGACAGCCTTCTCATTATCTCCCCCTACTGCCAGCCAGGCCCGTTTGGCTTCTGCTCTGGACAGGGGCACAGCATTGCTCTTTTGTCCATCTTGGCCATTGTTCCCCTCTGAACAATTTGATGGTGCATTGGGTTCTTGCTGACAGGATACAGCCATCACACAGATCTCATCGAGCACATGAGGAAGCTCTGCTTTCAGCCAGTCATGTGGCGTTACATTACTGTTTCCCGACACACTCATGCTGGTGTAAACCTCCTCCGGGCTCACTCCTTTCTTCTCTCCCTCCTGAGACGAAGACAGAGACAATGAAGATGCTTGTACACTTCTGAGGATAATACTCAGGCTACAACAACAACAAAATATCAGACTTACACGAATGAGCTGAATGAGTTTAAGCCCTTCCTCCCTCATCAGTCTCTGCCTTTTAAAATCAGGGTCCTCAGTGGGAATGACTTTAGGTTGGGCTGGAAGCGGTGTGATGTCCTTGACTGGTGAGAGTGGGAGGGGCTTAGAAGGTGATCGAGCAGGCTCTGATCTCGAAAGACAACACATTTCGCATAAAGCTGATGGTGTGTGGTTGACATACGTACAACACGGGCAAACCCACTGAATAACATAAGGAAAATAGGAGAAGTCAAAACAGGAACCTAAATTCAGGATAAAACTCAGCATGAGACTCATTTCATTTGCAATGACAAATCAGAATATGCTCATCAGTTAATGAATGTTAAATAGGTTATGTGTAAAATCCACCAGCAGCATCAAAATGAACTGTGATCTTTTTTAGGACACCATAATAACTAGAGATCGACCGATATATCGGTTTTACGGATATTTTAGCATTTTACCATAATCGGATTATAGCATTTTTTTTTTTTGTCACATACATAATTATACAGAGTATACCCAGCAGTGAAATTTAGTTATCTGCATTTGACCCGTCCAAGCGCACACACACACTTGGAGCAGTGGGCACTGTTCAGTCAGGAAATGCTCCAGCACGGCCTATTAAACAGCTTATAAACCTAAAACTGTAGTTTAAAATGAACTACATTTGTCCTTTATTTTCTCCATTTGAAAACATTAGACATTATTTTGCTTACTGTTAATATCAGTGTTGCTGATGGTGCTTTTTATAAATAAAATGTTTTTATTGTTGTAATTTGAAGATTAAATTGTACATGAATGTTAATTTTCAACATTTCTTTGTTGTTGTTAAGATGACTGAAAAGGAGGAAAAACCAAAGCGAATAATGGACTTACTTCAATCTGTTATTTATTTACTTTCGGTATCGGGTTATTCGGTATCGGGTACATAAACATACAAATAATTGGTATCGGTTATAAAAATTAAATATCGGTCGATCACTAATAATAACATTGACTCATAATCAGTTTATTAAGCTGAACTTCCTGATAAACAGTGGTGAATGTATGTGTTTGGGGGGGGTTACATTACTTTTTGCAACATTCGTTATTCAGTTATATTATCAATTTGAATGCCCTGACACTATCAGATGATAACTTTTTGCAGAAAATAATTAGTTTAATAGTTTATTAATTTTGCAAACCTCAACACTGTTATTGAACTGACTTGAGATGAATAATAACACTGTTGCCTTCTGTAGAGCTGCTAATAGCTGAACTGAACTCATTTCATAATTAATGAACTTGAACATAATTAATGAAACACACTTATTGAATTGAACTGAATCAACACTGAACTGACTAGAGCTGAATATGACACTATTGTCTCTTTAGAGCGGCTTTACAGCAGAATTTGAAATGTATTTACTCATATTTAAATAAGTTTGTATAACTGATTCTGTTATTCTGCTGTTTAATACTAAGAAACTGCACTGAAATCTGTATTGTATATAGCACTACATAAATAAAGGCGACTTGATTTGATGTATTGGAACATAAATGATACATTTCACCTTTAAAATCTATCAATAAACTAAAATATCTTTCAGAAAATTGCATATGGAATGTAGTGGATCGTGTCACCTGGCTGTCCATTAGTCCTGAGGCACTGGGGGTCGGGAGTGAGGGTGCGACAGGAGGTCTGGTGGCCAGACGAGGGCGCTCACACACCTCGCACAGAATGCTGCTGCCTGCATTCACTACAGTGCAGCTTTTACATTGCCACTCTAATTGAAGAAGGTGATGGGCAAAAAACTGAATTTAGATGTTTATTTGTCATGTTCAATAACCAAACTGACATATCAAAAGGTCAAACAGGTCTGATGGCCTATTTAGTGTGGAAAAAAAGTGAGCGTAAACAAAAAAAAATAAGATGTACAGACTAACCAGATATTGTAGAGGGCTGTGATTGCTCTTCCTGTAGAGATGGGGCAGAAGAGGACAGGCGGGGTCGATCACAGGTTTCACACAAAACCTGCTGTATTCTATTTACTGTAGTGCAGTATGAACACTGCCATGTTGACAGTGATGAGCTAAAAAAAAGAAATAAAGACATACATATCTGTTGAATAAAATCCTCCACAGGAATATATGCTCTCAACCTTTCAGATTAACAGTGCTAACCTGAGCCGTTTCGTGGCTTTTGAGGAAGTCACAGGAATCCTAATGTGTGTGGAACGTCCTGAATGGGAGTGATACAGCCGGTCACATTCTGTGCAAAGCCGCTGAGTACAGGTGGGACAATGAGCAGACACCGGAAAGATACCACATATGGTGCAGTTCTCTGTGGAGCAATTTAATGGAATAGAATAGAAATGATAAAAGTAGACACTTAAAATTAAATATATTCTTTAAATGGAAAGCCAGGGTTGGTAAATGTGACATGCTTACCTGTATGCTTAGAGGGCACTAGAGAAGAAAGAGAGAGGGCTGGACTGAATGGAGATTTAGGCTGAGAAGGAATCGACGCAGAGAGGGAGCTGCATCTGTGCAGATTTCCTCATCCTGTATAGACATTATATGGACACTGTATTCAAGTAATGTGCAACAAAGCTAACAAACCTGATAGGAGCACTTTCATTTATTCATTCACTCCCATTCACAAGTTCGTATGCTTACCAAGGCTGCATTTATTTATCAAATATACAGCAAAACGTATTACTATTCAAAATAAGTGTTTTCTATCTTTTTCTATTCTAAAATGTAATTTAGTCATGTGACGGCAAAGCTGAATTTTCAGCAGTCACGTGATCACAGGATCCTTCAGAAATCCTTCTAATATGCTGATTTTGAACTCACAAAACATGCCTAATTATTGAAAATTGCTTAAAATGTATGTGAAGACTGCAACACATTTTATTTTTATATTTATTTTGTGTTTTTTTAACATTATAAATGTACTTACTGTAACTTTTGATCAATGTAATGTACCCTTGCTGAATAAAAGTATTCATTTATTTAAAAAAAAAACCTTATTGACCCAAAACTTTTGAATGGTTGTGTATATATCAATTTAAACTACAATTCTGATGTTGAAAAAGTGCATGGACAAGTCATTAGTTTCTAACCATATCAAGTATCAGCTACGTTTTAATTAAGTGCAGAATGGTGAAAAACTGTACCTGCACAGTGAGGGAAGGAATAAGTCTTTCAAAAAACTCTGGATAAGGATGGGTACCCTACAGAAAAGGAACAGATTCTATGTGAGCTGAGTGTTCTTTGTGGAAAAACATATTGAGTGCTTATACTTTACAGCCTCAGACCTTGATTAGCATGTCCAGCTCCATACGGAGGCACATGATCTCAAGATTCACAGACGCCACCTTCCCAACATCCGGCTGGACAATATCTTCGGGAAAGCTCAAACCATCTTGCTGCTGATTTGTGTAGCCGTACAGGTTGAGTACTGTTCTGCCACCCTGAAAGACGAAGATAAACAATAGTAAGCAGCTATTTTGTATGGTTCATACAAAAAGCCTCTTAATCTCATCCACCACACACCTGAATAGAGTCTACGGTGGTCCTGAAGACAGGGTTGTTGTACTTTACTGTGCGCCAGTACTTCGGCCTGTTGGGATTGGTAAGATTTGAGCCATACTTCTCCAAGATGTTAAGAGCAGTGGAAAGTTTCTGCAGCAGGCTAAGGGACTAAAAGGATCAGAAGATATTAATACACAACAGAATAGTCTGAAGAAGAATACATTACAGCCCAGAAACAACAACAGTTGGTAAAAATGAACTAGGACTTTTGAACTTTTTTGTAAATTAACTTTTATGTGCATACAAATGAGTGGAAACAGAACAAATTCTTAGAAACACCTCAGACAGATGTGACAGATTACCCAGTGCTATGTATTAGTATGCGCTTTATGTCAGTCATTCACATGGTCTGTGTAGAGAATTCATTCTAAATATATACGGTCAGGCCAGTAACCATCGTAGATATCCCCCCCTCCCAATAATCGCATATGGACAAATTGTCCCCCATCAATATCTGGTATTATTGATGCTTCTCTGTAGCACTCTATTGCGTACCACTTTGTTTGTTTTTAAAATGACTAACATTTTAAAAAGATATATTTTTAGGCAGGTATGCCTAAGCAGTCTAACAGCGCTCGTCAATGTCAAAGTGACTGAGATGGCCAATCAAATCAAAGAACGTGGGCTTCACTGTTCACATAACCCAAACATGATGCTTGAGTTTTAACAATGAAAGACTGCAAGGTAAGATATAAAAGTAGTTACACATTTAATATTTGACAACTATTTTATGACAGAGAGTTAAATCCATTGATGCAAACTTTTTGGGGGGTCAATTTTAACCCTTTAAGTGATTTATGTAACTCGTAATTGAGTAAAATGTGACAAGAAACAATATCCAAGCCATTTTTGGCATATTAAGTATACAATTAAGATAGAATGTGTGCATATTTTAAAATAACAAATATTATTTGCAAATAGTTTTACTGTTAGTTTTATTTTTGCTCTTTCTTTAATTCAGTTTATTTCTTCAAATCCTCAAAATATTTAATTTCTTTCAATAAAAAAGAACCATTACTACTCCCTTGGTCCCCCCAATCATCATCGAGACACAGGTCATGGCCTAGCATTCAGTAACTACGTGCAAATGGTCAGATCATTAAAAAGTCAAACGTTTGCTTTCTGTTGTAGAATCATACACTCTGAGGACTGCTGAGGAATATTAATCACCTCATTCCTGTTATTCCCAGTACTGTTCTCCGTCAGCATGCTTTCAGCAGCAATGTAGCGATATTTGCTGGAGGGTGGGAGGGGGATGTCGGCCATGGCTGCCACCGCTGCCCTTATCTCCTGGTCAGAACCTGGAATAGACAAGCTGCCTTCCGCATTCACCCTCATCTCCTCCAGCTGATCACTGAGAGAGGCCATAGCTGAAAGTGAAAGTCAACAAAGCAGGGCCTGTATTACCCAAGATAATTATTTATCATGCCAAAGCATTAGGAAACAAACTAATTAAACTGTAGTTGGGTTTATAGTTAAAGTTTAGCAGCATTAGACAAGGTGGCTTACTGATTTATTATGTTTGAAGCATAAACAAGTGTCAACAACACGTCTGTTGATTCACTTGTCAAACACACCGAGTCATTTTCTCGTTTATTTGCAGTCATTGTTAATATTTTATAGATAAACATGACTGCCAAATTCTTTAAATAACCTGTATGAATGTTTTTAAAATAAATTCCTGTTAGCTACTACACTAACGTTAGCTGTCTTGTGAATGGAAAGTGAAACCATAACAACTCACACGAAGCTAGTTAAGATAGCTAACGTAATTTTCTTCAAAATTGAATCTCAATTTACAGATATAAACTGGCGCTTTGCGGTCTTCGTTGTTCCTTGTCTATCATGTACACACAGACGTGTTTACATATTTAAATAAAACCCCTGCCGTCAACTTAGTTGGTTTAACTCGCTCGCTGCTATAGAACACTAACGTTAGTAGGCTAGCAGGCTAACGCTTAGAAATTATAGTCAAAATACTGGTTAGCGACATTAGGTAGAAACGTCTAGATGTGTTTCTGTTAATACTTTAAGTCAAGTCAACTGTCTGAATTGTTTTATGAGCTGTCGATAAATATGAACATACTCACCGCTTATTGACAAAGGAGCAGCGCTCTCATTCACTCATACAAGAAACTGAAAAATACATCTAACGTTACCCGCATAGAGGCGCTGTGATGAAGCACAAACTGCATTCCATCAACAAAATAATTATTCGAAATTAATAAATGGATAAGTAAAAAAGGAGTGAACGACTTCTGTAATACTTCCAGGTTTCTTTACAGAAAAGACGGTGTTTGAAGTTTAATTGTAATACCAAACACTGTGTGGAATATGAACTAACGCTGTAATAATAATAATAATTGTTATTATTATTATTATTATTATAAATGAGAAATGTAAGAGACACCACTTTAAACTTCTTATGATAAAATCCGACGTCAGCGCTTCCTTAATATAGGACAAATTGGAAACACCTGCTGGCTGCCCTTTGATTGCATTTATGTGGAGCTCGGACACAAGCATGAAACCTATAAATCCGAGGTGCAAAGCTTTAACGACAGAGTTAAGTCGCTCTCGCTGTATGCACATTTAAGTCCACCTTGTCACTGTCACATCTAAGGTCAGTTTTTCTTGTTGTTGTCGCTAGGTTTGAATAGTATTATTAATGGCATGCTTGTCCATTTGTAAGTTTTCTTGTCCTTTACTGGCATTGTTTGTTTGGTCTAATCTATCATGCTTATAAAGTGTGGCACGTTTTTTTTCTTTCTTTTTACAGTATTGCGGTGTTTTGTATCCTGTGCTGTCTTCCTTTGTCTCTTCACAAGAAATGGAAGGTAATCTTCTCAACCCATGACCTTGAGCAAGCAACTGGGCGAAAAACAAACCGCAACAAAAAATATAATATAATCTTGCAAATGCTCTTGTTTTTCAGGAATGAACAACGCTTCACAATCAATGGGAGTTGGGCAACCTCACCATCCAGTAAACCACCCCAGACCCTTTTTCTATGTTCAGCCACCATCTCAGCCTTATTTCATGTATCAATGGCCCATGAATCCATATGGCCAATATGGCTTTCCAGGGCAAGGTAAGTTCAGCCTTCGAGACATTGCTACTGTAGACTTTTATTTGACTAATCACAAACATGTATTTTTTTTGTTCCAGCTTTGCACTTTGGCCGTCCCTACATGGCTCCTTATCAGTTTATGCAGTATCCTGGGTATGTGGTCCCACATGCTCCTGTGCAGCCAATCGATTACAGAAGAATAAACCCTCACTTCCCCTCTGTTGCATCCTATGATTTGCGTGTCCGCCAGCACATTCAACACGCAGGGATGCATCGGGAGACTGCCTGTTCTGAGGTCCAAACAGATCCCAGTGATTCAGTCAACAAACTAATAGACAAAATTGAGAGTCTGAAGGCCTGTGAACAAAGTGGTGACAAGGGGCTTAACACGGTGGTCTCCTCTACTCCTGATCTAGTACAAGGAGAGAAACTGACTAGTTTAAACGAAGACTCTAAATTAGAGCTTGGCTCTCAGGAAGGTAAGGAGGAACAGGTTAATCAGGTCACAAGGACCACGACATCCAACGACTCTGCATATGATGCAGAATCTAGCCAGGGTAGACTGGACGAATGTGTGTTATCAGATGTGCTACCCCTTGACAGTTCTTCTGTCCACGAGGAAGAGGATGCCAATGAGGACGATGAGCAACAGTGTGTTGCTGAAGAACTGTGCTGCCAAAATGGAAAGCCAACAACCAGTGCAACTGGCAATGTGTTCTGTAGTGGTATCAAAAGCACTGCTGATCCAACAGAGAATCTTGATTTGGAGAAACCAGGTGATGAGCAGGTACAGAATATTGCATCTACTGATGCTGCTGCACTTTTGGAGCCTCTTATAAATTTCTCTGAAGACTTTGACCTGCAGTATCAAATCCTTCGCCTGCCCTGCAATAAGACAACAACTGGCCTCAGTCTTGAACGAGAGATTGACCCACTTGTTTACTTCGATTCTCCAACTTCTCTGTTGCCTCCACAAAACTATCTGTCCTCAGTTGGCAGTGCATATTCCTACAGCTACTACCCTCAAGTGACCCAAGAGCGCCAGAGTGTCCTGAGTCCATCCATAGATGAGCTCTCTTCCAGAGATGAAATGTTTTCCACTGATGTGGAGGATCTTGATCTCGTTCCGGGGCATGTGTATGTTGGTGGCGGCAGGCTGGCTGAAACCAGTGACGTGCCCATTCGCTCAAGAAAAGAGCTCTTAAGTGTGGAAAAAGCTCACCCTGTCTGCAAGAAAACATGCGTGTGCTGTGGCTCAAGCTTGCAGGATGAGGTAGGAATGTGCAAAATTGCCGACCGCAGCCATCCTGAGAGAGATGAGGTGTCTGATCAAGACTGCGAGTATGACCTCGATGCAGAGGTGCGGAGTAACTGCGAGTCCCCGAGAGTGTCCAAGAGGAAGGGTTTCAGTAGGCATGCGCTGCCCTCTTGTGGGCATCACTGTGCTAAACACCGGCACAGGAAGCTGCTGTGCGAAGTCCAAGAGAGCTGTGATCTACATGAACAGGCTTGTATGCATCCCAAAGGAGAGTGCTGTGAGGAGTATGGCTCTCTGGCTAAAGCCGACAAGAGATTTCAAAAGGGTGCCTTGTGCAGGCCTAGTGTTGGTAAGGGTTTCTTATTATTAAATTTGCATTTTAATGCTGTCACAAGGTAGTCGGCTCACACACAAATATTTTTAGAACAACAATGGAGAGAGGGTGTCGTCTCTGACCAAGATAATTGGGCAAGCTGTGGTTCCAAACCAAGGGCTTGGAGGCAAGTTAGTGGACCTCAAGATCAAGGTAAGGCATAGATAAAAAAAAAAAAAAAAAAAAAATTAATTGATGGGGGTAGGGTTTTTTACCTACTTGGATTTTTGAAGTTGTTGAATGCAAGTGTCAAGTATGGCTTGTCTCTCTTAAATGTTCCTTTTTGATTTGTAAAGGAAGAACTCCATTGAGAAGGCCGACTTGTAAGACGGTCCACCAGCAAAAGCCAAGAAGTGAATATGATGAGACTGACTTTACCTACTGCCAAAGAGGCAGAGGTGAGTTTTGGGTTTTAAACACGCTAATCACCACTTTTGGTTCTCGTCTTTATTTGTGAAATATCTTTGTCCCATCAGGTGCTATGAAGAAAAGAGGCACAAGATACTAAACCACGATGCACTGCTGTAATACTTAAATGTATTACCCGAAACTTCTGTAAAATGCACTTCACTACACATGGACACTGTTCTTGACTGTATGTAACTTTAAAAAAAAAGTATGGCAGTGATGTACACCTTGCTGCATTTCCAGTGCTCAAGTTAACTTTCTTTATTGGGTGCATTGCATTCATCTTAATATAATACTGAGACTGCTCTCATTGGACCAGGCCTTGACCTATGCCTAGAAAGCCGTTTTTCTCTTGTGGCTGGATCTGGGAGGTGTAGATCTTGTCTGGTGTACAAGGGCTCAGAATCTTTGTCTGGCCCACTGCGACCAGTTTCAAATGTTGGGCACTGGAAGTACAGCTGGTTTAAGGGTGACGCAGGGGGAAAAGGGAGGATGAGCAATAAAGTGGACATTTTTGGCAGTTCGGCCACTCTTAGTCCAGATGTGTCTTTGTTTTTATTACTGTGCTATTTTTATACATCGGTGTAATGTTGACATGCAGAAAACCCCACCTAGCTGTACAGTGTTTATTGTGTCATTAAAGCCTCAGCATTGCACTTGACTTGTGTCCAGTACTCTTATTTTATTTTTTTCCCCGTTTGCTCTCCCCTCGCTAGGGTGTATTTGTTTGTTGCCATTGTCCTTTTTTTTTTTTTTTTTTGCAAGGGCCAGATCATTTATTAGTGTAGGCTTGTCATGACTCCAACAGCTCAGTTGGTGGAACTTTAAAATGGAAACTCTATAGCACAAGGTTTTTCACCGCTGTCTGCCTTTGACCAAATCAACTAAGAGGGGTCTTTTTCTTAATCTGTACTGTTTTTTTTTTTTGGGTGGGGGTCTGTTTTACTTCTATTCTTTAAAGATTGTCTAATGACGGCTCAGTCTGACTATATTGCGAGAGTTGACACTAATACTATATATATGGTGTTTATAGTATCCCAAATGTTACAAGCTCCTTAAATTTCCCATTTGACTTTATATTTCAGCATTGCAATACGTTATGCCACTTTGAATGACAGCTTTGACATTTAAAAGCCGGTTTGATGGCTTCCTCCAAATTTAATCTGATTGTGCCCAGAGGAATGGTAAAGAACTGGATAAACAACTTGTCATGCAATACTGTTCAACAATGCGCGAAATAAGTTTACTTCTAACAGCATTGTGAGCATCTTCACAAGTTCACAGTATAGTTCATCCCTTACTTAAATTATATAAATCCCACTTTTAGCGCTCATATAAATATGCCTTAAAATCAACGATTCGTTTTATATATCTGCAATGTTTATTTAGAGGATTGTGTGATTAAGACGATTGTTTGTTGTACATATTGTGCAAGGAAAGTACGTATTTGTTTAGTAACGCATATAATCCGCCTTCAAACGACTAAACGATCAGACCTGTTTAGACTCGAATAGCGCTGGTTAAGGGGTGTGGCAAAAATTATTAACGGGCTTCCCTATTGGCTGTTCTCCTCGCAGACGTCGCTCGCTATTGGCTGCGCTGAGGGAGTAGCAGAGAGCGTTTACAGTACGGTCTTTGAAGAAGGCAGAGGGAAGTATGACAGAAGAGACTGCTCTGCACGCGATGTTCACCGTTTGAATGCAAACACCTCTCGGTATACAAGGTGAGTTTCCCCCCACTCTTTTCAAAGAAACCGGTGAAACTACTTGGCTTTCCATTTGTGCATTCGCATGAAAGTTGTTCTGAGGTCGTGTAGGCTACCTTGTAAAACTCTTAAACAGAGTTTACAGCAAACAAAACCAGTTTGGATCGGTATTTGTTACATTGCATCGATGCATATTTGCTGCATTACGTTTCAACCGCGGGTTTACAATCGGCGCTCAGCGTGTAACTTTATTGGAGCACATCTGTTCAAAGCAATTTCAGCCTCTGTACGTTACCAACCCATCAAGTTTTTGTATTGTGTTTTACTGTATTTTGTTGTGTTATGCATCAGTGCAGTACGGAAGGAACCTGCTCTTTTACATTGCAGCAAGGTTATTTTGGGCAGCTTTCTGTCTCTGTTCCGGTTTAAGTCTTGTTTTGATTGTTTAGAGACACGCAACAATGGCCGCGTGTCAAAATCTAGTGAGCTGCCTAACTAGGCAGCATTTCTGGGTGACGTATGCGTGCTGGATGCCCTGACTTGTAAGCAGCTTGCTAGGTTTTGAGACATAGCCAATGCAACTAGTCTAAATATGCCTGTTTTTGAAAACAGACCTGCCCTTATAATGTCTGTACATGTCACACAATCCAAAATATTTGGGTAATCTTTATAGATTCCAAACCTTAGCTCACAGAGTCTATGTATCAACAGAAATGTTGTTATCAGAGGTTGTTTGTCTTTGTGTGTCCTTGTGACTTAATTGGTAAATTCCACAGATGTTATCTTACATTATCTCATCTCAGTGCTTTGCTATCAGACAACTGTTTGATCCACTCAGCATTTGAGTTGCCTTTTCTCTATACATTAGGTTTTATTATTAACATGGGTTTGTGGTCATGATCAGCATGTGCTTTAATCACTGCAAGAGTTCTGTTAATTTGACACCCGTTCAGACAGCATTTCAGTACAAAGTTAAACACTTATCTGCTTCTTCTCACAGACACACCCTGCTCAGCCGAAGTTTGGTGTGTTTCATTTAAAAAATAAACACACATGAAGATCTTTGACTTTGCCACAAATTATGTGTCGCCCTGGGATATTTACCATTTCTCCATTGTTTACGCAGGTTAATGTTGGAGGTGGCGAGTTGTAACACCAACATCCCACAGGCATCTTGTGTTACATAAAAAAAGCATCAAAAAGTAAAGGCCAAGGGGATGCATGAATAGCACCCCTCCCTATTTGCTCAAGTCAGCGCATTGCCCTTGAGAAATGGCTCATGGCTTTAGTTTTTAAATGACGTTTTTCATTTCCCCCCTTTCTGACAAACCCCCTGATTCAGCTGCATCCATCAGGTTGATGCTCCGCTATAGCGCACAGCTGACGGGTTGTTATCTGCATGTTTCATTGTCTTAGTTTTTGAGCTGTTGGACCGAAGATTGACCCTGAGCAAAGCTTCCACCATGGGATTCATGTTTCTTTAAAGATAAAATCATAAAGACATAACTTCACATTTGATAATATATTCTTGTGAGGTGCATCTAGTGTACCAATCCCATTGTATTTCTTTAGTCATGCACTTGATCCTCCGTTGTTTTAAAGTAAAAGTAAAAAAAGCACAAATTTCCAGTCCGGGTAGAAAATACGTTAAGTGAAAGCCAGCTTGCTCAGCATAAAATGAAAGATTGATGCCTGTGGAAAATGAGAACTCAAAGGACATGTTCTCAAGGTTACAGCTTCTCAAATATTTCATGTGATTTAGTAAATGTGCCCACAGGACATTTAATAGATTGGCACGTTTTCTCCCTTGTGTGCCGTACCAGATTTGGTGAAGGAAATTATGCGATGTGAAATTGAGCTGTAATAGTTTTCACGATAACTGAAATACTTTAAGCACACACATTCTCCATAACAGTGATCTGGATTCGTAGCATCCACATTTGTTTTATTTTCTATGCACTTTTTCATTTGTAATGACACCAGTTTGATGAGCATGAAATAATCATGTCTTCAAACAATGAACTGCATTTAGAAAAAAAGGTTTTTGTAAAGCCCCTTAGATTTATTAATAAATTAAGTGATCATGTCTGTATAAGTCTCTAAAGCTGTCTATGAGATTGCTGGAATGCGTTTTGATTGCAAGTCCCAAAGAGAAGTGAAATATTTCCACTTCTTTGTCACAAGATAATGTGCCCCTAATAATGGATAAGCCCTCAGGGGCGTCCATTCATGCTACAATAGCAGGCTTAATTGGATTATTAATTATTTTTCTCCTCAAGGGATGGAGTGGAATTATACGTATATGAGCAATTACTTGCATGGTATAAACCTTTGAACTTGAAAGTGAAGAGCGCAATAACTGTTTTGTTTTGCATGTCACGGTCACACAAGCAAATTATTATGTTGTGGCTGTAAGTGTAACAAAAGGAAGTCTGGACTCTGGAGTGAGGCTTATGCTGAAAATGTGGCCTCGAGTCATTTAACTTTAACTTAGTCACTTGATAAGTGTTCATTCTTTTCTCAGGTGATTGACGTGTGTAGTACCGGCACACTTCATTTCGCCTTGAGTATTTCTCCCTTAGTGACAAGCATTGAGCCAAGCAATTAAAATGCATATTAGCTGTACAGTACCTGAAGGAAACCAATGCCCTCGAATACATTTTAAATGAGGGTTAGGAAATATTTTTAAGCTCTGAATTGGTTTAGGTCAGAAGGAAGCTTGAGTGCTGGAGGGGTTTTGAACTCTCATTCATTGGTCAGCTTCATGCATGCTAATAGTCATGTCATGCAGGCTTCAGAAATTGTACCTATGGGCTCAACTAAACTAGGTCACATTTTGCTGTTGCTTGTAAGGGGAAAGTTTTCATCCAGTGAAAATTTGTACTCCCATTGTGTGGCCATATAAACACTTAAGTGGATTACACTGCCCATTGAGTAAACCAATGGCAATATTACAAGGTTATATTGTTACCGTAAAACAGTAACAATGTATTTTATTATAAATATTAAACCTTATATTTGAATACAAAACCAACCAAAATAGAAGAGGGATATAAAGCAGAACAAAAGACACAGGTCAGGAGAGGAGTACTAGATGTGACATTGGCCAGGTGTGTCACCTCCTTATGATCATGTGTTCAGGAATAACTTGTCTTACTCAGACTGAGATGCACAAAGTGATAAGCATTTCTCAGGAAAAACACTTTTTTTTTCATTTTCTATTTCTTCATGTTGCATCAACATGTATGCATCATACAGCAAAAATGTATTCATTCTGAAAAAGAAAAAAGTACGTATGTATATATAAATTGTTTCTGGCTTTTAAACCTTCAAATGCCAAATATATATTTCAAAATGTAGCTACTTCATACATTTTGAGCAGATGCAAACTGTGTTTTTAAAATACAGTTTGTGAATTATAAATGTATTTAGACGAAGTATATGGAAAAATAATTAATAGGAAATATAAGTAACTAAAACTACATATTTATGTAAATCTTTTTAAAATCATTTACAGTATAGCAATGTATTTTGGGACACTTTTGTATATTTAGAAATATTTGAAGTGAAAAGTTGCTGTTCAGTATGTTAGTGAATTGCCAATCTATAAAACCATGATCGTTTGGATTAAGATTAAATTAATTATGAAATACATCTATAAAATTGCAGCTGTGGTGGAAAGTGTGTCAGATGCATTTGGGTAAGCTATGAGAATGTGTATTATTAGAAAATGGTAAAAAAAACGTACTGTTTTATTGATTGGTTTATGAAATGTGAATAATGCACTGCAACATTACTCTATAATGGTTTTTGACATTTATGTTCTTTTTCACAAAATATTGTTGCATATTGCCCAATGTTTCCTAAATTTAACTGATGATATGATACACTTTATCAATAACATGGGTCAAATTTATTTATTAATTGGTGAAGATCTATTCTGTAGCTATACGTTATAGATGCATTCTTCAATTTTAAAATAAAAAAAATTAAAATATGAAATATTATGAGAAGTTTTAGTTCACCTTTAATTTCTTCTCGTTTAGGGCACAACTTGAAAAACTGCACGTTTAACGCCATTCTGCCTACTTTAAGAATAGATACATTTTTAAGACTGTTAAATAACTACTACTTTATTATCATGTATTTTCCCTTATTTTACAGAGTTATTTCATCATTAGACGGGGAAGGATATTCCTGTGGACAGCTTTGATTTTCAACTGTGCTCATTGAATGATTTGAAACCTTGCTTGGATCTATACTAAACCCATGGTAACAATCACTCTGTGAAGCTATCATGTCCTTTCACATAATCAAAGAATTAATCACAGATAATTATCCAATTAAGCCGTTTTGTTTTCATCTCACATACACGATTTAGCCCTCAGCATTCTTCACCATCGTTGTTGGCTTAGGGTGACCGTGTCAGTCCTAATCCCTGCTGATTTGTTTACTTATCCAGGACGTCTACATCTAAGTCAAGCCTGACAAGAATTTAGATCCAGATCACAGTTAGCGCATAATAAATGAACCCCTCTGCCTAGTGTTGTCACGGTACCAAATTTCAGTATTCGGTACTGATACTAGTGAAAATCCATGGTTCTCGGTACCAAAGCAAAACACAAAAACATGCTTATTAAAAAAACTATTTGTATTAATATATATATTAATATTTTTATTAATAGTCAAACAAAAATACAATTTACAAAATTAAATAATTTTTATATTTACATTTTATTTTTATATTTTACATTTAAAATTGTGTTTCAAGTTTTTCCACAAGTAATAAAACTATGGAAAACCGTAAAGTTTCACCCAAATTTAATTTGTCTTTTAATTAATGAAATGTAAACCCTTTTTTTGGTAAATAAAGGGGATTTACTATTAAAATTAAAACATGGAAGAAATAATGTTGAGTTTTATATCTTTTTTTAAACCGTAGTAGTAGTATCAAATACATTCTACTAAATAATAGTGGCCTAATATATTTCTGGCACAATGTCTAAACCAAACTTCTATTTTGATGGGTTGCCGTGAATACCTTTAAAATTCTGTGTGTATATGACATGGTGCTGGTTTTACTAAAATGAAACGGTAAAATGCTCGTGAAGTGACTCTCAGAGCAGTTCTGGAGTTTTTATATATTTTGTGTTGATGAATGAATCAAAAGTAGGTCATTACACTTAAATCAAATCGTGACATGGACCAGTATCTGTTAATATTAAGTTAAATATTCCGTCCGTGTTTTTTGCATCGCGGAAATCATACGCGTCAAGAACCGGGTTGACCGGGTCCTTGTACAACCTGGAACTGTGAAGTTTTCATTTATTTAGTATAGGGCTGCAACAAACGATTATTTTGATAATCGATTAATCTAACGATTATTAGACCGATTAATCGATTAATCGTCGATTATTCAAATCAGTAGGTTTTTAATGATTATTCAGCTTTTGCAACTAGGTAAAACGTTGAGTTATACATATTCTAAGTAATAAATAAAAAAGAAAATCACTTCAGTTTTGAAATAGTTTTAATGAACTTTGAACCAACTGAACAGGTTACTCTCTTTAAGTTTTCTGATTCTGTCCAACTCAAATCACACAAATACTCTCCAAGCATTGTTTAACTTTTTTGTTTCCTTTCAATATAAAATAAATAAATAAGCTACAATACAGACTGTTTAAATGTAAACAAATCTCTAGACAGCAGCATTAAGCAGCATTTCTAGGATAACAGTTCAGTTTAACAAAAAGCACTGTCTTTTTTTGGATTGTCAAATAAGTGCTGAGTTAAAGTGAAGAAAGGTCAGCATGTCAACGTGTTCACGTGACAAGCTTGCTCTTTTTTGTGAGCAAATGTTTCCTGCAGCAGAGAAGATCCGTTCTGCTGGAGTGGATGAGGCAGGAATGCATAGAAAAGAAGCAGAGACATTCTCATAAGTAACTGACATGATATCATTCTTCCTAACATCTCCTTTTGTAAGTTGTAATGAATATGGAACAAAATAAAGTCAAGTGATAAGTCTTCATTTAACGTACCTCTCTTATAATCACTTTCCTCTTATGTAATACCTAATAGTGTTATAATAATCAAAACAGTCCTGACTCCTAAGCTCGATCAAGCTTTATTCTTTGCAAAACAAATAATATTACTGTAATTATATTATTATTGTTGTTATTATCATTACTATTATTATTGCATTCTCTAATAAAAAGATTTACTGCTTGTTAGTTAGCTGTAGATGGAGAACACTCACCTCTCTCCTGCTCTTGCTCCTGCTGAGATGTTTCCTCTTTAAATGCTCCAGCATGCAGGTTGTGCCGTGAAATGCAAGTTCCGCCTCGCATGTATTGCACACAACCGCATTTTTGTTTGAAGTTTTGTGAAACTTTCCCACACCTTACTTGTTCATTGTGATATTCTTTTGACAACACTACCTCTGTCTGCATTTGTATGAGCCAAAACCTATCCCCTGGATTAAATTCTTGACAGTCTGTTTTGATGCAGCATATTTGTCTCACTTCCACAGGCAGAGCCAGACGTGGATTAAATCACTGACGGCCCCATCAACACCGAGTGGTTGACGGAGAAGTACATTGGCGATACAAATCAGCAAGAATACGTCAATAAAGCAACCGGAAAGCTACGTTTTAAGGACGATGGACACCTTGTCCCATAACTCCAGGCTTGAGTGCCAAATTTGTTTCAACTACTTCAGCCAATGGCGCCGTCCCAAACTCCTGCACTGCCAGCATACCTGCTGCTCTGTGTGTCTGAGTCAGATGAGGCTCAGCCAGCGAGAGCTACGCTGTCCTTGGTGTCGTTGTGTGACACAGATCCCTGGCGGACTTTCGGTCTCCCATCTTCCAGACGACCCGGAAGTACTTCCCATTATCAGTCTGTCTCACTCCTCCGAACACACTCCCATCTTTATACACGTACCCAAAAGGGGCTGCTATCTGCTGCCCGTCCCTCTGGACACAGATGAGGTATTGCTTTCCGGACAACATTCGTGCCGATTTGGCCCAAAAACCGTTGGGGTGTTAAACGTATCTGATGGTGGGAGCCTCATGCTGGGGGATGACACCAGCGAGGAGGGGATGGAGGAGGAAGTGGCGGTTAAGACCACGGCTTGGACGGGGGTTTGCACTGTGCTACTGGTGGCATTCATTTTGATTTTTCTGCTGGGGATCGTGTTGCATAACATGTCCTGCGTGTCCAAACGCTTCACTATTATTTCCTGTGGATGAGACTGATTCGTCAAATTCACTTGTAAAGGCTCAACCATTGTGGTTTGGAATCTCTTATGTGATTGTTATTTATGTTCATCACATATCTGTGGTAGCTAGTATATACTCTGTAGATGAGCAGAATGGAATGAAAGAAGTCAAGGATACAATCTATGCAATTTGTGGTATTTAAAAAGTCTGTGAAAGCCCTAATTTGTTCATTCGTAGGAAATTTGTTCAATTAATGTGCAGAAATGTTATTAAAGAATCTAGCAGTATTGACTCCATGTATTTGCATGTCTTGTATGTACCTGAGGGAAATTAACTTGGTCTTTAATACTACAGTAGAGTTGTGCATTATTGACCAGTCTGTAAGAGTTGTGCAGTTTGTGGCTGAACACTAAAGTAGAAATGAAATGACTTATTGCTATTTGCTACATAGCTGCACTGCCTTTTAAAATGCTTTTTCGTTGCTGTATTTGATTACTGTGTGTTTTAAGGTGTTTCAGTTGCTTTAAAATGCCACAAGCCAAATGGTTTTTATTGGTAACCAACTGTTAAAAGTTTTTTACTAATGGTTTTTGACTGCCTATGATTAAATGTGTGAACCTCAGTATCAGATTGATTTGTGACATAATTTATACTTCACTCAAATTAATATTATATGATAAGAACATTTTGACTCCACTACATGCTGCACAAATACACAACTGTTCATGTGGGACCAGTAAGATTGTTTTGGAAAAGAATATTAGTTTTATTCAGCAAAGATGCCTTAAATTGACAGTGGAGACTTTACATTGATGAAAAAAAATCTAATAAATTGTTATTTTAAACTCTATTCATCAAAAGTCCTGCCTGAAATAAACCAACATCTTAAAGTTTCCACAAAAATAGTTTTCCACATTGATAAAATGAAATGTTTCTTGAGCACCAAATCAGTATATTATGATTATTTCTAAGGATAACGTGACCTGAATACTGGACTAATGACTGCTGAAAATGTAGCTTTGCCATCACAGGAATACATTGTATTTAAAATAGATTAAGATGAAAAGTTATTTTAAATTGTAATATTTATTAATAATCCTGTTTTTATTGTATTTTTGATAAATGCATCCTAAATAAGTGACTTCTTCCAGAAACTTAAAAAAAAAAAAATCTTACTGACCCCAAATTTGTTAATGGTAGTGTTTGTCACAGATGCATGTTCCCCACATGTTCTTAATTATGTAATCAGAAACTTGTTGGACATTAACTTAAAGGGATAGTTTACCCCAAAATTAAAGTTAATCTTCGGAACACAAATTAAGATATTTTTGATAAAATCCGAGAGCTTTTTCACCCTCCATAGACAGCAACACAACTGAAATATTCCCAGACCTAGAAACGTAGCAAGGACATATTCTGCATCCGCCATTATGCAGAGTATCACAACGTATGCGCATGCTTTCCTCTGCATGTAATCAATGCATGCGCATGGTGCTGCTGATGGATGACATGTATGCGCTGCATCTTGTGAAAGTTCAGAGGAAAGCACACGCATGAGTTTTACCGATGTCCTTGCAATGGTTATGGGTTTGGGAACATTTAATTTGCATTGCTGTCTATGCAAGGTCAGAAAGCTCTTGGATTTCATCATAAATATCTTAATTTCATTCAGAAAATGAATGAAGGTCTTACAGGTTTGGAACGACATGAGGGTGAGTAATTAATGAGAGAATTTTCATTTTTGGGTGAACTATCCCTTTAAAGGTTTACTCCACCCCAAAATGAAAATGTTGTCATTAATAACTTACCCCCATGTCGTTCCAAACCCATAAGAGCTTTGTTTGTATTTGAAACACAATTCAAGATATTTTGGATGAAAACCAGGAGGCTGGTGACTGTCCCATTGAATGCCAAGTAAATAACACTGTCAAGGCCCAGAAAAGTATGAAAGACATCGCCAAAATAGTCTGCCATCAGTGTTTCAATTGTAATTTTACAAAGCTACGAGAATACTTTTTGAATGCAAAGAAAACAAAAATATTACTTTATTTAACAATTTGTCTCCTCCCGGTTTTCACCAAAATATCTTAAATTGTGCTCCGAAGATGACCGAAGCTTTTACGGGTTTGAAACAACATGGGTGTAAGTGATTAATGACAACAATTTCATTTTTGGGGTGGACGGTGGAGTAACCCTTTAAGTTAAATTTATTTCATTATTAATAGTTTGTTACTGCTATAATCCCAAATCAATCATTGGTTTTAATTCAATATGTTTAATACGTGTACTAATTAAAACTAAATTAAAACCAAATAATAATTTTCTTGCACAATTTCTGAATATCACATTTGTACATTGATATCCAATGTGAGATGAGCTCTGGCCCAGTGCAGCTCACCCATCTGCATCAAAAGCTGTCAACAACACCACCCATCACTCTTGAGTGATGACTGTATTTTTGCTTTTTTTTCAGCTGTTGTTCTTGGAATGCTATAAAAATAGCATGAATCTCTGTTGTACGCATTTTATCATTTCATATTGTGATGTGGATCAATGCTTTTACATATTTTGGGACATATCACTATACAAGCCAAGCTGTTTTGAACACTGACACAAATTATTATGAATGATCAGTTGCACATCAAGGTCATACAGTAAATACATTCTGCTATGCTTTTAAATTGTGATCTTATAGGCCACATAGAATTATGAATATACCTGACATGGTATTAGAAATCATGTGATCACATATTGTACATGCTGTACTCTTAATTAACAGGTTTGACTGATTCAGCTACACCCTTTTACCACAGCTGCATACCACAGCTGAAGGGGTTACTTTTTGACACATTTATCTCTCTGCACTTGACATTTGACTTTTCAAGCCATGCAAATGTGATTGTGATTTTCCTTGTTTGCAGTTGGAGAAAATTAAACATAAAAATCATATTTGCTATGCTCTATGAAAGCCCATTAATATAGAAGCTTATTTTTGCCACATAAGAAAAACATCATGCTTTGTTAAATCATAATTATATAATAATTGACTTGTCAAAATTATGACCATTCTTAGTCAAAATTATGAGATAAACAGTCATACATTTGTGTTGTGTAAATGTAAATAAACCTATATAGTCAAAATTATGCCATAATTATGTCAAAATGTTGAAGATATGATGGGTGAAATGATAACACTCACACACACATATGTATATATATATCACAATTATGACACGCACGCACACACACGCACACGGAAATTGACTTATTCTTCCACACTACAGTTCACTTCTACATTTCAAACCCATACAATAAAAAAACAAAAACAAAAGGACAATGTACTGGTCATTTTCTGCCAGGACATTATTCTTTAATTTTACGAACATTTGCAAATGCAGAGCAAAATTACAAATACCTGTAAAACATCTGTAAACAATCAACACAGAAATTTCCATTGTATTATTACTGTACATTATGCCCTATTTTTACATATATTATTATCTGTGTATTTTAACGACTGTACATATAGTGGAAGGGCGTTGTTTGGCATTAAAACATCTGCTAAATAAATACATGTGTGTATGTAGAAGTGTCTGCTGATACAGCAGCAAAAGGAGGAAGAACTTCTTATAATCCAGTTTAGAAATTAAATATTTCATAAGTAAATATGGGTGTGGTGTTCCAGCAGCCTCCATATTTTTTGGGGCATGTTATTGTGTCAGTATGCATATTTAGAGCTCTGCCTAACAATGCCAAAAGAGCACACCTCATTTACCTCGGCCTGCATCTGTCAACATGCAACAGACCTGCATGCATTTGCTGAAATTATGTAAAGTGCCAGGCAGCACTGTACACGATTGATGGTGTTGTCCACTTGTCGGTTTCTCCTCTAAATTTAGTAAATCACCTATCCAAAGGGGCCTTTAACAGGCCATTAACACACAACACTGACACAATCCATCTCCACAGTCACACGCACTCACAATTCATCTTATGCGCTGCACAAGGAGGTTGACATCTGCTTCTGAAATATATATTTGGGAATATGTGCATAAGAAATATTGTCAGGACAAAGAGCTTGGGATAAAAAGTGTTAAAAAATTATTCGTTCTGACCGATTTTCAATCTTAACTGTCAGTTGTAGGCTTGAAGACAAATTAATCCCAGCTAACGGCTTGTGCTGCAATAAGAAACCAAAATTCAGAGAGACCTGCATGCTATGTAATTTTATTACTAATGGAGCTAGAACAGCAGGTGGTATACAAATAAATAAATACATGTGTAAAATCACGTTTTCACACATACTTCTTTCGTGTAGGACGACAAGTGAAGCAGGAAACCCAGCCAATTCAGACCTAGACCAAAAATGTGCTTGATTTGAGCATGTTAATTGAAATATGCTTTTTAAATGAGTATTTGACTCTTGTTCAGTTTTCAGTATCTCACAATCTCTATTAGGCCTATTACTTTAGTAGCTCCAGCATTATTAGATCCTACCAGCAGGAGGCACTAATAGACTGCAAAACAGTTGAACAGAAACCCGAGTAATTCCACATTCCCTTCTAAATCCCCCCACCACACACACACGAATAATTTGTACATCTTGATTAAGAGCAGGTGCTGCTTATTCATGGTATATAAGGAATGAATGACTCATCTTACAGCAGCATGCTGCTTTCATGAATACCAGCAAGTGATCATCTATTCCCTCTGGTCAATGTGCCTCCACTATTATGTCTTTCAAATCTCATTTATAATTTAGTTCAGATGTTCATAAGTCAAAAGCTATAGGATTTGTAAAGGAGATCACGTATAGTACACTTCACCTAGACGAATAATAAATAATTCATAATTGCTAATATAAAAAACGTTCAAAGATAGATTAAAAATAAAAGCGGTAAATTATTTTTCTCACAGTGCTGTATGTACTGATAACTAGAATCAGAGGTATAAAGAAAAAAGGCTATAAATAAATAAATATTTATCCTGTGATTTATTTGAAAAGAATCTAGAGTTCAGAGCCCAGACGAGCGATTCTGTCTATGAGAAAGTCCACATCCTCCCTCTGAGTGGCTGGGTTGGAAAAAACACAGCGGAAGAAATTCACTTTGTCTTCCAGAGGTTGATAGCCAATCATTGTGAATCCTTCCTCCATCATCTTTGTCTTGATTTTTGGAGCCACCTGTTGGAATTCATAATGTCAGCGTATAAGCATGCAACAGCTCTGTAAATAAGCAAACATAGACTAATTTGTCTTCCTGCATTTACTGGTTAGTTAAGAAATGTAAAGGCTTTATTTCATGACTTACCATGTGAAGCTCTCTGTCTCGCTCTGGGCCTGGAGGAATGCTTTCCAGTCGTTTTGGGAGATACCAAAAGCAGACATTACTGTGTTCGGGCTGAAATAATATGAAATATGTGAAACTATAAAGTGATGAGCTCTAACAACTATTGGAATCATTTAGCAATTTTTATTTTCAAATATGCTGAAGTTTACAGAAACATGGCACTTACCTTTCCTTTGAAGACAAGCTGAACGTCTGTTCTTCTCTTCAGCTTGTAGTAAAGGTACTCTGCATTTTCCAGGCAGTGGTTGATCTGTGCTTCAAAACCCTCAGAACCCTGCAAAGAATGTATTTAATATTTGCTTTGTCTATAAGAAATGAAAAGAAAAAGTGTTTGGATGGCTGTGCTTCAAAGCATAGTTCTATTTCTGTCATTTGTAATATTAAAATGTTTGTAGCCCCTTTGTGTATTTTGTGAAGCACAAAAGAGAAATAAACATTTTAAAGGTATGAAAGGCTCACTCACAGAAACTAATCTTAAATAATTGGTGTCCAATTTCTACTTCTCAATTCAAGATATATCAAAAAATCTTTCTTCTCTACTTCTTTCTTCCTCACTTCTCCACAAAAAAAGCATTTAATTTTTTATGTATGGGAGCTGTCATTTTCCAGCTCACATTTCTGATGGTGGTTGAAAACACATTTAGTTTGAACAAGGAGATTGTCTGTCATACCTTTGCTTTCCACATGAGCCAGAGTTTGAAGACGTCTACGTGCCGTCCACACTGAATGCTTTTGTCCCCCGTGTCGTAGGACACATCATAGTGCTTGTCAGGTTGAAAGAGATACTCGGCACACAGCTGATTGCATTCCTGCAGGAGGCCCTGAGAACAACACATGGCCTTTACATAGCCTTGGTTTTCAATACCTCCTCAAGCATAAATGACTCTTTGCAGCCTGTTGTGATGGTGTATGACTTTCTGGTTTGTCCTGATCAGTAAAGCTGCCCATTGTTCTTGAAAAAGCCTTGAATCCTTCTTTGACTGTCTTGCATGCTCTGCAGTCTGCAATCATTTGTGCTCAAATATTGATATTGAAATCCAACTGTGTCACTCAGGAAAATTTAGGGAAATATACAACCATCACAAAAGGCCAAGACTACTGACACTGAGGCACAATGTTAACAATGAATGGCATGACCTTCTGAACAAAATCAATGTGTGTACATTCAACTATAGGTTATATATATATATAGATTAGTTCACGTCCAGAATGAAAATGTCCTGATCATTTATTCACCCCCATGTCAACCAAGATGTTCCTGTCTTGCTTTCTTCAGTTTAAGAACTTAAGGTTTTTAAGGAAAATATTTCAGGATTTTTCACCATGTAGTGGACTTCAATGGGGATCAACGGGTTTTAAGGTCCAAATGGACCTTTCCAATCTGACTACATAATGTGAAGTTAAGCTAGTGCAGAGCATTTGTGGTTAAAAAGTATATCATTGTTTTGTTTGTTTTTATGACTTGACTTTTACTAGATAAAACCCTTATACCTCAACTGGGAGCATTTTGAGTGCTTTTAAAGCTGCATTTGAAACTGCAATTTGGACCTTCAATCCGTTGGTTCTCATTGAAATCCACTTTATGGAGAAAAATCCATAGAATGTTTTCCCCCAAAACTCTTGTATGACATGGAGTTGAGTAATTTATTAATTTTTATTCTGGAAATTAACTAATCCTTTAAGTAAATTTATGTTATGCAGTTTCATCAGAGCAGTAATAAACACATATATACAGTATTCTTTTATATTCAGTATTCAATTTATTCTTAACATCGTAGATTACACCGTCCAGCTCAGCTCACCTTCCTCTTCACTAGAATGGCTGAGCATTGCAGTGGGACGCCCATCATCTTGTGCGGGTTCCAGGTCACAGAATGGGCTCTGGATGAAAGCATATGATGATGTTAGATGTTGAAATAATTCCACCAATTTAAAGTACACATTCAAAATATGAAAGGATTTTTGAAATGGAGGTGAAAGTGGAGGTGGAATCCATTAGACAGGAAGTTTTTATCAATTTGATGTATTCTGAGCAAGGCTGTAATTGCAGGTTCTGACCAACCATCAGTACAAAAGAAATGAATATAAGAAAGTTTTTAGGCTGACGGGGGTGAGTGAGTTATATGTTTTAACACACTCTCACAGAGTAAATGTCAATGTGCTTTCACCATACTCCTTTTGGAGCTAAAATTGTAGAGAAATTACGTGAATTATCCTGCAGAACACCATTCGTAATGGCAATGAAGGCGGCACTTTGTGTTGATTAAAAGAAAACGAAACAGAGGGATGTTGAAGAAGCGTCCAGAGAATTGACTGCTGACATTTCAGGTGGATGAAGCAGCCCATGCTTGCATTAGCTAACAAGATTTAAAAGCAACTATATAGTCCAACTGGTAGGGTACAGACATAAACATACTAAAAATTATGGTAACACTTTAAAATAGGGAACACTATTTGTAATTAACTAGTTGCTTATTAGCATGCATATTAGCATTTTGGCCATGTATTAGTGTGAAATATTAGTGAATTTATTCGTGTGAAATATTTGGACATTTTACCAATAGACACAGTGGGATCAGAAAATGTTTCGAGCTGTGCAAACAGTCACCCCATTATTGTTCTGTGGCACATCAAATTTGCAAGTATTAAAATTAGCTCTTTTTGGAGTTAACACCACTAAACAATGATATCTGTGCTCCAAACAGTTAAATGGACTGAATGTTGCTCTGTTTCCCAGTCAACAATTATGCTTTTAGTGGAGGCTTTTATCCAAAGCAATTTGCACTGCACTCAAGGTGTACATTTTCCTGATTCACTTCATGACAAACCCATGACCTTGGAGTTGCTCACACCACTGAGCAACAGGAACACATTATACAATCAAAAGGATTGATTTAGGTTACCTTTCAATTCCTTGCATTTTCACACGATGTTTTTTGGAGAGAAGCAAGCTTCCACCCCAAGCAGCCTAAATGAAGTGAGAGCATTAAAGCACTGCATTATTCTGAAAATATTTAATAAAATGTACCTAATAAGATAAAACACATTACATCCACATGCATCCATAGGCCATGGTGTTCACAAATGTCTGCTATTTCATTCAGAGTGTCAAAGGCTCCATAGACTGTGGTTCCTGCCGTTGCGTTGACATAGAATGGCACCAGACCCTATAGACAGCAAACAGGGATTTGATAAATGCAGAAGACACAAGATATCGCACACTGAAAAAATTTGGCATCGAAACAATTTTCACTTAGAAATTGCCAGTGAATTTTAGAAGTGCAAAGAAACGGCAAGTAACACATTCAATTAAATATGACATTTTGAAGTAGAATGACTGAAATATAAATTCTAGTTAAACATACTCTAATCTTTTTAGAGTTTTAAAAGTTTTTTTTAAGGTTACCAGATTACAGTATGTTACTTTCCAAGACCCAACAAACGCCAATTTGACATGTCCAGTCAACAAAAATAGGCACCGACCAAAGCCAACAGACGCCTGAATCTAAAACCTGATAAATATGTCTGTCACTGTTTGTCTGCATCTCTTGGAGCAGTGTGAATTGGCCTTTACAAGAAAATTATATTAGTTTTTTGTTTCAAAATTTCAATTCAGTGTTACTTACTGTCTCTTAGTAATTGTTTAAGTTTCTGTGTGAAAATGTTTCTAAACTTTTATTTTCAGTGCATGACCAAAATGTTTATTGACATGAATATCAGGTGTGCAAACTTTTGAGATATACAGTAGACCAGAATATTTCTTCCATAACGTTTCAGTGTGCACTGCAGAAATGTACATTTCAGTGGAAATTTAATTAAATATGCAATGGCTGCATCTAACCAGCAAGATAATTTTTTTTGGCAAAAAACAGAAAGGCATAAAAATGTCCCATTTGTGATTTATTACATGGCAGTATATATATTCATAATTTTTGGCTACAGCAGAACAGGTAACCTCTCACTTTGCATGTTAAAGCTTACATCTTAAAGTGGTAGAACTGGCATTTATTTTAACAGAATCAGTAGATGAAGCTACTCAGTAACTCTCAGTAACCTAATTTCCACATTTCGTGCATACTGATGTTGGCAATAATGAAAATATGGAGAGATAGAATTCTCACTGAATGGATATTATGACACATTTCTACTGATTTGATGAGTTTTACTGAGAAGCAGGTCTGAAATTATTATCAGCCATGCATTTTCTTTTTCCGGCTTAACATAGCATTACATAATGTTCAGTTTTAGATTTATAACATATAATTTAACTTAATAACCACATCTCACACGTCTAAAATGGACCACGTCACACCCCTGCTACAAGCTGATATTTAGTCCACTACTACAGTATGATTGATTGCAAATGAAAGTGGCTTTATACAAGCATTTATAATAGTCCTGTAAATAATACACTGATACTAAGAAACCAGGCATTTTAGACAAAATATGTCCAGTTCTACAGACCACAGTCAAATACAGATTAGCAGAGTGATAAAAATGGCTATAGAACATAGTCAGGGTCATGTCATATTGAATTTTTGACAGAAATATAAACAAGGTTGTGAGGGATAGAAGTGAATTGTATTGTTGTATAACAACATACTGATTGTTCAGCTGATGAATATTTTCAGTAGACAAAAACTCCATAAAACAGTTTCGAATGTACTTTTAGCACATGCCTATTCTTCACAGCCTTGTTTTCATCCACAATAAATTAAATATGGCATCTAACCTGACTAAGGTCTGTTAAATGAAACATTGCATGTTTTATAGATGTGTTATCTATAATGGTGAGAACTGCAAAACAAACTTGGTCACACTTTATTTTAAGGTTCAATTCTCGCTATTAACAAACCATTAACTATGAATTTTGCCTCAATAATCTTCTACTTTTCTGCTTATTAATAGTTAGCAAGGTAGTTGTTAAGTTAAGGTGTTGGGTAGGATTAGGGATCTCTGAACGCACAACACGTCGAACCCTGAAGCAGATGGGCTACAGCAGCAGAAGACCACACCGGGTGCTGCTCCTGTCAGCTAAGAACAGGAAACGGAGGATGTAATTCGCACAAGCTCAACAAAATTAGACAATAGAAGATTGTAAAAATGTTGCCTGGTCTGATGAGTCTCGATTTTTGCTGCGACATACAGATGTTAGGGTCAGAATTTGGTGTAAAGAACATGAAAGGATGGATCCATCCTGCCTTGTCTCAACGGTTCAGGCTGCTGGTGGTGGTGTAGTGGTGTGGGGGATATTTTCTTGGCACACTTTGGACCCCTTAGTACGAATTGAGCATCGTTTAAACATCAGAGCCTACCTGAGTATTGTTGCTGACCATGTCCATCCATTTATGACAACAGTGTACCCATCTTCTGATGGCTACTTCCAGCAGGATAATGCACCATGTCACAAAGATCAAATCATCTCAGACTGGTTTCTTGAACATGACAATGAGTTCACTTTACTCAAATGGCCTCCACAGTCACCAGATCTCAATCCAATAGAGCACATTTGGGATGTGGTGGAACGAAAGATTTGCATCATAGATGTGCAGCCGACAAATCTGCAGCAACTGCGTGATGCTATCATGTCAATATGGACCAAAATCTCTGAGGAATGTTTCCAACACCTTGTTGAATCTATGCCACGAAGAATTAAAGCAGTTCTGAAGGCAAAAGTGGGTCCAACCCGGTACTAGCAAGGTGTACCTAATAAAGTGGCCAGCGAGTGTATGTGCCTAATTATAAGCACTAATCAACAGACAATATGTTATTAATAGGCATGCAAATAAACACTAGTTAATAGTGAGAATTGGTCCCTATACTAAAATGATACCACAAACTTTTATACTATTGAATATTCAGCTCAAAGTCAACTCATTTGACTAACCTTAGACTTTGCTGCCTCAATGCTGGAGTTCAGTTCTGATGAGATCATCTTCCCCCTAGAGAGAAACCAAAATGTTTTATTAATCTTGGTAAATTGGATACATTGCAAATTATGGACTTATGATTCCATACACCAATCTTACCTTTCGTCACATTTGACGACTGTAACATTTTCAGAGCCGATGCCGAGAACGGCTGCAGACTTCTTGATTGAATAATGACTCTAATAAGGAATGCGTATGTTAAACATGCACAGGCAAACAGCTAACATGATCTGACCTGCTTTACCATAACAAGACATTAAATATTTGAATTAACTCCAGTTTATCAGCACTTTTAAAAAACACTGCTGTGACACGTAACGTCTGACCTCCCAATCAGTGGGTCAGGAGGTAATAGCTGAAATGTGTTGTGCTATGTGTCTCATTGAGTAAGTGTAACTGTCACAGCACGCCCGGTGAGAGTTGAGGAAACAATAATGAGATCATGTACGTGCGCGGAGGTGAACAGTGCCAGGCGAGGTATCGCAGACATCCCGTGGGTTTTCACCGCCGGAAAGAGGTGAAACCTAGCCAACAACACACTGTACAGATTGGACATGGTTCCTCCTGCGGAGAAAGCCATTAGCTGTTTAATGAAATACTAAGGATGGAAAAGTTCCAATGTTCATTTGTCAAAACGCAAATATAAATGCTTCTTGTATATTTGTGTTTTCAGCTTGTTACCAGGACAAAAGATGCCATCTCCATCTTCCTCTGGCCATCCAATAATTGAATGCATTTTTCTCAGAACTACTTCCTCCATGAGTATAAAAACCGGGGATATTTCATAAGTGAACCTGTAAACAGAGAGGAACATACGTGCCTTGATGAAATGTAAAATAAATAGGGCATAATGGGAACAAACTTTGCTTTAAAGACAGTTTGGAAATGGAAAATCTATTTTAATTAAAATGACTTCTCCAATCATTCAGTCCACTTAAAGCAGGGGTGTCAAACTCCGTTCCTAAAAGTTTAGTTCCAGCCCTGCTCCAACACACAAATCACGTCATTTTTAAATAAACCTGAAGGACTTGATTAGCTAGATCAGGTGCATTTATAATTAAGATCGATGGGGCTATTTACACCTGATACACCTGATACACCTAATCAGATTTAAATGCATCTCGAAAGCGTTTCGGAGAGCATTTACACCTGGTCTTTTCAGGATCGATAGTTATCCGATCCGATAAAAAAGTACGAAGTGACCAGGTGTAAACAGCCCTATGTGGCCAAGTGTAAATGGAAACGTTTTAACAAATCAGATAGATATCCGATCAGTGAAAACGCATGAAATGATCAGGTGTAAACAGGCCCTAAAATCTGCAGGGCTGTGGACCTCCAGGAACTGATTTTGACAAAGGAATAGTTCACCCAAAAATGAAAAATTTGTCATAATTTACTCACCCTCATGTCGTTCCAAACCTCTATAGATTTCTTATGTTGAACACAAAAGAAGATATTTTGAAGAACAGTTGTTGGTCGCCATTGATTTCCATAGTAGGGAAAGGAATACTATGGAAGTCAATGGGGACCATCAACTACTTAATTAACAGCATTCTTCAAAATATCTTATTTTATGTTCAACATAAGAAAGAAACTCATACAGGTGTGGAACGATATGAGGGTAAGTAAATAATGACAAAATATTTCATCTTTAGGTGAACTATCCCTTTAATCTCGTCCCTTTCTTACAATATACTGCAAACTCACATTTAGATCTGCCTCCATTCAATTAACATCTTTTTAATGTGTTTTTCCAGCTTTACATCAGAATATGAAATAAATTATCTGTCACTACTTCTTTTATGTGGTGACTGTAACGTGTAACTCATTATTTTTGTACTGTTTATCTCAAGCTTGATAATATAAATATAATGAATAATTTACCCATAACTAACAGCTAAAAAGTCACTTTGAAATCTACATCTTATACTGTTTCAAAGTTTGGCTTCGGTAAGCGTTATAATAATATATTGTAATATTTTTTTTCAAGCTGTCTCTTATGTGTTTTCATCAAAAATACAGTAAATCAATGTTGGAACAGAATTAGTTTAATCCCTATACCTAATTTTAAATGTGTTGCAATCCTCCCTGTCCACCCTTACATTTATTTTTCTGTTCATTCATACTTATATAGACTTACATGTTTGTATTTGCTGTGGACGTCAACCATTCTCCTGCCAGACCAATGATGTCAAGTCCAGTTGACAGCTGGTTGAAAAATCTTGGATGACCTGGAAGGACAACATTAACAAAAGCTTCCACTTTTGTTAAAACATTAACAAAATCTTGTTTGTTCTTACCGGTTTTAACTCCATATTTAAGTGTGTCTCTGCAGTCCACCAGTAGCTGCTCCAGGTTATCTGGCTGGTCAGGGAGCTCCAGGCTGAAGCCCTCCAGACCTTCCTTAAGCTGGTGAGGATAGTGGAAATCTAGAACTTTGGAGCTGCGTTTGTGGGATTTACTGATGTAGGCCAGCAAGATGTTTACCAACTCCTGGAGGAAGTGCTTGGTTTTTTCCTCTCCATCCTCAGTAGGGAGCAGATCTAAACAAACACAAAATGCACATCATTCTCACAAATTATATGTGATTCAGGTCCAGTACCCTCATGAAAATTAAGGTAACGCTTTAGATTACAGCCCGCAATGTACCACGTAATTAAACAGAATTTATAGCGTACCTATTTGTAACTATAGAGTACCTCCACAGTACCTACTCATAGGTATAAGGGAACAATATGCAACGTTTGGGGACTAAGGGGGTAATAACCTAAGGAATTATAAATGATTTATACTATAAGTATTTTATAACTAAAGGGCACCTACTCTGAAATTACGAGTATGTAGAGTCCGCGATTTTCCGCATCAGCATAACTTCAAACTGAACGTACATGTAGGTAAACAGAAACAATTGGGGAATAAGGGGGTAATAAAGTGTTTACACTGTTAATATTTCATAAGCAAGGTGTAATTTCATAAGCAAGATTGTTTAAATCCACAACAACCATACCGGTACCAAAGAAATCACCTATGTCCTGTCTAAATGACTACCGTCCCATAGCTCTGACTCCATTCATAATGAAGTGCGTTGAGAGGCTAGTCATGCACAACATCAAAACCAGCCTCCCCAACACATTCGATCTGCTCCAGTTTACATACCGCCCAAACTAAATATTAGAATGCTGTTCATCAACTTCAGCTCAGCATTCAACACAATAATCCCACAACAGTTCAATAAATGAAACCTGCTGGGCCTCAACAACTCCCTCTGTAATTGGATCCTGGACTTTCTAACCGGAAGACCTCAGTCAGTCCATGTCGGCCGCAACACCTCGAGCACTACCACACCGAGCACAGGTGCCCCACAGGGCTGTGTGCTCAGCCCGCTGCTCTTCATACTGCTGACCCACAACTGCACTGCCAAGTTCAGCTCCAACCACATCATCAAGTTTGCCGATGACACCTCAGTGGTAGGTCTCATCAGCAACAACGATGAACGCACTACATAGAGGATGTGGCACAGCTGACTGAATGGTGTGGTGCTAACAACCTGTCCCTCAATGTGAGTAAGACAAAGGAGGTTGTGATGGACTTCAAGCGAAACTCTGGTGACCACACCCCACTGTCCATCGACAGCTCGACCGTGGAGAGAGTCAGCAGCACTAAATTCCTGGGGGTGCACATCACAGAGGACCTCACCTGGACCACCAACACTACATCACTCTCCAAGAAGGCACAACAGCGCCTACACTTTTTCTGCCGGCTGAAAAGAGCTAGTCTCTCTCCACCCATCCTCACCACTTTCTACAGGGGAACCATTGAGAGTGTGCTGACTAGCTGTATCACTGTCTTGTACTCTTGTTACGTGTAGTTACTATGTAAATGTAACATCCACGCGCTGTAATCTAAAGTGATGCCTTGTTACCCTCTTGTTGAGTGTAGTTACTGTGTAAGTGTAACATCTGCGGGCTGTAACAAATAAATATTTTTATTATTTAAAAATTTTAACAGATCTTTTCCAAGAACAGAATGCAGAAAGAAATCATGTTCTACATTTATTTTTAATAGGTATATTGGCAATTTAGTTTTTCAGCTGTGGGCAGGAGTCGACAAATTTCTGGAGATATTTTGCATATGCTTGTAAAGTCCTCCTCCTCTGATGCAGTTTTCACCTGTGATCACAGTTAGAGAAAAATACATTGCAAAAAAAAAAAATTAATACATGTCAAGTTTGTATAATGTAAATAAGTGTTGCACAAAGCTTATATTTAACCAACTATATAAAATAAGGACTTTTTTGAGGACTTTGAAGAGCATTTAAATCAACCTTTTCGCTAGATAAGATCCTTCTTCCTCCGCTGGGTCCTTTGAAGCTGCATTTAAACTGCATTTTCGAAGTTCAAACTCCATAAAAGTCCATTTTATGGAGAGAAATCCAGAAATTCTTTCCTCAAAAAACATAATTTCTTTATTACGACGGCATTTTAGTGCCACATAAAAAAAAATCTAAGATTACGAGATTAAAGTCATAATATTTCGAGAATAAATTCGAAACTACGAGAATAAAGTCGAAACTACGAGAAAAAAAGTCGAAATGTTACGAGAATAAAGTCGAAACACTTCGAGAATAAAGTCGAAATGTTACGAGAATAAAGTCGAAACACTACGAGAATAAAGTCGTAATATTTCGAGAATAAACTCGTAGTAATACGAGATTAAACTCCTAATATTTTGAGAAAAATCACAGAATTGCTAGAAACCATGGATGTGGAGGATTTGGTTAAATCCTACTTTAGTTTAGGATTTAGCAATAAGGAAATTCTTTGTCTTTTGGCGCATCAGCACGGAGTTATAATTAGTAAAAGGACACTGCAGCGGTTATGTAGGAAACTTAATTTATTCAGAAGAAAAAATCAGACAGACATTGAGGAAATTGCCTCTTTGTGCAGTCTGAGATGGCACCAGTGGTCGACTCCAAGGATATCGATGGTTACATCTGCGTGCTATTCAAGAGGATATGTTGTTTCTCAAGAGACTATGAGGATGGTGATCAAAGAATGATTTCGAAGGAGGCGCTGGAGACGTTATATCGTTGTTCGCTGAAGTACTGACCGACGCCGCCAGTACTTCAGCCGGGGTCCCAACGTGTTGTGGCATTATGGCATATTCGGAGACGTCGAGCGCGCCGAAGTTCAACTCCTTCAGGGTCGATTTCTTTGATTTAACCAAATCCTCCACATCCATTGTTTCTAGCAATTCTGTGATTTTTCTCAAAATATTAGGAGTTTAATCTCGTATTACTACGAGTTTATTCTCGAAGTGTTTCGACTTTATTCTCGTAGTTTCGACTTTATTCTCGAAGTGTTTCGACTTTATTCTCGTAACATTTCGACTTTTTTCACGTAGTTTCGACTTTATTCTCATTGTTTCGACTTGATTCTCGAAATATAACGACTTTAATCTCGTAATCTTAGATTTTTTTTTTATGTGGCACTAAAACGCCGTCATACTTTATGACTGAAGAAAGAAAGACAGGAATATATTGGATGACAAGAGTACATTTTAGTACATTATACTGGGAAAGGGAGAACATTATAGGGGTGTCGAAAGTAATCGTTTCTACGGTGCATCGCGATGCAGATAAGGATGATTCGGTATCGGTTCAGTAATAGACCATAACCGATTATAATGTACTGAAGCTTTTCATTTTTCGCATACATGCTTTGTCGTGGGAGCAAACAATGGTGGAGGGAGGCAAGATGCGAATGCGCGCATAATTAAAAATGCTCCAACTACAACTAAAACCGACATCTGGCTTTTATGAACAACCTGGTAAGCACGACCTGGAGAAGACATGATGTGGTTAAATCAGCGGTTCTCAATTCCAGTCCTTGCACCCCCATCCGCTCTGCACATTTCGTAGGTTACTCTTATCGCTTCAGATGTTTGTTCTATTCGAACGCAAGTGCCCTGCGAAGTGGACATCACAAGATATTCCGCCATGATTCCAGTTCAAAGCAAACATATTCCATTCAAAGTGCATATAAGTGTGCGAGACTTGCATTAAAATTGTATATATCAGAGGTATGATGTCCCACTCGTCTGTGCTTGAAGACGTTGCGCAGCGCAAACCATGAATGAATGTTCCGAAGTGAAGTTAACTACAATGGATTTTCCCTGCTCAGGGAGTAGGGAGCAATGGACACTGTGTATAGGGAGCATGTCAATCGGAACACAGTTCATGCACGGAGTGCACTTCTAATGAGCTGATTATCTGAATCAGGTGTGTTAAAGAGAGACTTACAAAATCTGACTGCTTGTATTTATTGACAAAATTGTATACATGTGAAGTAAAATTGAAAATTGAGGATGCAGTACAGTTCACTGTGATGCATCGTGATATCGAATTGAACCGAATCGATGACATGATAATCGTAATCGAACCGAACCGTAAGATCAGTGTAGGTTCACACCCCTAGTAGAGTGGAGTGCCACCTACTGACTGTCGCATATTCTCTATTTTGTTATACTATTAAGTTCTTGTTTTTATTTTCCAGTTACCAGTGTACTTTTGTAGTCCTTTGTTATTTTTTTATTTATTGCTTTACCGCATCACAGTGTTGGTAACAGATTTTCCTTGAAACTTTGCTATGACACATAGTCCTCACAGAAGTCCTCATTTTATATAGTTGGTTAAATATAAGCTTTATACAACACTTCTTTACATTATGCAAACTTGACATGTATTAACAGGTTTTTTTTTTGCTATGCATTTTTCTCTAACTGTGATCACAGGTGAAAATTGCATCAGAGGGGGAGGACTTCTCTGCTCCCTCATATACTGCAGGGACTACTTTGCAAGCTTATGCAAAAGATCTCCAGAAATTTGTCGACTCCTGCCCAAAGCTGAAAGGAAAAATTGATAATATGCCTGTTCAAAATAAATGTAGAAAATGTAGAATATGAATATGAATATGAAATTGTTAAATAATACAAATATTTCTTTAACTTGAGGTCCTTAAGGTCTTTGGACCTTCCATTTAACTATGTAATTAAGTTCATTTTTAATAACTTTGAAACACATATATTGTAGCATAACTCAAATTGTTTAATGTTACACTTACACAGTAACTACACGTAACAAGAGGGTAACAAGGCATCACATTAGATTACAGCCCGCAGATGTTACACTTACACAGTAACTACACGTAACAAGAGGGTAACAAGGCATCACATTAGATTACAGCCCGCAGATGTTACACTTACACAGTAACTACACGTAACAAGAGGGTAACAAGGCATCACTTTATATTACAGCCCGCGGATGTTACACTTACACAAAAACTAACAAGGGTGCATGTTTGCACAGTAGTTAAGAAAAAGGATGTAGTACATTTTATTCTGCTTGCCTCAACCCACATATAGAAGCCCAAAGTGCACAAACAGCACTACAGCTATCAAAAAAACTAAAATCTACAGGAATGATACGTGTTGTGTATTATGCTGTTATTTATCCTGGGAGGAGCTGGAAACAGGTAGTCTACTTTTACACCATATTGCACCTCGACAGTTCGATGCTGGTGACCTGACTCGCTGCTGAGATGACCATAAGCAATACTCTTTCATCAGGTACATTTTCATATGGGAATTTCTAAACCAAATCATAATTACCCCATACTTTCAGCTGAGTTGTTCATAATCTCCATGACCCCACATAAATAACACTAGTAAATAATATAGCTTATATTCTCTAGTAAACTGTGGTAAAAGTTATACACTATGGGGGTTTTTAATTTCACTATAGTTACTAAATTATACTATAGTATACTACAGTTAACTATTTGTATGAATGTCATGTAAGATATATATGTTGTAATAATACAATAAGTAGGCTACCCAGTAGAATATGTTGCATCATATATTTTGTGTTATTACAATGAACATGTAATTTCAGAATAGGTACCCTTTAGTTATAAAATGCTTAAAGTATAAATACTTTATAATTCCGCAGGTTATTACCTCCTTATTGCCAAAACGTTGCATATTGTTCCCTTATACCTACGAGTAGGTACTCCATAGTTGCAAATAGGTACGCTGTAAATTCTGTTTAATTACGCGGTACATTGCGGGCTGTAATCTAAAGCGTTTACAAAATTAACCATGGGTTTACTATAGTAAATATGTAGTAACCATGTTTTTTTGGCATGTTGATTACTATTTGTATAACCACAGTTTTACAAAAAATAGCATGGGTAACCTATAGTGTAGCCAACCATAGTTAACTTGTGGTTACCGTGGTGTAACCAATTAAGTTTTTTTGTTGTGTTTTTTTTGTAGTAAAACCATGGTTAAATTTTCATAGTTGCAAACAACATTTTGTCTCTCTGCATCACATTAAGGCTGATGATACATGGGGAACTTTAAGCAATTTTGCTGGGCAACTTTTTTGAGCAATTTTGCTTGGGCACTTGCATTGAGTAACAAAATTCTATCTGGATACTTTAGATCAGCCGTGGGCAGTGTTAGGGGTAACACATTACAAGTAACGCGAGTTACGTAATAAAATGACTTTTTGAACATGATCTTACTGTAGTTCTAATCTAGACTAAATGTGAATGTGCATTAATTCATCCCACTCGCAAAAAAACAGATTCAGTATTCATCAAAATTAAATAAAACAGCGAAATGCAAACTCAGAATATGACACAAACCTGCAATAATTAAACATTAAACAACACAAATATATCTAATCTCATTTTATTAACCAATGTGTTTGCTGCTGACCTTTGATGATCTAGTTCAACCAAACTAATAAGCAAAAATGACTTTAGATAAACTAACAATTGTGCTTCTTTGTTAGTTTTTTTTATTGCTGAAGAGTGTTGAACCTTCTTCTCTTGTGTTCTACTGTACAAACGTGAATTTACTTTTCCTTCAGCCTGAGGTTTATTCATTACACTTTTTGGTGTGAAAAGGCTTTTACATTTGCTATAAATATAACTTCTTGTATTAAAAACAAACAATCAAGCCTTGCTCATATTTAAAAAGTAACGCGAAGGTAACGCAAAAGTAATGTAACGCATTACTTTCCATAAAAAGTAACTAAGTAACGTAATTAGTTACTTCTTTAGGAAATAACGCAATATTGTAATGCATTACTTTTAATAGTAACTTTCCCCAACACTGGCCGTGGGCCCTGTGTCACACCTGGTTGCTGGTAACATTAACCAAAGTTGCCCATCAACATTTCCCAAAAAGTTGTTATGTGTTTCATCAGCATAACAGGTTGTGCTGCCAATCAATGTCAGAAGGTTATAATTTACTGTCTACAAGCATGGTGTCAGATTTTGTTTCTCTCTTCCTTGTGTTTCCATGCCCATATATGGTCCTTCCTGTTTCCTGTCATTAGTTTATTAGTCTCCATCTGTGTCTTGATTTAGTTCACATGTGTGTAGTTAATTATCTCCTTTACCCATTCATTTGCTCCCCTACTTAAACCTTCAGTTCCCCAGTTATCATGGTCTGTTCTACTTTGTTGCTACCTGGATTGCTGGTCTTTTGTACCCTGTGGGTTTTTTATATTAAAAGTTCATGCTACCTTTCAGTTACGACTCCTGCTTACTCCCTTCCTCCACGAATTTTGACACATGGCTTCATCACTTCTTTTTTATAGCAGCTTGTTTCCAGAGCCGTTGCAACACAGTTCTGTGGTTAAATTTGCATTTTTCATTTAGAAACTGAAAAACATTTGCAAGCGCTGCTAATAAAAATGATTAGAATGCATGCAAATGTTTACTTTGTGGAAGTAATTGTAGCTGAATTATAAATAAATCTCTTAGTTTAATTTAATTTAAATTTATATTACATTTACATTAGTTTTTTCATGTGGAAAAGCTTTTATCCAAAAAGGCTTAGGGCAAGTTATACATTATATCAATTAATTTAATTGATAAAATATTTGAATAGATAATTGAATGTCAAACCACGCTACTTGCACTTGCTTTCTCTAAGTTCGAACATGTTTTAATCAAAACATTCATTACATTTGGTATCAATCTGAAAAGAGTGAATTATCCCACAATGCTGGTCCGTATTTCTTTTCAGAAATTGTTTCTAGTACCATTGTTGTACTGCAACAGAGAAGCAGACATTTCACCACCCTTTCATCTGAGTATTTGCTGTACCTTTGCTGTGGATGCAGCTGAAGTCATGGGCTACGCGCCCACTATCATATTTCAGACTGTCAACGTCAATGTTTCCTAAAGAACTGGAGTCTTGTTTGCTCTTGTCTAAATTCCGCCTATCAGCTTGTGTTAACTCCATAATGTTTCCCGGAGACCTGGAGACACATCAAAATACAAGCTCAAACACACACAGACACAGATACCAGTTATTTTGCTACTAGTTATTTACTATTGTAGTATTTATTTACATTTGAAATGTTTTTCATTTTAAATTTAGTTTTTGCTCATTTAAAATATATATATAGCTTTATTTTATTTTCATTTCAGTTTAAGTTTCACAAATTTTAGTTCATTTTCAACTTATTTTACTAAAGAAAACTGTCAAGGCAACATTTTTAATTCCTTTTAAGTTCGTTTACATTTAAGTTTTTAATCTACTATTTTGTGTATGCTTTATTTAAGCTTTATTTCAATTAATAAAACAACTTATAGTTAGAAGTAGTACTAGTTAACAATAACAACACTGGCAGATACACAACCACAACTTCAGAAATGACGTTTACCACTTCAATAAACAAAATGCGAATCCGTTTGAGATCAGCACAGTAAACAGCTTCTTGTTTGAACATGAGCACCAATCACTTATGTTAACAAAAATAACTGCATAAAATTACTCTGAAATTGTTCAGTATAGCAAAAATGAAAATTACTGAATGGCATTTTAACATGTGATAATAAAAACAACAACAATAGTTCAATGTAGTTTACCTTCTCATTGAGGCATACACTTTGCAGGCTGGTAATATGAAGAGTCTGTGCCAAATAGCTGAGAGTTCTAAAAGTCTCAGCCTCTGCCCCAGGGTTAAAAACAACCAACCTTCAGTCAAACTAGGTGTGGTCATAGTGCGCAGCTTTCCATCCAAATAGAAGCAACGCTATTACAGAATGATGAAAACGCCCACGACCTCATCACCTTTTCAGGCTCTCTCGCTCTTCTTTTGTTAAGTGATATGAATGAGTTTGTGCTCTTCAGTGCTTCCACACTGACAGATGCTGTCATGAGAAAAACAGGTTTATGTGAAGTCGGCCAAATTTTGAGGCATTCAAGCAGCACAAGCACTAATCTTCAAGGCCAAATATTTCCCTTTTATAAATCCTGCTGGCTTATTTTAGACATGCTGTACATCAGGGGAGAAACATTTTAAATTAAAAAAATCTGAATCGTTGATAGATTTTAGCAACACTCTAAAATAAAGGTGCTTCACGATGCCATAGAAGAGCCTTTTTGTCAAAATGGCTCCATAAAGAACCTTCAACATCTGAAGAACCTTTATGTTTCACAGAAGGTTCTCTGTTACGAAATACATTTCTTCAGATTATAAAAAGATAAAAAAGAGATGGTTCTTTATGGCATCGCTGTGAAGAACCTTTTAAGCACTCTTATTTTTAAGTTCAAGTTCAAGTTCAAGTTGAGCTTTATTGTCATTCCACTACATGTGTGGACATATAGTGGGACGAGATGTCGTGCCTCACAGGACCACGGTGCTACATAAATACAGATATACAACACGAAGTAAAACAGTATAAACCTATACACAAACTAACCTACTGTCAGCTTTGACTATACATATGCTATATATAAAAGTGGTTACCTATACATAAACTAAAAACAGGAAACAAAAATACAAACTGTACAAAAATACAAACTGTACAACTGTGCAGATGACTTCAAATACTGTACATGTGCAAAGAGAGACATTCAAGCAGCTGGCTGGGGAACAGTGTAAGGTGATTTGTGGTGCATGAGCCAGTAAACATACATACATTTCAGTCGTATATTACAGTCAGTCTTTTTGTGGGATTTGGACACACAATGGTGTGTGAAAGTGTCTAGTGCATGTGTGTGTTGCTACAGGTGTTGCTACAGGTGGCTTGTGGGGGTGTTGTTTGGGGTTTCAGAGAGGCGGTGTGATGTGAGTTCAGGGCTCTCACAGCCTGGGGAAAAGCTGTTGAGCAGTCTGGCGGAGCGGGCTCTGATACTCCGGTACCGTCTACCTGAGGGTAGGAGCTGGAAGAGACTGTGGGAGGGTGGGTGGGGTCCTCCACGATACTTTTGCTTTGCTGGAGCATCGTGTAAGGAAAATGTCCAGGATGGAGGGGAGAGGGGCACCAATGATTTTTGCAGCGGTGTTCACTGTCCGCTGGAGGGTCTTGCGGTCTGCTGCACAGCAGTTTCCGTACCAGACAGTGATGCAGCTGGTCAGCACGCTCTCAATGGTACCCCTGTAGAAGGTGGTGAGGATGGGTGGAGGGAGGCTTGCTCTTTTCAGCCGGCGGAGAAAGTGTAGGCGCTGTTGTGCCTTCTTGGAGATAGACTTGGTGTTGGTAGTCCAGGTGAGGTCCTCTGTGATGTGCACCCCAGGAATTTAGTGCTGCTGACTCTCCACAGTCGAGGTGTCGATGGTCAGTGGGGTGGTCAACAGAGTTTCTCCTGAAGTCCATCACAACCTCCTTTGTCTTCTCCACATTGAGGGACAGGTTGTTAGCGCCACCATTCAGCCAGCTGTGCCACTTCCTCTCTGTAGTGCGTTTCATCGTTGTTGCTGATGAGACCTACCACTGATGTGTCATCGGCGAACTTGATGATGTGGTTGGAGCTGAACTTGGCAGTGCAGTCGTGGGTCAGCAGCGTGAAGAGCAGCGGGCTGAGCACACAGCCCTGTGGGGCCCCTGTGCTCAGTGTGGTAGTGCTCGAGGTGTTGTGGCCGACCCGAACTGACTGAGGTCTTCCGTTAAAAGTCCAGGATCCAATTGCAGAGGGAGTTGTTGAGGCCCAGCAGGCTTAATTTATTGATGAGCTGTTGTGGGATTATTGTGTTGAATGCTGAGCTGAAGTCGATGAACAGCATTCTAACATATGAGTCTTTATTTTCTAGGTGGGTAAGAGCCAGGTGGAGGGTGGAGGAAATTGCATCATCCAGTAGAGCGGTTTGGGCGGTATGCAAACTGGAGCGGATCGAGTGTGTTGGGGAGGCTGGTTTTGATGTTGTGCATGACTAGCCTCTCAAAGCACTTCATTATGATTGAGTCAGTGCTATGGGACGGTAGTCATTTAGACAGGACACAGGTGATTTTTGGGTACCGGTATGATTGTCGTGGATTTGAGACATGGGGATGACTGCCTGGCTCAGCGAGATGTTGAAGATATCTGTTAGGACATCTGTCAGCTGTTCAGCACAGTCTTTCAGTCACGCGGCCAGGTATATTGTCAGGACCCGCAGCCTTGCGTGGGTTAATCCTAGATAGGGTATTCCTTACGTCGGCTGGAGACAGACAGAGTGCCTGGTCGCTGGGAGGTGTGGGCAGTTTTGTGCAGATGTGTTGTTCTGCATTTCAAACCGTGAATAAAAGTGGTTGAGTGCATCTGGGAGGGATGTGTCGTCGTCACAGGCCTGTGGCGGGGCTTGTAGTCAGTGATGGTCTGAATGCCTTGCCACAGGCTCTGTGTATCTCTGCTGTTTGTGAATTGATTATTGATTTTATTTCCATATAACCGTTTTGCATTTTTGATGCCACGGGACAGATTAGCTCTTGCTGTTTTGAGGGCCGCTTTATCTCCTGATCTGAACGCTTCATCTCTGGTTTTAGCAGCCCACGAACCTCTGCTGTCATCCATGGCTTCCGGTTTGCACGTGTGGTGATGGTCTTGGTGACTGTCACATCATCAATGCAGTATTTGATGTAAGCAGTCACAGTTTCAGTGTATTCCTGCAGGTCTGTATGGTTATTATAGGTGGCGCCTCTTTAAACATGTTCCAGTCTGTGTCCTGGAAGCAGTCCTGCAGTGCTGAGGTAGCATTGTCTGGCCATACCATGATCTGCTTTTGAACCGGTTTGGCCAGTTTGAGAAGCGGTCTGTATGCTGGGATTAGCATAACAGAGATGTGGTCCGAGTATCCGAGGAAGGCTTAGGAAGGCTTCTGTTTAAATCTAAAAAAATCTAGCTTAAATCTAGCTTAAATCTAGTTTAAATCTAGCTTCTGTTTAAATCTAAAATCTTACTGACAAATAAACAACAAAATCCACCATGCATACTGTTATTGAGGAAACATGAAAACACATGTTTTAAAACATCTCACAGTATTGCATAAACAGATACAATGTAAAACCTCTTCAGATTTTTGTTTTGTCTTTGATTCATGCCAGATTTTATTTTGTACATATGTCTACATTTTGATATATAAAAGCCAGTGACTTAGCTTTTAAGCGAGCGCAAGCCAGTAGAAATCCTATTTAAGAGAAAAACAAAGGAGCTCGGGTCTTTCAAATGGTGTGCAAATAGCTTGGGCAATGTGAATAGAGGGAACAGAGAGTGAGATATGAAGGCTTGTTTTTATTATTTATTTTCATAGTTTTTAATCAGGCTGACCATGCCTCTTCCATCAGTCTCATTGGTTAAATGATTTCTATGTTTAGTCCTTGAACATTACCTTGCACAAGTGCAGCCATGGTAACTTCATTGAATGGAATAGTCCTTTGTGCATTAATCTGTAAATGAAGATTCCACGTATTGGTAAAACACTGGCTAATGGAAGGATGTTTGTGTTTAATGAGAGAGAGTACAGTATTTGTTTTGTGTGTAATTGCTTTATTTTGATATTTTTTTATACCCTAATACACTGTACGATTATTGAAATGTTTGTTATGTTTGATATTTGCTTCAAATCAAAATGAGAGAAGAAACAAGTAGAAATGAAAGGAAAAGCATGGCACATAAAGGCCTGTTCACAAATGATACCTATAAAGATCCCTAGAACGATAGCTATTCTAGCATCCAGACCAAACAGATGGTAACATTATGTTTATTATAAGCGTGTACTGCTGCTTTAAATGCTCGACCTCTTTAAAGCCAGGTGCATTTTGATTGGCTATCAATGTTTTTAATGTTTATCAGCTAAGGAAAACACTTTAGCTAAATTGCTTCTCTGTGTTGTTATTGTTATAGCTATTGTGTGGACTTTGCTATTCTCATATAATTAGGATGATTATTATAACCTCATAGTTATATTTATCATTATAGTTATTGACATTGGTGTGCACAGTCCTTAAGAGCAGTGGCACAAAAAAAATATGCAAGTGTGGGCCCAGATTTCTAGCAATGCCATAGAATGGGCCCTAAACTGTAAGGGGCTCAGAAAACCAAGCACATCATTTTTAAGTAATTCTATCATGAATTCTATATTGAAGTAATTCAAATGGAGTTGGAGTTCAACGTGCTGCAACTTCAGAAAGCACATGCAAATAGAAAAAGCACCAGCAAATAAAAAAAATCATCATCAATTTGACAGTAGGTTCTTCAAATGTTCACAACACAAACACATTTTTGTTATTTGCAGTGCGTTTCTTGGTTTGGTTGTGTTGTGAGTATTTGCAGCACGTTTCTTTATTTGTTTGTGTTGTGAGCATTTGCAGCGCATGTGTTGTGAAATTGATGAAGTTGTTTTCTTAATTTGCAGGTGTTTTTTTTTCTATTTGCAGCACGTTGAGCTCTCTCGGCCACCGGATGAATGACCGAAGTTGTATTCATAAGTTAGAAACTCTCAATTCTAGCTTATACAATAATTGTTGGGTTGTGATGTTTAAGGGGCATGCCACTTTGCAATATTGCAGAAAACTGATCTATGATATAATATATTTATTATATATATCATTGAGTGGAAAGCAAGTATGTAAGGAATTGTAATGAACAGCTTATAGACAACGAGTGTAAATTTAATCACTCAATGTTTGTGGTTTGCATTACGTAAAAATAATTTTGTTTTAATATTGTGTATACATATTTTGGTTTATTGTTCACAATATAATTACTTAGCCTACTCATTAAATATTGACATTATAATTATTTATTTGCTATAGCACATCAAAGCAGTATTAACATCAAAGATGGCAGCGGCCACATCACTACTGCTATTTTATAGCCTACCTGAGTGTGCCGGAGACAGTCAGAGTTTCGCCCATTTCACAAAACTGACAAGAGCAGCTCAGAAGACAGTGACTGTATGCAAAACCTTTAGATAACACATCAGAGAAGAGAAGAAAACAAGACACATCAAATGAAAAAAAAAACATAAAATGTGGAATGTTATTGTCACGATTTGGTCCAGGGAGGTTGCACGGAGGAGCCAGGAAACACGGAACGAGGAGACGAGGAACTTCTTTGAACACTTTACAATGAATAGAACACGGCGATGACAGAGACAGGTACACACACTCAAGGATGCTAGACATAAACAATAATCCACACGAAACATGGGGCAGAACAGACTATATGAAGGGGAACATAACTGGAAACACCTGGGACGAAATCAAGACACAAATGGAGACTAATTAAATAATGATGACAGGAAAAACCAAATATGGGCAGGGAAACACAAGGCAGAGGGAGACAGACTGTGACAGTTATGCTGGGAATTCTGTGAATGTCGATTCACTGTAAATTACAAATTATTTTTCTATTTCCAAAAACTGTATACTATCGTAAAATTACATAATGTCCAATACAATTTTTCACTGTACAGTAAATAGTAGGGGACCTAACCATTAACCAATTAATAGGTTTTTGCTGTAACATTTTTAAAGTCATTTTTACAGTGTGCTTCTACTTTGGGAATGTGTATGTGCTGCTGGCGTTCGATTCAGGAACCCCGGGTATATGGAAATGCGAGTTAAATACGTAGTAGCAGGCCTGTGGTTTAGCCCGCTGTAATATTCCGTGTAATGTGTCCATAAATAAATATACCACACTTTCATTCCTTTTCCTAGGTCTAAAGGTTGCACTTCAGTGCAGGAGGGCTGTTTATTGAAAATCATTCCTCCGGTGCACAGTCAAGTTGAAGAGCAGATTGTTTTCTCAAGCAGGCATCCAGTAATCACTTCCCAGCAGGTCTTGCGGTCTAGTATGCTTGCCTGAGCCCCTAGCTTTTTAAATGCATAATGAAAATTGTATATTCACAGCACAAATGTACAGTTTATAACTACTGTTTAAAATTCAAACTTGGCGATTAATTAACTACATAAGTCTGGGTCTATTGATATGCCTGTTAATGTGTTTATGGCAGTTGTGGATAACCAGATTTACAAATAAACTTTTCTGAACAGTCCAATGGGGCTTTGCCATGTGACATGCACCATGGTCGTGAATACAAGTTTTAACAAAGTAAACAACGACAAGTCACTTAAGCAAATGTAGACATTTGAAAACTGTGTTTTGCAATTTAAAAGCTATTTACATGAATTTGCTTTGCTGGCTCGTTCCATGTGAAATTACTCGAGGAAAGGAGTTTTTCAAACCACCCGTTACAGATCAGCACTCTTATATGCTGACGGTTTATGAATTCTTAATGTTTTATAACATAACATGTTTATAACGTCTTGATAAATATGGACACTTTTGTTGATGTGATAAAATTAAATGTTGATGTCTTTTTGGAGACTATGCTGTTTCAGACATGAGTGTTAATTATAAAATTCTACTACAGACCTGATTTATCAAAGCATTAAAAAACATGTTTAATTATTTATGTTTCACTAATTAACATTCATGAGCTAAGCCTTTGCCATATCATGATGTCATAGCCAACCAACTGTGATCCAAACTGTCCCCAGCCAGATAAAAATCCTTTTGCACTTGATAACAAGATGGTTGTTTTTATATGTTGATTACAAACTGAATATTTAAAGGTGCCATAGAATGCATTGATACAGTATTTTAAATTGTTATCTGATATCTACATAGAAGGTTTGAGGCTTAGGTAAGGACAAAAAATCTCCAGAAACGATTTTACACGTTCATTTATAACCCTAGGATTTCTCCATAGAATGAAACGGTCTGTTATTAGCTTATTTTGGCAGGGTTATTAATAATAATGAGCTCTGCTTTGATTGGCTGTTTCACAGTGTCGCTCATCAGCAAGAAGGAAACACAGGGAGGAAAATATATATTTAAATACTTTCTCTCGCAGTTATATCGTCGGGTAATTGTACTGTATTAATACACGAGGCATTGAAACTGCTTTTGAACGATCAGTCGATCATGTTATAGTTTCACTTTCAAGAGATGCGATGCACAAACTCTGTTTATGTTATGGAGCAACAGTACTTACCACACATTTCACAAGATCAGACACTTGTCAGTGGTGCTCAGGATCTGTACATCATTCGCCATCATCCTCATCTCTCCTTACTCTGTTTATGTGGTAAGTGAAATCGTATGTACTGTAACAGGCTACAGCTAACAAGGAGCTAACCATGTCCCTTTAGTGGCTCGCGTTATTTTATTAGAACGTGTTATTTGCTTTCCGTGCCTTTCTGAATAAAGACACCAACCCATCCCTGCACTTCACATCCCCTGCACAGCCTGGAACATTACATTTATTTACATGATTTACCATTTTCGCTGTTGTCCGCGCTTGTTTATTTACAACACCTGCAGAACTTCTGATGGTTCAGCTGGTGCTTGCCTAGAACAAGGGCGGGTTTATGGAATGATTGGGCGTAGTGATCCCGACTGTTGCGTCACAGTCTGTGTTATGTTCTGATTCGCCTGTTTTTCAGTGGTCTTTTTTAATCACGAGATTTACAAAAGGAGGAAACCATGGTGTCTGAGGCTCACTGTATGTCATTTCCATGTACATAACTGGTATTATTTAACTATGCTAAGGTAAAGACAGTTTTTCATTCTATGGCACCTTTAAGTTTATGAAATACAGTTCTCAGTTTTTGTGCTTGGTTTGGTTTGTGCCTATTTTTTTATAGGATATTAAAGGTACTGTTGCTTTAAATTAATAAACATCTACTGTGTGATATGTCAAGGAAGTCCGTTTTTTTTTTTTGATTTCATTTGTTGCAAAACTATTACTGATTCACATTATGACTGATCAAAATATTGTAGGCAGAATATACCACACTATTTCTACAAGGCTGGACTATTGTTAAAAAATAATCAATAAAATCCACCAACAATAACAAAAAACACCTCTGCTCATCAACAGTTTACTTTTTCCATTATAATCATACAAATTCTTACAATATTGCCACCTCATTTATTATTTTTTCAGTGAGATTTGCTTATTCAAATCCAAAGGCTTTTCTCAGGCCTTTGTCAGTGATGTAAGAATTTAATTCGTCCAAGATTGTATCTGAAAAAATAAGCAATTTCAACTAAAAGGAAATGGTTTAACAGTGATATAAAAATGTTGGACTTTTTATGTTACTGTAATAACACATTTAAACTGAATTGTTAAAGACAGTGTTAGATTTTTTTTTTGCCCACACTTGATCTCAAAACTTCTTGAGTGTCTTTCAGTTATTTTGAGATGTAATTTTCTTCCTAAAAATTACCAGTCAAATGTCAACGTTTCACCAACAAGCATTACAGTCATGGAAAATCTGTTTTTATCAGAAAAAAGCTGTCTTATGACAAAGAATAAGTCATTGTTTCTGTGCAGTTGGTTTGCCACAGAGATAAACTTATGTTATGTTACTCAGAAAAATATTCTGATGAAGAACACATGAGTTATGGGCTCGTTGTGAACCAACTGCACACTCCACAGCTCAGATAGAGTTATGCTAAATTACTTTTTATGGTTTGTTATCTCCAGTAAAAATACTGTATTTAATCTGTAGCATAAGACATTTACTTCAAGTGCTCAAAGTCTTGCAAAAACTGCCCCTATAAATTCTAAATAACATGCAGATTGGTGTTTTAGTGAGAAAGTAGCAGTGGATCTGTGAACTTGCTTATGTTCAGGAATGGCAGTTGTGTTGATTGTCAACTGAATAGTTTATATTCCCACGAAAGAGCAAAACTGGTTTGATAACTTTTTTTTTTAACTGTGTCATCTTTATTTACTTTAAGTTATACTATGACGTTCCTAAAAAACAAATTCGTTTTTTGTATGTTCTGATGTCCTGTGCAATTTAAATAACATTTTCTTGATTTTGTTTAATTTGCTCACTATTTCCATGGTAGTTCATCTGTGTAAATAAGGGTTCAACAAATCCCATTAAAATCATTGAAGCTGATAGGATGGGGGTTGGTTGGCTAATCCCCTGTATGATTCATTTCAAATGTATAAGGATGTAGTTTCTTCTTCTTCGTGCACTTTTATGTCACAGTTGTTGATTTTTATTTATGCAGGGTTTTGTTTTGCTTATTTTTTTTAATCTTGCAAAATAACCAAATATATATATATATTTGTAGTAATCTCTTAACAATAAAAGAGAGAGACAGAGACAAGAGTTAGTGGTTGCCCAAGCGGTCCTCTTTGTTGTCTCTAATAAACATTGTATTTCATTAGAACACTTTGAATCACAGTAGTCATTAACACATAAATACTAATCAAATTACAGTAAACAAATAAATAGATAATCATATATACAGAAATGTTGTAGATCTGTCACACATCTGGATTTACTCATAAATATCTCAGATCAACTACTCAGGTAATGTTAAGTATTACAGGTAGCAGTGTTGGGGCTAATGCATTACAATGATGCAAACCTGCAATAATTAAATATGTTAAACAACACAAACATATCTAATCTCATTTTATTAACCAATGTGTTTGCTGCTGACCTTTGATGATCTAGTTGAACCATATTAATAAGCAAAAATTACTTTAGATAAACTAACAATTGTGCTTCGTTGTTTTTTTTTATTGCTGAAGAGTGTTGAACCTTCTTTTTCTGCATTTTACTGTACAGATGTGAATTTACTTTTCTTTCAGCCTGAGGTTTATTCATTACACTTTTTGGTGTGGAAGGGCTTTTACATTTGCTATAAATATAACTTCTTGTATTAAAAACAAACAATCAAGCCTTGCTCATATTTAAAAAGTAACGCAAAAGTAATGTAACGCATTACTTTCCATAAAAAGTGTGGCATTTTGAGTCTGTGTGGTAACCTGAGGTAAGTGATCACAGGGGAGAAGATGATTACGATGCAACACCCTTGATCTGCCTTTGCCCTGCTCTGGTTTCACTTCATAGATTGGAGTTTCTTCAGCAGCCTGGCAAATGACAATGTAGACTTCATCCTCCCAGAAATTTTGAAGTTTTCCTGGACCCCCTTTTTGAGCCAGATTTTTCACCAGAACTCTGCTGCTAGGACATAAACTAGTACATCTTACTTTTTGGTCATAATGTCTTTTGTTTCTCTCAGTACACTTATTTGCATGCACACTGGCAATCTCATACGCCTCCTGCATACCCTTTGTCCACATCTCCACATATTCACTGTGGTCGATGGAACCTTTGTTTGGATTGAGGCCAAACAATGCATCAACTGGAAGTCTTGGAGAGCGACCAAACATGAGGTAGAAAGGTGAGAATCCAGTCACTTCGCTTTTAGTACAATTGTAGGCAAACACTAGCTTATTCAATCCATCTTTCCAACTCAATTTCTGTTTTTCTGTGGAAGTTTTGAGCATCTGCAGAATTGTCAGATTTAATCTTTCTACTTGTCCATTTCCTTGCGGGTGGTATGAGGTCGTTCTAGAGGCAGTGATGTTGCTGTATTTTTGGAGCTGATCGAAAAGTTGATTTTCGAATTCTCTGCCTTGGTCATGGTGAATTCACGAGGGGAACCCAAACCTCAGGGCAAAATCATTGAACAAACAATCTGCTACAGTTTTTCCAGATTTCGAAGTCGTAGCATATGCCTGCATGTATCGAGTGCAATGGTCGATGATCACCAGGATATACTCGTAACCCCTCTTGCACTTGTCTAAGTGAAGGAAGTCAATGGATACTAACTCAAATGGATGTGTCGTCTTGATGCTTTTGAGGGGTGCCCTAATCGCTCTGCATGGTTTTTTTCTGCTTTATGCATGAGCAGGTTCTCAGCACATAGTGTTCGATATCCTTTTTCATGTAGGGCCAGAAAAAGCGATCTCTGATAAGGCTGGTTGTGCGATCAAGACCTTGGTGACCCATCTCATCATGCAGTTCCCTCAAGACAATACTCTTAAACTGGGCAGGCAACACTAGCTTTATTCATTGTGATGTTTTGCGGTGCAGTATGCCGTACTCATCCAACACCAGCTTGTCCCTCTCACGAATTAGACCTCTAACTTTAGGATTGGCTGACCGCCACTGCTTTGAAGAAGGTCTACTTTCTGACTGTAAGTGGTCTATGATTTCTTTGACATTCGTGTCATCTCTTTGTGTTTGCCGGATCTCCTCTTTTGATAATGATTTGTAGGGTTCATCACCAATCTCCATGCTTGCTGGCGCACACTGACAGACTAACGTAAGAGGTGGATCTGGGTCGTGCTGAATCTCCACAGCTTGTATTGTGGCTCCCACACATTCTGATGAAAGCTCCCCTGTAAAATTCACTCATTGCTGTTTCTCTATCAACTGGCTTTCTGGATAGTGAATCAGCATCCACATTATCTTTACCTGGGCGATAGTGAATGGTGAAATAGAAGTCTGATGGTGGATCACGTCTTCCGTCTCCATGGATTGCCAGTTGACATGGTTTCAGATAGGGGTCCTCAGTTCGCCTCCCGGTTTTAGAAGGAGTTTTGTAGACAGATCGGAGCCTCGCCAAATTAGTGCATAGTTCCTCTGGTCCCCTTTGCTGGCAGTAAAAACACTGTCTTGTCCTTGAGGGACGAGGCTGCCGAAACTGCTGAGGGTACTGTGGTAGTGGCGATGTTGCTGTATACTGTCGGGGCGCTGTATTAAACTGTGGTGGATGAGGTTGTAGGGGGACAGCATATCTTGATGGCTGCATTGCATACTGTGCTGACGTTGGATGTTGCAGGGGCTGCTGTAATGGTATTGAACACGGTTGCTCGATATACTGTTGTTGCGAAACTGAGTTCTGTTGTGATTTAGGGTGGTGGAGCTGCAGTGGATACTGATGTTGTTCATACGTTGGGAAATGTATTCCCCATGTTTTGTTTGGCAGCTCTTTATTCCACTCTGCCATCGGCTGGTAACTTTGTGAGAAATCTTGTAGCGACTGACGAGTCGTCGTCATCACTGTAGCCTTGTTACTGACCGTAAAACACTGAGAAGCAGGTGAGGACTGTTGGGTTGTTTCTTTAATTTGCAATATCTCACTGCTTAAGCTTTGGAGTTGCGACATCAGGTCAATTTTGTCTGTATTGATTGATTCATTTTACTGTGTGACATGCACAGCAACACTGCGTTCTGAATTCCGTTTGTTTTGTCTTTCTGTCTCATGGGAACATGCAACATTTAATCTCTCCAGCAACACTTCATCTGAAATTGTGGGGTCAGACAGGAATGATTGGAGGTCACTTTGAATACGGTCATTCTGTAAGCCAGTCAACACGGTATGGAGGAACATATTTTGAACTAAAGCTGGGTCATATTTTAAGCCAGACTCATCTTCTTGTGAAGCAAATATAATTTTCTGTCTCAGATCAAGAACACGAATGAGAAAGCTTTGTGGCGTTTCTTTAGCACGCTCGGTCTCTGCAGTGAGCTGTTTGTATAGTTCTGTTGCATTTTTCTCTTGATAGTGAGAGTGGAGAATTCTTAATGTTGGAAGCGTGAGGTCAGCTTTGCCTTCAAGATAACTACGCAACTGAAGTCTAGGTGTGATCGCTCGAATGACTGAATCAATAATATCTTGCTCAAGGTAGCCTTTATTTAACTCACTCTCTATTTGACGTGCAAGACTTGAAAATGACAATCTGTCCTTCTGACCTGGCTCACCAATGAGGCCTGAAATGTTAAGGTCTTTGTGCCACATTGCTGGTGTGATTTGTCCCTGAAACGCAGATGTAGAATCACCACGTGCATTTTCAGTCAGTATATGTCTTCTTTCGCCTCTTTCAGGTGGTCTTAAATCTGTTCTCAGCTAAGCTACATTTATATCAGTCATCATCAAATCACTTAATTTCTCATTGATGCTGAGAAGCTTGGCCATGCCTCCATCCTCCAGCTCTTCTAATTCTTTTCTTAAGAGATGATTACTGAAGAGGTTTACTAAAGACAGGCGAGTTGTGTTTCCGATGTCCTTTGCAGAGATTTTTAAGAATCGGCAGAGTTCTATGAGCTTTTCTCGTGTTAATGTACATAATCGTTCACTTATTTCCTCTTGAACGCTCTGAAGTGTATCCATCTCTGTCTGCAATGGCTGAAAGTATGATGAAAGTGGACATTTACCTCACTGACTGGACTTTGCTGCCTCTTAGTAGTCACTGTACCTTAGGCGTATGCACAGCTCAATCAGTACTACTTCACTCAGCTGCTTCACACTGCTGCATGTAGGTAAATATGAATGTTACAGGGTGGGGCTCTGGTGATAAAGAAGATGAACCACCCAATAAACATCCCAGCGGTGCCTCCAAAATTTGTAGTACTCTTTTAACAATAAAAGAGAGAGAGACAGAGACAAGAGTTAGTGGTTGCCCAAGCAGTCCTCTTTGTTGTCTTTAATAAACATTGTATTTTATTAGAAAACTTTGAATCACAGTAGTCATTAACACATATAAATGCTTAAATCAAATTACAGTAAACAAATAAATAGATAATCATATATACAGAAATTTTGTAGATCTGTCACACATCTGGATTTGAATCATAAATATCTCAGATCAACTACTCAGGTACATTTACATTTCTGCATTTAGCAGACGCTTTTATCCAAAGAGACTTACAGTGCTAACTGTATTCAGGCTATACATTTTTTTTGTCAGTATGTGCATTCCTGGGAATTGAACCCACAACCTTTGCGCTGCTAACGCAATGCTCTAACCACTGAGCCACAGGAACATAGGTAACGTTAAGTATTACAGGTAGTATGCAAACGACTCAGATAAACTCTATGAAACAGGTATTAAAATTACACAATTACACAAATGATCAATTGAAACAAATTAAGTCACACATTAAAGCATGTAAACTTTAGTTTGGCATTACATTTTAATACATTTACCTAACCTTAACAATAAAAGAGAGAGACAGAGACAAGAGTTAGTGGTTGCCAAACAGTCCTCTTTGTTGTCTGAGGATGCACTGCAGTTGTCACGGTAACTCTACTCTCTCTCAACTGCCACCAGGAATTCGGAAAATGCAGCTGTACTGTCCAGTGCAAACTCATTATAACACATTCAAGTTATTTAAATAAAAATGATATACACATGCAAATAGAAATAGACATACATAAATACGTTTAAAACATATAAAAAAATATTTACAATTTTTTTTGACACAAACTCTATGCAGCAGGGTGGTCACAAATATATATATATATATGTCACAAATCCAGCCTATGAGCGTCCGTCCACTCACCACCAGAGTTCACCCGCTCATCACATGGACTCTTGCACCACACAGACTGTTACATGTCACTCCGGACTACAATTCCCATCACCCATTGCACTGATTTCACATGCACAGCTGAATGCACTGATCACACGCTCACCTAGAGCTATTACACACACTATATACGACCAAGTCTGATCCTGTTCAGGGCCGAGTATTGTAATCACATATTGTTACCCTGATAGTTACCTTACGGAGCATGTCATAGTTTTCATAGTCATACCTTGCCTGTTTCAGATTGTGTTTCCACCCCGCCTGGATTATTGCTGTGTACCGGATATCTCTCTTTGTCCTGCCCTGTTGGATACTGTACGCCGATCGAAGACCCAGGGTTGTCCTAGGACTACTCTTTGTCTTGCCTCATTCATGTCTGTTTGCTGTTTACTGAACCATGCCTGTCTGTGACCACGGCTTTGAATAAAGCTCTGCACATGCGCACGCTTCCTCTGTTGCTTCTGTAACAATATATACAGTATATACTGTATAGACACACAAACACACACACACACACACACACACACACACACAGTATAGACATAGAGACATATATATATAGAGAGAGAGAGAGAGAGAGAGAGAGAGAGAGATTTATACACATAAACATATATGCATATTTACCAATCAAAGCAATTTTTCATGATCAAAATGGTAACAATATTATTTATTGCTATTGTGTGCATTTCGGATAGATAAAAGCAAACTGAAAATTGAGCAAATTGCTAAAGTATAATGGTGCTTGTGAGAAAGTTAGGAATTTACAACTCCACAAAGGCTTCATACATAATCATTTCTCCCGTAAACATATTGTACAAGACAAGTGATTAATAAAAACACAAGCTCACAGTGCCATTGCACCAGTTTAAAAAGACATGATTTAAACCAACACAGATATAAAACAAGATGCTGCGTGTACCGAAACCATAAATTCCCATTTAATTTAATGAAAAGCAGATCACTGTACTGAAAAAAAGGCTTACATTAGGCAGAGCGGGTGAGTGCATTTATTGTGTGGTATTAGGCTATATGTGCTCTGTGTAATGGACATATACAATCACTCATCTGCGCCTTTGATCCCTTAAAAGCAGCTCTACTTAGTGTGCAGTTTTGACATGAAATGTCTTATATTTCTAACAGCCTGTACCTCTTGAGATATTTCTGATGTCAAGAACATGGGTGTGTTTTATGTGTGAGTGGGTGGTCTGTAAATAAAAGAAATATGGAGAACCTCTGTGTACTCATTATTGAAATCAGTATGTGGCAAGTAAGTGTTAGGCTAAGAACAGTGTATGGTATTTGCAGAAAGGTACATACAGAGGATATGTGGGATTGCTTGCATAGTTGTGCATATGATGTCTGCAAAACTTGAATAACATTATTTAAAAATACTGCCTAGATGCATTTGTGCAAGGTCACGTTCTAATTTTGTAAAGTCGTGGCATGAGTGTGTAAGGTCAGATAAAGAAATGCAAATTATTGAATATTAATTTCCTGCATATTCAAAGTGTTTCAAAATAATCTCTAGTCAGCAGCTCGACAATGGATTTATCTGTCATCAGGCATTTGCAAACTTTTAGGACCAACCTAAACAAATAATTTATTTCAAGATTAACAAAAAATATGTGAAATGTATTATTACAATGGACAGGCCTGCTTATCATTTTCACTGCATTAAGGCTAATGGTGAACTATTAAAATTAGGATTGCCATTAACAAAGCAAGTTGGAGCAGCCTAATGGCTATATTATTGTATTAGTGAAGGATTTGTCAGAAATATTCAGAAACTCTCGAGTTTGAGTTCTTTCAGTGAACGATTTGTCAGAATGATTCAAACCAGTAACCATCAGTCTTTTGAGTTGATCATTAAAAGAAGCAACTCATATGAGTCATTTTAAATTGAACTGCAGAGTTTATGCTGTATTTTTGTGTGTTTAGTCCGTGAGGAGAAAACACTGATGTGGCCTGCAATAGGTACATTTGTGTGCAGGTCAAAAATCAGAATAGTAAGTAAGAGTTACATTTTTAAAGACACACAAAAGACATTTGTGTCTAATAAACACTTAGCATATGTGGAAAACTAATTCAAGTTCTGCTTGTACTGATCCCGCAGCTTTGAATAGTTTGTAAATATGTATGTCCATGTGTTCTCTTTTATATAAAAAAACAATACAATATTTTTTATCAGTGAATGTTCATGATGTTAGGTTATCACAGGATGTCATCTAATTTAGTCTCTCTTTTCTGACATTCTTATTAGACTCATTTCTCATTTGAAAATAGGGTGGCCATTTCCATAACACCAAAAAGAGGACACTTTGCAGCATTTAGTGAGGCAAGAATAATCTCATAGGACTCTGGTGTACTCACAACTACAATACAATTTAGTCTATCATATCGATGGTATCATGATACAGTGATTCTGAAATAGCCTACTCTATTCATTGCCAGACAATTTGATCTACCATATATATCTTGAGGTATACCTATATGTAACAGAAGAGGCAAAAAAGTGTTTGTTCAAAGTATTTGTATTTATTCAAGACATTGTGATGTCTGTTTTAAAAAAACTGACCACTAAGATGAACCTGTCTTGCAAAGTGCACAGTGCCTGAAAACATAACATTTCTGGACTTCTGGAAGTACAATAAATAAATAAATAAACAAATAATCTGGCACAGTGCCAGAAAACATAACATTTCTGGACTTCTGGAAGTAAAATAAATACATAAATAAACAAATAATCTGGCACAGTGCCAGAAAACATAACATTTCTGGACTTCTGGAAGTAAAATAAATACATAAATAAACAAATAATCTGGCACAGTGCCAGAAAACATAATTTCTGGACTTCTGGAAGTAATAGAAATACATAAATAAACAAATAATGAATGCGAAAAATAAATAAATACACATTTCACAGATATACACAGTGTGCAAAATCCATGAAAAGCGTCTCTACTGCTTTTTGATATAAATTTGTGCTCTATTTTCCATTCCGGATTCAATGAGGTCTGAAGTTTCGGCATGTTAGTCAAGTCAAGTCAAGTCAAGTCAAGTTGAGCTTTATTGTCATTCCACTACATGTGTGGACATATAGTGGGACGAGATGTCGTGCCTCACAGGACCACGGTGCTACATAAATACAGATATACAACACGAAGTAAAACAGTATAAACCTATACACAAACTAACCTACTGTCAGCTTTGACTATACATATACTATATATAAAAGTGGTTACCTATACATAAACTAAAAAATAAAATAAAATACAAACTGTACAACTGTGCAGATGACTTCAAATACTGTACATGTGCAAAAGAGAGACATTCAAGTAGCTGGGGAACAGTGTAAGGTGATTTGTGGTGCATGAGCCAGTAAACATACATACATTACAGTCATATATTTCAATCAGTCTTTTGGGGGATTATGGACACACAATGGTGTGTGAAAGTGTCTAGTGCATGTAGAGGAGAGTGTGTTGCTACAGGTGGCTTGTGCAGGCCCGCTCACCTGAATTCCACAGAGATAAAAGTTAACAGTTTTTCCTGAGATGTGGTAAGGTGGGGGGGTTGTTTGGGGTTTCAGAGAGGGGCGGTGTGATTTGAGTTCAGGGCTCTCACAGCCTGGGGGAAAAAGCTGTTGAGCAGTCTGGCGGAGCGGGCTCTGATACTCCGGTACCGTCTACCTGAGGGTAGGAGCTGGAAGAGACTGTGGGAGGGGTGGGTGGGGTCCTCCACGATACTTTTTGCTTTGCTGGAGCATCGTGTAAGGAAAATATCCAGGATGGAGGGGAGAGGGGCACCAATGATTTTTGCAGCGGTGTTCACTGTCCGCTGGAGGGTCTTGCGGTCTGCTGCACAACTGTTCCCGTACCAGACAGTGATGCAGCTGGTCAGCACGCTCTCAATGGTACCCCTGTAGAAGGTGGTGAGGATGGGTGGAGGGAGGCTTGCTCTTTTCAGCCGGCGGAGAAAGTGTAGGCACTGTTGTGCCTTCTTGGAGATAGACTTGGTGTTGGTAGTCCAGGTAGTCCGGGTAGTTAATGTTATGATATGACGTAGTCTGCATGTGGAGGCTTGTTTACGTTTTTAACCAATGATATATCAGATATTTATTTGACACCTCTTTCAGCCAATCATTTGTTTGACCAGAGATCTTACGGCATTAGACGCTATGCTGCTGCGTCCCAATAAAGATTCTAGAGTGGTATTTTTTTAAGGCCGTTTCAGCGCAACTCCAAAAAGGAGGACAAATGAGTGTCCGAGGGAAACCCGGAGTATGACATAAGAGGGAACCTGCGATGAATCAAACATCAAATAAAGCACAATGACAGGAAACAAAAATAGTAAATTAGTCAGTAGTTGCCATGTTCAATACAGCAACATCTTGAGATCTCTAAGCAGTTAAATAGCAGAAGTTATTCCTCCACCACATGCGTGTGACGTCATTAACAATGGTCCTATGTTGCTGAACCAATGTGGTTCAAACAACGGAGATGCGGCCGTATTCGGGGAAACAGTCGTGGCTTGCTATTTCCCTATCTGTCGGTCACTACGAGTTATGTCGTGACGACATAGGGGATTTACCTGGAAGCCTCGAACATCTCTGACTAAGAGAAAACGCCAATGAAATTGGCTAGTGGATTTTGCATACCTGAGCCACTCCCGTGCATACGGGTATAAAGGCGACAGGTGCATCCACTCATTAGATTTTGCTTGGAGCCGAGTGGATGAGAAGAGTGCTGATCTCCACAAAGCCGTTCATCTTTGTTTTGTTCCCGGTTGGCGAACGGTGCGATCAGCGGAGTCCCTCTCATCAGCGATTCCCCTGGGCACTTCAACTAAAAGAGCAAATTCTAAAAGAGCAAATCACGGACGATCGCGTCTTTTTCAAGATGCCGTTTCGTCCGTGTCCTTCTGGTTGCGGTCGTTTTCTGTCTGTGGATGACGGACACGATCGTTGTCTTCAGTGTCTGGGCCGCCGACACGCTGAAGCTGCGTTCGTGGATAACTCATGCGTCTGTTGTGGGCGTATGAGCATGATTTCGCTGCGATCTCGCCTTTCCTTTATGAAAGGATTGGCACCCTCTGCCGCCACCCGTGCTGATCTCTCTGGCTCGAGCAGAGGATCGCCGGCTGACGCTCTGGGAGATCTGAGGGTTACTGTAAGAGCCTCTCCTCCGGGCACGCCCCCACGGACCTCTTACTCCTCACGCAGCGAACCGTCCGGTTCCCGGGTGATTTCGCTGGTCTGTCCCACGGGGCGCCCAGCATTTCATTCGGTGCGCCATCTGTAGATAGGATGTCGATCGCAGCATCGGGGATGGGTTCACGTCCTCTGAGGATGAAGGTGCGGTGGGGCTGCCCTCGGTGTTGTCGCCACCGCCGCACGGACCCAGAGCTGACGGCCATGCTTGCCGGGCAGCCGTGAGCATCGGGCTGGAGGTCAACAGACCACCCAGTCCCGAGCCCTCGCGGCTGGGCGATTGGTTTCTCGGAGCGGGCGCGGCTCACAACCGCGCCCGCCCGGTGCCTTTCTTCCGGAGGTGCATGAGGAGCTGAGTTCGTGGATGGCCCTTTCACGGCCAGAAGCCGCTCGTCCGCCTCCTCCGTCCTCACTACCCTCGATGGCGGAGTGGCCAGGGGGTACGCGGGCATTCCCCAGGTGGAGAGAGCGGTCGCGGTGCACTTGTGCCCACGAAACGCCGCCACTTGGAGGAACCATCCGCGTCTCCCGTCCAAGGCCTGTAAGCTGACAGCCGTTCTCGCGGCCAAAGCTTACAGTGCTGGAAGTCGACGAAGCGGCCCTGACGTGGGCAACCCGGAGATGTTGGAGTTTGTTCTTTCTCAGGAGACGGCGAGAACAGCGCCGCTCCTTCCCCCGGTGGAGGGCCGGGAGGAGAATCTTCTGTTTCGTTTTGTTTCTGTTTACAGATTAAGGTACCCACCTTCTCAAAGAAAGAGCAATTTCCTTTTCCTCCGGGTTCTCAGGTCCATGGGACGACAGTGTGCGATGCCCTGCCTCCTCACTCTCGCCCACGACCCATTTTGCCAGTAGCCAAGAGAGTACGGTTCGGGGACGACATTCCTCCCCACGCACCTCTGGCCAGTCCCGTTCGGGACCCAGGGAGTTCGGTGAGGATGCCTCAGAACGCACCGCCTTCTGTGCCATCCACCCCTACTCCCTTCGCTGCACCACCACAGGTACGCCGACAGTGCCGTTGGAGCCGCTTGCACAGCGCCTGGAGGCGTGGCTCACGCTGCCCAGCCTGTCTCGCTGGCTCACGCGACACCGACTCGGCCACGCGATTCAGTTCGCCAGGCGACCTCCCAAGTTCAACGCCGTTCTCGAGACGTCGGTGGCAGTCCGGAACGTCCATGTCTTGCGCGAGGAGATTGCTGTCCTCCTGGCAAAGGATGCAATCGAGCCGGTCCCTCCAGCCGAGATGAGGCAGGGGTTTTACAGCCCTTACTTCATCGTGCCCAAGAAAGGTGGTGGCCTTCGCCAATCCTGGATCTGCGAGTCTTGAACCGGGCTTTACACAAGCTCCCGTTCAAGATGCTGGCCAGGCGCATGATCAAATGCATTCAGCCCCAGGATTGGTTTGCAGCGATCGACCTGAAGGACGTTTACTTTCACGTTTCGATCCTTCCGCGACACAGACCGCTTTCTACGGTTTGCGTCAAGCTTCGGGCATGGCAGTACAGGGTCCTCTTCGGGCTCTCCCTGTCTCCCGTGTGTTCACGAAGGTTGTAGAGGGCGCCCTTACCCCGTTACGGGAAGTGGGCGTCAGGATCCTCAACTACCTCGACGATTGGCTTATTCTAGCCCAATCCAGAGAGCAGTTGGGCGATCACAGGGACTTGGTGCTCCGGCACCTCAGCCAGTTGGGGCTTCGGGTCAACTGGGAAAAGAGCAAACTCTCCCCTGTGCAGAGAATCTCTTTTCTCGGTGTGGAGTTAGACTCGGTGAGTATGACGGCACGCCTCACGGAGGAACGTGCCCAAGCAGTGCTGAACTGCCTGAGTTCCTTCAGAGGCAGAAATGTGGTACCACTGAAACAGTTTCAGAGGCTCCTGGGGCATATGGCATCCACAGCTGCAGTCACACCGCTCGGATTGCTTCATATGAGACCACTTCAGCACTGGCTACACTCCCGGGTCCCGAGGTGGGCATGGCGCGCGGTACACTGCAGTAGGTATCTCCAGCAGTGTCGCCGCTCCCTCAGCCTCTGGACAGACCTTGCCTTTCACGGGCCGGGTGCCCCTAGAACAAGTGTCCCGGCATACTGTTGTCACAACAGATGCCTCCAGCACGGGCTGGGGAGCTACATGCAACGGGCAGGCAGCCTCGGGGTTCTGGACAGGGCCCCGACTGCTTTGGCACATCAACTGCCTAGAGCTGTGGGCAGTGCATTTAGCCTTGCAGCAGTTCCGGCCACTGCTGTTGGGCAAGCACGTGCTAGTCCGCACGGACAACACTGCGGCGGTCTCGTATATCAACTGGCTGGGGGGTATACGATCACACCGCATGTCACAGCTCGCCCGCCATCTCAAGTCACTGCGTGCTGTTCACATCCCGGGGCAGCTCAATCGTGCGGCCGACGCGCTCTCACGACAGCTCACGTTCCCCGGAGAATGGCGACTCCATCCCGAGACGATCCGGCTGATCTGGAGTCGATTCGGGAAGCTCAGGTGAACCTGTTTGCCTCCCGAGTCCTCCCACTGCCAGCTGTACTTCTCCCTGACCGAGGGCCCCTCGGCACAGACGCACTGGCACACAGCTGGCCTCGGGCCCGCAGCATGCGTTTCCCCAGTGAGCCTACTTGCACAGACACTGTGCAAGCTCAGGGAGGACGAGGAGCAGGTCCTGCTGGTTGCGCCCATTGGCCCACCCGAACTGGTTTCCGAACTCATTTCCTCGCGACAGTACCTCCCTGGCGCATTCCTCTGAGGAAGGACCTCCTTTCTCAGGGGCTCGGCACCATATGGCAACCGCGTCCAGATCTATGGAACCTCCATGTGTGGCTCCTGGACGGACGCCGGCAGACTTGAGTGGTCTACCACCGGCGGTGGTAGAGACCATCATTCAGGCTAGGGCTCCTTCAACAAGGCAAACCTACGCACTGAAATGGAGTCTGTTCGCGACCTGGTGTTCTTCTCGGCGAGAAGACCCCCGAAGATGCACGATTGGAGTAGTGCTTTCTTTCCTGCAAGAAAGGTTGGAGCGTAGGCTGTCACCCTCCACCTTGAAAGTGTATGTAGCCTCTATTGCGGCTCACCACGATGCAGTGGACGGCCGGTCCCTGGGAAAGCATGATCTCATCGTGAGGTTCCTGAAGGGGGCCAGGAGGATGAATCCCTCCAGGCCTCCCTTTGTGCCCTCTTGGGACCTCTCTATCGTCCTGGCTGGACTTCAGAGGGGCCCCTTTGAGCCGCTGGACTCAGTCGAGCTGAAGTTCCTGTCTCTTAAGACAGCGCTCCTGACCGCCACTTCCATCAAACGGGTCGGGGACCTCCAGCGTTTTCGGGCGAAGAGTGCCTTGTGTTCGGGCCGGTCTACTCTCACGTTGTCTTGAGACCCCGGCCTGGATACGTGCCCAAGGTTCCCACCACGCCCTTCCGCGATCAGGTGGTGAACCTGCAAGCACTGCCCTTGGAGGAGGCAGATCCAGCCTTAGCGTTGCTGTGTCCCGTAAGAGCATTGCGCATATCGTGACCCGCACCGGGCGTCAGAAGCTCCGAGCAGCTCTTTGTCTGCCACGGAGGGCAGCAGAAAGGGAAGGCTGTCTCCAAACAGAGGTTGGCCCACTGGATAGTGGGAGGCCGCCGCCTTGGCGTACCAGTCGCAAGGCGAGCCATGCCCCTGGGGTGAGGCTCACTCCACCAGGAGTGTTGCCTCCTCCCATGCGTTGGCGACGGTGCCTCTTGGCAGACATCTGCAGAGCTGCGGGCTGGGCGACACCGAACACCTTCGCAAGATTCTACAATCTTGGCGTTGAGCCAGTTTCTTCCGTGTATTGGGTAAGTAATGGGCGAGAAGAACTGGCCGGTGTCACGCTTGCTGCGCCATTCCCCATCACCCGGGTATACGGCGCCTTTTTTCTCCCCAGTTCAGTTCCCGGACGGTGAACCCTGGTGGAATCCTCCAGCACCCCGGCAGTCAGACTGGGCGGAGCAGTCTGACGCCAGGCCCAGTACTGGTGTTAGCTCGCCCGGGTCTCCGGTCAGCCCCTGTACTGGGCTAGGTGTCCGTATGGCCTGATTCCCCTTCGGGTAATCCCATATGTGTATTCTTCACGGTAAGGTTTCCCTCATGGTAAACCCGTGTCTTCCCTGTGACAGAGCTTCTGTCAGGTTCTGCTGGCAGCCCTCCTCCCTACTCCTAGGTAGGATCTGCCCCAGAGTCCAGTCGTATGTAGTACTAAGCACCAAGGTTAGCGAATTTGCACTGGAGCGGTAGGAAGGTTGCAACCTCTTGCATGGCATTTGTCTGTCACGCACTCGCTTGTCAACATTTGCATGCCACAAGGTTGTGACGGGGTTCAGCTTGTGGCGCTTTCCATAGGACCCCTATGTCGTCACGACATAACTCGTAGTGACCGACAGATAGGGAACGTCTAGGTTACGTACGTAACCCCCGTTCCCTCCATCAGGGAGGGATGTCCCCATGCCACAATCTTGAACCATCGCTGGTTGCCAGGGACTCGTCTCGGCTCCTCAGCGTAAAACCTAATGAGTGGATGCACCTGTCGCCCTTTTATACCCGTATGCACGGGGAGTGGCTCAGGTATGCAAAATCCACTAGCCAATTTCATTGGCGTTTTCTCTTAGTCAGAGATGTTCGGGGCTTCCAGGTAAATCCCCTATGTCGTCACGACATAACGTCTCCGTTCCCTCCATGAGGGAACAGGGGTTACGTACGTAACCTAGACGTTCGTTTCCTATGGTGGTTAATCGGCGAGTTACGTCGTTGATTAACTCGTTGCAGCCCTGGGTTGCGTTTCCCAAAAACAACTATGGTCGCAAGTTCTGTTGTTACTAATAGAGTTCAATGGAACTAACGAACATAGTTAGCTAACAATGTTTTTGGGAAACACATATGAGTAGCTTATTGTGTGTGTGCTTATTGTGTTGGTTTCCAAACAGGAAATAATTTCAGTTTATTCAACATGCTGCCTATTGTAGATCTGGGCCGCTGATAATAATCAACTATTATATATATATATATATATAAATAAATCAAGTTCTATTCAATTCCACTAGCACCACCAAAAGAGGTAACACTTTGCTATTCTGTCAATGGTCAGCAAACAGATGTCCCCGTCCTCAAACTCAAACCTTTCCTTGAACATCGTGATGGTTTTGATGCCCAAAACAATTAAGCTACATTTCCCCAAAGTGTTGTAAGGCCGATGATGCCAATTTTTTGTACAATATACTTAACAGGTACACAATGGAAACTCAGCCCAGAGCATTTTGATGGCTCCACAGAGCCACCATATTTACACATTTAATAGACATAATGGGCTTTTGCATTTTTATTATGTGCTTTTTTTCAGCCTTCTTATAAAGAAAATGTGCTCATGTGTAATTTGTTTACCAAGGTAGAGCTATTGAAGACCCATTAGAGGTCTAGAATAGATTAGATTAGATTAGATTCCTTTATTTGCCATTTTTATGCTTCACATAAAAACTAAATTATGTTTCACACGTCCACACCTCAGTTATTCAGTGCCAAAAAAATATTATACAAAGATCTAATAAATAAGAATACTAATAAATAAAGTAAAATTCATTAAAATATAATTTAAAAAGCACAGCCGTTTAAGTGTAGTTCACATTCTCAAGTTAAGCAATCTGATAGCTGTAGGGAAAAAGCTGTTTAACAGCCTAGAAGTCCTAGATCTGATACTTCTGTATCTTTTACCAGACTGCAGGAGTGTGAACATGCCATGAGAGAAATTAGTATAGTCCTTTATAATGCCATTTGCAGTTCAATGGAGCTAACGACCATAGTTAGCTAACGATGCTTTTGGAAAACGCACCCCTGTTCAGTTTATGTCTCTCCTCTGCTGTGCTATTACCAAACCAGGAGGATAATATGGATGCCTGGATACAAGGGGTCAAGAACTGCCTTTGTTTTTATATTTTGTGTGTTCTCTGAGGTCCACTTATAATGTTATCAAGATTTTTACATTAAAACATTACAATTTAGAAGCAATTATCAATTTTTTGTCCTGTTTTAACCCCCCTCATCAGAAACGCCTACTGCTATTGGCTAATAGTTGTGTATGACAGCCTACATCCTTCATAGATGGACGCTGCTGTAATTTAGGTCAAAAACACATAACACAATATATATCAAACGATCTGAAAGAAGAGACAAAGCAATAGTGGCCACATAATGAAAATAGTTACTCACATTTGCATTGCGATGTCGGATAAAACACAGTCGTCACGGCGTTGTCTTTTAGTTTAAATCTTTTTGAACCTTGTTTGTACACATTTCCGTGGTAAAATTAAGTGAACAAAGAACCTTAAAGAAGTTCTTACTGTCGTGGTCTGGAACTTCATAAAAAATACAGTTAATTCACTCCTTTCTTTGGGATCAGAAGGAAGGCAATGCAAACACTGTTTTTCCACAACTTGGCACTGCACCGCATCTTATTGTCTTCAGAGACATCTTTATCATTTGGTTTCTGTGCACGTTCGCCTCTCTCATAAACACTACATGTGTGAATTGGTGGGCGGGGCTTAACAGGCAGTGATGTAGAAGCAGGTGTTGATTTTCTTCTGCGGAGGTGGTGCTTATACACACTATTACATCATAGAGTATAGAACATTCCGAAACCTGTTGTTTTGGCAGATTGGCTTCAATATAAGGTGTTTTTAGACTAATGATAACGTTTTGAGTTCTGAATCTTACAGAATGTTTTTACAATGACCTCTTATATGCCAAAAGATCAAGGCAATTTTGGGTTTCTCAGTTCATGACCCCTTAATTTAACTTAAGGTGAATTCTGTGGCATTGAGCTTCTTGGAGTTCACAATTACTTCTTTTTTTTGTGTTGAGGGTCAGGTTGTTCTCACTACACCACTGCAGGATGTGCTGGAAAATGTTCCTTTGTGCCGACTCTGTATACTTGTTAATAGAGCGAGGGGAAGGTAGTCAAGTGACATTGTACAGGTGCTCTGTGTGAACCCTTAGATAGAACTGAGGTGCTTGCCTAATTTAACAGCTTGAGGTGTGAGATTTTCAAAGCAGTATGATGTTAAAGGCAGATTTGTAGCCAGTAATCAGAGTTGTGATGTATCTGGCTCTGTTCTAGGTGGCTGTGTATAGCTGTGGCATTATCTGTTGATCTATTTACATGGCATGCCGAGCTGTAGCTTGGGATTCTCAGTCTGTATATTGCTTTATGATAAAAACAGCAAAATAATGATTTGCCCTGATTGAGAATACATGTTGTGAATCCCAATAAATATGATAAAATATGTATTTGTGTCTTTCGCATTAAAGCTTTCTTATCTCTTTTCCTTGATCACTTTTTCTTTCTTTCTTTCTTTCTTTCTTTCTTTCTTTCTTTCTTTCTTTCTTTCTTTCTTTCTTTCTTCACCTCTCATTACCTTCTTCAGTGTTTTGTCATACTGCGTATCCAATGCTATCTCACGACCAACTCGTACGTATTTTAAGAGGTGGCTAATTCGTACAAATTGGTACGACCTCACGTTATAATTTTGTACGTTTTCTTTGAGGGGTAGTTTAAGGGGTGATCATTTGTAAAAAAAATCCTATGAATTTGACACCTTGAAAAATATGTATGATTTTTAACAAATATGTACGAATTGCTGTGAGATCGGGTTGGTATCTATACACAGTGAAAAGCAGTCACTTGGTCAGAGATCAGAACATAACATATTAAATAGAGGAATACTGTAAAGAAATACAGTTTAATATGGAGCTATTGTTTCAGCTCCGGGAATTAGTTATTAAATATTTAATATGCTCGATTAAAGCCCTATTAATATTTAACTTACGATTTATACTTTGAGTGCTCGGCCAGCGAACTACATCAGTATATCTCTCTATTAAAATCTCGCTTCTGTTCCCGTGGCCCCGGTAACAATAAACGAGATTAATAATTACTCAAGTTTGAGCTAGGTTGCGTTATCTTTGGGCAAATAATGATGAAAATACTTCAAATCACATTCCAGAGTCACTTGTTTATAAAATGGAAAAGGTTTATTCGTGATATTGCTATTCTAACATAAATGGATTACCTAATAAAGCATAGACATACACACACATATGAGAGTTTTGAGGTTAACTGTTGAAAGAACCCATTCTTTCGATTGCATAACTAACTTACCCAGGAAATGATCCGCGAACAAATCTTTGCTTTGTTACTGCATTCAGATCAATTTACCAGTTTAGTCAGGATAAAAACGCTCAGTTTGTTACTTGCTTTCTGTTGGTTTAAAGCAGGCTGGATGCGTTGGTTTCGTTTTCCAGCGTGAGTTCTTCTTTGTTTGGGTCACGTGTTCACGGGCTCGGTTGCTCGCCTTGGAGAAACCTGCTGCGTGGCGTCACGGGAAAGCTCTCCTCTGCAATCGTTGAATTCGTGGCTCCGTTACGGCTTTGGCACAGTCTTAGACCCTCCGATGGTTGGTTCCGAGGTGAGCGTCCAGCGGACCGGGCGGCTTGGAGGGCGTCAGCCTTGCGGCGCGTGGCCGGCGAGTTCCACAGTTCAAGAGAGTCAAGAGAGAGAAGAGGCGCGCTCGCGCGTCGTTTAAACAGTCCGTTTTTGGACATCCCCAAAGGCGGCTGGTCAATCAGCGGGGCGGAGCCCCGCCTGCCAACTGGTTTTCTTGCAAAGGCCCCTTTCATGTGAGGAAAGATAACTTGTTTGTCCCCTGTATTAAAACTCTTATCAGATTTACACATTTATAATATCACCACATTCGTTATCGTACTGATTCATACAATTTTGCAACCATTCATAAAAGTCTAAACACTGCAGCCTACACATTCCAGGTTAAAGCACGATTAGAAATCAGCCCACGTTTTCCTAATAATTCACATTCCACAAGCATATGAGAGAAAGAGTACACAATTAATATCCATATATGTTCTTTGTAGGATGCTTTGCAAGTCATGAAATGAATGTGTCTCTTGAAATCTTCTAGTGGCCATTCCTTTGTTCTGTGACCGGAAGAAAACGCGCTTTTGCGCTGAGGCGGAGGAGGGGTTTTAGAGGGCTGCTGATTCTTTAGCTGCCCCCTTCTGGTGACTTGTAGAGTTGAATTCCTGCCAATATATCGTTACATATCCCCTTGGGCTTGGTGATGTTCCCTGATGGAACCTCGTCAAGGCCCTGGAACAAGAGGCAGGAAGAACAGGCACATACAAGACACAAACATCATTCCTATCACTGACTAAAGCCTGGTGCAGGGTAATTTGGGAAGGAACAGGTTAGAAACTTGAGAAGACATAGGGATGCATTGTTTATCATTATTGACAATTGGGTCATTTTTGACTGTTTTAATTGTCAGGGGCTCGACGAGGTATAGGCATGATCTCAGTCAGGTTGTTCAAATTCTCGGGTTCGGGTTCTCGGTCGGGATTACCACGTCGAAAAAGGCGAGGGACGCCTGACGTGCATTTGTTGAGAGACTCTTGACGACGTTCACTCGCTTGTGTAGGAGGAAGGCCAGTGTCAAATTCATAACATATCCTACGATAGTAGAGATACAAAGCGCCGTGTCAGCGGCAGACCAGGACCGAATAATTGGCGGCGGCGGGCGGAAGGCGGCGATAGCTTCTAGCGCTGTCAGCGGTGTCAATTCAATAAGAGATTTCGATTTCAACCTGATATTCATCGTCGGTGAGGTGATACAATGCTAACTCGTCAATATGGAGGATCACGCCCTTGGGACAGTGATCCATAACGTTGGTTGGGCAAATTAATGCGGCGTGGCGTCGTGTTAATCGCATGTGAGGGTGGCTGTTCGTGCTGGGGTGTTGACCAGCCATCGGTTTCTGATGATTTCGGCTTGCGTTACCTCAACTTGAGAACGTGGTGTTGTTGGGGGCAGCTAGTGTCGGGTTTAATGGATTCTAAACCGCAGATGCCCTTGGTATTATCGCTGCACGCAGAGTTTACTCGGGTAGGGGAGTGAATGTCCTAAGTGAGCGTGCCCATCTTTGAGTTTGGGGCCAGATACAACTGTCGTTGTTCTCGTAATACGCAGCGACTTTAGGAGTTTGGATTTTGACATAGGTTTTCCTTGCCGTAATCCCACATTCACAACGTCTTTGAGCCGGTAAACATTATTAACGTCGATAATGGGCAAACTGAAAAGACAACTAAATCACCTGTTTCCGGGTTTATGATATATGGGAATAGCGCTACCGGAAAGGCGAGATGGGTTTGGATGAGACTAGCGGGGCCCGCGGTGGCCGAAGTTACAACGTTTGAACAAGGCTAAGAGGTATCGTAGCACGGAATCCTATTCATGGCTACGTTGTCAATCGAGGAACTTACATCGTGTATCATGTCGTTCATGATTTTGGCGGGTGGCCTCGATCGGTCGACAACGGTTCTCACAGCGAATTACAACGACTTTACTGACGGAAGTCGATCTCAATTTCAGGACCTGGATTCAAGGTTTGGTTAAGGGGTTCAAAGTGAAAAAGAGGAAAGGAAACACAAAGTGAGACACGCGATAAAGAAACCAAACGATAAAGTAAAAAAAAAAAAATTTTTTAAAACTAAAAAAAAAATAAAAAAAAAAAATTAATAAAAAAATATTATATAATAATGAAAAAAAATTGAGAGTAACTCCTCTCTACTAGATTGGTCCTAGCAGTGCTGCGGAGGAGAGAATATGGGTTGTGTCTAAGCATGGTTGCTATATGTTTTCCTAAAATGACAATAATTATGCTTGTGTGGTGCATATGGTTGTCGGTCTGTGTCAGTGGGTCGGATCTTCCCCCTTTTCCTGTCGGTGGTTTGGATTTGCCGGTTGGCACTGGCAACCCATCATGGTGCATCGTGTGCGTGTGTCAGCGTACTCCCCCTCTGGCCGTGAGGTACTACGAGCTGTGGCGCAGTGAGTGGCTCAGGGACATACGTGTGGACACCGTCTTGCAGATGCAGCATGTAGTCGACAGAGTGGAGCTCGTGGAGCTCAGAGGATGTGTACAGGTCCATATAGGAAATGGAATGTTCAAATGGGTTTGACATGTGAGCTGTCATGGTTCGAAGTGACGAATCCGCATGTGAGGGTGAGGAGATCGTCAGCAGCGAACTGAGGTGGTATGGTAATGCAGGAGGGGGTGTGCTCGCCAGTGGCGTGCTGGCGGCGGGTTACTGCTGCCACTGTAGGGTTGGGTGGGAGGGCATGAAAGGTCCAGGACTCTTCATGTGATGCACCTGCTGTGGTGAGGGCATCGTTTTGGTCATTTGAGGGGCTGGAGTTTGGGAGGAAACGGATGTCAGACCTGATCTGGTGTTCTCCGGAGGAATGGCAGGTGACTGAGACAGCACTTTCAGGAACTTGGAGTTTCATCAGCAGGTGTTTGTTGGACGCTGCTGTGATTTGGAGTATTGGGTGTTGAGTTAGTGTTTAACTCTGTTGCTGGGTTTTCAGGTGGGGTTTCATGTCCATCTGAAGTTAGGGTGTTTACTGTTCTCTGAGAGCAAGGTGAAGCGGTGCTGTTTTCTGGGGCTGATTTGTTCAGCTTGTCACTGCCGTTCCGTCCTGACAGCCAGTCAGGCTGACTCTGGTTCGCCTTCCTTTCCCACTGATTCTCATGAGACCACTTCTCCCAGTGTCGCCCAGGTGAGCGTTGACGCCCACGCCGTCCATCCCATCGGTCATACCTCTGTTCAGGTCGAGTGTCAGCGTGTGAGTCTCGTTCTCTGTTGGACGGGAGTGCATTCCATTCTCTGTGTGTGTGGCTTAGCATTGTCTTGGCGTTGGGTGCCCTCTAGAGCCAGTTCATGGTGTTGCGTGTTGAAATCAAGAACTGCTGGGGTTTTGCGCTCTTTTCTGAGGCCATCTTTTGTTTGTAGTAGGCCTTTTGCACCAAGTCTCGCAACTGCTGAGTGTTCATCGTTCGTGGACATGCGAGAACGCCAAGATGGTGGCTTATGCCAGGATGAAGATTCCTGAGGAAGAGAGTTTTAAAGTTCAGTTCATCTTCCATGTCAGAATCATTGGTTCCAAAATATGCTTGTCTGAGTCGACTGTAGTAAGCTTGAGGAGTGTCGTGACGCCCTTGTCTCGCTCCAGGGCAGCCACTAAGCCTTGATCGGACTCAGGGTCGGCGAACTCTTTAATAAGGGCTTTTCGCAGCCGTTGATAATCAGTCTTTGTGTTAACAGGCTGCCGGTCCAGGAAGCTGCGTACTTCAGGACTGGATGTCGTTCGGAGTAAATAGAGTTTATCTTTGTCCGTAACGTTAGGTCGCATTTCCAGATGGAAATCAATATCTTGCAGATACGCTTGGACCTTTTGGCTGTTTGGCACGCTGGGGTTGAATTTGCCAACGTTTCGGGCGAGCTTGTCAAGGTCTTTTAGGTCCAAGCTGTGCGACGATCTGCGGCTGGCTGCAGCAGATTCTTCTGGTTCTGTCGTGATATAAAGTTCTTCAGACGGCGCTGGTGACTGTTTTAACACCACCCCCTCTGTCTTATGTTCACGTGTCAGTCCAGGCACAGGTGACTTGGTCCTGCTTGGCAGGGTGTGGTTGGTGCACGCCTGTCCTTGACGGCTGCTGGCGTAGTTCGTAAGCGTGCTTGAGTTCCTCTTGGAAACTTTCAGACTCCTCTGTGACGTAGTCGAGCTGTTGTGTTAGGCGGTTGATCTCGCTTTCTTGATTCAGCCAAATGAGCTTCGAGGGCCTTGATTCTGCTGTTTTTGTCCCTGAAGTCAGTCTTTGCCTTCTCTAGTAGCTTCTCTGCATACTGTAGCTTGTCTGCACAATCAGCGAAGTCCTCTTTGAGTTGCTGCATTTCGTGGCTGGTAGCTGCTAGAATCTCTTTTAGCCTGTTGATCTCCTCCTCGGTCCTGCTCCACCTCATCGGTCCCTTCCTGTCGTGAGCTTCACGCCCAGCTGCTCTATGCTCGTCGTTGCGCTTGTCAGCTCCTGCTGGCGCAGCGGCGTGCTTGTCGCTCAGTTTGAGGGTGGCGATGAGTGTGTGACTTAAGCTTGAGGTGATCTTGGCTAATTCTTTGTGATTGTAGTTTTGACTTGGGTCTTGTCTCATGATGCTTGTGATGTTGTCATCTAGTTGGTCCTGTGTCTGATGTTGGAGTGCTTCAGCAGCTTTAGGGAGGATGCTGTTTGTTGTAGCACTTAGCCACATTTCCAGTCCTTCCCAGTGACCGACATGTTCTGTTGGTGAGACATGTTCTGGCGGTGATGGGGATCTTGGACCGAACTGACACAGACCTTGGATGGGAAACAAAGCAAAACAAAACACAAACAAAACAACAGGGGTGTAAATGTGCACAGTGTAGTGTATGCTAGTGTTGAGTGATTCTGTTTCTGTGGTCCTCTGTGGTGGGGTGCGTAATTTGCAGCTTCTGCATGAGAAGTTGAGCACACGTAGAGGCAGGCACATGTTGAGAAACAGAAAGAAAAGCACACTAACAGAATGGGTACACAAGGACAATAACACTAAACCGATCTCTTTTAATAGCAGATTTTCTCTTCGCTTTGTTAAGTCTGATTTAGAAGGACGCTTCTAATCAGAGGATTGTAGGCGAGTTTTCTCTTTTGTAATAAGACTGGTATTGCTATTTCAATTTTCTCCTTGGAGGAAAATAACAGCAATGACAGTGCTTGTCCCTTAATGGCAGGATTTTACACCGCAACGCTGGTCAGCGTGTGTCGCGTGTTTAAAAATTTTGCCGATGTCTATCTTCTCATTGCACCTGCTTTAACTGGGAGGGGTAGGATTTCACAATAGAGGGTAAATGATAAACAGTTTGAATGTGGTTCTCAAGTTTCATAAACAGCTGTTCAATTGTGACATTTCGCTCTATTCGTGATCTTCCCCTGGCCAAGTCTTAAGCAAACAAGTCAAATTAGAAGTTAGTAACAGGGAGAAAAGAAAAGAGAAATTAAGATTTATTCCCAAGATTTTAAACTAATACGTTGGCACAAGGTGGTGCTGTTGAGTCGCTATGCTAAGGTTACGTTTTATGCTCCAGATTGGTGAGAAGTGACTTTGATTGTATGGTGTCACTGTCACTTCTCCAACACTAGGGGGAGCACTATCTACTCTCAGGCCTAAGTAAAGAGGACTAATTTTAATTTAATAAAATTATTTTAATTAAATTATTATTAATTTTATTTGAGTTAATCAGATCACCTAAGGAAATGAAGTATGGCCTACAGATAGAGCCAGACTTTTATTAAGTCTGAAATTAGAATTAAAATTAGAATTTGGTTTCTAATTAAAATTTATGATGTTATAATTAAAATTAATAGGATTCACTTAGGATTAGAATTTACAAATGCAATCTGCAATTGAGTTGACAAACCAATATTGTTGCAAAATGTAAACAGGAAGTGTAATTAATTATTAAATGTAATTAGAATTTTCGAATTCATAATTAATTATTAAATTAATTTACAGCTTCTAAATCACTAGTTTTGGGTTCCCATAATAGTAACTAAAATAATTTTCAACTTAATCATTCCTCATTGTGTCATTACATCAAAATAAAGAATTTAATAATAATAATAATCTGTATCCTACTTGTAAATGAAATTAAAAATTTCTGGCCCTCTTGATAACTTAAGGTTTTATTGTAGTGGTCAAATTATAAGAGCGTTTATGGTTCATAAATGGATGCTGTTGTTGCTGGAAGCAGGAATTGAAAATTTTATTAAATGAAATTAATCCAAAATTAATTTGTAATCAATTGTGACATTCAATTAACAATTAAAAATTCCTAACAATAGCGCTTATCCATTTATGTGTTTTAAAATCATAAAAGCCATTATAATTGAATGCAATCAAATCACCATATTATCAAGATAATGAGGTAATACTAGATTATCTTCTAATAACCCACCAGTTATTAAGCTGGTCCCACAAAAGGTAAAAAGACTTTAATCAGCTGTTATATTAAACCAACCTGTGAAATTGTTAACACTGATGATTGGGAAACATTAACACAGCCAACTTAAAACGTACGTTAGTCTTTTAAATGGGAGAGAGAGAGAGAGAGAGAATTAGTGTTAGCTGTGAACCCCATTTCCCCACACACACTGCATTCAAGCTTTAAATGCTATGTGCTAATCGCCAGTCCGTAATGCTACCAGCATGGCTAAAGCTTCTTTGTTTCAGTTAGCTTATATGCGCTAGTGCTATTAGCTTACACGCCAAGTCTCCACGTGGCTAAACTGGTCGCTATGGCAACTCAGTGCCTATAGGAAAAGGAAAATGTGCTTCACGCTTCAGAATCAACAAGCATTGTTCAGACTTGAATTTTCTATAGCACATATAATCTCACTCATTTAGGGCGAGATAAATTTATCTACGGGTTACTTATAAACCAACAAAGCCTCAGCGGCTATTATGTGAATATTTGTCTGTTTAGACCGCACATATAACAAACAAACAATTAAATCGATTGCAAAATGTCTCCCTTTCTCAAAACGACTGGTCACTCCTTTGAGCGCCGTGCGTTTGAATTCACTCGTGAAATCAAAAATGGCTGAGAATTACTTAAATAGCTACTTTAATATTCTACAGCCGGGAGTCACGTGGCTGGGTTTGCAGTGGAACACGCACTAACAAAAGCATTACCACGAAGGCCTTAAGAGAGGGGCAACAAGGGACACGCTGTCGCCTCTCATGCGCTTTAGAGCGACTTTTATTAATTATTTACTGCAGTTTAATTTCTCAACGAACTCGAGTTAACAGTTACACTCTCTTTCATTCAAACTCACTGTGTTTCACAAACAAGAATGCAATATCACAAATAACCGTTTGTTTCTCTATATTTACTCAATTCTTCCGGATAAAAGTGAGAAATATTTATATTGTCTCTGGTTTGATTTATCAGATTTCAATCTTTAATTGCCCGCATTCTCCACCAATATGTAATGATAACATATAATATATATATTGTTATAAGGGAAACAGGTCAATTTAGCTCAAAGGGAATCATTAATGATTTTATAGGGAATTTGAACAGACTCACTGTTTCACGGCGATTCACCGAACAAGCCGTATAACAAACTCTGCACTGGATATTAAAATCCCAAAATATAGTGTAAACACTATTAAATAGCACAGTAACAAAATCGACAGATTAAGGCATTAACTTATGAGCACAAAACACAAGATATTTCTCTTTTCAATATAAACAAGACTTTATTTATATAAATCTAAGACATGTAAACTAATCTACACATGAACACAAGCATTCACACATTCACGCGTTGCAGAAAGAGAGAAAGTGAGGAAAGGATTAGATTAAGAGAATGAGAATTTGATATCCCACGTTTACAGCAATATGTGCAATTGCATAAACCTGAACAATCATCAATCACAGATTTAACACTGCATTGACTTTTCAATGAGGCTAAAATCTATTTTCAATATTACACCAGTTACAGCAAAGTCTGGGGTTTGTACTTGCAGCTTTGTGTTTAAAGATTTCCCTTTGTCCTCCGTCTTTGCGGGAAAGGGTTTCTCCGAAGTCGCTGATTGGCTAAGAGTTCAGGAGTCGTTGAAGTGGGCGTTGGCTCGTGGCTGGCCCTGCAGAGTTTTGGGCTGGTTTCGCTGGCAAAGCGTAACACGAACTCAACGGAAAGAAAATAAACAAAAGTAAAAGAATAAAAGGATGTAAAGAGACTAAGTGGCTTTTCTTCTTTTCATGGTATCAAGCTGGCTTGTGGTTCAGAGCACATGGCTGGAGAGAGAGTTCATTTGTCCGGAGAGAGAGAAATTCAAGAGCGCGAGGAGAAGTTAAGAGAGAGTTAAGAGAGCGATTTCAAGGGGGTGTCCTAGTATTTATTCTCGGCCTTTTAGGGACCTCCCAATGGTTGTCTTGACCAATTGGATCCCATGCTGGCTCTTTGTTTCTTCACCCACTCAATGAATCAACATGTCATGTTCAGTCACATTGCCCGAATTTTACATTCTCTTGCAAAATATCCTTTTGAATGTGATTTCTATAACCAGAATATGATGCATTTGACAGGAAATCCATCAAAAGAAATGATTAAAGCTATACTTATGACTCATACATACCAAACATGACATTAACCCTTAAGGCTTAGCTAGTCAATACTAATTAAAAGCACGATAAACACAATGATTAAAACAAGGATATTCCAATTTGTGGGTCACATACATAATATGCAGCTATGCATAGAAATGATTAGTTTCATTAACCATGAGAATGAAAGTATTTTAAGATGATTCTACAGGTTTTGTGAACCCAGGAATTTTAACCTTTGTCCTCGAAACCTGGTCGGGGTGTATTCAGGCGGGCTGGGGGTCTGATTTATGACTTTCTGCTGTTGTCTTGTGGAATTCGGCTCCTCATGTTTCAACCATGTTTGGATCGAATCTTGATTTGTCTGATTTGGTCCTTGATATTCTACAATACATTATTTTCTGGTGAATACAAGGTATAGTAAACAGTAAATCACAAACCAATCAAGTGCTGTATATTCAGCTAAATCGGAACATTCCCTACAGTTTAAACCAAGGTTTCGTCAAGGTGTTGTGGTCTGTTGTCACCAATCATAATTAGTTAGAGTTCACTGGAGTGTTGGAATGAGCTTGGGCAATTTTTCCAGCAATCATACACACACTTGCCTCACTCCTTTGAAAATTCCTGCTCCCAGCAAACGCATCACATACGGGGACATGCAGAGAGTTCCCCAGGGGCTGGGGCTCAAATGTAAAAAAGGGGCAATTTGAGGAGGGGAAAATAATTATAGGGTAAAAGACTGAATACATTACTATTTTATATTTTTGCAAGAAGTCACTTATATTCACCAAGCCTGCATTTATTTGATCAAATCAAATGTTAACATACGTTATTAATTTACTTTATTTACTTTGCATTTTATGCAATGTTGAATTATTAACAATGTTGAAAACCTGTGATACTTTTTTCAGGATTCTTCGATTAATAACAAGTTAAATAAGAACAGCATCTATTTAAAATATACATTTTTTAACAATATACACTCCTGTTCAAAAACTTGATATTGATCAATTAAATTGTTAGAAACAGTGATAGCAAAAATAGAAAACATCTCTATTTTGAATAAATACTGTTCTTTTAAACTTTTTATTTATCAATGAACCCAAATCACAAGTTCCAATAAAAAAATAAGCAGCACAGCTGTTTCCAACATTGATAATAAATCAGCATATTAGAATAATATCTGAAGGACCATGCATTGAAGAATGGAGTAATGATGCTGAAAATCCAGCTTTGAATCACAGAAATAAATTATATTTGATTAAAATTGTATAAATGTATATTAAAATAGATTTTTTTTATTGAAATAATATTTCATAATATTAGGCTACAGTTTTTTCTGTTTTTGATCAAATAAATGCAGGCTTTGTGAACATATTAAGACACTTTCGTAATGCAGCATTATCAAAAATGATAATATAATGAAGTCCTTTCACGTCACCATTTCGCCAGCCTACACATTTCACATTATACACCTGTAGGTGGCACTTGGGCTTCATTAACTAAGATAGCTTCATCAAATATATATAATAGGCTACATAAATATAAGTTAATTGAATTGCCTACTGATTACCATTATTGCAGCTTTTGGCGCTGCACGGTTTTGCGTGTAGTGCTTTTGTAATCATTCATCATATATTTTCCCAGCGATGTAATTTTATTTATAAAATGTGACAAACCGCAGATCCAGATCGCTCCACAGATAAGCTCATCTGCCCCATGTAATGTTCAACCGATTTATGAATAAGAATGGAAAATAACTGCTCCACTTCACTTGAAATTTGAACTTTATGAGCCAGCTCATGATTGTTTGGTGTAGCTATGACTAATGGGTATTGGTGAATTATGTAATATTCTAAAATATGTAATACATGGATTTTTAATTAAATCGATTAGCTTTATTATTGAAGATTTTTTTATATATATTGTTTGGTTTAGTTTTCCTTCCCTCGACCCATATGCACTCATGGAAAGAACAATAGGTCCGTATGGCCTAGCAACGCCTCTGATTGACAGATGTGTAAAAATAAACAGGAATTTTCTGACTTTTGAGTGAGTAGTCACTGTTTTGTACAGATTGTCATGTTAATTAGAATTTAAATGCATTTTGTTTTATTGACCACAATATCATTTCTATTTGTCCAAGAGGGGGTACTTTTGAATAATTTTGAAAAAGGGCAGGGGCAGTTTAATATCTTTGATAACTTTAATTCTTACAACTGTTAAATTAATGGGCAAATGGTAAATATGTCGAAGATCACATAGAAATAGATAGCAAAATAGCCAATGTAAACTAAATGTTATAAACATCGGAGCAACCATATAAATGATTAAATTAATCTTTATTATAACAAATTTAGCCTATATTATTTTTTTATTCACAACGGTTTACAGTTGCCCACAGAAAAAAACAGGGGGTGCTGCAGCACCCTCAGCACCCCCTGTTCCCGCGCCCCTGTACATTAATAGTTATTTTTAGTCAATAGTCATTGTAGTTTCTGATTCTCAGCCACTGTGTGAATAAATAACAAACCTTAAAAACACTGGATATCTGTTTGTTGTGTCTAAACGTATCAGAGGAAGTAAATTAACTTATTACGAAGTATCTCATTTAAGAGAATACTCAAATTAATCCAATTGCCTTCAATATCAGTGTGACAAATGTCTATTTGGTATGCAACAAAGCATTGCTGTTTATTGTTCAGACACAAATTCATTTACGTTTCCATCAGTGGGAAGTCAAGTGGATGACTAAATTATAGGCCATTGTAGCCCAGCACTGCCCATTTATCACTTATCAGCTCATTTGTAAAGACACCAAGACCTGAATGTCGGTAGATTTCTCTAATGTTTATTTTATATTTGGCAGATAAGCTTGTTAGGTTTTTTTCAGTAATGCCTGACATTATCTCTTACATAGTTACATGGTTTAACTTTATGTTGGCTATGTTGTGGTGGTGGTTGAGGAGAGACCCCCACATGATTGTAAAGCAATATGGGTGTACAACAATACACAATAATGTGCTATATAAATGCATCATTCATTCATTCATTCATTTAATCATTTGTTAAGCTTATTCGGTTCTTATCAAGTTCTATTGTCAGAATCTTCTAGTGTCTCTAGATAGAGTGGTTTAAATTAGTGATGGGAAGACTGGAACCATTTATAGACTCTCTTGCTCAACCTCATCCAGTATAATGAACTAATCTTTATTGAAGTCACTTTATTCATTTGAATGTTAAAACTGTATAACCAAATTCCCTGAAATCATTCACATACACAGTTTTTGATCATCAGGAAATCATTACTCTGCAGCCAAAGATAAATTATGACCTCCTGATTCTTTCATTCATCTTTCATTTAACAAACGTAAAGAACAAAGCTTCGTATCCCTTCAGCTAACCGCTTCCTAACTTCAGCATCAATATTGTGAGTATGATTATTGCTTTTGCTCTCCCTTCAACAACAAAATGGGGTTTTGCCTAAAGATACTGAATGATTTGATTATCCTGGCTCATAAAATCAGTAATTCAGAGCTATTTTTATTGTGTCTTGGTCACTCACCCACTGGCCATAAAACAGGGCTTCTATAAATAACTGGTAAGATGGTATAATTAATTACTTATCATTGATACATTTCAAAATACAGTATGTTATGTTATATTATGTTATGTTATACTGTATGTTAGATTTGGTTAGGTTATGTTATGTTGTGTAGGTTGGGAGTCATTTGTAATAGTTTGGATAAAGACTGCAGAGTCTGTGAATGTTAACAGAAAATCCAATTATAGCCTCAGATCTTTTTAAACTGACATCTTGACATGTTTATTTTATTTCAAATAGACACTGAGCAGCATGTTATGTGCAGATGACTCATAATGTGGTCACAAGTTTGGATGACAGATTGAAATGACCTTTGCCATTAAAGTGGCATGTTTTCATGACATAGTGGCTGTTAAAATGTGGAAATGTTTTGTCCTCTGCAATTGACCTACTAGAAATAAATGAGTGGCACCAGAATATCAACATCCCCCCCTGAGGTTTACCCCATTATACTGTACCACCCAACGGACAGAGCTAACAGAGAGTATTTTACTTGAAGTTCAATACAAGTACATTAGTATAGTCATTATTTCATGTCACATTGGTAGAAAGAAAGAGCATTTTAAATTAGGACTACATATTCCAATATTTAGTTTTTCATGTTTCTTCTTTTACCTGACAATCCAGCTTCAGGGTCCTATTATTATTATTATTTTTTTATAAAACAAAAGCTATTTTGACTTTAAGAAATAATATACTGTTTAAATATTTTTTTACTACAATTATAATTTAAATGAATAATCTAAATATTTTTGTAGCAGTGCTAATGCTGCTGAACAATCTGGCTATATATTTTATTCTTTTATATTTATTTTATAAGAGATTGTGAAACATTTCTTACATAATAAATTACTTTAGAACATTCTTCTACTGCAGCTCTATGTGCACATTTTTCTTTCTTTCTTTTAAATAAAACATTCTTTGTGGTATTTAGTTCAAGGACTGGGCATACTGGATACCATACATAGAGCTGTGGATGTTGAAAATCTCAAGGCTTGCTGATTTACATTTGAAAACATAGACATTTTATGTAACGAGAGATTAAATATGAACATATAGGCCTAGAAACACTTTGCATAATATAATATAATATAATATAATATAATATAATATAATATAATATAATATAATATAATATAATATAATATAATATAATTATAGTGCTGTTAAATGATTAATCACAATCGGATCCAAAATAAGTTATTATTAACATAATATGTGTGTTTACTCTGTATATATAAATACACACACGTGAATGTATATATTTAAGAAAATATGTTACGTTTATAAAATAAACATAGGCTTATATGATATAATTTATATTAAAATAAATATATACACATAAATACATGTCAATATTTTCAGAATATATGCTGTATGTGTCTTTATATATACATAATAAATATACAAACTTAAATTATGTAAACAAAAACTTTTATTTTGGATGCTATTAATCCTTTGACAGCACAAACAATTACCCATTAATGATCTGAGATGACCAAACACCTGAGAAAAGATTATACCAACCCCTCGGAGGACCTCAAACAGTATACAGAATTAACCAAATTTTGCCATAAGTATATAAAAATCTATTGTAGAAAATTAATTTCCTGTAAAGCTGCTTTGCAATGATCGCATCGTAAAAAGCGCTATACAAATAATCTTGAATTGAACTAATATAATATAATAATAATATAATACAATATAATGTAATTTCACATTCTTAAGCATTTCTTAGGTATTACACTGGGGTCAGTGAGCAAGTTACAGTGCTGGTGTGAGATGCACATTCTAAAGTTTCAACCTTACAGTTTACAACGTGGCAGTTTTTGGATTAAGTGACATGTACCTGTAGGAATAGCTCTATATTATGAGGCTATAAAGAGTGTAAGAGGGCTGCTCTTAAAAGAACATATCCAACCATTCAGCCTTCTAGCTTGCTTAATATAAGAAACTTAAAGTGTGTTGGTTTGTATATTATATAACAGTTGTGATTGTTCTTTCTTGAAAACCCATTATTGCTATTTTAATCAATTTAGTTTATTTAATTTATTTGCATTACCAATTTATCTGAAAGTGAAATGAATATGGCATTATGTGTATTATGTGTAGATTTTTCTTGGGGGCTACTTCTCCCTGTGTGATACATGAGACAATCTTAAACAAGAGAAACGAGGCAGATTCAGAATACATTTTATTTGACATTTAGCAAGTAAAATGTTAATGATTATGTGCCATTAATATTCAGGGAATTCAAAGTATGCATATATTATACTTTAGTATCGTTATTAAGCATTATTCAGATTATTTCTCCCAGAAAAATTGCTTTGCTTGCATATCAGCACTACAAGTCTCATTTAATGTCGTATTTTCCAGTGTCTGTTTTTTTTTTTTTTTTGCTCAACGAAAACCTGTTTGTCTCAACTCTTCACTAAACTGGATTAGATATTGTTTGTGCAGTATTCATAGCGTCTATTCCCATGTGGTGATCACAGAAGGGGTCAGTCCCTTTCTTCAGGCTCTTTTGACTGTAATTGATTTTCTATATTTGGGCATAAAACTGTATAATCAATAGGCTAAAGAGAGAGGAGTCAGCTCTGATTCATGAGCCTCATTAAACATTCGTAAAATGCGAATGCAATGATTTGTTAGATACTAATCCGAACCTGTAAATAAAATAACAGGCAATAACTTCTATTATACAACAATTAGTTCTGGCCCTCGGATTTGATTGGCTGAGTAGCATGTATACAGTTCAACAGCACTGCAAGCTTTCACTTTATGTATCACTTTGCTTGTCTGTGTTTGTGTTCCATTATTCACCATTTACACAATCAATGTGCAACACCAATTCATTCACAATCAAAACAAGTCAATCTGAATCTTTAATTCATTCATATAATCAAATATTTCAATACAGATTATGCTAGAAACTAAACAATTGACCGTCTTTATGAGTGAATCACTGAATCATTTATTTAATAGATTAATTCAATTAATGGAATACATTCAGAATTATTCAGAAATTATGCTCATTTGAGTGAATCATTGGATCATTAATATAGCCAATTAAATCAAAACACTGATTAATTCAGAAATTAAACAAGTGATTGTCACAGTGAATCAGTAAATTATTTATGTATTTAAATATAATCATGCTTGCAAAATGCAATCAGTGCTTTTTCCTTGAATTACTTGATTTTATAAGCATACCACCAAAATGCTTTAAGAAAACACCTCCTAAAGGATTGTTTCCATTTATTGAAAACAGAGGCAACCCCATTCATACAATGACCTCCTTCTGATATTAGCTTACATTCACCCATCAAAACTGCCTCTGATTGGTGGAGAAAGCTGGGGGAGGAGCCTGGGCTCAGTGTGCCTTACAGTGGCTGTGGAGGCAAGAGTATCTCAGTCGCCTGCCTGCCAAGTGCTGGGAGCTCTGGACATGCTGTTTGCACTTCAACTGTGTTGAAACAGAGTCAGCGTTTTCAGATTCGGTCAACTGATGCTGTCTCCTATCCTCTGATTCTCTGTTTGCATGTTTCTGTCTCTATTTTTTTTAAACATTTATTTATTTTTGTTTTGTGTAGGAGGCTCTTGCAGACCACTGTCGGACGTTTTTGCTGATTTGGAGGAAGAGTAATCACAGAGGTGAGGTGACGGATGCTCACACAGCACCTGCTTTGTTTGATCTACATGACGGATGATGTTCAATTTTAATTCCCCAGACTGTAGTAGACACAGATCAAACCACTGACTACGGATATACAGGGAAATGAACACCTCACATCATCATGGACTGCATCATTCGTACCGGAATCACAGCCTGGGAGCTTTACCGGTGGGAAAGCCTGCTCAGGGTGAGAGAGGATCAACCTCTGGATGCTATGAGCAGCTGCTCATCTCCACAGAGGTCTTCCTCACACTCGGGCTCCTCAGTCTCCTGGAGAACATTCTGGTGATTGCGGCTATTGTCAAGAACAAGAACCTTCATTCTCCCATGTACTTCTTTATCTGCAGTTTAGCCGTAGCAGATTTGTTGGTCAGCGTCTCCAATGCCTCAGAGACAGTAGTGATAGCGCTCATCACGGGGGGCAACCTGACCAATCGCGAGGGCATCATCAAGAATATTGACAACATTTTTGACTCGATGATCTGTAGCTCGCTGTTGGCCTCCATTTGGAGTTTGTTGGCCATCGCGGTGGACCGCTACATCACAATATTTTATGCTTTGCGCTACCACAACATCATGACCCAACGGCGGGCGGGCACCATCATCACCTTCATCTGGACCTTCTGCACGGTCTCTGGTGTGCTCTTTATTGTGTACTCAGAGAGCACCACCGTTCTCATCTGCCTTATCAGCATGTTCTTCACCATGCTGGTGCTTATGGCCTCGCTCTACGTCCACATGTTTCTTCTAGCCCGACTGCACATGAAGCGCATTGCTGCCCTCCCTGGCAACGTCCCTATCTGGCAGGCGGCAAATATGAAAGGGGCCATCACCATCACTATCCTGCTGGGTGTATTCGTGGTGTGCTGGGCTCCCTTTTTCTTGCACCTCATCCTCATGATCTCCTGCCCTCGGAACCCTTATTGTATCTGTTTCATGTCCCACTTCAACATGTATCTGATCCTCATTATGTGCAACTCGGTTATAGACCCTCTCATTTATGCCTTCAGGAGCCAAGAGATGAGGAAGACCTTCAAGGAGATCTGCTGCTGCTGGTGTGGATTGACCTCTCTGTGTGTACAACCTTTTTACTGTTTCACGTCAAGGTACTGATTGTGAGATGTTGGCTTGCAAGACAACACTAAGCAACTGTTACTGGATGATGCTGAGAATGTAAAAGATCTAATCACACTGCATAGCATATGTGATTATTCTGCACACATTTAATTGATACCCGGAGAAATATGATACTATGGCTGTGCTGACCATGAAAAAATGCTAATGCCAATGACTCAAGGATTCATTGACATTCTGTTTTGGTGTTTATTTATTTACAAGTCTCATTAATTTTGCCTGCTGAATAAAAAAAGTCAAAGTGGCAATATGAGTTGTGATTCAGTGACTCAAGCACAATATTTGGCAACTGTGAATATGTTCTCTTAGCAGGTTGGTCCTTCAATTATTCAGCTTTAGATCCACTGCTGCTTGATAAATGTGTTTCAAACGTATTTATTTTTGTATTTTGTAAGTTAAGATCAATTTATTTATTGAATTTGTTTGTAATTGTTTTGCAATGCCATTTCATTGTGCAAATAAAACAACATCAAAACCAGTAATTATGCCTCATGTATTTTCTTGTGAAATTGCTAAAACGATAGTAGATTTGATGGTCTGATAGGGATTTTGCTTTGGTGTCTTAGATTTTATTCAATTTTCTTTCCTTTCCAGCTTCAGAGTCGTGGAGCTCAAAAAGTAAATGTCTGTATCATCTACTAAAAGATTGCCCACAAGCTCTTGGAAGCTAGTTATTTTATCAGTCTGTTTTGAAGGTTATCACATTGCGCTGAATAGACTCTCATCTAGTACATCTGTGAAAGGAAGGATTTCTGTCAGTTTGCACAGCCACTAAGCTCTCATTTATATCCATGATTTTCTTCTCTGCAGTACAATTACTTGACCTTAAATCAAGGCCAATGCAACTTAATGCACTAAAGAAAATATTGGGATTAGTTCTCTCAGCAGGCTGAGGTCTGTCAGCTAGGCATTCCTGTTAGCAATGCCAATGGCTCAGCTGGTGTCTGACCCTCTGGAAGTACACAATTTTGATCCGCTTTTGATCATGGGCACCCTTTCCTAATTATAGGTGGTTTGAGCCAATCACCTGAGCTGTAGGTGACAAATCTCTCTAGAGCAACAGAACAAATTACATCAGGACCACCGATTAGATGATGACACCACAAGAACACAGAGTCTCAAACCCTTCACTGGTAATTATCCCAATCTGTGACATGAAATTCAAGTCTTTAAATACAAACCTGATATATACGGCACTTTTAGTTCATACTCTAATATACATTTACATTACAATTAAATGAATTGATGTAATTTAAATGTACAATTAAATGTATATTAAATCACACATAAAAATCCCAAAAACAGAGCAGTGGCAGAGTTAAGACGGCTAGATGAATTGTGTTTGCACAATTCTCTAGTCGAATCTGGCCATCTTCTCCTTTAATACATGAATTACCCTTCTGCCCTTTTTACATGCTTGGACTGCTGCCTAATTAAGAGCCATTTCCCCTTTGTAAACCCCGGGGATCCTCCTGGTCCAGCGATCTTTTTTAGCTCAAAGAATGTGAAAAATCTGTATGAAACAGCCTGTTAATCTGATGGAAACCTAACCTATTGTTATTGAGTTAATCTGCCGTCTTTATTGAAAATGAAACACCTTCTCTGCCCCGCAAAATATCTGAAATTATGTTCATGCAGACTCGTCACCCATTAGCATGTGCAATTAATCACAATTTACCAAATTATTCAAAAACAAATTCTAACGAGATATTACAATCCCCAAGATCGCTCTCTCTCTTTTTGTTACACACTTCGTAAAAGTTATTTAGAGACTGAGCCCTTTCCAAGTATAGTTGTTCCTCATCATCAGAACAACAAAAGGTCACCTCTGAGTAATATTAATCAATGTAAGTGTGACACGAAGCCCTTCGGTGGGCTTTCTTCCCTATTTATAAGGCCTGCTGATAGTGAGCCATTATGTTTAATTTGACATCACAATCCATTCACATGTAAAAGCCCTGCAGAGATCAGTATAAATTTCAAGAACAGGAGTGTCTCAGATTGCAGCTTCATAAGAGGCTTAACAATCATCTCTTTGGTCCCAGGTCACAGTCTATCTCATCGCTGAATAAAAAACAACCTTTTCTCTGAACACGTGACGTGGCAAGTGCTTCTTCCACGTGCATGATAGATTTTCACAGCTTCATATCCTTTCTAGGTACGCATGAAAGATATCTTTGAAAAGGAAATGCAAATGTGTGAAATGGAGGCAATTTCATCTTGTACAGGCAAGCATATGAGTAAGGGGTTTCTCTGTAATTCTCCTGTTTGGTCACTGAGATTGACTGGCTCTAATTGAGCATGGACATTGACATATTAGCTCTATACCCCATGGCCGTGTCTCTGCAAATGAGGCTTCCTCATAAAAGCACATTATTTGTGAAAGGCTCCCTTTCTTGGCTAAGGTTGGAGAAGATTTAATTTGAGTAATTGATTTGGTAAAGAAAGAAGGTGAAAATACAGCAATGAGCCTAAGAGCATCATGATTTGTCTTGACAATAAAGCCTGCACTGGATGGATGGATGGATAAATAAATAAATAAAGATGGCCCATGTTAATTTGAACTCTTATTTGATTAATAATGATGATTTTAATTTAGCTAAATAGCGGTAAGATGTTTTGATATACCGTTTATTATTTGTGTTTTCAACAGACCTACGCCAGTTAATTAAAAGGGATCATAAACACTCAACTGTTTCGGGTCAGTGAAGTCTTGTCAGTGAATCTGTAAGTTGTTTGCAGGGGAGTGTCTATAGACTTATTCATCCGAATATTTAATTAAGTAGGTGTGGCAGAGAATTGTAAAGAGTTGTTGTTGGTAATTAAAGGATGTTTACTGTTTTTGTTTCAGACTCACACAGAAGCATCGGTATGGTGATTAATGTTCCTTTTAAGTAAGCTGGACCTGGTTCAAATGCATATTATTTATTGTCAATATACCAGGAAAAGAAAGCTCCAGTCTAAAGTAAATGTAGTTGCCTTGTTACAAGATTTATATTGAGAAGTTCAAATACATATGAAAACATTTATTTATTAAAATGTAAAATTATTTCAGTGTTTAAAAAGAGTTTAAAAATGCTAGGTTGTAGGCATTAAATAAAAACTATTATCAGGAAGAAACGGATTAAATATTGTTGCAGCAATTTAGTTTTAAATTATCATATATTGAAAACTGTTTGACCTCCAAAGTCAACCAATATGCTGGAAGCCATTTAGTTATTATCTTGAAAACCAGGAAACCAGAGAGGTCTCATAAGTTAAGGTATATTTTTAATAGCCTGATAAAAATAATGATTGAGTTGTGTTCGGTAAGGATTTGGAAGGATGCTTTTCTTAATGGTTACATTGCTCAATATTTTAGAGCTATTAATTGATTTATAATGAAAATGGTATACTGATTTTTCAGATATGTATATGAAACCACCATGAATACATACAATTTAAAAAATATGGCACTTGGAACTAGATTTTGGGGGGATTTCTCCTTTTTGTAATCATTTACATTTTATTTGTTACTAAGCTATTTATAGAAAAAGGCATAATTTATTTATTCACCTTTTAGTTTATTCACTTGAGATACATTTTCGACAGAAAGAAATGGGCAAAAATATATGATTAGAAAAATAAATAAATAATAAAAAGGCATTTTCAGAGCCAGATACAGACACTTTTGTATTGAATAAACAAACAGAATAAAGGATATTGCATTTTCTATCACAGAACTGAATTGGCAAAATTCTGCCTCAGTTTGTGATTTGTAGGGTTTTTCAGGAAATTGCATTTTAAAGTAAATGGTACTGGAAAAAGTAAAAGTAAATGCATTTGCTTTTATGCTCAAAGAACCAAACCAGCTCTACAAATGGAGTCACTAAGAGCTATCTGAATATCTGACAAGAGACTCCATTAAATTCTGCCGGGTAGAGAGCATACATCTCCTTAATTGATTGCTTGTACGTGCATTTGATGAATGCTCTTGATATAGAATAATATACTGGACCTGTGGGATAGCAACATCATCCATCTGGGCTAAGCCAGGCTGTTCAGCACGATGACATGCAACCACGGAGCCAACTGGCACCATCCCTCGATGTGCTGCTGACTGCGCTGTGACAGAAGAACCAATGCTGTGAAAAGCAGATGTGCATCAGTTCATTGTATTTCATTTAGTTCAATCTGTCACTGAAAAGAAGAAACATTGTAATACATTTTTATATAAGACGGAACAATAATAACATTTATCTGTTTTCTTTTTATAACAACATTAGCCGGAATATTATAATATTAGCTATGGATAGAAACTCCATTTTAATTAAAATGATGAAATAAAGAAGAGGAAGGAAGAAAGACAGCAGAAATGTATTTAATATTTCTTTAAACCAAATGAACAATTAAAATGAGAACCCGTTTCAATTACACCTATAAGATAACAAGGTTAACGGTGTAAGATGATATTCACAATCACGGTGAGCTGCTGAGGCAAGTCTATTGTTGATTACTTTGAAGGAAAAAAGGAAAGAGATGTGAATAAAATGTATCCATTAGGGAGTCTAAACGCTGTGGTAATGGTGTGTTCTGTTTATCGTGAGCTGCCTGTCTGCATCTCATTGCAGTGATATTTAGTGCAGATGAGAACACTCACAACCTGGCACAACGCCCCCTTAGACATGATGCCAAAACCAGTTTGACGCACCTCAAAGATGCCACTATCATTCTGTGAAAATACAAATGACAATTAGCCTTATGCAAATGCCAGTGCTTTACATCACACATCTGAAATATCAGTTTGGATTGTGATTGACAATCATTATGTTTACAATATCAAGATGAAGGTTATGCCAAGAAATACAAAGTTTTCTATCATAACCCTTAGCTGATAAATATGCATCCATACACAGATGATTTAATAATGACACAGATGATTTGTATTTAATAACTCAATGACCGTGACTCATCAGTGCATTCTGCTAAGCGTTTCAACAGATATAAAAAAACTAAATGGGCTTGCATCTTGGTTACACCACACTGACTTTGTCTTGAGGGTTGAATGGTTTTCCATTTTTATAAAATATTAAAATAAAATTGCTGCTAAAATCACTGCTATCATTTAATAGAAAGGAATGAAGCAATTTGGTTTTAAAATTTGATTAATATTGGAAAACCAAGGTTATTGAGTTTTAAAATAACCTCTCAAATATAATATGTAGTCCTTTCGATTACAAAAGACAAACAAACAAACACATTTTATCCAGATTATAAAGTAAACATGAGAAAATGTCTTGATATTTATGATAATTGTAAAGAAAAAAAATGACGGGACTATTAGTTACAGTTACTAGAAAATGACTAGAAACGGCCCTGGGTACATGAGTCAGAAAAGAGGAACAAAAAAACTTGTTAGTGCGGAGTTCAGGGTCAAAACTATTTAGACTGTGCTCTGTGCGTTATTTTGTGCATACCATGTTCTCAGAGCAATATTAGAGGACTCATCATTCAGTCTACGATTAATGTTAATGGAACATATTTAGCTGCGGAGAGAAAGCCAGCATGAGTCACAGTTGCTCTTATGAGAGCATCTAAAACGGCAGGCCATATTAATTCATCATGGAAGCTAGTATTCATCTGAAGTAAATTAAAACAATTCTTATGCAATTGTATTTCCCTAAGTTCAGAAGTTGTAAATGTAATGGCTTAGTAATTGTTGTTTTCTGCAACTCAAAGCAGCTTTGGGGCGGCCTGCTATTGACCTGCTAATTGATGTCATGTGTTGGATTGTTTAGCATTTATACAAGCATGAATGCTTATCAGACTCTCAAATCAGTTCACACAGAGACATATTGATGATCTTTGCAGGTATGCATTTAAAACTATTTATTATGAACACATTATACACAAATCCAAGCCAATCCAGTCAATGCATGCTAAAGATTTCACTGAATACATTTCAGCCTTGAATAACAATGAGTGGGTTGAGAATAGGCTATATTTTAATTGACAAACATGTCAAATAGGGTGGTTTTAAGGATATATTGTACCGCAGATTCAAAGACTGTATGGTAGTGCAACAGTCTCTTTTTCACAGGATTCAGACCAATTACTGCTGGAGAGCCACTGTCACAAACGATTAGCCGAGCAACCCATCAGCCGGGGCTTTTTAAGTGACTGGTAGTAGTAATTGTGACGACTGCCTCCTCTCATGCCCTCTGTGGAACCCCGAGCTTATATGTAATATCACTATACAAAAAAAATCATCCTTCATATGAAGAACATTCTGTGAAAATGTAATCTTTATATCTTTAATATTGACTGAATAAGACCATGTCAAAGATTTAAATTACAGTGAAATGAGTGGTAGAAAAAAAAACTTTGATGCTTGTTATCTCATAATTAGATTTTGAGACTAGATTTCACAGAGGGTCACAAATCGTCAGAGCACCGCTGATGTTTCCGTGCGAGTGTGTGTCCGTACTACATGTGTGTGCGTTTGTAGGGAGAGAGAGTGGGATAAATAGTGTATGCTCTTTCATTAGTTAAAAAACACAATTTGGTGGCAAATATTGTCTTGTTTTTTTACTCTATTTATTTGCTTCGTCAATGTCATTATTTATTTATGTTTTGCTGCAGGCTGCAAGGACCTTTGAAATAACTGAAATCATATGGACAATGTAATGCGGTCAATACCTGTTTGAAACTATACTTTAGCCATGCTTTTCCCTGAAAATAATTGCACACCTTATAATGTTCACCAGAAAATCTAATTAAAACATTCCACAACCCTGTAGTATAAACGCTCATGAGATATTTTGAAGAAAGTTTAAATTGTCATTATCCTTATAATGAAAGCCAGATAACAATTTTGTGAACTATTCTTTAACCATCTCATAGTTGTACCACGTACAAAGCTCAGATGAATTGGTAAACGCCTCAGGCTTCAGACAAAGACAGCCGAGGCACAAGGGGCCACAAAGGAAGAGGGGAAATGTGCTGTCTTGTATCAATGCATCTGCTATTCCCAGACTGAATCATGCATAGACGAGGGATGAATGACTGCAGCACAGAAATCGTATGAAAGTCTCAGGGTTTTTACTTTACTGCGCTAATAAACCATCATTTTTGGTGACAATACAGAACAATTATTACTCAATGTTTCAGCATCTCTTATGTTGAATACACACGCTTCAAAAAGACAGAAGAAAACCTTTTAAACTTAAAACTAATTTCCCTTTCCATTCGAATCAATCTCAACCTAATTGTTACATATAAATGCAGACGGTAACACAGTACACGGCAAACCACAGCATGGTTTTAAAAGCTTTGCTACATCCACCCTCTGAAAGCAGCCATTGGTAAAGAACATGCCGCAGCTGCTGCTTAATTTAACCTCCCTCTTCATGGGGTCTGTGATGTGCTCTGTGATGGTATTGATTCATACTCTCTGTGAACATCTAAGCAGCCAAAGAGGGACTCTAGAATGTTCAGCACACTGTTCTGGATGGAATCCACTTGCTCCGCTGGGCAATACTCATCCAAACTGGATCTGACAAGGATAAATTGAAATCTTATATTATATTAATCTTAAACATGCATTTATAACATCTGTTCAATGAAATATATACACACTACTGATCAAAAGTTTGAGATTAGTACTTAAAAAAACCTTTTTAAGGTTTAACCTACTTTTATTCAGTAAGGACATTTTAAATTGATTAAATAAAACATTTATATTTAAAACAAATCATTTTCTTCTGAACATTCTATTAATCAAAGAACCCCCCCCCAAAACACTATCAACGTTTCCACACACACACACACACACACACAAGATTATAAATACATGTATAGTATATTTATATTCAAGTAAACAATTTATGTCAAACTCTCCAAAATCCAAATTGTTTAAATCTAAAACTGTATTGCCATTTGGGAAATAACAAACTGAAACAACTAACTAGTATTTATTCATACATAACCAAAGCATGCTTATTTTCTATGGTCTCCTTTGGCCTTGATAACAGCTTGCATTGTTTTTATGTATTTTTTCACAGTCTCTGTTGTAATTGACTCCCAAATAGTTTCTAGTTGTTCCCAAAGACTTTTGTGCGATCTATCTTTGATACTTTCTCCATTAAATTCCAACAATAATTATATTTTAGCATTAGAAACACTACTGTGACTAAAGAGCTTACACATACTGGTGTGGATTAACCATAAGAAACAGAAAAAATGATTTTGGTAATCACCAATGCTGTTAGTTTAAAGCAGCTGCAGCACAAACCTTATATTGGGTAGTGGTCGAATACATTGTTAAGCACTGTATACACACACACACACACACACACACACACAATTAAGTGCAGCCTCCGTCAGCTTAAGATACTTTTTTCAACATTAAAAAAAAAGACTGACCCCAACTTTTCAAAGTAAATATATGCCCCTGGCAATGTTAATAAAAAAATATTATTAAAACAACAAAAAAAACTAACATTTTAAGTATAATTCTGAACATAGATAAAACAACAAATGGTGCATGTCAGCCATGGTGATGCACCATCGTCAGAGAACTTGGTATTAAAAGACTAGATAATGAAAAATATTCCCATGGACCATGAAGGGCTGAGCTCCCCCTGACTCATAGAGATAAGAGAGTGACTGATGAGTGTGATGTTGTGTCTATGCTCATTAAAAAGCATGCTAACAGATCACTGAGACGCAAGTCTCACATAACACCATCTGTCTCAACGGCACAGATTCGAGCATCTGCTTTTGGGGCAACAACCAGCCTACATGTCATAAATTACAATGCTAATTCATGCAGACCAAAAAGAAAGCAAGAAATAGGATGCTTCTCAGTGGGGGAAAACACCAAATGCTTTTAACCTTAGAGAATGTAACAACTCATAAGTGAAAGATTAAAGGACCCAATGCACTTTTCAAAAGGAGACACAAAACAGACGTCCGTATGCTCTAATGACTGATGTACCTGGATATAGTGACTATGGTGGGTTTGGGCATGGCTTCCAGGAAGAGCTGCACGGCCGTGATCATTTGCTGGATCTCCTCCTCAGTGCTGATGTGGTGAGGGAGCTCGGAGTAATCACAGGTCAAGCCTGCTTGATGCACCTAGACTCAACACCACAGGCACAAATATATCAGTGTGTGGAGCGGACAGATGTGCCTCAGCACTACAAGCCAAGGAAGGAAAATTTGTTATCCTACATGTTCTGCCTGGAGGCTCTCAATAGCTCGAAAAATATACTTGAAATTAAGTAACAGGTTGATATTTTATTATTTTTCCTCATCACTGCAAAACTTTTAATTAGCATTGTGTCTTGAAAAAACGATATCTAAACATATTTGAAACAAGATTTACTTTAAGATGCATGACTTGTTTTTAGAGATTACATCTTGAATTATATTCATAAATTACATTGGCATGTTTTTACTTAATTCACACACACGCACTTGTGCACACACACACACACACACACACACACACACACACACACACACACACACACACACACACACACACACACACACACAATTTAATTTTGAGGTCATTTGAAGTGACAATGATGTTTAGGGGTTTCAAACCTTACATACTTCAGGCATCTTCCATAATGTTTGGGGTCTGAGATGACTCAGAGATATTAAACATGAATAAAGAGATCCACTAACAAGAGTTCACATTGCAGCAATACACTCAGACAGACACTTATTTTGATTTATTTTATAGTTTTTTTTTCAACATTGTTCAATTTTAAATTGACCCCATGCAGAAAGAATGTGACTAGAATGGTAATGAGCCACATTTCTGAAAAATGAATGTGCACTCTACAGTAAAATAGAGGGTTAAAGTTTCAATAATAATAATATCATCATCAGCCAACTGTTTTTGTGTCTTCATGTTGGAGGAGTTTATTACAAGAATATGAAGGTAAAATAAGAAGATGCTAACATTTCTGATATAATTTTTCTACATACTTCATTGTAGACTACAAAAGCATAAAAACTATTTGGAATATCTTGGATGACAGACACTTCAAACATGATTAAAAAAAAAACTACGGGACAGGGATATGGACACACACACAGGCACACACAAAACTTTACCATTTCATAGTCCGGTGACTGAGTTCGATTCTTAAGGCTGTGTACAAGTCTGACAAGAGATTTCATTCTACAAAGAAAAAGAGGAAAAAATCAATGCATGAGGCTATGTCATCTCCTGCTTGATCAAATGCATACTAGGGATGGGCATTTTAAGCAAATGTAATATTCGATAATCGCTGGGTATTATTCGATTACTATTCGAAAATCGCACCCCTCCCGCGCATGTACCCGCCCACCCACGCGCACACACACGCACGCGTGCGCGCACACACACACACACACACACACACACAGAGAGAGAGGGGGAGAGAGACCATCCAGGCTTTCAATCTGTATGATAACAAACTGTTTAGTTAATTAGAGAATAGTCTATCTTAACCCAAGAAAATTAATGGTTGTAAAGTATGATTGCTGAAACAGATTAATATAACATAAACGAATGACGGCATTTATTAACCGAACATTCTGTCGATTATCAACTGCTCATATATTAGGACATTTCTATTTTAAAATGAACATGAACATTCATATTATTAAAAAGAAAATCTAAATCTGATTAATGCATCAATGAATATTAGGCGAAACATATGCGCTTAAACAGAATATCATTCTTAAAGCATATTACGCGCTTAAAACATATTGTGAACCGCCTGAATGACGCACTTATTATGTGAACATTAATTTTAACGTCTGTCTTCATAACAATAACCTATTTCATAGATACAAATATATTAAATGAACATGTTCACATGCTCGAAGACAGGAGTGTTGTTCACAATTAGTTCGGTGAACTTTGAATTGAAACAAGGAACGAATATAGAGCAGAATATATTCTCAGAATTCTCGCCTGAGTCTGAGCCTCTCTCTCTCTCTCTCTCTCTCTCTCTCTCTCTCTCTCTCTCTCTCTCTCTCTCTCTCTCTCTCTCTCTCTCTCTCTCAGCCATTTAAATAGTTCAGTTTTGGTTTTTAATAGCAAATTGTCATTATTGTGTTTCCTTTCTTTATTAATTTAATTTAGAAATTTGATTGGAACATCCTTTGTTTGTTAAATTCAAGTTTGATTTTTTTAAATACCAAGCCCAGCAAGTTTGATCAGTTTATCTTTCTCAAATAAATAACTAAATAATTAACGTCATAATATTTTAAGAATAAAGTCAAAATTACGATCATAAAATCATGTTACATTGCCTGAAGTTAAAATTACACCTGTATAGCCTACTCTGCCAAAAAATAATAATAAGTGTGGCATCCAACCTGTAATTCTTCAAATTTAACAAAAACAACACAAATATTTTGTATATAAATATAATATATCAACCAGTGGAATATTATTATTTCAGCAAAAACGAATAATTTGAATGCAGGGAGCTCGTCACGGCTTCATTAATGGGAAACAGGACGTGAAGGCGACGGAGAATCACTCTCGTGCAAAGTTTTGTTAACTTTGGTTTATTATTTTGAGTTGTTTAGGACGCTGTAGCAAACGGCCCTCTCACAATATATTGTTTAACAGGTCATTGTTCACGCAATCAGGCTGCACGTATCAGAAGTTCCGTGCTCCGGCGTGGTTAGCGCTCACAGTGTGTGTGTGTATGTATGTGTGCCGCCCGAGTGCCGACAGTGCAGTTCGCATGTACTGAAAGGAGTTGTCTTCGCGCCTAAAATGCTTTTTAATCGCTTACATTTTTAAACAAACAAGGCTTAAAAACGCATGCAAATGATACAATTTAGTGACCACCTGCAGTGGCCTGATCTGGCAAGTGACAACCGAACGTCCTTCTTCACGCCATCGGACAGTCTTTATTGTCAAGCCCTGTTACACCTTTAGAAAATAATCGTGACAACCTAATCGATATTCTATAATAAAATAGAATATTCGATAATCGTGACCCATCCCTAATGCATACCGCCATATAAAACAATCAATCAAGCCAATGGTGCACTGATATGGAGCTATAATCAAAAAGCACAGAGCCGTCTCGTCTCGGTGACAGCAGTAATGCGTACCCTGAGTTTGCTGCTAAACGGTCAACAGTTTCCTGGCCGTCATCCTCTACCAGTTCAGCAAATGCAGCCTCCAGGTCTTCAAGCTGGCGAGTGCGTCTCTCTACACAATCTAAGAGCTGCTCCTGAAAAACCAACACATGGAACTGTAAAGACTGTTATTTGCCATCATGGGAAATGCCTTCGGTGTGTCCTGTATTCAACAAAATACACTGAGGTTCAAAAGCCTCGGACCACATTGAATATTTATGGGATATCATTTAAACCTGGAAATGATCAAGGTTTATGATTTTACTGAATTTAAAACATACATGAAAAATACATTTTTAAGATTCAACACAATTTTTGTGACTAATCAAAAGTAAGTACTTTTCCATTAAAATGTTTGGGGGCAATGTTTTTATTTCTTCAAAAAGACATTTAATTGATGAAAAATGACTGTAAAGATATGTATAATATTTTGAAAGATAAAGGTTTCTGGATTTCTAAAGAATCATGTGACACTGAAAACTGGAGTAATGATTCCCAAAATTCTGCTTTTCCATGCCTGAATTACTTAACATTTTAAAATATATAGATATTTTAAATAGAAGGTTAGGGTTAACTTTTTCAAATGGAAAATAGTTGTTTTAAATTGTAATAATATTTCATGATGTTACTACATTATTAAAAACATAAATCTTGTTTTTTTTTTTTACTGCAATTTTGATCACAAAAATGCAATCTTGGGGAGCAAAAGAGTCTTCTTTCAAAAACATAAAAAATACTGCAAAACACAAACCCGAACATTAGATCATATTTGTGATTTTGACAACTCCAGGTAATTTAAGTTTATCTCTGAATTGAACATTTCATTCACGCGGTCATGCTAATAATACAATTGCAATTAAATTATTTTAAGCAGAAAAATGCAAAATATTTTCAATAGTAGTCTCCTGTGTCTGTATGTATCAGTATTCAAATGTGAAGATGTCAGAAATAATTTTGAAGTCAAGCATGAATGCAAAAACAGCTCTGACTGATTTTGATAAAAGCTGTTGCAACAGCTAACATACACTCACTGGCCACTTTATTAGGAAAACCCTTGCTAGTACCGGGTTGGACCCCCTTTTGTCTTCAGAACTGCCTTAATTCTTTGTTGCATAGATTCAACAATGTGTTGGAAACATTCCTCAGAGATTTGGTCCATATTGACATGATAGTATCACGCAGTTGCTGCAGATTTGTCGGCTGCACATCTATGATGCAAATCTTTCGTTCCACCACATCCCAAAGGTGCTCTATTGGATTGAGATCTGGTGACTGTGGAGGCCATTTGAGTAAAGTGAACTCATTGTCATGTTCAAGAAACCAGTCTGAGATGATTTGAGCTTTGTGACAGGGTGCATTATCCTGCTGGAAGTAGCCATCAGAAGATGGGTACACTGTTGTCATAAAGGGATGGACATGGTCAGCAACAATACTCGGTAGGCTGTAGCGTTTAAACGATGCTCAATTGGTTCTAATGTGCCAAGAAAATATTCCCCACACCATTACACCACCACCACCAGCCTGAACCGTGAGACAAGGCAGGATGGATCCATGCTTTCATGTTCTTTACGCCAAATTTGGACTATCATCTGAATGTCGCAGCAGAAATCGAGACTCATCAGACCAGGCAACGTTTTTCCAATCTTCTATTGTCTCATTTTTTGTTGAGCTTGTGTGAATTGTAGACTCCGTTTCCTGTTCTTAGTTGAGAGGTGCAGCACCTGGTGTGGTCTTCTGCTGCTGTAGCCCATCTGCTTCAGGGTTTAGACGTGTTGTGCGTTCAGAGATGATATTCTACATACCTTGGTTGTAACAAGTGGTTATTTGAGTTACTGTTGCCTTTCTATCATCTCTAAACAGTCTGCCCATTCTCCTCTGACCTCTGACATCAACAAGGCATTTTCATCCACACAACTGCTGCTCACTGGATATTTTATATTTTTCGGACCATTCTCTGTAAACCCTAGAGATGGCTGTGTGTGAAAAGTTTTTGAAATACTCAGACCAGCCCATCTGTCACCCACAACCATTCCACATTCAGAGTCACTTAAATCCCCTTTCTTCCCCATTCTGATGCTCGCTTTGAACTTCAAGTCATCTTCACCACATCTAGATGCCTAAATGCACTAAGTTGCTGCCATGTGTTTGGCTGATTAGCAATTTGTGTTACTAAGCAATTGAACCAGTGTACCTAATAAAGTGGCCGGTGAGTGTATTTTCTACCACATATCAGTTGGATTAAACATTAACTTGGAAAGCTGTTGAACATGGTTGTTGCCACAAAAAATAAAAGAAACAAGATTGGCTTTAGCTTCTTGTAAGAACAGATTTCGATTCACCCCCTGAGGGAGTTTAGTAATATCTAAAGTGCCTGTTACTATGCCTGAATGAAAATCTCATGATTAGGTTATGGTACATTTGATTAGGAATCTTTGGTACCTCATCTGAATCCTGCTGGGGCCTGCTAAAGTTGTATAACTCTTGCAGGAGAGCGTACTCTTCCTGTAAAACAACAAGGGTGGCAAATAGACAATGTATATAGATACAAATACATATAAAACAACATATGAGCTCTGAAGAAACCAATTCCATTTAAGCCATGGAAAGAATCAATATCGTATATCTGTCTACAAAGATTTTTCTAAATCAGTACAATGTAGGTGTGAGAAAGCACAGTATGGAGAAGTAATTGCTATCGTTTAAGAAACAAAAATTACTATAATGAGGGATCTGATTGAATCACTCCACCTGCGTATACATCTCCTTGAAAGGGTTCTTACAGGAGAAAAAATCCAAGTCAATGTCAAGTATGAAAGGGTCAGATTGCTCTATAAATGCTAAAAGTCGTTCTGTGATGCAGCTTGTTGACCCCTCATTATCTTTCATGACTGTGTGACTGTCGTTTCCTGAAGCAGTGCTGCCATCAAGCGGCTGAGAAGAGGAAGTGCACGGGGTGTCCCTTTTTAACTGCATATCTTTGTCCTCTTTTACAGCCGATTTAGGTATTTTAGCCCCACTTTGCCCATTTTCAGGTGTCTTCTTCTGCAAACTGTCAATGGGATCCACTCGAATGACATTTAAATGCAACTCTTTTGGGTTTTCCAGCTGATCCAGTGGAACGTAAAGAGCGTCACTCAAAAAGTAATCGTCTGTGCTTGTGACCCTGAAAAGAGAAAGAGATTTTTTATGAATGTTTTTAAACACGTTTCTAACAGCACAATGCTTCCTGACAGGGTGGAGGTCTCATCCTTATTAATAGTAAATGAACGTCTGCTGCCATCTCATGGTTACATGCTGATATGCTGCACCTGACCTGATGGTGGTCGTGGATGAATCCTTCCCCACACACATAGAATGCTCTCCTTCTTTGATCTGCTGAGCCCAGTACGGATGCAGCCAGGCTACGTGGGATACGTGTCCAGCATAGACCATTGGCATAATCCAATTCTCAATGCTCAGCTCACTGCAAGAGCAAACAAAAACATGTCAACCCTTATACTCACTGCTGCAACTAATGATGTGAACAAATATCAGTGGGATTTATTCTCAACAGCAGGAACTGTCTTTTAATAGTCTGATTTTAATAGTCAGAGGAGTATTTCATGAATTGTATTATTTGTACGGGCATTTCTTTGACAAAAGCCATGTAGATTTGAGCAAGTCCAACACTGGACTATATACATTCTGTACTGTATTAATTTGTGTCAACTTAAAAAAAATGTATAACTAACCTTTTAAGTTAGATGGATTTCTTATTTAGTTTAATATGATGTACTAAAAAGGAAACTAATAAAAACTATAGACATAAAAATAAACAACACTTTAACTACAATTAAAATGGAAAATATTAAAATAAAAACTAATTTAAATATTAATAAAATCTAATATATGGATGACTCCCCAGCTATTTGCATAGCTAGGATGTTATGCATCAGGAAGAAAACAATTGAATGAATTAAACTTGATTTGAAATTCTGAAAAAACTGAAATACTAAAAATGATATATATATATATATATATACATAAATTTTCTGAAATACTAAGTAACATAAACATAGTTTATCTCTAAAAAATATGAAGTTGTTTATTTAACTTATTTAGATTTACACAGTTTTACAATAACACAATAATATTTTTGGGACTCTGGAACCTAAGGGTAAAACCATACAATCTGTACAAAAAAAAGCACCTGACATAGAAACAGTAGTAAAAATATATTATGATCACAGTAAAAGGTTTCCAAGTCAGAAAGACATTTTAAATCTATGATTGTTTCCAAAGTTGACGGAAAGCTCTTATAAACTCACCTGAGCAGAGTCTCTTTGTCATATACTGTATCAGCAGGCATATTCACAGGGATGAGGAGATCAGGATGGGAGTCCAAATGGATCATTTTAATGCCCTTCGTTGGAATATGTTTAGAACCAATGGCACGATATATGTGTTTCACAACCTAAAGCAGGTGGAAATTACATTTAAGTAACTGTTTATTTCTTTTACACCTTTAAGTGGCAATTAATCACTCAAAACCACTGTCTACTTTGCTTTAATTGGAACTTTTGTAAATTCAACTATTTAGCTGGCGCCAGATTTAAAGTCTTAAATCAGCAAGAACTGAAATCACATCCTATCTACCTCATGATGGTCCTCCACAATCCACACGGGCATTTTAGGATACACGCGCTTCTGAGGGGGTGTCTTCATCTTTTAACAAGAATGGATATCAATTTTTGTCTTGATTTAAAACTATCCGAAACAGCATCCGAAAGACTATTTACGTTTATGATACTCCACTATAAGTGGTGCACTGTGCGTCTTCGTTTATAAACCGGGTGGAAACAAAGAAGAATTGAACAAGATTTGGATTCCTACTGTAGGCTAAATGTATTTTTCATATAAAGTTTTCTGATTGTAATGATGTGGGCGGCAATAAGATGGCAAACATCTGAGAAGAAAGGAATAAAGTATTACGGGTAAGGAATAGCAATAATAATCCTCATATTGTAGTAAATACGAAATATTAGCTAGTGGCAGCTAACGTTACTAACGTTATTTACTTCAGTTCATTTCATTTAATTTGTTTAATGACAATCTTTATAAACGACGGATGTATTTTCCTCCTAAATATTGTGTATTATACAACCTATAATGGCAGAATGTAGAGTCGAAGATTAAAAAGACATTAACCAAAGCATAACTACAAATAAATTCATTAATAAAAATTTCTTTTTATGATATAGTTTAGTCATCATTGTTAAAGGATCCTTTGATTTGAATGTCGATGAAAATATTAGATGTGCTTGTCGAACTAAAATTATGGTAGCAAGAAAAAAGTATAGATAGGTCTGCAGGTCTGAGATCACAAAACTTTTCAGGAGGTTACGAAAACTCCAGTGAAGCAGCTGTAAGGATCTCCAGACAACTCTTGCATTGGACCCTGTCAGTTACATATCAATATTGCATTAGCACATTTTACTCCACACTAGCCTGTCTGTTAGCTGAAGTTTAACAGTTACAATCTGAAATGTATAGTGCCTTCAGGAAGTATTCACTTCACTCCCTTGAATTTTCACACATTGTTCTGGTTATAGCTCTACAATTTGAACCCCTCAAGTATTTTTATTTCTTCAGTTAACACAATCATGCTACATTTAGGCTGTAAGTCCAACACACTCACATTCATATAACTTGAGCATGACAATCAAATCAAGTTTTTGAAAATGTCATTGTACAATTAGTCTTTTTTGCAGTTAATGTCATTGCAGCCACAGTTGGTAAATGCAGGAAATAAAGAATAACGAAATATATAATGAACATGAATAATACTGGGGTCATGCAAAATAATAATATTATTAATAATATTAAAACAATTTCTATAGAGTATACCCAGTCAAATACAGTCCGTTTAATGCAAGAGTCTTGAATAGATCTTGACTCTTGTTCTCTTTCATCAGACACCAGTTTTTACAAGCGTTTCAGGTTTTGGTTTAGCCTATTATGCAATATAATCACATCTGTGATGCAACAAAATGAGTCCCGTCTTTCTGATCCATATTTATAATGGTTACACATCTTCTAATATCTTCTAGGATTTGCATTAACTTTTAAGGCCACTCAATTTTTAAATGTATTTATGTATTTAATAACATCTGACCTTAATTTTGACTACTGTGAGACTTCATAATCATATTTAGCTGGAAAGCGGTCAATAACGTTGAGGGTAGGGACTCAATTAGGCTATTACCCAACCAGGAAGGGTCTTGAGAGACACATAGACAGAAAATGAAAGGAAAACAACACTTCATATGCACTTACACAATTTCAATGGACCATTCATTCTCATGGCTTCTAGTAGACTAGGCGTGACTTATGGTGGCCTTTATTAATGGCCAGTGCTGTCACATCTGTGTTAATTGCCCTTCTTTTCCACTTGCTTACTATGCAATCAAGCAATTAAACATCAGCATGTTCAGAATGAACACAGACGTATCTTGTTGCGAGAAAACATATCAGTGTAATCCAAAAATAATTTTCAGATTTTTTACAGTTTATTTGAGTACAATAGAAAATTACTTTTACAGGAATGAAAGAAATCCAATTTACGAATGCTTCAGCGGCAACAAAACAAGAAGCAATCAATGTGGTGTGAATTACATATTAAAGCAGTAAATAAATCTTAGACTCAATGACTATGTCAAGCAGTTTTGCCGCCACCCATCTGGTATGCCTGATTTTAGGGAAGCAGTCAGATAATGCAAAACACTGTGCTGTGAATGAGTTTTGTTATGGAAAATTGACCAACATCTAAGATTAGCAAATGATTGCAAAGAGACTTGCATTTGTTCGCCTAAAATCAATATCAAAATCAATGTACGTGGAGATTACTTCCTTTTGAAAAAGAAGTGTACTTAACTGTATTGAACGTGCACTTTTAGTGAACTTCAAAACTTTAAAAGTATATTTTAAAAAAGAAAAATACTGTACTTGCAGATACTATCTTGAAATAAAGGGCCACTTAAGTGTACTTAAGAGAGTAAATGTCTTAACACTGAAGTAAACTTTTGAAAAAGAAGTGCACTTAACTGTATTGAACGTGCACGTTTAATGAATTTCAAAACTTGAAAAGTATATGTAAAAAAAAAACTAATTGTACTTGCAGATACTATCTTGAAAAAAGGGCCACTTAAGTGTACTCAAGAGAGTAAATGGCTTAACACTGAAGTAAACTTTTGAAAAGTGTTGTAATGATGTCAAATTAAAAGTTTACTTTATAAATACATTTCATGTGCTTTAGTAATCTTTTGTAATGCTTTAATGTACACTTTTTTGATGTAATGATTAACATACTAAAGCATGTTTAAAGTGCAGTTGATTATAATTTTAACTGCAGTGTGTTTTCAATAGTATATTTAAATGTAATATTTTTTTAAATCCAGAAATAGCATCTTCATTACAAATGTGTAATTGCACATATATTTAAACACATGACATACAAGTTTTAATAGATTTTTTTATACAAGTTTTACAGTTTTTTTGATTGCTTAAACACATTTCTTTAAATTATGCCTCTTTTTTTGCAAAACTCTAAACACAAATCCGTTACTTCTAACTCAATTCCCCAAACTTCCTATATTCAGGCCAAATGTCCCAGACCAAAGAACCTCTTCAACATCACAGGCTATATTGGCCCTGGCCAGGCAGCAGGGGTAAAATCCTCTTGCATTCCTGATCCAACCCTGGCACTCATCAATCAAATAAAATATATGAGACATATTGTCTTCTTGCCCTTGCCCTTCCTATTCCTCTTTATCTTCCATGTTTCTTATGTATGCCACATATCCATTTAAAAAGTACAAATTTGCACAGTATTTTATGTGGTATATTGATTGAAAAAGACTGGATAGTATTCACAGTTACACCTTTACTAGTGGTCTGACCAAAAAAACAAACTTAAATAAATAAAAACACTTCACAACGTCGTTGTGAAATAGAAAATAAAATAAATATGGGCACAAAGGCGAAAATAAAAATGAGAAAGTCCATTGTCAGAATTTGTAACTCTTGCGTTGTCCTCTGTCTATATGCTTTCAAATTGAAGGTTCATGAGATGTACCCTTTGAGCTATTTCAGAGAAATGGGTTGTCATTGGTGGTTGATCTATATTCTGTTCATTAGTGAAAGTCATGATTCACATGAACAATTCATGGCAAATTTATAAAACGTCTTATAGAAATGTGTTGAAAATATGCTTGACAGTTTATGACAACTAGATCAACCATTTTGCATTTACCATAATGACTTATACGATGAACTAATGACTCAAGGTTTGAGGAGTAAGACTATAGCACAGAGAACTATATAATACATATTGAGCAACATGACAATAGTAAATGAAAATGTAGGAAACCACAGCATGTACATAATCAATTGCATGAATGTACCAATGCAATCGCAACTTGTTCAAAAGAATGATAAACTTTTTATGATGTGCACAAGTGACTCGATGATTTTGAGGTTGAACAAGCAGTTTTGAGAATTTCATTTCTGATCTGAGAAATGCACCAAAGCCACTGAGAAACACTGTAAGCTGACTTTGACCCAAGGTTCTGATTTTTGTGTGATACATTTTGACTCCTAGTGTTTCCACTTGGGTAATTGTGTGCTAACTGAGCTCAAACTTTGCAGACTTGAGTGAACAATATTGAATGCTAGTGCTTTCTAAATGACCGCATGGCGTAAGCACTGATAAATTTAGGCATTTGTGTGTAGAGTTTTGCAGTAACAGTTCACCAAATCTGACTCATGTGTCAAAGCAGGGAATAGTGTTTATAGTTTATGGGTGTGCTTTTTAAAAAATGGCATTAGTTAAGGAAACTTTAGTTAAAAAGCCAGATTATAGTGTTTTAGCAATCAAGAGAAACTGTAATAATACATACAAATGTATTTTAGTTTACCATATGTTTGTCAGTACAGTCGTCAGTAACACTTTCAAAGAAAATAGAAGTAATTTTTATAGATAACAAAGATGTGCTACTTACTTAAGTGGGTAAAAATCACTGTAATGTTAAGCAAATTGCATTTATTATAAATTAAAACTATAATGCATTTTTATTTGAATTGCAATTAAAATGCAGTACAGTGTCTTAAAAGTGACCTTAAGTTTTCTCTTTTTTTTAAAGTACAGTATATTATTTCCATAACAAGAACTGAAGTGTACTTTTTCAGCCTCCAGTTTTTAAAAAATACATATTTCTAACAAAGATGTGGAATGTGCTAGATTATTGTTTTGAAACACTACGGAAAAATGTATGTTCCTAATGTGCTGACACAACTTGCTCCCGAGTAATTGTCATATTTTAGACCGAATTAATGCAGCACTACACATAATTCTATAGAATTAACTAGCTTTTTCTCATCACTGAAAGCATGTTATTAGGACCAGCAAAATATAAGAGGTTGTTCTTGCTGTCATGATGAATAAAGTTCAATCTGTCATGACATGAGTGCACTATAAACCACATTAAAAACTAAACTAGTGACCAGGGTGTAAGGCTTCAGTTTCAGCAGTGATCTAGATTGCATGCTTCCTAGCCCAGAAGCCTTACAGATCATTACTGAAAGGTACGCGAGGCGTCTGTATAAATAAATTGCAGTTTGCTCTTGGAATGGGCAGGTACAGCCCAATACAAGACAGTGATTAATAAGGATAATGGATTTCCATGGGATTGTGTTGAAGAGGATGAATGTGTCTTAGGGGAAATACTCTAAGGTGCTTTTCTCTCTCTTGGCAATGGAAATGCTGTTTATTGTGCCATTTAAGAGCTTTGGAAATAATAATGGCCACAAATTTGAATGCATGTGACCTTGTCGACAAGTGATGTTTTATTTCCAGGAAGAGGAATGATAAGGGATGTGTGCTGAAGTAAATTACCAACACTGGATTGCTCGAGTCTCTAGGCCCTATTGCATCATCACCCCACAGATAAGCCTTAGGGAGGCTGAAATTTCAATCTTAGCAATTTCACTGATGCATTATAGGAAGCACGGTTATTCACATTAAGTGAATACAGGAGGGAAAGCCTGTGTCCCTGTGGCCTGCTGTAGCTACCTGGTCATGCAAAGCATTTGCAACCATAAGGCTGTGATCAAGGGGAGGTTAAGACCAGTTCAGATGTTTCTTGAAGTTTGTATGTTTGCAAGTTTGTAAACTTGCTCATGCTTTTCTTGCTCTTCTCTTCTGGAAATACTGGAGATTGATCCTCATTATGTTAAAATATGTGCCCACAAAACCTTGAGTGTATCACAAAATGTGTATGCTTGTTTCTTTTAATGTGGAATCTTGCCATCGCCAGAATGCAAAATGCATTTCACGGCTGGTTGTAACTGTAGATTTACTTATATATACATTACATTTACATTTAGACATGTTACAAAGACGTAAACAAATATTGTTATATTGAATTAACATAAAACTGTGAAGGTCAGATGACCATACCAGATATGTCTTGGATTTAAAACCAGATCTAAAATATGGGACAAGACTTAGTTCTATCCATCGGTTGTTTATTGGATGAGATCTGAATGCAAGCTTGTAGAATACTATTTATAACGATAAATGTGCTAAAAACTGCAATTGCATTGAAACGCTCTGGCAAACACCCTAGCTTTGTGGCATCAAGTTTTATGAAGAGAATACTACTAATAATTCTGAAAATATAAAAATGGCTGTTAATTTTCTTTTTTTGAATTTTTTTTATTGCATTTTAATTGCAAATGCTGTAACCAGTACTCCGATACTTTTTGGTCACCACTACCGTGTTGGGGAAGTCGGCCTCTCTCTCTTAGAAATTATTGATGAGCTCTGATGCTTTGCCTTGACTCTGTAATTAGACTGTAACCTGATAGCACATGTACTACATGTTTCTCATGGTGTGGCATCAAACCGACTCTAATTAGGAGCCATGAGAGAAGCTGTAGGGCTCACGTCACTGGAATATATAGATGCACATGTGTTCCGAAATGCAGCTCCTCCATGATTATTGCAGAGTCCTTTGGCTTTGACCCAATCTGATGATGAAGGCCGCACGTCTCGCACGCTGGGCCTGCCGCCACTCATCCCTCCCCACGTCCAGGGGCAGCCCGTCGGGCTGGTGGCCCTGGGTTCACGTCAGCTGCCGAGGGTTTGTTAGTGGAAAGCTCACACTGGTGTGGAAGGCGCTGTGGAGATCTCTTTTGTTGAATTATTCCTCGGGTTATATGGCTTCCAGCCCATTTCACTCAAACTTTTGCCAGCTAGTTCACAGTATGTGAGGCAGGTGCAGAGAAGAAGGTGGAAACTTTGTGCAGTAAGTCAGTCAGTCAGTTCATCTGCAACTCAGTACCATGATCTGTGCCACTCTGATTTGCAGAGTGACGCAGTGCAGTGCTGCTCGCTGCTCTTTAGGACACACGGAGCTCAATTCACTTCAGCTGGATTATTAGCTCTGACTCTCTGTCAGGGCTCTGCTGAATAAATAATGATAGGCTGATGGATTTCCATGTTCTCTTCCTGTTCATTCCTGCTGTCTCTCATGGCCTCTCCCTTATTCTCTCTTATCTCTATCTCTCTTTCTCTCCTCGGTCTTCTTCTCTATACAATGCATGTGAGCTGGTCCTTGAGGCATTTTTCCAGCGTCTTCCTGTTTTCTGTTGCCTCGCCAAAGGCTTCAATTCGCTATGTAGACTGTGTTGTCTTTTGCAGAACATTGTACATTATAATGACTTTCTGGTCGGTCAAATGGTTTAAAAGTGCATTCAGTTTAATTTATGCTGGTTGATACAGCAGTCGTCTTGGGCTTATAGGGCCTGTTTACACCTGGTCTTTTCATGTGCTTTCGCTGATCGGATATCTATCTGATTTGTTAAAATGTTTCCATTTACACTTGGCCACATAAATGTGTCATGGAAAAACGGATATAAATCTGATACCAGATTTCAATTCCCGCGCTATATTTAAATTTTGTTTACGTCAACGAAATCAAAACTGACATCTAATGGGACAGATGTAACATTATGCAAAAACAAACATTAGTTATGTTCTTGAAGAAATTTAAAAAAATTAAAAATTATTTTTTATTATTCCACAAAAAACAATATACATTTAATATAGACCATTTATCATATAGCATACAAATAATGATCACCTTGTTGATCTTGGCAAAACTTTTAATACTAATACTAATAATGACTATATACATATATATATATATATATATATACATACATATCCTTCACCCTTAGAAGAATACCTCTTACTTGTAAAAGAAGAACCATGATATGATTCTAATATGATTTGTAAATCTATCATGAGAAACTACAACAGTACCTACCTATTTGTCGATATACCGTCAGAGCAGTGTACTGTTGCTGTGGTAACCTCCTCATATGAATGCGATTTCTATTTGTGCGTCTACTTGGAAATATGTGCTAACTTGTAATCCAACCTTTATGGTTAATGAAATGTTTGAAATTACCATTCAAACATTGCTTTTTCTGGAATTCTGGGAGATTCAAAATTGACCCGCTCCATTATGTATTTTGTCAGTCTCATCAATATTACTGATAGTCGCAGCACATTTGATTTGTTTTATGAACAAAACAGATTTTGTACATTTTAATGGGCTGTTGCTATAGGCTTTGTGAGGAGCAGACTGCATCATGGCCCACTGCACGGGCAAATTGTGCCCTTTTGAAGAGCAGGGAAAATTTATCAATGTCAAGAAGGTCCCAGAATCTTTGCAGGTTTGTTCTATTCTTAGAAACACAGTGAGGTGTTGAAGGAAGAATGTTCCCATTCTTTCTCTCTGTCTATCTCCCATCCCTCCCCCTTTCTCCTTCCTCCCTTTTTCATCGCTCTCTCCCTCTTTCACAGTCATGCTCTCTCCCTTCTTTAACTGCTTTTTTGTGAATTATTTTTATGCTATCTCTCCCTCTCTTTCTATTCTGTCTCTCTCTCCCCCTCTCCCTTGGTCTATTTTCTGCTTTACAGCTCTTCCCATATCACATGAATGCTCCTGTCACATCTGCCACCACTGAGGACACATGCCACCTGGGGCATCCTGATTGGCTGAAGTTTCAAAGAGTCCAGTGTAGGTGAGTGGGTGGCGGTTTGACTGGAGGGAGTGCGACAGACACCACCGACCGAGACTGTGCTCAAATGCTGGGGCTCCAAGTCTGAGTCCAAGAGAATTTTTGAAGTGGGCTTCAACACTTTTTCTCTTCCCAAGCCACAGTAATCACAGTGATTCACAGTTTCACTGTGGTAACCTCAGCCCTGTCAAATCTGTCTTCCTGCACCCCATTACCCACATGCCCATAGTATATGAAGGCTAATGCTAGCTAGCTAGCTCATTTGCTTTGATATATTTTAATGCATAGTAGCGAATTAGGATAAAACAAGGGTGCTGTCGGAGACGTTTTGTAGCGATTAGTCCATTGATCTAATGTAGATTCTGCTAGTTTGATTTCAGTTTGTGACATTTCTTGTTTTTATGTTCTTCCCCATCATTTCTCATATGTGTGACAGAAAACCAAAAATATTATATAAAAAGCTAATTTAATCTCAACATAGGTACGTATTTTACCCACTCGTGTTCTAGATGCAATAAAAAACAGACTTAACAGTATTATTGTGTGCTGAGTCGTTAAAAAGGACATATTTTGCCAAGATTAGTGATTTTTTCCCCATCTTTTTCGTATTAGCTTGTACTTACTCAAGTTTCTGCTTAGATTGGAGTAGAGACATCCCAGGGAGCTTGAATAATTCAGCTGTACAACTTTATCAAGTGAAGATCTCATACCACTACAAAAGAGGATCTTTTGTTGCAAAGAGATTTGGAAATCCCATAGTCAGCTACTCGAAGACATGGCGGTTTGATATCTATCCTTGCTGAAATAATCTGTTCAGCTGGAAAAATAACTACAGTTTTTATGGGTAGATTTAATTAAAAATAGCTTGTGTTTTGGCTTGATAATGCCAGCTGTCTGAAATGTGGTGAATGCAGAAAAATATGTATTTGGCTGATATGTCATTGTGATTTATGCTTGATTGTATAGATATCATACAATTGTTTTGAGGTATTAGAAGACTCTCTTTCGAGCAGATGGATGACACATAGAAAATAAATGAGGAGTGAAGCCACCCGCCCGATATTTCATTCCCATTTATTCCACAAAAACACCTCGGACCACATCACAGATAAATGTATTGCCTAAATCCATAATGTTTAAACATAATTGACAAGTCTATTGATGGTAATCTCTCATAAATCCAGTTCCTAGCTTCGGGGAAAATAGCCTGATATATTTACAGCATGAGTGTGCATAAAAACATATGTGGGGCTATATTAGTTGTTATTTAAAAAAAGCAAAATCAGCTTAGAAATGTTAAGAAGAGGAAAGTAAGAGATGACGAGAGATGTAAGAGTAGGATTCACAGAGATATTTGAGGGCAGCTATTGTTGTCATCTATTGTTGTGATCTGTTGGATCTGGCCACAGGGTAAGAACTTGGAACAGTTGTTTCATTTCAAGAACATCCCAATTTCTATTCCTTCTTTGCCCTTTTTCTCTTACTCCTGTTCTGGATTTAATAAAGCTGTGATCTTAGAGAGCGTGTGTGTGTGTATCCATTGAGCTTTGATGGTGGTGGGTATATCAAACTCTTCACATGTCAGTTACAGACCCATAACTTGACAGTCGTGAAGTTTGCCTTAGAGCTATGGGTATCTGAGGGCTGAATTTCACCTCAAGCTTGTAGTCTGTTCGAAAACTCATCATGTTTGCCAAGGCAACATAATTACTAACATTAATTTGCCAAGTGGTTTTGTGAATGACGTGCATGATTATCAAATCTGATATACAGCAGATCTTACTTTTGATTTCGTAGCACAGATCAGAGTGCAGTATGCTTGCTATAAAAGCAGGCTTTCACTGTCTCACCAGCAGAGGACAGTGTCCATCATATTTTTTAATGAGCTCTCCAACAGAGCTTCAAACAGAGGGGGGTTCAACCACACAAGGAGAGACCATGCTGTGGTCCAACTCACTCCAAATCTCTTCTTATGGTTTCAGAATTTACTTCTATATATCAGTGCAGTCTTTGTACAAGGCTAGATAGTTAGCTAGACAGATAGTTAGACTGACAGACAGACAGACAGAAAGATAGACTGATAGACGTAGGTAGGAAGGTAGATAGATAGATAGATAGATAGATAGATAGATAGATAGATAGATAGATAGATAGATAGATATTGATTCATAGAAAGAATGCTTAAAGGTGCAGTAGGAGATCTTGGAAAATGCTCACTTTAGCCTGATAGCACTGAAAGTGAACATCGCACCCTCCCTGCAAAACGCCGTCCAAAGCCACGCCCCCTGAACGCATGAATGCGAATAGACCAGATGACCAGAGACAACATTACTACATTAATTGTTATTCATCGGTGAGAAAACGTCATAGTACAGTTAGTAAAAGTAGTACAATACCAGAAAGGAAGATCAGATTGTTGATGTTTGCCTGCCATTCTCGCACGTGATGCATAGCGTACGCAAACGCGCTGATGACGTATCCTGTCTGCTCGAACAGGGTGTGAATACAAAAGTATATAAATACACATGTTAATAGGCAGGTAGGAAAGTCAATAAAAATGCTCAGAATGAGCTTTTTGATTGGATGAATATTTCTTGATCATACGTCTTCCACAGAATATATAAATACGGCAACACTTTAGTTTAGGGTCTCTTAAATAGTGGCTTATTAGCATGCATATTAATAGAATATTAGCCCTTTATTAAGCACATATTAATGCCTTATTCTACATGACCTTATTCTAAATCCCTAATCCTACCCAACAACTAAACTTAACAACTACCTGACTAAATATTAATAAGCAGCAAATTAGGAATTTATTGAGGGAAAAGTCATGGTTAATTGTGAATAAGTGTTCCCTATTATAAAGTGTTACCATAAATACATTTAGGACACTTAACTTAATGATTGTTATCGGGACGTGAAGAGACTTTCAGCCAGCATAACAATTTATTATTCATATTTTTATATTTTATATAAAACTGAGGCATGACCAAATTAACTTAAGCAATGGTTTGACTTGACATTGAAAAAACGGTCACACTTTAGATAGTCTTTCTATTATATAGAAATAGTCTTTCTATTAACTAACTATTCATTGCTGCTTTTTTGCCTCAATAAACTCCCACTATGCTGCCTATTAATAGTAATGTAGTTGTTATGTTCAACCTATAAATAAGTATAGTAAAATGTATTTGATATACATTTATATTATGCAAAGTATACTACAAATACATGTACATATTTACGTTTTTAATAAAATACTCTGTAATTATATTTTTGGTATACTAAACTGGTATATTTAAAGTGCTAAATTGGAACAACTAATTGTTTACTTAATGCACTTTATCTGTGCAGAAGTTCTGCTGAAGTCCAACTAAAGATATACCGAAGTATGTTTGATTGTGCTAAAGAGTAACTATTGCAAGTATACTTCAGGTACACTTTAAATACCTTGCATTTAAAGAACAATATTATTAAAAGATCATACAATCCTCATTAATAGTGACATAAAAAAACTTTTTAGGCTTAATATTAAGAAATCGGCATTCTGCAGAAGTAGTACTCCAAATCAATTTTAATTATATTTTTTATATTGTAAGTCTCAACTTGTGAAACATTAGTAAATATGTTTATTGATTAGAACTATACTTAGTACATTTTAAATGACTTTTAACTAGGGTAAATATGGGGTAGGATAAAAGAATAAGGCATGAATATGTGCTTTTATATAAACAGCGAATATGCTAGTAATATGCATGCTAATAAGAATCTAGTTATTAGTGAGAATTGGTCCATAAAATAAGGTGTTACCACAAAAACATTTTTATTTTTATTTTATTTATACAAGATCAGTTATTGACCATAAAATGGAGATGATTATTGCTTTATTTGTATTGGATTTCAAGATTACTGCATTCCTCACTACAAGCATAATTGATCAAAAATACAAGTATAATCAAATCAAAACTATACTAAAATATATAAAAATAAAAAATCTGATATTAACAAACAATAAACTGAAATCTAAAAATGCTATTAATAATTAACACAAAATTGAAAATGCAAAACCATAATAACCTTGTAAAAGGGAAAGGGAAGCAGTAGAGTTCCCTGAGGTGGCCCAGCATTACTCATCACTCGCTCTGACACAATCCTGCAGAGTCTTTAGGCTACGCTTGGCCTTCAGTAGTCTAGAAGTTTATGTGGGCCTGACAGAAAACGTTTCTGTGTGCATTGGCTAACTGTGTTTATAGCTAGACAGAGGGTGAAACATCTGCTCGGTGAGGCCCAAGCTGAGCTACGAGAGCACTTTCATCTGTCGGCTGTATGGACCAGCTGGAACATAATGCACATGGGAAATGACGCAACCATTGCTTTAACATTCTTTCCACAGAACTTGATATTTATTTATTTATTTGTGTCACATCAGTTTACAAAGGCATCACGCCTCTTACTCGACAATCCAATCTGTTCAAGAAGAAGATGATAAGATCAATCATTTGCGTGCACGCCAGCAGGTGTTAGCGCTCGCTTAAAAAAAAAACCTTTTCTTTCAGGTTTTTTTGGCCACCGCCACCATATTTTGTATCATAACAAGTTGGCATTTGGCAGCGAAGGCTGTACCCAGCATGAGAGTGCGTGTCCACCTTTTTTCTCCTGTTCTTTCATATTCATCTCCACAGTTGGCCTTTCCTCATAGCAGCTACCCATGCTAACAGGACACAGTGGCAGCAATGCACACTTTATCTCTCCACCTTCAGCCTCTATGAATAATAAGCAGAAAAGTCATCCTATGCAGGACCGACTTGGAATACCTTTCCTGATAGCGGTGGCTTACTGTAGGCTGCACATCCGTGACCGAGGGGAAGATGTGGCGTTCCGATACCTCCCACCCTTCCGCCTCCCTCTTCCCTGACACTTTTGTCATCCTCCTTGACTGCGAGGAACAGTTTTGGTAGCAAACCGTGTCAACCTGTCTCTCCATCTCTGACCCCCAACTGAGCTTGATAAGCTAATATGATGTTCTGTTGACACCAAAGGGGTTGAGCACAGCCTGCAGGCACAGGTTGATATTGAAATGCTATTCAGGGCCGGCCACATACCTTTGCTGTCTCCCACCGCGCTTGTGACTCATATACAGATACAGCGGATATGCTGAGTACACTCCAAAGACCTGGTCTTACCGGTGCCGACGTTATGCGACCTTTAAACTAAGAACCCCCAGAGAAAGCAGGCTTTATCGGAGCAGATAAAGCTTTCTTCTTGCCCTGCGAGAACGCATCTATCAGGCCGTCGCAGGGAGCACTGACAACAGGAGCAGCCATCGCTCAGCTGCTAGGCAGTGGCCACATTACCACTCCGCAGCGACACCACGCTCTATCAACGTCACACTCTGATCACTTAAACAGAGCTCCGGCGTCTCGCTGTGCTTTTACGAATGCTGTTGGGATTTGAAAGAAACCGTCTGGATGACGATGGGATTCAGAACGGAGCTCGCTCTTCAAAACAACACCTGGTTTTTGAGCAGTTTGCATGAGGTACAGAAGCACTGAAAGTGATTATGTTGATTTTTTCCCCTCAGCTCGGTTTCCCATGGTGATCATTATGACATTACAACTCCCGTACAATCCAAATTACTGTGCAGAGATTGGAAAATCACTGCCATTATGGGACTCGGGAGAACTGATAATTCCACCGCTGGTTTTGAGCACACAAAGAAGATCTGTCAAGCCTTCTTGAAGACTCAAGGCGTGACATCATCAATACCTTCCCAGACTTTATCTGAATTTCAAAGCCCACCAGTGTGAACGCACAGAACTCTATTCATCATCTTGTCAAGGCTCGATGGATTTCGTGGTGGGGGGTCACCATCTCCCCATCTCCAATTAAAAATATTCCGCTCTCGCAGACTGTGGAAGTGAACCGCTGAACTCCTTGGAGAACTTCGCTTGGCTTTGTTTCAGTGCTATCTTCACCTAAGACGCCTCTCAGGCTGATAAGCTCTCAGCTTCATTTCCATCAAACACAGCGAGAGAGAAGTCAGTTCTGCTGTGCTTTATGTCCCTAATTTCTGTGTGCAGCTGATCTGTGGATTATAGTCTAGCTGAGACACCCGCCATTGCGGAGCAGATGGTGGGGCTTTGTATGCATTTCTAAGCTCTTCCTATTAAAAAGACCAGAATACAGGATTACCGCCCTAGTATTGAATATTGTTATGCTATTGTATCTTTTTTTTAAGACAGGCTCTCAATCTGTATGTTATTCATCTGTCTAATGGACAAGTTTTCAACCTTTATAATCCCAAAGACTCCATTACCCAGCTGAATATAACAGCCAACTTTCATTCAGAATATCAACTACCATTACTATATTCTATAATTCTTACTGGATCATTGGTTGAAAATGTAATGAAAATTTAACATGTTTTATATATGAAATCTTCTCCATGCCCCCTCTAGAGTACCTTCAGGGACCCCTGGTAGGAAACCCTGGATCTCATGCAATAGCCAAAGGGACTTCTGTGATAATACGAAGTGTGCCATCCAGGTTGTGAGGTTTAAAAAGGAAATTAGTTTGAAAGACAAGAAGTGAATAGCGAGAAGGTTTTTTAATGTGCAGTTCCCGCAAATGTTCTCTTTTATATTCACTGTCACTAAGCCAGAGCCGATAAGCACCAATGAGGTGGAAACATTCTGATGAGAAGGTGAAGGGAAGTATTAAAGCATCACTCATGCTTGCACTCACGGGCAGACATACAGGGTATATGCCAAATAGGCAGCACAGATGGACCCATGACCAATAGGGGATCCATTAGGAAAGTAAAAGAGAAATACGTGAAGAAGTACATAACAAACAGGGCTTGTATTTTGCTGTGGGATTACAGGAACTGCATTCAATTTCAACCCTATAAAGTCATATCTATTATATGAAATAGCATGGCTTACTGGTCTCTAAGGCCCTCATTTACATAATCAATACTTTACCAAAATACTTTTGTGTACAATCTATATGTTTTCTGCCCCACGGTGGATAAAACCTGCTCTGTTAGATAGTCTTTTAAATTTTTTCAACGTGCCCATTTCCCAATGCACTTATGTTTTAAAGTAGCTTTATATTATGATTTGACATTTAACAATGAGCATTTTGTGGATAAAAAATATTATACATGTATATAAATTTAATTTATAGCATTGATTTATAACCTAATTTGGTAATTGGGTTGCCATTTAAACTCTGACTAAAGCAAAGCAAAATTAAAAGGTAAACCATAATGTTTAGTAAATGGAATGAAAAATACATTTCTGTTGTGAGCATTAAAATTGTGATAAATGCCTAGGCCAACAATAATACATAAAAAAGGAATTATTATTATAAAAAGTTATAACAAAATGTAATAAATAGCATATTTTGTGTAAAGGTTCAGTAGGATAGTAAATAGTAATTAGAGTAAAAGAATGTACATAGAAAATTATATATTTTAAAAATATTTTTTCAGGTTTACAGTATTAATAATTTTTGCAATTTAATTAATGTATTCACCCATATGAAGAAATAAAAAAAAATATTTATATTTCTATATACAGTGCTGTTTTTTTGCATGTTGTCACACTTAAAAGATTCAGATCATCAAACACATTTTAATATTACACAAATATATAGTTAAATCATCATTTAAAAACTGCTTTTTGTATTTAATTGCATTATCTTTGTTTAATATTTACATTTGTTTGATGATCTGAATCTTTTAAATATGACAAATATGCTAAAAAACCAGTAAGGAAGCAGAAACCTTTTCACGGCACTGTCACTGTATAATCAGCGTTGTATGTGCTCTCTCTCTCTTTCTCTCTCTCAAGGTCTCTTGAAGCTTGATGAGTTTAGTCTAAATGCCCAGTGTAGAGACACATCGTAAATGAAGCGCTTTTTCACACATTTGCTGTGAAAGATGAACCACTGGATGAACATTAAGTCAACTTTTTGTTCAAAATATACACATGATTTGAAATAAATAATGCATTTCTCAGTCTGCAAAATCCGCTCTCGGAGCTGCTCAGCTACAGGGTGAAAAGGGCTTCATCCTTATAGCACACCTGCTACATTTCTCATCTCCATCTCTCTTTATATTTCCATCTAAAGACCACAGTCAGGGTATAGATTCCATGTTTAAACTAGGTGAATCAAACTAGACTGAAAGATTGATGTGCACTCAGTTGACAAACAATTGAATGGATTTACATATATGCATCACAGATGCATTTTTTGTTATTGCATAAAATGAAAAATTAAGGTAACACCTTAGAATAGGGAAGACTTATTCACTATTAACTATGAAATTTCCCTCAATAAATTCCTAATTTGCTGCTTATTAATAGTTAGTAAGTTAGTTATTAAGTTTAGGTATTGGGTAGGATTAGGGTTGTAGAATAAGGTCATGTAGAATAGCCGTCTCCCTCCGTTTGAAAATAGACTTGAAAGAGCACTATTTGAAGTCAAATTGTTATAATTCATGAAAAATGTTTAATACAGACCCAAGGTTGGTCTCTCTTTAAAGAAGACAATCAGCAGATTATTGCAGAAGTGAAATCATTTAAAAAATGACATTAAAGTAAAATTTACTGTAAATAAAATGTACTGTACTCTTCTTAAAATATTTTATATAAAATAAATGTTTTACAAAATACGTTTTAATCCAAATTTGGCATAAAATTAAAGCCATATGTCTAAATAAGTTGTGTTTCAATTTGAAGTCCATGTAATAAAAATTGAGGTTACTATGCTATTTTGTTTAGGTGTCAGACTACAACCAGCCACTGGGTGCCATCGAAACCCCATTTAATATTTGGTAACAGTTAAGGGTATGTGCTTAATTGCTACACTATAAAAAATGCTGAATTAAATACAACCCAGCACTGGGTAAAATATGGACAAACCCAGCGATTGGGTTGCTTTGACACAGTGGTTGGGTTACTGGCCAGAAGGTTGGGTTAAACATTCAACCCAACTGTTGGTTGAAAACAACCCAATCGGTCTAACCCAGCATTTTTTAGAGTGTACTAATAAAGGGCTAATATCCTAGTAATATGCATGCTAATAAGCAACAAGTTAAGAGACACTAAAATAAAGTGTTAATAAAATGACATTGGTTCAGATATTTTCTCTTCCTTATGTATTAGTCCGTTTTGTATTAATATTTCATATTCATCTAAAGAAAATGTTTTGAAGAATGCTCAAACTGTTACTTTGTCTATCCAATGAAATGAGGTCCAAAACAGCATTGGACCTTTTTGACTATCATTTGACAAAAAAACATTGAGACATTTTTCAAAATATCATCTTTTGGGTTTCACAGAAGAAAGTCATACAGTTTGGCTGTGACATAAGGATGAATAAATGATGACATCATTTTCATTTTAGGTTGAACCATGCAAGTTAAATGTCAATATTAGGAAATAATTCCACGATTTTTTAACAATACAAATCTAATATAAACATAATAGGTGAATCAATAATAATAGTAATAGTACACATAATATTAATAATAGTAAACAACACTGTTCAGCACCTCACAATAGAATATAACAATCAAATTAAATATGTTACACGTGCATTTATTTCCTGTAGTTGACTCATCCTACAAATGACAAATATCCTTATGAGTTTTTACATACATGCTGCAATTTTCTAAATATTGTACAAATTGTTAAACAAAGATTTAATCGTTGACATTGTTCACTTTAATGAGGCTTTTATACTGCCCCATGAAATGTGGGTGGCCCTCAGAAGAGATGTTTCCACCCCTGCTTGCTCTCATTAAAAATCCTCAGCAGCATTTGGAACTCATCCACAGAACATTTTTGCACATTGCATTAAAGGGAAGGCCTAAATTACGAACCCTGTACTTTCTAAAACATCACAAAAATAAAGCTGCAAGGTCAGTTTAATTAACAGCTCGAGAACTTGAACAGCCAAACTGAAAGTATTTTAACTCAGATCCCCTCAGTATCCTAATGCAGCAAAATGTCAGAACAAGATCCAGAGTCAAAGAGGCTGTGTGCGCCGTGCCCTGTAGAAGCCCTTGCTGCTTTCATCTTCCATCCAAATACCACCCTTTGGTAAATTAATTCCTTTTTCTTCATTTGCCCTTTTAATGTGCAAGACTAATTTCTGATTACATAAACTCTGCGCTTCAAATTTGACTGACTCGCACCAAGCCGCTGACCTACATAAGTCAAAATGCCATTAAAACAAATGATGGAAATTACATACTTTTATAAATGGGGTTATTAGAAACTAGAGGAGTCATGTTGTTGGAAAAATCGAGAAGAGGAAAGGCTTTTGGATGAATGTTAATGTCAGAGGTAATAAGGATTTAGTAAGCCCACACTTGCGGTAGAATGATGCCCCATATGGCAGTGGTGATATTTGCGATATTGTTCTGGAATGCCTTGGGTAAGATTATATGGGGCCGTGGCCTTTCAAACAGCTGTTTAGCCTTTGCGTGGATCACCCGTGGCAATCTGCAACAGCACAGTTATATTTTTTCTTTGCAAAACCGCTCAATTTAGAAATGAACTCTGCTGTAGACTTCTGCCTTTTGTGTTGTTGGTGAAGCTCTGCCACTGAGTGGGCATTTCACACTCAATGGCTATATGAGATGTTTATTTGATGGGGGTTCTCCTATTGAAAGATGCGTTTTTGTCACTCAAGGCTATCCGGACATACTTTATCTTGTTTCACCAACCCGGAGTGGATTCATGAATCCAGGTGATGGGTAACTCAAACTGTGTAGATATCAAACATCCTTTTGTTCAAGCCTTGCGTTATCCAAACAAGAACAGAGGGCATCTGAACTGTACTGGGCTGCTGATGATAGATTGCGGGGATGATAAAAACATGCGAATGTGATGCCAAGAGCACATTTTGCACCATAGAGGATATGTGAGGGTCCTGATGGATGAGGCTTTGGGGGTGAACCAGCATCAGGACAGTGATGGAGGGGGAGATGTGAGACAGAGCAGGTTCAGGTAGCAATGTACAGAGAGAAATAAGGAGTGTTTGTGTTTGTCATGGTCATCTTCGGGTGACCACCCATGCTCTCCCCTCTTTATCTAATCCCAGAAGTCACAGCCTTTTATTGAGGGCTGTGCACAAATCAACAGATGACAGAGTGCAACATGCAGCGTTTTTGGCTCAGTGACAGTCTGTGATCTGTTTCTCATTGCAATTGTTAGGGGAGAGTATCAACAGAAAAAAATAATTTAACTTAAAACACGGCAAATATATTAGTGATGCATCATTACTATTGGCCAATAATATCGATTTTATTAATGTGACATTCATCTTTTGATGTTTAATTTGTAAAAATAAAATTATGATAATTTCCCCTATTGTTTATTTTAGATTACCTTTGCTATACCATCTAATGATCTAATTTAAAACAATACGGTATATTATACACTGTTAAAATGATTCGTCAAAGGTGAAAATAAAACAAGGATTAATACAGTTTGTTTTAAAAGAGAATAAAACTTTAATACAATTCAATGTGTTACTTGCTATTTCTTTGTAATTGTTTTTAAAATGTACAAGCAATTTCTGTGTAAATACCAAACAGTTCATAATAAACAAGGCTTCCATAGTATTTTTCCATACTAAGGAAGTCAATGGCTACCATCAACAGTGTGATTACCAACATTCCTCAAAATATCTTATCTTCTTATCCAGAAATGGTTCATCCCTAAATTACATTTCATCAAACAATTTATATGAATGTTGTACTGACATTCTCAGTAAGTTATAAAAAATGTTATTTTCTGAAACATAACTTTTAGAATGTCCCATTTAAAAAAATATTTTTGGGGTTATATGAATAACTGCAATAACTGTAATTGCTGTAATTTTATTGTTTTACACCAAGCACCATTCTGAGGAAATGAAAACATGTAAAACAAACAATTCAAAACATGTATTAAACTCTTTTATCCAGAGTGACCCACAGTACAGTACATCCAGCATGTGCATTTTACCAGTTTCCACATAGTACCTTGCTCTTGGAGCTGCAGAAGCAAATGTGTTCATGAAAATATACAACGTCCAAGTAAAGATTTGATTTGAATTAGGAATAAATTCCAATGAAGACAAGCAATCTATTTTGCACAATAGATTTCAAATTCCACAGATCACAATATAATCATTCCTTTCTAGATTTCTTTGTACACGATGTGCAGGAACCACTTCAGCGTTCATTGAGAAAGGCATGTTTGATATTCCTGAATTTTTATGAGTACACTAAAAAGATGTGTCAGTCATGTTCTCCTGCATTTTGAGGTTTTGCATCTGTTGCTAGGACAACAAGAAGCCTTTCAATTTGCCTATTGGCACGAATCCTTTACCCCTGACATTATGTTAACCCCTTCTTTACAGTTCAGCGCCTCTAAGTTGACTTTAAACAGCTTGAGAGAAGACACATGGGCTTATTTATGACTCGTTACGACTAAATGTCACATGTCATAGCGATTTGATTACAGACCAAGATCGGCATCTTTTAAATGTGTATTTATTCTTAGTTTTTAGGTGGTTGATATGTTGGCTAAAAGCTGATAAGTATCTCACACTTGCTTGTGTGTAAACACGTTGCGGCAGTAGCCAGCAGGGTGTGCTACAATCATATAGAGATATCATTGAGTTTATTGTTGCAAAAGAGGCACGCAAACGCTTTCAGATAGCAGCTTTGTCACAACTGAGCTGTGCTAACCCTCACAAATGTCACAAAACTGTTTGGCACAGATGATGGAAAACTAGATTGAGGCTTCTGGAGGAGTATAAAGATTGCGATATAAAAGGTGATGCAGGTTAATTTGCCTTTTTGCTTCTCGGTTCACCTGCAGTCATTCATATATTCTTTTGAAATGGTAATAAAATAATCAAAGAGCAGGAAAACTTCAGGACACAGTCTCGTATCCCAACAGTATTCAGTGTCCATATAAAGCATCTGGCTGATTGAAAGACAGATCTCAGGTTCCCCACCTCGGCCTCCTTCCACCGCACTCCTGTCTTTGAGCAGACCACCACCCTTCTTCAAATCTTCATCAATCTGCCTCATTCCTGATGAGATTAGAGCCAAACTTTGATCTCTCCCCTCCTGAGGTTTCAGCCTCACTTTGATGTGTTCCCTTCTTGTTAACGACAGAGCCGATAGTAGATGACAGAATCCCTTCTGGGTGAGAGAAAGAGATTGAACGGCATACAGGAGGGAAGTAAAAGTATAGGAGCCGGGGTGGAGTGGACACGGATGAGGGATGCTCTCTGGCTTGGCATAAAGGAAGAAAACAGGACAGGTTGTCAGAGTAGATTGATAGGTGCTCCTCTGCTCTCTTTGAGCCTCCACCTTGCCATCCCCCCCGTTACCCCAGGCTCTGTAGCCCTGCCTGTGCATTGAGCTTTTGTGGAGATGAGAGATTGGTGCCCTCATTTATTTCCTCTACTATAGGAGATCTTTTAAGTGGTCCTCCGGGGTAATAGAGAGAGAGAGAGAGAGAGAGAGAGAGAGCATTTTTTTCCTCATTCCCCTCTTCTGCTCGTACGGGCCCATTGCAGCGATGCACTGGGAGAGGAGCGGGTTTATTAAGCTATCCATTACCGGTATCCGACCTCAAATTGAATTCAATGATGGCAGGCGAGGATGTAAATAATACTCTGGCAATGCTGTGTACGTTTATATGGAAGGGAGTGAATTGTAGGTGTATGGTGATGAAGGGTTAGTAGTGGACAAATGCATCTTTTGAAATAGCATAATTAAGTTACTCAGATAACTTGTATTTTAGCATTGTAAAAATCAGGCTGATATATCACATTTTTTGTTTTACATTACAAATTAATAGCAATAAGAATTTTGTTTTTTAAAACACTTATGGTGTTGAGCAATGCCCTTATGGAAATTCAACCTGCTGCACTAACAGTTTTGCTGCACTAACAGTAGTTTAACCATTGTATTTGTAGTGAATTTGTAGTTACACAAATGTGACCCTGGACAACAAAAACCAAGTCATAAATAGGACGGGTATATTTGTTGCAATTGCCAAATATGCATTGCATGGGTAAAAATGATCGATTTTTCTTTTATGCCAAAACTCATTATGGTATTAAGTAAATATCATGTTCCATGAAAATATTTAGTAAATTTCGTACCATACCAAAAATGGACCCTTATGACTGGTTTTGTGGTCCAGGGTCACAAATGGTAATCAAAACCCCCAAAACACATGTTTACCACACTGTTATTACAATAAAACCATGGTAAATTTCTGTAAGGGTAGCTCCCTAAACTTTTCGAGTGAAATATAGGAAAAAGTAAGCTTGTACTTATCAGTAGTTATCAGTTTCACTTCATGGAGTCCTATGGTAAGCAATAAATTGAGAATACGCAAGACTGAAGTATACAGATAAAGAGGAAATACTCTGTATTTTTGATTTCTTTGTGGCAGTTATATTGGCATGGAAATTGCAGTTCAGTGAGTATGTGTGGATTCAGTTGCTGAACTCACCGTGATTTGGTGTTTCAAATCGGTAACTCCCCACCATGTGAGGAGTCTTTTGACTACACGGGTCTCAGCGCAACTTCCATTTCAGTGAGTCTTTGATTCAATGTTCATTCCATGTTGATTCACTAGCTGCTCTGACGGATTCAGCGAGCTCCCTCAATGAAGGATTTGTCAGAAACATTTTAATTGGAGTCTTTGGCTGCATCCAAATATACTTCCTTACTATACAATATAAATAAGGAGACAATTCACAATGTCTGGATTCAAAGTTTTGATTCATTACATTAGGTGAAAAATACCTTGATGTCTTACTACTTCAGGCACAATTCAGAATCTGCATCTGATGGTCTCCTTACTATTCCATGAGGCCGCGAGAGAGGAATTGTGAATGGCAATGACGCAACACATCTGATGCTGTAGGTCACATGACAATGACAACATTACAAATATTTCCAGATTATAATCATAACACACAGTCGTTAAAAAAATCATTAAGTAACATTTTTTATAATAGAATAAAATGACCAAATCATAAAGCTAAATTGTGTGTGAATTAAACACTGCTTGCGGTATGTTTGGGCTTCCGTCAAGGAAAAGGCTGTGTAGACAACAAGGTCATGATTAGTTGACCTAAGGATTTATTGACTGAAATATTTTCTGACATGACATAAACACTCCATCAGTGTTACATTTTGCTGTCTCCCAGTTTGAAAACTGCTAGTGTTGGAGGAAAACAAATTGCATTTTTTTCTTTATTTATACAGGTTTCTCCATATCATGGCCTGAAAAAGTATGAACTGCATAAACCTTAACATTAAAAAAACATCAACAATTAATTTATTAAAAGCAAAATAGTATTAGCAAAACATTATTGTATTTATTTATCGGTTTATTCAAATTTTGTAATTGAATAAAAACAAATATTATTATACATACATATCAAACTGAATTCAGAAAAAAAATATGCTGTTCTTTTTGTCTTTAGCTGATCACATGCCTGGTTCATGCACCATCCACATGCTGACATAAAACAAACAGACTTGTCTGACATAAATACAACTGAACATACCCCTGATATGATGCACGTTTTTACCCATGTGTTTCATTGGAAACGGTGTTTCAATGTATTCCACGGCTACAGACATGACATGCTGGTCTTTTTGATATCTCATTGCTGACAGTTTCATGAATTGTCTGTGATTTACTGTATCTGGAGGTGGCTTAAGTTGATTTAAAGGGATAGTTCACCCAAAAATGAAAATTAGGAGGAATGTCAGACACGCATAGGATACCTTGAGGGTGAGTAAATCTTTGGTCTAATTTCATTTTTGGGTGAACTATCACTTTAAGCCTGATTTATCTCCAAGGCTTTTGCTGTCTTTTAACAGTACACCAGCTCATCAAAAACACCTGGGATTTTATCATTTACCCTGGATTTTAGGTATAGGACTTCAGTTTGTTTTGCTCCAGATAAGGTTAACAGTACATAGAAGTAGCTGCCAGTCTGTCCAGCCTGTTTAGATGGATGTACATGTTCTCCAGAGCAAAATGATCAATATAGAAATGGCAGAGCTCTTTTGTTCGTTTCCATCAGTAAATCAATAGTGAGAATGCGCTTCTGGTTGCTCGCTTAAATAATCATACAAGCCCTCTAAAATAAAGTATTTTTGTAAGCTATCTAATGGCGATGTTTTATCAGGGGATTTTTCATGTATTAGCGGACTTATTCCATTCATTCCTTTTCTTGGCATCACAGCATGCCTAATGAGGTGTGTGTCTTTCGAGAGTTGAAAATTCAAATGTGGAGCCTAACACAATGTGCCCAAGAAAGTGGGACAACCGTGCTTTATTGCAGCCAATTTCAATGCATTTTCCACTTATGGCCTTTCCCGATGGGATGGGATACGCATATGAAGCAGACTACTTTATTAGACTTCCTTCATGTCATTGCTGTCAACTATAAGCATTTAAAAAAACTGATATATTATTAAATTTGACAAACATAGATAAATATGTAGATAAGGATTTAGAGAATAGTCACCCCATGTGACAACCATTGAAACAATAAATTTTATTCTGCACTCATTGAACACAGCAAAAATGTGCTCTTTCTTTCTTAAGAGCCCTTAATACAAAGAATGGTGGCCTCATTTGAAGTGATGCGGGAGGAGCCGTCGGCCCCATGTCTGAGAGTGTCTTGGAGCCTCTGAGAATGAGTGGTGTGGAGAAGATGAGAAGGAACACCTATCCTCCAGACCAAAGCAGAAGTGGCTGAAGTACCATGGATGATTTAGAGGGCCCTCAATACTTGAAATAATCATGAATTAAGGTGAGCATGGAGAGTGCCAGTAATTAGATCGCTGTCGTTCAAAATGAACCGAAGATCTAAATGTAAGAAACTTGAACTGCCTGAAATGGTAAGAAATAGAAAATAAAATGGTCCTCATTACTCATTACTATAATAAAAAATGTAAATGTTTGGAAGGCACTGTTTAGGTATCTTTCCCTGGTGTGATTATTAATATAATTATGTATAGTGAGTGATTTCTATTGTTGATGATGTGAGAATACTAAAATATTAAACAACTTGCTTTTAAACAACACCCAAAATATAGCATTTTTTTATTTTACTTTATAAATTATGAAAAGGTAGATAGTATAATTACAAATACAAATAGCTGGATCCACTTCTCTGTTAATGCACAATGATGCATCTATTGCTGACAATAGAATGTTTTGTCAGCAATATATGCTGACAAAATATGACAAAAAAAAGCATAAATTGAATTATAAGACGCTTTGGATAAAAGCGTCTGCTAAATACATAAATGTAAATATTGCAGGTAGCAAACACTTTAAGCTGTTAATCATTACATATAACTGTATATGACTCTAAAATTAGTATAAAATCAATAAAAATGCTTTTCTGAGAGCAATTCTCCAGAGCACCAATGTGCTGCATGATGCATCGTGCCAGAAAATGAGATTACGTTGACTAGAGGATGTACTGTGACCAAGAAAAGCTTTTACTGGTTCATTCTGCTTCATTATTAAACATTATATTGCCATTTTATATGCATCATGCGGTTGCAAAGTGAAGAAAATTGGTTTGTTGAAAACATAGATCATATAGATCGTATCAAGGACTCAATCTTGCTTCAGATCCACAATGAAGAACTGTAGTTGTTGTTGTATCAAGGCATCTCTTTTTCAGTAAACTGCATTTATTTCTATCTCAAGGGCAGAGATGATTGGCAGTACCCACGTGGTACAGTATTTAATTTTCTCTGGCAAATAAGGTCTTTACAATGCGTTGATACTCAACAGAAGCGCTTGTGTCGTTCTTCGTTCACAACAAGGATTATTAATAGGTAACTGGACTGGTTAAGAGAGGCCCTTGATCTAAATCAATGAAGTGCTTGAAGGAAGCTATGCAAGAAGACCTAATGGCCACTTGTGATCGAACTTGAAAGGACTAGCACTCCACTAGGTCTGTAATCCTGTTTGAACTAGTGCAATTTTTATGTCTCCCATTTCTGAGCAAAAAGCCTGTTTAGTACACAGGAGTTTTAAACTTGGTAAAGCTAAGTGCATCTAAGATGAAAATGGAACCATTTTCATATTGCCATGTGTTAGCAACTAAAGTGGATTCAGTGACATCTGGGCGATTGAACTGAGAACGCAAATACACTTACATTTGAAAAAAAGAGGAATGTGCAAGACCCTAAAATAGACTAAAACTAAAAGTTCAGTTAAAAGGGCCAAAACAAACATTTCAGAGGGCAGGAATATTTTAAAGAAAGGGTTCTTGCTAATGGACTTTGCTTTTAGATGCCCCCATCGGAATGTGGGTCCAATCTTGTGGACACGAGGGAGATTCCACACTACCGTATGTCTTCTAAGTAGCCTGTGATCTGGACTCATCCCTTTTTTCCTGTCCATTGAATTATAGATATGGCATCATCTATGCTGGATCTGAGTGACCTCAAAGTCCAAAGCCTCTGTGGGGTTGTTCAGCTGAGAGGGCCGAGAAGTGGAAATCACATTCTACAGGCAACGTTGGAGCACATGAATTATTCTGATCATTTTAGGGGCAGGAATATGAATACTGAGGGTGAAATGAAATGTAGAGAAGTGGATGAGATGCGGTAGACCCAATGATCTTTCATTTATTCTCCTCCGGAACCCTCCATTCCCCCCTCCAAGTAAACATGAAGTCATAGACTTGGCAGATGGAGGCATATTAGAAAATCTCAATTTGACAACAGCTTCACATTTCCGCCGATAATCCACCATCTGATGACAAAGCAATAGCCGTGCTTTTTGGAGACGGGTAAGCACTAAGCTGTAGGAAAATGTGAACTTGGGGTAAAAATGTTATGACGTCTTTGCTTTCGTGAATTGGTCCGTGATGATGGACATTGTGTGGCCAATAAATGTTCCTTCCACCAGTGTGCGGTAAAGGCTGTATTTTCCGGCCCATTGGAGAGAGATGTTAGCACCTCAGATGTGCGTTGTTTTGAAGCGAACCTTCGTGTCCTTTCTAATAGGAAACAGTGTTTGCCTAATGTGGCTGTAAAGGTTCAGAAGTTCAAAAGAGAAGCGCTGCAACTCCTTCTGCGCATATAAGGAAGGTGTCCTTACAGATTTGGATCCTCTGTGCATGGCTTCACATTTACTACAGGCATGAAAAACTAGACATGAAACCCGGTGGGAGATTGTTACTTGGTGCCTTACAGGTTCGATGTTTCAAGCTCTAATGAATTTTCGCTGGCCTTTTTGACATCGGCTGTCTTCCATACCACTCACTCTTCAACGCGCTGTGTTGTTCTGATGGGCAGACAGTGATTACCAAATACCTGTCATGTACCCAGATAAGCAGGGTGAAAGGACAAAAATGGAAGGCTCTGTGAATTGTCTAATGCCACAGTATTGTCTGGTACTAGGACCTTTGGCTTGCAAATCACAGTGGTAGATGAAGTACACAAAAATATAAATAAATCCTTATAAATTATTACTCCAGTAAATGTATATCTGTAGAAAAACAGATAAGTTATCAATTACCAGTACATTTTAGTCATAGTACATTGGTCATATGTTTTATGCACTTTATTTAGTGTATTGCTCAAAATACCAACACATTTTCATGTCAATTCTTAATTTGTTAGCATTTTGGTCAAACTGGTGGCTAATCCGACCCCATTCATATTAATTTGTCATAACACATTGACTGTTTAGGGGTGGACCTTCATGGGTATTTTTTTTTTTAAAGAACTTGCATGTTTTTGTATGATTCACATCGTAAAAATCCACACTTTGGGTTGCAAAATACCTAAGGAGAGAGGGGTCTAATGTCCTAGACACACACACATAGGTTAGGATCTGACATTGTTATGATTCTTTTTTTAATTAGTGGAAAAATTACTATAAAACTACTGTAGTTGTCAACATTCAAGAATTTCAAGCTATGAACCAAGTCATTTGCCCTTAACAGCAGATTTAGTTCACATATAACGTAGTCATATTACAACCATAATTTTCATTTACAACAACTTAAATTCACTTAAGTTAAGCATTAGTGTCTTTTTGTACCATAAGTCAAATCCTCAAGTTCAAATGCACCCTCAAGTTAGAATGGTTAACTAGAGACTCGATTCATCCAGATCACTGAATCAGTTGTTGATTTGAGAACAGAAGTAATTGGATCAGTTCGCAAATGAATCGTTTACTGCAATTTGTGAACCAATTAAATAGATGTGTCTAAAGGAATCAGCTCACATGAGTGATTTGTTCAGAACTCAGACATTGCTATCCTGCTTTGGAGCTTAGTTCAAAAGAACAATGAATGTAGTCAAAATGAGTCAAAAGTAAGATATTACATTTTGGAATGAAGTTTTCCGAAGTGAAAATGCTGTAATAAAGGAAAGACTACCTGCAAAATGCACTTAAATAAAATTACTTTATCCACCACTGACAACACCTGTCATATTTTCATTATACATTTTCTAAAGGGTTTAATTTTTACCAATTCATCAGAGTCACATACAATTTTTCCCTACTAGCTTTTAATTTAATCTGTTTTATGTAAAAAAAAGGATACTGTGGGTGATAAAGATCATGTTGCATTAATGCTGACAAGATTTCTTTGCTTCAGAGACTCAAAGGAATGTAGAATCAATGTAGGCCTATATTAGACTGAGAAGTTCAGAAAGTTTGGACACTTTTGAAACACAAGATGTATTGGACTCTGAGATAAGAGACTTCCCATCAGTACAATTCCAAGAAAAGCGCAAGAACCCATATTAATTAGAATAATCCATCAAAAGCGCTCACTGTATCAGAGTCTAATGATGGCTACGTAAAGTTTTAACAGTCACTGTTGCTTAAACTGTTGAACGATGTTGTACGTATCACTAAACATGCTGTTTGTGAGATTATTTTGAGCCATAGCTAAATGTCTTTTGTATGGAAAATAAACAGCCTATTGCTTGTTAAATGAGTCAGAACTACAACAAGTAACCAAAATGAGTGTACAAGTGAAAGAGACTCATTCGGTGAATGAATGGAAAATAGGCCATGACACAACGCATTCAAAACAACATCAGGAGCTCTTAGATAACACAGACAACAGACCTTTCAGTGCACTTCACAACATTTGCAGTTTGGCAGATTGAATATAAACATCATTTTTGACACAAAGGGAAGCGGGAACGGTGCTTTAGAACTCTCTGGAGTAAAGTTTAATCCGAAAAATTTGACATGGTTTTCTGAATAACAATGAAAACTTCGCCTGTCAGCGATGATGATGGCAACGGAACCCCATGAAAGCGTTGGGTAGAAAGAGAAGGAAATCAAAGCCCAAGATGAGGCAGATTGGTGTTTAGCATTTCCCCTAACATGACATGCCCATTAAAGATTAAGGCTAAAGAGACAGGCGATGCTAATGGGAAGCGACGCAGCGTTTTAAGCCTTGGCCGTGATGAGTTACAACCCTCAGCAGCCGCACTGCTGCGGTGACATGTTGACTGCCCTTGATTCAGTCGGCTCCTTCTCGGAGTCGGCCGTGAGAGCGACGGATCCCCAGCGTACATCCAGCGCCGGCCTCAAGCACAGCTAACCTTTAGTCGGCTTAACGTTTCAGAGATTAAAACACACTTGAGTGTACTTTTTTTCTGCTTTGTGCCGCCCTTGCTTTCATTAATGCGTAGTTCATGTAATCTTGTCTTCAGGGCTTATCCTACGATTACCAGCTGTATTTGATTCGAGATATACGCTTGTAATGAACTCAAGTCTAGAGGGAGTTTGCAACATTTTAGAGCAGCAAAACTTCATGTCTTTTGCATATCAGGTAAAAGCTGTTTAAGTTTTGCTCAGGCTCTTTCATTATACATTATACTGATGACTGAGCATGTATTGTTAAACAAAGTTCACCCATTCCCTGCTGGAAAAACTAGCTGAAACCGGTTGGCTTGTTTTAGCTGGTCTTCCAGCCTGATCATGGCTGGTTTACGGGCTGGTTCTACAAGGGTTTTGACCATTCCTTTAGCTGTTCAGGCTTGAAGACCAGCTAAGACTAGCCAACTACAGGCTCACTTAAAGGATTAGTTCACCCAAAAAAAAGAAAATTAGCCTGTGGTTTACTCAGGTTAGCTCCGGGGACGAATAAAAGGCATCCTGTAGCGAATCCATGCGTTTTTGTAAGAAAATATCCATATTTCAAACTTAATAAACACTTTACTCTCACTTCTGGTATCTGTCTACGCGGAAGCCATTCCAGCGGATGATGTAGGACATATGCGTAGTGCGCACACCTATGAGATATGCTAGTCTCGCGAGTTTATTTACATGAGCAAAGGAAGCAAAGTTTTCTTACTTTAGCAAAGGAAAACCAGTCTCCTCTTGGCTTAGATAAAAATCTTCCAACATTTTTATTTACAAATCCTCAGTTTGTACTTCTAATTCATGCTCTGCATTTTTTGTTCTCTCCCTGCTTTCGTTACTTATCATGCAATGCCTCATCATCCGCCAGAACGTCTTGAGCATACCACAGTAAGATGAAGTGAGATATAAAAAAAAAAAGTCTTCCAAAAATGCATGGATTTGCTATATGGGGCCGTTATTCACTCCCGGAGCTGTGAGGCACGTTTTATTATGGATGCGCACACTTTATTTGACGTCTTGTGGCCACCCACCCACCCACTGCAATGATAATGCTTGGAAGAGCCAGGGAAATCTCAATCTCCATTTGGATTTGTCTGAAAGAATAAAGTCATATACACATACCTCGAGGGTGAGTACAACACGGGCTAATTTTAATTTTTGGGTGAACTAACCCTTTAAGTTTTAATTTTTTCAGCAGTAAATAATTATTTACTAACCTTCATGTCATTAAACTCATAAATTATTGTTACTTCTGAACACAAAACAAGAATTTTCACATAATTGTTTTTTCATACAAAAGTTAGCTGCAACCACATTCAAATTAACTTCAAGAAGAAGAAGAGGGAGAACAAAACATAATAGTTATCGCTAAATATTAACTGACATAGCTTAAAACTATTAAGAATATAGCTTGTATTGATGACGTTTATGGCCCCTTAAATACATATCAAATTGATAAAATCCTTACTTTTAATTAAATAGGCTATAAAATGACAGCAGGGTAACTAGAAATGTTCCCTTCATCTTTTTTTTTTATAGACAAAAAACCCTACTTTTTTGTGTGTGTGCATATGCAACGATATGGGTTTAAATTGACCTGTTGGTTTGTAAATCTTTTTATTTATTTATTGAATGGATAATGAACTATTCCTTTAAAAGAGCAATCCTTTTTATAGTTTTCAAATGTATCCATTTGTCTGCTTTTTCAATAGTAGTCTACATAAACCTCAAACAGTTTCTCTTAGAAGAAAAAGCACTTCTGCTGGAGCACAATTTTTCCATCTTCTTTCCAATACATGCATACTGACCCTTCTAAATGAGGTTAGTGCACCTGAATCTTGGAGTGTTGCTTTATATTTTAGCCCTTAATGGCCTTGTACAGACACACAGAAAGACCAGATGAGACTAGTGTCTACGTACATATTTGCAGAGAGTGCTGCATGGCAGGATGATTGAGTTAACATGGGCATTGTTTGAAATGTCACCATCTGCCTCACAACTGCTGATCCCCAATCAATTTAAAATGAATACTGTTTCCTCTCCCTCCAAATCCAGTGGCGAGCTATGAGATCTTCATTATAGATTTGCCTAATGAGCTGACGATCTGGGACAGACACTGAAAATGTTCCGATAACGATCATGACATTTGGCCTCTAAGAATCATGTTAAAGTCATGCACATATATTGAGCATCAAAGGAAGAAATACTATTAGATACATCCTATCATATATGTAGGGAATATATTTAGAATAAGATTTAGATTAAATAAAATAAAATACATTATAAATATACAGTATATGCTAGATGTTTATATATAAATACATTCTTTTTATATTTTAAACGTTTTGCATTTTTACAGACACATACATAAAACATATTTCATATATGTATAAAATATGATTACATTTAAATAAATATGAAATGCATTTATTTTGGGTTCCATGATTGAACTTATCTTTGCTCAGAAAATGAGCAACAGCCCAACAGTCATTTGCAAAATAAATAAATACAAATGACTTCTGATAAGTCAAAAGCTTAATGTAATGCATGTATAAGTGTTTCTGGGCGTGCAAAGCATTGCTCAGGTTTTCTGTAAAAGAGAACATTTATTTAATGAAAGTCTGATTCCATTTGCTAATCATCAAATGAACTGCAACCAGCTCACATTTACAGTTTAACACTTTGAAAACACGGAAACAATAATACTGAATGTACATATTTCAAGAATATTTAGTCATCATTGTGGTATATAAATATTTGGTACAAAATTTCACAAGATATAAAGCAAAGTAGTACATGGACACAATCTACTCTCCCAAGCCACTGGTACAAAGCACTGTTCATTAAACCAAGTTTTTACAGCATGAGTAATCATCTTTTTCTGCATTTTTTCTTTTTACAGCATATCAATGACAATGAATGGAAATTCTGCTTCTAAAAACACAAATATTTACCTGCTGGAGTGCCATTCAGAGCTGACCCCCCCCTCCTATCTGAAGAGGTGAAGGCAATCTCAGACTCATTTTGTGGTTTGAAGAGAGGGCGCAATCATAGCAGAGTGATTTACTTTAAAATTTGACTCACACCTCAATACAACACTGTTGTGGTTAACATTCAGCCGAGGAATAAATCAGTTGCGCTTTTATTACCTCCCTGGTTATGTGACGCTCGCTATTAAAAGCAGAAGGTTGTCAGAGTAAAGGTGAGAAATGCAGCTTCAAACTGTGATTAATTAACAATTTTGCTTTCGATCTCTTGGTCCACGAAGCTGTAATTCTATGTATGGATATTAACACTTCATTCTCTTTCGGCTTGTTTGACTCTATAGCAGTTCATGTCAAGGTCTCATCTGAATGAATAGACAGAGAGGGGAAAAAACACACGCATACAGTGATTAAAGGTAATAGTATGGAATGTAAAGTTTGCAGCACGTCATTAGGGGACTGTGTGAAAAGTCTGAAAGTCATACTAAGCAGTTCTGAGTTCAAACAAACGTTTGTCAGAGTGCTAAAGGAAGCAAAACACATTTAGGTCCAATGACATAGCAGATAATTGTAAGCTTCTGGCTTTTTTTTATGTGGATGATGAAAACCAGTGCCAACCGTGAAACATCTTCTGACCCATTTTCTAAATGGGCTTCATAAAATCCGTCTTGATTCAGGTTACAGGACAACAAATCTTTTCTTGAGTGTGTAAGTAGATTAGTAAAAATATGCAAATGGTTAATAGTAAGGGTTTGGAAATTCCTCCATGTTATTAGACAACTCCTATGATCTTGAACTGTTTGTTTCTGAGCTGCCCACTACACGTTGAGGTCTGATGGTGAATTCATAGGCTCGAGTTTGGCGTTGGTTTCATTACTTTCTTAAAGTCCTCGGCCTTGGCCTTTTTTTTTGTCAATGACCTGCACGAGTGTCACTTCAAATGTTTCACAGGCTCACAGTCAACTGATAAACTGTTCTTTGCAGCAGGATTTGAAGAGCGCTTCTGCATTAGATGCTCGACTTTTCAAAGGAACGTTTTCAGTGATGGTTACTGATATGAAAAACTGCAGACAATCTGGGATTATGCAGGAAGATGTCACCGCAGATGATCTTTCTGATGAGAAGTCGGCGTACGGATACGTCCTCCTCGCCAGAGCGTGATGTTCGTCAGCCAATCAGGACAGAGAAACCGGCTGCCTGATTGTAGGACAAAGAGAAGGATAAAAGGGCACTTTGTAAAAGAAATTAGGCTGCCTCATTCTGCCAATCCAGTCTTCATGTAGAGGCAGATCAGCAAATGAGTCTCGCTCCACAGTCTGTCCGTTAGGAGTCCCAGTCGCTGTCCTCGCCGCCGTACATGTCTGCTAGCTTCCTGAAGCGTGGCCCCCACTCGCTGAGGTAGTTATAGTCCTGCTTTCCTTCTGAGGACACGGACCCCAGCGAGCTGAGCGACTCGGCCACTGATCCGTTACCTTCATATGCGTAGGTGGCCAGCGAGTCGTAAGGGGGAGCCGTGGGGTTGCCGTCGTTTTCCTGCACGCGCTGGCTGATAAAGTCCCGCACGTCTGCGTTCTCTCGGGATGGCACCATGGTTCTGCGGAGCGGCGGCGGAGGGTAGAGCGACTCGGAGGGCAGGATGTCCCGCCGCAGTTTGCTCTCCTCCATCACTTCGGGATGCCGAAGCGCTCCGATGTCGAAGGCCTGCGTGTCCTCCTCGCCGCCGCCCTCGTCGTTGTAGCTGACCACATTGTCCCTCACGTCTTCCTTGGAGATGATCAGGGGCTCTTTCTTCTTCTGGCGTTTCAGGGCAGCAAACAGCACCACAATCACTACAGAATGAGAGATGGAAAAATTTATTATAAGTGATGCCAGAATGAAAAACCTTGCAAATATTATTTATACTCATAAATGTATCAAAGGTTTGGGGTCAGTAAGATTTTTTATTTATTTATTTATTTATTCAGCAAGGATTGAAAAACTGTACATTTATAATGTCACAAAATATTCAAATAAATGCAGTTCTGAACTTTATATTTATCAAATAATTCTGACAAAAAGTATCAAAGTGTCTACACAAATATTAAGCAGGACAACTGTTTTCAACATTGATAATAATACATGTTTCTTGAGAGCAAATCAGCATATTAGAATGATTTATGAAGGATCATGTGACACTAAAACCCAGAGTAATGGCTGCTAACAATTCATCTATGCCATCACACATATACATATGTATACTGTATATCAGGGCGTTATTAACTTTGACAGCACTAATATATTTATATAAAAAGTAGGTGGTAAACAAAATGTAATTTGCTACTGAGCATTATAGCAGATATTCATCAAATGATGAAGAAGAGCATTATAAACAGCCATACATCTCAGATGTGCGGTGTAGTCAAGAACGCTTTTGGCATTTTGAAGAAGTGATACAGATAAACCACACTTTCAACCCCCCCCCAGTGCCATTTGGTTGCTCTTATCAGCGAACTTTCACTGTAGTGCAGCAGGAAGAGTTTCATACATGACGCTATGCCATCACCCGGTGGTTAACACCTATAGGTGTCAAGTCGTTAAGAGAACCACTACGCACAGTTCACTGGTGAGATCTAGCTGATGTTAACAGTTTCCAGATAACTCAAACTCAAATAAGCAAGCTTTGTTGCAGCAATTCATATGCAACATCATCAAAAAAACAACACATTCAAAATTGATCCATTACAGAAGCTTATTAGATGAATGAAGACACAAGTGCTTCAATTAAAATCAAGTCTAAAACTCAAATGTGATATTCCTTTTTTGTTGAATTATATCAAGACTGGATTGAGGTTAATTGAAATCTAGCCCTTGTTACCCAGTTTCCTGATTAAATAACCAACAAGTGAGTTTTATCAGTTCAGCCATCTGAGCATGTCAGAAATTGTTTTTATTTATTTTCCTTTTTTTGCCCCTCATAATTGCAAATGATTTTACATGCAGATCAGGCGTACACACTTCAGACCACTGGAATTGTGATTAATCAAATGTCAGCGCAGACAAAAGCGCTAACTGACAGGAAGACAGGTGGGAAAATAACTGAAAAGTCTCACTAACAAAGGGCTTGAAAGATGAACAGTCAGATTCACAGCAGACAGACAGATGGAGGAAGCGGCCATCAGAAGTGATCTGATTGTTAAAGTCAAAAGAGAGAAGCGAAGGCTACTTACAGAGCAGGATGAGGATGCAGAGCAGGATGGCCACCAGCGCCCCTGTGCTGAGCCCCGTGGAGCTGCTCAGAGCCTCGGCGTTGCACATCTCCATGTTGCCGTCTCTGTCGCACGTACAAACCCGAATCGTGAGCGTGCCCGTGCTACTCTGCATGGGAATGTGTCCGTCTGAGATCACCACAGCCACTAGATGAGTGCTCTTGTGCATTTGGCCAAATCCGGTGCGCCGTGTGAAGATCCCAGCTGTGTTATCTGTAGAGAGTTGAGCGCTTAGTTTATTAAGAAACGAAAGATCTGGCCTCTCTGCAGACCGCAGCGGGCCTAGACTGACCTAAAGTTATGGCTACTGCAGATCGAGCTGCCTCAGTTTAAACAGCTAGACGTGGAGAGGCCATGTGTTCTAAAGATTTCTCTTGTTTGATTGGTCTGTGTTGTCATGAAGAGAGACAGTGAGCTAGTTAGAAGGCCAGACAATGTGAGAGGGCACCCACCTCCATTATCTCGGACTGAGAAGTTTGCTCGCACTGAGCTCTCTGGTGCTAAAGAGAACAAGAAGCGATGTCCACCGACCGGGTCATCTGGATCCACTGCGCTTATAGTCTGGATTTTCTGTGGCAAAGAAGCAAATGATGACAATCACATATTTAACAGTAAGTCCATAGAACAAACATTACAAATGGTATTTGGGTTGGTTTTGTTATGTCCCCATTATAAATATATATATTTAATATAATTATTATATTATATTACAGGCAAAACATTGTTTTTTCATGCATTGACCTTTTTATTTCAAGTGTATTTTTTCCCCTTCAGACAAGTGGAATTAAAAACATAAAAAATACAAGTTTAAGTGTTTATTTTATTGCATTTTATCTTTAAATTGTAATGCATTTAATGTATTTAAAAGCTGTTTTCTCAAAATTATTAGAATTTATTTTTCCTGCACTAAGCCAGAAATCTCCATTTCTGTAGCACCTACATACACCAAACTTTATCTACATTCTTTTTACAGTGGGATTGTTCATATATCATGTGTGGGCTTTTATACAACATTTTAATAATAATTATAAAAAACAATATATATATATTTATATATATATATGTATAATTTTTTTTTCAGATTTATGGAATTTTCAGATTAATGAATTTTTAACATTGGCTTTATCCAGTGTTCAGATTTTTATTCTAGAAATGTATGCAGATTAGTGCATATTTAACTAAACAACAAGTAGAAAAAAACTTGTTTGCAATTCTTAATGTCATAACCATACTTTAACTGGGAAAATATGGTTTATTATTTGTTAATTTATATTTACATATTCACCTGGGGTGTCTTGCCTTAAGATAAAAAATACTTTTATTATCACTGTCATCTATTTAACTTATCTAGTTTATTTGACTAAAAGACAATGTTGCCATTTTTGTCAACTTCTAATATAAAATATAAAAATATTGTTTTAAATAGCAATGACTGATTTTTTGTGTATTTCCATCCAGTTAGGCCTCCAGTTAATTCTCACATTGTGTGATACAAATATTTAAATGCCTGGGCTTGACCATAGGTCTGCACATACCCTATTACTTGCATATTTTGTTCATTTTTATTTAAGGTACACAGCTGGATAGGTACTGCATAATAGGAATGACCCATCCACAATGTCATCTTTCAGACCTTACAAGTGTTTAGATGTAAACACTATAAGCATGTTTACAGCGAGGAAAGATGTTGGCTCAGTGATAGAGGCTCATGGTTATCTTTAGTTGTCACCAAGGGCAATTTTAGTTTAAATGCATCTCTCAAGGGTGCACTGGCAACACACTGTGACAAAAATGTAATCATCCATTGTGTGCTTGGTGTTTTTTCTCTACCAGGCTCACGTACTAGCCAGATTTTTTGTGTTGCTGGCTGGCGTCCCTTTCCTCTGGGCTTTACTGCAGTCTGTTAGAATATAACTGCTGAACAGAACCAAAATCCCAGCCTTATCTCACACTGCCGTTGCTTAAATATAGCTAATAAGAATCATAATAATTTCTAATTGTTTAGTTTCATCATGCAAGTAACAACACTGCCACACAAGCTGCTGTTTTGAAACTCTATTTTACCTATACATACTTACACAGGAGACACAAACTGTTTAATGATGCATTATTCTTATCTGTAAAACCAAAAATGACAGATCAATGTAAAATCGTTTTGCCGTTATAAGGAAAAATGCAACTGCATGTGCCGACGCCTTCACTTACCTCTATACTATGCATATACTTAAATGTATAATTTTGAAATATGTAGTTGATAGCATACATGCTTGTTTCTGTAAAAAAATGTTATTTATATAATAATAATATTTTTTTTATCGAATATATATTCAAATATTATTATCCATCCATCCATCTTACAAGTAACTTATTTGCTGTAGGGTTGCAGGTAAATTACCAATATATATTTATTACATTTTTTAGATAACCTCACCAAACTGTGTTAAATTTATGCTTAAAATAAGAAAAAAATTGCACTTAATGTCTTATGAAATTTTGTTTCTCAAATAAATTGAGAAGGATGTTCTGACAATTTTACTTCTAGATTTTGATAGATGTAGCATATGCACTTGTTTCTGTAAAAAATGTGTAATTTACATAATAATAAGACTTTTTTAGAGAATAGATATTAAAGTATTATCCATCTATCCATTCATCAATTTTCCAAATATATATATATATTAGGGGTGACCCCGAAATAGTCGACAATTCGATACTTTGATAGGAGGAGCCTGATTCGACTCCCAATCTCACAGTCGAATGAATATTCATGGTCCTACCATTTTGGCAGTATGGGGGTGCTCAAATGTCTGATTTCACAGAGAACTACCGGTTTTCTCCCAATTAGCTAATACAGCCTATTATGATAATGCTGTAATTAAGAATCTGGAAAGAAAGGAGCTATAAATAAATATTTTAACATGCATGAATAAATCCAACCACCTCTATAGTTTTAAGTTTCACTTTTCAGAATCAGTGACCGACAGAGGAGCATGGTGGCAGGGATTTAAAACTTTAAAAGGATACAAATTGGCACAGGCAGAGTAAAAGACAGGCTTTATTTCCCCGATCAGGTAGGTACAAGTTATTTCAAAAGATTTTGTCCCCTTTATATATAGTGTATATAGGCATGTTTCTGCACATTGCTGCATGAAGAACGCATCCACATAAGGATTCCATTCAGAGCCGCACAGACATGTTCACTTGTGCACTCGGGGCATTTTGTGCAGAATCAGATAGCCTGTAAAGTCGTAACATAAATAACGAAGCTTATACTGTATGAGAGAAATTAGTTAAATCTTATTCATTAAAAAAAGAGCTATCATATGCTTCATTTTACTGGTCATCTTCAGCGCACGCAGCTCAAAACAGAAATGCAGAACATTAATAACTATGGCATATAGCCTACATAACGTTATAATAAGAGCACTATTGAAAAAAAAGTTGTGAATCCTTAGGGTTTTGCTGACGTTTAATATTAACTATCTTTTAATCAAAAACTAAAACATTATTTACCCGCTTGTATCTGCGAGGGGTCCGTTACACATTTTCCCTGTGTGTTGAAGTCAGTAATAATTACTGTCGAATGTCTGACTTGATTCTTGGTAATGTATTTTGCCCCGCTCCCAAATATATGATTTGACTATCAGTCGACTATTGGCAAGATTAAAAAAATCAGATTGGACTATGAAAATCCTTAGTCGAGGACACCACTAATAGAGATATATAATTTTATATTTCAATTTTATTTTACTTTTAATTTATTTACAGATTTTTGTATTGGATTTACCCTATAATAAGTATGTTCTTAATAAACAGTCTTCGATCTTTTTGTACGCAGTAATAACTAAACCATGGCACACACCAGGTTGAACAATTCTGCCAGGAGCTGAGGTGGGCGGGTCAGTGAGGTGGGTGATGACGGACAATGAGGGATACAAGAAGAGTCAGGAAATGGAGGAGAGGTGGACAGTTATTATGAAGTGCCTGTGATATGTGACAGCCCCTGTCATCCACCATGACACATAATCTCATCAAGCCTGACAGAAAAAGGCTCTGCCATCTAATCCATGAAGGAGAAATACTCATCACTGATCTCTATCTCGCTCCAGAGTTGTGATTTTTGTAGAGGTCACACACTGTTTAACAGACGCCCCTGCTTTAAATCGACAGACCCATCTGCCGTCCGAACAGGAGAAGTTGACTTATTCCCGCTTATCTTACATCGAAATTGACAATGTGGCAGATAACATGGAAAACGTATACTAAAATGCTATACCTGACCGCCTTTGGCGTTTTCACAGACGAAGGTCTCGTAGAAGGATGCCAGCATGGGGGGGTTATCGTTGACATCCAGTACACGGATGTACACAGGCACTCGGCTGGTCTGCTCGGGGTTGTCTAAGTATCCTTAAAAAGATGTGACAGATGATGGTTGACTACTTGATATGATAGAAACTCACATTATTGGAGTCGCAGGAGGAAACTGGATTTCTAATTTAAAAAAGTAAACTAATATATTAAGTCAATATAAGCTGTCTTGGTAAATGAAAATGCGTAAATCCTATTGGAGAAATTTAATGCTGGATGACTTGAGCTTATCAGCCTAAATTCATTCCAAATGAACTGCGGCTGTGAGCCATGTGGAGTTACTTACTGAACTCGGTTGCGATCACTGAGATGTTGTGCCAAGCGAATTCCTCTCGATCCAGAGGCCTTTGCAGGAATATAGATCCATTCCCAGCATAGACACCAAAAATCCGGTCCACATCTGTGTGCCGGTCAATTGAGTACCTATAATTAAAACCTTTTAGCTCAATTGTCAATAGTTCCTGTATGTTTTCAACAGTGTTAAGCTATTATCAAAATGCGTAGCTCTTCCAGTAATTAGCTACTTTTAATTAGCATTTTAGAATGACAAAACATGTCATGTGTTATGAGGTAAAACAACGTTTTACACAGTTTGAATTGACATTGGGTCTTTTAAATTAAGACATGACCTGTGATAAACAGGTTTGGCTCATTTGCTCAGAGAAAATGGAGTGTAAAAATCATTAACGGAAATCTTTTTTTCTGTCAGTGTTGTTATAATTGTTGTTTTGTCTTTGTATGGAAGAATAATCAGATCCGCACGGCTGTTCTTGCCCATTTCACTCTCCTGTTTAGTGCTGGACATTCAAGAAGAATCAGTTTGTTCTGATGGTTCATGTAAATGAGCGGATTCTATCAAAGTGTCCCTTTGCAAAAATCACTATGGCTGTTTATGTATTCCTTATTTAAACAAAAATATAACTAAACGTTGTTGCTTTTAGCATAAATTAATCAGTTCATTCAGTTTCTACGGTCATAGAAAACCTGGAAATCCCAGAAAATGTAATTTTTTTATAACCATAAAAAATATATATTTTTGACAATACATTTTTCTGGTTATGACCAGCTATGATCATTTAACTATTTTTGTAAGTGCTTTGTAATCACTGTTTTTATCCTTACACAGTCAAAGGAAAAACAAAACAAAACATGAAAGTTACTACTTTTTCAAAAGTGTGTTGACTAGTTTGACCACTTAAAATTCTGATTAGCTTGTAACTTGGCAAAACAGCTTCCCCAACACTGGTTTGCTCAAACGTTAACGCGACTGATCCTTTAAAGCAGGAGACACTTGAGAAAGCTTGATGCATTCCACAGCTATAACTGCATGAAATCCCACTGCCCTGAGCCCACACATGCCCAGTTCCCATTTGTTCTTCTTTCACCAGAAGAGCACAATATTGCTCTTTCAAATACAATCAATCAGTGGGATTGTTCAATTTCCTAATTAGCCTCCTGATGTTCAGAGCGACAGTGTTGCTTGTGCTTCTGATGTCCCTGATAATTACCAGCCCTGAAGTCCTGTTCTCTGCTGCAGAGGGCTTCTTAATTGCGCTTCCATTCTGCTTTCTTATTTACTGTGGTCTCCGGAGGGAAAAACATCAATTTATTGTCCTCCTGAGCCTTCCGCATCAGCTTTATCATTAGGGCGCTTTGGACAGTGATAATATCCTCATTTATTATCATAATTGTAGTTTATTACAATTATCTCATAAATATGCTGCGATTCAAGGACCTCTAGAATTAAATGTGAATTTAATAAGCATGCTCTGAGGAAGCAGTCCATCTAAGCTCATATCGCCATAGCTCCAGCCAGATTAATGGTTTTGCGATTATCAAAAGGTTACTGGAAGAAACGGGCAGATGTTTAAGAGGCTTCTGCCAAGCTATTGTGTGTTGGGAAATGTGCATTTAAATATATTTATCCCAATCTTGTAAATAAAGATGATGGAAACAATGTGGGACGATATTAATGCAAAGCCCTTACTTGACCGGACTGCGGCGTATGTCAGGATCCACAGCGCTGACCGATCCTATCACGGTGCCCACAGCCACGTCCTCTTTCACCTCCAAAATATAGCTGATTTTCTCAAATTGAGGGGGCTCATCCACATCCTCAACACTAACCCTGATGGTCGCCATGTCTTTAGCGTCCATGCTCAGAAAGCGTTGGTCTGGATGTGTGTTTTGGACCTGGATCTGAAGCGTGTACGATTTCTTCTTTTCATAGTCCAGAGGCTGCAACGGAAAAACACATTCACAAGAATAAACAACCCACTCAGGGTCAAATTTTCAGCACAAAAACCTGCATTTTATTCACAAACCATTAAGATTTATATATATATAAAAAAGTTTTTCAAACTTGCATGAGTGAAATGAAAAAAATCCTCTGTACCTTCTTAAGACTAAGCATGCCTTCTTGGGTGTTCCTGTCAGTGCTGACATCGAACACATCCAGACCGTCTCCGGCAACAACGGTGTAGTCCATCTCCGCATTTCTGCCGACGTCGGCATCCACAGCCCTGATCCTGCCAACCGATGATCCTACCTTGGCGATCTCTGGAACGCTGAACTGATATATACCTGGGGAACATAATGTTAATGTCAGGTTGTGCTTGAAACCATGAATACCTCAAGAGTCTACTTTTTTATTGAAAGAAGATCTATAATATAAACGCCAACTATAGTGAACCAAGCATTTTTACACTAATAAATCTGATCCCTGCATCTAACAATGTAGCCAATTAAAGTGGTTTTAAAGCATAGTCTTGGTGTTTCCTTTACTGTAATACATGGCAAAGGTGACTGATATTGTGCTGCCTGCTATACATCTGCTTTGTGCTCATGCCCTGCAATTCTCTGATTAACATGACTGAAATTCCAAGCATTTTCTATTTGCATGCAGGCTAAAAGAATAGATTATATTAAGAGAAACACAAAAGAGTAAGTGAGCTCTGTCCATTTAATCAGGATTAACACACAGACCTCACACAGTTGCTAAAGCTTTGCCGCTTACCATTTTCCTTCACACAAAGATAAAAAAGTGTATCTGTCTTTGTTATTTAAATGAGTCCTATCAGAAATCTTTGGTATTATGGAACAAATGTCTTGTGAAAATATCATATTGATGATATTTCTGCATTTACATACATATTTTTCTATTTATTGAATGCATGCTTACTTTGCATGAAACGAGGGGGGTTATCGTTGACATCGGTGAGGCTAATGTTTACTGTGGTGGTGCCTGTTAAGCCCCCCTTCTGGCCGGCCATGTCCTTGGCTTCGATCACCACCTGGTAGTGCTCTCTCTGCTCTCTGTCCATATCAGAATTTCCCAAAGCCGTCCGGATTATACCTGAGGGAAAGATGGTTTATTTTAATTCATTAACATCTGATCCAGCACAGTTCCTTACTCTAGGAGATGGGCAACTCTAGATTGCAGCGGCAGCTGAGACTTGGTTGTGTTTGAACAGTGCAGAACTAATTGTGTACATGCATTGAAACTGACATTTTGCCGCAGAGATTATTATAGGCAGCAGCTGCTGATTGAGCGATCGCTGCGGGTTCTGAAGAAACAAGACCTTGGATTATTAAAACCGGGGTTTTACAAGCTAAACCAATTTGATCGCAAGCAATTTCAGAGTAAAAAAGTGTTAGACTTGCTTGACAGATTTGGACCAGCAATTCTTTGCAAAATAAGTGAAGTTAAATGGATAGTTCACCCAAAAATGAAAATTATGTCATTAATTACTCACCAGAGAGATCTCTTAATTTGTGTTCCAAAAAATATCTTAATTTATGTTCCAAAGATGAACAAAGGTATTACGGGCTTGAAACGACATGAGGGTGAGGGTGACATAATTTTCATTTTTGGATGAGCTATCCCTTTCATTTTTATCCAATGCAAGAATAATTATTATAATTATTATTAAAATATTATAAATTAATTTTTGTTATTGTGAGTGTTTTTGATCATTGCTCATTATTTTAAAAACCCTAAGAAAACTACTCAACTATTGGATAATGTTAACCAATAGCCAAATATATTTTATGGGATTGTTTAGTAATCTCACTTTCTGTTTTGTAACACCCTCAGTCCCATCCTAAATTTTTTGTCATTGCAATTCCTGTTACGTCACATTACAGAAGTAAAATGGCTTTCTAGACGTGATTCACGTTGACTTTGAACATGAATACGCTTGATGTCTCGGTTGGACCCAAAAAAGGCGAAAGGCAAATCCAGTAATTCATGTAGAGAAGAACCCAGGCCCTGCTGCTTCTTTGAATGGCACAAATGTTTCAGATTAACCCCCACCTCTAATGAATATCCCTTTTTTCGGTCTTTGGATTTCGTGTGCTCATGGACATCATCGTTCGTGTCCCATCTGGGCTAAAGCATATCAGTGTTAAGCTGGACACTAATCTGCCATGGGAGCTTTTGTGTTTCTATTTCTCTTTTGTTTAAACAAAGACCTCTGCAGGATATGTTCCAGGACACACATTAGCAATGATTAAACTCGCTGGGCGAATTTGCTCGGCTAAAATGCTTGAACGACAGAGCTGCGGTACAATCCTTGCCCCATATCAAATTATACAGATACACACACTCTCTCTGTGTCTCTCGGCTTTTCTCACCATCTCTGTCTATGATATAACCGTTCAACAGTACTGACCTGTATTTGGCTCTACTGAGAAGTATGGATGACCCTGGCTGATGCTGTAGGCCAGCTTTGCACTGTAGCCAAACATTTCATCATCTGCATCCTGGGCGGTAACTTGAGTGACATAGGTGCCTGAAAAACAAGAAATCAGTTCAGAGAAGAGTTCACCTACAAAACCAAAAAACATTATGTAGTCACTCACATGGTGTTTATTATGACTTTCTTTCTTTAGTGGGATAAAAAGGAGGAAATATGAATGTGCTTGTTACTCTTGTTCATGACTAATGAATTGGGACTGAAAATTTCAAGCTACAAAAAGACTACAAAATGAAATTGAACCAAATTTTTCACGGATTTAAATCTGGTTTTCAAACTGAACTCACTGATTAATCCACCCAAGTAAAAAAAAGTATATTTAAAATACATTTATTTCATACTAAGTATAGTTCAAACCTATTAACATATTTACTGACATATCGTTTGAGAATTACTGATATAAAAAAACAATTAAACTTTATTTGGAGTACTACTTTCCTAAATATTAGGCTTAACATGTGTTTTGATGTAACTATTGATGAGGATTGCATGATCTTTGAATAATATTGGTCTAATATCAGTCAGATACTTAAAGTATACCTGAAGTGTACTTGCAATAGTTCCACTTCAGCCTAATCAAATATACCTCAATATGTCTTCAGCTGGACCTCAGCACTACTTCCGCGCAATTAAAGTGCATTAAGTACAAAATTATTTGATCCAATTTAGCAGACTTTAAGTACAGTTTAGTATACCAAAATTACGATTTCAGGGTATTTTTATTAAGCACATAAATATGCAAATGTATTTGTAGCATACTTAGTATGAAATAAATGTATTTTAACTAGGGCTGTTGTAGCCATTAACAGTTTTCCAGGGAAAAATGTATCGGTGAATAATGACTAAAATGACTAAATTTGCATCCTTTTACAGCTCAAAAGGTTCCAGTAGCTAGTAATTGAACTGTATGGACAAAATGTACTTTTGTGTCAATTTTTCAATGTGGAATGACATGAGGGAGAGTAAATAAGAACAATATTTTTATTTTGGACACACTTATTGTTTAAAAAGATATATACATTCAAAAATACGATGAAACTATTTTGTTTTGTACTATTATATAGAGCAATATATTGTTTTGTACTACTTTTACAATATTTATATAATTCATGTGTGCCCACAAAACTTTCAATGCTTATTTTTGAATATTACCTATGTGTGACCTCTCAGGTACGGACGCTGTATAAACCTCCTTGTCAAACTTGGGCTCATTGTCATTGACATCATGTAGTTTCACAATAAACTCTGTCTCTGGCTCCAGTGGGATGCCGGTTTTCTTGTTGACAGCCTGGGCTCGGAGCGTGTAGAAAGGTTTCTCTTCTCTGTCCAGGCTCTTGGTAGCATGCAGATCTCCTGAGGTGGCATCTATCACAAAGATCGACCCCGCACCTTCACCTGTGAGAACATACATCACCGTGCCGTCTCCTCTATCCATATCTGATTGAAGCTGTTGAGAGGAAGCAATTCAAGCATTTCATCAGCACCTCCGCTCATTCTGCTGTTGATAGGGCTCATGAATATGTATTGCTTTCAATATTCTGAATGTATTCAATATCCGTTGATTTTGAAGGAATAAAACAATGAAGAAATACTACAGGGGAATGTAGCAAGAGACAGGTATTCTGTGGTAAATATGTGAAAATGAGTCCTCGCAGAATTGAATTATGATGGCATATCAGATTAAAGTACAACATGCTGAATGTGCAATCAAGGTGAATGCATGTCTATTGCTAACAGTGATGCTGCCACAAGGGATCTCTTAGTGCAACCGCTTTTGTCTGATATTCATAAGGTAAATCAACTATTCTGCTTTTCATCTTTCAGAGATGTGTCGAACTGTTTTGAATTTGTGATATTGACTATTGTTAGAAGAAATGACAGAATTGATTAATAGGAACACCACACTTCAGCGCTGAAGGTGTGATGTGATTAGCTTTGACAATGACATCTGATAGAGGAGTGAGTGAATGATTTGACATTTCTTTCCACTTGAATGAGCTGCTTTGTTATAGTAAAATGGGGTAGTAAAATACAAAAGACCATTCAAGCACAATGGCTCTTTTGCTCTTCATGATTTTCCCTCTGTACATTTTAGAAATAGCTGCTTCTACTCCACATTAACTGCTACATGATCCAGACACATAATGTCCATAGCAACAATGAGAGCTTTGTGAATTCTGCGCTTACAACATCCCACATGAATAATCCAGTGGTCGGTGATCCTTTGCAAAGCTGTCGAGTCTCTGAGTCAGGGGTTCTCAGACTTTTCAGGCCAAGTAACACCTTTGATCAAATCAGAACATCCAAGTGCCACCTAATACATTCTCATCTCTGGAGTGCAAGCTTGAGGACTGTGTATTAAAGACAGTGCCATATTTTCATTAATATTAATATTCCTTTAAAAACTCTTATCAGTTCACGGGCCTTATGCAGAACAGCATTTACAAGAAATACTTTAAGGATTTTATAGTTGTAAATTTACAATCCATTTCAAACTCATTATTACTTAATATTGTATAATATACAAAATGTGTTTGGTATCAATAAGATTTCTTCATGTTTTTTATTGAGATCAATTATTCTAATATGCTAATTTGGTGCTTAAACATCATTTCTTTTCATTAACAAGATTTTTGTGTAAAATGTGATTTTTAGGACTCTTTAAAGAATAGAAAATACAAAAGAACATCATTTATTTGAAATATAAATTTTGTAACATTATGTCTTTACTAATAATTCACTTTTTTCCCTTGAATTTGTCCTTGATGAATAGAAGTATTAATTTATTTCAAAATAAAATGTTAATAACCACAAACATTTTGAACTTTATATTTACTTATATATACTTTATATAACTGTATATTTAGAGATGCATAATATTTGTAGTATATTATTGGTTACATTATTTTTTTCTACTGGTTTTATGATATTGGACATTTAATTGTGAAATGCTATTTCCCCTGCCATCATCTAATCTTAAATTAATAATTTGATAACACAGTTAAATGTATTCTTATTAATATCAAATGTTCATATTGTACAATTATTTTAGCCTTAAAATTATTATTTTCAATTATTTTTCATATACATATTTGACATTGCGTCAGTTTATTTTATTAAATTTTTATTTTCTAATTTGATGCTTCTTGAGCTCCCCATCCTGTTCAGTTTACACAATCAATTAATATTTTAACAAATTAACATGTTAAACTGATGATCTTAGATTTGTAGTATTGTAAATTCTGAGTTGTGTAAATCAACTGAGGGCCACAGTTTGAGATCTTCTGCTATGAGCAACAGTATCAAGCTGTTATATTTTATTCTTCAGATAAAGTGTGAGGTACCAGGGAGGTCAGATTTCACCCTGCTCCTTATCTCAAATCCAGCAGGCTCTACGCTGGAGATCCCTATATATGGCATAGCCATAGTTTTGATCAGTCTCTGTTTATTAACCTCAGAAGTCAGGAATGATGAAACCAAATCTATCTCTGCAATCGGCTCCATCAACATAACTCCAGCATTGCTCTCACCACCTTTATACCCTGGAAAAGAAACACAAACTCATACCTTGCCAATGTACTGGTGCTCCGTTCCTGTGTACTCCTCTTGAAGAAAAAACTGTCTCCACATCCATCCTCTCTTTGAACGTCTGAGCAAATCTTTGTCTTGCCGTCCTTCAATTTCTTTGGTTTTCCTTCGAACTGGCCCTCTTGAAGGGGCTACTGCATTCACAATCTGGTGTGTACATGCCCACAGAAGAAGTACAATCCAAGTCCTCATCTTTTCCGCTCTTAGGGTGTCTTACAGGGGGATAATGATCCTATCTGCCAAAGTTACAGAGCTCTGCAGTGCAGGCGGCAGCCACCCTCATAGTCGTTCCAGCTGCCAGCGAGCCACACAGTACCTGTAATAAGTGAGAGAAAAGAATTGAAAAACAATCAGTTATTGGGCAAAGTCTCACAGTGTTATCCCAAGGCTGATGGCAATGCTTCCCTTCCTAATTAAAGGCAACTTGAGCTCCTGTATCAAACGGCAGCCATCCCCTTATTAAAGATATCTTTGAAACATTCTCCATAAGACACCAATTCCACTGCAAGCTTTGTGGCTGAGGCTCTGATATCTATATAATTGGCGTCCCACATTCATGAAGTATAAAAGCAGAGGCCATTCAATGTGCTGCAGCCATCACTATAAAAGGCAGAAAGGCTTTTTTTTCTACCTAGCCATTAACCTCCGACTCTTAAAATACTGCAAAGTGGGCCAATGGGCGAGCTCTCGCAAATCTGTAATCAATTAATCAATACGCATGCTCTCTAAATGCCCGCTTTAAAGATCTAAACACTCGCAGCGCTATTGAATTCAGCCGGCCCTCAAAAAAACCCAACAAACAAAGTGTGTTGGGTTTTATCAGCATGTGCGGTCACAATAGCCTGCTGGCTCTGAACTGACCTGCTGGAATGACAGTCTGGGAGACAAAAGCATCCTGCCACCACATAATAATCAGCAATCAGCACGTTTCCTGTTTCCACATCAATCTGTGGCTTTGTCTGCAACTGAACGCCTGCCCTCGCTCCCTCTCACACTTTATCAAGCAGATTGCAAATATGATTGCGCAAAGTGGCGAAGGGGAGACGCATGGCTCTCAATGAATCGCGTTTAAGTACCTCTGGTTTTTTGATTTACAATATTGCTTGTGACATTCGCGCACCTCTCTCCATCAGAGTAAAAATGCATCAGGTCAACATCGTCCCTCATTCGGGAAGAGCGGCGGTTGAGGGCCAGTGATTCAGATGGAAATACACAATTGCAATGCCGAATTGACTTTCGTAGTTCCGTGCGTGACTTAAATGGTGCCGCTATTCCCCTAATAGTGCTTTCCATTAGCTCCATTATGTTCTGCTTTATGAATTGGCCTAATTGAATTAGGTAACAATAGATAGCACAGGATATTGATTTGCTGTCAAAGTCAATGAGCTAGAAATTATCATGGGAGCTCTACGTATGTATAAATATAAGTGTGCGCCTGATTCTACCTGTGTATTTCAGTACAAACAGGAAAGTGAAATAGGAAAAGGGGGCCCTGTTATGTCCAACAATTTTAGTTTATGGATGCTGCTCTTTAATGAATTTCAGCCACCCCAAACTCCTGGGAAAAGAGAGCGGGCTCCTGGAGCACATTAGTCAAACTCAGGCAGCCATTTTGCTCAGCTCTGTGACCTGGCAAATCCCTTGACACAGTCCTGCCGGGGGAACTCAGCTGGATCTAAAGCGGTTTTGTTACATGGTGTGTCAGAGTGAACAGACAGTTTCCAGCACAAAATGTCTGCTCGTTCATTTACAAGTCCATCCTGCTGAGAGGGAGATGGATAGTGAAGGATGAAAATTCCCCTGCTGTCCTTAAATGTAAGCACAAAACTAGGAGAACTCAATGGGACACTATAGTTTCACACAGCACTTCATTTTATGGGCTCACTGTTGTCATTTTGATTCATGCTGATCCACAACTATGGACTCTTTATGTCAGTCTTATACTGTGAAAGTCGTGAATGTGTACCGTTAAAGGTTAATTCAGACAGAAATTAAAAAATATTTCATCATTTACAGTACACACACTTATGTTGTTACAAAAAAGCAAACAAAAAATAACTAAAAACGCAAACTGGATAATATTTAGTGTTAGCTTCTGTTGTAGCTTTTCCCAAACCTTCAAACCCACCATTACCATAATGTAGAGGTGCCACTAGAGGGTGATAATCCAAATGTCCATTAACTTCATTCAAAATGACTGTTTTACTTCTGTAAAATGGAAATGAAGATAATTTGGGGGTAAACAAACGAATATTGAACCCCAATGATCCTTAAAATATTTTCATTTGTGATTCACAGAAGAAATAGTCTATAATATATAGGCTAGTTCATTAATATTTGCTTCACTTGATAAGTGTGTGGCAATAATGGAAAAATATATTTTCCACACTGGAACACTTAAAAAAATATTCCTTGATTTTATTAAAATGTGAAGAAAAAAAACTTAAAATTAATATAAAATTAGAACTTCATGTAATTTGCGTCATCCATTTTAAAGCATGCGTTGCATGGCACATCATTGTGAAAGTAAATTCCAAAACTAAGACAATAACTAATAAGACAAATAATGAAAAAGGAGGAAACGTGAGTATATTATGTTCTGAGATTTAGAAAATGGTATGTTACTAAACCCGGTTTATTCTATTATAATTATAATAAAAATGAAATGTTTTGTTCATTACAAAATAAACAGATTTGGGCAAACTTAAAAAATAATGAAAGTTTTCCCAAACATTGTCCCTGTCAGCAATTGGTCAGAAGTTCTGCCCAAACTCACACCATTGGCTGAGCCACTGTTGCTGTGTAAGGCTGGTGTGGAAACTCAAACAACCAACGTTTTGAAAGCACCACACACAACAGAGTTTCTGAGAACCCAACCCACAAACTGCAGAATAAATTACACACATCATCTTTAAACTGATTGTGTTACACTAGCATGTTTACATTTTTCATTTTTCAATTAATGCAACGATAAAGTAATTAACTCACCGGGTGCCTGCCATAAACAGGGCCACAGTTGTCTCCTATCCAAAGCACAGACAAAACAAATTAACCTCAACAGCACCTCACTTACATTTGCCTGAATGTTATCTGCTGTTATTTTCAGATCAGGCAATTTACCATGCAGTCTGACCTTGAGACATCAGATGTCCTATGTATATTTTCTTTTGGTTTGTTTTTGTTTTTCTTTCAAAGACACAGTCCCCTCAGAAGCCCTTCGGGAATGCGAGCGAGGCGGGGGCTGACAGGTGAGGGAAGACGAGGAAGACCGGCGACACCTGTAGAGGACGCGGGGAGTCGGTCAGGTGGCGGGAAGCGGGAGAGAGAGAACGCAAGTGAGGCGGGGCCTCGAGCGTGGCCCTTGCTGAAACTCTGCCACACTGCAGACAGCCACAGCAGCCCTGATAAGTCCCACAGGGGCAATTAGGAGTGAGAGAAGGAGAATGTCAGCCACGGGCAGCGAGGAGGGAGGCGACAGGTAACAAGTCTTGCAGCAGGAACACAGACCAGCAGAGCAGAGAGAAACAGAGCTAGCTAATGCCACACACTGTCTCCGGGCTCTCTATTAAAATGAATAAGGCACCGGACCACCACCCATTAACTAGAAAGACTAGACGCCACAGCTCTTAAATAGGTCATTCTTGTTTGCATAGCCAAGGTACATGATATAGCGTCTCATGATAGCGATAGTGTAAATGTTTGATTTTTCTGAGCTGTGCAAATCTCTTATTTATTTGTTCATTTTTCATGTTTTTGCCTCTGCTAATAAATTCTCATGTAGCTTCTGGCTACATCACATCTTAGTGAAAACACTAAGAGAAAACTCTCCAGCTAGTACTCATCTTGCTCGATAAAATGGTAGGAGACATGTGCCATGTTTGATTGCGGTTCTCTTCCTACCGCTGAGCAACAGTGCATGAGAGGTAAAGTCGAGACCAGGTGAACACACATTCAGTCAGGGTGGCACACTTAAACAGATTCGAGCTCCTCTTCGGTCCATTCAGTGCACTTGCCTGCCAAGCAGCGTATCCGTGTCATTCCCCAAGGCATAGTGGGTAATCAATATATATTGATCTGTCTGTTTGGGGGGAAAAGGGCTGTCTAGACAGCTGGGTTTTCGAATGCTAAGGTATCACTTATCCTGCAACACTCTAGCTCGGCTGTAAGCGATGATTGATTTATTAATTTTAGACATACGTTTTTTCCCATATCTGACCCACCCTACATTTTGCCAAGGCTATTTATACACATCACTTGATGTTTAAAAGCAAAAACACATTTACCTGATGGCAAAACGGCTAAGATGTGGAATAAATCGTTGATGAGAAGGTAAATATTGCTCTGTTTTTGCAGCTGACACAACCAAAAGGACAGGAGTATCACATAACAGCACACAATCGATTGATATATATTTTTATTATCGAATAGTGAGGGATTATTTTAATGTTAAAAAATAAGTATCCAATAACTGAAATCCAAAACTAAATTAGAATTATTGCTTTACTTCTGCTATTTGACACAAATGAACAACAGCAACATAACATAACACAATTTTGCTATTATACAGTATATATAGTATAATAAAGTATAATAATAATAATTATTATTGGTGAAAATAATAATGTCAAAATGATAGCAAATTTTATAATGATACAATTGAATGCATATCATTTTGTTATAATAATACATAATATTTATTTGTAGAATTTTTTATGTTTTTTTAACTATAATTATTTAAATGTTTAGCTAATTTTGAATCTACAAATTTCTAACTTGAGAATAAATGGCTGATATTAAAAAAAGGTCATTAATTATCCAAATAATACATACAATTTGCTTATCTGCTGTTGGGTGATATTCTATATAGAGACTTGGCTATTAGACCCAATGTTAAAGAACTCCTATATGATTAAGTTGGAAAGTATGAAAAGTATGAATATTGGTCAAAACCGATTATCTCTACACATAAAAGGAATCACTTGTTAAGACACAGCATACCCAGCATGTGACTAGATTGCTTAATCCTTAAACCTCGACCCTACAAGACACAAGCGTCGCTCGACCCTCCACCATAATCTCCCCAACAACATGTGTGCCTTAATCTGAACAGTAGGAGATAATGGATTCAAATGTTGGAGGTCTTTTTTTGCTCAATGGGATGGCCATGTGCACACCAACACAATTAGTGTCAGGGAGCGCTGCCCGTACCAGATGGGTCCTCTTAATTACGTAACGAGAGAGGCCATAATGTGATCTGGAAGCAATGTTGTGCCACTGACTTCGAATCTGCTTTTCCTGGTCGGCCATAATGACGGTGAGAGCGTGTGTTTTTGCCGCACAAATTGCCTGGAGCAGACCATACTGTGTGGTGAATTAAAGCAATTTAGCCAAACCTGCTAAAATCAAATGTTCATCAAATCTCCATTTAGCCACGTACCATTAATTTGCTCACAAGAGCGTCGCGTGATAGACTGAAGCTTGCCCTTCTTTGTCGATTTGTGCAGACTGTTCAAATAGATAGCACAAAACACCTGTTAACCTTTGTGTCAGGGTGGCCCTAGCGTTTACAGTGGAGCTGGAAAGGTTTCCCTGTAATCCTGTAACAGCATTGTGGGGTGTTTGTTTAGGGTTCCCCTCATGAGGCACAGGAGAAGCCGTGGGAACCGCAGTTTTACGGCCTGTGTAAAGAGCTCCGCGGGAGCCTGCGAGACAGCAGCCTCCCTTCAGCATTGTGATTCAGCCCGGAATGCAGCTCCCATTGCAATGCAAATGTCTCCACGTCTGGTTGTTTTGTGCGCGCGTTTACGTGCGTTTACTTGTCACTTCCATGACTGACAAATACGCAAATCACAAACACTGTGCTAATAGAGTTTGCAGAGGCTGTCAAAGTCAAACAGACTATTTCTCGTATCATAGTTTATATTTATTGCGTGTTCTACCCTGAAGGCCCTTTTACAACTTGACAATGCCATTAACTCATCCTCAGCCTCACAACATCTTGTAAGTGTGGCACCTTTACCTTGGTAAACACAAGAGACTTGAGTTCCAGACAGACTGTGACGTGGTTGTTTAACCCCCGGACTACATTTCAATTTACGGCCGGGAATTACATGAAGGTATCTAAATGGAACCGTTCCTGGCGTGGGTCGTAATTCATTGTGTTGTTTTATGGCTCTAACCCTTGCTTTGTAGAAGAAGCCTTAAAGACAGGATTTTACAATCAAGGCAACAATGCTTCCATTTCAAAAGGTCACACGAAGTCATCTTGATTGCAATCACAACAAACTCTGACATTTGATTCTGCTTCTTTATTAATATTATATTGTAGGGCCCACACAACAAGGAAAGAAAAAGTATATATCAACAGAAATAATCAATAATGACATTTATTGACATTAACAAGCGCAGCAAAACAATTGAAAATCCCAACGCTCTGTGACCACAAATAAAAAAAAAACTGTGAGCGGCAACTGGAAAATTATTCGCATTAAAAGCCACTGTATATGCCAAAGGCAAACGGAGAGCAAAGGTTAAAGGCTGTTGATTAAAACTGACTTATTTTCTTCTATATTTTCTTATATTAATATATATATATATATTATGGTATGGACAAAAAAAAAAAATACAATTGTTTGTCAAAAAAAATCTATTGTTTTAATTCTACAAGTGAATTTAATTTATCAATATTGTATATTACAATGAATGCAAAAATGGAAATAACTTTCAAGACTTGCTAAAGATCACACTTAGCAGTTTCAGAAAAATATTAGCATTTTTAAAGATTAACTTCAAGTGAGTGTTAAATGATGGTATGAAAATGATGGAATGAATTATGATCTTAAAATAAATAAGTTTGAGAATTCAGAAGGCACATTTAGATAAAATTATCCAATAAAATCCAATAGACCAATAATCAAAACAAAACAAAAGGTAACACTTTAGAATAGGGAACACTTATTCACTATTAACTAGGACTTTTCCCTCAATAAACTCCTAATGTGCTGCTTATTAATATTTAGTAAGCTAGTTGTTAAATGTAGGTGTTGGATTAGGAATAAGGTCATGTAGAATAAGGCATTAATATGTGCTTGATTACTAATAATTAATGGCTAATATTCTAGTAATATGCATGCTAATAAGCAACTAGTTAAGGTACCCTGAAATAAAGTATTACCAAACAAAATAATACAAGGAAAACAAGTCAATAACTGATTAAGTACCAAAATATTGTGTATACCCGCAGTACTTCTGTTACAAAAGACATGTTTTACCCTTTCCATAACAGACTGCATCTCATTTACCATTAAATACATCAGCCATACAGTAATCTATATGTGGTTTGTATTTCTTGCACCTTGCTCTTGGGGCTTGTGCCCTTTCGGCGACCACATTCTGACTGTGTCATCTTCCAGGTAATAACTATTTGCTTTTGGGCCATGCTGCTTGTATGATAGTTTGTTTTTCCAAGGGTAAATATATCAGTATCGCAGTTACGGTGCGAGATGTCACCGGCGAAAAATATCCAGGCTAGATTGTCTGACCAATCTAGATTTGAGACAACCGTGATTCCTCAACAGAATGGACATTTTCGGCGCTGGTGTAATTCATATCACACACGTCCAGGGCAGGTTCGAAAATTGGAGAGCTGTAACACATTCTGCCTCATTCTGGACTGACTCGTATGTAATAGGAGAAAGCAATCAATTGAAAGAACCCTGACAACCGAGAGGAACATTAATGACATTAGGCCTAATATTGTGCCTGAAAGTGGACTACATGATTGGATGCTGCCTGCGCAGATAGCCAATTTTTGACAACCCAGCTCTGGTGAGTAATTAGGTGCCTCCATATATTGTGGACACAGTTTCAACTTCCAAAGGGAGGATGCTCCTCAGTTATGCAAATCTAGACTGTATTACAAGAGGCTATGCTGAAGGGGATACATGATAGAGTTCAATGGGCTCTATTTCAAACACCAGCCACCAGATACATTTACATTTATGCATTTAGCATTCGCTTTTATCCAAAGCGACTTACTGTGCAGGCTATACATTTTTTTATTTTATCAGTATGTGTGTTCCCTGAGAATTGAACCCACAACATTTTGCGCTGCTAACGCAATGCTCTACCACTGAACCAAAGGAATTAGCCACACGCAAATTTCCATGCAACTTGTTCTCTCCTAGTGTAACATGGTGGACATCTGGAGACAGTTAGAGATGTCTTATATATATGACTATAAAAAATTGATCGAGAGGACTTGTGTATTCCTGCGTACATGGGTGGAGAACTTGGCTTCGACATGTACCAGCCAGAGCAGATCACATCGGCAGAGACAGCCGAGCTGAGCAAGTCACTGCAAACATGAATCAAAAGTCACTTCAAACACGAATCAAAAACTTTGAGGAGAATTACCTATAAAAGGCACTCCATTCTCGTGAAAACAGATACGAGCTGCAGTACTGTGCTAATGACAAGTCTAAAAATGAATGCAATTTTAACAGAAAATAATAGTAAAAATGCTATAGTGTAAAAAATATTAGCCTAATTGATTGACAGTAAGTTCCCTTACTCTATAGCAGGGCTAGGCAACGTCGGTCCTGGAGTGCCGATGTCCTGCAGAGTTTAGCTCCAACCCTGAAAAAACTCCCCTGTCTGTAGCCCTAATAATCCTGAAGGCCTCGATTAGCTTGCTCCATGACCAACGTTGACAACCCCTGCTCTATAGTATGTTAAAAAAACTGTCAAAGATATAATGTGACATTTTGTGTAATTTTTCAGTTTTTAGAAGTGAAAAAGAACAAGCAATCTTATAATTTACAATTAAAAATGTAAAAAATCACATTCAAAATGTTTGTGACACTTCACTTTTGATGGTTTTTCATTGAAATAACTATGTTTCTTAATTTGTTTCGTATCAGTACATTAAGGTTTTATATTACATTTTATGTTGGTAAATTAATGCTTATTACATTTGTTAAAGTGTATTCTACATTTTGGACTTTAAAATTAAAGCTTTGGTTTTGTTTCCTGTTGTTACTTGGCAGTTGTGCTGAGTTTCATTTATGTTGTGTTTTTTTGTAAATTTTGTTAATGAACTGTAAACTTTTATACTGTGCACCTTCTATATTAGAATTTAGGCCCCTACCTCAATTTATGGAAAAGATTATTGTGATGAACTTTGATTCATCATGTGGTTTCTCTTTACCAACTGAAGGATGGTTTTCATTATATTCTAAAGGTAAATACAAATTTTATATTTTGGTATAGTAACTCAATTTAAATTAACAAAATATATATATATAGTATATATTTAAATTTAAGTCCAATCTGTATAACATAAAATGTTGCCATTTTACAGATTGTTTTACAGTGAAAGTTTTATGAAAGCAAATGCCTTAAAAAATGACCAGCGATGACTAAAGGCCATATGCACGCCTGAATCAAACCGCACCCCATCCTTTTGACTAACCGTACATGCTCAGAAGACTAGAAGTTGAACTGAAGTTTACCTGATTCACCAGGGTCACAGTGATTAAGATGGAGGGGAGTCACAGGTCAGAGCAGCCATGTGCTGACTGAATAAATCATCTAACATAAACGCAGCCATGGCAGGACTGCCAGCACGGTGTCTCTGTCATCAGCATTCTTATTTCACACGGCACTCGGCACAAAAAGAGCACCAGCCTGAATGGTAGAAATATTCATTGTGCATAGCGAATTCCGTTTCAAGTTTGTTTTTCATCATCAATGCTATTTCTCCCCCCAAATTCCCTCCAACTCGAACTCTCTGTGATCCGCCCTGTCATCTTACACACTGAACGATGTGAGGAGTATGCTATGGAGGACATCCAGAGCTTTCATATACCAAGGCTATTTCCTATAGGAACGTATGGATGAAAGAAAATAACAACACCCTGCTGTAAGAAGTAAATTTATTATCATAGACAGAAACCGTGGAGAATGTATTTTCCTTTGTGGGCCCATTTAAAGATTCACCGGAGACACTTTCATTCATTCGCCTCCCTCCATCCCCATCCTTACGAATTAGTAAACAACAAGAATGAACACGAACAAGCCAGGAAACTGAAAACAGATAGCGGACGATGAATTGGTAAAGAAAATCAATCGCCTCGTATTGGACTAAAGCGGGTGTAGATAAACACTGTTCTATTGATTTTGGAAGTGTTCTACCCATCAGAACAGCAAATTACCCCTATCTTGGGAAAATAGGCTTAAATTCCAGTCGCGCTTTTCTTGATCATGTTATTTTGCTGTTCAGTTGTCTGAAAGTGCTTAATTTTGGGCGATATTTATGAGGGCTTCCATTATTGAGGTAATAGCAAGATGGAGCTCCATAAATCACTCTTGGGTGAAATTAATCACGTGTATGTGCTAATCAATGTTATCCTGCTTCATCTCCTGTGAGCAAACACAGCTTTTGCTGGGACATTGTCATGTCGGTTGACAGATAGCTCTGATCTAATTATCATACAGAGCCTACTGAAACATTTGCATACAGGCATCCTCCCAATCTGAGTACTCTCAAACTATTAAAACTGTCAAAGTGTGAAACTTTTGATAGAAAGTAATGTTTGCTAAAACATCATCTTTTAAAATCTGTTTGTTTGAATGTTACATGACAACTATGACAACTGCCATTAAAATGCTAAAATGTTTTTAAATAAATAAAAAAACTCTCAGGCAGCCTCTCAGATTTAATTAAAATGCCCGCGATAAAATAACAACAAACATGCACGATATTCTCCATTCAGTTGTGATGTGGCTTGTTGTAAAATAATTTCAGCGAGTCAAAAAGGTCATGTGGCCTCACTATCTTATAGACTTTGGCAAACCATTCTGAATCCGAACAGAATTGCAAGTATTTACTAACCCTTTGATTATTAGGTGATATATTTCTCAATACGCTAACATTTAAATGATAAGTTTGTGTTTTTAAAAACCCGCTGTATGTGGGTAGGTAACTACATTTTCTTCAATTGAAAATCTATCTTTTGCATAAAATCTTACTTTAGAAATTATGTATCAGGGTTTTTTGAGTCTTTAGTGAACACCCAACTGTTCCGAATCCAACATACATTCATAGAGAATCACATAAAGTGTTATTCCTTTAAAAGGAGAACTGAAAATGTCATACCTTTGCATCCAGTATACTATTAACTAACATCAATTTGAATAAACCCAACTATCAGTTTCCTTATAATTTCTTTTTTAATATTCAAAAAAATATTCCTGACATCAGCATTATCAGAAAGGATTATATCTAAGAGGTCTACTGTTTGTTACGTGTATGGCCTAAAATCCAATCAAATTCCAAGTAGAATACTACAAAACAATCCATATATCGAAGACCACAGTTGCTCAACCAATATTTGCAAGACTGAAGGTCATTGCAACTGAGTCTGATTTATTTAGCCATATTCCTCATCCTTTTCTTATCAAAATGCATGCAAAGGATGCAAAAATGCAGAAGAAAATCGAACCTGATCTGAATTTTCTTTTCATGATTGACACAATGTGAGGTCGTATTTTTTTAACGTGCGCAAATTTCGGACGAAAATTTCGGACTCGGTATGCAATGACCTTAAGATATTTTACAGTGTGTCAAGTCTAGCAATTTATAGGATTAAAAACTTCATCGCCACAAAGACTGAAAAGAACAAATTTCAATATCGTTTTGTTTTCGTATATGACAAAATAATAACATTGACAAATTAAAATACCATCTCACACATTTTAGAAACACTTTCAACTATCATGGTTTTTACTCAGAATAAAATCTAAAGGAGAAGTCCTGAATTTATGAATAATTTACATAATGTAGAACAACTTTAATCAATCCACCCAGAAATCTACAGGTGCCTGACATAAAAGGACTCAAACAGAGCTACAGTCTGAACATGTTCCCACACCTTTTGATCATTGAATTTCCATGACTTCTCCATTAATTTTTCAGTCATCCTTGATTACTGGATGAGGATTTCCTTAAAATAATTTCATAGAGACTGCACTCACAAAGAGTGATGTCTAGCCATTCTTTGTAAAATATTTATTATATATATATATATATATATATATATATATATATTGTTAACAAATTTTAACATAACAAGGAAAAAAAAGATTGTATCTTGCATTGCTTTTCTGGATCTGCTCAGTTCCCGTACACATCGGTATATAGGCAAATCTTACAGATATTAAAGTTAGCATCTCAGTTTTAACAGGCCTGACATTAAAATACGATGGATGTGGTAACAAGGTTCAACAAAGCAGCACAGAGAGTCTGCCATATAAACAAGCACTGACAAAAATAGATGTTGCATATAAATGCTGAACAATTCTATTATTGTTCAGTGTTATCCCTGAAAAAAAGGCCTTGAAATGAAATAACTAAGGACATCACTTTCTGACACCCAACACAACAGATGACATGAGCACACTGCATAAAAAGTCATTGTCAACCCACTAAAACTGAAAAATTAAGTTGAATTGATTCCTTAAATCATTAAGTAAAATCATCACATGTGATGCGGTCAGTGCACTTTTTACTCCTTTAAATTCAATTACTGATAAAAACCATAAAAACACTATTAAAAAGTTATTATTGTGGCAAGTTATTTATAGATGGAAACAACAAATTAAAAATAAATACAGCAGGTTTTGCAGCATAAACGGCAACTACAATACTTCAACTTCCCTCAAGAAATAGTATTAACGTTTTAAACTCGAATATTACGTTAAGCTTTAAAAACAGGAATAAACAACACTATCGTGTATTACGAGCCTTTTAAAACTCACGCGCTCTGAAAAACGGGAAGCTGCAAACGGGAAGCTGCCTACATGAACCACAAACATTAAACACGTAGAAATAACATACAAATATTTTGCTATGGTAAAAATCACTTATATGTTGCTCAATAGTTTAAAAAAGAACCCGGGCCGATTTTGACAGGCATCATCCTCGCGCATCCACCAAAGTCAATCTATGGCATTAGCACACAGTCTGGGGTCAAATAGCGCACGCATATTTAGTGCGTTTCTGTTTAAATAAATGCCGAAATTAGACAAGTCTAGATAATTTCCCCACTCACCTCAATGCTGAGGAGTCTAGAGTAGTCTTGCTTTCGATGTGTATCCGCTGAGCGCTGTGAAGACACTGTACTGTGTGGACTCCCTGTCTCTCTCTCCCTCTCCCCTCCCCTGTGCACAGCATCACTCTCTCTCTCTCTCTCTCTCTCTCTCTCTCTCTCTCTCTCTCTCTGAGATCTCGTGCGATGTAAGCGACAGAGCCGCTGATTGGCTGTCACTCGCAGCGCAGTGACTGAGAGGGATCATGAACATTAAATAAGGGATGCGAAAGTAGTTTGAAAATTAAGCCTGCGTTATATGATATCGTCGCGTCTGTTCAGAGATTTGGGTCACTACTATTAACTCTCTACTTTGATTCAGTTTATCATTCATCTATTTTTGGCCGTGGAGGAAAAAGGCAGAGGCAGCTTTCAAAAAAATCCAACCAAACTTGTGTTTACGTTTCTTTTAATGGAATAGGCCTATTTCTTTCTGTTCAATTCTGTCATTTACTCGCCATATTCATGCTATTTTAAACCTGTATGACTTTTCCGGAGAGCTCAAAAAGAGATGTTAGGCAGAATTGTATGGACTGACAGCCTTAGCCATCATTCACTCTCATCTTTTTTTTTTCATTCAGTGAAAGTGAATGGTGACTGAAGCTGTCATTTTAACATCTCAGTTTGTGTTCCACGGAAGAAAGGTTTTAAACAACATGAGGACGAGTGACAGACATGACAGAGTTTTCTTTTTGGGGTGAACTATCACTTTATTGAAAGGCTTCAGAATACTGAACATGCTATACTAGATGGAGAACAAGCTTTTTAGTTCATTTTTCAAAGACTCTGACTTGGTGTCATAAATCTATTGACCATGTAGCTGTTGTGGGCATTGAAGCCTACCATTTCACTGATGTTTTACTGTCCATATATTTCTGCTGAGAATCAAAACCCCCTCAAGACCCCCGCCTGACTTCTTTTGCACGAGCACTTTTCTGACTAGTGATAAAACAATTACTGATGTATGATCTCTGGTTATGGAAGCAGCTGAACAGTTAGACTCCACAATAAAGACAAATGCATCAGGCCGCCTACATCAGAAGCTATTTAACTATTATGTTGTGTTCTTGGCTTTCTTGAATTTAATGGAATTCTGAATTAAATTTCAGGAGGAGCATGTTTTTCTACTCCAGTCAATCATAAGGATATATAAACAGCAGTACAGCTCACTACCCTGTCAACTATTCATCAGCATCCTTTATTTTGTTGTATCTCTACTGAATATTAAATTATGTAATCCATGGGGGAAACTTAACACTTGAGCCCTCCATTACGGACAGCAAGCCAAATCAGTTTATGTTAATAGTACCACTATCAAGGATTAAATCAGGGGTCTCAAACTCAAAAGACCTAGCTGGATACTGTTGTCCATCAGGAGACAAACGTTTCACAACCATACATTTGATCCATACAAAGTTATTGGCACATTTATATAGTTAGCTTACAAAATGGCATGCGTGTATGTGTACAGTCTTGTTTGTTGTTGTCAGCTAGACAAGGGGTCTTATTCATAACTATTTTATTATATTAACAGCATAACTGTTAAAGTATAAATATATATATATATATATATGTGTGTGTGTGTGTGTGTGTGTGTGTGTGTGTGTGTGTGTGTGTGTGTGACCCTGGACCCCAAAACCAGTCTTAAGTCGCTGGGGTATATTAGTAGCAATAGCCAAAAAGACATTGTATGGGTCAAAATTATCAATTTTCTTTTATGACAAAAATCATTAGGACATTAAGAAAACATCGTGTCCCATGAAGCTATTCTGTAAACCGTAAATATATTAAAACATAATTTTTAATTAGTAATAAGCATTGCGAAGAACTTCATTTGGACAACTTTAAAGGCAATTTTCTCAGTATTTTCATTCTTTTGCACCCTCAGATTCCAGATTTTCAAATAGTTGTATCTCGGCCAAATATTGTCCGATCCTCACAAACCATACATCAATGGAAAGCTTATTTATTTCGAAAAATGTACCCTTATGACTGATTTTGTGGTCCAGGGTCACACACACACACACACACACACACATATATATATATATATATATATATATATATATATTTATTTATATACATACATACTCGAGTATGCTGTAATGTTGAATGGCTATAGTCAATGGTTAAATATCATTGGAAAACATATTAAATATTAGGGACAAAATCCTAGAGACATCAGTAGCATTGGCATCAGTGATGCATGCCTTCAGTGATAAAAAAGCTGCCATTAAACATATATTAAAAGTATTCTGCCGTTATGGTGTTTCCACATTAAATTGAAGATTGAATGTGAATATACTGTAAAATTGAATTTTAAAAGTTTAATGTTAGGTGGGAATAATCACGATTAATCACAATTAATTTCAGAAAAAAGTGTAATTAATTTGTTTAATTTTGTTAATCAATTGACAGCACTAATATAGCTAAAAGATCACCGTCAACATATAAAGTATTCTATATCTCCATATACTATTTTAATAATCTGCCTTTATGACCGTGACAAAATCTAAATTTGCATAAAAAGTCATTATACATGGATTATGAAATGTGCATACATTGTAAACTAATTGAAGCTTCAAATAAAACAAAGATTACTAAAGCATGTTTGTCTTACTTCAAAATTTTGTTTATTTCAATGTTTATTGTATCTTTGTAATAGTTGTGAAATATGCCATTTCTAAGTGAATTTTTTTTCCCCAAGAAGTAAATATAACACCAATTTTTTTATTTGTTTTCAGTGTACCTCTCATCAGAGGCATAAGTTACTGTTTAGCAAACCTTAAGAAAACTATAGATAACATTAAATGCCAAACCTCGATTTAGAGTGAACACTGATTTATAGGCTGTACTGAGGGATAAACCAATAATACTCAAAGGAACAAACAAACAAACAAATAAATAAATACTGTCAGATTCTGCCCAATATTTTGAGACTCTTGGATTCGATAGAAATTGTGAATTGAGTTTGCTTTGATAACATATAGTTAGCTATGTGTTAAAAGTCAAGCCCTAAAGTCAAAAGCCACATACCATGTTCAGTCATTAGACAGACACCCCATGAAACCTGGTCACACTTTAACGAAGCAAGCCCCCTTCCTGTCGACTCCAACCACTCCTAAACACAATGGGAATTCCTCTAGGCCTGATGATGCCTCATTAGCGGGTCTGTTAGTGGGGGCACAGAATAAAGTTATTGTTTCAGCAGATTTATGACTCAGCATTTAGGAGCAGATGTTTAGATGCAATGATGTGAATTTTGTATTGCTTTGCTCACAAGACCCTGAGACATTTATAAGAAATTCTAACAATTGTCTTTGCAATTTTTTTTCTTAAAAAAAAGGGGGAAAGAAAGAATGACCAACATGCATTAATAATTCGAGTCACCAGGAATGTGACAATTGGAGCGCTCACAGGCATGATGCTCGACTCTGGAAATGCCACGCGTTTACACACACCAGCTGAATTCAAACTGATGAAATCCTGACATGACCTAAATGTATTCTTTGTCATGGCTGATGCACATTCCACTTGACTGCTGACAAAGCAGAAAGTCTTGCTCACGTCAGCGTGAATAAACCTACAAATGCTTGTACTGTATTAGTGTAAAATATTGAAAAATTGGAAAAGTGCATATATCCTGTCATACACTGATAAAGCTGTACATGCATGTGAATTAAAGAAAATGTATATATAGTATGGACTACTGATAACAATACAAATGGTCTTGACTCCAATAAACCAACATGATACTGAAAATTCTCATCCTTGCTGTCTCCAGTCCCATGCTAACAGAGATTACGGTTGAAATGTGAAGATGAGTATAAATGTCGTGATGGAGGATGGAACGATAGAGCACATGGTTTATGTTAACAGCCAATCACTCAGCAGATGTTTATGTTTATGCTGCATTAAGCACTATCTAATCTAGCATAGACACAACACACACTCCATCACACATTAACTATGAAAATATCATTAAGTTGATTGTAGAGAAACTGAGATTCATCCAAACTAGTGTGTTCATATGAGTTTTAAATAAATACATACATAAATAAATACATATACCCGATCTACAAGGGTAAAAAAAAGCAAAAACAAGAAAAGAGGTCTGTTGTTTCGTTTTCTAATCCAGGTCTGCCAATATGAATATTTTAAAGGATTTCACTGAGGCTTAGGACAGCAAACGATAATCCGCTTTAAATCAGTAACAGCATATTGGCTCAGGCTTATACCTTATACCACCCAAGACAGAGTCAAGGAGCAATGGGTGCAATGTAAAATAATAAGCAGCCCAAATATGTCATGCAATGCCTTCAGTATTTCAAAGAACGAGCAAACGGCAGTTTGTATAACATACATCATTATGCTGATGACTTCTTGTCACATCCGAGTCTTATATCTCCATGTTTCCGAATGCAAATCTGAATTTCTTTTAATGAATGTGGAAACTTCAAGGGCATCTTATTTGCATGTCCTGTAAGGCTGGTGTGTTAAGAGATGAGCTGTAAAGTATCTATTCCCTGAGGATTCAAATGTGAGTCATTGAGGCCCAAGAGAGTAGTCCCGAGCGCTCTTGCTGAGCATGGAAAATTGCAGGGGTTGACCCGTCTCCGCCACTGGAATGTGATTTCCACCCTCAGCAAGAGAGCAGATCCCAAGGACCCAGGGCAACATCACTACAGCAGGGGGGGAAATGTATTAGACGTGCTTCTCAATAGACTTTGTCATGTTGCATTTATAGCGCTACTGTCATGGGGAAACACGAGTGAAAGAGACAAACACTGGCCTAAAGAATTCTCGAAGGATATACAAGTACATTGGAGTGTTTTGAAATAAAACTACAAAAAAAGACGGTAACTTTACAATAATGTACAATGTGTTAACAGTAACTAATGCATTGAGCAAACTGTACAAATATTTTTCTTTGTAAATAATTTTAGTATTTTTGGAGTACGTTTTACTAGGATTTGCTTTCTACTTCAAAATTTCAAGTTTAATTCAATGTCTTGTATGCGGTTATAACGGTTTATATAACGGTTTCTTTTTAAGTAATTATAAAGTTTACTAGCAACTTTTAAGTGAAATTGTTTCTACATTTGATCTATTTTCCAGTGAACAATAACAAAATTTTACAGCATTTTACAGCATATTTTTATTTTTTTTAGATGTATGAAGTAACTTGAATGTATTAAAAACAAACATTAATTAAAATAAAATAAATCACAAAACAAATATACTACTGATATGTAAAAAAAAAATATTATTTTTGTATTTTATTTTTACAAATATGTATATTTTAAATTAGTGGTTAACCATGATAGCTCATTATACACAAATGATGAACTAATATTAAACCTTATTTCAAAGTATAAAGAGTAACAGTCAAATAAAGTTCACAAAACCAATTTACATTGCATATTTTTTTTCCATTCACACACATCACATTACAATATAAATATATAATCGGTTATAATGACGATTAACAGCCAAGTCAGTGGTGATGACAGTCAAAATGATTCTCATTGTTCATTTAATAATATGTTTGATATGTATGTAACATTAGCATCAATTACTCCTTGATTGCCTTGCATTGATAAAGATGCCGACAGGTGATAAAAGCTGTTGAAAGCCGAATTAACGGGCGATTATGTTAGTATTTTGAATGAGATTTTCTGCTGAGGTGTTGAGCTAATCTAATTTTGTTTATATTCTGAAAAGGCATCTCATGTGGGTTGAGGAAATTACCATTTGAAGGGTGGAAGGCAATCAAATCAATCATATTTTGAGCCGTAAGCTGTTTCATGTGAAATAAAAACAGTTCTCTCGGCTTTCAATGTATTTAGACAGGTCCTTTTTCAACTGTCCATTCTTAATATGCCTCATACTGCACAGAGCCACGGATTAATCACCCCACCCCGTGCTGGCCCAGATGGACAGAGTCTGTTCACTGTTATTAAATCCTGAGGTGTTTTGTACACATTTCACAGAACCCGTCTTCATCAGGTCACATATATAGCGTCAGCATGCATTCTGTAGGCCTATATTTCAAATGATAAAACACAGAGTGATATATATACTGTGGGCTAGATGGTCCAGCAATCTCTTTGTGGGTCCTCTGACGATCGCTCAGAAATCTGGAGTTGGCCCGCTAATCTAGCTGCACTCTTTGCCAAGGGATTACGGAGTGACAATTTCAAGAGGAAGGAAAGATGTAATGCCGCGCTTAAGCCTCTGGTCCTATTAAAAGCCAAATTGTGCTGTGACATCAACACAAGCGCTGCTTCACAGTTGCTAAACATTTCGTAAAGTTGATGCATTCTCTAAATGCAAATAAGGATATTTCCGTTCCGTCCCTCAGGAAAATCACTTTTCACACTTCTGCGGTTCCGGCTGTCTGAAAACTACCCTTAAGCACTTGGCATTTTTAAAGCTTTAGAGACTGTTCAGTCGATTAATCCAAGAGGTATGTTTAAACCCATCTTCAAATTAACAAGGAAAAAATGAGAAAATCTTTAGCTAGAGTGTGGCCCGTTTAAAGGCCTTTTCAGGTGTTGGTGGTTTACAAAGCCAATGGATGTAATCCTCTTTTTTTGAAGTAGCCCGGAATCTGCTTTTACTTACTGGTAAGGACCAGGTCTGAGGTTTAAAAGAGCCAATCTGTGATGACCCACAGAGCCTTTGTCTTGACAGAAGAGAACACAATGTAAGGATTAGTCAAAAATAGTGTTCAGGTATAGGGCTGCAATAAGCAAGAGCAGGGACTGCTGGAAACCCATGGTAACATTCACTGGAGGTTGTTCCTTTTTAAAATGAGGCGGAAGGCTTGAGGAAATGCATGAATTCACAAGTTACTGCTTTATTTTTGCACTGAGGAAATCCCACAGGGAACACAAAATAACTTCAGTCTACGGTAATTAACTTTTGTGCAACCTTTGGTTGGAGAGTGCACTCGACCCTGCAATTCTTTTGCACAGCACTTCAGCAGCTGCCTCTGACTATAGACCTTCAGCATTAATGCTTTTATACAGACTAACCACACTTGCCCATGCAATTTGTAGCACACTTCTCATATCTAAAACACATTAAAGTTGTACAAAGATGAGCATTAATACATTTTAGATGAAATCTCTTAAGAGGAACAGTAGCTTTAGCTAATACATTTATTTTCTGTTCCTTGAACTGTATTAGGCACAGATTGCTTCACTGAAGGAGGATTTTGAGAAAGAGCTATAGTGTGATTTATTCTTTATTGCATTTTCCTTTATTTCTCATTATTATAATCCATACAGGGAAAATTATATATTTTTTTCAATCATATGCTAAATATATTTTGTAAACAGTATATGTATAAAATGTAGCCTATCAATATACATTTTACATTGTATTATATATACATTTTTAAATGACTTATTTTACAATTCTACCAATTTTGTGGTCTGTAAGATATATATATATTTTTTTGTTATTGAAAAAAGTATTTTACGCTCACCAAGGCCAAATTTATTTGAATAAAAATACTGTTAATACAATAATATTGCCAAATATTATTACATAACTGTTAATAACTGTTTTCTATTTAAATAAAGAATCTTAAAGCATTTGTGACTATTATCAAAATTGAAAACAGTTGTGCTGTTTATATTTTTGTGAAAACTGTTAAAAAAATGTCAAGGTTCTTTGTGAAGCATTTATTTGAAATAGAAATCTTGGCAACACTTTAGAATAGGGAACATATATTCACTATTAACTATGACTTTTATTAAGGTAGTTATTAAGTTTAGGTGTAGGTAGGATTAAGTAATATGCTAGTAATATCAATAGCAACTAGTTAATAGAGAGAATAGGTCTTTAAAATAGTGTTACCGAAATATTTTCAACATTATAAATGCCTTTAATGTTTTTCACATTTGATCAACTCAATATATCGTTGCTGAACAAAAGTATACATAGAAAAAAAAACTAATTATATATATATACTGACCCCAAAACTTTTGAATAGTAGTGTATTTTTGTATGTGGAGAGTCAGGTCAGGGTGAATTGAAACGTATTTCCAACACATAGTCAGTATAATTAGTATGATTATGATGATGGCAGTGAAATGACACCTGTGGTTTGAATTAGATGTAAATCGTCAAGACCTCACTAAATAAAAGACCAGCATCACTAGATGACCAATGAGCTCAATTTAAGAAACTCTGCACTGAAATTAAAATGATTTTAATTTCATGTTATGGTCTGATTTTACTTGCTTGGATTCCTTTTGAAGGATTTCTCCTTTGATTGGTACCTCATTAGCAGGCCCGCAGGATTGTGAGCGTGCAGAACTCCACAAATATATCTGTAGATGTAGAAAGCCGGCATTCACAAAGTTCTGCACATCCCTGCTTGTTTATGAAAGATTTTGGCTAATTTGGTTATGCTTGCAGCTAACAAAACTGATAGCTGTTTAACAGATTTTTACCGTGTTTAAATACTTCCCAAAGAACCCCCAAATCAGCGTGGAAAATACAAAGAAAGTCGACAGTTTTTCGTGGCTCTGCTCAGTAGTGAGAGTGTGATCAGCAATGCTGAGCAAGCCATCTTACAAATGAGCACTAGTTTAGGAGCAGTTACCACACTGCAGACAATCACTCTCATGTGCCTCTCTGCTGAAAAGACTTTAGGGCCTGAAAACGGCGAGAGGGGATTGTGAGATGTAAGCCTTTCATTACATGCAAAAGATAGCAGAAACCTCCTAAGATGGAAAAAGACATGTAAACATTAAAAATGTAAGACATCTGAGGTTTGATTTCTTCATACCACTTAGTAACATCTGCAGATATCTGTTTCTGGCTGCCATTTATGGGGGTAGTGATGTAAAATAAAGTCTCACTACAGTATTTATGAATTAAACTCAATGAATTATGAATTAAAGTGTTTTTAGAGGCAAAAAAATATTATGTTTAAAATGAAGATTTTTTTTTTTATAAATTAATTGGCAGCACTTCAGTATAGGGACCAATTGTCACTATTAACTAGTTGCTTATTAGCATGCATATTATTAACTAATTTGATGTTTATAATAATTTATAAAGCATATTCTACATGAGCATATTTTACATACCTAATTCTAACCAAAACATAAACTTAATAACTATCTTACTAACTATTAATAAGCAGCAAATTTGGAGTTTATTGAGGCAAAAGTTATAGCTATTGGCTTGCTAATAGCGAGAATTGGACCTTAAAATAAAGTGTGACCAATTATTTGTTTTATTTATCAGGGACACAATGACAAACGTCTATTTTTAATGTTAATTTATAATGTTAAACATTTCTATATAACATATATAGTGTTCTTTAACTTTGTATCCATCAAAAAAGTACTAAGTAGCTGTTTTAAACATTGATTATAATAATAATAAAAGTGTTCTGAACATCAAATTGCATATTAATATGATTTCCGAAGAATCATGTGACACTAAAGACAAAATTCAAGCTTCGCCATCGCAGGAATAAATTATACTTGAAAATACGTATATAACAGTACAAACATTATATATTGTATTTAAACATTAATTTATACTACTAGTATAGCTTGATACCTTGTGCATTAATAATATTTCTTTATATGTATGGTTCAAATTCTAACACCCACATTCACTGCTCAAAGATAAAAAAAATCCTCTCCTGTACTGACTGTGCTTTACATAAATTTAAATGCAATGGACCTTCCTTTTGTTGACAGCAGTACTGTTTTTTTCTTGATGTTACCTTGGAACCTGAACTTTTTTCTGTTTACCAGGTTGAGACAGGCTGATTAATCTGCTGTTATGTGGTTAAGGAAAAGCCAGAGAAAGATCCTCTTGTTTCCCTGCACCTGCAAGCGTGTAGATATGGAGGCCGGGAGACAGGCTGGGTGAGGACACTCTGTGTCTGATGTCCACCATTATCAGTAGTGGCATTCTGACGTCTGTGTACTTTTGTGCTCTGACAGGTGATTAGCATTGTTTCACTTATCTTCACTTGATGACTGAACAATGGGGCCCTAAAATGGGGAACATAGATGAAACACAGTTAGGACTGCAGGGGGTTCTCCACTATCTAAATTAATCCTAAGCTAAATTGAACTGCTGTTTGGTGTGGTTTAAAGAGTAACTCTTCTGGATGACCTAAACATTAACCATGTAATGCTACTTTATTAGCCACTTAGGCCAAAAAAGCTAGTTTAGCATTCTCTATGGATAAATCAACCAACTATCTACCCATTTTAAAAATACTTCACGCTTTTAGCTCTGACTTCTTGTAGCAAATAAACCTGTAACACAAATAAACCCTTAACAGACGAATGCAAATACCCAGGCTGCAGATTTTAGAAGCAATGTGTGTGATTTGTTCTGTCAAAGTATTCATTGCAGCAAGTTTGATTTAGCTGGTCTTGGTAGATCTAAGCTGAGTTCGCTGGCCAATCACCAACAGCATCAGAAATGGAGTTGGCACTTTCAAGGAACTTCAAAAAGATGGTTCAATGAGAGTGTGCTTTAATCAAGCACATCTCTTTGGAAGCTGCTTGTCAGGAGAGAAACTTTACTGATGTTAATTTTATGGTCAATATTTTACATCAGTTGCTTGGTATAAATAACAAGACTTACATCTTGTCTTGTGAAAAAGAGGTCATTCTAAAAGTATTAGTAGCGGTAGCACTCTATTAGTCTTAGCATAATGTGTTTATGGATGGGCCTCCTATCCTTTGGACATTTTACTGCCAAATAAATTAATAGACGAATGAATGAATGAATGAATGAATGAATGAATGAATGAATGAATGAATGAGATATTATAAAGACAAAACGACTGAATAATTGCTTTCAGTAAAACAGTTGACGTATTTTATATATATATATATATATATTAGTGGTGGGCCGTTATCGGCGTTAACGTGCTGCGTTAACGTGAGACTCTTATCGGCGATAAAAAAAATATCGCCGTTAATCTATTCTCAAAGTTGGGTTGGGAGCTGGGTCTATACTACGCAAGCTATGATGACTTTCACCCTGATATTTTAGCGGATGTATACCTAGCCGAATTGCACTGTAGGGGGCGAACGAGTCTTGAACTAGAGGCTCGCAGTCCGTGATGGACAGATTGTTAACGGCTGGTCTGTGTGGTAATACAATCGGGCAGGACATCCAAACACTCACCTATCATTCATCAACCTCAAATATGGCTTTTCATCTGAAAGATGTATGTAGTAGCAACTTTACATGGCAGCTCAATATGATGTTAACCTAGAGAAATGTGCGCTATTGAAGTGTTTGTGTGGAAGCGCGTTTGCTGCAGGACAGGCTCCGGTGCGCTCACTTGCTCTTAAAATCTCCGTCATTCTTGGTCATACAGATAAAAGTAGCCTAATACATCTTTCGAATCTGTAAAGACTCTACGTTTATTTGTGTGCACTCAGAATAACAACGAAACGTTGCGCTTTTAAGCAAACAGGATGCGCTTTAGGTCTCATGTGAACTTGAGCGAGAAACTTCGAAACTCGAATATATCTAAAAATACAGTACATAGAAAAATATATCTATAGAGAGTGAAATGTCAAAAATAAATAAATAGAAGACGTGTGTGTTAGCATGGATGATTTACATGAAATTTAATCTGTGCAACACTGTGCATAAGATGGCTTTCAGTTCAATATAATAACAAAAAACGACATTTTGGGTTTTATTCAACTAATAAGGTGGGCACGCTGTGATCTGTACTATATTTTACTGTAATTGACAGTTATCGGCAAAAACAAAACAAAACAACAACACGGGAGTGAGATTGTGGGAGAGAATGGGAGTCATTCTTCCGGGAGTGGAACGGATTTTCCTCCAGTTTTTCGTGGGATTGGGACGGGAAGAGATTAAAGTTTGTGATGCATTTTGGAAACAGGAGATGAGCCCTGGTCTAATGCCCACCTGGCTTGAGAAACCCGTTCTCAAAAACTTACTTTTAGTCATTATTTGGGTAGCACACATATTCTGAATGCCTTCGCAGAATTCAAATGAGCCATTTTAATCTAGATTAATCTAGATTAATTTCAAAATTAATCTAGATTAATCTAGATTAAAAAAATTAATCTATGCCCACCTCTAATATATATATATATATATATATATATAATATTCTGATGAATATACTTGCACTGTTCACAATTACAGTGTGGGATTTTGGATTACAGTTTAATAAATATATATATTATAATAACTATACTATTGTGTATAATTTTTATTCTGAATTATTTTTATTCAGGTTACAGCTTCTTACTAACTTGTGTTAAAACATGAACATGGCATGAGATATCAAGTTGCATATTTTTTTTTACATTTAATTTCATGACATTTAAGGAAAATAGTTTTGTACTTGTTCAAATTCTTTTGTCACCCTACATTTAAAAAAAAAATCTTAATGTAAGTAAAATTGTATAGCATGGAACAATAATAATAATACAAAACGAATAATTTCTCATGTACGTGTTTATGTATTAATGCTCTAATTGGCACCACCCACTTTCTCAGTTTGAGGTGTGAAAAATTGCTCATTTAAACTATAAGGCAATGTGTGAATGACACATGATGATGGCTCAAGGGGAAATACAGAGATATTATGTTTAATGACTTCATGTTGTGTCATCTTATATTAGTATGTCCACAGCATGAAGGTAAGATCTTATGGGTTTATGAATGAACCATTAGTTTTAAAATCTCTCTGGCCTACTACCATTTGTTATGAGATTCACTTCAAACATTACAATACTCATAAATTTATTAACTCTACAATAAGCAAATCCACTACGTCACAATGTTCTTAAGAAGGTTGTGTGCTTGTTTCTCTGGCACATAAGTTAAATATATATGATACCATAAAAGTAACATAAATAGTAAAATAGAATGTGTTTGTGGCCCCAAAATGTATCAGCATTTCACAATTGTGCTCTAGGAATTTCAGAAACTTTTTAAAATGCCTATCCTCTGATTTTACCTAGTCAAAAACAATCGACACCTAACGCTTGTGTTACCAAGTGAACAGAACCAGCCCTCTCTGCCTCATCTACGCCAGAGGTGTACATTCAAAGCATATACCGTAAATAAAAGCACAGGCGCTCTATTTTTGGAATAGATTCTTCAAAGCCTTGTGGATAATATTGTGTTCCAGATCAATTTAGAGAGAAAAATGAACAGCATCACAGAACTGAAGCAAAACAATGCTAGTTCTCTGAGTGACTCCAACCACTCTGCAGCCCAATAATGAAGTGTGAAATTGAACTGTCAGTACTCTGTGATTGTGTGTCTTCTCTTGCCAGAGGGATCACATTGTGGCTGATAAAACTGCACACAATGCAGGTTCTGACACACGGTCGCAGAGAACATGTCCTCCCAACCTCCACTTATCTGCTCGTAATTTGTGGAGCTACAGTTGCAACAATGACACCCCCAACACAAATCTACTGTCATATCAGGCGTGGTTAATGGGCGATAATTCTGATGAAATGAAGATAAACCACTGAGCAGCTAATTGCTAAATGGCACGTTGATTGGATTTTATTCCTTACTCTCACATGTCTTCATGTCTCTTCTTGGATTACAATCACCATATAGTGACTTAATTGCTGAAAGTAGCTGCTGCCACTGTTGCATGGATGTCAGCTGCCTGAGCTGTTGTAGCACCCTCTAACTACCTACAAGGAAAGGTGGCATATTTATGGTTACTTAATGAGGTGAACCTGAGGGAGCCTTAATTAGAGATGAATTAATCATTCTGCTGTGCAAATAATATTAAATCATATAAAAGCATCTTACATGTTATTGTAAAAGTAATATATGGGTTCCATTTTTTTCTTTTTGTAAAGTAAACATCATTTTAATCCTGAGTTACCAAGCTTTGTTACCAAAGTAACTAAATTGAACACCTGATTACAAAGAAATTAGTTCACTTCCAGAATAATAATAATAACAATCCTAATAATTTACTCACCCCCATGACATCCAAGATGTATTTCTTTCTTCTGTTGAAAAGTTAAGGCTTTTGAGGAAAACATTCCAGGATTGTTCTCCATATAGTAGACTTCAATGGGTTTAAGGTCCAAATCGCAGTTTCAATGCAGCTTCAAACGGCTCTACATGACCCCAGCTGAGGAATAAGAGTCTTATCTAGTGGAAAATTTGTTATTTTATAAAAACATACATAAATAAATGCATGACGTAGGTGGAAGTACCGATCCAGTGTTTACAAAGCGAACGTGAAAGTCAAACGGCCTTTAGAAAAAAAAGGTAAAACACTGATGATTATTTTGAGGTTGGAGGAAAAAATTAGGTGAAGTTTTTCGCCCTACCCTATACACTTTTTAATCAAAGTACACAGACAAAGAACTAACCACACAATACTTTTAGAACGTGATTATATAATGAATGAAGTTGCGCACACACATTGCAGAGCTAGTGCAAGATAAACATTTTTCATTAAAAGTGAATACATGTCTATTTTTATTATTTTTATTTTTAAAAGACGCTGGATAAGACGCTATTCACTGCACAAGATCCTTATTCCTCAGCTGGGATCGTGTAGAGCCTTTTGATGCTGCAGTGAAACTGCAATTTGGACCTTCGATCCATTGAAGTCCACTATATGGACACAAATCCTGGAAAGTATTCCTCAACAACCTTTCTTTTTGACTGAAGAAAGAAAGACATGAACATCTAGGATAACATGGTAGTGAGTAAATTATCAATATTTATTTTATTCTGGAAGTAAATTAATACTTTAATACTTTTATTCAGCAAGGATGCATTATATTAATCAAAAGTGACATCACATACATAATGCTACAATAATGTACAACAGTTTTTTTTTGGTTTGCAATATTTCTATTTCAAATTCTTATGATCTTATGTGTCTACAGAAATATTAAGCAGCACAACTGTTTTCAACATCATAAAAAAAATATGGAGCAGCTAATTAGCATATTAGAACAAATTCTGAATGATCATGTGACACTGAAGACTGGAGTAATTTTTTAATATATATATACAAAATAGAACACAGTTATTACTATATTACAGTTTTTAAAAATTTATCAAATAAAATGCAACCTTAGTCAGTATAAAAGATTTCTTTTGAAAACATAAATAAAACTCAGACCCCAAACTTATGAATAGTAGAGTAAACTAATAAATCAATAAACCAATCAATACTAAATTAAATAAATAAGGCAGCCGCTTGAAGACAAAGTGACCTCACTTCATTCATTTTCAATGATACTTGGCGAGATGCAATGACACAAGCAACAGTGAAAATTGGTGAAAATATGTTGGGATATGCAGCAACAAAATGAATCTACATTTATGAAAGGCACATTTGATGCAATACACGTGAAGAAAATAAAGCTCACATGATCCTGTCGGCTAATTAAATAAAAAACACACACACATGAAAATATATTCTTGAAATCCTGTATCAGCTTAGTGTGGTTGATGTCCCTAACTGTTTCTAGGGCAACCAGTATTAAGAATGCCTAAAATTGACCAACCAGTACAGCGACTGGTGACATGCAGAGACAAAGACATCGATGCTGTGAATGGGGTTTTAGAGTTGAGCGCAATGCCCCATGCTGCTGTAGAGTACAGAACTGTGTCTGGGTGATAATCTTGTCTTTGTCAGAGTTACTGATTTGAAGGAAACTTAATGCTTAGTGTAGTAAACTTTAAAGGTAGTTCTGACCGAGTACACATTACAGAATCCACAAAACTGTACGGGAGCATAGATAAATGGAATGGATTGACAAACAAATTGAATCTAAGGTGCTGGCACACTCTTCCGGATCATTCCGGCCCAATTTAAGCCATAATCCATTACCCAGGACATATCAAATTCCTGAAGACGAGACACTGACCTACATGCAAAGGAAAGGTGTGTGCGAGAGAAAGAGAGAAAGAGAGGACGCGCCATAGCTGGAGACAGAGTGAAAGTGAGCGAGAGAGAGAATTATCACACTTTCTTCTGTCGGTTCATGCTCTCACCTGTCTGATCCCATTTTTCCAGTCATGCACATTGTGCCATTATCCACAGTATGCACTAGTGGCTCAGAACCACAGGTGAGGTCCTTCTGTTCTCCTCCGCCCAAGAAACCAGTACAGCAAAAATCTGTTTCCTCACAAAACCTCAAATGCGGTTAGGCCTGGTAACAATGTTGAAGGAGAAGCATAAGCAGAATTGATCAGTGCTGCTGCTTGTGGGTGGTGGTGGTGGTTTTGGGGTGGATGAGGCGATGTTAAAGAATCTGTCTCAGCACGAGCCATTACTGTTTGTATACGAGAAGCATAGATACATTCTGCAGAGCACGTCAGCTGTCTCCTGTCGTTTAGTGGAGACAGATATGTGTGCAAACACTAGGGTTTGGCTATGAGGTCTTGGTGAAGTATAGGGATGACATTAATTCTGCCTCTCACTCCTGCTTTAAATTGACTGTGACATTTAAAACGCTGCATGAGACAAGATGTTTGCAGTGGGTTCCCTCTGGAACGGCACTCATTTGCACCCCTTTTCCTCAGCTCTAGGGGACCTCTGAGGCCTCCCTGCTTTATTGACAGATGTTGTTGTTGATCTTGTGTCAGCTTTACCTCTAATTTAACATTCTCTCCTATGATTAGAACAGGTTCAAGAAAAAGTGATCGCTGATGGTGAAACTGATGGGCCAATATTCATAGAAATACAAATTTGATATGACAATTTAAAATATGAATACAAACTACAATAGTATCTCAAGGATATAAACCCAACTGCAAAATAAAATCATGTTTTATTTGATTTTGCAGTCTCAATTATATTTTGTTTTACGAGATAAAACAATGGTGAGTAACATTTCATAATGGCAAGAAAACACATCTATCTATTGCTCACAGAAACACAGCACGACTAGTTTAGTTGAGTTTATGAATAAATTACTCATTTGAACTGGCTCTTTTAAGTGAATCAAAAACGTACAGTGCAACAATTGTAGTCTGATTCATGAATAAATGACTCCTTTGAGCTGGTGCTTTAAATTAATAATATTTTGTTTTTATAAATAAATAAATTCTACACTTGTCCGTGGAAGTTTATACTGTACAAAGTATAGATGATTTTAGAATTAAATAATATTACTGTCATATTGCAACCTAATCTTAAATGTTTTACAATTACTATACATATTTTCATAATGTACAATGCTAGATGGTTCCCTGTATAACTTAAAACATTAGCTGACAGATAATTTCTTTCATATATAAGATAACAATATTATTTTATCCTAAATCCTAATCAAATCAAACTGAGAGCTGAATTTGAACTGAATTTGGAAATCTTTATTAATACCCAACAATAATAATGTAATTGTAATAATAATTTTTTTTTTATTAAAATGGCCTTGGCGTTTTTCAGACCTCAAACAGAACATTAAGCTTAATATATTGTTTATTCCTTCTTCTTTTTTTTTACAGTCTGCATCCCCACTGTCCCACCAGATGTCTTCATTCAGAAAGCCGGTTACCCTAAACTGCTTACGCCCAGGGCATGATCCTCTTTCACATCTGTCAATTTATTTCCTCAAGGTTGCGATATGTATTTCCAGACCCTGTCAATTACAAAACTCTTTTCCCCTCCTCTGCCACATTCATAATTAAACTCTTGAGGTACATTACATGAATGTGAGCACCGAACACATGGAAAGAAAATGGAAAGCAGGGTTTTGGCTTAATGAGAAGCCTCGGCTTTGATCAGGTGGAATATGAGGGGAAAACATTACGGGATCATCATGCTTATATAAGCTGTCTGGTCCTTTCACTCGCTGGACAGCACGACAGTCAGCTGTCAGTCAGACATTTCACCGCTGTGTAAATTCATGTATATGTGCACTTCTCTTTGTATCTGAGTTCCGCTGAACATGTGCACACAACATTGTTTGGGCACAATACAAAATTAAAGAGCGATTTGGGAAATGTTGGGAAAGTGTGCGTCATAATTTTTTGTCTCTGTCCTGGTTTTGATGCCATCTCTCTGCAGGAAACATCTGGCGTGTGATGCTAGATTTATCGTGGGAACAATAATTAAATGCATCACAGATGACCCCATCAGTGAAGCGAGATATGAGAAACAAGAAAAACAAAACCAACAGATAACAGCAGAAATTGCACTCTGTGACAATACTGCTTTTAGAATCAGAGAAACAAAACGGATAAAATAAATTACTCTGTAATTGAAGAATAATTACAAATAGAGTAGCGAGAGGAAGCGATAGGCCTAAATAAAACAATATAAATGGATAAGTAAACAGATCACCTCGTATGTTCAAGATTGGTTGTTTTTAAATGCCAGTTCTTCTGTTTCTCTCTCCTTTTCTTTCACACACATAGCCCCCAACCAACACCCCCACCCCACCCCCCACACACACACACATTTTCTGAAAGGCAATTGTTTGAAAGACCTTGATTCTTTTTATTAGCTTAGTAGCACACTTTGGCTCCAAATGACGCCAAGCTTTTGCTTCCAATAGAGGGTGTGTGGGGTGTACAACAAAAGCTTTTGCCAGAAAGAAAGAGGGAAAAAAAATGGAGAGTCTGTTCAAATGACCATGAAACGCAGGCCAAATGAAATGCCTTGTGAATAACTGGGTCCACAGAGAGTAGCCTTCACTTTCTAGTCTTGAGTTATAGGTTATATATCATCTCCTCGGGAGATCATAATTTTGGCAGCGGCGATGCTTTCCAAAGAACTGGTGAAATGAAATCACTATGTTTTAATGCAGTGGAGAGGCTTGCTGAGCATATGGGCGTAAGGCATGTGTCTTTCACAGTTTGTGATTTCAGAAATCACTGACTAGAGTGAGTCATGGGCCTATGGGTCATTTGTGCACTCTATGTGAACAGGGAATTCAAATGATTTCCAAATGGCAGTCTCAGTCTTCACTGGTCATATTCCTCAGTTTAGCTACAGTGATTTTTTTCTTTCTTATTTGCATGTATAGTGAATGCTGTTAACAGATCCGGCATAAACTATTTGTGGTAATTAGCTTGACTAAAGGCTGGTGTTAGCTTACTAAATCACTGCTGACAGCAATTTAATTTTCCTCGTTACAGAAAATAACAGAAACCCTGCAAAACCAAAATAAATATTTTGTTCTTCAGCCAGGCGGCAGATATTTAAAGATAGTTCATTAAAAAATAAAATTCACTCGTCTTCATGTTTTTTTAAACTGTACAACATTCTTCACCAAAGTAGACAGTTATGCATAATGTCCAAGCTGCTCTTTCCCATACAACTGAAGTGAATGATGTCCATATCAATCCAGCAAGATTTTCAGTGCATAACTTAAATAGTATAGACAGATTTCACAATGAGAAGATGAGTCTTATGGACATTTTTTTGTGATATTTAATGGTATTGTTGTGCTTCTTGGAGCTTGACCCTCCTAGTTACCATCCACTTTCATTGTATTGAGAAGAACAGCCTGAACATTATTCAAAACTTCTTCTTTTGTATCCCTCAGAATAACATCATATGATTTTGGGAGGACATAACGGTAAGTGAATTAGGTAAGTTTGATTTGTTAACACTAGCTGACATTTGCTTCTTCAGAATTTATTAATATTATGTAGATTTTACATTTTCACTTTTACACATATTTTGGTAACACTTCAGTATAGGGATCAATTCTGAATATTAACTAGTTGATTATTAGCATGTACATTATTAACATATTGACTGTTTATTTGTAATTATAAAGAAACTTTTCTGCAAGACCATTATACCAATAAACTTAACAACTTACCTTACTATTAATGAGCAGCAACTTAGGAGTTTATTGAAGTAAAAGTCATAGTTAATTGCTTGTTAATAGCGAGAATTGGACTTAAAATAAAGTGTGACCATATTTTTATATCTGTTAAACATTAGTTAATGCACTGTAACTTTAGAAATGTATACAATTAACTAACAATAACAAAGCTTAATAATTGCTGTAAAAATATATATTGCTTATAGTTAGTGCATGTTGACAAATGAATAAATGTTAACCAATGAAACATTATTGTAAAGTTACCATAAAATAAAACAACATTTTCATCTTTGAATGAACTGTCTCTTTAATCTGAGCTTCTAATTTGTCAAATAGCATATTCTACAGTGTGTGATGAAACATATACAATTAAACCAAATAACCTTAAACTTCATTAAAAGATGCAAAGCAAAAGAGAGTGAGGTATAAAGAGAGATTTGGGGTGTTACTGGAAACTGGTGGGCTAAGAGCTAACTCCGATTGTAATTACAGACTCTCTCAGCAACCGCTAGTCAAGTCTCATTACAGTCACTGCATGATACCGTTACTACTGGTGACCAACACAGCACCTCCCCAACACCTAAAGACCAATCATGTTCATCTTCCATTTCTTCCTTTTCTCTCAATCTCTCTCCTGTACAGCTCAAATTCACTTAGCATACCTTTTCATGTTTCCTCCTATCCCTTTATTCCCTCTTTCTCTGTCATTTACCCTCTCTCTGTGAGTGCCTCTGTCTCTGAGACTCCAATTTACTCTAATTCAATTCCATATCGAACAGCTCATTCACTATGAAACAAGGTCTTTTTCAGCACAGCAGTTCTATGGACTGCTGACGCTCCAGCTCTCTTTCTTTTCTCCCTGAAACACTCTCTGCCATCAGCACCCCATTGCCCATGGGCTAACTTATCATCACGTTGATTCTGGTTCTGTTGATCTGTTTCTCATGGCTTCTGCATGTTCTTCAGTAAATCTTACTGTGAGATGGAGGTTATCTGTGTACTGCACACTGAGCAGATGTTGTTATGTCTGCCATATAAATTAATGAGGCCTTGTAAAACCAACGTCATGTTTCTATCAGTCAATTAAAGCCTGAATGATAAATGAATGCATCTTTTACCATAACTACCTTAGTACCCCAAAACATGGCTGTTGTATTGTTCCCCTATTCTTTGCTAAATTATATTCATGAATTTGTGAACACCATTAATATACAAATGCAACTTTAAAGACCGTGATATCATTTGACAAGCGCTGATTTCTTTCCGGCTGACATGTTTTCTATTGCAGGGGTTCAGCGATCCACGGGGGTCCACAGGGGGATGTTTGGGAGTCTGCAGAAAATTTGAGAGCGAGAGAGAGAGAGAGAGAGAGAGAGAGAGAGAGAGAGAGAGAGAGAGAGAGAGAGAGAGAGAGATTCTTTACAAAACAATTTTGTTAGAGCTGTCAAACTTAACTTAAAATATTAATTAAATCTGTTAATCACATCCATTCTGAATACTGTTGATATTATTACCATTTTATTCTGCTTTCTAAATTTGTGAGATTAATGGATATCTTATTATATCGACAAAATACAACATAGGAAAGAGATAAATGTAAAACAATAAAATAGCTGACTTATAAATAAATATTTTAAGATGTTTTAATAATTTTGATAGTTGTATTGTAATAATTTTAATCATTTAAAACGACATAATAAAAGTAAATTATTAATTTTGAAATTAAACAATATGCCTTCATATATATTCTCATTCTGGTTGGACAAAAATCTGTGTAGTTTACGATGAGTCATCAACATTTTTGGTGCATTTTCCTGGAAGTCAAAGAGTATTTTTTTTAAAGGATTATATCTTTTAAAAGTGAACTTTGTTGACAACAGGACATATATTTGGACCTGTAAAAGTTAATAATCAGAGACTAAAATAAAAAACTCTCTTTTATAGGGGCCTTTAAGACTGGACTAGTACTAATAAAACACAAATCCTCACTCTGCATCTCATTAACCTTCTTTCAACTCAGAAACAAATCAAACAACAGTTAATACCTTATTTACCACCTAGTTTGATGCCAAATTGCAGTCAGTCTTAACCAAACAAAAGCCTCAGTACTGTGATATTACAGAATTTCCAGTAGCAATAGTCTCTCAGAGGTTAATATTAAAGTAAAAATAAACTTCTTACCCCATTTCATCGTAACTCATCATAAATACTAATTTCCCTATCTCATCTGCAAGCCAGACGCAGATGCATTCATGAGAGGAATTATAAAGCTAAAATATCTAAAAAGAAAAAAGAACATTCCGATCTCATCTGATAACATGCTAATGCTGTAATAATTCAGTTGTGATATCGTCTATGAATAATGTATTCTTGATTTATTGGTGTACAATCCAAAGTGATGTTGAGATATGGGGTGTTGTTACCAAGCTCAAAGAAGCAGACTAACCGGCTAACTTTAGACGATCAGCCAGAAATGAAGGCATGTGCGCTGCAGAAAGGTTCTATGAAGCTCACCAGGGGTCAAGAAGCCTGCAAGAAGTCTCAAAGAACTGGGATCAGGAGTTCCCAAGGCCCTTTGAGTAAAGGGCATTATTACCATCTCCCCAGTAGCCCACCCTCAACAACAGCAGCCCAGCGTGGTGTTCTGCACTCGGGGCATAAATACCATTGGCCATAGGGTGCCCTGTCTGTAGGAGGCACTTCAACACAGCAGGAATCATCAGCAGCGTCTCCAGAGAGTTTTGATCTGACTATTTAATTCATGGCAGGTTTAATACGCATTATCTCTGACAATATACGCATTTGAGAGGGATACTGTGCAAATAACATCAATCAGAGAATTGGGTTCAAGTGGAATTTAGGTAATAATTTGTAGAATCATTTTAGAGCCAAATGTCACAGTTGGATCAGCAGCTGGTTCTCATCATATAAATGGAACTGATGTATTTTATAGATCATTTCCTACATGTCAACATATTGTCCATGTCTTTTCTCTCCACATTGAACAATGGCTGCCACAAATCTTGTGTTAATACAACATTGATATTAACTACTTGAGGCTGACACTCCTCAACAGATGTTAGAAATTTAAATATTTTGTGAATGACCAAATATAACAGTTTCATTATTTTTTGTAATGAATTATGAGATGCTTATTGTACTTTGCAAAGATATATTAGATTTATTGCAGTAATAACATGTTCCTTTCAGTGCACTTTTATGTATTTTGGTCTGGATGAAGCTGGAGGAAAAAATGCACTTTAAAGTATGAATGTTGAATGTGCTGTTATACAGTCTGGCTTATGCGTGTTATCAGTTTTGGGATGGAAATGTGACATGGAATAACACGGGAGGCTCAAAGAGAAGTGCCGATATCATTGCACAAAGATGTCGAGACGTAAATGACAGAGAATAAAGATGAATCAAGAGGATCTTCTTTTTTTATTATTATACAATCCCCTCAGAACAGCAGACCGCAATGAAGGCAATCCACTTAAGTAAGAACAAATGAGGTTGCTTTGAATTCATACAGCATGCATTCCATGGCTCAGACACATATTATTATGGGTCATGCAAGTGTACAGCTGAAACTTAGTTCAGAATGTGCGTATGATTCCTAAAAATTGATCTATTATGGATGAGAATCAGACGCATACTTTAAAACCGTATTGCTTTTCTTTACATAAGACCAAAGGAAGCTATACATTACAGTGAAGCTGCACACTATGCTGATGCGAGGCTTAAACAACTCAACCAAGAATACAGAACAATCACTGAGTCAACTTCAGTGGGTTGACTTGAAGCAGAGCACCATTGCTCATTAAAAAAAAACAATAAAGAGGATTTTTGTAGAGTTAATTGGCAGGTTCACTTGTCTGAACCCAATGAATCATGTTACAAGAAGTCAAAGGTCTGAAAAGTTCAGCCCAAATCTCCATGGTCCCAGATGGTCCTATGCTTATAAAGCAAATGATAGCACTATTAGCTCTGAGTGGTAGCACATGTCTTCTATTGATTCTTTTCATCAATTGGTCAATTACTAGACTTTTAAGGGTCACAAGGTTATAAAGGTGTTGGCAACAATTATATCTAAAAGTACCCCAGTTAAACTGAAACAGCTGGTCAATTACTCCCAATTGATTGCACTTTACTTCAGCTTCCTTCACATATGGATTATTTATCAGTAATTGCAAGGACATACTTTATGGAATCGGGTTTTGCATTTGGCACAAAAATCACAATGATATTAAAAAGAAGCTCAGAAATCAATACTTGTTAAATTTACCCCTCTTATCCTTCTCACCACATTCTTCATTTCCTTGATGGGTTACAAGTAGTGTATGGAAATGTGGACAGGACTGTCTTTGACATTGACTTTTCAATGCTTCAGGGTTTGTGAGTGAGCATCTGTAAGACATATGTGATTTATATACATCAAGGCCGATTTCCTGTAATGGGAGGTAATTCAGCGATCCGGTCAGCCCAAGGCCAATTATTTTTGAACCTGAATCTATGTGCTTCTGCGAAATTGCTTCTGGGGACGACAGTCTAAAGGTCCAAGCAGAATATGTGAGTGTCCTTTGTATTACAAAACCAGGCGATTCAATTGCATACTCTAAGATTACGTCGACATGCTAACCTTTTCTTAATTAAAAATACAGTTTATGATCATAATTGTTTGAAATCAATAAGAAAAGTAGCGCAAAGGAATATTACAAGATTATATATTGTCACGTTGCCTCGCTTTGTTCACTTTACAGCAGATATTGTCTCTGGCTGCAAGGTTGAGCAGGAATGACATGTTTCCAAATTGTTCCTATACTGCCCCCCCAGAGGGATCTCTTCACTGTCAAAAAGGGGGTGAAACCGGGAACGATGACGCCAAAGAACAAGGACACAGGGGCTTGGAACACGTTGAGTCCTTGTTTGGATACAATGCGAGGGAAATTGAATCATTCACAAGGAACTGGGCCTGATTCAGGGATTAAGGGACTTTTGTCTCAATTGGTCAATGGCTGGCTGACTTAAAGGCGGGGAATGTGGAAAGTCCTAGTGGGTGGTGGAACTTGGGAATCATGGGGGTCCGCAGCAGATTAGCTCATCTGAGGTCTGCAGAAACATATCTGGAATGTGTACATGCCGGTTTTGCTCAAAATGGTAAGAATATACAAGTGCAGGCGCAGAGTTTTTCCTTAATCCTCCTCTAAAGCGCACAGGCTCTTGGTTGTTTGCGCCCTCCATCTGTTGCCTGTTTTGGCAGTCGGAGCCGGGCTCAGCATTTTGAACACGTTCACCCAGATGGCATAGACAGACCCATAGTAACCTTGAGTGCTGGATTTAAAGAGAATTGAAATATAATCCAGATAAGAATATGTTTCCAGATTATTTAAATGAAAAAGAACAATTCGTCAGTGCCTGGATAACTGAAAGCAGCTACAGGTTACAGCAAATTAAATTATTCTAAAATATGGTGTAATGACAAAAACATGTGCCGAATGTAAGAGAAAAGATGCAAGATTCTCTGCTTAATCTTAGAATTGACAAATAAATATATCAGTTTATCAAAGATCCATAGGGGCTTGTTAGTCAAGTTATTTTTCTGCGGTTTAAACACTTAACTTACATAGTTTCATTGTTACAAATACTAATATATAGGGTCCATATCAATCTTTAATATGATTGGGCTTGTGCTGTTGTTATTGTGCAGACAGTCAATAAATCATACAGGCTAATCTAATGTCCAGCACATACCTCTGTGAATTTCCATCCAATTTCGCAGCTTAAAATATGGTTGGCTTAGCGACTCAGAGGAGGTAGGAAGAGGAAGGATCCCTCCCGTGTTATCTTCTCAGAGTTTGAGCAACAATTTGTTATGTTCTAATAATTGTACATGAGCAGAACATGTTACACTTACATTTACATTTATGCATTTAGCAGACACTTTTATCCAAAGTGATACTTACAGTGCATTTAGGTTATACATTTATTGTCAGTATGTTCACTGAAATAGCAATATGTGAACAAAAAACAAAACAACAAACATAAACAGAGCACAGGAAAACAAAACTATGCAGCTGATGGCATCATGTGATAAACTGTCAGACACATTCCTTTTATGGGCTTGGTACTTTTTGATACAAACTACATTTGTAAAATACAAAATAACACTGATTGGACAGATACAAGAGGTAAAAAAGCTTTTCAACTTTTTGCCCACCTGAAGACTATATTATTATATAAATACTTTCTAAATATACTACACATATAATAACTCAAAAAAAAAAAAAAAAGATTGCAGTCACTGTTCAGTGCTTTTAACAGTTTCTCTAAGACATTGAAACTAAACTAACAGCAGCATATTTTTAAGTTTTAGCAACATAAAAAGAACATGAGTATTATGAGGTAAAAGCACTGTTTCAGATTATTATTGCTTGTTTTCTACTAGTAATGAAAATGAATAAATTAATAATTATGCTTCCTTAACAACTCCATTAAGAACTCTTTTAATACTTTAGAGGGAAAAAATATATATATATATATATATACATTTAGGTTGTACTAATGCAATCCTAACAAATATTTATTTCCATAAAATACAAACAAATAAAAATAATAATAATGTGTATCTTAAACTACACATAAACAACTGCCTTATGAACACCCAGTCAGTCAATTACATTTTATGTGTGTGATTCACCACAAACAATTGACTCATGAGACTCATTTGTTCAGGAATCAAACTACACTGGCCCACTATTGGACTAGAATGGATGCGATTAGGGATGTTGTGATTACCCAATTTCATAATTAACCATGTTTAAAATATTAAAGTTATTAAACTGTAAGAAGCTATGGTAAAAAAACAAAAAAAACATGAATTTTTAACAATGTACTGAGAATGAATCTTTCAGAGTGGGTCACGTGTGTGCTCTGACCTCTGTCTGGATGCTCTGGGAGGCTGTTACTTGGTAACCGAGTTCATGAGGTGGTTGTAAGGCTGGGGACGTGCAGAGCATGAACTTTCAACACACGTGAAACTCAAACTTAAAACATGGAGGAACAACACATTCTCCTGGATTTATCTGCTGAAGAAGTGAATTAAATCAGCTATTTTAAGCTATTTGCTACTTCTTGTGTCCTGTGTTTCAAGGTGACACGCTTTACATGTGCAGTTCATGATCTGCCTATGTTTTTAATGTCTCAGAGTGGCTTGGTTCACATTAAAGTGCATCACTACTTGTGCTTTGAGTTTGGGAACACAATGTGCACCAGTCATTCTTTATTTGAATGATTGCATAATGTTCAACTGTGACCTGATGGTTATAGCATTTCACTAGATTTGTAATGAGAAGCTTTTGTATTCCTGTTGTCATAGAAACTTTTAGCTTTCCAAACAGCTTTTTTAATAAAAAATAATTGTACAATAAAAAATAAATCACATTGTAAAACCCCTAGTTGTGATGTGTTTTTGATTGACAGAAAAGAACCAGTTCATAAAGTGAATCAGGCAACCATGATCGTGTTGTATGTTTTTGACTCGCTTGAAACGAATCATAAGAATCAATTGTTCAGGAATCAAACTACACTATCTGTCTCTGATTTACTAAACAGAACAAGCTTTAGCCATTCATTCAGGAATGAGACTACCATGGTTGTGCTGTTTTAAGTCACTAAAATTATCAACTCATAAGAGTCATTTGTTCAGGAATCAAACTACACTGTACACTGTTAGACATTTCTGTAATTTCTGCAGTTATTTACTGTATATCACCAAGTATAATACTGCAAATTCCATTTACAGTAAATAACTGTTATACCCTTTGCATCATGGGGATTTTCTGTGATGTCAGACCCCACATAGAGAGACGCACTGTATATTTTAAAATTGCTGTATACTACTGTATTTACTGTAACAGCCTATTTGGCTCCATTCTATTGAGGTTGTTTTATTTCCTAATTTCTTACATTTGGATTGACACGATTTGCCTTACACCATGTCTACAATGCCGCAACAGCTTGGGACTGAACTACACTGGACGTGTTACATCGCTTGTAATTTTTGGCAAATCCGTTTGTCCTTCATGTCAGAAGCAGCGAGCGCTTGGAGCACATCTGTACATCAGAAATATACCGGGGCATCACTTTACTCTCTGCATCCACTGTAGATAGTACAGTTTATCGAGTCACGCCATGCCACTCGCTTCCGAGGAAGACACGGAAGCAGCAGGGCAGTGCTGCTGGTTTTGCCCGGGGATGAACCCACGAGAGTGGGTGACTTCCGGAGAACATCTGCACTGTGTGTCGATGCACTTTACGAGAGAATAAGACCTGCAAGCAAAGTAAAAATATGTGTATGTTTGTCTCTGTTTGTGTCACCAGTTAACCTAACATTAGTAACATTTACCCATCAACATGGCGGTAACAAATTTACCATGGTAAACTGCGCTGTCGTTTCAAATGACTTTTGTCAGCTTATTGAAATAAGTTACCGATTTAAAATATTTTTTTACGAGAAACGCTTATCATATACTAACATAGGTAAACTAATGTGTAATTTTGTTCATGTTAGTTAGTAATGTTGGTCAGTAGCCCATTGAGAAAATAAAATTGTACATTAGCTATAGGTTAAACAAGTTTTATGGCTACACTCTTAAAAATAAAGGTGGTTCACGATGCCATCAATGCATCTTTTTGTCCAAAAAACCTTCAACATCCAAAGAACAATTCTTCAGATTATTAAAAGGTAAGGAAGATATGGTTCTTTAAAGAACCTTTGACTGAATGGTTCTTTGTGGTACACCCAAAGCGCTTTACAATCATGCGAGGGGGTCTCTCCTCAAAAGTGTAGCTGCCTTTTCTAGTTTTTGGAATTAGTTTATTATATTTTGTATATATAAAATGTTGTGTTTTAAAGGCAACTGCAATGAAGCATCAAGAAAGACATGAGCATGCCAGATACCCTCAGACTGATAATTCATGGTAAGAGAACAACTATGGTTTTGAGAGGTTTCAGTAATTTATATGGGGTTTGATTTTTAAAAGTGTGCCATTTCTACAATATTTTTTTACGTTTTTCAGACAACATTTCTGTCACTAACAAAGTGGATGGTGAGCAAAGGTGGTGGCCACGTTTTGGAGCAGCACCTGGGTTTTGCGGATGGCTATGTATTCTTTGGCTGTTTGGCTTTTTTCTCCATTATGTTTCTGTTGCCTAACGATTCTTTGTGAGGATAAATCCAGAGGACACAACACAATGCACTGCAAAACGTCCTAAGACAAGAGAAATGGTGAAGATGCACTGTTCCAGCATTGGAAGTCTGTGTTTTTAAGTGTTATACATGCAATGTTTTAAATAGAGAATTTGATATTTTATAACTATTGTGTCTGTTTTAATTGCATGCCAGTAGTACCTATGTAGTGTAAAAATAAAATTTATTCTATATAAAAATAATCAAATCTAATGAAATCTATATTACAATGAATGAATCTAATGAAGTCTATATTAAAATGAATTAATTACAGTAGTATACTGATGAATTCAAATCAAATAAATGTTTTTCTACTGTAAATCTTAATTACAGTAGCTTATTGGAAATAGTGTTGCCAGTACTTTACTGTAAAAACCCTTTGAAATGTCTATCTGCTGATTTACTAATCAGAACAAGCATACTAATTTACTAATCAGAACAAACATATAATGAACTATATAGTCATTCATTTAGGAATCAGATTACCATGGTTGTGCTGTATTTTTTTGACTCACCAAAAATAATCAACTCATAAGAATCATTTGTTCAGGAAACAGACTACACTGTATGTTTCTGATGTACTAAACAGAACACGCATATATAGTCATGCATTAACAATTCAGACTACCATGTTTTGCTGTTTAAAATCACTAAAAACAATCAACTCATAAGAGTCATTTGTTCAGGAATTTTACTACACTGTACATGTTGTGCTGTAAATTCTTTTGTCACCTAACAATAGTTTATTCTGTAAACACCCTCAAAATACAAGTTAGTGCTCCCTTGAAATTTCCCCAAGGTTAACAGAGGACCACACATAAACTGAACTTCCACCAACAACAATACCCCAACATTTTTCTTTCATCAACCAAAAAGTGGGAGGAAAACGAAGACATGGAGGATCATAGCGCACACTTCCTTTGTAAACCGAACATACGATCACACACACACAGTCAGCGACTGCTGGGAATTGAGTTTGACAGAGTACGCTGAGTGAGTAACTTCGGTTCTGTCGTGCAGGTGGACAGATTTAGGAGGACTGGCAGAGGGAGAGAACTTGCTCCACAAATGTTTAACGAGCTGAAGAAACATTCCCTCTCCATCCCCACATCAGGGGCTCCAGCTCCGTCAGATGAGCTCCACCAGTCGAGCTCCCCCAGACCCTATAAATCACTCCCTATCCTGCATTGATAAGAGCCGGGAGAACTGTTTATGTGCTTCGAAACTGGCCTAAAACTCAGCTAATCTCACCGTGACCCTTCCAACTTCCTTCTCCCCTTGACATATATATCACTCTCAGTCTAAACAGGAGATTCGAGCCATAAGCCCAGTGTGGGAGCGCTTACCTCCACGATTCACATCACCTTCTCGGTTCTCATGATGATCATCAGACTCATTTGTATTTGGAGCGGGACAAACTGTTGCTAGGGTGATGCTGATTAAACCACGAGCCAAAGCTCTTGTATCCCATAGGTTGAACACATTGCGTGAGCTATCTCTGGCACAGCAGTCCAGGGCTGTGGCCTCTGTTCTGAGCATCTGCTGAAGGATCACACGCTCTTTGATGTGCTGTTGATCTGTTCAGGCATTGGTGCACCACCATCTGCTTTTAGCTGATGCGATACATTTTTCAGTGATATGAGATTGACTCTCTCCCTTGCGCATGCCATCTAATTTTTCTCTCGAAACTACAAAGTATGCGTGTTGAGCTTTATTTGGTGCATTATGATGGTTGGTGTTTCTGAAGAGACTTCTCAAACTGAATGTGATCGGCCAGGTTACTCACAGTCAGGAAGGATGGATCATGCAATGACTCACTAACCCAGACAGGATTTGGGTGGTGGGGGGCCCTCTGTGGTGCATTTAAGGTGCAACAGCTTGTGCAATTAATAAATGACCCCATTAGCACAAGGTCTTCAATGGAACTTAAATTAAATGTGGGGAGAGACTCACTTATAGTTTGGAACAAAAATAACTTTCCCACACTGATACTAGCAGATGTTAATATATTGTTCAGGTGTGGTTTTTCTTGTAGGGCTGAACATTCATTAAACATTTTAGATTTAGGACTGCTTTTTATACATAATTCACGTGGAAGTGTCAGGGTTGGGTGAATGGATGAGGCGAGGACTCACTAATGCAGGAAAATGGGCTTTATTAAATAACATAAAACAAAACAAACAACAAAAACTACCCCGTAGGGGAAAACCATGAAAGCTGGCAAGGCTTGGAAAGGCAGGACATGGCAAGGCAGGACAGGACAAGGCAGACAGGACATGACAGGATACCACCAGGATAACATCAATGGTGAAACGATGACGAACTGGCACGGGACTGCAAACACAAGGAGATTGTAAAGGGAGCAAATGAGGAGGTTATCGAGGCAAGACAGGTGGGGAAAATTAACCAATAATCAGGAAACAAGATGGGTGGGGTCAAGACAATTGACAAAGAGCACATGGCACACAGAAAACTAAGACAGAAGCCACATGCTCACACAAAACAAAAACACAAGCACATGGCCAGCAAACAAATCACCAGCCATGTGCAAAACAGGAGACGAACACGCAGCTAATAAGAAAACTCACAAGCCACGTTTTCACACAAGACATGACAACATGAATGCACACAGCCATTAAAACACGAACTGCGTGCAACACCATGCTCCAACATGAAACAAGGCAAGCAGACGAGAGAGCACACTCGAAGCCGCACGCTCACGTGAAAACAAGACATGACGAGAGTGTCAGGGCTCTGTCACAAAACCATGAATAACACTAGCCCGAAGTGACAGAACCCTGACAGGAAGAGGCCATGCCCATGTTAATCTGGACAATTGCATCTTATTTTTCTGTGCATTTTGGCGTATTGTCTATTTGTTTCATGTAAACAGACATAAAATAAAAAAAATATCCCACAAAAATAATAATAATTCAAAATATAAATAACTGACAATTGATTATATGTTTTTCATTCTTTTTTACTTTCCATTTATCCTCCTTCTTTCCTCCTTTTTTCTCCTGTCCCATCCACTTCTTTCCTTCTTCCTTCTCTTATTACCTCTTATTTTTCCTTCCTTGCTCTTCCTCCATCCTACCATCGTGTTCTTTCTTTCTTTCTTTCTTTCTTTCTTTCTTTCTTTCTTTCTTTCTTTCTTTCTTTCTTTCTTTCTTGAATTTTGGAACTGTTTCATCATATTTGTTTCTTCTGACCTGACAATAACTTCTAAACCATGACCTACAAGACCCCAAAGGTTTCATGGATTCTTTTCCAAACCATTAATATTCTTAATTTGTGCTGAAACACAATTCCTTGACTAAATATACATAAGAGATTCATTAAATCAACTCAACAGATGGGCAATGGTCAAACGCTCTTGGCAAACTCCCATCAGCAGCCCACTGTATTATTATTATTATTACCACTCAATGACTGACATATCTATTTCTCTTAGTAATAGCACTGGAATGTTTATTCTCTTCCACTAACAACAGACACCAAAACAAGTGAATAATAATTAAATGAAACAGGTCACTGCTGCGTCGACATTCAAAGCCAACAGCTAAATGAGTCTGACCTTGAAGCTGCTGAGGCAGAGAACTCCTGCCCTACAATTACTGGGGAATTGGGAGATGTTAAACCCATTAAAACACCCCCCACCTCCCAGATCTGCCCAACATCCAGATTTGACCTTGAAGGTGGTATAACGCAGGGCAAGCCGACACTCTCCCCAGCTGACTTGCGCTATTTCAGACACTTGAGTGAAACTAAGCGTTCTGGCAAGGCGTGACTTTCTAGCAAGTGCTCGTGGAACAGAAAATAACAGTTTAAACATCTGAAATCACAAGGCTCCAGATCGTCAATGCCCATCTGCTAACATCAAACCATTATGGTTTGCATGATTAATAAACTAATGTTACGGTTTTGGATACTAAATGCTATTGTGGTGTGACAATGTGAATGGTCAATTAAAACACAAAAGAGAATAAAGCTGTGTAAATGACTTGTTTTTCTTTGCAAATTAAAATGTTGTCATCATTTCCTCATGTCGTTTCAATCCTGTATGAGTTTCTTTCTCATGTTGATCACAAAAGTAGATATTTGAAGAATGCTGGTTATCAAACAGTTGATGAACCCCATTGACGTCCATAGTATTTATTTCCCTACTATAGATGCTCTGGCTTGCATATTCATTTAGCTTATACTAAAAACTTGGCATTGTGTCCTGCAAATATTGTTGGCTCTTATAATAAATTGCTTGCAATGTTCCTTATTTGTAAGTCACTTTGGATAAAAATGTCTCTTACATGGATACATCTAAAATTGGAATTTCCTTCAATTACGCAATACAGAAAATGTTTAAATAATTATTACAAACAAATATTTAAAATAGTCCTGTCAAAATGTCCACCTGGAGAGTAAGTGTAGGAGTTAGTCGCTGATCAATTGATGAGTCACATTTCCCAGTCTCATTCATTTTTCTCAGAAAGACTGTGATAAGCGGGAGAAGTTTATGCTCTCCTCACATCCTCATCTTCCTGATAAGACGTGAAGGCTTTGGGAAACAATGAAAGCACAGCAGAGGTTTCCTCAGAAACCAAAGATAACCACTAACTTCACCTCTTCCTCAACAAGGGAATCTCAACATCAATTATTTTCTCTTATCCACAGCATCCAGCAGTCTTCCCAGTGCTTCTCCTGCTGAGAGGAGAAACTTTCACCATGGATCTTCTAGAAAAATATGCTACCATAGCAATACAGGACAGGATACCTCTACACATCACACTTTCCTCTATAGTATGGGAGCGGACATCTAATGGACTGTAGGGTGTCATAACATATTGTGGAATGAGAAATAAGATGCAAATAAAAAAATGCCTTTTCTATTCTCTAACTGATATTTTATGTAATTTTCTTTCTTTCTGTCTTGTTCTGAAGTTTAAAAGACCGGTGTTCATATTCTATGCAAATAATTATGTCAAGATGACACAAAAATCATTCAAGCTGTGAGACTGCCTTTGGCAAAGCATCTATCCAGGCTTATAGCCTAAAGGTAAGACAGAATAATATAGATATTCTTCAATTATTCCTTTTATTAAATCTTAATAATAATTCAAACAAATTAAACATTTTTATTTGTTCTTATGATACTAAAAACAATGCTCTGTATTATGCTTAAATTAATTTCATATCAATATCAGTTTTTTATCTTAAACACTGTATCGGCACACAGATTCTGTTCAAATTCATAATTTGCCTAAATAAATCACAGCTTTTCAAGTGGCCTTGATTGTGAAAATGTTTCTTGCATTAATGTTCTTCAGAGACAAAAAAAAAATGTACAAAAAATGTCCCACACTGATTTTTAAGCCTTGAACTAAACTAACCAGCTCTGGGATGGATAACAACATTTGGCATGAAGCAAAAGAAGTATTCAAGAACTGAGAAAAAGACAAAAACACTAGCATGTGTACTTAACGTCTTTTGTGAATGAATGAATTGCTAATTACATTACACATTTTTCTGCTTCTTTTGCGTTTTGGGGACCAAATGGCTCCACAAGGATAGTAATACCAGTCAATTTCGACATTGTAGGTATTATTTGCCCTCCATGATGAAAACAGCTTTTAAATTATACAGATTTTTTTTTTGGAAAAAAGTTTTTAGAAAATGTGATTTTTAATAAGATTATAAATAAATGTTGTGTGAGGGGAGTTTAGGGGTAGGGTAAAAACGACTAAGCTTATGAAATGTTCCCATAATGATAATGCCCCCAATCCCCATAGTGTGTGTGTGTGTGCTTGTTTATGACATGGGTATGACATAGGTATTACAATGTGAAGGAAATGAGAACACCTTTGGTTCAAAAGGCTTTTAAATCATTCAGAATTAGTTTTTTTCTTTATGTTTTTCACACAAAATGTTCTCTAAGGTTTAGGTTTATGTGTAGGGTTGGGGTAGGCCGATATACAATTTGTACAGTATAAAAAACATTGCACTTATGGAATGCCCCCATGAAAGATAGAAACCCAATGTGTGTGTGTGGTCCTGGTAAAACAGACGTTATGGGGACAAAATGTCCCCACAAAGATGGCAATATACAAAATCCTTGTCCTTGTGGGGACATTTTTTTTAGTCCCAATGAGGAAACAAGCTTATAATCATACAGAATTAAGTTTTTTGAAAATCTAAAAATGCAGAAGATTTCCAGTAAGAGGTAGATTTAGGTGTAGGGCAATATAAAACACAGTTTTGTACAGTATAAAAACCATTATGCCTATGGAAGGTCCAAAGTATAATGGAGCCATTCTAGTGTTGCAGCATCACTTGCTTGCTGTGCAGAGCAGACAGGGTGTAAAAGGCTTTATTTAAAATAGCCTACATTAAATTCAGATTAATTTGCAAAAGGTTTCACAATTCAGTGAGCTATATTTCTATTTTTAGAACTCATGAAGCAAAACTTCAGGGTATGTAAATACAACATCAATGACTGAGAATTTGTTCATAATATATTTGTTAATTTGTCAACAACAACAACAACAATAAATCCTCAAATTCTCAAGTCGAGAATATACTGAAAGCATTCATGAATTTAAAGGCTTTTTTGTTTTAAAAGCTGCTTACATCCTCATTTCACTTAAAACTGACATATTTTCATCAAATCATTAATTTTAAAACAGACAGTATCTATGGTTGTTGGTTACATAAAATGTTTAAACCAAATGAAAATGTTTCAGTATTCTTACCAGTTTATTTTATTTTCTACTCAACGTTTACCTCACATTTTCTAAAAGAGGCCAGGAAGCTAAGAAATTTGTGGGGGAAACCAACTCTGTCCACCCCCATAAAGCATTGCGAATGATGTAAGTTCATTGGCTATGCATTTCCCATTTCACAGAGTACCAGCAATTTCTTCGATTGGCGAACCTTTCTAATCTCGCTCAAAGACTAATGATTCGACAATTAAACTTCTCAATGACTGTTGAATGAAAGTAAAAATAACACAATATCTGGCTTCAGAAGAAATGCAAACCATTGTTTAACAACCTCAGAACTGATTGTAGGCCCATCTCCACAGGTTTACATTTAAATTATATTGTTTACCTCTGCAGCGCTACTGTTGCACTCAGTCATGCCAACCCTCGATGCTGACTTTGATGTTGATTCTCCACCAAAATCTTTTTGTCTCTCAAATCTCAAAGTCTCTCAAATCTTTTTATGATAGCTTCATTCAGACTGTCAGCCCAAATCCTATTTTGTGCATATACAGATGGAATCAGATTTGAATAACTGACTGTCCACACAGCATATTGCAACTGTTCAAATCTGATTTGTCAAGTCAAGTCAAGTCACCTTTATTTATATAGCGCTTTTAAATTGTGTCAAAGCAACTACACAATATCAAAATAGGAAAATAGTGTATCACTAATGTAAAATGACAAGATTAAACGCCCATTTTTCAGTTAAAGGCATATAATTATTTAATTCTGTGATGTCATCGTCCAGCTCAGTTCAGTTTAAATAGTATCTGTGCAATCAAGTTGGTGATATTGCTGGAAATGAAGTGTCCCCAACTAAGCAAGCCAGAGGCGACAACGGCAAGGAACCACAACTCCATCTGTGACAGAACGGAGAAAAAAACCTTGGGAGAAACCAGGCTCAGTCGGGGGCCAGTTCCCCTCTGGCCAGGTGAACCAGTAATTTGTTCCAACTGCAGCAAAGTCAGATTTTAAGGGCTCCACTGGTTCCAGTGGTCTTTTCCCGATAGCTGTCTAGGTGACGAGGTCCTCACTGGGGATCTGTCTCTGGGGCTCATCTAGGTGTCCTGGTCTCCGCTGACATTCAGAGCTGTAGAGGTTGTCTCTAGGTGTGTGTCCATTTGTGTGTCCATAAGTGCTCTCTTGTTTTTACTGAATGTGCAATGGTTTATATGGTAATGCCGTTGCGTTGTTGTGCCTATGCTAAAACAACAGTAACAGCAAAACAGTTTGCAATACAGATGTTGTCTTACCGTCGTGGTTGCACTGTTGTATTATATTTCGTCTAGTGAGGCAGCGGCAGAAACACAGGAAGCTTGAATGTGTGGCTTTATTGCGTGCTGCCGACCTCCGCTACTTTGCTTTTTTGCTTTTTTTTGTCTCTGCTACTTTAAAAAACCAAAGAGGTGTGTATACTAGCAGTATATATTTTTATTCTGCTTGAATTGCACTTTGCAACGACACAAGCTTGTTTCTGCAGAGTTGTTCAGCATGTTTTCTGCAAAAAGGTCTGACGTATTTACGTTTCACGTGGCGTGAGGACGTGAAAACTATGCTAAATCCGATCTGACCATCCAGGCTAAATCGGATTTCCTGAAATGCGATTTAAATAGGATTCCAAACCACATACTAATGTAGTTCGAAACAGATTTGCACAAATCGGATTTCATGTAGTTCGTTGCCATTCAGACTATTTAAATATGATAGGATTTCAATCGGATTCGCACAAAAATCGGATTTGGGTTGACAGTCTGAACCAGGCTTTTGAACTCTCCGGCCTCTTCATCAGGTGAATGTACACGCCGAATGAGAGGAAGGATATGAGGCAGGAGTAAAATTGTGTCAAAGACTAAACCATACCTGGGGAGTTCAAGCATGTAACACAGGAAGGAAGTATGTGCTGACAGCTCAAAGTCATCTCTTTTATGGGCTGAGCATCAGAGGCGGCTTTGACGCATTTGACGCAGTGTCAGATCTGCCATAAATGGGTAACAGAGATGTTGCTCTGTTATTCCTCATTGTTTGAAATGTATTATTTGCATACTGACAAATACCATTTTAACCAAAACACATAAAAGCCACATATTTGGAAGCAAATTCCCTGCGTGTTTGTTATTGCAACTGAATTATAAATCGAATGCAAAAATAATACTCTGTGAAATCCAATTATTGCCGCAACCAGTGAATAATACCACTCCACAGGGGCCGCAAGAGTCTCAGCATTTCAAAGCTACTCTTCAAAGAGCATAAAACTTTAGAGTCTCTTTAATCATTTCATACCGGATGCACTGAGAATATGTTCTCAGTCCCACACATCAGCGATAAAAACGGAGGACGCTTGAACCGGACACATTAAGATGAATAACACTAAGAAAACAAGCAATCAGAAAAAGAGAAAAACAACCAAACAAGTCCACTCACGCATCACATGATTAAAACCATAGGTGCGCATCGGCTTTGGCTGGACCTGCTGCTCCCGCAACTTTTTAAAAGCACAAGTTCAAAAGGAACACTGCGAGGGGCTCGGATAACATCACAGAGCTCCCGATGGATTTCACTCGTCAGCTTCTCTGAATCTTTCAGGGCCAGCATCCCTCCAAAGCACTGAGCTTTACAATCACGACGCGAGGAATGAAGGCAAAAAAATACATTTGAGTTTGACAGAGGGTCTGCAGGCATCAATACAAAAACTGAATACGGTTTCTTGATGTCCCCTTTTCCCCCAATAGGATCATCACCTGGAAGATTACCCTGGTTACGCTGCATTGAGTCAAGTCATCCCTTCCTTTCTCGTCAATCAGCCACCGGAAAGTCGGCGTCTGGAGGGAGAAAGGCCCCCTATTGGATCCTAGTCTCTGCAGAGAGAATATGACAATGGCATCCAACTGAGAAGCTTGCGGAGGTTGTAATTTTTCACAAGCGTAGATCTGTTCCTCTGGGAATGAAGGGAAAGGCATATCTAATTATTTTTTAATTTAGGCCTTAATTCGTAAAAAGAGGGATATTAAAATTATATTAACATGGCCATGAGCGACTTGATGCATTGGTCATCTTAATAGGAAAAAATAGTAATTTTGTAGTGAAAGTGAGCAGCAGCACATGCACTTAATGCAACCTGCACATGAACCTGTGGGAGTCAGGTAAATGCTTTCGAATCACACAAAGGTAGTATCCAAGGCACCGTCATAACTTTAAATGAAAACAGAGTAGAGTCATAATGTACCCTTTAAAATCAACCCACAGTAGTTTGCAAGTCACATTCTTAAAGAACAGTACAGCAAAAAATAGCAATACTGTGATTATTTACATTATTTACCCTCATGTTGTTTAAACCTTCTATGCTAAATTGTTCCTAAAATGTTAAAGCAAAGCTCTGTGAAACCATTATACAAGTTGTCCATTAGACTTATGCACATATTTCAGGTCTTCTGAAGTCATATTATGCAAGTTTGTGAGTAACAAACCAAAATTTAAATCATCTTCACCACTGCTGATGTTATCAAATCAAACCCATATGGAGTGGGCTGGGTGGCAACAATCAAGACATTGGTTTTCGTAGCCAAACATCATGATGTCAAACCTGGGACATGTGTCATGTTTGATCAGAGTACTGTTGCAGAGGTAGACTGTCAGTGAAAAAATGAATCAAATTTAAATCTGTTTCTCACACAAAGCCAGCATATGGCTTCATAAGGTCTGGATTATAGCATATGAGTCATACAGATTGCTTTTCATGTGCTTTAGTGCTATGTTCCATAAAAAAAACACTGAAATTAATAATTTTACTCAGCAAGGATGCATTAGACTGATCAAAAGTGCTAAAGTGCAAGTTGAGGCATTTATAACATTAACAAAATATTTCCATTTCAAATAAATGCTGTTCTTTTGAACTTTCAAAGAATTTTGAATTAAAATGTATCATGCTTTCCTCAATATACATATACACTCACCAGCAGCTTTATTAGGTACACCTGTTCAATTGATTGGTAACACAAATTGCTAATCAGCCAATCACATGGCAGCAACTCAATGCATTTAGACATCTATATGTGGTGAAGACGACTTGCTGAATTTCAAACCGAGCATCAGAATGGGGAAGAAAGGGGATTTAAGTGACTTTGAATGTGGAATGGTTGTTGATGCCAGAAGGGCTGGTCTAAGTATTTTAAAACGGCTGATCTACTGGGATTTTCATACACACCCATCTCTAGGGTTAACAGAGAAGCGTCCGAAAAAGAGAAAATATCCTGTGAGCGGCAATTGTGTGGACGAAAATGCCTTGTTGATGTCAGAGGAGAATGGGCAGAACCCTGCAGCAGATGGGCTACAGCAGCAGAAGACCACACCGGGTGCCGGTCCTGTCAGTTAAGACCTGAAAACGAAGGCTACAATTCGCACAGGCTCACTGAAATTGGACAATAGAAGATTGGAAAAACTTTGCCTGGTCTGATGAGCCTTGATTTCTGCTGCGACATTCAGATGGTAGAGTCAGAATTTGGCACAAAGAACATGAAAGCATGGATGGATCCATCCTGCCTTGTCTCAAAAGTTCAGGCTGCTGGTGGTGGTGTAGTGGTGTGGGGGATATTTTCTTGGCACACTATGGGCCCCCTAGTACCAATTGAGCATTGTTTAAACGCCATAGCCTACATGAGTATTGTTGTTGACATGTCCATCCCTTTATGACTACAGTGTACCCATCTTCTGATGGCTACTTAATGTCACAAAGCTCAAATCATCTCAGACTGGTTTCTTGAACATGACAATGAGTTCACTTTACTCAAATGGCCTCCACAGTCACCAGATCTCAATCCAATAGAGCACCTTTGGGATGTGGAAGGGGAGATTCACATTATGGATGTGCAGCTGACAAATCTGCAGCAACTGCGTGATGCTATCATGTCAATATGGACCAAAACCTCTGAGGAATGTTTCCAACACCTTGTTGAATATATTCCATGAAGAATTAAGGCAGTTCTGAAGTCAAAAGGGAGTCCAACCCGGTACTAGCCAGGTGTACCTAATAAAGTGGCCACTGAGTCAACTTTTAGTCAAAGCACACTCCCAGATACGTTATAGATTGACTCGGGGCGAGAATGCTCTTATGCATATCACACACACATAGTCTCAAGAACTCCAAGTGATGAAACAGTTTGTCTATATGTTGTAAACTTCTTCCGATGGCGCTGATGAGTTCAGTCGCCTGTGAATTATCTCCACTCAGAATTGTGCTTTTATGTGTTTTTTTTTTACCTATTTTTACTTCTCTTTTTATACGTGTAATGTCTGCAATGATTATGTAAGACAAAATAACACTTTTGGACATTGGACAGCGCTACACTTACCTGATTCAGGACACTTTATCCACGGACCCAGCGTGGCCATTGGAGATACTTCGGAACACCGAGTTCGTAGGGCTGTAGTCAAGTCCACCTTTGTCGAGTCCAAGACAAGTCCAATTCCAAAGAGGTTCGAGTCCGAGTCAAGACCGAGTCCAAAGAGGTTCGAGTCCAGGTCAAGTCCAAGTCCAAATGAGACGGTCAAAACAGAGAAAAAAATAATAATCTTCTTCAAAACCACTTAATTATTGATAATTTATGTGATACGAGAGATAGCATATCTTCTATTCTAATATAATAATTTTGCATTTTTGTTTGTAATGATCTAAAAGCATGTGCAGCAACACTGTAGGATCAAATTAGGCTATTTTATTTCTCCTCCTGAGACCCAGCTATGGATTTTTTGCCTCTGTAGTTGACATTCTATTTTAGCTAATTTCTCTGAGACCGCACACGTCACAGTTATAAGCCTCGATGTCCTGTACAGAGCACATTCAGGGCTTTATAGAGATACTAAATGTCTTTAAAGATGGCTATATTTAATTTAGTGAAAAATTGTACATCCTTATGGAAATATGATTATATTCTGTAATGTCTTTTACATCTGAATCATTTTCAGATTGTTCGTCATAAAGCAACATCTCAGGAAAATGTTATGGGTTTTCAAATTCAAATATGACTTCCTTTCATACATAGGACATCATTTCATACATGTTCAATGTAGAGGACACTAAGACTAAAAGCATGTTTATAATGCATTTTGGGAGACAACAATTGAATAGGGAAATGAATTATATATCAGTTTGCTTATGAAATATTATATATTATTATGAAAATCTGGCCATGTATTACCCCATTAGGAAAAGTATATTCAACATTCTGTCCCAACAGCATGACGTTGTCTTCATGATGTAAATGTTAAACAAATCACTAAATATCTTTGCAGAATAGATGAACTACAACTACATCTTGTACAAACTTATATTATGCATATTAGGCTATATGTTCTGAAATAATACAAGACAAATGCTCAAAAACTCAAGTAATTCCAATTCAAATGACCGAAGGTATAACACTAGAGTGCTATTATTAACTATAAACTGTAAAACAATGAACAGCAGTTTTCAGCCTGTCACCCTGATGCAAACCTGAAATATCAGACATACAGTAGTAGTTCTTCACATGTTTTGTATTTTCCATTGTCTATGTCATGGACATTTGATTTTGTCCTGTCCTGCAGAGAATAAATGACATTTCAAAAGTCAACTTGAAAATGTAACTACAACATGATTCAAGCAACTTTCTCTTTATTAACCCTCTAGTTAAAGAAAAGTATATTCTAAGTGCACTACACATGACGTTGTCTTCATGATGTAAATGTTAAACAAATCACTAAATATCTTTGCAGAATAGATTAACTTCTTTACATCTTGTACAAACTGTTATTATCAAAGTGTTTAATTTCTAGCGCTTGGTAATATTTCTATTCAAAATCGCGATTCCTCGATTTACAAAAAATCTAATATTGGCAAAACATTAAATTCGAATTAATCAATAAAATCTGATAAATCGCCCAGCCATTGCCACAGTGTTTGCTTATTTTTTACTTTATTTAAATTTTTGTGTAATTTATTTTATTTTACATCCAGTTGTATTCCGTGCCTCCAGGCTTTATTAGTTTTGCTCTTATTCGTTCTTTTTCTTATTCGTTTGGTGCCACGGCATTTGATGATTGTCAGTTTTTTGTTTTTTACATTTAAACATTTTGCAAGTTTGTAATTTTATATTAGGCTAATAGCATGGTAATGGTGTATTTGTATTCGTTTTGTTAATCAAAGTCCCATGTTTATTGCAGAAAATGTGTCGTTGTAAGTTATAGATTGACCTGAAATTAAAGTGAAAGCAAAAAAATTAAACATTTTGCAAGTTTGTAATTTTATATTAGGCTAATAGCATGGTAATGGTGTATTTGTATTCGTTTTGTTAATCAAAGTCCCATGTTTATTGCAGAAAATGTGTCGTTGTAAGTTATAGATAAGCAATTGACCTGAAATTAAAGTGAAAGCAAAATGTGCACGGGCATTAATTAGGTATTTATAAGCGAAGGAAAATGAGAGTGAAAACTCCAACAAACTTTGTAAAACCAAACTATATTATGCAACTTGCTGACAGCGTGTCTTAATCCAAAATAAAGATTATTTATGCCTCCACGCAGCGCACACACTCAGAGCCAGGCGCACACTCATATGACGCAGCTGTGCATTTAACAGGCGATCAATGACAATGCCCGTTCTAGATGGAGTTAAACCAATGGCAATTACATTGTATTGGCAATTATATTTGGCGAGCCAGATTAATGGTTTTGGAGAAAAAAAGCAGTATTGCTGGACTCGGTCGAGACCAACTTGAACATTTGGCGAGTCCGATGACCAAATCCGAGACAAGTCCGAGTCCAAATACCAACGAGTCCAAGACAAGTCCGAGACGATAGAAAAACGTCTAGAGTCCGGACTCGAGTACTACAGCCCTACCGAGTTGAACAATGACCACCTGAATAACCCCAGGAGATGAAGAAAACATCGCGGGAGACGCGCAGGAATTCGTAACAGACTGAGGAAAAGAGCTCACAGTCCTCCTCTACTGAGTATTCTGCTCGCTAATGTCCAATCCTTGGAGAATAAGATGGACGATCTTAGAGCCAGGATAAGTTTCCAATGGGACATTATAGACTGTAACATCCTTTGTTTGACTGAAACATGGCTCACGCCGACGGTCCCGGACACCGCTGTAATGCCGTCTGATAACTTTTCTGTTTTACGGATGGACAGAACAGCCAAGGCCGGAAAAACCAAAGGTGGTGGGGTGTGTTTCATGATTAACAAGAAATGGTGTGACCCTAGATCTCCATTCTGTCGTGCTCCTGCTCGCCTCATCTAGAACATCTCTCCCTTATCTGCCACCCATTCTATCTGCCCCGGGTATTTTCATAAATCGTTGTTACTGCTGTCTACATTCCACCACAGGCAGATAACATTACTAGTTTGGCTTTGTCCAATCTCCACGATGTGCTCAGCGGATATATCAACAAACATCCTGACGCTGCCCTCATCATCGCCGGGGACTTTAACAAAGCCAACCTCAAGAAGGTCATCCCGAACTTTCATCAGCATATATCCTGTCCAACCAGAAGACTGAATACACTCGATCATTGCTACACTCCGCTCAAAAATGCCTACAAAGCCCACTCACTGCTGGCCTTTGGCAAATCGGACCATGCGCCATTTTCCTCACACCGGAATATAAACAAAAGATCGTTCAGGAACCGCCGGTGGAGAGGGAAGTGACACTCTGGTCCTCCCACTCTGAAGCTATGCTACAGGCGTCTCTTGATGACGTCGACTGGGACATGTTCCGGGCGAGTTCATCTGACGTCAGCGAATTCACGGAGGTAGCATTGAGCTTTGTCAACACGCTAACCGAACAGGCCACTGAAACTGAAAAAATAAGGACATTCTCAAATCAGAAACTGTGGGTGGACAGAACAATCCGTGATGTGGTTAACATCATACTGCCGCATACAACGACGGTATTTTGTCAGGAAACATGAGTGAGTACAAGGCATCGTGCTACACTCTCCGACGGGTAGTCAGAGCCGCTAAACGCCGGCACAGGGAGAGAATTTAGTCACTTTCCAGCTCAATGAATCTCGACGCATGTGGCAGGGACTGAAGACCATATGTTCCTCTGGAAATAACTCCTCCACAGAGATGAGAGCATATCCGTTGCTGGCCGAAGGGCTAAACACCTTCTACGGCCGCTTTGAATGCAATGGCGGCGGCGCAACTCTGCCGATCAGCGCGTCAGGAAGCAGCAGACAGAGCAGCGATCATGTATTCACCCTGTCAGAGGACGAGGTTCGGAGGGAACTAAGGAGAGTGAACGTCAGGAAAGCAGCAGGACCTGATGGGATTACTGGCCGTATTCTGAGGTCCTGTGCTGATCAGCTTGCTGGTTTGTTTACATCCATATTTAATGAGTCCCTCGCTACCTCTGTTGTTCCCACCTCCTTTAAAAAATCTGTCATAATCCCTGTGCCTAAGAACAGTAAACCCTCTTGTCTGAATGACTATCGTCCAGTTGCCCTCACATCAACAGTCATGAAGGTTTTTGAGAGACTTTGGAAGAAACACATTTGCTCCTCCATTCCTGTTACTTTGGACCCTCTTCAGTTTGCGGCCAAATAGGTCTACTGATGATGCCATCTCCCAGGTCCTGCACTCTTCCCTCTGTTGAAAACTCTGTTCTTCTAAAGTGTAGAAAACTCAGAAGAGAAGACCAGGAGACTTCGGATTCGATCGTCAGCAGAATTTCTTTATTCTATGACATGTGTTGTTATCTGTAGTCATCGAAGATCTCATCTTAAGTCATTTTTACAGGGTATCTTTATAGTCAGGATTGGAGGAGGGACTTTTTTTAGGTTGAGACAAAACATCAAAGCTGAGGGCAATAAACCTAACGAATCCACATCTGGCCAGGACAAAGTCATTTGCAGAATAAAGGTTCAATCTCTCAGTAGTCATTGATCTCATTGACAAAAGGCACAGCTGTCCCAAGCCCAAATGGTCAGGAAACAATCTCAAGCACCTTTGCCTTGCCCGACACCTCTTAGTCAGGACGTGAATTCAAATCAAACATAGAATAACATTTGTGATCCTTCAATCCCTCTTTGAGAGTTCTAATAACTCTCACAAAAATACAAATTTAGACACTTAAAAGTTAATTCTTGTAACTTGTAATCGTTACAGGCACATTGTACATGTTCTGTGTTGCTTATATGTAATTGCATGCTGACACAGAAACAAAACATGCAATTAGGGTCCGTGAAGATTTTACGGTAATAATCTTTTCTGGTTGGAACTGTCATTTCCTTGTGAGAGGGGCGTCATTTGCTGACAGAAACACTTGATACTGTGGATGCATAGATAGTACGCAAGTAGGAGAAACAACAGCAGAATTGCTATTTCCTTGATCCACAGCCAGGGTTTACCTAACAAGTTTCCGAACCATGAAGAATTATCTTCAGTCATCTGGTGTAATTTTTCTGAAAGACCAAGAATGTCTTGTTGGATTTTGTTCAAGTTCTCTGTTGGATCCATTAACCCGGTGCAGCATTCAGGACCGATAATGGTACAGGCTCCCCCTTGTGTTGCAAGAATGTAATCCAAGGCCACTCTGTTCTGTAAGATCATCATCTTGTGCGAGGCAAGAGTGTCCTTGATGTTGCCCAGGGCCAAAACCGTATCATTGGCCAATTTCTGTACAGAATCCGACAGGCTTCTGACTTGATCGAGAGCCTGCATGACACCATACGATGGGATTAATGCTCCAAGAGTTCTTGACCACCACGTTTGTACACAAGTGAGTCCTGGAATGCAGCCATCTTTGTTGGTAGAAGCTGAATTTTGTAGATGTGGAGAACTTGAGGTGGAGTGTGTATTTTCTCTGATGGCTGGTAGGACATAAACCAGGGTGCACCTGCCATTGAATTGGCTGGGTAGGATGCTGTAGACAGAAGTCCCACATAACCACAAAGTGCCAGTCGGTGGAGGAATCATACACCACTGATTTATGGCAAAAAGTTTCGGTAGGGATGGGTTCCCGTAGAGACACTCTTTAATTCATTCTCCTCTTTCGTATCTGATGTAGTAACGCATACATCGAATTCGGTTCTTCTTTCAATCACAAAGCTGCAACGTTCACAAGGAATTTCACCCAGTGTAGTCGATGCTGGAGCATGATTTTCCATGCACCAATAGAACATCCTTGGCATGAGTAGATCTGTCATGATGGGAGTAGCTGAAGTTAGGTTGCAGGATGGTAGTCCAGGAATGCAACACGACGAAGCTGGAGGAATTGTTACGTTGTGACATGTATCCTTGTTGTGTAATCCACTGGTATGATGATCGAATAAGGTACACGTGTCACATTTGGAGATAGGGTGTGCCACCCATGGGATTCCTGCTCCTACTGAAGGTGCGTGCGGCATGCAAACATTCTTTCCAGCAAACAAGGCATTTCTTGACATATTCATCAGCTCTGAATATGTTGTTTCTGGGGTCTACACTTTGCGTGATGTCCATGATGGTTAATAGTACGAAAATCTTGATCATGTTGATGGATGACTGAAGTTCCCGTATGTGAGTCTCTGCGTTGTGTATTTTTTCTTTTTCTTGTGTGATAGTTGGCTCGGCGATGGGTCTAGTTGTTTTCTAGAGGTTGTGGCTTTATCCCAGGTGAGAAGGGTGGTGCATATGGATCTCAGGACAGCCATCAAATGGTATCTGCACAGAGGAAGAAAGAAACACAAACAAGAGAGAACTAACGGCACAGAGCAGTATTTGTAGAGTCTGCATACATTAGGGTTGTATCCTCTGTTCAAAATATAGTCTGCTATGGTTGTTCCTTCTTTCCCTATTTCTTAATTCCTGCGACACCTAAAGAACAGTGAGGAAAGGATGGACTAATGGAGGGGAAAAGCCTATGAGGAAATCTTCACCTCAGGGTTGGCCCCGAAGCCTGTTGCTTTCGGTTCTTCCCTTGGCTCCTCACTGGTTCTTGTGTCTGCCCTATCCTATCCCTGCAGGGGGAGGAACAACCTTACAATGTGACACATGAGTCCAAGTTTTCCTTCCCTGACACAATACTGCAGCTGCTGTAATCAACATCACTTGATGTGGTCCGTACCACTTAGGCTCTAATGGCTTGTTTTTGAATGCCTTTATCATGACCCATTGACCTGGGACGATTGTGTGTCCACCTTCTGGTGGAGTCTGCCAACACGACTCAACTCTCTCTTTGGCACTCTGCACTGCCTTTGAGGTTTTCACAGTAAGCGATCAGGGCATCTGAAGCAATGTGCACATCAGCATTTCTAAGATCAATCACACCTGGCATCTGCATTGGGCGTCCAGTAATAATCTCATGAGGGCTCAGTCCTACTGATCTGTTAGGTGATGCTCTCATACTACACAGTACTGCGGGCAGTGCTTCAACCCATGGTACTCCTTCCTGATGCATTTTGCTTAGCCTGGTTTTGATTGTTCTGTTTGATCGTTCAACCTGTCCTGATGCTTGTGGCCTATAGGGGCAGTGAAGGTTCCACTTAATCTTCAACATTCTAGACACTTCCTTGACTACCTGTCCTGTGAAGTGGGTACCTTGATCTGAGTCAATGCAATCTGGTAATCCCCATCTGGGAATGAAATCAGTGACAAGACATTTAGCAGTGTGTGCAGCTGTAGCGCGCCCTGTTGGATAAGCTTCTACCCATCTTGAGAACTTGTCTATTACTACCAAAACGTCAGTTTTTCCTTTACAAGGGGGCAACGATATGTAATCAACTTGCAGGTGACGAAATGGCCCTGGTGGAGCTGGGGTATGTGCTGCTGGTGTAATGGCTGCTGGTACATCATTATTTTTCTGACATGTAACACATCTCTTGACTGTTTCAGTGGCTGCGTTTCTGAATTTTGGATTCCACCATTGATTTGAGAACCTGTGATTCATCGTTGCTGGACCACTATGACCCAAACTGTGTATTTGTTGAGCCAAATATGGCAACAGTGATTCGGGAGCAACATACTTTCCCCTTTGGTCCAGCAGCCGGATGAATCCACAGTGGCTCCTTTGTCTAACCATGTCCATGCTTCATATAGAGGAACTTCTTTATACAGATCAACGATTGATTCAGGAGGTAGAATTATCTTCTGTGCTGTACTACCTGAACACACTTGTACAGTTGCATAGAAACAAGCCTGTTTAGCCGCTACATCAGCAAGAGCATTACCTTTAGCATCCGTAGTATTAGTTGTGAGATGTGCTTTCACTTTGATCACTGCTAATTTCTTTGGGAGTTTCATGGCAAACATTAAATCTTTCACTAATCCAGCATGCTTAATGGGGATCAGCAGAAGTTAGAAATTTTCTGGTTTGCCAAATGACACCAAAATCATGAATTACCCCAAAAGCATACCTGGAATCTGTGTAGATATTTGCAACCGATCCTGAAGCTAGCGTGCATGCTCTAGTTAAGGCTACTAGTTCTGCAGCTTGAGCTGAAAAATGATCTGGAAGACGACCTGAAGCAACTACTTCAGTGGTGGAAGTTACTGCATATCCTGCTCGTCTGTTACCTTCAATAACTTGAGCTGAACCATCAACAAACAACTCCAATTCTGCGTTCTCTATGGGAGTTTCTGCTATTTCACTTGTCGCTGCATATGTAAGCGTAACACAATCATGAGTCATTTCGCCTTCATCCTCTAACACAAATTCAGTCATTGCAGACATCATACATGAGGATGGGTTCGTGACTGGTGCACGCTGTATAACAATATTCGGGCTGTGAGAGTTGCTAACCAATTTCCCCAACGGGAGGAGGTGACAGAAGTGACTTTTGCTTGATTCATTAGTGCGGACACTGTGTGAGGGCATTTTACGTTTACAGTCTGACCTAACACCATTCCTGATGAAGCCTGAAGCGCTAGATGAACTGCCTGTACTGCTCTGAGGCATGGGCCCATACCTTGAGCGACTATGTCAAGTTTACCGGAATAGTAATGAATTGGGCGTAAGCTGCCCCCATGATCTTGCATTAGACATGCAGTCATAAAGCCTAAGTGTTCATGGACATAAAGCACAAAGGGTCTATCAGATTGGGCAATTCCTAATGCTGGTGCTTGACATAGTGCTCTCTTCAAATCATTAAAAGCTTTAAGATGAAGTTCTTCCATACAAACAGTATCTGAATCTTTACCATGGCCTTTCAACAAATCATAGAGAGGCTGAGCAATCGAGGCATAGTCTTCAATCCAAGGTCTACAATAACCTGTTGTTCCTAAAAATGAGCGGAGTGTTTTAATGGTATTAGGCGGAGGTATGGCTTTGACTGAAGCCGCTCGATCTATGGGCGGAGTTTCATACAAAACAGAATCTTCACCTATTACACCAGTTAAACAAAGTTTGGTTTTCTTGTATGGGATGTTTAAACCTTGTGCCAATTTTGTAGGAATTACTGTAATTTCTGCACCTGTATCAAGCAAAAAATCAATCTCTTTCTCTTTTATGCTACCTTTCACAAAAATTCTTTGGTCATTGTGTTGGATTACAGGGGAAAGGTAGCTACTCACAGCCCCAATAATTAGTTTTTTTCCTGGTCTTGTTGTGCTCTTAGAAGAGCCTGAACTAACTGTCCTATAATTTCAGTGGTCACTGGCGGAACTACTTCCGGGTTGTGTGCAGGCTGAGAAGGAGCAGAATTATGCATAGCATTTCTTTTACTATCTTGCAACTTCTTCCTACACTCTTTCTCCCAATGTCCAAATTTTTCACAGTATTTGCATTTGCTTTCTCTTTTAGACCATCTATTGTCTTGTTTCGTTGTGTTAAACGTAGCTGCTGCTACTCTTACTTTTGCCTTGACATCAGCGTCTCTTTCCCATGTAGTTAACCTGTCTAGGTTACTTCTGAGAGTTCTGTTAGACCAAGTTAGATCTAAGAATGGTAAAGCTTTTCTGTATTCGGCTACAAGGCCATCTGACCAGATACGAACCAAGGGTCCCTTGTCATCTAGCACACTTTCAGGGTCATCAACAATTCCACTGTAGATTACAGCTGACTGACAAAATCTCTCAGTATATTCACTCACAGTTTCTTCTTTCCTTTGCACACAGGTAGTAATTCTAGACCAATCTATTTTGGGTCCTAAGATATTCTTTAGGATTTTCAAAATACCTTCTCTTAAATCACCCTTACTGGCATTTCGCAGTTCAGAAGTGACAGCAGATTCAAAACTGTTGAATTCAGATTCAGTTAGTATTTGTGACATCAGCTGCGTGACTTCTGTCAACGACATGTCATAAAGACGCATTTTACTGATCAATGTTCTTCTAAATTCAGAAAAATGTGTGTGTGCTGCTGGTAAACTTTGAGATAGTCTCTCTATATCTTTAGGACCTAAAGCTTTGGCAACAGTTTGTATTTGCACCACAGAAGAATTGAGAGGAACACTATCAGTTTCCTCAATCCCCTGAGATCTTCTCCTCGCACCACACACATTGACTGAATTTACAGGCACATCAGTTACTGATTGGAGAGCTACATCTGTTTCAAAGAACGCTTGTAAATCAGGGTAAATGTTATCAGGCTGACTTACTTTCACATCAGTGTTTGCTGCAACTTTCTTGAGGTTCAATTTCTTAGTCAAAGTGGATACTCTCGCACGGAGTTCATTGTTCTGTTTCTCTAGCTCTGAAATACGCTGAGACTGTTGTGTCGCTAGCGTTACACTGAATTCTCTGTGACAACAGATAATGCCTTTCACATTGTTCTTACGAATACTTGCTCCTAGTACCTTTTTACACTCATCTACTGACCAAGTCTTGTCTGGATGAATCTCATATTTCTGCGTTAGTTCTTGTCTAACTTTTTCAGTGACTATTAGGTCCATTTTTTTTCCTAATAGTGTTTTGAATTGACTATCTGACCACAGAGGAGTCGCAAGACCACTCTTTTCTGTGGTTGGAATCAGCTTAGCATTCCTTCTGACCATTTTGTAAGTTTCTTCGGTACCACACAAACAAAACAAACACTTCTCTGATCAACAGAGGGTACACTTGTTTTTTAGCACGAAATGCCAAAAACCTTCCCTGCCTGAAACAACAGAGGATAAACCAAAAATTAGCACGTAAATGCCAAAATCTTCCCTGCCTGAAAGAACAGAGGATAAAATTTCATCTCTAAAAGCAGAACTTTAGAGGATAAACTCTTCCCTGTCTGAAAACAGAGGATAAACGTCCCTGCCTACAAGAACAGAGGATAAAACAAAATTATTAGCATGAAATGCTAACCTTCCCTGCCTGAACAGAGGATAAAACAAAATTATTAGCATGAAATGCTAACCTTCCTGCCTGAACAGAGGATAACTTTTAGTTAAACAAAACCCTACAGATATGTTAACTCTTCTCTGACGAGGATACACTGGTCTTAGGTTCTTTTGGATTAGAGAACAGCCACTCACCACACTTGGTTTGAGAGAAAAATTCAGTCTGGGAATCCTTGTTGAGCTTGAAGTTTCGCTGGATTCCAAAAGATGCAGATCTTTGTTTGAGCTTGAAGTTTTTTTAGGTGAGGAAGCTGGAACTCTATCCGGGACACGGCAGCATCTGTTGAAAACTTTGTTCTTCTAAAGTGTAGAAACTCAGAAGAGAAGACCAGGAGACTTCGGATTGGATTGTCAGCAGAATTTCTTTATTCTATGACATGTGTTGTTATCTGTAGTCATCGAAGATCTCCTCTTAAGTCATTTTTACAGGGTATCTTTATAGTCAGGATTGGAGGAGGGACTTTTTTTTAGGTTGAGACAAAACATCAAAGCTGAGGGCAATAAACCTAACAAATCCACATCTGGCCAGGACAAAGTCATTTGCAGAATAAAGGTTCAATCTCTCAGTAGTCATTGATCTCATTGACAAAAGGCACAGCTGTCCCAAGCCCAAATGGTCAGGAAACAATCTCAAGCACCTTTGCCTTGCCCGACACCTCTTAGTCAGGACGTGAATTCAAATCAAACATAGAATAACATTTGTGATCCTTCACCTCACACACATTGACAGCACAAATGGCAACTATGTCAGGCTGCTATTCATTGACTATAGCTCAGCTTTCACCAACAACCATTCCATGTTCAAAGTCATTTAAATTCCCTTTCTTCCCTATTCTAATGCTCGGTTTGAACTTCAGCACGTCGTTTTCACCTCATATAGATGTCTAAATGCATTGAGTTGCTGCCATGTGATTGGCTGATTAGAAATATGTGTTACCAAGCAATTGAACAGGTGTTCCTAATAAAGTGGCTGGTGAGTGCATATATATATATATATATAGTTGGCAACACTTTAGTCTAGGGACCAAATCTCACTATTAACTATTAGCATGCCTAGTATTAGAACTATTAACTTATTAGCATGTCTATTATTAACATACTGGCTGTTTATTACTACTTATGAAGCATGACCATATTCTACTCCCTACCTAATAGCTAAACTTAACAACTACCTTACCAACAATTAATTAGCAGCAAATTAGTAGTTTATTGATGTACATTATTTGTAACACAGAGTCAGTGGCGTTGGGATCCATAAACAGCTTTATTAGAGGTACAACGAGTCAGACAGGCACAGATCTGGTAACAGCGTCAGGGATATCGTAGAGAGACTGAATCGTAAACGGAGAGAAGGCAAAGGGTCGAGGCAGGCGGCAGACAGGTGATAGAGTAAACGCAAGGCAGGCGGGGTCAAGGGCAGGCGGCAGACAGTCAGAGTGGGTAAACAGATCAGGTAGGCAACAGGCAATCGAAACAGAATAACGCTCGGAAATGTCAGCTGGGCAGAACAAGACTTCGCACGGAGATGTGGTAGTGATCAGCTTAAATAGCCCAGCTGATCACCAACACCTGTGAAGGTGATCAGTCCCAGGCACGGGGTTATGGGAATGGAAGTCCGAATGATGAGGTTAATATTCAGGTGAGAGATCCTGAGTGGCCTGATTCGTGATATATTGACATATTTATGTATATTATCTTGTGTTTGTGTTACATAAAATTGCACTGTCCATGGAGCAGACCTGACTTACATTTCACTGCTGGTTGTATTCCATATAATTATGTATGTGACGAATAAAAATCTTGAATCTTGAATCTAAAGTCAGACTTAATGATTTGCTAATAGTGAAAATTGGACCTTAAAATAAAGTGTGATCAAAAAGTTTCTTGAGCACCAAATTAGCGCATTAGAATGGGTTCTGAAGGATCGCGTGACACTGAAGACTGAAGGCTGAAAATCCAGCTGTGCCATCGCAGGAATAAAATTACATTTTAAAGTAAAACTAGAAAACATAATTTGTAATGTGTCACAGTATTACTGTTTATACTTTATGTTTGATCAAATAAACGTCTTTCAAAACATTAAGAAATATACTCATCCCAAACCTTTAAACAATGTATTTCAAAGCTCAACGGCCAATGACTGCTATGAAATATTCAATGAGAAGTTTCTATTACATATTATATTATTATTAATTTGAGAAAAAAAAGAAGAATGTTGTGACAAACAAATGATAACATAATTTCCAATTTTGGGTGAACTATAAATACCAAGCAGACTGCAATTATATTTAGTACATCCCATGACAGATATGATGGTTTCACCTTTATAAACAATAATAACATCATTCATTGATGGGACCCGTGTGGAAGACAGACGGACACTAAAATGTCACTCAAAAAATGGAGATGACATCAGAAATATAGTTCTATTCTGGTGAGTCATCATCATTTTGATAATGAAACAATGATGAAACCTGCAGATACAGGTTCCAGTTCATAGTGGATATCTGACAACACAGGCCTGCCCACTGCCCTAAACCAGCAAGCCCAAGGGGCGCAAAGCACAATGCCTCCATATGCTCACTAATACAAGGCTTCAGCCGCCTCCTCCAAACACTGAAGCACTGTTCCGAAAACATACAAAAGCCAGCAAACAGGCTGACAGTTCAGTGCATCTCATTTCCCAATGCACATTTATTTTTGTAATCATTTCCCTACATGCAAATAATCGTATATAGACCATAACAGCCTTTGTGAAGATGTAAATACTGTTTCGCCCATTAAAAAATGTAATTTGCCAAATGGTGGTGGTTTCCATTAATTTAGAAAATTACACCGCTCTCAAAGTCACTCATTTTATTCATTGTGCTATCACTTTGTGCACTCCAGATACTAAGACTATTAACAAGGTTTAAAACAATGTTATCCAGGGATTTGTGGATGAGAGTTAAACCTCCCAGTATTAAATTGATTCTGAAATGCCAAGAGAATTTGCATTTCATTAAATCTCAACATAACAATTATACCTTTGTGAACGGTGATACAGTTGTGAAGGTGTACAGATTATGCTTTTGCATTATTTGTACTGGGGGCTGGGCATTAAATGAAAATGCTAGTATTACTGTTATTTTGCAGCCTGAAATGAGCTTTTGAGAAGCGCTAACGAAGCTTGATCTGCAGTGCATGCTGTGGCTTTTGTCTTCCTGTGCTTCTGTGCTTTCAGGAAGGTTTTGATTTAGGTCTAAGCGAGTTTGATGTATAATAGATGGAATATAGGAATGCCTGCTGGTGCAAAACAAGGTGAAACAAGCCTTTTCTGCTTCTAACTACTACAGACATATTCAGTCCTGCCTTGTAGCTGTATACGGTCTTAATCTAGTCCTTCTTTTCTAGATCCATCCCCTTCTGCCTCCCCCTCTTTTGTACACTGGAGGCTCAGAGTGACCCCCAGGGAGTCAATCAGGGCATCAGAGTCTTCCTACAGGCCTTCGGTGACACACATTTCTCTGAGCAGAACACTGCTATTAATGTCAGCATGGTGTCACCCTAAAGACTCTGCTTTACTCAGTTGTGTTGCCAGAAAGGCAGCTTATGACTTCAAAACACTTTGATATTAAACATAGAGCACCACATTAGCACCATAACACTCCATTTCACCACACCATAAATATTTGTATTTGTCCAAATTTATCTTCGGTGCAGGCCCACTCTACTTGCCGTTCACATAACGTATTGTGGGAACACTTGGCAGAAAATTTAGCTTTAGACATGCTACTTCTAAAGCATAATTTTAATGTGTTATTTGCACCGATGACTCATTTGAAAATATACAAAAAATATAGGAAATCATAAAATGTTAAGGAACATAAAATTATACGAAATAAAATACTAAATAAAAAACAAAACATAACTTTAATGTGTGTTTTACAGTGATGGCTGATGTAAACAAATACAATTAATTAAATAAACTAAAAAAGCTAAGTTAAAACATGGATGAAAAAACAGTAAAAGAGTAAAGACTATCACATTAGATGAAATAAAAGGCAAAATAACCCAACTAAAAGAATAATTGTAATATGTGATTCACACTGATGATTAATAAATAAAAGCAAATTAAAAAGGCAAAACAATAAACCAGTAAATAAAACAAAATTATATAAATGGCAAAACATAATAAAAACCAACTAATATAATTTAAAGACAATACAAATTAAAAATAAAACAAACAAAACAAAACAGAAAATACAATTACATAATAGAAAAGGCAAAATAAAATAAATATGCAAGTCAAAAAGGAGGATAAAAAATAAAATCTCAAAAAATAAAATAAAACAGAAATTAAAATGTAAATATTAACAAATGAAAAACAAAATAATGAAGGTAAAAAATCATATTAATAAGAAAAAAGCAAAAATAAATCAAAATAACACACAATTAATAAAATAAAAAACAAACCAAAATAAAGTCATTTAAATAAGAAAAAGCAAAAATAAATTCAAATAACATAAAATGTATTAATTAAAAACAAAATAAAAAACAAATAAAAATACAGTAATTAAAATAATATAAAATGCATATACAATAAATATAAAACCATCTGATAATCTTCTCAAACCGTTAATTGCAGATAACATTAACAACACCAAACGTTCCCTTTCCATATTTCACTCGTACTGCATCAAGTATCAACGCTTGTAGAAAAAAAAAAAATGTCCTCTTCAACTGAAGCCTATTTCAATCACGCAGTTATAACTGCACGTCGATTGGTTCATGTAGGATAAAAAAATGAACCAATGCATGGCGGTGGCATGCGAGCCAATGGTTATGCAGCCCGTCATAGCCCCCCAAAATAGGACGGGCAACTGGCTATATAATCAGCTGCGCTGCCACCGCATATCACATGTATTCTCTTCAGCGACGAAGATCCTTCTTCGCTGACGACGAGATCTGCCGTTGAAGCACCTCAGCAGCCAGATTAGGACCTCTTGCAGCGACCAGCTTGCAGACTCGGTCATCCCCTGCGGCTATTCGGTAAGATCTAAGAAAGCCCTACTAGAAGAGCAAATTTCAGCGCAGCGTTGTTGCAAATGTCGCGCCATCATTGTAAGACGTGCGGGAATCCCCTACACGCTGATGACACTCATGCTGAGTGTGTGTCACGCTTGGGGAAATGCTCGCACTGCAAGTGTTTCAGTCTTGCCTCTCTGCGCTCGTGGTTAGCTTTCTTTTCAGAGAGCGACTCCACCCCTCGCGCCCTCCAGTTTTCTTCCTCCAAGGAATCTGTGAGAAAAAAACAGCGGGCAGAGGATTTGAGCGGCCGGTGACAAGCGAGCTCACGTCGGGTTAATGCCCACGTGCCTCGCCGTCACTGCAGAGGAGAGAGCATTCGCCCGTCCTCTTCACTCAACATGATCAGCGTCCCTCCGCTGTGAGCGACATGATCTCATTCGGTGCGAGTGATGGCGAAATAGATGACAGCCTTTTTTTATGGCGGCTTCTGATGCGGAAGGAGTTATCAGGCTCTGTGACTGACCCCACCCTCTTACCGTCGCCGATGAGGACCTCATCCGCATCATGACAAAGGCTGTCAATGAGCTCGGGCTCGAATGGTCTCCATTGAGGAGCCATCCCGTTGGAGGGACCCCTTATGGCTAAAGCAAGGCGTGATCCTAGACACGGCGCAGAGAAGGAAGGTTGTGACGGCAGACGCTTCCAACAGGGGTTGGGAGCGCCGTGCGAGTGCAAACCGACCTTCGGTCTTTGGTCCGAAAAGGAGTCGGGCCTGCACATCAACTGTCTAGAAATTCTGCCAGTGTGTCAGGCCTGTCAATTCTTCCTGCCGGACATACGGGGACACCATGTGCTAGTGTGCTCAGACAGCAGGTCCGGGGTGTCATACACCATGGCGGCCTCGTTTCGAAGCGAATCTGCACGCTAGCGAACAACCTTCTTGTGTGGGCTCAGAACAATCTGCACTCACTGAAGACGACGCATGTGCCGGGCAAAATGAACCAAGGGGCAGACATGTTGTCGAGGAACAATGTCTCTTCAGAGGAATGGACGCTCCACCCGCACGCGGTTTAGAGAATTTTGGGAAGGCTTTGGCAGAGCTTGAGTAGACCTCTTCACCTCCGAAGACAACTCTCACTGCCCAATCTTTTTTACAAAGAGCACGGATTCCCTGGCCCACGAATGGCCCAGCCTTCAGCTCTATGCTTTCCCCCCAGTCACTCTGCTACCGCAGGTACTCAGGCGAGTCAGGGAACAACGTCACAAGCTGACTCTAATAGCCCCCCTCTGGAGGAACCTACCATGGGTGTCGGAGTTATTCCAGCTGCTGAAAGCAGCCCCGTGGCCGATCCCCTTGAGACGGGAACTCCTCTCGATATGGTACCTCGAAATGGTATCCACGATATGGTATCCACGGCACGAGTTATGGGCCCTGCATGTGTGGCTGCTCGACAGGAGCCTTTTGTCCTCCCAGAGCGTGTCCTAAACACTATGACAGAAGCTAGAGCCCCCTATATGCTCTGAAATTGTCAATTTTCTCGGCTTGGTGTCAAGACCGCGACTTAGATCCGGTTACCTTTGATGAGTAAGTGAGTTCTTTCATTCCTGCAGGAGATGCTGGATAAACAGCGTTCCTCATCCACCATCAAAGTTTACGCTGTAGACATAGCGGCTTTCCATGCCCCTATTGCTGGCCGATCGGTGGGCAGCGATCATTCGGGAAATAAAAGTGCAGTAATTACATTTTTACGAGGTGTCAGGAGAATGAATCCCCGCGTCCTCGTACAGTTCAAATTTTGGACTTACCAACCATACTAAGGGTCCTAAAGGGGGCCACGTTTTAACCATTGCAATCCTCGAGCCTCAGAGTACTCTCATTGAAAACCACCCTGCTGTGAGCTGAAATCAAGGCTAGGTTATGTACCTAAGGTACTCTCCACTCCGTTCAGAGCCCAGGTCATAGCGTTTTCCGCGCTTTCCTCCCCTGACGGGCAGCCAGGAATCCCTGCTCTGCCCCGTCAGGGCCCTGAAAGTATACATTGAGTGTTCTGCCTCGTACAGAAAGTCAGAACAGCTTTTTGTTGGCTTCGGTAACCGTGCTACTCCCATATCTCAGGGAACCAAGGTTACGATAGTAACGGAGTATGTTTTTCATAGTCGTAATAAGAACCCCCCCCCAGAGAATTCACTGCGGTGGTCATTTATTGAACCAAACAATTCAAACTAATGATAAAAGTCACACTCTATACAGCACAGGGCTAATAGATAGACACTTTAGATAATGCAGACAAACTCACAACAAAAGGGCTTTGAGTTTTCCCAGTTGTTGACAAGTCCTTTGAGCTAGAAGGACCATTGTAGCAGCTGGAGAAAACGGAGGGTGAAGACTGCGGAGCACGCGGGGGACATAAAATAGGCGGCTGGAAATTAGGCTGAGAGTGATGTTTATGGAAACAAAGTGAAAGAGGAACGAGTGAAGACATACATTAGCTTTTACTGGGAGTCCATAATTCTGTGTGGAGCACGCCGATCCGCAGCAGGGGCTGAAGAGAGAGATGAAAAATAATGACAACAAGCTGTCATGTCTGTCCTGCTATTACCACACAGTGTCATTTCCTGTATTCTAGTGCAATAGCTTGCAATGCTGTGTAATTTTAGTTAGCAGGAATTCGCTCTCTGTTGAGGTTGGCTGCATGTGAATAGAAACACTCATGTACTAATCATTAGTGAGACACAACAGGGCAGAGCTGGGGGTGTGTTGCTTGACTTTGAAGTAGTAGAAAAAAACTGCACCGATGCCCAGACAGATGCATGCAGATGCACACTTGTGGTCCCTATAGATTTACCTTTGTACAACTGGGAATGGGACCATTTATCACATGCACCCGATGAACAGAAAAACAGAGGGCTACAGATGTCCCCATATGGCAATGATTCAATAAAATCAAAAATTGTGTTCTCCCACTTACCACAGATGTCTTTTATATTTAAAAACATACATATACATATAAAAATGCTGAACTTGTATGTGTATATCTACATTAAATACAAGTTTACAGTACGCCTTTATTTGATTGCGAATCAAACAGATGACCTTGTCTTTGCTAGCACCATTGAACAATATTGTATTTTCAAAACGAATATTTTAATTTACACATCAGTGTTTATATACACTCAGAAATATAATTAGTCACAGTTTGTCTAATACTCAATCAAAAGACCAGCAATCCAGATATAAGGGAGCCTAATTTTCATCTACTTTAGAAATGAACTGATAGTTTGGAATCCAAGTGGCAGAAAGAATGAGTGAAATGATTAGTAACCTATCAGCAGGAGACGATTTCTTCATTTATGACAAGTCAAGAGAGAAAATTGATTCAATTGACTTTTTCCAGCTGTATAAAAAATCATCACATATCAATAATATCATTTACCAGACGCTTTTATCCAAAGCGACTTACAGTGCAGTGCATTCAGTCTATACATTTTTATCAGTATATGTGTTCCCTGGGAATTGAACCCACAACATTTGCGCTGCTAACGCAATTCTCTACCACTGAGCCACGGGAACACCATGGAAAACACAGAGTAAACACACAATAATACACCAGTTTCTAGCCACCGATTCTGAAATGCATGTCCCCCCATTAAAATTTCTGTGTTCTCCCCTATTTTCTTTAAGATTGTGTATCTTAATGAGTTCTATGAACAAAAGAACAATTATTCTATGCATAACTGCACTCTAAACCTTTTTGACAAAATAACATAACATTAACCTAGCAAACACAGGTCAGCAAAGAACATTGCATGAAAAAACAATTATTGTACAAAATTTACAAAAGTATACACCTTTACAATTATAGTGTACTGTAGAAGTACCATGGTATAGTGGTAACTGTCGTTAAATAACAATAAAGTTCAGTAAAATTTTAATAAAGTTATAATAAATTCCAGTTTGCAACATGAAGCAGCCAAAATGGATTGTTTTTGCAAAGCTAAAATAACAGGAAGAAGCTGAAAACGGAAGCCTTGCACATGCAAGATAAAATGGCCACACCTGTTCTTAAAAATAAGGTGGATCTTTCAAAATAAATACAAATAATAGTGTATTTTAAGGGTCAGTGTTGTTGTTGTTTTTTTGATTGGAAAGATGTGTTGTAGTAAACTGTTTAAATTGATTCAATGGATGAGTGAGCATTCGAGTGAGATTCGAATGATTCAGACTGAATTGAGAACTGATTCAGATTGTTGTTCAAACCAATTTCGAACTGATTAATTGAATGAGAACCACTTGAATTAGTCATTCATTTGCAACTTTGGAATCCCTAGTTCCAGTTCTAAACAGCTGGCAGAAAATAAAAGCCATGTGACATGATATATGAGATTCTTCTGACGCCCCTCTCGCACACAATCATCTTTTATTTACAACTTTTTAATTCTGCTTCTTCACCCCGCACATGTTTCAGAACATTTGGAGGCAGTTTGTCTATTCCCGTTCTCGTTTTTGTTTCAGAAAGAGCATGTGGTACTAATTATGTAATAACTCAAGGAAATGAAAATATCAGGCAAATTACAACACTTCAAACTGCAGAAAATAATAAAAATAAACACATCATACATACCGTTGATGTAGAAGATGATTGATTTGACTTGTTTTACATCTTGATTATCACAATATTTCATTATATCATACAATCAGGCGGTTTAGTCCAAGCTGCTTTATAATAGCAATGAACGATTGTGCAAAGTAGATTATAAAATATGAGTTGAAAAGTTAACCAAACATCAATGCATTAACCTTTATTAACAGCAAACTTAAAGCAGTACTGTAAACTGTGACACAGTATTGACATTGTTTATACATGTTACTTAATCAATGGATGGCACATATCCGCCGGCTATGTATACAATCTGTTTCCCACGCATTTTTGGCAGTTAGCAAAATTCCTACTAGACATTCAGGCCATATTTGTGAAGTCACACCTGAGTGCATTAGCATTAGAATATAGTAGCTGTGTCAGGAGGGGGCATTCTCTGAGTTTCCTACAAAGGAACAGCAGGGTGCCATCCAGACACCAGTGCATGCCTTCCTCCAGAGACACCGGAGTTGTCTGCCCTCTGGGGTTAGCCAGCCTCAAACTTCTGACACCCCCAAAAAGTCAGACATGCTTCCCTCCTGAGCGCTCTGTCTCTGTAACTTCAAATCTGACCTGTCCCCTTTTCAACCCACCCATCCTTCAACCCCCCCAACATCTCCTTCCACGCTCCCACAGCCTCTAAACCCAGCCCCGTCCTTTCGTGTGACGCTGTGGCTTTGATCTCAGGGGCCGGCGTGGTTCAGTAGTTGGCAGTCACAACCCTTTCCCTGTTCCACATGGCGAGGCTGCCCACTCATGTGGCCTGTACAGAATCTGCCTTCGTTAACCCTTTGCACTCTGCGGTTGCCTGGAAACACACTCACAGTCTGGACAGATGGGAGTGAAACTCGCAGCGGCTGATTGATGAGCGCCATAAACACGTCAGGAATAAAGGAGGGAACACAAAACTTAATGAAAACATGACAAACCTTAAAGTTGTTGTACATGGGTGGATGATCGGAACCAATTTATTTTTGGGCTTTTTCGGGACTGTCAAACCATTGAACTCTTGACCTTTTGTCTCTTGACATTTCACAAAATGGCATGCTTCAAGTGTGTTTGTTTCTTGTTTGCGTTTATGTTTCAGGGTGTGCAATATTTTTTATTATTATTTTTTTTCTGCGCACATCAATATCAGTTAGTTCTAAAGTCCATCACATTTAAAGTCACTATTGCGTAAGTATTACTGGTGGCGAATGACTGTCTACAACTTTTAGTCAAGTCTATTTTTTAAGTAGCAAAGAATGCTTCCATAAATGTTTTTGTATGAATTAGAAAATATGCTTTTAAAACTGTATATTTTGTCATATGTAGTGTTGGAAAATGCAATATATTCTAGTGAATCAATTTGTTCTAGTAGTTTATCTTCTGTTCAAATGTTTTAGGTTTTTAAGATTTGTTAATGTTTCTGAAAGAAGCCACCTTTGCTTACCAAGGCTGCATTTATTTCAAAAAGAAGAAAAACTAAAACAAAAACAAAAGAAAACTGTAAAACACTGTAAAAACTGTAATATTGTGAAATATTATTTCAATTTAAAATAACTATTTTCTATTCTAATATATTTAAAAAGTAATTTACTCCTGTGAATGTTCAGCATCATTACTCCAGTCTTCAGTGTCACACAATCCTTCAGAAATCATTCTAATTTACTGATTTGCTGCACACTAAATATTTACTTGAAATAGAAAAATTTTGCAACAATGTACAGCTCTTTACTGTCACTCATTTGACTTTTTGTGAGGCTTAAGCTGTTGATCATCTCTGTTTTGAATTCTGTGTTTATTACCCTACCCTAGATAAAAAAAATACTAAAAATTATTTGAAATATATTATTTAATTCTAAGTATATAACAGATATATTTAAATATTGTTGTGCATAATAAACATGCCCTGCAATTGTACTGTTGGTATACTAAACTGCTATACTTAAAGTCTGCTAAATAGGAACAACTAATGTTGTACTTAATGCACTTTAATTGTGCAGAAGATATACTGAAGTATATTTGATTGTGTTAAAGTGGAACCTTTGCAAGTACACTTCAGGTATACTTTAAATATCTTGCATTTAAAGACTGTTTTTATTCAAAGATCATACAATCCTCATCAATAGTGACATCAAACCACATTTTAGGCGTAATATTAAGAAATGTGCATTGTGCACAAGCAGTACTCCAAATAAAGTGTAATTATTATTTTATTTCATTAAATATTGAGCTATAGTCAGGAAATATGTTAATATATTAGAACTAAGTATGAAATCAATGTATTTTAAATATATTACAACCCAAATTCCATTTATTTATTTTTATTTTATTTATATAAAATGAAAACTAAGACTTTCAAATCACATGAGCCAATATTTTATTCACAACAGAACATAGAGAACATAACAAATGTTTAAACGGATACATTTTACACTTTTATCCACTAAATGAGCTCATTTCAAATTTGATGCCTGCTACAGGTTGCAAAAAAGTTGGGACGGGGGCATGTTTACCATGGTGTAGCCTACTTACTAAGGTAGTTAAGGTTATTAGCTCAGTAAATATATCAGTGTTTATTGACATTCTGCAGTTTAATTCTGTCCATTTTGATAACTGTTGTTGAGATCTCCATTGTTTTTCTGACAAACAAATACTCTGATCAATGATCTGACTGTCAAAATAAATTATATTGTCATTATACAGTATATTGCTAATAATGTTGCATATATTTGAAAAGGTTTTTTCCTGTCAAATAGCATAAATGTAGTTATCTATTTTAGCAGCTTGTGTAGATCATATTTTTAAAAAGCCAGGTTAACTACTTTAAATTAAGGGTAGTTCCAAAATAGCTTCCTCAAGAAAGATAAGCATGACTTCAGATCAATGAAAGAGTCTTGCGCAACTAACTTGACTTGCCATCCTGAAAAAAAAGAGAGAAGAAAAAAGGAATGATTTATTTAAGATTCCCATGCTAGTGTCATTCTAGTAGAATGACAGGGCCTCAAAGGTACAGGCAGCCGACAGAGGAAGCAGTACTAAAGTGCCTGATCAGCACTACGGGGGGCTTTTCAAAGGCCTTTATGAAGCCCATCTGTCATTGGCTCTGTGCAGGGTTAGAGCTGGTCAGGAACGAGATCTATTCTAGACAAGGCCTTCAAAGTGTCCATAACCCCAGGAAGACAAAGGCAATGCTCAGGGCAAAACTGTCACTTCCTCTTTATGGACGAAGTAACACACTCAGACGTTCATACGAGAAAAATAAAAACATTTTCTGTAGTCTTCCTGTCTGGGAGCAGAGAGGAGAGGCACAGAGAGATGAATTGTCACATTAGTTACGCTGGTAAAAAGCACATAGAGCACATACATGGGTTATCCCTGCTCTAGGTCATGATGGGTTAACTTTCATAATTTAGCATAGACTGGTTATGTTCTTGGAAAATCCTTGGTCACACCAAATGTTCGATAACGGTTGTCTGATTCATCAAGCATGCTAGCTCACAACATTCTGGTAGTTTTATGTGTTGTTTAACAACTTATCATGTAAAAAAACTCAATGGCTTTATGATTCATGCTTGACATTTTACTCTGTATAATTTATGTTGGAGAACAAAAAAGCATCTCTTCAATAATACATCTCATAAATCCAAAACTGCCACTCTAAAAACCCACGCTAAATCTAAATACTAATTGTCTTGCTGGTTTAGGACTACAAGCTTAACAGCTTTATTTGAACCCAACAACATAAGATGGAAAGAATGCAAAAATGTGTCTCTGAGACCCAAAACATAAGTAATCTAAAATTTTTAAGGGCATAACAAAAATCAGTTCACTTAATAACTTTTAAAGCTTTAAAACTTTCTTGTTTTTAATAAATATGTTAAAGGGGAAGTGTGCAATTTATTCTATGTTAAAATACAAGTATTTTTAATATCTCAACTCAATATACAGTAACTATAAGAAATTATACCTATACATTTTTAAGAAAATCTTAATTAATTCCCTAACAACTGTAAGTAACATGGGCTAAACTAATGGTGTGTCTGTCTATCAATGCAAGATGAGAGGAGTATGGAAACCGGTTAGATTTTGTGCACTATTAATAAAAAAAAAAGTATTTTAAAATTGAATTTATTGGTAGTAAAGCTGAATTTTAGCAGGCATTGCTCCAGTTTTCAGTGTCACATGATCCTTCAGAAATCATTCTAATATGCTGAAACTTTTCTAACTATAATCAATGTTAAAAACAGTTTTGCGGCCTATATCTTTGTCATATATCTTTTTTTTTAAAGAAAGCGCAAAATTACAGCAATAATTTGAAATATAAACTCAATTAAGTTAAAATAAAACATATATAAATATATTTACCCTCACTTTCAATTTATTTAATGTATTATTGCTGAAGAAAAGATAATAAAAAAATACTCCCCAAAGTTTTGAAAGGTAGTGTAATATTTCCTTTAAAAAGATGCTTACACTAGAGCCTTAAGCTTAAAATGTAAAAGGCCCCACTCTTGTCCACACACCTTTTGACTAAGTATGATTGGTTTGAGTCCTGCTATTGCTTTTAAACCACAATTTCACTCATGCTGATTTAAGCCCAAGTTGTCTCCAACCAAGTTTTGCTGCTGAGCTGCACAAAGCCACCTCTGATTAAGGTAATTATTGTGATATGTAGTTGTGAAAGCATGTCATTCCACCGTGAGATTAAAACTCTTACTCTTCATAAGCCATTCATTTATAAATTGGCTGATTTGAAAAGACTCGCAAACTGTGCCACATGGTGTCATCTAAATCATCTACATGAATAATGACTGCAGAGTTCTGCAGAGACTCAGTGGAGAGGCCATCATTCTGTATTAGTGCTGTAGAGAGGCCTTTTCATAGCTCCAGCTAAATATTATCAGCGAGCTGTGTTTTCAGAGGGGCCGCAGTGTTTGAATTTGCATTATCATTACCATTACCACAGTGTCTAGCTGAGCTCCCTCCAATTTGCCAGTTTTCTTTCTTTCTCACTTTTTTATACTTCAGCAAGCTGATAATGGCATGTGGGCACAGGGGTCAATATACATGGCTGCTTTGAGAGCTCAGCTAAGCTCTAGTTGAGGAGCTCAAGGCACTTTTGCTCTGCACCGGGCCAAAGGTAGAGCTCTGCCCATCCAACTCTATGCCACCCTCTTGGGAGAAGAAGACTGCAGGATTTTATGTCAAATGGTTTTGTTTCTTGCTCTTTCTCTTTCTTGTCATTCAGAAAGACAATCGGCCAGAAGATAGTGTAGGCCGGTTCACGCCAAATGAGCATGAAGTCCACAAGTGTGTGTCGAACTTTTCATTACCTGATGATGGGACACACTTTTAGTGTTGTGAAAATGCAAGTGTTTACACAGCTTTATTTTAATTTTAAATACTTTGCATTTTAAAATCAACTTCTAAATGTCTGTTCAGTAGTCCCTAAAGCACATGACACAATTTACATTTGTGTTGCTTCTAAGTAAGTGATAAAAAGCAGTTGTGAATGCTGTACACAATAAATATCACCACTACTTATCTTTGCACTAATACAACGTAAAAACACTTTGGTTTTCCTACCAAATTATTTGTAATTTCTAATTATTCTTAATATTTAACTTACATTGGAAAGGTTTCCATGACCTCTCGCGAGATCTCGGCAAAAAGTCTCATGATTCATTTCCAGAGCAGGATGCATGATGGGATACGCTAAGCCTGGAATACCGCTCGGAGCGATAGTGTGGATTTAGTGTGCGTTAAGGGCACTGCACTTGGTGTTTTAAGAGCTGGGACAGTCTTGCGCACTTACTCTCACGCTACACGCTCTCAAGTGGCCAAGACTGCATGTGTGGTATTTGGACAAGGAATGTTTGTATGCGGAGGATCAATAACTTTTTTTTAAATATCAGATAACTTGACCTTTTAATGACAAGGCAAGGTTAGTTTTAGCAACAACAATGTTGTCACATGTGTTGATTATTTTGCTCTAATCAGATACAAATGCATGTTCTAGAGTAAACAGACGAAGAGCGTAACAGTGCTCGTCCATTTTTATCCTCCTTGGTTACGGAATTATTGTTCCTATTAATTTTGTTTCATTGGGTTTAAAGTAGTTAAATCAATCAATCAATCAATAAATAAATCAATAAATCAATAAATCAATAAATAATACTTAATATTTTTAAAGGGTGAACGACATACAATCCTAAGAAACATTACAAATAACTTGAAAATTGATGAAAACATGTTGATTAATAAACATTAAATTAGAGGTGTATAATATTAAGATATAATTACAAATATAAAAGATGCTTGAGAGTGTACTGAGACCTCAATTACACATTACATTTCCAATTTGATGTTTACATGTAATAAACAGTTTTGTTTTTCAACATTTGGTACGCCATTTGCACTTCTTCATTTCTGCTGTGGTTCTCTATGATTTTTATATAGAATTACATTGCAATTATAGATTGCTGACAGCTTAAATAAACACACATAACGCTGTCTAACAATAGAATAGTTAAGGATAGGTCTTCAATATAGTTCTCCAGAGATTATTAAGTTATAGATACAAAACAAATCCCCTGTAGGGAAAATAAATGAGATTTTCTTGTTTTTTATTTTACATCTAGAACACATCATGTCTATTGGCTATTTAACTGTAAACTAGGACTTAGCATTCAGTTAGCATACAACTTCCCATACAGTTGCCATATTGAGTGTCACAACTTCTCCCATTCATTCTGTCTCATTCTTCCTCCTGTCTGTGGTATATGAGCAGCTATAATCTGCAGAGGTTTCTTTAAAGGCAATGACATTGCATATTATGTGCACTCTTCTGCTTTGACATGTCATTTGTCTACTTCCATTCTAGCTCGGAAGACCGACTTTAACTCCAGTCTAGGAGTCTCATTGCTTAAGAACATATTATATAAACAGTTTGATCCATGGTGTGTTAACATTCAAAGAGTTTTTAATTTGCATTCTACATTAGAGCTATTCAGTGGTCAACATACACAGCACATAAAGCTGTCTGAACCTTCGAATAAAACCCAAGCACCACTCAAAGAGAACTCTGGGAGTCTCTGAGACCATAAAAGAGAGGGACACATTGCTGTGGAGTATAAGAGAAAGCCATAGCACTGGAAGTAACATGCTGAGTCATTCAGAAAAGGCCATTAAACTGCCTGGATGACTTCTGAAGTTTCACTAAGCACCCTCTTTGCCACTCTGTAATGCATTATCTGGGACCTTGGCAGCCTCTGCTGGATTTTTTTACACAGGAGATAATAGTAACTGTTTAATTATAAATTACTACAGGTTCACAAGATATGTATTACGGTATAAAAAATGGTATTGGAGAAAATGATTAATGTCCGCTATTGCCGGTGTTCCTCTACTTGATTGAGCGTGAATTCCATTGATTTGAATCCTGTTACTGCTTTTAAATGTATGAACAGCTCATTTCCAAATTGTTGGAAAGCATTACAACATCATTGAGGAATGAAGGGTAATTTACCGTAACTGGACAAACTCGTGATTTGTGCTCATGAAGCTAAGAAGAATGCAACTATTTTTTTTTTTTTATCTAGCCATTGAATTAAATAATTTAGTTATTTTAACATACAGAAGCTAAATGGAATCTTGGAGTATTTGTGTCATTCAATAAATTTTCTATCGATCCAGAATTGAATTAATGGATAAAATAAATACAACTACATCAAAGGCTATTTTAGTTGTATATACTTTATAAGCTTATTTTAACTCTCTGTTTATATGTATAATTTCAGTTTTAGTTTTACGTTAGATGCCAAGGCAGCATTTATAGTTTACATTACATTTTTTAAGTGTACGTATTTTCCTCTACTATTATTTTATTTTAGTTTACTTTATTTATTTTTTTCAGATATATTTAAATTATTGAAAATAATTTTAATAATTGTAATTTTAGGTAACACTATAAACACTGGTCAAATTTGAGTAGAAAATAGTGGAAGATTAACTTATAGCAGCATTTATATTGTACACATCCCAACAAAAGACATTATGCTTAATGATCCTTAGTTAATACAGTAGAAGAACTGTAAAATACATCAAATCAATTCAATTAATCACACACTGTACTGGATAAACCCCCAAGGGCACATACATAAAGATCCAAAATTCAACAAGGCAAAAGTGATGAACAGACATTACAGAAAATGTCTTCAGTGACGTTATAAATCCATTGTGCATTTTTTTTTATTAATTTGCAGTGAATACATTCTAAATTGACAGCCCTGGCTAATACATGAACCGCTGACCGAAAACCCGGACTTAACACCTGCTGCTATTTACAAAATCTGCCAAAAGGCTTTAGTACATCTTAACTGCATCGACGGAGACGGTGTGACTTATTGGATTTGAGGGCGAAGACAGAATGTATCCGAGGAGCTTTTTCTGAAAGTGCAGCTCCAGAATCTCTGATTTTAACAGGCCTGATGCCAAGTCTACAGCTATGTGTCTTCACAGCACTAAATAACTGACACAGCAAGTGTTTCCTAAACTCCAGATGTGTGCCTGCTTGGAGTTTTACTCATGTAATGCATGTCAAACGGTGTCTCAACTCCTCTCGCTCGGCGAACATGACTTGCTAATAGCGTGTCGCAAAATATGCAAGGTGGATTCACGTGCTTCCTGTTTGATGTGACATTTCCCGTCAGGGTTAATTATCACATTGCTGTGACGAATTAGCCTCGCTCCATGCCCATGTAAGCACAGCAGAGAGAGAGGAGTGTCAGGGGTCACAGCATCGGCGGGCACACATAACAGACGCACAGAAAGACGAATAAACTTAATCCTTTCTCTTCCATCCCCATCTAGAGATTTCCCTGCTGTAATGAGTTTGGAATAAGAATAAAACACAAACAGCTATGACCTTCAATCTTCGTCATAACCACATTATTTTCAGGTCAGCGTTGTTGCCAAAACAGGTATTTTCTGAAGTAAGGCCCCATACTTTTCTATTCATACCGCTCCGGTAATGTCTTCATTTCTTTCAGTGCCCAAGCAGTTTTACCCTAAGAATAAATTTTCCAAAGAGCAGCCTGCAAAATTATACGCAGATCCGAGAAAGAAAAGCAAAGAAAATCTCACGGGAAGAAAACCTCTCTCAGCACACTAATACACGGAACGCATTTCTCATTATACTTAATGCCGGCGAATGGCATCTTCATCCACGCGGTGCAAGAATAGGATTTACACCTAAACAAAGGCAGCACAGAATCAATCTGACAAGCTCTGGGACTTCAGATGACCCAGAGTCAGAGAGTGTGACTGAAGTGGAGCTCCAGAACCTCAAGCAGTCACCCAAATCCAGACTAGTTCCTGTCAAGCATATCCCAGGCACACTTTAAATAGGGCTGCGCTCTGCAGCCTCTACAATGACAATCGATTCCTGCCGCTCTCTGTCGCTTACACAAATAAGTGTGAAGGTTTAGCCACTTTCACATTAGCGTTAACACTCGCTTGACGCGGGGTGACTGTGAGCTTCTTAAAGAATTCATTTAATTTGTTCAACTGTAATGAAAAGGAAAAAGTCGCCAGATTTCTCTTTGTTACATCAGTGCTGGCGAAACATTAACACTGGCACAATGCTTTAATATCCTTAGAGAGATACTTAAGGAAATGTGGCATTAAAACATAGAGACTTTCGCAAGAAGGAAGAGGGTTTAGCAGGAGAATTAACAGCTCTGCTGGCGTGCACACATTTCCAATGCTTGAATTGTGCATACAGATGCGAGCGAACAGGAAAGAACAAATGTTTCCACATCAGCACGTGATATGGATCCCAATGCCCCTCTGCAAAAGAGCCAAATAAATGGTTTCAAAACTGTTATGACAGGATCAGAATGAAATCGTGTTTTTCCTCAGGCAATCGATGTAGAGGTGACCTATATGGAGAGGTAGTATCCATTAAGTTGCACATTTTAAATGGATTAAATTGGACCATCCAATGTGTGCTGGTGCGTGTGTGTGTGTATGTGTGTCCAGTCAACCCACTTCCATTAGGAGACAAAGAAATGTGTAAAATGTCCAAATAAATAATGGGTAAAATAAAATAAGTGTCATACAAAACTTCATAGCATTTAGAAAGAATTTAACTATAAAGGGTGAGTGCGGAAACATTTACATCGTCAATGGCCTCAAGGCAAATCAATCTCATCCTCTAGCACGCTCTGGTGTGCTGTTTCGAACTCTTAACAGCTCTGAATGGGGAGAAGGGTCAGTGAATCCTGCCCTCCCTTAGGGCCACAGACCATATGTTCCGAATCCATTAAAATAACACTCTGACACTTGCAAGTATGTAATGACAATCAATATTTTCAGCTCACAAATAATTTTTTTACCGTTGCTTAATTTCTCTAACTAGATTCTGACCTTCATGTTTTATTTCCTGTGGGTAGAAGAAATAGAAATGTAAAATTAATAATAAAAAAATACATACTGGAAGATGTCAAGGTGCTAATTATATGACAAGAGCCCTTTCGCTCATTCTGAAGGACGGAAATATGGTCAAGGCAGCGGATTTTACCGCAATGAATGTGAGAAACTGTTAATGACCCACTTGGAAAGTTGCGTCCAATAATAATCAGCAGATCAGATCTGAGAATCGGGTCTGTAATGAAGGATAAGCTGTGAGTGAGATAGGTCAAGAAAGTTCAGATGAAACCAAGGACATCTTTTGCTGTAATAAATACAGTAGCGTTGCAATATTTCCCTCTAAAGTTCAAATCAAGGCATGCAAATTGAAAATTGTGACCTGTAATCCTAAAAAACAGCACTGAACAATATTTTGTACATCTGTTGAAGCACACCGTCATTCTGTGGCCATGATATGTGGACTACTCCAATCTCACATGCAAAATGGCACCATTAGTATTGGAGGGAACTATATTCTCCAGAGGCTAATTGCATATCTGTATTGAACGGAAAAATTAACTGCCTCTGTAGAAACAGTGAAGTGAACTTGTCTCTCTGACATCCCACAAAACATATGGCAAATTAGGCTCTAAAATGAGCTTTTTTGAGAGAGCGAGAGTGAGATGTGATGCTAAAGGTATGAACACATTGTGTTTCTCAAAAATAACCACAATATTATTCTCTATACACTATTCTCTGTTAAACAAGGCATGCATAATTTGTATTAGTATAAAACATATACATATGCAAGCTCACCAAGGCATTTATTTAAATTGTAATAATTTTAAACAACATTTGTACTATTTAAAATAGCAGACTTCTATTTAATATATTTTGAAATGTAATTTACTCCTGTGATGGCAAAGTTAACTTTACTAGCATCATTACTCCAGTCTTTAGTGTCACATGACCCTTCAGAAATCATTATAATATGCTGATTTGGTGCTCAAGAAACATTTTATTGTTATCAATGTTATGAACCATTTTTTTTCTACGAATCATCAATGAATAGAAAGAAAAATAACTTTTATTTGGCATAAAAGCATTTTTTTATATTATAAAATGTCATTTAGTGTCACTTTTGACTGAATGCATCTTTTTTTAATACAAGTATAAGTACAGTATATGTTATAATGAACTCTTGGGTGCGGTAAATGTTTCTGTAATGTCGACAAGCTTGAATAAACATGGTCAGGTTTCTGAGTACCATGTAGGTGAAATAGTTAGCATCTTGTTTGTTAAATCTCTGAGTATATTCAGACCAAGGCATGATTCAAGGTCATTCATGGACTCACTACCTTCCACATAAGCCATAATCTTGTATTTGTACATTTGTAGCATAACAATACACAGCCATGAAATGGAAGATTACTGCCACTATATATAATGGAATATAAGGGTGATCTCTGCCATTTCCCATGGTTTAATTGTGTTACTGAATGTGTTGAGAGAGGGAGAGTGAGACAGAAAGAGACAACGAGAGAGAGTGTGTGTGTGTTCTCTAGCTAGTGTGGCCAGCTGTTGACTTTTTAAAATGGATCATCTAAAATCTGATAGCCATTTGGTGTGAGTGCTGAGACTAAGTGCCAGAGGCGCTTGCAGGTGGTTGGGACAGTTCAGTCCCATGAGGGTGGAACCACTTTCAAGAGCCAAAGGGGGAGGAAGAAGAGGCCACTGTGCTTACATGGCTAACATATTGCTGCTGTATCCAGAGTCCTCACATAGACCGGGCATACGGCACCTTGTTCACATCTGATATCAAACACTGACCTCTGACTGCTCCTTAGTATGTGTTTGCTTGGGAATAAAACTTACCACTATGTTAAGAAAGTTGCTTTTAATTTCAGCTTGTAGCTTGTAAGTTCAAAAGCTATAGATCTAAAGTAGTTAAACTACACTGAATCCACACTTTTTTATATAGTTTTAGTATAGTTATCTTGTAACACTTTAGGGACCAATTCTCACTTTTAACTAGTCATTCATTAACATGCCTATTATTAACATATTAGCTGTTTATTAGTACTTATAAAGCACATATGCTGCATGACCATATTCTACATACCTAATCCAACCGAAACCTAAACTTAACAACTGTTACGTGTGAGTTCCTGTTTGTCCTTTTTTGGTTTATTTCCTGTTCTCATCGTTCATTCGTATCACCTGTGTTAAATTACTTGGGACACGAAGTAATAGATTGGGACCCGACCCGGACCCAGCCGACCATTTTAAATATAGACCCGAACCCGTATGAGTCCCGTGAAGACCTCTAATCCCAGACACCACCGGACTCAGCTGGAGGGAAGGTATCCTCCGGTGTCTGGAGAGTGTCCTTCCCCGATCCAGAACAAGCCCGCCAGCTGCAGCTCTCTCCAAACCGCCGTCCACGGGGAAGCCAAGCCAAACGTCCGTGGCTCTGAAAGTCAAGCCCGTCGCCATTCGCGACTCACTCAAGCCCGCCGTTTGCGGGGAAGTCAAGCCCGCCGCCATTCGTGGCTCACTCAAGCCTGCTGTCAGCGGCTCCGAAGTCATGCCCACCACCGTCAGCGGCTCACTCAAGCCTGCCGTCTGTGGCTCATTCAAGCCCGCCGTCCGCCACACAGGAGCCTCTGGGAATACTCATCGTTTATGATGTGATGTCTTGGAGCCCATAATGCTCCCCAGAGCTCGCTCCCGAGTTGGCTCCAGGCACAGAGCTTGCTCCTGTGTCGGCTCCAGCCCCAGGGCTTCCAATATCTGAACAACCACAGATACAGTCACAGAAGTAGCGGAACTCATGACGCTCCAGGGATATGGATAAGTAAACATAAGATATATATATTTGAATGATAAAATAAATACAATAAACACTCGACTACGACTATGTATAGATTATCGGTGTTATTCAAGCCACCTCTGGTATTTTCATAATAATTAAGTATATTTATAATCCATTGCTAATCGATGTATTAGTAGCCTATGGGGTAGTAGTAGCTTAGCTAGTTAATGGAAGACTACCTGCTGCCGTTAGAGCCTAGTGTAATTACTGCATTCACGCACTCCTAGGATGCTTTCATTCCCATAATTGTGCTTTTAAGTCAGAATGTGAAAACAGCACACTCGCGTTGCTACAAAGATTTGTTGGACTTGTATTATTAGAGCTTTTCGGATTGAGTTCACGTGCATTTTCTCAGTCGGGAAATAATTTTTCACTGATGATGTCCGTTTTGGAAAAACAAAGGACAAATATTTCAACCGATCGCTCAGGCATGGCACCAAAATGAGGCACCAAAATCTGCATTCTGATTCGGTTCTAGTACATACGGTTACATTTCGGTACTCAAGACTACTCGGTTCACTCGGCTTTAAAACGCCTCACTCAATATAACGTGACAAAAACACAGCGATGCAGCATTTTGTCACGCTACACTGCTAATGGCTGGAAAAAGTAGGTAATTACTAGAAAAGCTACTCTGTTTTGAAAACAGCTGAGCTAAAGTCATGCTACTGACAGGTGTAGTTACTTTTAGTTAGTTACTTTCCAACACCGTACACATGCAAACACATGTTTCAGTCGACCCATGATATTTCAATCCCTCATTCTTACAAGTAATACTGCCAGTTTATGAGTGGTAATTGTACACTTGACATATTGATTAACCTTCCTTCAGAGAGTTACAGTAATCCAATTGATTATTAAAATCGAGAGCAAAGGGTCTAGAGAGATGACAAAAATAATGCACGTGTAATTGAGCCGCATTAACCCCCTGTGTAAACAGACACACACAAAAGGACATCACTGTCTTCTTAAAACCAGGCTACAGAGCTTTCAGAGGCGCCAGGCCACTCAAGGGCCAGAGCGAAAAAGCCACATTGATTTTAAATAATGTTCCCTGTGACTCATCCAGGGGAGGACATTTATCAAAGCCATCAGAGGTCTGTCTTGTATTCTCTCTCCCATCTAACTCTGGGGTCAATAGCCACACTTTAATATGCACTATTCCACTGCTTTCGAAGTCACCACTGAGGAACGATTCCTGATACAGAACAAAGGCTTCAATACTAATAGACTAACGGGAGGGAAATGAAACAGGTCATATTTTTGGATCCGTCACCATGAAAGGTGAAGCTATTTCAGTCGGCGGTGATAAAAGCTATGGGGCATCGTAAAGATGCGGCGAGCAAAAATACGGTACACACCCCATATGATCCTTGGAAGTAGGGCGCCGGTGGAGCAAAGCTCACACTGCTGGTCAGAAACTAGAACTCGGTACATTTATCTCCAGATGATGCGTGGGTGCACAGTTTCATTGTGATAAAGCGACGTGTGGATGGAGCATATTTCTTCATCCCTCACCCATTTTCTAAGTCTAATTTTAGGGTTTGGACACGTGTTTAAGCAGCCGTGATTATGATTGAGTGGTTTTGAGGTCAGATTCTGGGTTTAGGTCACATGTATCTGACATCTCTCATGGTGATGGCTAGGTGGAGTGGTGTTTTGTAAGTGACTGTGCTGTGGATAATGAAGTATGGATGCTGGGAATGTGAACGCAATTGCATCATGGGTAATATGGCTTGAAAATGACAGCGCTGCTTTTAGGAATTGTTGGAAATTTGCTGGAACCCAAAAGCATTCATAGCGTATACTACACACTGCTTAACATTGGCGATACTTACTATTGGCCTACAATGTTTTAGGTATAATATCATTCTTCCCCCATTTGGTGCTCTGAAACAGACCAGGCATGTCGAGCATGTCATGCACACCTCGAGCCATAAGAAAAAAGGCCTATGATATTAAACCTCTCTCTGGGAATATTATATTGCGAAACTAAATATGATGTCTTACCATCTGTGTTAAGCTGTAGCACCAGTACATGCACTCTGACTTACATTCTTAGGTATCATTGGTTCCTTGTGGCAGCCTGTGTTGGTGACCTCAGATCCTGTTGGGTGAACCTCCATCTGGCCTTTATGAAAGTAAGCTTGAGAGACATGAGAAATATGTGAGCAAATAATATGAATAAAAGAGGTAAAAGCATGTCTTAAATGTAAAAATATCATACGGTCATTAAAAATGCAGATAAACAAAATTTAGCAAATAATTATTTTTGTCAGAGCAAGAAGGCTTTTAAAGATTCATTTTATAAAATGATTCTAAATGGAAGCTCATGATCTTAGGATAAAGGGATTAATATAAAATCGAGATCATGATTAAAGATTATGGTTTTGGATTACACTAGACCTTTAACTAACAGTAAATAAACATCCAATCACATCAAGCTAACTTTGTTATTCTTTATAAAACATGCTGTGAATATTAAGAACAAAAATAATATAACATAAATTAATAATATATTAGTAGTCCGAGGTTTTGTCTACATCCTCTTTTTTTATTTTAGAAACTGTTCAGTCACTGACCAACAGAGTAAATGTACAACAATTATTTACTTCTTCCTAACCCGTATTACTTTCTTCTGTGACTATATATTCCGTAAAAGACATTTATAAAACATTGGACCGACTGACTTTCACTGTTTGGACACAAAAAGAAAAATTATATTTTCTGTTCTACAAAAGGAAGAAAGTCATATAGATTTGGGACTATTCCTTAAATTACTACTATCAACTACTAAGTCTTTCACAACTATCAATTCTGCCATTTCATACGGGCTGGTAGGATTTACAAAAGTCTCAATCTGTTCACGGACCATCTGACTCATATTGCGCTCAAAAATGGCATTAAACTATAACTGGCTTCAACACAGCCTCCAGGAGTTTTCTGGTACAGAATTTCTGAAAGACATTAAGGGTTTTTGTTTGAGGTAATTTGTAACAATTAAATGAAACATCCTTGAACTGTATATTCTGCTTTTCGGAGTTAAGGTCAGTGACATAGTTTGTACTTTTGAATGGATGGAAATCCTAACCACGATGTCTATGAAAAATGTTTATATGTTATTAATTCCTCCGATGCAGTCTGCTGTGTAATTACTTGAATGGGTTGCCATGTCAGTCTATTATTGTGGTATAACCGATTTCAGATTTATAATCTGACCCCAAGCATTAAATACCTTATATGTCAATCAGACCCCTTGCTGTCTTAGAGTGCAGTAAGTTACAGTGTGCATCAGACAATACAGAGTCAAAACACTAGATTTAGAAGGCAAAAAGCATAAGCATCATACTCTGAATAAGAACAAAGTACCCAAACAATGCCAGATTTTACTACTAGAAAGCAAAATATTTCAAAAAGTCCCATTTGGGAAAAGCCAAGCACTTACATTCCATTTAAAAACGGAAACTATATTTGCCTCTATGCAATTTAATACAGTTAAAACCTGTACTGAACTTTGAAAATGTAATATTCCTTGCTGTTTACTGACCTCATGCTCTGTCAATTTTATCCTTGATGCTAAAGTTGCCAAAAAGACTCTATTGAGTGACCTTCAAATTACACAGACAGAAGCCAGCTCAGGAGCAAATATCAGAACAAGTACCTTGACCGGGGTCGACAGGAAGAAAGAGTGCACATGTAGGTCAAGGGTTTAAAGGGTCACAAACTTGAGAGTGGAGATTAACCTTTGAAGATATATTAATTTATCTCTGAAAGGTGAGAAATAGAGACGTGGGCTTGAGTAGAATTAATATTTAACCAACACGTTTACCAATATTAACCATGTTCTTAATTAGAATGCAACCAATTGGATGGAACCCTCGATGGAAAATGTCAAAACAACGGGGTCTTACGAAGCACATTAAATAGGTTTCATTCAGCATTTTACATTAAGAATGCATTAATCAAAAAGCATACTTATGTACACACTACCATGGAAATGTTGGGGTCTGTAAGATTTTTTGGTAACACTTTAGTATAGAGACCAATTTTCACTATTAACTAGTTCCCTATTAGCATACAATTATTAACATATTGTCTGAAACACATATTTGGCATGACCACTAATCCTACCCAATACCGAAGCTTAATAACTATCTTACTTACTATTAATAAGCAGGAGTTTATTGAGGCAAAAATCCTAGTTAATGGTTTGTTAATAGTGAGAATTGGATCTTAAAATAAAATGTAACCATTTTTTTTACTCGTATTCTTTGATGAATATAAAGTAAAACAGTAAAGCATTTATTTGAAACAGCTTCTGTAACAATGCAAAACGTATTAACTTTTGATCAATTTAATGCCAGTAAAGCATTTATTTGAAACAGCTTCTGTAACAATGCAAAACGTATTAACTTTTGATCAATTTAATGCTGAATAAAATAATTTATTTTAAATAAATTAATTATTGAATAAATAGATAAATAAGAACCTTTACCTCAAAGTTCTGAACAGTATATACATATATAACAAAAACGATAGAGTATGGTTTGCATGATAAATATAAACAGATTAAACCCCAAGAATAACTCCATAGAGACACAGTCATTGACCATGTGAAAGTTATTGTATAATTTCCACACTGACCTTAATGTGTTTAGAAAAACAATAAGAAAAAATAATAATTACATGGACAGTCTATTCAGAGAAACTATGAACCTACCAAGGTCTAGTAGGAACAATAGAAATCCTCAGGGTGAAAGTGGGAAGAGATTTAGATACATCAACACTCGGACTGTAGGGAAGAAAGCTGTGAGAAAGAAATGAATTTATGAGTCCACCTGTAGCAATTTAAAAGAGTACCACTGAGGTTATATGACCCACATTCAGACGAGCTTCAAAATAGTCTCATTTTCTTTTCTATATCCAGCTTCATAAATGTTTAGAAAAGAGCTCCACCTTCCACATGAAGCCATTGAGGCGCAGACCACACAGCGCTGCTGAAACGTGACCTTGAGAACATTTCCATTTCCTGAGACCACAAAACATTTCAATGTTGACAGTGACATAATAAGTGCTGGCTGAAATATCAGACACAAGAAAAGTGGTGTATTGTTTTGCTTCTGATTAAAAACCTTTTTAAAAATTATGTTTTCATCCACTGCAGGGATTAAAATCCTCTCTGACCCCCTCTGAGACCTGCCGTTAAGCCTTTCCCCCTCACTCCCATTTCAGCCTCGTCCTGACTGTTGATATTTTCCTCTTTCCTACAAATAATCACTCAGAGTCTCTAGTATAATTACACAGCACCTTGTCAGATAGCCTAATCCTCCTGGCGTGCTAGCGCCATGCTAAAGCATCCAACTTTACACACGGCCCCATATACGCCTGTCATGCGATTGCTGCCATAAAACCCCATTGCACATGGAAGAGTGGATTAAGTCTAAAAACATGCTAATCCGCCCAAATTAGTATTTCTTACTCTTTCCTGGCGAGCATGTGGCTCAGAAATAAAGCTCCCAAGTGTGAATCTGTCCATTGAGTAAATGTGGCACATATACTGTCTTAGCATCTCTGAAATTGTTAATTGCTCACAAGCACCACTAAATCCGCTGGACATAGCAGGGATTAGAAACTCTCGACAGCATATGTTTCTAATGTAGGTTCCATTAACTGGTGTTTTTTTAACCTTAAGCAAAGGGGAATTTTCCATGTCAAACCCAATAGTCCCGCTAATTGGACAGTTCGGCCATCTGACGTTAGCTGATAAAGGATAAGGATGTGTGACATTCTCAAATAAACAACATTTCTCTAAATAGGGAAGGAGATCTGGTGTAAACGGAAAACTGTTTAGATGGAGATCGTGGAATTTTAAAAGTTCTTTATCTGATTCTGCTGGTACTGTTTATTTGTAGATAATGTTTAGAAGGCTATCATTAAAGAAGGACAGTTATGTTGCCGTTGTAACTTTAAACCAGCATCTAACTAAATGTTAACATTTCATGCTCACTTCACATCACACATATATAGTTGTTATTCAACTGCCAACTCTGTTGTAGTTATTTCATAAGTAGAATGTTGATCAAGTTAAAGGATAATTTAATTTTCTCAGAGTAGCAAGCACAATTGTCTAGCTTGTACTACACAAGAAAAAAAAGCTACAATTATTTTTAAAAATGGTATTTGGTAAATGGTAAAATGGTATAAAAATACATTATTTACTCATCCTCATGTTATTCCAAACCTGTATGACTCACTGACCTAAGTTAAAAAAACAAAAGGTTATTTAACATGAATTTCTGAAAGAAGGTGAATAAGAAATTATATTAATACAAATATATTAAAAACACCAAGGTATCACAAGTTTTCCATACTATTCTTCTAAAGCCTTACAATAGCTTTGTGTGTCAGACTGAATTGTAATTTAATTTTCTCCCCTACTTCGGTTGGCAGTTCAAAAATCTGGTTCAATCTTGTTTGATTCATTGTACCTGCATGGAAAAAAGCAACCAAACATGTTGGAACAATATGACAGCAAATAATATTCAGAATTTCGAACTTTTTGGGAGAACTATATCTTTAAGGAAATTGACTCACAATGTCCATGTAACTTCACTTACACATTTTTTGATACACTGACACTGCTTAACATTTCCAGTTGAACATATTCGTAACCTGATAGGCAGAGCATTTAATGCAAGTCACCCAATCTCATTTGGTTAATTAAATTGCTTGGAAAGTCACTAATTTATCCTGAGTGGTGAATGTTGGCACTCACTTGGGAGTATTAATGTGAACACTGACACTCTAAAAAACACTGGGTTAAAAACAACTCAATTTGGGTTGTTTTTAACCCAAGGGCTAGGTAAATATGGGACAGAACACATTTGGGGTTAATTTTACCCAGTAAATTGGGTTATTTATTTAACCCATCATAAAGGGTTGATTTAACTCAGCTAATGGGTTGATTCATTTGTATTATAATACTAGCTTTTTACTTTACTTTTAACATCCAAAGTATTTGTATTCTGTATCTTTGTAAATATAATCGTTTATTTTATGCAAAGCATCAGAATCTTCATCATGCAATAAGACCGACGCTACGCGAGCGACATTTGTTTAGTGATTCACATCACACGCCTGTATGTTGCTCTGCATAAAATTGAACGATATACAGAACAGAAAATATTTTATCAATAAAATAAAATTTACACAAACCTGTATTTACCAAAGAAATGCTTCAATTCGATGGCGCTTAGAACTGCTCTCATTTGTGTTAAAAAATAACCCAGGATTTTGCATACAGTTGTTCAACACTGCTCCTCACTTCCAGGTTTAATTCCGTTTTGGATGTTTACTCCATCTTTAACTATTGCAAGCTTCATAGGAGCAGGCAAATTGAAAAAGTCAAAATATGAAATTCATTTACATGTGAATGGTAAATTAGTCTACAGTCCACTGTGGTTCTCTGCCATATAAACCATCTTCCCTGTACGCAGATTCAATTTAAATGGCGGAATGCTTGTATAAAAATAAAGGTCCCTAATGAGTTCTGCACTAGCGATGAGCGACAGCTTCATAATAAGGCCTAAATCACAGCAGACAGTGGTGTTTCTTTGAAATATGGTGTCTGGGAGAGCTGTCTGAGGGAGTGGAGGCCCGCGCCAATCCTTATCACCCTTTCAGGCGTGGTGTACATCATGGAATCCAGATGGCCTGTCATACATCAGGCCTTTTAGCTTGCTGACACACACGTCCGCCAAGCTGCTTCTACTTTACCTAAACTGGAACTTAGTGGTACCGTGCACAAATCTCACCTCTGAGAAATGCAAGTGAAATCACTGTTACTACCTTTCCATCATACTCGCCCTTTGTCTTTGTTGAGGCACACCTGCGAGGTCTGAGTTCTCTGAGGCGCCATCATTTCGAGGCTGTCATATGAAGGTGCCCCCTAAGGACTTTGATGGATTTGATTCTTCCCACTTGTGGCTTTGGTCTACAGCAGACGGGGCGATGTTAGAATAGATGGCATTTGGCCAATCATTAACATTGATCTAGCTCTACATATAGCCATATGGGCTTAGTTTTTCATCTGGACATATATTTATTAAAATATACAGTTAAAACATGCAATTCACACATACAGTGACTTAAATGCAATTCTATGATGGTCACGTTTTTCATTTCTAAAGAAAAAAAAGTTTATATGTTTTTGGAGGGACACAGAGTTATTAAAAATCCATGATATAAAGAGATAAAAAGGCCTCATTAAAAGACTGAAATAGTTTCTTCAAATTGCTTAGGATAAAAAAAGATTATCTGCTTATTAACAGTCAAATAACTTTGTCTGCCAAATTAACCAACATGGAAAACAACCATCTATTTTCCAACCTACTGGTCCTGGGTGGAGCCTTTAAATATCAGGTAATTTCACTGTTATATGACAAAGCAATGTTATTTAAATTTGTAAAATGTTATATAGTGTGACTTCAACATCATAATGTTTATGGCTAAATAATTTGTGATTTGTGTAACAAGAAATTATACTTTATCCGTGAAAGGTACAGTACATACACACATAGGTTTAAGTATGTTATTGCTTTTTAATAGAGGGGTTATGCCACATTTTTGCTATAGGTTAATGATCCACGATTATGAATACAGTATAAAGCATCAGTGTAGAACACATAATTTCTCTTTGTTTGCCCATTTTATTCTACGTAGGTTTAATAAATGAAAGAGACACCCATAACTGGCTGAAGATACACATGCTCACATGCATGCACATGAATATATTTACACTCCATTTGCTGTACCCACTTGATGATTAGACTCGCAGCCTGAAAGTAATGTCTTATGAAAATACGCCGCACGCACTTCTGCCATGTTCCCGATCTAATTTGAAACCAGTGGAAACTGTCCTTTTTAAATCATGAACGAGATCTGCAAGGCCATCAGTAAAACTCAATTATATGCCATGAGCCAGAGAGCAAGTGTTTACACTGTAAACCCCTGGAAAATCACCTTACTGGCTCAGTTCTACCTGTCAAACGGAAGCATGTCCGATCCTATACGGTCTCCCCTCACCCAGTATCAGCCGAGAGAGTAATGAGTACGTCCGTTTCTGCTCCCATCAGTGCAGCATTATCTTAAATCATAAACAATTTCTCCCTCGTCCTCTCCTGATCTCAATCGTGACCTGCAGGATCTCCTCAGCAGTCCCCCCAAGCCCGGCTCCCAGTCGGCCCATGGCCAGCCATTTATTTCATAGCTGTGTGCTCATGCTCTTATCGCGCCAAGAAAGAAACTGTATTTGGAGTTATCTGATGGGCCTTCACGGGGGTGCCAGGCACACAGCAGTCACAGTTGGTTACACGCCGTTTCCCCACATGAAGTCGTGCTTTGGAGATAATGAAATTCACTCCTAAGAATAAAGTTGGTGAGGAAAAAGACTGGGCAATTACTCAGACATGTTATTTTGCTGCATAAAGGTCGGAGGGATAATGGCGTCCACCTCTGTTCACTCAGTTCAGCACCTACACATGCTTTTAGTTAATGTAACTGAGAGAACACAATGTATTGTTCTTGTTTGAAAGGCTGGAGGAAGGTTTCTAATCTGTTTTCTTTTTTCCAAGCAGTTTTATAAGATTACAAATCTTTTTTTTTATCCTGCAGATCACCGTTCACTTTTTTTGCAGTGAAAATACATCCAGAAATCTATTAATATGTGTTCAAACGATGCTGGCATTATCATTAAGGGAACATATTGCTGATATTGTGCTATTAAGATTAAAGTAACTACAGATTTTTGCTATAAAGTTAGCTATGATGGCATTTATGTAAATGGTTGAACGGATGAGGTAAAAATGAATTAATTGTCACCTGGGGAAAGGAAACACATTGTTTACGACCTTGACTTTTATGCACTTTTCCTGTTCCGAACATCTGATGACCAAATGTATACATTTTCAGAAGCCCAATGTCTCAAACAAGTTAGTATCCTCTCTGCATGGACTTTTTGGTATGAGTGCACCGGTTTATAATGAGGTATGAGAGTAAATGATGAAAAATACAGAATCAATAGCTGGAAAATGTGAAAACGGGCGCTGTCTGAAAGATGAAGTGAAAAAACTACAAATTAGGCAGCATGTTTTATATTCTGGTGCTGTAAATCAGTAACAACTTCATAAAAAGAGAGAGATTCATATTCATACCTGGCACTTCAGTTGAAACATTACCAAATGGATGAGAAAAAAAATCCATCAAAAAAGAGAAAAGGAAAATAAATTGACAGGATGAAGCTTCACTAACTCAATCAAATCAAAGAATAATTTATCATAAATCAAATGATGAAATATATATCCGCCATATGTCAGAGATGGAAAATGTCAGGGGAGTCAGGAATAGATTTGCAATAGTGTATACATTATTCTCTCAAGCCAGTGTCACTGTGAGGACTCCGGTTGTTATATTACTAGACAAGCTGTATTTTTATCCAAAAACTCAGTTAATCAAACACCCTGAGCAGATACAAATCCTATTTGTTTCCTTATTAAAAAGGCAGGTCTTTTGTTCTGTCCACTTTCATCAGCTTTGAATGTGCAAATGGTCTTCTGGCTCTGTCTGGCCTTGAGAATGAGAAATGCCTCAGAGCCTTGGGCACTAAGGTGCAATAATGTCTTTGATTTATGCCGCTCTTATGTCAGCAGATTCAAAGCTGGAATATTGTATGACCCCCTGTCACTGCCAATACTTACTGAGCGGAGGAGAGGGATTGAATGCACTTTGATTTATTTATTTAGATTTTTTTCCTACTCCCCTCATGTGTATTGAAAGTCATTTTGATTTAAAACGATAAAACGATGGAAAGTTTATAGTTTAAGACAGCTTCAGAAATAAACCATTTGTGGACATGAGTGATTGAGCGCGTCCACACATTCCCTGCTTTTCAAAAACATCATATTTTACGCTTCTATGTTCATACATATTCAGCGCATTATTTGCATTGTTCAGAAAAACACAGCCTCAATCAATGACAAATTTAAGGAACAGAACTGTGGCGGCTGATAAATTCAATCCATGCCAGTGCAGTCTTATTGGTTGATTGTGTTCCAAAGCACATGGCTGTTTATCACATGGATAATTCGTTTTGATTAACTCATCTGAATGCACATCAGTGGAAGTCTTTTGAAGTGCATCAAACATTGCATTCATCCCTTTGGGGAATAAACGGTTTATTTATCTGTTTATTTATTTATATTTTTCTTATTTGAATAGGTAAAGGTGCTTGAGCTGGAAGGAAGGTGACAGCAGGCTTTTGTATGCCCAGGGCATGTAAGCTTGGACAAGCCAGTGAATGGTGATGAATGCGAGTGTGGAAGATGTGTCTCTGGAAGAGACAGGAGAGAGAAACGCTGCAATGCTAATACAGAGCCTTAGGTGGTTTCACTTACTGCATCCACAGATGGTCTGGGAGTACGGATATCCCTCTGGAGAATGTCATCAGGTAGAGAACGCTGTCAAAAGATCACGGGCTTCTCGCCGTCTGCGCCAAGTCTCTGACGTTCGTCCTGTAGTGTCTGGCTCAAACGTTGCGGCTTTTCAAAGGGAAATTGTATACATCTTGCACACCTTGTTAATCTGAGTAAATGTGTATTGAGTCATTTATTAAAAAACAGACATGTGGGTTACAATTCGGATGAATTATTATTATTTATTTTTTTGCATGGGTTTAATTCCTTAAACCCAGTATGTCTGTTGCTCTGCATGCATCCGTGGAATGATTTAAATTTCCTTTAAATGGATTGGATGGCTTATCAGTAAGACACAGTTGTTTTGAGGACCCTTATCTTGACTTCTAACATCACTGTGATAAGTTACGTCCCAGCCCAGCGTGTATTAAGACGGTCTTGCCGTGCAGACGGTGCAGAGAGCCAGCTGATCCCCCCAAGCTGCCCTAACAGATTGATATGGCTGAGAAAAGGGAGAAGCCAGGTACCTGATATCAGCCACCTAACGTCCCCTCTGTCTGCTCTCCCTCACATTCTCTCTTTTACTTAGCGTCTTCCTGTCTTTGTCGTTCCTGTTTCTTTCACCACTGATTAGGCTAAATATAGACCAATAAATAGACACCCCTCATGAACTTTAAAGAGATAGCTCATCTAAAAATAAGAGTTCTGTCATTATTTACTCACACTCATACACTCCAAATATAGCTGAACATTGTTGAACACAAAAAGATAAATCTGAATAATTTCTTCATGGATTTTCCCCACATAACCACAAGCTGTCAAGCTCCAAAAAAGCAACACAGATAGATAGATAGATAGATATAAATATACAAAAAATAATACACAAACAAAAGATAGAGAATAGATCACTATATAAAAATAGCATTGCTATGCATTGTCCAACATGGATGGCTTCAAAAATTGCATAGGCTTCAAAATTCTCCTTTGTATTTCACTGAGAAAATAGCAGCATAGGGGTTTGGAACAACAAAGAAAACAGGAAACACATTGAAGGATCTTGTACATTGATGTATCTTGCAAGAAATTCAATATTTATATTTTGGCTTGGTGACCTTCTAGACTTTTTTTGTTGTCCTTTCTTCATACTAAACAACCTTTCTGTATAATGAATTGGATGTGAAATTAGGTCTGTCATTTTTTTACTGCAATATCATTGCATCCTGTCATTGCTGAAAATAAAGTAACAGACACAATCATTTATAAAAGTCTGAAATTTGGAAGAGACTCAAATCTTTCACTTACAATGTCTGTCTTTTATGTTGATATCACACCGAGTGGAAATTTTCACTTCACAGTGGAAGACAAAAAAGAAACAGAGGCTACCTGTCATGCCTAAAAGACAGAGGGAAATCTGCCAAATCTGACATTTCTAAAAGCCTTATACTGCAGTGGCAACGGTGCTCGAAAAGCATCTCTAGAACTCCCAATTTACAGCTCTCTTCTTACAAAGTCTCATTGTGCTGGATGAAGTACTGAGTGCTGAATGGGCTCTATTCACTGCAGCTGGTTTTATGATGTGTAAAAGATAAGTGGCCCAGTGTCTCTGAAAGTGATGACTCTGATCTGACAAAAACACTATGAATTCCTTATGTGCTGCTTACCCATTGATTTCATACCGCCATTCAACTTAACGCATGAAAACACCCTTGTGCACAATGGACCTTTGTAGAAGCTTCTCAAGCTATAGTGGACAGTATTGCTTTTAATGCTTAATGCAAGGTCTGATTAAAATTCATGGTTTAGGTCAGTTTCTTTTTACAGACAAATGAGCTGTTTAACATGAACGTGTCCCACTAGTATGCATATTACAAATAGATAACATACAATCCATGTAATATCAATGCAAAATACAGTCTGAATCCTATTAAATTAATGAATGTAGTAGTTGTTATTCTGGGACAATGCAAATGTTTGAAAGTGCAAGGTTTCTGCACAGTTACTGGTGACAAAACATTCTGATTAAAGTTATACATCCATCTGCTTCACTCAGTGATGTTATTTTTTATTTATTTATTTTTGACAATCAACCTTGTGGACATGTGCACAGCACAGCACAGTCTGGCTAAACTGACAGCTGACATCACCCCAGGCTGCCAAGTGACGTTCCCTGGCAACGTAATCTCCTGCTCAGTCAACAGCATCTTCCCAATGACTTTCCATATGCCCTCTGACCATTACAGCTTATTTATTTATATATTTGCTTTCTTAATTTTTGCCTGCAGCCTGACTGTTGGTCCAAAGCAGATGCTTAGCATAAATGTTTTCTGACATTTGTCATTTCCGTTCTTGAAATGAGTCAGAACTGAGGAACAAGCTCCTCATGAATAAAGAAAGTGAGGTTTGTTTAACCTTATTCGTAGAATATTTATCTGCCGAAAACATTCTGTTTTTTAACCATCCAAGGAATGTATAGGGTTAAAATGTTGGTGTTAATGGTTCTTTGTGGATTATGCACATAACATAAATCATATAATTAAACGCACATGTGTACGTACATTGGCTTATCTAAGTGGAGAAATTGCATTGATTCTATTGTTTCTATACAGATAGTTATAAATACGGTAACACTTTAGCATAGGGACCAATTCTCACTATTAATTAGATGCTTAGAAGCATGCCTATTATTAACATATTGGCTGTTTATTAGTACTTATAAAGCATTTCTACTTGGCCATATTCTACAACCCTTATCCTACCCAATACCTAAACTTAACACCTACCTTACTAACTATAAATAAGCAGCAAATTATATGATTATTGAGGCAAAAGGCATAGTTAATGGTTTGTTAATAGCGAGAATTGAACCTTAAAATAAAGTTTGCCCATATATACTTACAACAACTTGAGCTCACTTAAAAATGACATGTATGTAATTTGGTCATTTCAATCTTATTACTTCTGATTCATATCATTTTATTAAATATAATTTTATTAAATAGGTTCACAAAAATGGTCTAAACGATACTTCTCTCGAGATTTTAAGTAAACACTGATGACTTACATTTGTGTTTGTATCTCACCAAAACTACTGTATGGCTTCAGAAGACTTTGAATGACTTTTGCTTTTACTCTAGATTTGTGGTGTTATATCCATATTGAAGCTTGAAAGCTCCAGTCATCATTCATTACAATTTCATGGAAAACAGCAACCAGCACATTACAAAAATAAAATAAATAAATAAATAAAATAAAATAAAACAATCTATGTATGCGTTACACAAAAGAATGAAAGTCGCCCGGTCTGTGACTATGAAAGTGAAAACTTGAAAGAGGGCAGAAAATGATGGATGAAAAAATTATCAGAAGCTGAATTTGAACTCACATCACCAAAACAAGCACCAAAGTGTGACAGCATGTTAAGGAACCACTAACAGCACTGATTTTTATTGTCTTCTATATGCGTTTCTTAGAAATATTCAGTTAAAACTAATCTACACCATACAATTAATGCTGACATCACACATCAATTTACCCACCAGACCAGCAAAGACAAAAGTGTGTGAAGATACTATCCTGCATAACACTCTCAACACATTAATCCACCAATCGCATGGTTGAGTGTTAAAATACACCATCAAATTAAAATTTTAAAACTGATGTCTCAATGAAACTGGGCCGTCCTCCAGAGAGCAGACATCTCCACATCTATAAAAGGGCTTCCAATCGAGCTCAATCTTCTCTTAAACAGATGCAAAGATTAATCACTTTCTAGAGTGTTAAACACTCCAAACCTGCCCTTGAGGAGTGAAGGGTCTTTTCACAAAATCTCTATTAAGGGAAATATGTGCTATGGACCAATTAAGGTACTAGGAGTGCTTGCAGAGATCATTAAGCAGGTTTGTGCGTGGCTCAGGGGCGCTTCACAGGAAGGACCAGCACTTGAGAGAGAGCGACAGAGTGCGGGGTGGAGCATGAGGGTATTCTTCACCATGGGTAGTGGGGCACACCGTCGAGACGAGTCTAATGTCTTTGCCTAGAGAAGAACGGTTCATTTGGAGCCATTAGTGAGTTACTGAAGTTTGAAGTCACTGCTCTCCTGGCAGAGAACATTATAGTTCTATCTCTCTCACAGACCCGCTGGAAAACAAACGGTAATCGTCACTTAGCGAGAAGTTTGCACACAGAAGGGGGCTACCGTTGAATCGACGTGTGCTAGTTGGTCAAATCTTAGCAAATATGTGACAGCTGTTAACAGAAAGATCTCTAATGTATTATAATGGAGCTTGTTATAACGAATGATCTACGACTTGTGGTATATCCACACAAGTGCTTATCAAATGAAAAATTACAATGACCACACTGTGGTTTTGTTGAGAAAATTGAGACTAATGAGCACACTTTTATTCATCAATTTACTAACTTAAATATGGCCAGAGAGAGATGTCACTTTTCAGAGTTTAGATGCATTATGGGACTTCAGAGGAAGGACGCTGGCAGCCGAATGTCCCTTACTCTCCAGTGGCTTCCGTACTTTATCTACATGAATGGATTTCATAAGTGGAGATAGTGTGCAGAGCCAGTGATAGTCACTTTAAATGACCCATATCCTCATCTTTTATACATTCTGACCCCTTTTACGGTTAAGCCATGCATTCCAGCCTACCAGGCTGAAAGGCATATGATAAGATAAGGAGATATGAAAACGTCCCTCTTCTCATTCTCGTCAAAGCTGTCTACGAGAGATAGGGGATGTAGTTAATGGTTGTTTTTGCATGGAGAGAAACAATATAATAGCATGGTCTAATTGAGTTTGCCTTGTTGTGCGAGTGCAACGTATTATAGTCAGTCAATGTATAATTGCTTCTGTCAATCTTAATTTTGTCTTCGAGAGAAGGGTTGATATTTTTGTAATTTCAAGTTAAGCACAATTCTTTGGGATGCAACAGTAATTAAAAATGTCCCACACTATTCCACTTCAGCTTCAGGTTAACTCTAATACACAACACACACATGTGGTAGCTATTGAATAAACTTGTTGAAAAAGATTTCAAAACAGCAAGGGAGTCAACTAAGGCATTTCTAAATAGGCAGCGTGTAAAACAAATATGAGGCTTATTTTTCAAAGTATGTTTCTGTGTGAAACATCTGCCCCTCTGGCTATACTCATGCTGTTTTGAACACTCCAGCCTGGGCTCTATGATCAGCTACTCCCCTTTTCTCTCCACATAAGGGGCTTCTGCATTTCCAGATGTTGCAACTTCTTAGTTCTTTCTCTTAGTTGTGAAACCAAGTCTGCTACTGTCAAAACAGCAAACAAGACTAACAAAACTTTTGTAAGACCTACTCTTCCTGGCTGAAAACTGCTGTCCAGTGCCCACACACAAACCAGTAAAATTATTATATTATATTATATTATTTCATATTATATTATATTATTATATTACACATTTGTTTTTCTGCCAGTGTCAGCACTGTACCTTTCATATGACTCCACACTCTAAACAGCAGACACATGCATTCATAATTTTAAAAATAATACTACGGTGGACAGGGGCCAAAAAGTGGCCCTGGACTTTTTCGCACAGAGCAGCCCACCAAACCCGGTATGCAACACGCCACATCACACTATAAATACCTGGCATATTCTTAACATTATAATTAGTCTTTTCTGGTGTATATGACAAATAGTAAGGAATTTAAAATAATTTTAAGAGGGACAGTTTAATACGACTAAAGTTAAATACCAATATTATCAGTCCATATGACACAATGCTCTGGTATCGTCTAAGACTTGAATAGTGCAGAATGCGGACTGTTTTTATGGTGCCTTTATTTTGGTCATATACAGTATTTGTCCTTTTGCAGGAGCTTGACATCAATCATTTCAAGGAATAGAGCTCCAATTGTGGAAAATAGTATACACATTATTTTGATGATGAAAATTACTGTAAACAGTACTGTGAAATATATAATGTTAGAACTTAAAATAGCTGTCTTCTATGCGACTACATAGTAAAATATAATTGATTGCTGTGATCAAAGCTGAATTTTCAGCATCATTACTCTAGTCTTCAGTGTCACATGATCCTTAAGAAATCCTTATAATAGGCTGATTTGCTGCTCAAGAAATATTTCTGATAATTATCAATGTTGAAAACTGCTGCTTCATATTTTTGTGGAAAATTTGATACCATTCAGTCTTGGGTAAGATTAAAAAATATAAATTAATATTTTTCTTCAAAAATGTTGCATTTAAATCAAAAATTATAGAATGCAAAAAAGGAACTTTAATTAAATAGATTTTAGTGACAGTAAATATATTTACACTTACAAAGTACTTATATTTCAAATAAATGCTGTTCTTTAACTGAGAACATTATACAAATAATAAAACCATTATTAATTGATCACAAATAATAACTGACAGTTAAGCAGCAAATTAGGCAGTATTAGAATGATTTCTGAAGGGACACTGAAGACTGGGGTAATGATGCTGGAAATTCAGCTTTTATCACATAAATAAATACAATTTTAAAACATCCTAAATAGAAAACAACTATTTTATGTGTAATATTTCATAATGTTAGGCTATTGTTTTACTGTATTTTTTATCAAATAAATTTGATCGTCTATCAAATAAATAAATAAAAGCCTTAACTATTTCAAACTTTTGCCACCAGTGTGCATATAAAATAGGCTAATGCATGTGAATTAATAAGCAAATTGTATTTTTATTAGGCCTATAATATAAATCACTTTCCCATGCACAGTACTTGAAAGTGAAAGTCTTCAGATTTACAATGTTCTAGAGTAAGATTGAGAATTATTTTGATAAATTTTTAAACATTTTCTTAGACACGTGAAATCATGGAAGAAAGCAGATTTTCATGAACTCTTACTGAAAACTGCATTATGTTGCCTACATTGTGAAGATTTGAATAACGGCATTTCAATCTGAGAAATTTGAAAAGGCTAGTGGTAAAATGTATTCCTGAAAATTAATGTCTGTTATTGTCAGTTGGCAGATATTGCTGAATTTTCTCATCATGTTTAGCTGCTTGCTTACATCTTACCTCAGCTCGCATTCAAGTCGCGCGGAGCTCAGCGTCTGTGAACGGTAAATCCTGCCCTTCTACAATTTGATTGGCTATTTCAAACATTTTGACATTGACAAGGGCTCTTGACCTGCTGCACTGTGAGCCGGAGCACGCTAAATAATTAGAATATTTGAATGAAGTGGGCCGTGCGCCCCGGGCCATTCGTTTGGGCCGACTGAAGAATATACTTACATTTACTAAAATCCATTTTTTATATACAGTATCTCACAGAAGTGAGTACACCCCTCACATTTTTGTAAATATTTATTATATCTTTTCATGTGACAACACTGCAGAAATTACACTTTGCTACAACATAAAGTAGTGAATGTACAGCTTGTATAACAGTGTAAATTTGCTGTCCACTCCAAATAACTCAACACACAGGCATTAATGTCTACACCGCTGACCACAAAAGTGAGTACACCCCTAAGTGAAAATGTCCAAATTGGGCCCAAAGAGTCAATATTTTGTGTGGCCACAATTATTTTCCAGCACTGCCTTAACCCTCTTGGGCATGGAGTTCACCAGAGCTTCACAGGTTGCCACTGGAGTCCTCTTCCACTCCTCCATGATGACATCACTGAGCTGGTGGATGTTAGAGACCTTGCGCTCCACCACCTTCCGTTTGAGGATGCCCCACAAATTACCTTTACCCTCAGCTTCTTTAGCAAGGCAGTGGTCGTCTTGGAGGTGTGTTTGGGGTTGTTATCATGTTGGCATACTGCCCTGCGGCCCAGTCTCCGAAGGGAGGGGATCATGCTCTGCTTCAGAATGCCACACAACATGTTGGCATTCATGGTTCTCATCAGACCACAGGACATGTTTCCACTAATCCATGTCCTGAGTCAGCTTGTCTTCAGCAAACTTTCTTGTGCATCATCTTTAGAAAAGGCTTCCTTCTGGGACGACAGCCACGCAGACCAATTTGATGCAGTGTGCGGCTTATGTTCTGAGCACTGACAGGCTGACCCCCCACCCCTTCAACCTCTGCAGCAATGCTGGCAGCACTCAGACATCTATTTCCCAAACACAACCTCTGGATATAACGCTGAGCACGTGCACTCAACTGTCTTGGTCGACCATGGCAAGGCCTGTTCTGAGTGGAACCTGTCCTGTTAAACCGCTATATGGTCTTGGCCATTGTGCTGCAGCTCAGTTTCAGGGTCTTGGCACACTTCTTATAGCCTACATCATCTTTATGCAGAGCAACAATTCTTTTTTTTTTTTTTAGATCCTCAGAGAGTTCTTTGCCATGAGGTGCCATGTTGAACTTCCAGTGACCAGTATGAGAAGGTGATAATACCAAATTTAACACACCTGATCCCATGCACACCTGAGACCTTGTAACTCTAACTAGTCACATGACACGGGAGAGAAAATGGCTAATTGGGCCCAATTTGGACATTTTCACTTACGGATGTACTCACTTTTGTGGCCAGCGGTTTAGACATTAATGGCTGTGTGTTGAGTTATTTTGAGGGACAGCAAGTTATACAAGCGGTACACTCACTACTTTACATTGTAGCAAAGTGTCATTTCTTCAGTGTTTTCACATGAAAAGATACAATAAAATATTTACAAAAATGTGAGGGGTGTACTCACTTCTGAGATACTGTATATTACGCAAGGGGCTGGCCCACATTGTACAGCGGCCCACGGGAAAACTACCAGTGCTCCAGATGGCCAGTCCACCACTGACGTTGGCCCAGTAGTCCACAATGCAACGGAAACAAGCCACAGCTCAACGAAATTAGCACAACACAATGGAAACAAGCTGCAAAACAACAAAATTAGCTCAACACAATGAAAACAAGCTGCTACCACAGTTTTCCGTAGGTGCTACAAATTTACCATGTACATATCATTAGTATGTACAGTATTGTGTGTATTAATTACCATAAACAGAAACTGTAAGGACGTGCCTGTTTGTACCCACTTGTCTGTAAGTACTACATATGTATATATATATATTAGTCAAGTACATTAAAATATCGAATTATTTAACCAAGTATGGGCACTACCTGAAAGTGAC